>OZ037899.1:0-1320383 GCA_964035575.1 Rhynchopus sp. YZ270_cl-10
TGCGGGTTTGCGGGTTTGCGGGTTTGCGGGTTTGCGGGTTTGCGGGTTTGCGGGTTTGCGGGTTTGCGGGTTTGCGGGTTTGCGGGTTTGCGGGTTTGCGGGTTTGCGGGTTTGCGGGTTTGCGGGTTTGCGGGTTTGCGGGTTTGCGGGTTTGCGGGTTTGCGGGTTTGCGGGTTTGCGGGTTTGCGGGTTTGCGGGTTTGCGGGTTTGCGGGTTTGCGGGTTTGCGGGTTTGCGGGTTTGCGGGTTTGCGGGTTTGCGGGTTTGCGGGTTTGCGGGTTTGCGGGTTTGCGGGTTTGCGGGTTTGCGGGTTTGCGGGTTTGCGGGTTTGCGGGTTTGCGGGTTTGCGGGTTTGCGGGTTTGCGGGTTTGCGGGTTTGCGGGTTTGCGGGTTTGCGGGTTTGCGGGTTTGCGGGTTTGCGGGTTTGCGGGTTTGCGGGTTTGCGGGTTTGCGGGTTTGCGGGTTTGCGGGTTTGCGGGTTTGCGGGTTTGCGGGTTTGCGGGTTTGCGGGTTTGCGGGTTTGCGGGTTTGCGGGTTTGCGGGTTTGCGGGTTTGCGGGTTTGCGGGTTTGCGGGTTTGCGGGTTTGCGGGTTTGCGGGTTTGCGGGTTTGCGGGTTTGCGGGTTTGCGGGTTTGCGGGTTTGCGGGTTTGCGGGTTTGCGGGTTTGCGGGTTTGCGGGTTTGCGGGTTTGCGGGTTTGCGGGTTTGCGGGTTTGCGGGTTTGCGGGTTTGCGGGTTTGCGGGTTTGCGGGTTTGCGGGTTTGCGGGTTTGCGGGTTTGCGGGTTTGCGGGTTTGCGGGTTTGCGGGTTTGCGGGTTTGCGGGTTTGCGGGTTTGCGGGTTTGCGGGTTTGCGGGTTTGCGGGTTTGCGGGTTTGCGGGTTTGCGGGTTTGCGGGTTTGCGGGTTTGCGGGTTTGCGGGTTTGCGGGTTTGCGGGTTTGCGGGTTTGCGGGTTTGCGGGTTTGCGGGTTTGCGGGTTTGCGGGTTTGCGGGTTTGCGGGTTTGCGGGTTTGCGGGTTTGCGGGTTTGCGGGTTTGCGGGTTTGCGGGTTTGCGGGTTTGCGGGTTTGCGGGTTTGCGGGTTTGCGGGTTTGCGGGTTTGCGGGTTTGCGGGTTTGCGGGTTTGCGGGTTTGCGGGTTTGCGGGTTTGCGGGTTTGCGGGTTTGCGGGTTTGCGGGTTTGCGGGTTTGCGGGTTTGCGGGTTTGCGGGTTTGCGGGTTTGCGGGTTTGCGGGTTTGCGGGTTTGCGGGTTTGCGGGTTTGCGGGTTTGCGGGTTTGCGGGTTTGCGGGTTTGCGGGTTTGCGGGTTTGCGGGTTTGCGGGTTTGCGGGTTTGCGGGTTTGCGGGTTTGCGGGTTTGCGGGTTTGCGGGTTTGCGGGTTTGCGGGTTTGCGGGTTTGCGGGTTTGCGGGTTTGCGGGTTTGCGGGTTTGCGGGTTTGCGGGTTTGCGGGTTTGCGGGTTTGCGGGTTTGCGGGTTTGCGGGTTTGCGGGTTTGCGGGTTTGCGGGTTTGCGGGTTTGCGGGTTTGCGGGTTTGCGGGTTTGCGGGTTTGCGGGTTTGCGGGTTTGCGGGTTTGCGGGTTTGCGGGTTTGCGGGTTTGCGGGTTTGCGGGTTTGCGGGTTTGCGGGTTTGCGGGTTTGCGGGTTTGCGGGTTTGCGGGTTTGCGGGTTTGCGGGTTTGCGGGTTTGCGGGTTTGCGGGTTTGCGGGTTTGCGGGTTTGCGGGTTTGCGGGTTTGCGGGTTTGCGGGTTTGCGGGTTTGCGGGTTTGCGGGTTTGCGGGTTTGCGGGTTTGCGGGTTTGCGGGTTTGCGGGTTTGCGGGTTTGCGGGTTTGCGGGTTTGCGGGTTTGCGGGTTTGCGGGTTTGCGGGTTTGCGGGTTTGCGGGTTTGCGGGTTTGCGGGTTTGCGGGTTTGCGGGTTTGCGGGTTTGCGGGTTTGCGGGTTTGCGGGTTTGCGGGTTTGCGGGTTTGCGGGTTTGCGGGTTTGCGGGTTTGCGGGTTTGCGGGTTTGCGGGTTTGCGGGTTTGCGGGTTTGCGGGTTTGCGGGTTTGCGGGTTTGCGGGTTTGCGGGTTTGCGGGTTTGCGGGTTTGCGGGTTTGCGGGTTTGCGGGTTTGCGGGTTTGCGGGTTTGCGGGTTTGCGGGTTTGCGGGTTTGCGGGTTTGCGGGTTTGCGGGTTTGCGGGTTTGCGGGTTTGCGGGTTTGCGGGTTTGCGGGTTTGCGGGTTTGCGGGTTTGCGGGTTTGCGGGTTTGCGGGTTTGCGGGTTTGCGGGTTTGCGGGTTTGCGGGTTTGCGGGTTTGCGGGTTTGCGGGTTTGCGGGTTTGCGGGTTTGCGGGTTTGCGGGTTTGCGGGTTTGCGGGTTTGCGGGTTTGCGGGTTTGCGGGTTTGCGGGTTTGCGGGTTTGCGGGTTTGCGGGTTTGCGGGTTTGCGGGTTTGCGGGTTTGCGGGTTTGCGGGTTTGCGGGTTTGCGGGTTTGCGGGTTTGCGGGTTTGCGGGTTTGCGGGTTTGCGGGTTTGCGGGTTTGCGGGTTTGCGGGTTTGCGGGTTTGCGGGTTTGCGGGTTTGCGGGTTTGCGGGTTTGCGGGTTTGCGGGTTTGCGGGTTTGCGGGTTTGCGGGTTTGCGGGTTTGCGGGTTTGCGGGTTTGCGGGTTTGCGGGTTTGCGGGTTTGCGGGTTTGCGGGTTTGCGGGTTTGCGGGTTTGCGGGTTTGCGGGTTTGCGGGTTTGCGGGTTTGCGGGTTTGCGGGTTTGCGGGTTTGCGGGTTTGCGGGTTTGCGGGTTTGCGGGTTTGCGGGTTTGCGGGTTTGCGGGTTTGCGGGTTTGCGGGTTTGCGGGTTTGCGGGTTTGCGGGTTTGCGGGTTTGCGGGTTTGCGGGTTTGCGGGTTTGCGGGTTTGCGGGTTTGCGGGTTTGCGGGTTTGCGGGTTTGCGGGTTTGCGGGTTTGCGGGTTTGCGGGTTTGCGGGTTTGCGGGTTTGCGGGTTTGCGGGTTTGCGGGTTTGCGGGTTTGCGGGTTTGCGGGTTTGCGGGTTTGCGGGTTTGCGGGTTTGCGGGTTTGCGGGTTTGCGGGTTTGCGGGTTTGCGGGTTTGCGGGTTTGCGGGTTTGCGGGTTTGCGGGTTTGCGGGTTTGCGGGTTTGCGGGTTTGCGGGTTTGCGGGTTTGCGGGTTTGCGGGTTTGCGGGTTTGCGGGTTTGCGGGTTTGCGGGTTTGCGGGTTTGCGGGTTTGCGGGTTTGCGGGTTTGCGGGTTTGCGGGTTTGCGGGTTTGCGGGTTTGCGGGTTTGCGGGTTTGCGGGTTTGCGGGTTTGCGGGTTTGCGGGTTTGCGGGTTTGCGGGTTTGCGGGTTTGCGGGTTTGCGGGTTTGCGGGTTTGCGGGTTTGCGGGTTTGCGGGTTTGCGGGTTTGCGGGTTTGCGGGTTTGCGGGTTTGCGGGTTTGCGGGTTTGCGGGTTTGCGGGTTTGCGGGTTTGCGGGTTTGCGGGTTTGCGGGTTTGCGGGTTTGCGGGTTTGCGGGTTTGCGGGTTTGCGGGTTTGCGGGTTTGCGGGTTTGCGGGTTTGCGGGTTTGCGGGTTTGCGGGTTTGCGGGTTTGCGGGTTTGCGGGTTTGCGGGTTTGCGGGTTTGCGGGTTTGCGGGTTTGCGGGTTTGCGGGTTTGCGGGTTTGCGGGTTTGCGGGTTTGCGGGTTTGCGGGTTTGCGGGTTTGCGGGTTTGCGGGTTTGCGGGTTTGCGGGTTTGCGGGTTTGCGGGTTTGCGGGTTTGCGGGTTTGCGGGTTTGCGGGTTTGCGGGTTTGCGGGTTTGCGGGTTTACGGGTTTACGGGTTTGCGGGTTTACGGGTTTGCGGGTTTGCGGGTTTGCGGGTTTACGGGTTTGCGGGTTTGCGGGTTTACGGGTTTGCGGGTTTGCGGGTTTGCGGGTTTGCGGGTTTGCGGGTTTGCGGGTTTGCGGGTTTGCGGGTTTGCGGGTTTGCGGGTTTGCGGGTTTGCGGGTTTGCGGGTTTGCGGGTTTGCGGGTTTGCGGGTTTGCGGGTTTGCGGGTTTGCGGGTTTGCGGGTTTGCGGGTTTGCGGGTTTGCGGGTTTGCGGGTTTGCGGGTTTGCGGGTTTGCGGGTTTGCGGGTTTGCGGGTTTGCGGGTTTGCGGGTTTGCGGGTTTGCGGGTTTGCGGGTTTTGCGGGTTTACGGGTTTGCGGGTTTGCGGGTTTGCGGGTTTGCGGGTTTGCGGGTTTGCGGGTTTGCGGGTTTGCGGGTTTGCGGGTTTTGCGGGTTTGCGGGTTTGCGGGTTTGCGGGTTTGCGGGTTTGCGGGTTTGCGGGTTTGCGGGTTTGCGGGTTTGCGGGTTTGCGGGTTTGCGGGTTTACGGGTTTGCGGGTTTGCGGGTTTGCGGGTTTGCGGGTTTGCGGGTTTGCGGGTTTGCGGGTTTGCGGGTTTGCGGGTTTGCGGGTTTGCGGGTTTGCGGGTTTGCGGGTTTGCGGGTTTGCGGGTTTGCGGGTTTGCGGGTTTGCGGGTTTGGCTTCTGAAGGGGAACAAGTGTCACAAATATGGTTTTGCAGGCGATTTAAAAATGGGGTGCAGTAAGCACTTGTGCATTAGGTCAGGTGTGAATTGGGTGTGTTTTTGGGTTTGCTTCTTGTGCACAAAGACAATCGTGCTAACGTAAAAAAGGCCAGTCTCTTTCGAGGTGGCCATGTTTGACAAAGTTGTGTGTGAAGAATAATCTTCATGCTTCCATACCAATGAAGTACAGAAACTGTAGCTTTAGAAATCGTTGGTTGCCTTTTTTCTCTACAACGTTCTGAGTACAGACGTGTCCTGGGAAGCATGCCAGTAGTGTAAAAAATATGATGGTTTTTTTGTACCTAACATCTTGTACACTGAGAAGGTTCTGCACAAGTGGAAGCCTATATAAGGATATTCATAAGAGTCAAAAGGGGCTTCTGAAGGGGTATATGGGTAGTATGAGCTCATATGAATCCATTAAAAGCGTCTATGGCATGATCTAAGCATCACATAATTTCTGAAATCAATACCAACCACAATTTACGGCTATTTTTCCAGCAATAGCCGTATCATGGCTTATAACCATACCTAAGGATGTCCAATATGCTGGAAAAGTTAATAATCTTGGGTATATAGGGTTTTTGGGCACATTTGAGTCAATTGCGGGGTCTTACGATTTAATCTGAGCATCACACATATCCTAATCACCTATATAATCGAAAAACACATACAAAATGACCTACATAGCCGTAAAATGACCCAAATGTGCATATTCGGGTTGAAATTTCATTTTTTCGGAAAGTTTTTTTTTCTCAACAATTACATGGGTGAGTTCCGAGTACATTATGGGGTCGTAAGTTTTTATTCAAGCATCACACATTATGTAGAATAATTTATGCCATACAATGTTACCAAAAAAAGTCGATTTTTGGTCACTTTTTCAAAAATATGAAAATTCGATTTTTGGGTACTAGATAGGTCTTTCCGGTGCAAAAACGACCGTTAAATGGATTCTCCGGGGTCCTAAGGCCCCAAAAATCACTTTTGGACACACGGGCAATATCCCAGTATACCCTAGGAAATTGGTGGGAACCCAAAAATTGGCCTCAAAATCCGACCAAAACCAAGGTTTCTGTAGAGGTACATGTGAACCTCATGTGTGTTCTGGAGACCCATTTTGTTTTTAAAAGTGAATCTAAATAGCCAAAAATTTAAAACTCTTGTAGCGCATTCGGAATAGAGGGGGTATTCGCGAAAACCTGTGCGAAACATTTATCAATTCAGGTCTGACCCACATGGTCATGACCCCATATTTTGGGTGCGGAAAACACCCTATCTGTTGACCTACCGGCTTGTATGCCTGTATACCTGGTTGGGTCAACTTTTTGAAAATTTCCTGGGCCATATACCCTATTTGGGCCCCCTGAATCCATTGCGACATCGTTTTTTCACATCCGAGTGAAAACTAATATATAGGATAACCCATGGGTATGGGTACCTCGCTCAATACCCCTAAAATCAGTGCTTTTGAAAATGACCTTATGGAAAAATGTATCCAAAATATTGAAACATGTTCTCCTGGCATCTGCAACACGATATTTTGGGCCCCCTGGGCCCCGGGGGCCCTACGGGCCCCCATATTCGCGAAAAGTTGGGCATCCCAGCTAGTGGGTCGGTACTGGGTATACAAACATCCCCCCAAAAAGTGAGATTTTGACCCCCCAAAAATGGCCATTTTTTTACTCCCCGGGACCTTCTCAGGTGTGTATTCGGACCCTCTCGTGGTCTTAAACCGGATTTTTGGGGCCCCCACACCCTGGAATACCCCCCATAGTGTCGTTTTTTCACCCGCAGGGCCGATTTTTTAGAAAAAATTTGGTTTTTAAGGAACAACATTTACCCTGCGACACCTTGAAAAACAGGTGGTTTTTGCCTTTTTCAGTTGTGTGTGTGCAGTGCCGAATTCCCCAGGCTTGGTGAATGTTGTGCCTCCAATACCCCTATGTGGGTTGGAAAAATCAAATAAAGATAAAATTTTGAGGCAGCCTGGGGGTGTGCTATGGTAAACAATTTGTGTGTGTAAAAATACCCCTAAAAAACACCCTAAAAATGGCTGTTTTTCGCCTATTTTTGGGGGTCGCCTGAGCTATTTTTTTTATTGTTTTGGCTTTTCCTGGGACCTGAAAATAGGGTCCTGGGCCCAATATGTCCCAATGAGGCCATTGGAATATCGATTTTTTCCAGATATGGGCCTCCTAGACCGAAATTTTTGATTTTGGTGTTGCAAAAATTTTCGAAAATCCTGAAAAGTGCCCAAAAACACGTAAAAACACGTGTATAGGCACACCCTATCGGCCCCCAGCATTGCCCAGGATTGTTGCAAATTTTCCCTGCATGGGGGCCCTCCGGGCCCCCTGGACCCATTGCGACCCGATTGGTTCACATTCCTGGAAAATTTGGTCCCTAAGACACATACGTGGTTAACATACCCCTGAAAAACACCCTATTTTTGACCCTAAAAAACACCCTATTTTTGACCCTGAAAACATGATTTTAGCAAATAGGGCAACTAGTTTGGTGATCCAGCGACCGACTCATGGGCCCAGTATGTCCAACAGGGCCATATGTTTGGTAAATTTTACCGGGGGCAAGGGGATGTACAAAAAAAAAGTGGATTTTTTACCTTAAAAAAATGGCCAAAAATAGGCCAAAAATGGCCATTTTTCGGCCATGTGACCCCCACAGCAACCCTATATAGACCCCAAAAAACCTAATATTTTTTTCCCAGCGATGTGTCCTGGGGGCCCTTCGGGCCCCCAGGACACATCGCAACCCCGTTTTTTCAAAAAGTTGGCCCTACGGGCCAACTTTTTGAGGTGGCCTGTAGGGTGACCCCTTCAAAAAGCTGGAACCCGGATTTTGGGGTCAGGGGTCCCTTTATGCACTTTTATGTATAAAAAAATGTCTGGGGCGAGAAAATGCAAATTTTTGCCTGCAAACACACTGCATACTACGACAGGACCATATTCCATCTTATCAGGAAAAATTTCGGAGGTGTTAGTCATAAAAACAATTTAAAATTTTTTGAAAAAACATGAGATCTGGATAAAAGTTTTGACTGTACCTGTGGAAGGTGGGATTTTGCCTGTGTTTTGACTTTTTTTTTCAGTAAATAAACTTCTACTCATCTCCGGAGGCCGTCCGAGGTCGCAATTAACTCATTTTGACACTTTAGGGCCATATACCGCCCGTTTTTTCAAAAAGTTGAAAATTTTGGCCCCCAGGATTGGGTACAGCGTGTACTGAACCCTGATTTTCGAAAAATCTCAACTTTTGAAATTCGTCACTTATGGCAGCATGTATCTGACACCCAATTTTGACTTTTCCCGTGAATCCATTCTGGTGCATATACACTATCTGGCACCCCTGAGTCCATTGCGGGGTCGTTTTTTCAAAAAGTCGACCGGACTAATACCTAATATGACCCTGGGTATAGCGTACCGTCTCAGAAACACCCCAAAATCAGTGTTTTTGAAGGGTTCTCACAGCTAAAATCGATGAAAAAATGTCAAAATCACTTTCCCGTGACCCAATAGCGTGAAATATGGCCCATGTGGGCCCCCAGGACCTATAACACCCCCAATCGGTCGATTCCATGCATATTTCACACCCCCAGATATATGTGCCCATGGGGTGCCAGACCCCAAAATCATGATTTTTTCATGATTTTTGGCCCGATGCACTGACCTGCAGGGCCATACCGTCTACCGGGGCAACCATATTTTTGAAAAATCGGCCTTGCATCGGGCCCAGTATGTCCCACAGGGTATGTTGCCCCAGATTCAGGTCCCCGCACAAGCCAAACCAATATTTTAAAATCGATTTTTTTGAAAAAAATATTTTTGAAAAAAAATCGTGATTTTTGGGATTTTGGTGATTTTTACAGTTTTGCACACCCTGAAAATCGATTTTTTCGGCTCCGCCGGTGAAATATCGACATAATTTAGGTATGTTATGTGCATAATATACCCATTAGAGCCCATTCAAGTCACATTCCGACCATTTTTCGTGAAAAAATGCAACTTTTTGTCACCGTGACCCCCAAAAATGACGATTTTTTGGTCGATTTTTTCGGCCAAAAATTTCGTACCACAGGGCCATACCATATACTGGGATTATCAACTTTTTGAAAATACGGCCTGGTATTCGGGTGTATATGTCCCATGGGGCCCATAGTAACCTTACTGGGTCATGCCCAAAGCCAATCTTAATAGTAAAATTCGATTTTCTGTGAAAAATATTTTGACCAAAAAATCGTCATTTTTCCGATTTTCGTCATTTTTACAGTTTTGCACACCCTGAAAATCGATTTTTTCGGCTCCGCCGGTGAAATATCGACATAATTTAGGTATGTTATGTGCATAATATACCCATTAGAGCCCATTCAAGTCACATTCCGACCATTTTTCGTGAAAAAATGCAACTTTTTGTCACCGTGACCCCCAAAAATGACGATTTTTTGGTCGATTTTTTCGGCCAAAAATTTCGTACCACAGGGCCATACCATATACTGGGATTATCAACTTTTTGAAAATACGGCCTGGTATTCGGGTGTATATGTCCCATGGGGCCCATAGTAACCTTACTGGGTCATGCCCAAAGCCAATCTTAATAGTAAAATTCGATTTTCTGTGAAAAATATTTTGACCAAAAAATCGTCATTTTTCCGATTTTCGTCATTTTTACAGTTTTGCACACCCTGAAAATCGATTTTTTCGGCTCCGCCGGTGAAATATCGACATAATTTAGGTATGTTATGTGCATAATATACCCATTAGAGCCCATTCAAGTCACATTCCGACCATTTTTCGTGAAAAAATGCAACTTTTTGTCACCGTGACCCCCAAAAATGACGATTTTTTGGTCGATTTTTTCGGCCAAAAATTTCGTACCACAGGGCCATACCATATACTGGGATTATCAACTTTTTGAAAATACGGCCTGGTATTCGGGTGTATATGTCCCATGGGGCCCATAGTAACCTTACTGGGTCATGCCGAAAGCCAATCTTAATAGTAAAATTCGATTTTCTGTGAAAAATATTTTGACCAAAAAATCGTCATTTTTCCGATTTTCGTCATTTTTACAGTTTTGCACACCCTGAAAATCGATTTTTTCGGCTCCGCCGGTGAAATATCGACATAATTTAGGTATGTTATGTGCATAATATACCCATTAGAGCCCATTCAAGTCACATTCCGACCATTTTTCGTGAAAAAATGCAACTTTTTGTCACCGTGACCCCGAAAAATGACGATTTTTTGGTCGATTTTTTCGGCCAAAAATTTCGTACCACAGGGCCATACCATATACTGGGATTATCAACTTTTTGAAAATACGGCCTGGTATTCGGGTGTATATGTCCCATGGGGCCCATAGTAACCTTACTGGGTCATGCCCAAAGCCAATCTTAATAGTAAAATTCGATTTTCTGTGAAAAATATTTTCACCAAAAAATCGACTTTTTTCAAAATATTTCTCAGTTAGACAGTGTGTGATGCTCGGATCTGAGCGTACGACCCCGCAATTGACTCAGATGTGCTCAAATACCCCATATACCCAAGAAAATTGCATTTTCGAGTGAAAAGAAGGTTCGTACAGAGGTCATATGCCTGTGTACAGGTATATTTGCCTGTAACCCCTATGTTTGAGCACCGGCTAAGTTGTAGAGAGGGCCTGATACTCGGAATTGACCGTGCGACCCCGCAATTGACTCAGATTGGCCCAAAAACCCTATATACCCAAGATTTCTTCATTTTCGTGCAAATTTGAGGTATTTAGATATGGTTGTTTGCATGTTACACCAAAATACAGGTGTTTTTTTTTTTTTTTTTTACTTGGTATTCACTCTCGTCTCTTCTGCGCTGCCGAGGCAGTGTGGCCGCTCTTTTTTGTTCTATCCAGAGTAAACCCGGGACCGTGTCCCAGCTGGTGCCGTTTTTCACATCTAGGACGTGCGGGTTGCCGTTTTACGGAGGTCACCTCCCCGTTTGCCACACAGGGTTTACAGACAGCACACCTCCCCCTCAGGGTGTGGCAGCATCGTTAAGGACACTGGCCTGACGACAAAAGTGGAAACCTTTTTTAGGTTCCCGTGATCAGCTGACATGCTGGTCGGTGTGTTCTCTTGATGTTTTCTTTTTTTGTTGGTATCCTCTTGTTGATATGAGTAATGTAAAAGTAAAAGCAAATAAAGCTAAAAGTTGTGTTCTCTTCAGTTCGTTACAGTTGGCCTCAGAAGGTCACTCAGAGTGTCATCAGACAATCCGGAGGACACCAAAAATTCCAGGACCACTGCTGGGTGTTGTGTGAGGAGTGTTCCCCACGAGGTGTTGCTGCACAGGTTGGCTCTTTTGTCGGTGAGCTTGGGGCATTGCTTCAGAAGGTGCTTCGCCGTCACATTCGCCTTTCCGCACGCCTTGCAGTTGGGGGTGTCGTTGTGGCTCCTGTCCGTGTACAGGAGGGGGTGTCGTCTTGTGCGCAGGAGTCTCATCTCACGCGCTCCCTTACGTGTCAGTCGTTGTGGGCGGAGTTGCGGGTGGCGGAGTTGTATCTTCGTCTTCGCTTTGGCGTCGGTGTGCTGGCACGCATATGCGCTGTCTTCGGTGGGTGTGACGGTGAGCTGCGCTGCCACCCTCTTGATCTGAGAGGCGGCCGTCATCATCGCTATGGGTTCCAGCTGTGGTACCATGGCGTTCGCGTGCCGCTTTGCCTCTTTGTCCGCAGCTTCGTTTCCAGGTAGGCCGATATGGCTTGGGACGTACTGGAAGTCTACGCGTACTCCTTTGCGCGTGAGTGTGTGTATCGCACGCCATATGTCGTGCAGTGAATGCTCGACAGCCTTCTGTGGTCCTCCCTCTAGGGCGCGGATTGAGGACTGGCTGTCTGTGAGGATCGCCACTCTCGCGTGTTTGGTGGTAGTGGTGCGGTTTGCAAGGTCGGTGAGTGCCTCACGGATTGCCGTCTGCTCGGCTTGGTAGGCCACGCATCGCCTGCCTGCCCCCTTGCCGAAGACGTGGATCATGTTGTCGTCAGCGTCCGTCACTGCACATCCCGCCCCGCCGATGTTCGTGTCGGACAGTGATCCGTCGGTGTACGTGCTGTAGTCGTACTGGGGTAGCTTGTCGAGGGCCTCCTGCGTTTTTTCCAGAGCTTCCTCTTTGGTTTGTTTAGAGTCCGCTCGGAGGACTCCTGGGATGGTGGGGTGCAGCGTAAGCTTATCCTGTACTTCCTCCCATTGCCAGGGGGGCACAGGGTAGTGGAGCGCAATGGTGCTCCGAGTTGTGTGCTGAGTGTACATCTTTGTTTCCTCAACGGTGTTCGTGGCTGCTCTAAGCCATGTAGTGTTGGAGTGTTTTTTGGTTGACTGCACGGCGGTGTACGCGGGCGAGTCATGTATGCGGTTGGCGCGCTCGTACAGCTTTGCTCCTTCCGCTTGTGCAATTTCAGCGATTGATCGTAGGTTCGCCTCCCAGAGAAGGTTCTCCGTCGCTGTGGTGCGTAGACAGCCGGTGATCAGTCTGGCTGCGCCGTGGTGGAGGGTCTCAAGATGGGTTCGGTTCTTCTTGAGCAGTGCGTGTCCCCACACTCCTATCCCGTAGGTGAGCACGGGCAGCACATATGTCATGTACACTTGTCGCATGGTGTCTGCTTCCGCACCCCAGTCCTCGCCTCCTAGTGCGTACAGTACGGAGAGTCGTTGTTTGTACTTTGTGCACACTGATTCCATGTGTTGTATCATGTTGCATTCGTCATCTATTAGGATGCCGAGGTACTGTGTCAGTCGGGTTGTAGGCACGCGTTTCCCATTGCTGTAGTGCACTGCGAATTGCTTGTCTCTGACGTTGTTGGGGTCTTTCTTGGTGGTGAAGGCTAGGAGGTTCGTTTTGTCGTCGTCGGTGGAGATTCGGAGGCCCATTGGGGGGAGTTCACGTTCAAGTACTTCGATAGCCTTTTGTGCGGATAAAGCGGCTTCGTCGGTGTTGTTGCCAATGCACAGGATTGCGAGGTCGTCGGCGTACATGCACACATGTCCGTCCACGCACTCTAGGGTTTTCGCCAGGTTTGCCATGACTACGTTGAAGAGTAGGGGGGAGAGCACTGTGCCTTGGGGTACTCCCTCCTCCATGTCGTAGAACTCGCTGACGTGACCTGCCACGGTCGCCGCTGCTCGTCTGTTGCTGAGGTATGCACCAATCCATTTCTGGTACGTGAGTGGGAAGTCATGCAGGTGTTGTAGGATGGCACTGCGTTTGAGGCGGTCGTACGCCTTCTCTAGGTCGACTTTGAGGAGGATTGCACTGCGTCCTTCCTCTACTGTGTCCTTGGCCAGTTGCGTTACCAGTGCGATGCTGTCGATCGTGGATCTCTTTTTCCTGAAACCTGCTTGGGCCTTGTGGAGGTTAGGGAACTGCTCATCAGGGTCTTCCATGAGCTGGTGTAGGCGGTGTCCGATCATGCGCTCGAGCACCTTGCTCACTGTACTCGTCAGTGCAATTGGTCTGTACGAAGCAGGGAGGTGGTCCGGTTTCGAAGGCTTGTGGATGGGCATCAGTAGAGAAGTCGTCCATTCCAGTGGGAGTGTGCCACTACTCCACGAGAGGTTCATGATACGCAGGAGACCCTTCCTCGCCTCCGGTCCCATGTGTCGTAGCATCTCGTTGTGTATGTTGTCCATGCCTGGTGTTTTGTTGTCTTCCAGGTTGTTCACGATGGTGTTGAGCTCCTGCATTGTAAAGGCACGCTCTGATTCGTGGTATGGGACGTCCGTCGGTGTTGTGGCTACGTCCTCCGTGTCTGTGGGGTCTTTGCGGCTCACGTCTGAGTAGTGCCTACCAAATATGTTCGCTTTGGCTGTGTTGTCGGTGATGGTGGTGCCGTTCTCCGTCAGTGGGTACTGCTGCGACTTATCGGCTCTGCCGTCCAGTTCGCGTAGTAGGTGGTAGATGTGTGAGGACCCCGCAGCCTTGTCGCACCTTGCCTCCCATATCGTGCGTTTGCTGTCGCGGATTTCCGTGGCCACATTTTGTTTTAGGCAGCTGAGGGAGTCACTATCATTTTGTGTGGGTGGTGTTGTCTGCTTCTGCAGTTGCGCGATCTTCTGGTCTCGGCGCTTCATTGCTTTGCGTACTGCACCTGTGCACCACCTTCGCTTAGCTTGCCGTCGTCGATGCGTCGGGATGTGTCGTCGTGCCACGTTTCTCACCATGCCAGCCCACTTCGCATACGCTGTCGCGGGGTTGTGCCACTTTAGGGTTGCATCAGCACTTCGCTCAAGTTCTGCAGTGTAGTCACTCCACCTGGCCCTGTTCCAATCCCACAGGGTTTTCCCGCTCCGTTTGATGTTCGAGTACTTCGGTGGAGGTGGTGTGGTGCTGTCAATCTCGAATTCCATTGGGAGATGGTCCGATAAGCCGTTATCTAGAACCCGCCATTTGATCGGCCATTTTCTTGTCTCGTCTTTGTTATTGTCACCTTTCGCTATGACCACGTCTGGTGAAGTTTTGGATTTTCCAATCCTTGTCGCAGTTTGGGGGTCATTCCAGATTTGCATGCCGTCAGTGTTACCGACCCAGTCGTGGATTTTTGTGCCGGTTTTGTTCGGGATCGCCTTGCTCCACTGCGCATGATGGGCGTTGAGGTCTCCAGCTATCACTACTTGTTCGGTGGGGAGGTCTTCGCAGTCGAAGTCATCTTTGCGTATGTCTTTTTTTTGCTCCCCCACTGCGCTTGGCCGATATACATTGACAAAGCGTATACCGTGCACTGTGACGTCGAGCCGTTCGGTGACTTTCCACTTCGAGAACGTGTGGACTTGGGTTGGATGTTTGTCACGCACCAGTGTTACTATCCCGCCTCCATGTGTTTCACTGGTTTTTTTGGTACGGCCTTCCGTTCTTTTGCGGGTGTAGCTGCGGTAGCCGTCGATCTTGAACGTATTGGCTTGTCCGCTCGCCTTCAGTTCTTGGAGCATGACAATGTCGTACTCCTTCTTGGTTATGTGCCGCCTTATTTCAGCTCTCTTAGTGTCGGTGAGTCCGTTGATGTTCCAACAGAGACATCTCAGCGGACCCGGATTCGGATGTATCCCTGCTATCACAAGTAGAAGTAGTACCGTTGTGGATAGGTATTTAAGCAAGGAGGGGGTGTTTAGGGAGTGTGATAGGTGGAGGTGAGTTGTCAACGTCTCGCTTTTTTGGCGGATGGTGGTGTTCTGGGAGCTCGTCTGTCTCTGCCGTCTCGTTCGCTTCGTCCGTCTCGTCCGTCTTCCGTCGCGTCCTTTGACATTCGAGTTTTGGTGGCAATTGCTTCTGCAATTAGTCCCGGAAGCCGGGACGTCAGGTCGTTGAAGCTGGCCTGTAGCCCTTGCAGACCGGTCTGAAGGTCCCTTTGCATCGTCAAAAGTTCTGTTACGTTGCGCTGCAGTTCCTCTATAGCGCCTTTGTTGTTGTGAATTTGTGAATTTAGGTTTTTTTGGGTGTCGCTCATCTGCGACATCTTCGCTGCGAAGTCGTTCCGCAGTGAGGAGATGTTGGTGGCGTTCTGGGAGGTGGCGGCCCTGCTTGCTGCATCGACGGTGGCTGTTGTTGCGGATGGTGCGGCTGCGGCGGCTGGTGCAGGCGCTGCGTTGCTGTTGGAGCCTCTGACGACGTTGCTCCATGCTGTGGTGTTGTTTGCCAGGTTGTTTACAAAGGTGGTGGGTTTGGCGGCGGGTCTCTTCTTCTTTGGCCTGCGGAGCTTGTGGGAGGTGGAGACTTCTCGCGTGGTGATGTTTCTGTTGTTGAATAAGAAGAATTGGGGGAGCGTCTGTTGGGTTCGGATTTTGACCATCTGTGTAGTACCCGCTTGTTGGTGAGCTATGACGGAGCAGACAATGCCATTTGTGCTGAGGGCCCCCACTAGGGCCTCGGGGTGTGTGAGGTAGTGCATCCCTGTCAGCACGAAGTGTCTCTCGGTGGCCATCTCTGGCTTCCCAATCTCTGTCCAGGCCGCTGTGATGTGCTCCCGTTCGGTGACGATGCCAAATGCTTTGGTTGACTTTATTAGCCGTCCTGCGTGTTTTGTAGCAAACGTGATTGCGTCTGCGAGGGTGGCAGTGGGTGGGAGCCAGACTACGGGCTCGTTGGTGACGGCTTTGGGTCTGACGATGACACCAGATTGTCCTGACATCTCCCTCAGCGGCTTTCTCAGGGATACGGTGGCGGTGATGCGGCGCTCCCCTGCAGGGCGCACGCTGGCTACATCTGCACTGAGCCCGTTGAGGAACTTGCGTGCGGTGTCGAGCGGTTTCGTTAGCCATTCCGGGTTGGCGGCTACTGCCTCGTCGAGGACTTCCAGCTTTATCTCCTCCAGCTGGTGCGTGTTGGATGCCCCGAAAGAGGGGATGTTGTTCTTGTAGTTGGGGGCGGTGGAGGACAACACAAACAGGTGCACCTTTTTGAGGTAGCACTCCCCGTTCGGCTTCTGCACAATGCACTCCTGCGTGCTGTGCGCTTTGTGTCCCTGTATTGGGGCGGTGGTGGCGATGGCGATGACTGGTCCGTTCGGTGGGACCGCGTTCTTTGACGCAAGGTAGGTGTCTGCGTCGGCTAGCTTCAGCAGCGCAATAAAGCCTCGCTGCTCCGGGTTCCCGCTCCTGTAACGTTGTTGGAAGGTGGTGGGGTTTAGGACCTCTGTGTCCCAGTCCTCTTGACGGAGGGTGTGCATCCCGGCCGTTGCTGCTTCGCTTCTTTCGCCATGGAGGTCCTCCATGCCCAAGTCCGCCGCGTGGAGGCAGGCTGTCGCAGATCGGTAAGGTAATTGCTTAGAATGTAATAGTGACGATAGTTTTGATGTGTGGACTCTGGTGACGAGGGTGAGGGAGTGTTTGTTGCACCTGTAAAATTTGAGACATTGTGTGATGCTCTAATCTGATCGTACGACCCCGCAATTGACTCAAAAATGTCCAAAAACCCCACATTCCCAAGATTTTTGCATTTTCGAGCATATATGAGCCATTTAGATATGATTATTAGCCATTTTACCCAATATACAGGTGTTTGTTGCATAGCTAAAATTCTAGACATTGTCTGATGCTCGGATCTGACCGTACGACCCCGCAATTGACTCAGATGTGCCCAAAAACCCTATATACCCAAGATTTCTTCATTTTCATGCGTATTTGAGACATTCAGATATGGTTATATGCATTTTACACCAAAATACATGTGATTGTTGCTTTTTTGAAATTCTAGACATTGTGTGATACTCGGATCTGATCGTGCGACCCCGCAATGAACTCAAATGTGCCCAAAAACCCCATATTCCCAAGATTATTGCATTTTAGAGCATTTTTAAGCTACTTACATGTGGTTATTAGCCATTTTACCCAAAATAGACATGTTTATTGCATAGTTGAAATTCTAGGTATTGTGTGATGCTCGGATCTGATCGTGCGACCCCGCAATTGACTCAGATGTGCCCAAAAAACCCATATTCCCAAGATTTTTGCATTTTCGTGCAAATTTAAGGTATTCAGATATGGTTATATGCATGTTACACCAAAATACAGGTGTTTGTTGCACCTGTAAAATTCTAGACATTATGTGATGCTCAGATCTGATCGTACGACCCCGCAATGAACTCAGATGTGCCCAAAAACCCCATATTCCCAAGATTTTTGCGTTTTAGAGCACATTCTAATTGCTTAGATAGGGTATAAAGGCATTTTGCCCATATTTTTGCGACATTTTACCGATTAGGATACTTCTGATGCTCCAATCAAATCGTCCGACCCCGCAATGGATTCAGAATGGCCCAAAAACCCTATATTCCCAAGATTTTTGCACTTTTAAGGGTTTCTGACATCCTTAGATAGGATAAAGAGGCATTTTCAGGTATTTTGATAAACGGACATTTTGTCTATTAGGATATGTGTGATGCTCAGATTGATTCATCTGACCTCATAATGGATTCAGGAGCCCCTAAATATGCCATTTTCCCAAAAATTTCTCACTTTTGACAATTTTGAAGATTCTCAGAAAGAGTGAGGAGACAAAAAAATGAGAAAAATCTGAAAAAGTCAAAATATATTATCTGTCTCAGGTGTTGAACCCGGGACCGAAAGAATATCGGACCACGGTACAACACACTAGGATTTTCTGACGCAAGTATTTTTTTAGTTTTTTATGGATGCGCACAGCTAAGAACCGGTCTGACAATTTAGATCTATTTTTCGGTGTATTTATCCAGTTGGTCACCCGCGCCAGTACTATCCAGGCTTGGAGGTGTCTAACTTCTCAGGTAAAAACGGACTGGTAATAAGTCTTCCCAGCTTTTCTATCAAGACCTATTATTGGATTCGGCCATACTCTGGTGAATACACCTCATCCCGCCTGATTTGAGAAGTTAAGCACCAGCAGGCCTGGATAGTACTGGCGTGGGTGACCAGCTGGGAAGTCCGGGTGCTTGAATCCTTTTTCCTTTTCTTCTGTTGTATTAGGTGTGCACATTTGAGGATGTCCAGACCCTGACCCACCTCCAACAAGACGACCCTGTCTTGTATTCCGATGTTTGCTGCATGTTTGGGTGCTAAGTTAGTGTGCTACTTCGAAACCAAACAACTCGTTCAGCAACAACAAAAACTTGAAAAAGACATTTTTTCCAAGGAAAATTCTTTTACAATTTTGTGTGAAGACCGGTCATGTTGCGGGCCCGATGTGGCCTGCGACGGACTACTCTCATATGATAGTAAATCCCGTACAATCTGTACAGAATATTACCATGACGATATTATTCTTACATTCGTGTAAACTAATCTTCCGATTGCGTTCTATTTCACACTTCAAATATTAGAACTGGATGTGGGATTGCCAGTTTACTGGTGGTCCCGATCCAGCACACAACGCAAGCACCCAATTTTTTTTGTCCCTGCCCGTCCACAGGCCATGTGTGCACCAGTGACCGCAAACCCACAAACCCCAAGTTAGGTTGGAAATTCTTGGGGAGCTCTGAAAAAAACCTAGGCCGCTGTGGGGATTGAACCCACGACCCCATCATTACGGATGATGTGCTCTACCACTGAGCTAAACAGCCACATTTTAGGGAGCAAGGTGTGAAAGCTCTGAGAACCAATTTACACAGGAGGAAACAAATCAGAAAAAAAACTGTGGACCCTGAGAGGTTCGAACTCTCGGCCTCCCGTATGCGGAACGGGCGCTCTTCCACTGAGCTAAGAGCCCCACAATTATGATGCTTCTTTAAAACAACAAGCTTTGGGCCGAAATAGGCTTTTAAGTGATCACACAACGAAGAAAAAGTGACGAGGGTGAGGTTTGAACTCACGCCCCCGAAGAGACTACGACCTGAACGTAGCGCCTTAGACCACTCGGCCACCTCGCCTTACTAGGCTCCTTCGTTAAAAATTTTTTCACCATCGCGGAGGTATGAAGGAAATTTTTGATGCGTGCTCTGTACATTTCAAAAGACCCCCTCCAAAGAAAAGAAGATGGAGAGAAAGCATGGCGCTATAGCTCAGTGGTTAGAGCGCTCGCCCAGTAAGCGAGAGGTCGAGGGTTCGATCCCCTCTAGTGCCTTGTTTTTTGTTCGCTGTCCTATTTCTGGTTCGTTGTTAGGTCACAAACAACCTGTTCACATGTTGTCCATCATGACTCAGTATTGGATTCGGCCATACTCTGGTGAATACACCTCATCCCGCCTGATTTGAGAAGTTAAGCACCAGCAGGCCTGGATAGTACTGGCGTGGGTGACCAGCTGGGAAGTCCGGGTGCTTGAATCCTTTTTACTTTTTTTTACTGAAGCAGAAAGTTGTTCTGGATTGCTCACACAGGATCAAAAACGCGAAAACGTTGGGAATATGTGTTATTTGGGTGCTCCCGAACCCATTATGAGGTCGGACGATTTGATTGGAGCATCAGAAGTGCCCTAATTGAGGTGGCCAAAATGACCGTTTTTACCTGCTATTCCGCAACAGCCCAACTGGTCAAAAATGCGAAAACGTTGGGAAAACGGGTTATTTGGATGCTAAAAAACAGGCTTCATTGTATCCTCGGTAGTATAGAGGTCAGTATTTCCGCCTGTCACGCGGAAGACCCGGGTTCAATTCCCGGCCGGGGAATTCTTTTTATGTGTTGTGTTTTCTTCTGTTTTTCCTTTTGCTCCGTTTTGGTTGTCCTTTCTCATCGTTCTCATTTCATTTCTAATATAAATCTGTTGGCAAGGCAGGATGGCCGAGAGGTCTAAGGCGGAGGACTCAAGTTCCTTTCTCTTCGGAGGCGTGGGTTCAAACCCCACTCCTGTCACACTTTTTTCCTTCTGTTGTCCAGAATCAATTTTTCAAGGGATCAGTTTTTTTCACAATTTATTTTTCTGACAAAAAATCTGTGACACAAAAACTTGAAAAAAAGAGGGGCTCAGCAGGGAATCGAACCCTGGACCTCTCGCACCCAAAGCGAGAATCATGCCACTAGACCACTAAGCCTTCGTTTTGTACCCATATTCCCATTTTCTTCTGTCCAAATTTTTTTTTATTTTGACACAGTTTTCGGTTTTGGGCGGTGAATGCACACACCATCTCGTTTCTATGAACCATATAAATGTCAGCACCTATGGTCTAGTTGGTTATGACGCCTCGTTAACACCGAGGAGGTCTCCGGTTCAAACCCGGATAGGTGTACACTTCTTTTTGTGCGTTTGTTTTTTGGCCTTGTATTGCCCATTTTTTTTGGGGGTGAGAGCACATCCGCAAACACGTGTCATAATGCTAACGTTTGCGGCTGTGCTACTCTGCCAATTTTTTTGGATTTGGTGAAAAATGGTACCAAAATCAAATCCCGGAGCAATCAGTTTTTGTTGCCGGAAGCACATGCGGAAATGGGTGGGGATTCCTTAACATTTCCACATGTGCTTCCTTTTCAGTCCTTTCCATCTCGAACGAACTTTGATCAGTGGGAACATGAAACAGACTGACTGACTTACATGTTACATAGCATCTCAGCTCAACCTGATTGCAGGCCAAAAAATAATTTTCGGCCAAAATTTTTTTTAAGTTTTTGTTGCCAGAAGCCATATGCTGAAACTTGCACAGCACACAGTGAGCTGTGCGCCCACAACGGAGGGCCTGTTCTGTGCGCCCACAATGGGGGGGGTTCTGTGCGCCCATATCGGGGTCTGCGCTGTGTGCCCGACATACCAAAAAAATTTCGTCCAAAAAATTGGGATGTAGTAGCACAGCGCACTTTTCCAATGTAGTAGCACAGCGCACTTTTTCAATGTGGTAACACAGCGCACCTTGAAAATTGTTATTAGAGCTGAGGGGAAAAAAAAGAGAAGTGCCTCCACCTGGGATTGAACCAGGGACCTTCAGATCTTCAGTCTGACGCTCTCCCAACTGAGCTAAAGAGGCCTTGTTTTAGGGTATGCATATTTTTTACACGGCCAACATTTTTTGAAGTGAATGAAGTCAAAGTAGTAGAAAAAGTATTGGTCGTGACAGGGCTCGAACCTGGGACCGTTGGCTTATTAGACCAATGCTCTACCGACTGAGCTACACGACCGACAATAATGACGAAAGGAATCGCCAAGCTGGGGTACACACTATTTTTTTCTATTGTGCACAAAACTGTATTTGCATGACCTCATCTTACTGATACTCTGCAACAGCAAAGTGGTCAAAAATGCGAAAACATTGGGAAAATGGGTTATTTGAGTGCTCCTGAATGCATTATGAGGTTAAACGATGTGATTAGAGCATCAGAAGTATCCTGATCGAGTTGGCGAAAATGACCCAGTAAACTGCCTATTGTACTGCCATTCCGCAATAGCAAAAATAGTCTAAAATGTGAAAACGTTGGGAAAATGGGTTATTTGGGTGCTCTTGAATCCATTATGAGGTCAGAACCGCAAATTGGAGCACCAGAAGTGCCCTGATCGAGTTGGCGAAAATGACCCACTAAAATGACTTTTGTGCCACCATTCCACGAATGGCAAAATGTTCAAAAATGTGAAAATATTGGGAAATCGGGTTATTCGGCTGCTCATGAAGCCATTATGAGGTCAGAATCGCCAATTGGAGCATCAGAAGTGTCCTGATAGAGTTGGTTAAAATGACCCAGTAAAATGCCTATTGTACCACTATTGCGTAATAGCAAAATGCTCAAAAATGTGAAAACGTTGGGAAAATGGCCATCTCGCCTTCCCAGTTTTTTATGACTTTTGCAAAGAACAGAAAATGGTTTGAGAAGGGAAAAAAGTCTCCTCCTGTTGGGTTCGAACCAACGACCTGCAGGTTAACAGCCTGACGCGCTACCGACTGCGCCAAGGAGGACCTGACAAGTGTGCTTTTTGTGTTTTGCACAATCTTGAAAACAAAACAAAAGGGATAGATTGAAAATGAAAATGAAAAAGAACAACAAGTGACGAGAGTGGGGTTTGAACCCACGCCCCCGAAGGGACCAGGGCCTTAACCTGGCGCCTTAGACCACTCGGCCATCTCGCCTTCAATAAAAGCCAACAAGAATATGGAAGTGGGAATGCGTTTCAACCAGTCACAGAGGAGAATAACAAGGGACGAAACGGAGAAAAAGGAAAGTTCTCCTACGCGGATTCGAACCGCGGTCGCGAGATTCAGAGTCTCGAGTGCTAACCACTACACCATAGGAGATACAATTCTGTCGCTTCCTTCTTTTTCTTTGGTACCAAAAAGAATCGAGATCTGGAAATATCACAACAGTGTTTCCAAGCCAAAAAATGTTTGGAGATTGAGGGTATCGATCCCTCTACCTCTCGCATGCTGAGCGAGCGCTCTACCATTTGAGCTAAACCCCCTTACATTTCTTAAACGAATCTTTACAAGGTGGGGATGGAATTCAAAACCAAAAAGGGAGAAGTAACACTCAAGAGAAAATCTGGTCTTGAAACAAAAAGAGAGGGCACACCCGGGTTCGAACCAGGGACCGTTCGGACTGCAGCCGAATGCTCTACCACTGAGCTATATACCCTTCAATAATCATGCTTTGCGCTGAATACTATCAGTTCACTTTTCAACCAACTTCTGTGTGTTACACCACAAATAAGGAAAAAAGGATTCAAGCACCCGGACTTCCCAGCTGGTCACCCACGCCAGTACTATCCAGGCCTGCTGGTGCTTAACTTCTCAAATCAGGCGGGATGAGGTGTATTCACCAGAGTATGGCCGAATCCAATAATGGGTCTGGGTGGAAAACCTTTGAAGAGCTTTTTATTTCTGAGCTTGTTTTTGCTTCACTTGTGCAAAAGTGTCTTGGGTGTTGCATGGTACAGGAAACTTTATTTGTCTCCCCTGTTCCGCTGCACTCTGCATTAGGTCATTTCACCTAAAATAAGGCCAGTTTGCGATCTTCTTGGAGTATCTTGGTGTCCAGTACAGTGTTTCTGGCATTGTGGACTTGCATGTTGTACAGGGCAACTGCCTGGGAATTAGTCCCACTTCTTGCAACAGTTTAGCTATTTCGGCATCCCCAGCGCGCATGATATTAAGCACAGGAGAATTTTTGGCTGCAGGTGCGCACGTCCCTTCTGGGGAGTATGGATGCCTCTTCCTCAGTTTTTGTTGTGCATTTTTGCACCTTTGCGCTCATCTCCATCTCACCAAAGGTGAAATTGTGAATGCTGTCATGCAGCATTCACATTCCAGCATGCTCCTGTAGGCTGAAGCACCGTCGGTGGTGTAGTCTCCCCTCATTTCTGCTCTCTGGATAGTGCAACAAACACAGGGATACAAGACAGGGTTGTCTTGTTGGAGGTGGGTCAGGGTCTGGATGTCCTAAAACCACACACCAACACGGAAGAAAAGCAAAAAGGATTCAAGCACCCGGACTTCCCAGCTGGTCACCCACGCCAGTACTATCCAGGCCTGCTGGTGCTTAACTTCTCAAATCAGGCGGGATGAGGTGTATTCACCAGAGTATGGCCGAATCCAATACTGAGTCAGGTTCGAAAACCTTTGAAGAGCTTTTTATTTCTGACCTTGTTTTTGCTTCGGTTGTGAAAACCGGTTTGTGGGTCAGCAGGTTTAACAAGTTTGGCCAGTCCTTAGCACAGCACTTAGTGCGCTGCACTACTGCATCGGAGCAGGTGCCTGTGTGCTCACAGGTCACCACTCAGTGGTCGATCCCTCTAGACCAGTGTGCTGGGTTTACTGGGTTTACTGGGTAACATGATGGTTTGTGTGATCACGTTTGTTTTGGTTTGTTTGTTTAAAAAGGCGGGTTTGTGCAAAGCACAGCACCGCCGCTGTCAAAAATTTCACTGTGCAAGCCAGCCGAAGCTAGTGCCACCAGTATCCCCTGCGCAGTGCAATGCAAGGGCCACTGGTGTGTCGACGCCCTTGTTGATCAGGTCAGACACCAGTAAGGTATGTAACCTCTAGCTGAGTTTAACAACATGCGAAACTCCAACACCTTCAGGGAAGCGTAGTGGTTGTCAAGACTTAAAAACAGATGAGACACAAAGGCCCCTTCAAAAATTATGCTTTCACTTAGTGGCTCTTACCCACGGTCATCTTTAGTAAAAGGCGAAAGATGAGTTCGATATGGGCAAGAACCGTGATATGGCTCTGTTTTGTTCTATTGCTGTATGCACTTTGCTACACATGGAAGCATGTTGAGAGCGAGGATAGTGTGGTAACTTCTTGATTGATCAAGATGTCCTTGAAGGTGAAAAAAGTAATGTGAAGCCTTTTTTGAGGTTTTTCTTAAAAACAAGCTGTAAGTGGAAGGGCTGTGCCTGGTACTCTTCCCTGCGCCATACAGGGGAGAGACAAAACAATACAAGAAGTATGTGACAATCATCGCAAGTGCTCATGCTGCACATGCCCAACCTATGTCATCATCCAGCTTTGGTCTTGTGCCGAAGAAAACAATCTTCAACACGAATGCACTCAAAAACAGATCCTGTGTAGAGTACAGTCTTGCCCTTGTTTGTTCCACCTATCGGCTGCACAGATGTCTACAGGGAGGCACATTGGTGGTGGTAGTTCTGGTGTGTTAGCTTTACGTGGTGTCTTTATGTTACCACCCCAACACGCTTCCCTGTTGACATAGCTTTGTGACACGACTGGGAGAAAAGGAGGTATTCTTGCGCTCGGGATAATTCCATAAGCAATGACCAAATAGGGACGCTGTGGAGAGATTGCTGGTTGAAAACTACCCAATTCCCGCCATGGGCCGCTTCGGCGTTGCCACATTGGCAATTTGTGTAGCTGCTTCGGCGGCCTTGTTTTTACTACGATTGATCATCACCTTCGCTCACTTCCCTGTGACATGGGTGTGTAATCTGTTTGCCTTGTTGTTTCCTAGTAATATTGATCATCATCATGCTTCCCTGTACATGGGTGTCGAATTTGGTATGGACTAAAAAGAAGTCATACCTTCTCGGCCTTTTGGCTAAGATCAAGTGTATTATCTGTTCTTATCAGCTTAATATCTGATACAGTGCCTTGTGCACTGATGATATTAACGCAATTTCTCATTGGGGTGACGGGTCGCCAGGGCAACCTGGTCCGTTCACACATGTTGCCCTGGAGCTGCACAACATCCAGGAGTGGCATACCCTCTTTTTTAACAAAACAAAAACAAACACACAAAGGCAACATATCATACATACCATACATACCATACATACACAGTGGTTACCGGTAAGGGTTATTAAAAACAGAGGTCGGAGCGAGCCTCTCAATGTCAGAGGCTTCAAAGCATTTCACGAGAAAACTCGCCCCTGTCCTTCTTCATCACTATCACTTGACCGAACACTCCCCACAAGGAAGCCTGTAAAAGGTGATGCTTTTTTAGGCAACAACACAGACACAGGGGGGGTACTGGGTGGGGTAATATAAAAAAGGGTGCTTGCGTTGTGTGCTGGATCGGGACCACCAGTAAACTGGCAGCCCCACATCCAGTTCTAATATTTGAAGTGTGAAATAGAACGCAGTCAGAATTAGTGTTACACGCTAATGTAAGAATAATCATCATGGGTAATATTCTGTACGAACGTACGGGATTTACATCATATGAAAGTGGTTCCGCCTTGGGCCATATCAGGCCCACAGCAGGACACATCATAAAAATTGTAAAGAATTTTCTGATAAGAAAGGTCTTTTCAAGTTTTAGCTGTTGCTGAACGAGTTGTTTGGTTTCGAAGTAGCACACTAACTTAGCACCCAAACATAGGGAGAGTATGGGAAAACAAGACAGGGTTGTCTTGTTGGAGGTGGGTCAGGGTGACACACACACCTGTGCACTTTGTACATGCATCATATGTGTGAATGTTTTTTCTCATGGTGACGTAAAAAAGGCCAGTCTCTTTCGAGGCTGGCCATGTTTGACAAAGTTGTGTGAGAAGAATATAATCTTCATGCTTCCATACCAATGAAGTACAGAAACTGTAGCTTTAGAAATCGTTGGTTGCCCTTTTTCTTAACATTGCTCTAAGCACCAACATGTACTGGTAAACATGCCACTTGTGGTGAATAATGTGGGTAGGAATGGTCTGGGCAACGTGGTGGGGTGTATCAACAACACATGTGTATGGTGATGTGGAAACAATGTTCACATGGAAAAATGTAAAAAAGAAACGCTTCTCCAGTTCAAGCCATTGAGTTGGAAACACCCTCACTCTGCTCTGTGCTGCGATCCTTGAACTGTCCACTGCAGGAGTTATGAGCTGCTCTGTGAGACCAGCCTGGCCCGGTTCACCCCATTTCACTCTGATTGTTGCCCTGGTTTACACCAAGGCCGCAAACAGGACAGTAGACTAACACGGACAACACATCAACACAGAAGTTGAAGGTGCCTTTGGTCCACCTCAAAGAGTGCCCAGTTCTGGAGAAGCTTGCCCCCCCAGAAGCTAGGGGTTTCAGGATGCAGCCAACACATCCCGGCTCAATAGATACCATATTGTCGGAATACAAGACAGGGTTGTCTAGTTGGAGGTGGGTCAGGTCAAAAACGTGGTTTTGAAGATCCTCACTTCTTGTGTGTGTTTTTTTTTTGCTTTGCACAAAGACACACAAAGACAATCATGCTAACGTAAAAAAGGCCAGTCTCTTTCGAAACCGGCCATGTTTTGACAAAGTTGTGTGAGAAGAGTAATCTTCATGCTTCCATACCAATGAAGTACAGAAACTGTAGCTTTAGAAATCGTTGGTTGCTCTTTTTCTCTACACAGCTTTCGACATGTATGTGCTCAGGGAAGCATGCCAGTAGCATAAACCATATGGTCGTTTTTTGAAACCAATATTTCAATGGGTTACTGCAGCCTGCCACTTGCCACCTGTGGGTGATGGGTATGTCTGCACATATGTGTTGGTCTGGGAAGCATGAAGAAGACACCAGTGTAAAAAATACGTGTGATCCGGGGGACAAAAAAAAAGTTGATACTTTCTCGATTAATGCGTGTCATCCTTGCGCAGGGACCATGCTAATCTTCTCTGTATCGATCCAATTTTAACGGATGTCCCATTTCTGGGGTCCAGTATATATGCACAAGGTGGTTGACAAGACAGGGGCCCCTTGTTGGAGTTGGGTCAGGGTCTGAATGTGGTTCTAAACTTCTGCTGTTGTTGTGTGGGTTTTTTTGCTTCTTGTGCACAAGACGATCGTGTTAACGTAAAAAAGGCCAGTCTCTTTCGAAACTGGCCATGTTTTGACAAAGTTGTGTGAGAAGAATAATCTTCATGCTTCCATACCAATGAAGTACAGAAACTGTAGCTTTAGAAATCGTTGGTTGCCCTTTTTCTCTACAATGTTCTAAGTGCCAACATGTTCTGGGAATCATGCCATATGTATCATTATTATGGTGGGTTTTTTTTCTAACATAGCCGTAGAGTGGCTTATAAACATACCTAAGGATGCCCAATGTGCTCGAAAGTCCAAAAATCTTGGGAATACGGGATATTTGGGCTCATTTGAGTCAATTGCGTGGTCGTACAATTTAATCTGAGCATTACACATATCCTAATCACCAAAATATTCGAAGAACATGGGAATCATGTGTGTTTTTTGGGTTTGCACAAGGTGATGTTAACGTAAAAAAGGCCAGTCTCTTTCGAAACTGGCCATGTTTTGACAAAGTTGTGTGAGAAGAGTAATCTTCATGCTTCCATACCAATGAAGTACAGAAACTGTAGCTTTAGAAATCGTTGGTTGCCCTTTTTCTCTACAATGTTCTAGGTACCCACTTGTTCTGGGAAGCCTTCTGCCAATGTCTATAATACGGTTGCTTTTTCGTACCTGACATCTTGGTCACTGTGAAGGTTCTACATAAAAATATCCTTAAGTGTGATCCTACAGAAGGATATTCGACAGAGTCAACAGTGGCTTCTGAAGGGGAACAAGTGTCACAAATATGGTTTTGCAGGCGATTTAAAAATGGGGTGCAGTAAGCACTTGTGCATTAGGTCAGGTGTGAATTGGGTGTGTTTTTGGGTTTGCTTCTTGTGCACAAAGACAATCGTGCTAACGTAAAAAAGGCCAGTCTCTTTCGAGGTGGCCATGTTTGACAAAGTTGTGTGTGAAGAATAATCTTCATGCTTCCATACCAATGAAGTACAGAAACTGTAGCTTTAGAAATCGTTGGTTGCCTTTTTTCTCTACAACGTTCTGAGTACAGACGTGTCCTGGGAAGCATGCCAGTAGTGTAAAAAATATGATGGTTTTTTTGTACCTAACATCTTGTACACTGAGAAGGTTCTGCACAAGTGGAAGCCTATATAAGGATATTCATAAGAGTCAAAAGGGGCTTCTGAAGGGGTATATGGGTAGTATGAGCTCATATGAATCCATTAAAAGCGTCTATGGCATGATCTAAGCATCACATAATTTCTGAAATCAATACCAACCACAATTTACGGCTATTTTTCCAGCAATAGCCGTATCATGGCTTATAACCATACCTAAGGATGTCCAATATGCTGGAAAAGTTAATAATCTTGGGTATATAGGGTTTTTGGGCACATTTGAGTCAATTGCGGGGTCTTACGATTTAATCTGAGCATCACACATATCCTAATCACCTATATAATCGAAAAACACATACAAAATGACCTACATAGCCGTAAAATGACCCAAATGTGCATATTCGGGTTGAAATTTCATTTTTTCGGAAAGTTTTTTTTTCTCAACAATTACATGGGTGAGTTCCGAGTACATTATGGGGTCGTAAGTTTTTATTCAAGCATCACACATTATGTAGAATAATTTATGCCATACAATGTTACCAAAAAAAGTCGATTTTTGGTCACTTTTTCAAAAATATGAAAATTCGATTTTTGGGTACTAGATAGGTCTTTCCGGTGCAAAAACGACCGTTAAATGGATTCTCCGGGGTCCTAAGGCCCCAAAAATCACTTTTGGACACACGGGCAATATCCCAGTATACCCTAGGAAATTGGTGGGAACCCAAAAATTGGCCTCAAAATCCGACCAAAACCAAGGTTTCTGTAGAGGTACATGTGAACCTCATGTGTGTTCTGGAGACCCATTTTGTTTTGAAAAGTGAATCTAAATAGCCTAAAATTTAAAACTCTTGTAGCGCATTCGGAATAGAGGGGGTATTCGCGAAAACCTGTGCGAAACATTTATCAATTCAGGTCTGACCCACATGGTCATGACCCCATATTTTGGGTGCGGAAAACACCCTATCTGTTGACCTACCGGCTTGTATGCCTGTATACCTGGTTGGGTCAACTTTTTGAAAATTTCCTGGGCCATATACCCTATTTGGGCCCCCTGAATCCATTGCGACATCGTTTTTTCACATCCGAGTGAAAACTAATATATAGGATAACCCATGGGTATGGGTACCTCGCTCAATACCCCTAAAATCAGTGCTTTTGAAAATGACCCTATGGAAAAATGTATCCAAAATATTGAAACATGTTCTCCTGGCATCTGCAACACGATATTTTGGGCCCCCTGGGCCCCGGGGGCCCTACGGGCCCCCATATTCGCGAAAAGTTGGGCATCCCAGCTAGTGGGTCGGTACTGGGTATACAAACATCCCCCCAAAAAGTGAGATTTTGACCCCCCAAAAATGGCCATTTTTTTACTCCCCGGGACCTTCTCAGGTGTGTATTCGGACCCTCTCGTGGTCTTAAACCGGATTTTTGGGGCCCCCACACCCTGGAATACCCCCCATAGTGTCGTTTTTTCACCCGCAGGGCCGATTTTTTAGAAAAAATTTGGTTTTTAAGGAACAACATTTACCCTGCGACACCTTGAAAAACAGGTGATTTTTGCCTTTTTCAGTTGTGTGTGTGCAGTGCCGCATTCCCCAGGCTTGGTGAAAGTTGTGCCTCCAATACCCCTATGTGGGTTGGAAAAATCAAATAAAGATAAAATTTTGAGGCAGCCTGGGGGTGTGCTATGGTAAACAATTTGTGTGTGTAAAAATACCCCTAAAAAACACCCTAAAAATGGCTGTTTTTCGCCTATTTTTGGGGGTCGCCTGAGCTATTTTTTTTATTGTTTTGGCTTTTCCTGGGACCTGAAAATAGGGTCCTGGGCCCAATATGTCCCAATGAGGCCATTGGAATATCGATTTTTTCCAGATATGGGCCTCCTAGACCGAAATTTTTGATTTTGGTGTTGCAAAAATTTTCGAAAATCCTGAAAAGTGCCCAAAAACACGTAAAAACACGTGTATAGGCACACCCTATCGGCCCCCAGCATTGCCCAGGATTGTTGCAAATTTTCCCTGCATGGGGGCCCTCCGGGCCCCCTGGACCCATTGCGACCCGATTGGTTCACATTCCTGGAAAATTTGGTCCCTAAGACACATACGTGGTTAACATACCCCTGAAAAACACCCTATTTTTGACCCTAAAAAACACCCTATTTTTGACCCTGAAAACATGATTTTAGCAAATAGGGCAACTAGTTTGGTGATCCAGCGACCGACTCATGGGCCCAGTATGTCCAACAGGGCCATATGTTTGGTAAATTTTACCGGGGGCAAGGGGATGTACAAAAAAAAAGTGGATTTTTTACCTTAAAAAAATGGCCAAAAATAGGCCAAAAATGGCCATTTTTCGGCCATGTGACCCCCACAGCAACCCTATATAGACCCCAAAAAACCTAATATTTTTTTCCCAGCGATGTGTCCTGGGGGCCCTTCGGGCCCCCAGGACACATCGCAACCCCGTTTTTTCAAAAAGTTGGCCCTACGGGCCAACTTTTTGAGGTGGCCTGTAGGGTGACCCCTTCAAAAAGCTGGAACCCGGATTTTGGGGTCAGGGGTCCCTTTATGCACTTTTATGTATAAAAAAATGTCTGGGGCGAGAAAATGCAAATTTTTGCCTGCAAACACACTGCATACTACGACAGGACCATATTCCATCTTATCAGGAAAAATTTCGGAGGTGTTAGTCATAAAAACAATTTAAAATTTTTTGAAAAAACATGAGATCTGGATAAAAGTTTTGACTGTACCTGTGGAAGGTGGGATTTTGCCTGTGTTTTGACTTTTTTTTTCAGTAAATAAACTTCTACTCATCTCCGGAGGCCGTCCGAGGTCGCAATTAACTCATTTTGACACTTTAGGGCCATATACCGCCCGTTTTTTCAAAAAGTTGAAAATTTTGGCCCCCAGGATTGGGTACAGCGTGTACTGAACCCTGATTTTCGAAAAATCTCAACTTTTGAAATTCGTCACTTATGGCAGCATGTATCTGACACCCAATTTTGACTTTTCCCGTGAATCCATTCTGGTGCATATACACTATCTGGCACCCCTGAGTCCATTGCGGGGTCGTTTTTTCAAAAAGTCGACCGGACTAATACCTAATATGACCCTGGGTATAGCGTACCGTCTCAGAAACACCCCAAAATCAGTGTTTTTGAAGGGTTCTCACAGCTAAAATCGATGAAAAAATGTCAAAATCACTTTCCCGTGACCCAATAGCGTGAAATATGGCCCATGTGGGCCCCCAGGACCTATAACACCCCCAATCGGTCGATTCCATGCATATTTCACACCCCCAGATATATGTGCCCATGGGGTGCCAGACCCCAAAATCATGATTTTTTCATGATTTTTGGCCCGATGCACTGACCTGCAGGGCCATACCGTCTACCGGGGCAACCATATTTTTGAAAAATCGGCCTTGCATCGGGCCCAGTATGTCCCACAGGGTATGTTGCCCCAGATTCAGGTCCCCGCACAAGCCAAACCAATATTTTAAAATCGATTTTTTTGAAAAAAATATTTTTGAAAAAAAATCGTGATTTTTGGGATTTTGGTGATTTTTACAGTTTTGCACACCCTGAAAATCGATTTTTTCGGCTCCGCCGGTGAAATATCGACATAATTTAGGTATGTTATGTGCATAATATACCCATTAGAGCCCATTCAAGTCACATTCCGACCATTTTTCGTGAAAAAATGCAACTTTTTGTCACCGTGACCCCCAAAAATGACGATTTTTTGGTCGATTTTTTCGGCCAAAAATTTCGTACCACAGGGCCATACCATATACTGGGATTATCAACTTTTTGAAAATACGGCCTGGTATTCGGGTGTATATGTCCCATGGGGCCCATAGTAACCTTACTGGGTCATGCCCAAAGCCAATCTTAATAGTAAAATTCGATTTTCTGTGAAAAATATTTTGACCAAAAAATCGTCATTTTTCCGATTTTCGTCATTTTTACAGTTTTGCACACCCTGAAAATCGATTTTTTCGGCTCCGCCGGTGAAATATCGACATAATTTAGGTATGTTATGTGCATAATATACCCATTAGAGCCCATTCAAGTCACATTCCGACCATTTTTCGTGAAAAAATGCAACTTTTTGTCACCGTGACCCCCAAAAATGACGATTTTTTGGTCGATTTTTTCGGCCAAAAATTTCGTACCACAGGGCCATACCATATACTGGGATTATCAACTTTTTGAAAATACGGCCTGGTATTCGGGTGTATATGTCCCATGGGGCCCATAGTAACCTTACTGGGTCATGCCGAAAGCCAATCTTAATAGTAAAATTCGATTTTCTGTGAAAAATATTTTGACCAAAAAATCGTCATTTTTCCGATTTTCGTCATTTTTACAGTTTTGCACACCCTGAAAATCGATTTTTTCGGCTCCGCCGGTGAAATATCGACATAATTTAGGTATGTTATGTGCATAATATACCCATTAGAGCCCATTCAAGTCACATTCCGACCATTTTTCGTGAAAAAATGCAACTTTTTGTCACCGTGACCCCCAAAAATGACGATTTTTTGGTCGATTTTTTCGGCCAAAAATTTCGTACCACAGGGCCATACCATATACTGGGATTATCAACTTTTTGAAAATACGGCCTGGTATTCGGGTGTATATGTCCCATGGGGCCCATAGTAACCTTACTGGGTCATGCCCAAAGCCAATCTTAATAGTAAAATTCGATTTTCTGTGAAAAATATTTTGACCAAAAAATCGTCATTTTTCCGATTTTCGTCATTTTTACAGTTTTGCACACCCTGAAAATCGATTTTTTCGGCTCCGCCGGTGAAATATCGACATAATTTAGGTATGTTATGTGCATAATATACCCATTAGAGCCCATTCAAGTCACATTCCGACCATTTTTCGTGAAAAAATGCAACTTTTTGTCACCGTGACCCCGAAAAATGACGATTTTTTGGTCGATTTTTTCGGCCAAAAATTTCGTACCACAGGGCCATACCATATACTGGGATTATCAACTTTTTGAAAATACGGCCTGGTATTCGGGTGTATATGTCCCATGGGGCCCATAGTAACCTTACTGGGTCATGCCCAAAGCCAATCTTAATAGTAAAATTCGATTTTCTGTGAAAAATATTTTCACCAAAAAATCGACTTTTTTCAAAATATTTCTCAGTTAGACAGTGTGTGATGCTCGGATCTGAGCGTACGACCCCGCAATTGACTCAGATGTGCTCAAATACCCCATATACCCAAGAAAATTGCATTTTCGAGTGAAAAGAAGGTTCGTACAGAGGTCATATGCCTGTGTACAGGTATATTTGCCTGTAACCCCTATGTTTGAGCACCGGCTAAGTTGTAGAGAGGGCCTGATACTCGGAATTGACCGTGCGACCCCGCAATTGACTCAGATTGGCCCAAAAACCCTATATACCCAAGATTTCTTCATTTTCGTGCAAATTTGAGGTATTTAGATATGGTTGTTTGCATGTTACACCAAAATACAGGTGTTTTTTTTTTTTTTTTTTACTTGGTATTCACTCTCGTCTCTTCTGCGCTGCCGAGGCAGTGTGGCCGCTCTTTTTTGTTCTATCCAGAGTAAACCCGGGACCGTGTCCCAGCTGGTGCCGTTTTTCACATCTAGGACGTGCGGGTTGCCGTTTTACGGAGGTCACCTCCCCGTTTGCCACACAGGGTTTACAGACAGCACACCTCCCCCTCAGGGTGTGGCAGCATCGTTAAGGACACTGGCCTGACGACAAAAGTGGAAACCTTTTTTAGGTTCCCGTGATCAGCTGACATGCTGGTCGGTGTGTTCTCTTGATGTTTTCTTTTTTTGTTGGTATCCTCTTGTTGATATGAGTAATGTAAAAGTAAAAGCAAATAAAGCTAAAAGTTGTGTTCTCTTCAGTTCGTTACAGTTGGCCTCAGAAGGTCACTCAGAGTGTCATCAGACAATCCGGAGGACACCAAAAATTCCAGGACCACTGCTGGGTGTTGTGTGAGGAGTGTTCCCCACGAGGTGTTGCTGCACAGGTTGGCTCTTTTGTCGGTGAGCTTGGGGCATTGCTTCAGAAGGTGCTTCGCCGTCACATTCGCCTTTCCGCACGCCTTGCAGTTGGGGGTGTCGTTGTGGCTCCTGTCCGTGTACAGGAGGGGGTGTCGTCTTGTGCGCAGGAGTCTCATCTCACGCGCTCCCTTACGTGTCAGTCGTTGTGGGCGGAGTTGCGGGTGGCGGAGTTGTATCTTCGTCTTCGCTTTGGCGTCGGTGTGCTGGCACGCATATGCGCTGTCTTCGGTGGGTGTGACGGTGAGCTGCGCTGCCACCCTCTTGATCTGAGAGGCGGCCGTCATCATCGCTATGGGTTCCAGCTGTGGTACCATGGCGTTCGCGTGCCGCTTTGCCTCTTTGTCCGCAGCTTCGTTTCCAGGTAGGCCGATATGGCTTGGGACGTACTGGAAGTCTACGCGTACTCCTTTGCGCGTGAGTGTGTGTATCGCACGCCATATGTCGTGCAGTGAATGCTCGACAGCCTTCTGTGGTCCTCCCTCTAGGGCGCGGATTGAGGACTGGCTGTCTGTGAGGATCGCCACTCTCGCGTGTTTGGTGGTAGTGGTGCGGTTTGCAAGGTCGGTGAGTGCCTCACGGATTGCCGTCTGCTCGGCTTGGTAGGCCACGCATCGCCTGCCTGCCCCCTTGCCGAAGACGTGGATCATGTTGTCGTCAGCGTCCGTCACTGCACATCCCGCCCCGCCGATGTTCGTGTCGGACAGTGATCCGTCGGTGTACGTGCTGTAGTCGTACTGGGGTAGCTTGTCGAGGGCCTCCTGCGTTTTTTCCAGAGCTTCCTCTTTGGTTTGTTTAGAGTCCGCTCGGAGGACTCCTGGGATGGTGGGGTGCAGCGTAAGCTTATCCTGTACTTCCTCCCATTGCCAGGGGGGCACAGGGTAGTGGAGCGCAATGGTGCTCCGAGTTGTGTGCTGAGTGTACATCTTTGTTTCCTCAACGGTGTTCGTGGCTGCTCTAAGCCATGTAGTGTTGGAGTGTTTTTTGGTTGACTGCACGGCGGTGTACGCGGGCGAGTCATGTATGCGGTTGGCGCGCTCGTACAGCTTTGCTCCTTCCGCTTGTGCAATTTCAGCGATTGATCGTAGGTTCGCCTCCCAGAGAAGGTTCTCCGTCGCTGTGGTGCGTAGACAGCCGGTGATCAGTCTGGCTGCGCCGTGGTGGAGGGTCTCAAGATGGGTTCGGTTCTTCTTGAGCAGTGCGTGTCCCCACACTCCTATCCCGTAGGTGAGCACGGGCAGCACATATGTCATGTACACTTGTCGCATGGTGTCTGCTTCCGCACCCCAGTCCTCGCCTCCTAGTGCGTACAGTACGGAGAGTCGTTGTTTGTACTTTGTGCACACTGATTCCATGTGTTGTATCATGTTGCATTCGTCATCTATTAGGATGCCGAGGTACTGTGTCAGTCGGGTTGTAGGCACGCGTTTCCCATTGCTGTAGTGCACTGCGAATTGCTTGTCTCTGACGTTGTTGGGGTCTTTCTTGGTGGTGAAGGCTAGGAGGTTCGTTTTGTCGTCGTCGGTGGAGATTCGGAGGCCCATTGGGGGGAGTTCACGTTCAAGTACTTCGATAGCCTTTTGTGCGGATAAAGCGGCTTCGTCGGTGTTGTTGCCAATGCACAGGATTGCGAGGTCGTCGGCGTACATGCACACATGTCCGTCCACGCACTCTAGGGTTTTCGCCAGGTTTGCCATGACTACGTTGAAGAGTAGGGGGGAGAGCACTGTGCCTTGGGGTACTCCCTCCTCCATGTCGTAGAACTCGCTGACGTGACCTGCCACGGTCGCCGCTGCTCGTCTGTTGCTGAGGTATGCACCAATCCATTTCTGGTACGTGAGTGGGAAGTCATGCAGGTGTTGTAGGATGGCACTGCGTTTGAGGCGGTCGTACGCCTTCTCTAGGTCGACTTTGAGGAGGATTGCACTGCGTCCTTCCTCTACTGTGTCCTTGGCCAGTTGCGTTACCAGTGCGATGCTGTCGATCGTGGATCTCTTTTTCCTGAAACCTGCTTGGGCCTTGTGGAGGTTAGGGAACTGCTCATCAGGGTCTTCCATGAGCTGGTGTAGGCGGTGTCCGATCATGCGCTCGAGCACCTTGCTCACTGTACTCGTCAGTGCAATTGGTCTGTACGAAGCAGGGAGGTGGTCCGGTTTCGAAGGCTTGTGGATGGGCATCAGTAGAGAAGTCGTCCATTCCAGTGGGAGTGTGCCACTACTCCACGAGAGGTTCATGATACGCAGGAGACCCTTCCTCGCCTCCGGTCCCATGTGTCGTAGCATCTCGTTGTGTATGTTGTCCATGCCTGGTGTTTTGTTGTCTTCCAGGTTGTTCACGATGGTGTTGAGCTCCTGCATTGTAAAGGCACGCTCTGATTCGTGGTATGGGACGTCCGTCGGTGTTGTGGCTACGTCCTCCGTGTCTGTGGGGTCTTTGCGGCTCACGTCTGAGTAGTGCCTACCAAATATGTTCGCTTTGGCTGTGTTGTCGGTGATGGTGGTGCCGTTCTCCGTCAGTGGGTACTGCTGCGACTTATCGGCTCTGCCGTCCAGTTCGCGTAGTAGGTGGTAGATGTGTGAGGACCCCGCAGCCTTGTCGCACCTTGCCTCCCATATCGTGCGTTTGCTGTCGCGGATTTCCGTGGCCACATTTTGTTTTAGGCAGCTGAGGGAGTCACTATCATTTTGTGTGGGTGGTGTTGTCTGCTTCTGCAGTTGCGCGATCTTCTGGTCTCGGCGCTTCATTGCTTTGCGTACTGCACCTGTGCACCACCTTCGCTTAGCTTGCCGTCGTCGATGCGTCGGGATGTGTCGTCGTGCCACGTTTCTCACCATGCCAGCCCACTTCGCATACGCTGTCGCGGGGTTGTGCCACTTTAGGGTTGCATCAGCACTTCGCTCAAGTTCTGCAGTGTAGTCACTCCACCTGGCCCTGTTCCAATCCCACAGGGTTTTCCCGCTCCGTTTGATGTTCGAGTACTTCGGTGGAGGTGGTGTGGTGCTGTCAATCTCGAATTCCATTGGGAGATGGTCCGATAAGCCGTTATCTAGAACCCGCCATTTGATCGGCCATTTTCTTGTCTCGTCTTTGTTATTGTCACCTTTCGCTATGACCACGTCTGGTGAAGTTTTGGATTTTCCAATCCTTGTCGCAGTTTGGGGGTCATTCCAGATTTGCATGCCGTCAGTGTTACCGACCCAGTCGTGGATTTTTGTGCCGGTTTTGTTCGGGATCGCCTTGCTCCACTGCGCATGATGGGCGTTGAGGTCTCCAGCTATCACTACTTGTTCGGTGGGGAGGTCTTCGCAGTCGAAGTCATCTTTGCGTATGTCTTTTTTTTGCTCCCCCACTGCGCTTGGCCGATATACATTGACAAAGCGTATACCGTGCACTGTGACGTCGAGCCGTTCGGTGACTTTCCACTTCGAGAACGTGTGGACTTGGGTTGGATGTTTGTCACGCACCAGTGTTACTATCCCGCCTCCATGTGTTTCACTGGTTTTTTTGGTACGGCCTTCCGTTCTTTTGCGGGTGTAGCTGCGGTAGCCGTCGATCTTGAACGTATTGGCTTGTCCGCTCGCCTTCAGTTCTTGGAGCATGACAATGTCGTACTCCTTCTTGGTTATGTGCCGCCTTATTTCAGCTCTCTTAGTGTCGGTGAGTCCGTTGATGTTCCAACAGAGACATCTCAGCGGACCCGGATTCGGATGTATCCCTGCTATCACAAGTAGAAGTAGTACCGTTGTGGATAGGTATTTAAGCAAGGAGGGGGTGTTTAGGGAGTGTGATAGGTGGAGGTGAGTTGTCAACGTCTCGCTTTTTTGGCGGATGGTGGTGTTCTGGGAGCTCGTCTGTCTCTGCCGTCTCGTTCGCTTCGTCCGTCTCGTCCGTCTTCCGTCGCGTCCTTTGACATTCGAGTTTTGGTGGCAATTGCTTCTGCAATTAGTCCCGGAAGCCGGGACGTCAGGTCGTTGAAGCTGGCCTGTAGCCCTTGCAGACCGGTCTGAAGGTCCCTTTGCATCGTCAAAAGTTCTGTTACGTTGCGCTGCAGTTCCTCTATAGCGCCTTTGTTGTTGTGAATTTGTGAATTTAGGTTTTTTTGGGTGTCGCTCATCTGCGACATCTTCGCTGCGAAGTCGTTCCGCAGTGAGGAGATGTTGGTGGCGTTCTGGGAGGTGGCGGCCCTGCTTGCTGCATCGACGGTGGCTGTTGTTGCGGATGGTGCGGCTGCGGCGGCTGGTGCAGGCGCTGCGTTGCTGTTGGAGCCTCTGACGACGTTGCTCCATGCTGTGGTGTTGTTTGCCAGGTTGTTTACAAAGGTGGTGGGTTTGGCGGCGGGTCTCTTCTTCTTTGGCCTGCGGAGCTTGTGGGAGGTGGAGACTTCTCGCGTGGTGATGTTTCTGTTGTTGAATAAGAAGAATTGGGGGAGCGTCTGTTGGGTTCGGATTTTGACCATCTGTGTAGTACCCGCTTGTTGGTGAGCTATGACGGAGCAGACAATGCCATTTGTGCTGAGGGCCCCCACTAGGGCCTCGGGGTGTGTGAGGTAGTGCATCCCTGTCAGCACGAAGTGTCTCTCGGTGGCCATCTCTGGCTTCCCAATCTCTGTCCAGGCCGCTGTGATGTGCTCCCGTTCGGTGACGATGCCAAATGCTTTGGTTGACTTTATTAGCCGTCCTGCGTGTTTTGTAGCAAACGTGATTGCGTCTGCGAGGGTGGCAGTGGGTGGGAGCCAGACTACGGGCTCGTTGGTGACGGCTTTGGGTCTGACGATGACACCAGATTGTCCTGACATCTCCCTCAGCGGCTTTCTCAGGGATACGGTGGCGGTGATGCGGCGCTCCCCTGCAGGGCGCACGCTGGCTACATCTGCACTGAGCCCGTTGAGGAACTTGCGTGCGGTGTCGAGCGGTTTCGTTAGCCATTCCGGGTTGGCGGCTACTGCCTCGTCGAGGACTTCCAGCTTTATCTCCTCCAGCTGGTGCGTGTTGGATGCCCCGAAAGAGGGGATGTTGTTTTTGTAGTTGGGGGCGGTGGAGGACAACACAAACAGGTGCACCTTTTTGAGGTAGCACTCCCCGTTCGGCTTCTGCACAATGCACTCCTGCGTGCTGTGCGCTTTGTGTCCCTGTATTGGGGCGGTGGTGGCGATGGCGATGACTGGTCCGTTCGGTGGGACCGCGTTCTTTGACGCAAGGTAGGTGTCTGCGTCGGCTAGCTTCAGCAGCGCAATAAAGCCTCGCTGCTCCGGGTTCCCGCTCCTGTAACGTTGTTGGAAGGTGGTGGGGTTTAGGACCTCTGTGTCCCAGTCCTCTTGACGGAGGGTGTGCATCCCGGCCGTTGCTGCTTCGCTTCTTTCGCCATGGAGGTCCTCCATGCCCAAGTCCGCCGCGTGGAGGCAGGCTGTCGCAGATCGGTAAGGTAATTGCTTAGAATGTAATAGTGACGATAGTTTTGATGTGTGGACTCTGGTGACGAGGGTGAGGGAGTGTTTGTTGCACCTGTAAAATTTGAGACATTGTGTGATGCTCTAATCTGATCGTACGACCCCGCAATTGACTCAAAAATGTCCAAAAACCCCACATTCCCAAGATTTTTGCATTTTCGAGCATATATGAGCCATTTAGATATGATTATTAGCCATTTTACCCAATATACAGGTGTTTGTTGCATAGCTAAAATTCTAGACATTGTCTGATGCTCGGATCTGACCGTACGACCCCGCAATTGACTCAGATGTGCCCAAAAACCCTATATACCCAAGATTTCTTCATTTTCATGCGTATTTGAGACATTCAGATATGGTTATATGCATTTTACACCAAAATACATGTGATTGTTGCTTTTTTGAAATTCTAGACATTGTGTGATACTCGGATCTGATCGTGCGACCCCGCAATGAACTCAAATGTGCCCAAAAACCCCATATTCCCAAGATTATTGCATTTTAGAGCATTTTTAAGCTACTTACATGTGGTTATTAGCCATTTTACCCAAAATAGACATGTTTATTGCATAGTTGAAATTCTAGGTATTGTGTGATGCTCGGATCTGATCGTGCGACCCCGCAATTGACTCAGATGTGCCCAAAAAACCCATATTCCCAAGATTTTTGCATTTTCGTGCAAATTTAAGGTATTCAGATATGGTTATATGCATGTTACACCAAAATACAGGTGTTTGTTGCACCTGTAAAATTCTAGACATTATGTGATGCTCAGATCTGATCGTACGACCCCGCAATGAACTCAGATGTGCCCAAAAACCCCATATTCCCAAGATTTTTGCGTTTTAGAGCACATTCTAATTGCTTAGATAGGGTATAAAGGCATTTTGCCCATATTTTTGCGACATTTTACCGATTAGGATACTTCTGATGCTCCAATCAAATCGTCCGACCCCGCAATGGATTCAGAATGGCCCAAAAACCCTATATTCCCAAGATTTTTGCACTTTTAAGGGTTTCTGACATCCTTAGATAGGATAAAGAGGCATTTTCAGGTATTTTGATAAACGGACATTTTGTCTATTAGGATATGTGTGATGCTCAGATTGATTCATCTGACCTCATAATGGATTCAGGAGCCCCTAAATATGCCATTTTCCCAAAAATTTCTCACTTTTGACAATTTTGAAGATTCTCAGAAAGAGTGAGGAGACAAAAAAATGAGAAAAATCTGAAAAAGTCAAAATATATTATCTGTCTCAGGTGTTGAACCCGGGACCGAAAGAATATCGGACCACGGTACAACACACTAGGATTTTCTGACGCAAGTATTTTTTTAGTTTTTTATGGATGCGCACAGCTAAGAACCGGTCTGACAATTTAGATCTATTTTTCGGTGTATTTATCCAGTTGGTCACCCGCGCCAGTACTATCCAGGCTTGGAGGTGTCTAACTTCTCAGGTAAAAACGGACTGGTAATAAGTCTTCCCAGCTTTTCTATCAAGACCTATTATTGGATTCGGCCATACTCTGGTGAATACACCTCATCCCGCCTGATTTGAGAAGTTAAGCACCAGCAGGCCTGGATAGTACTGGCGTGGGTGACCAGCTGGGAAGTCCGGGTGCTTGAATCCTTTTTCCTTTTCTTCTGTTGTATTAGGTGTGCACATTTGAGGATGTCCAGACCCTGACCCACCTCCAACAAGACGACCCTGTCTTGTATTCCGATGTTTGCTGCATGTTTGGGTGCTAAGTTAGTGTGCTACTTCGAAACCAAACAACTCGTTCAGCAACAACAAAAACTTGAAAAAGACATTTTTTCCAAGGAAAATTCTTTTACAATTTTGTGTGAAGACCGGTCATGTTGCGGGCCCGATGTGGCCTGCGACGGACTACTCTCATATGATAGTAAATCCCGTACAATCTGTACAGAATATTACCATGACGATATTATTCTTACATTCGTGTAAACTAATCTTCCGATTGCGTTCTATTTCACACTTCAAATATTAGAACTGGATGTGGGATTGCCAGTTTACTGGTGGTCCCGATCCAGCACACAACGCAAGCACCCAATTTTTTTTGTCCCTGCCCGTCCACAGGCCATGTGTGCACCAGTGACCGCAAACCCACAAACCCCAAGTTAGGTTGGAAATTCTTGGGGAGCTCTGAAAAAAACCTAGGCCGCTGTGGGGATTGAACCCACGACCCCATCATTACGGATGATGTGCTCTACCACTGAGCTAAACAGCCACATTTTAGGGAGCAAGGTGTGAAAGCTCTGAGAACCAATTTACACAGGAGGAAACAAATCAGAAAAAAAACTGTGGACCCTGAGAGGTTCGAACTCTCGGCCTCCCGTATGCGGAACGGGCGCTCTTCCACTGAGCTAAGAGCCCCACAATTATGATGCTTCTTTAAAACAACAAGCTTTGGGCCGAAATAGGCTTTTAAGTGATCACACAACGAAGAAAAAGTGACGAGGGTGAGGTTTGAACTCACGCCCCCGAAGAGACTACGACCTGAACGTAGCGCCTTAGACCACTCGGCCACCTCGCCTTACTAGGCTCCTTCGTTAAAAATTTTTTCACCATCGCGGAGGTATGAAGGAAATTTTTGATGCGTGCTCTGTACATTTCAAAAGACCCCCTCCAAAGAAAAGAAGATGGAGAGAAAGCATGGCGCTATAGCTCAGTGGTTAGAGCGCTCGCCCAGTAAGCGAGAGGTCGAGGGTTCGATCCCCTCTAGTGCCTTGTTTTTTGTTCGCTGTCCTATTTCTGGTTCGTTGTTAGGTCACAAACAACCTGTTCACATGTTGTCCATCATGACTCAGTATTGGATTCGGCCATACTCTGGTGAATACACCTCATCCCGCCTGATTTGAGAAGTTAAGCACCAGCAGGCCTGGATAGTACTGGCGTGGGTGACCAGCTGGGAAGTCCGGGTGCTTGAATCCTTTTTACTTTTTTTTACTGAAGCAGAAAGTTGTTCTGGATTGCTCACACAGGATCAAAAACGCGAAAACGTTGGGAATATGTGTTATTTGGGTGCTCCCGAACCCATTATGAGGTCGGACGATTTGATTGGAGCATCAGAAGTGCCCTAATTGAGGTGGCCAAAATGACCGTTTTTACCTGCTATTCCGCAACAGCCCAACTGGTCAAAAATGCGAAAACGTTGGGAAAACGGGTTATTTGGATGCTAAAAAACAGGCTTCATTGTATCCTCGGTAGTATAGAGGTCAGTATTTCCGCCTGTCACGCGGAAGACCCGGGTTCAATTCCCGGCCGGGGAATTCTTTTTATGTGTTGTGTTTTCTTCTGTTTTTCCTTTTGCTCCGTTTTGGTTGTCCTTTCTCATCGTTCTCATTTCATTTCTAATATAAATCTGTTGGCAAGGCAGGATGGCCGAGAGGTCTAAGGCGGAGGACTCAAGTTCCTTTCTCTTCGGAGGCGTGGGTTCAAACCCCACTCCTGTCACACTTTTTTCCTTCTGTTGTCCAGAATCAATTTTTCAAGGGATCAGTTTTTTTCACAATTTATTTTTCTGACAAAAAATCTGTGACACAAAAACTTGAAAAAAAGAGGGGCTCAGCAGGGAATCGAACCCTGGACCTCTCGCACCCAAAGCGAGAATCATGCCACTAGACCACTAAGCCTTCGTTTTGTACCCATATTCCCATTTTCTTCTGTCCAAATTTTTTTTTATTTTGACACAGTTTTCGGTTTTGGGCGGTGAATGCACACACCATCTCGTTTCTATGAACCATATAAATGTCAGCACCTATGGTCTAGTTGGTTATGACGCCTCGTTAACACCGAGGAGGTCTCCGGTTCAAACCCGGATAGGTGTACACTTCTTTTTGTGCGTTTGTTTTTTGGCCTTGTATTGCCCATTTTTTTTGGGGGTGAGAGCACATCCGCAAACACGTGTCATAATGCTAACGTTTGCGGCTGTGCTACTCTGCCAATTTTTTTGGATTTGGTGAAAAATGGTACCAAAATCAAATCCCGGAGCAATCAGTTTTTGTTGCCGGAAGCACATGCGGAAATGGGTGGGGATTCCTTAACATTTCCACATGTGCTTCCTTTTCAGTCCTTTCCATCTCGAACGAACTTTGATCAGTGGGAACATGAAACAGACTGACTGACTTACATGTTACATAGCATCTCAGCTCAACCTGATTGCAGGCCAAAAAATAATTTTCGGCCAAAATTTTTTTTAAGTTTTTGTTGCCAGAAGCCATATGCTGAAACTTGCACAGCACACAGTGAGCTGTGCGCCCACAACGGAGGGCCTGTTCTGTGCGCCCACAATGGGGGGGGTTCTGTGCGCCCATATCGGGGTCTGCGCTGTGTGCCCGACATACCAAAAAAATTTCGTCCAAAAAATTGGGATGTAGTAGCACAGCGCACTTTTCCAATGTAGTAGCACAGCGCACTTTTTCAATGTGGTAACACAGCGCACCTTGAAAATTGTTATTAGAGCTGAGGGGAAAAAAAAGAGAAGTGCCTCCACCTGGGATTGAACCAGGGACCTTCAGATCTTCAGTCTGACGCTCTCCCAACTGAGCTAAAGAGGCCTTGTTTTAGGGTATGCATATTTTTTACACGGCCAACATTTTTTGAAGTGAATGAAGTCAAAGTAGTAGAAAAAGTATTGGTCGTGACAGGGCTCGAACCTGGGACCGTTGGCTTATTAGACCAATGCTCTACCGACTGAGCTACACGACCGACAATAATGACGAAAGGAATCGCCAAGCTGGGGTACACACTATTTTTTTCTATTGTGCACAAAACTGTATTTGCATGACCTCATCTTACTGATACTCTGCAACAGCAAAGTGGTCAAAAATGCGAAAACATTGGGAAAATGGGTTATTTGAGTGCTCCTGAATGCATTATGAGGTTAAACGATGTGATTAGAGCATCAGAAGTATCCTGATCGAGTTGGCGAAAATGACCCAGTAAACTGCCTATTGTACTGCCATTCCGCAATAGCAAAAATAGTCTAAAATGTGAAAACGTTGGGAAAATGGGTTATTTGGGTGCTCTTGAATCCATTATGAGGTCAGAACCGCAAATTGGAGCACCAGAAGTGCCCTGATCGAGTTGGCGAAAATGACCCACTAAAATGACTTTTGTGCCACCATTCCACGAATGGCAAAATGTTCAAAAATGTGAAAATATTGGGAAATCGGGTTATTCGGCTGCTCATGAAGCCATTATGAGGTCAGAATCGCCAATTGGAGCATCAGAAGTGTCCTGATAGAGTTGGTTAAAATGACCCAGTAAAATGCCTATTGTACCACTATTGCGTAATAGCAAAATGCTCAAAAATGTGAAAACGTTGGGAAAATGGCCATCTCGCCTTCCCAGTTTTTTATGACTTTTGCAAAGAACAGAAAATGGTTTGAGAAGGGAAAAAAGTCTCCTCCTGTTGGGTTCGAACCAACGACCTGCAGGTTAACAGCCTGACGCGCTACCGACTGCGCCAAGGAGGACCTGACAAGTGTGCTTTTTGTGTTTTGCACAATCTTGAAAACAAAACAAAAGGGATAGATTGAAAATGAAAATGAAAAAGAACAACAAGTGACGAGAGTGGGGTTTGAACCCACGCCCCCGAAGGGACCAGGGCCTTAACCTGGCGCCTTAGACCACTCGGCCATCTCGCCTTCAATAAAAGCCAACAAGAATATGGAAGTGGGAATGCGTTTCAACCAGTCACAGAGGAGAATAACAAGGGACGAAACGGAGAAAAAGGAAAGTTCTCCTACGCGGATTCGAACCGCGGTCGCGAGATTCAGAGTCTCGAGTGCTAACCACTACACCATAGGAGATACAATTCTGTCGCTTCCTTCTTTTTCTTTGGTACCAAAAAGAATCGAGATCTGGAAATATCACAACAGTGTTTCCAAGCCAAAAAATGTTTGGAGATTGAGGGTATCGATCCCTCTACCTCTCGCATGCTGAGCGAGCGCTCTACCATTTGAGCTAAACCCCCTTACATTTCTTAAACGAATCTTTACAAGGTGGGGATGGAATTCAAAACCAAAAAGGGAGAAGTAACACTCAAGAGAAAATCTGGTCTTGAAACAAAAAGAGAGGGCACACCCGGGTTCGAACCAGGGACCGTTCGGACTGCAGCCGAATGCTCTACCACTGAGCTATATACCCTTCAATAATCATGCTTTGCGCTGAATACTATCAGTTCACTTTTCAACCAACTTCTGTGTGTTACACCACAAATAAGGAAAAAAGGATTCAAGCACCCGGACTTCCCAGCTGGTCACCCACGCCAGTACTATCCAGGCCTGCTGGTGCTTAACTTCTCAAATCAGGCGGGATGAGGTGTATTCACCAGAGTATGGCCGAATCCAATAATGGGTCTGGGTGGAAAACCTTTGAAGAGCTTTTTATTTCTGAGCTTGTTTTTGCTTCACTTGTGCAAAAGTGTCTTGGGTGTTGCATGGTACAGGAAACTTTATTTGTCTCCCCTGTTCCGCTGCACTCTGCATTAGGTCATTTCACCTAAAATAAGGCCAGTTTGCGATCTTCTTGGAGTATCTTGGTGTCCAGTACAGTGTTTCTGGCATTGTGGACTTGCATGTTGTACAGGGCAACTGCCTGGGAATTAGTCCCACTTCTTGCAACAGTTTAGCTATTTCGGCATCCCCAGCGCGCATGATATTAAGCACAGGAGAATTTTTGGCTGCAGGTGCGCACGTCCCTTCTGGGGAGTATGGATGCCTCTTCCTCAGTTTTTGTTGTGCATTTTTGCACCTTTGCGCTCATCTCCATCTCACCAAAGGTGAAATTGTGAATGCTGTCATGCAGCATTCACATTCCAGCATGCTCCTGTAGGCTGAAGCACCGTCGGTGGTGTAGTCTCCCCTCATTTCTGCTCTCTGGATAGTGCAACAAACACAGGGATACAAGACAGGGTTGTCTTGTTGGAGGTGGGTCAGGGTCTGGATGTCCTAAAACCACACACCAACACGGAAGAAAAGCAAAAAGGATTCAAGCACCCGGACTTCCCAGCTGGTCACCCACGCCAGTACTATCCAGGCCTGCTGGTGCTTAACTTCTCAAATCAGGCGGGATGAGGTGTATTCACCAGAGTATGGCCGAATCCAATACTGAGTCAGGTTCGAAAACCTTTGAAGAGCTTTTTATTTCTGACCTTGTTTTTGCTTCGGTTGTGAAAACCGGTTTGTGGGTCAGCAGGTTTAACAAGTTTGGCCAGTCCTTAGCACAGCACTTAGTGCGCTGCACTACTGCATCGGAGCAGGTGCCTGTGTGCTCACAGGTCACCACTCAGTGGTCGATCCCTCTAGACCAGTGTGCTGGGTTTACTGGGTTTACTGGGTAACATGATGGTTTGTGTGATCACGTTTGTTTTGGTTTGTTTGTTTAAAAAGGCGGGTTTGTGCAAAGCACAGCACCGCCGCTGTCAAAAATTTCACTGTGCAAGCCAGCCGAAGCTAGTGCCACCAGTATCCCCTGCGCAGTGCAATGCAAGGGCCACTGGTGTGTCGACGCCCTTGTTGATCAGGTCAGACACCAGTAAGGTATGTAACCTCTAGCTGAGTTTAACAACATGCGAAACTCCAACACCTTCAGGGAAGCGTAGTGGTTGTCAAGACTTAAAAACAGATGAGACACAAAGGCCCCTTCAAAAATTATGCTTTCACTTAGTGGCTCTTACCCACGGTCATCTTTAGTAAAAGGCGAAAGATGAGTTCGATATGGGCAAGAACCGTGATATGGCTCTGTTTTGTTCTATTGCTGTATGCACTTTGCTACACATGGAAGCATGTTGAGAGCGAGGATAGTGTGGTAACTTCTTGATTGATCAAGATGTCCTTGAAGGTGAAAAAAGTAATGTGAAGCCTTTTTTGAGGTTTTTCTTAAAAACAAGCTGTAAGTGGAAGGGCTGTGCCTGGTACTCTTCCCTGCGCCATACAGGGGAGAGACAAAACAATACAAGAAGTATGTGACAATCATCGCAAGTGCTCATGCTGCACATGCCCAACCTATGTCATCATCCAGCTTTGGTCTTGTGCCGAAGAAAACAATCTTCAACACGAATGCACTCAAAAACAGATCCTGTGTAGAGTACAGTCTTGCCCTTGTTTGTTCCACCTATCGGCTGCACAGATGTCTACAGGGAGGCACATTGGTGGTGGTAGTTCTGGTGTGTTAGCTTTACGTGGTGTCTTTATGTTACCACCCCAACACGCTTCCCTGTTGACATAGCTTTGTGACACGACTGGGAGAAAAGGAGGTATTCTTGCGCTCGGGATAATTCCATAAGCAATGACCAAATAGGGACGCTGTGGAGAGATTGCTGGTTGAAAACTACCCAATTCCCGCCATGGGCCGCTTCGGCGTTGCCACATTGGCAATTTGTGTAGCTGCTTCGGCGGCCTTGTTTTTACTACGATTGATCATCACCTTCGCTCACTTCCCTGTGACATGGGTGTGTAATCTGTTTGCCTTGTTGTTTCCTAGTAATATTGATCATCATCATGCTTCCCTGTACATGGGTGTCGAATTTGGTATGGACTAAAAAGAAGTCATACCTTCTCGGCCTTTTGGCTAAGATCAAGTGTATTATCTGTTCTTATCAGCTTAATATCTGATACAGTGCCTTGTGCACTGATGATATTAACGCAATTTCTCATTGGGGTGACGGGTCGCCAGGGCAACCTGGTCCGTTCACACATGTTGCCCTGGAGCTGCACAACATCCAGGAGTGGCATACCCTCTTTTTTAACAAAACAAAAACAAACACACAAAGGCAACATATCATACATACCATACATACCATACATACACAGTGGTTACCGGTAAGGGTTATTAAAAACAGAGGTCGGAGCGAGCCTCTCAATGTCAGAGGCTTCAAAGCATTTCACGAGAAAACTCGCCCCTGTCCTTCTTCATCACTATCACTTGACCGAACACTCCCCACAAGGAAGCCTGTAAAAGGTGATGCTTTTTTAGGCAACAACACAGACACAGGGGGGGTACTGGGTGGGGTAATATAAAAAAGGGTGCTTGCGTTGTGTGCTGGATCGGGACCACCAGTAAACTGGCAGCCCCACATCCAGTTCTAATATTTGAAGTGTGAAATAGAACGCAGTCAGAATTAGTGTTACACGCTAATGTAAGAATAATCATCATGGGTAATATTCTGTACGAACGTACGGGATTTACATCATATGAAAGTGGTTCCGCCTTGGGCCATATCAGGCCCACAGCAGGACACATCATAAAAATTGTAAAGAATTTTCTGATAAGAAAGGTCTTTTCAAGTTTTAGCTGTTGCTGAACGAGTTGTTTGGTTTCGAAGTAGCACACTAACTTAGCACCCAAACATAGGGAGAGTATGGGAAAACAAGACAGGGTTGTCTTGTTGGAGGTGGGTCAGGGTGACACACACACCTGTGCACTTTGTACATGCATCATATGTGTGAATGTTTTTTCTCATGGTGACGTAAAAAAGGCCAGTCTCTTTCGAGGCTGGCCATGTTTGACAAAGTTGTGTGAGAAGAATATAATCTTCATGCTTCCATACCAATGAAGTACAGAAACTGTAGCTTTAGAAATCGTTGGTTGCCCTTTTTCTTACCATTGCTCTAAGCACCAACATGTGCTGGTAAACATGCCACTTGTGGTGAATAATGTGGGTAGGAATGGTCTGGGCAACGTGGTGGGGTGTATCAACAACACATGTGTATGGTGATGTGGAAACAATGTTCACATGGAAAAATGTAAAAAAGAAACGCTTCTCCAGTTCAAGCCATTGAGTTGGAAACACCCTCACTCTGCTCTGTGCTGCGATCCTTGAACTGTCCACTGCAGGAGTTATGAGCTGCTCTGTGAGACCAGCCTGGCCCGGTTCACCCCATTTCACTCTGATTGTTGCCCTGGTTTACACCAAGGCCGCAAACAGGACAGTAGACTAACACGGACAACACATCAACACATTTTTTTTTTTTTTTTTTTTTTTTTTTTTTTTTATTATCTACATCCAGTGACAGAGGGGGTACTTACTAGTCAAGCGAGTATGTAAACAGCTAGATGTCCAGACAAGGGCACTTTACTATTGTACTGGCAAGACAGTGCCTGAAAACACAGTTAGTGGCACTAAAATAGAAAGCATGTGGGACAACTACAACCAACACTTCCCTGCAAATAAGCAAAAGGGTCGTATGTGAGTGCAATTTTTCCCAAAAGGAAAAGGGGAGGGGATGGGACGGGAGGGTTGCTCTGTCTACCGGTGTAGTTTTATTTTGCTTTGTCTTGGGGAGGGGAGGAGAGGAGAAGGAGGGGATTGAGTGAGCCGTTTCCTCTGTAACACACAAACAAATAAAAAGGAAGTTCCATAATCTTTTTAGTAGTTTTCTTTTTGGTGAAAATTTTTGAGAACTTCTGTAAGTGTGACCTGACCCGACTGACTGACACCCAAAGGGGAAAACAACAATAACGCACAACAAAATCAACAACAACAATGGTGGGTCTCGTGCTTACCTGTGGTGGTTTTGAAAAATGAAAAATTGAAATTGACCTTCACAAGGTAAAAATGAAAAACTAAAGGAGTGAAAAAAGAAACTCAAAGGACAAGAGTTCTGTACAAACTCTACTCTACTGCACAATCTATAAAAGTGGCCCAATGGCTCCTGATGCCACTGGCCTGGCTCTTAGACAGGTCTTACTCCGAGACTGCCCTCTACCCTCAGAGCCTCGTCCAAGGGGTAAGGGCCGTCGCTGGGGTAGACCCGTCCTAGCCAGCAGCCAACCAAAAATATTAACAAAAAGGAAGGGGGGCGGAAAGGGGGGAAAGGGGGGGGCAAACCCCAAAGGATGAAAAGAACAAAAAACACAAAATAAAAAGGGTTAAAAATAAACATGGGGCAAACTGTCATTCTCTACACGCTTCTATACACACACTCTCACCCTCTAACTCTCACTCTAATTCTTCCCCTTGTTCCCCTTCCTTCCTCCGCTCTGTCTCCCCTTCTGTCCACCACCGCGACCATTGCGCCCTCTCTGCACCTCCTGGGGCGAGAGCACATGCTGCGTCGCCTGTGCCACTGAGTCGGTGAACACGTTCGACGTGTTGGACCTACCCTGAGCTGCATGGCGCTGGGGTCCTTTGGGAGCTGGGGAAGGAGCAGGTTGGGCGGAGGAGGTTGCATTGCCACGGCCTGCCGATGAGGAGGAGGAAGAAGTGGAGACTGCAGGTTGGGCGATGGAGGTTGTAGTGCCACGGCCTGCAGAGGTGGAGGAAGAAGAAGAAGAAGAGGAGGCTTGAGGTTGTCGGCCTATTCCCTCTCGAGCCGCTCGTGCCTCATTCTCCCTCCTTGTACTCTCCGCTGCAAAGGCCTGCCCCCTACTGCTCCGGTTGTCCGTCAGGGCATGCAACGTCGACTTTGCCTTGCACTTTTCCTTAACCGACCACTCATGCAAACCCACCACCTTCATCACCTCATACCACTGAGTGAAAGTAGCGGTAGAGAGGGGGAGTGACAACAAGGGTCTGCCATCCTGTTTCTCTCCCTGACGGTAGTGGAACAGGGAGATCCACTTCGTCACAGAAGAAGGCACCGGCGACCCCATGGTGAGGCACGGGAAAAGACCCCCCCTCTCCGTCCGCTCCTCCTCCGTCCACATCCAAGCCTCGCTCTGCGCCCTCAGCAATTCCCTCACCCTCGCTTGCTTCTTCTGGTCAGGGATGCCTTCCACTGACAGAGAATGCGAGCGATCCGCCCCCTCCATCGCGGTGTCGAGGTCCTCCTCCTGCTCCTGCTCATCATCATCCATCTCCTCCACCTTCACACGCACCTCGGTGTCTGCCGCCTCGGCCTGTCGCCCCACCTCCTCCTCCAGCTGATCCCGAGAAGGGGTTCCCCAGCTGACCCTGCCTTCCCGAACGACGATGACCGCGCTGGTCTTGCCCCAGGTGTCGCAGTATCCGGCCTCCCCTGCTATCTTCCTAACCGCCTGACGGGCGACCACCGACTCCGGGCAATCACCGTCCCCCTCCCCGTTCCCACTCCACGGCTGCTGTGTCGCCCAGCAGTACAGGAACTCGCCCGGGCACGGAGAAGCACCTTGAGGACCAAAGAGAGCCATCCAGTCGCCGACACAGTCAGGTTCGAGTCCTTCAGGGTCGTCGCCCACCGCTCTCCGCACCGCATGGCAGGGGAGGAATAGCCGCCCTTCGCACACCACCCCAAAGCACCGCCCGTATGCCACCATGCGTTCTGCCTCCAGCTGTCGGGAGAGGTTCACCGCCGTCAACACCAGAGTGGTCGCCTTCTGCTCCGACTCATGCTTAGCTGCGATGGCGTAATGCCTCTCGCAGCGTTGCCTGTCATACTCCGCCCGGAGCGACTCTCCTGCTTCGGGGTGCCGATCGCAGTCTTCCAAGTACTGCGCATGCATCCTCTTCGCGTCCTCTGCGAGTTCCCGCTTGTGCCTGGCGGTCAGCTCCTCCACACGATGCCTGTCCGCCGCCTTCGCCTGGTCCAGACGCACATTCTGTTCCTCCAGGAAACGACTCAACTCCTGCTGGCGGTCGCCAAAAGTGCCCCGAAGCGCGGCCAAATCCGGTCCCCACGACCGACGATGCTCCCGCCGTACCTCCAGGGCTTGCTGCCACGCGTCCGACGCACGCTGCAACGCTTCCTTCTTCTCCTGGTCCGCCTTTTGTTGTTGCTGCTTCTGCTGTTTCCGTTGCTTCTCGTGCTTCTGCTGCTTCTGTTCTGCGGAATACAAGACAGGGTTGTCTAGTTGGAGGTGGGTCAGGTCAAAAACGTGGTTTTGAAGATCCTCACTTCTTGTGTGTGTTTTTTTTTTGCTTTGCACAAAGACACACAAAGACAATCATGCTAACGTAAAAAAGGCCAGTCTCTTTCGAAACCGGCCATGTTTTGACAAAGTTGTGTGAGAAGAATAATCTTCATGCTTCCATACCAATGAAGTACAGAAACTGTAGCTTTAGAAATCGTTGGTTGCTCTTTTTCTCTACACAGCTTTCGACATGTATATGCTCAGGGAAGCATGCCAGTAGCATAAACCATATGGTCGTTTTTTGAAACCAATATTTCAATGGGTCACTGCAGCCTGCCACTTGCCACCTGTGGGTGATGGGTATGTCTGCACATATGTGTTGGTCTGGGAAGCATGAAGAAGACACCAGTGTAAAAAATACGTGTGATCCGGGGGACAAAAAAAAAGTTGATACTTTCTCGATTAATGCGTGTCATCCTTGCGCAGGGACCATGCTAATCTTCTCTGTATCGATCCAATTTTAACGGATGTCCCATTTCTGGGGTCCAGTAAAAATGCACAAGGTGGTTGACAAGACAGGGGCCCCTTGTTGGAGTTGGGTCAGGGTCTGAATGTGGTTCTAAACTTCTGCTGTTGTTGTGTGGGTTTTTTTGCTTGTGCACAAGACGATCGTGTTAACGTAAAAAAGGCCAGTCTCTTTCGAAACTGGCCATGTTTTGACAAAGTTGTGTGAAGAATATAATCTTCATGCTTCCATACCAATGAAGTACAGAAACTGTAGCTTTAGAAATCGTTGGTTGCCCTTTTTCTCTACAATGTTCTAGGTACCCACTTGTTCTGGGAAGCCTTCTGCCAATGTCTATAATACGGTTGCTTTTTCGTACCTGACATCTTGGTCACTGTGAAGGTTCTACATAAAAATATCCTTAAGTGTGATCCTACAGAAGGATATTCGACAGAGTCAACAGTGGCTTCTGAAGGGGAACAAGTGTCACAAATATGGTTTTGCAGGCGATATAAAAATGGGGTGCAGTAAGCACTTGTGTGTTATGTCATGTGTGAATCGTGTGTGTTTTTGGGTTTGCTTCTTGTGCACAAGACGATCATGCTAACGTAAAAAAGGCCAGTCTCTTTCGAGACTGGCCATGTTTTGACAAAGTTGTGTGAGAAGAATATAATCTTCATGCTTCCATACCAATGAAGTACAGAAACTGTAGCTTTAGAAATCGTTGGTTGCCTTTTTTCTCTACAACGTTCTGAGTACAGACGTGTCCTGGGAAGCATGCCAGTAGTGTAAAAAATATGATGGTTTTTTTGTACCTAACATCTTGTACACTGAGAAGGTTCTGCACAAGTGGAAGCCTATATAAGGATATTCATAAGAGTCAAAAGGGGCTTCTGAAGGGGTATATGGGTAGTATGAGCTCATATGAATCCATTAAAAGCGTCTATGGCATGATCTAAGCATCACATAATTTCTGAAATCAATACCAACCACAATTTATGGCTATTTTTCCAGCAATAGCCGTATCATGGCTTATAACCATACCTAAGGATGTCCAATATGCTGGAAAAGTTAATAATCTTGGGTATATAGGGTTTTTGGGCACATTTGAGTCAATTGCGGGGTCTTACGATTTAATCTGAGCATCACACATATCCTAATCACCTATATAATCGAAAAACACATACAAAATGACCTACATAGCCGTAAAATGACCCAAATGTGCATATTCGGGTTGAAATTTCATTTTTTCGGAAAGTTTTTTTTTCTCAACAATTACATGGGTGAGTTCCGAGTACATTATGGGGTCGTAAGTTTTTATTCAAGCATCACACATTATGTAGAATAATTTATGCCATACAATGTTACCAAAAAAAGTCGATTTTTGGTCACTTTTTCAAAAATATGAAAATTCGATTTTTGGGTACTAGATAGGTCTTTCCGGTGCAAAAACGACCGTTAAATGGATTCTCCGGGGTCCTAAGGCCCCAAAAATCACTTTTGGACACACGGGCAATATCCCAGTATACCCTAGGAAATTGGTGGGAACCCAAAAATTGGCCTCAAAATCCGACCAAAACCAAGGTTTCTGTAGAGGTACATGTGAACCTCATGTGTGTTCTGGAGACCCATTTTGTTTTTAAAAGTGAATCTAAATAGCCAAAAATTTAAAACTCTTGTAGCGCATTCGGAATAGAGGGGGTATTCGCGAAAACCTGTGCGAAACATTTATCAATTCAGGTCTGACCCACATGGTCATGACCCCATATTTTGGGTGCGGAAAACACCCTATCTGTTGACCTACCGGCTTGTATGCCTGTATACCTGGTTGGGTCAACTTTTTGAAAATTTCCTGGGCCATATACCCTATTTGGGCCCCCTGAATCCATTGCGACATCGTTTTTTCACATCCGAGTGAAAACTAATATATAGGATAACCCATGGGTATGGGTACCTCGCTCAATACCCCTAAAATCAGTGCTTTTGAAAATGACCTTATGGAAAAATGTATCCAAAATATTGAAACATGTTCTCCTGGCATCTGCAACACGATATTTTGGGCCCCCTGGGCCCCGGGGGCCCTACGGGCCCCCATATTCGCGAAAAGTTGGGCATCCCAGCTAGTGGGTCGGTACTGGGTATACAAACATCCCCCCAAAAAGTGAGATTTTGACCCCCCAAAAATGGCCATTTTTTTACTCCCCGGGACCTTCTCAGGTGTGTATTCGGACCCTCTCGTGGTCTTAAACCGGATTTTTGGGGCCCCCACACCCTGGAATACCCCCCATAGTGTCGTTTTTTCACCCGCAGGGCCGATTTTTTAGAAAAAATTTGGTTTTTAAGGAACAACATTTACCCTGCGACACCTTGAAAAACAGGTGATTTTTGCCTTTTTCAGTTGTGTGTGTGCAGTGCCGAATTCCCCAGGCTTGGTGAAAGTTGTGCCTCCAATACCCCTATGTGGGTTGGAAAAATCAAATAAAGATAAAATTTTGAGGCAGCCTGGGGGTGTGCTATGGTAAACAATTTGTGTGTGTAAAAATACCCCTAAAAAACACCCTAAAAATGGCTGTTTTTCGCCTATTTTTGGGGGTCGCCTGAGCTATTTTTTTTATTGTTTTGGCTTTTCCTGGGACCTGAAAATAGGGTCCTGGGCCCAATATGTCCCAATGAGGCCATTGGAATATCGATTTTTTCCAGATATGGGCCTCCTAGACCGAAATTTTTGATTTTGGTGTTGCAAAAATTTTCGAAAATCCTGAAAAGTGCCCAAAAACACGTAAAAACACGTGTATAGGCACACCCTATCGGCCCCCAGCATTGCCCAGGATTGTTGCAAATTTTCCCTGCATGGGGGCCCTCCGGGCCCCCTGGACCCATTGCGACCCGATTGGTTCACATTCCTGGAAAATTTGGTCCCTAAGACACATACGTGGTTAACATACCCCTGAAAAACACCCTATTTTTGACCCTAAAAAACACCCTATTTTTGACCCTGAAAACATGATTTTAGCAAATAGGGCAACTAGTTTGGTGATCCAGCAACCGACTCATGGGCCCAGTATGTCCAACAGGGCCATATGTTTGGTAAATTTTACCGGGGGCAAGGGGATGTACAAAAAAAAAGTGGATTTTTTACCTTAAAAAAATGGCTAAAAATAGGCCAAAAATGGCCATTTTTCGGCCATGTGACCCCCACAGCAACCCTATATAGACCCCCAAAAACCTAATATTTTTTTCCCAGCGATGTGTCCTGGGGGCCCTTCGGGCCCCCAGGACACATCGCAACCCCGTTTTTTCAAAAAGTTGGCCCTACGGGCCAACTTTTTGAGGTGGCCTGTAGGGTGACCCCTTCAAAAAGCTGGAACCCGGATTTTGGGGTCAGGGGTCCCTTTATGCACTTTTATGTATAAAAAAATGTCTGGGGCGAGAAAATGCAAATTTTTGCCTGCAAACACACTGCATACTACGACAGGACCATATTCCATCTTATCAGGAAAAATTTCCTGATAAGATGGAATATGGTGCCTGCGACGGACTACTCTCATATGATAGTAAATCCCGTACAATCTGTACAGAATATTACCATGACGATATTATTCTTACATTCGTGTAAACTAATCTTCCGATTGCGTTCTATTTCACACTTCAAATATTAGAACTGGATGTGGGGCTGCCAGTATACTGGTGGTCCCGATCCAGCACACAACGCAAGCACCCAATTTTTTTTGCCGCCCGTCCACAGTCCATGTGTGCACCAGTGACCACAAAACAAACCCATAAATAAAAGTTAGGCTGGAAAGTCTTGGGGACCATAAAAGGAAAGCTCAGAAAAAAACCTAGGCCGCTGTGGGGATTGAACCCACGACCCCATCATTACGGATGATGTGCTCTACCACTGAGCTAAACAGCCACATTTTAGGGAGCAAGGTGTGAAAGCTCTGAGAACCAATTTACACAGGAGAAACAAATCAGAAGAAAAAAAACTGTGGACCCTGAGAGGTTCGAACTCTCGGCCTCCCGTATGCGGAACGGGCGCTCTTCCACTGAGCTAAGAGCCCCACAATTATGATGATTCTTTAAAACAACAAGCTTTGGGCGAAAATAGTTTTAGATGATCACACAACGAAGAAAAAGTGACGAGGGTGAGGTTTGAACTCACGCCCCCGAAGAGACTACGACCTGAACGTAGCGCCTTAGACCACTCGGCCACCTCGCCTTACTAGGCTTCTTCGTTAAAAATTTTTTCACCGTTGCGGAGGTGTGAAGGAAATTTTTGATGCGTGTTCTGTACATTTCAAAAGACCCCCTTCAAAGAAAAGAAGATGGAGAGAAAGCATGGCGCTATAGCTCAGTGGTTAGAGCGCTCGCCCAGTAAGCGAGAGGTCGAGGGTTCGATCCCCTCTAGTGCCTTGTTTTTTGTTCGCTGTTCTATTTCTGGTTCGTTGTTAGGTCACAAGCAACCCGTTCACATGTTGTCCACCATTACTCAGTATTGGATTCGGCCATACTCTGGTGAATACACCTCATCCCGCCTGATTTGAGAAGTTAAGCACCAGCAGGCCTGGATAGTACTGGCGTGGGTGACCAGCTGGGAAGTCCGGGTGCTTGAATCCTTTTTACTTTTTTTTTACTGAAGCAGAAAGTTGTTCTGGATTGCTCACACAGGATCAAAAAGGCGAAAATGTCGGGAATATGTGCTATTTGGGTGCTCCTGAATGCATTATGAGGTTGGACGATTTGATTGGAGCATCAGAAGTGCCCTAATCAAGGTGGCCAAAATGACCGTTTTTACCTGCTATTCCGCAACAGCCCAACTGGTCAAAAATGCGAAAACGTTGGGAAAACGGGTTGTTTGGATGCTCCTGAAGCCATTATGAGGTCGGAACCGCAAATTGGAGCATCACACATGTCCTAATCACTTACTCCCAGTGAAACACAGTACACATGGAATTTTCCGATTTTCCACCGGATATTCCGCAATAGCAAAATCGTCAAAAATGTGAAAATGTTGGGATAATGGGTCATTCGGATGCTCCTGAATTCATTATGAGGTTGTAACCGCAAATTAGAGCATCAGAAGTGTCCTAATCGAGGTGGCTAAAATGACCCAGCAAAATGTCATTTTCACCTCTATTCTGCAATAGCCAGATCGTCAAAAATGGGAAACTAACGGGAAAATGGGATGTTTGGATGCTCCTGAATGCATTATGAGGTCAGAATCGCAAATTGGAGCATCACACGCACCCTAATCACTTACTCCCCAGTAAAAAAAACACCATGTGTGGAATGTACAGGGTTCCCCCTGCACAGCAAAAAGGCAATAACGCGGACGGCAGGATTTGAACCTGCGCGGGCAGAGCCCAATGCATTTCGAGTGCACCTCCGTAACCACTTGGATACGTCCGCTACTGTTCCTTTGCAACTTCTGGAGGAGTCATCGAAAGAACAGGCCATCCTCCAGTACAGGCCCGCAAAATTTGGCACAGAATGGGCCCAAAAAAACCAGCACAGAATGGAAACGAAAAACCAGCACAGAATGGAATAGTCGGAGCCTTATAGCCGTGTTCCATTCTGTGCTGGCTTTTCGTTTCCATTCTGTGCTGGTTTTTCAGAAAATTTTTGATTTCCATTCTGTACTGGCTTTTCGTTTCCATTCTGTGCTGGCATTTTGACTGAGAAAATGATCCGAAATTCAATACCCGGGTCAGGAGTTTTTTTTCCTCTCCTAACAAATCCTTAAGGAAAAGTGAATTATGGATTGCTCAGGATTCCGCAGCCATTCCATTCTGTGCTGGTGTTTCAAAAAAGTACACTTTTTCGTTACGAACCAAAAAGTGCACTTTTCTGAAACACCAGCACAGAATGGAATAGCTGGGGAATCCTTAGCAATCCATAATTCACTTTTCCCTAAGGATTTGCTAGGGGAAAAGTGAATTATGGATCCTTAAGGATTCCCCAGCCATTCCATTCTGTGCTGGTGATTCAGAAAAGTGCACTTTTTTGGTTCGTAACGAAAAAGTGCACTTTTCTGAAACACCAGCACAGAATGGAATGGCTGGGAACTCCTTAGCAATCCATAATTCACTTTTCCTTAAGGATTTGCTAAGGGAAACAAAAACTGCTGGTTCTGGGGTTTGAACCTCCGACCACCAATTTCATACAGTGCACGGAACCTGTGTAGTACTCACTTGGATACTTTGTCTTGCATAAGGATTTTCACTAAGGCGGACTAAGTGTCCCAGTGTGTAGCACACAGATTCCAAACATAAGAGTTTCTTCGGTGTCGTAGGTTCAAACCCCAGAACCAGCAGTTTTTGTTTCCCCTAACAAATCCTTAGGGAAAAGTGAATTATGGATTGCTAAGGATTTCCCAGCCATTCCATTCTGTGCTGGTGATTCAGAAAAGTGCACTTTTTTGGTTCGTAACGAAAAAGTGCACTTTTCTGAAACACCAGCACAGAATGGAATGGCTGGGAAATCCTTAGCAATCCATAATTCACTTTTCCTTAAGGATTTGTTAGGGGAAACAAAAACTGCTGCTTCTGGGGTTTGAACCTCCGACCACTGGGAAAATAGAATGTGAACAACCCTTGTGGTGCCCACTTGGATGCTTCGTCAGCAATAAGGATTTCCATTAAAGTAGAGATAGTGTCCTAGTGGTTACCACACAGGTTCCGCACACTACATATTACTACTGGTCGGAGGTTCAAACCCCAGAGGGTGCAGTTTTTGTTGTTCGTGTGGTTAATAAGCTGGCTGGTGCGGGTGCACGGGACCCTGCTGGTTCTAGGTTGCGTTATCTGGCTGGTGGTTGTGCGGGTTTGCGGGTTGACGGGTGCGCGGGTTTGCGGTCCCTAGCTGGTTCGTGTGGTCGATAAGCTGGCTCTTGGGTGCGGGTGTGCGGGAACCTACTGGTTCTAGGTTGCGTTATCTGGCTGGTGGTTGTGCGGGTTTGCGGGTTGACGGGTGCGCGGGTTTGCGGTCCCTAGCTGGTTCGTGTGGTTGTGCGGGTGCGCGGGGTTCGGGCAGCGTTATCTGGTTCTAGGTTGTGTTAACTGGCTGGTGTAGGTGAAACTTTTTGTCATTTTCAGGTTAGACAAAGTTTTGGCCTGAAAAATTTTCTCAAAAATCTTGCTCTGTGAAAAAAAAAATTTTTTGTGTAGAAAAATTTTTTTTGGCCTGTAAGTGGGTCAAGTCTGAGTCCGTCCATTCTGTGCTGGTTTTTGGGTCACCATTCTGTGCTGGATTCCACCATTCTGTACTGGTGAGTCGCCAAAGAACAGGAGGAATGAACATGAATCACAGAACAAAAAAAGGCTTTGCTCCCGGCGGGGTTTGAACCCGCGATCCCAGGCTCATAAGACCTGTGCCTTAACCACTAGGCCACGAGAGCGTCGAGCCCTTTTATCCCTTGATAAGGCGACCGTGGTCTAGTGGCATGATGGACCCCTCCCAAGGGTTCGACCCGGGTTCGATTCCCGGCGGTCGCACAGGCTTTTTTAAGCTGGGCATGTAGAAAACATCGTTGGAAGTAATTAGAAGCAGAGTGGCGCAGTGGTCAGCGCGGTGGGCTCATAACCCACAGGTCATAGGATCGAAACCTATCTCTGCTAGATAACCTTTTTGACCTGAAAAAAATTTTTTGCACACCAAAAAAAAAGTTGGTCAGACCCTTGCCAACATCTCACTAAGTTTGGGCAGCTATCGTCTAGTGGTTAGGACGTCCGCCTTACACGCGGAAGATCGCTGGTTCAATCCCAGCTAGTTGTACTTTTCATTTTTGAATTTCCTTCACAATTTTTACAGGTGGTGTTGACTGTGAAGGGACACTTCCTTAAAACAAGAAAAGAATATGAAACAAGCCCCATTGGCGCAATGGATAGCGCGTTGGACTTCTAATCCAAAGGTTGTGGGTTCGAGTCCCACATGGGGTAATTCTTTTCTTTGTTTTTTATTTTTCAGATTCGGTGTGATTGAAGACTTTCTCTGGACGCATTCATTTTAAAAACAGGCTCCATTGTATCCTCGGTAGTATAGAGGTCAGTATTTCCGCCTGTCACGCGGAAGACCCGGGTTCAATTCCCGGCCGGGGAACTCTTTTTATGTGTTGTGTTTTCTTCTGTTTTTCCTTTTGCTCCGTTTTGGTTGTCCTTTCTCACCGTTCTCATTTCATTTCTAATATAAATCTGTTGGCAAGGCAGGATGGCCGAGAGGTCTAAGGCGGAGGACTCAAGTTCCTTTCTCTTCGGAGGCGTGGGTTCAAACCCCACTCCTGTCACACTTTTTTCCTTCTGTTGTCCAGAATCAATTTTTCAAGGAATCAGTTTTTTCACAATTTGTTTTTTCTGACAAAAAATTTGTGACACAAAATCTCGAAAAAAAGAGGGGCTCAGCAGGGAATCGAACCCTGGACCTCTCGCACCCAAAGCGAGAATCATGCCACTAGACCACTAAGCCTTCGTTTTGTACCCATATTCCCATTTTCTTCTGTCCAAAATTTTTTTTTTATTTTGACACAGTTTTGGGTTCTGGGTGGTGAATGCACACACCATCTCGTTTCTATGAACCATATAAATGTCAGCACCTATGGTCTAGTTGGTTATGACGCCTCGTTAACACCGAGGAGGTCTCCGGTTCAAACCCGGATAGGTGTACACTTCTTTTTGTGTGTTTGTTTTTTGGCCTTGTGTTGTCCATTTTTTTTGGGGTGAGCGCACATCCGCAAACACGTGTCATAATGCTAACGTTTGCGGCTGTGCTACTCTGCCTATTTTTTTGGATTTGGTGAAAAATGGTACCAAAATCAAATCCCGGAGCGATCAGTTTTTGTTGCCGGAAGCACATGTGGAAATGGGTGGGAATTCCTTAACATTTCCGCATGTGCTTCCTTTTCAGTCCTTTCCATCTCGAACGAACTTTGATCAGTGGGAACATGAAACAGACTGACAGGTTACATAGCGTCTCAGCTCAACCTGATTGCAGGCCAAAAAATAATTTTCGGCCAAAATTTTTTTTAAGTTTTTGTTGCCAGAAGCCATATGCTGAAACTTTGCACAGCACACAGTGAGCTGTGCGCCCACAACGGAGGGCCTGTTCTGTGCGCCCACAATGGGGGGTGTTCTGTGCGCCCGACATACCAAAAAATTTTCGTCCAAAAAATTGGGATGTAGTAGCACAGCGCACTTTTCCAATGTAGTAGCACAGCACACCTTGAAAATTGTTATTAGAGTTGAGGGGAAAAAAGAGAAGTGCCTCCACCTGGGATTGAACCAGGGACCTTCAGATCTTCAGTCTGACGCTCTCCCAACTGAGCTAAAGAGGCCTTGTTTTAGGGTATGCATATTTTTTACACGGCCAACATTTTTTGAACAGGTCAAAGTCAAAGTAGTAGAAAAAGTATTGGTCGTGACAGGGCTCGAACCTGGGACCGTTGGCTTATTAGACCAATGCTCTACCGACTGAGCTACACGACCGACAATAATGACGAAAGGAATTGCCTACCTGGGGTGCACACTATTTTTTTCTATTTTGCACAAAACTGTATTTGCATGACCTCCTCGTACCAATGCTCCGCAACAGCAAAATGGTCAAAAATGCAAAAATGTTGGGAAAATGGGTTATTTGGGTGCTCCTGAATCCATTATGAGGTTAAACGATGTGATTAGAGCATCAGAAGTATCCTGATCGAGTTGACGAAAATGACCCTATTGTACTGCCATTCCACAAAGGAAAAAATGGTCAAAAAGGCGAAAACGTTGGGAAAATGGGTTGGATTTAGGCGCTCCTGAACGCATTATGAGGTCAGAACCGCAAATTGGAGCACCAGAAGTGCCCTAATCGAGTTGGCGAAAATGACCCACTAAAATGACTTTTGTGCCACCATGCCACGAATGGCAAAATGTTCAAAAATGTGAAAATATTGGGAAAACGGGTTATTCGGCTGCTCATGAAGCCATTATGAGGTCAGAATCGCCAATTGGAGCATCAGAAGTGTCCTGATAGAGTTGGTTAAAATGACCCAGTAAAATGCCTATTGTACTGCTATTGCGCAATAGCAAAATGCTCAAAAATGTGAAAACGTTGGGAAAATGGGTCATTTGGATGCTCCTGAACGCATTATGAGGTCAGACTCGCCAATTGGACCATCACACACATCCTCATCGCAGGCACTGCACAATGATGTCAGTTCATATTTTTGTGTGTTTGACTGGCCCAACCAAAAAATAATCAACAAAATATTGCAAAAAAATGGACATTGAGGGGTTCGAACCCTCGGCCTCCCGTATGCAGAACGGGCGCTCTACCACTGAGCTAAACGCCCCTGATAAATGTCCCTCAAGGAGAGGTACTTGGGGCACGTTCTGTTCGTCTATTTTGTCAATTTTTTCAAGAACGCAACAAGCCTTGAAATTGACTCTTTCCTTTAAAACGAATGCCCGCCTAGCTCAGCGGTAGAGCGTTGGACTTTTAATCCAATGGTCGTGGGTTCGATCCCCACGGCGGGTGCCTACTTTTTTGGATCAATTGGATTCTCTTTTTTTTGTGCTCATTTTCAGGATCTGGGGCGTTGTACTTCCTCAACTATGCTGACGTATCCAAGTGGTTACGGAGGTGGACTTGAAATCCACTGGGCTCTGCCCGCGCAGGTTCGAACCCTGCCGTCAGCGTTCTTTACCTTTTCGTTTGATTTCTGGGATTTATGTTTTTGCCATCAAATGCAAAGATTGAAGATGTGTGTGTGACAAAGCTCCAAAAAATATTGAAAACACTTGGAAAAAGAAAAGTTCTCCCACGCGGGTTTGAACCGCGGCTACTGGATTCAAAGTCCAGGGTGCTAACCACTACACCATAGGAGAGATAATCCGGATCCTTTTGTTCACACAACAACGATGGAAAATTTGGTGGTTGCAGGTACACACAAGTACCCCACGTTGATTCTTCGATTTAAGTTAATATGAGCCTCCCTAGCTCAGTCGGTAGAGCGCAAGGCCCTTAACCTTGTGGTCGCGGGTTCGAGCCCCGCGGGAGGTGCTTTTTGTATTGATACCTGAATTTTTCTGAAATTTTTTTATTTGTTGGAAAACATGGTGTGTCGGTCGTTGTGCAGTGAGCCCGCCATCGTGCGAAATCGTGCCCAAAAATTTTTTTTGGTGGTCACAATCGCAATGATTTTTGGTGACCACGCAAGTGATCACTAACGTGTCGTTAAACAAAGTACAAGCTTCGTCCTAAGTACTGACAGGTAATTAAGCGGACGTACCCAAGTGGTTACGGGGCTCGCCTGCTAAGCGAGTGTGCTCTGCATGCGCAAGTTCGAACCTTGCCGTTCGCGTTTTTTATACACTGCATCGATCCCTTTTTTCATTCTTTTCTGAACTTTTTCAAACTCAAAAAAAACCTGGCAAAATCTGTTTTATCTTCAGGTCAAGAATCTCCAAGTTAGGACAGCATTCAAGATGTTTGGTTTTTTTGGTGAGACAACCTTGGAAGTCCTGAAAAATAGTTTCAACACCAAGATGACACACAACGTGGGTTTTTTGCTCAAAATTAAAATTGGACTCAAAAACTCAAAAAAAATGAAAAATCTCCTCCTGTTGGGTTCGAACCAACGACCTGCAGGTTAACAGCCTGACGCGCTACCGACTGCGCCAAGGAGGATCTGATTGTTAGCGAAGACAGCATTTACATGGGGACCTTATTCAAAACGAAAACACACACAAGGAATGACGGAAACTTATGGCCGCGTTACGAAGAGAATGCGAGAGAATTCGTGGCTCGGTGGTCTAGTGGCATGATTCTCGCTTAGGGTGCGAGAGGTCCGGGGTTCAATTCCCCGCCGAGCCCTTGTCTTTTTGGATTTTCATTTTTATTTTTTCGTTTGAAATTCCGTGTTGCTTGCACAAAAGTACCCTTTTTGGATTGTGCCTAAGTATCACCTCCCCTTTAGTACAGTGGTTAGTATACCTGGCTTTCACCCAGGCGACCCGGGTTCAAACCCCGGAGGGGGAATCCTTTTTGATTGCTTTCAAATTTCGGAGCTGTTTTTTTTGATATTTTCGCATTTCTGAATTTTCAATTTGGCAAAGTTTTGTGACAAAAGGAGGAAATCTAAAAATATTTTGGAATGAACAAAAAGTACTCGCGGCGGGGATCGAACCCGCAACCTCCGGCGTCGGGAACCGACGCGCTTCCATTGCGCCACGCGAGCTTATCTTGTTTCCCAAGATCTCAGATTATGGAGAAGGTTTGGCAGTGTCTAAAAAAGTTCAAAAAGTGATAAAACAGCCAGTGTCCCTTGGTGCATGACTGGTTGTACTGTGGTGGACCCGTGCACTTTCCATACAGTCCTATGCCAGAAAACCCACACACAATGGGTTTGCGGGTTTTCTACATCCACTGTACCTGTGCATAAGATAACCCATCGTGAAACTCCCTTGTGCACCCGACATACCACCCCTGGCCATATTGGTCAGGCATATTAGTAAGGGTACCTGGTCAGATCTGACCAGACACCTGGTCACAGTGACTGGGCACAGTAGGAACCACAGCTGAAATGGGTGGGGGCTTAAAGCCGTGTTCCAGCATGTGGTTCCTCTTTAGGTCCCAGCATGTAGTACACCCGACATACCACAGCCCAGGCCATATTGGTAAGGCATATTAGTAGGGGCACCTGGTCACAGTGACTAGGGGGATTCCTAATCGGGCGCACAGGGGGATTCCTAATCGGGCGCACAGGGGGGTCGGCCCGCAAACCTGATGATCATATTACCTCTGACCAGCGCACCGGCCATACTGACTTACATGTTTATTTACTGGGAATTTTGTGAAGAAATAAACATGTAAGTCAGGTTGGGTTTATGAACATGTCGTAGTCCCAACCTGACTTACATGGTTATGAAAACACCTGACTTACATGGTTATGAAAAACCTGACTTACATGGTTATTAACCCAGGGAATTTTGTGAACAAATAAACATGTAAGTCAGGTTTTTCATAAACACGTAAGTTAACCCAAAAACATGTGGCCACCAGAGCGGCCATACTGACTTACATGTTTATGAACTGGGATTTTTGTGAACAAATAAACATGTAAGTCAGTATGGGTTTATAAACATGTGAGTCAAATTTTTTTTCGATTGTGACGGAAGTTGTGACTGAACTGACTTACTATGTCGAGCAAAAACCCGCATCAGACAAAAAAATTCTTTCTCCACTAAGAATCCTTACACAAGAAAGAGTACATATCATTTCCACTTTTTCGTTTTGAACGAGTTTGTGACCGACCTGAAACTGTCCGAAACCATATTGTTTTGCTTTTTCCAATCGCAAAAAGAGAGTGCGTAATCCGGGAATCGAACCCGGGCCGACCCCGTGGCGGGGGGCCATTCTACCACTAGACCAATTACGCTACGATATTAGTCGAAATTGTGCTCGAGTTGCCGCTCGTTGCATAGTTGAAAAATATTTCACAATGTCCCGGGAAATAAAACCCTTTCTGAGATCCCAATAAGTGGGAGTATTCAAGCGGTTATGGTTTAGTGGTTAGAACACCCGTTTGTGGCACGGGAGACCCGAGTTCAATTCTCGGTAACCGCTTTTTTAGCTGTACAATCAACCATTTTCATTTTTTCCAACTCCAAAAATATGCAGGCCACATAAAAAATACTATTGCCTAAAGACATGGACCGTGTGGCTCAATGGAAGAGCGCCTGACCACGGATCAGGCGGTTGCAGGTTCGAGTCCTGCCACGGTTGCTTCTTTTTTTAAACAATTTGAACAATTTCAAATTATTTTCATTTTGAAATCGCCCCCCACAAGGAAAACACTTTGCATGAAAGTAACAGCACTTATGGTATAACGGTTAGTATTCTCGCCTTCCAAGCGAGCGGCCCGGGTTCGACTCCCGGTAAGTGCAGTTCTTTTTTTTAGGGGGAAGCAAAATTTTCATGTTCAGAAAATATTTCTGAAATGTCGACTTTTCAAAGAATTTCCAGTTTTCAAGTTTTTCCCAAGATTTTTTAAGGTTCTTCTGGATGGGTTGACTGCCAAAAAATCCAAAATTCCTGGGAGACCCCTTCCCACTGGACCCAAATTTGTATCTGTTGTTCCACTGTGATTTCACTTGACACTACCTCACTTTTTTGTGTTTTCAAAAAAGTTCAAAAAACAATGTTCAAAAAGTTAACCCCGTGCGGGACTCGAACCCGCAACCTTTGGATTCGAAGTCCAACGCGCTATCCATTGCGCCAACGGGGCCTGATTTGATTTTCATCAGAAAAGAAACGAAACAATGAGTGTGAGCCCTGTACAAAAAAGAATTCCCCGGCCGGGAATTGAACCCGGGTCTTCCGCGTGACAGGCGGAAATACTGACCTCTATACTACCGAGGATACAATCTTCACTCTGATTTATTTTCGCGGATTAAAATGGTCCAAAATGAGCACAGAAATGACGAAAATGCACGAAAATTTGTGAACAAAAAATGAATCGCAGTCGGCAGGACTTGAACCTGCGCGGGCAGAGCCCAATGGATTTCTAGTCCACCTCCGTAACCACTTGGATACGACTGCTGTAATTCTCACCGTTCTTTGTTTTTAGGCAGTCATCTGTTTGAAGAAAATAACCTGGAACACGAAAATGAAAAAAATCCTCTCGGCCGGAATCGAACCAGCGACCGCTCGATAACCGAGTATTCTACAGTCGAGCGCTCTACCAATTGAGCTACGAGAGGTTCTACAACTGTCATTGTTTCCACAGAAGCCCATAATTTTTTTTGACTCAAATTTTTTTTTTGCCACGCAAACCTGTAGAAATTTGCACCCCATGTATTTCTTAATGATACGATAATATCAAGGCGAGGTTGGCGCAGTCGGGAGCGCGTAGGTCCCATAATCCTAAGGTCGTCAGTTCGATCCTGGCACCTCGCACTTTTTTTGTGTGTCTTTTTTCCTTTGTGTGGGATTTTCAGCAAAATTTCCACCTTCATGCTAAATGCATTGAAGCCCTAAATCATGGGCCCTATGGTGTAGCGGTAGCACTATGGATTCCAAATCCATCAACGGCGGTTCGATTCCGTCTAGGGTCATTTCTTTTTTTACACACTTTCCTTTCTGTGTTGTCTTGAAAAACTTCTTCGCAGGAGAAACAGCAAAAGCATCTTAATCAGCGGCGATTTAGCTCAGTGGCAGAGCATTGGTCTTGTAAACCAAGGGTCGGGGGTTCGATCCCCCCAGTTGCCTTTCTATTTTTTGGTGATGTGATGTGATGTGGTTGTGCTGAAGAAGCAGCAACTGAGCACTGGATGTGGCAGGCAGAAACGCAGAAGGGAGATGGCCTGGCCATGCTCCAGTACAGGCACGAGCGAGTGCTCACAGAATGGCCTCCAAAAACCAACACAGAATGGAATGGCTGGAGACTTATAGGCTTACTGTAAGGATTTGTTAGGAGTGGAAAAATGCTTACATTGTGACTGAGAAAATGATCCGAAAATTCAATACCCGGTCAGGAGTTTTTTTTTCCACTCCTAACAAATTCTTGAGGAAATCTGAATTATGGATTGCTAAAGATTTCCCAGCCATTCCATTCTGTGCTGGATTCCACCATTCTGTACTGGTGAGTCGCCAAGAAGCGGCAGCTGAGCACACTGGACATGCCCAGAAAGGAGATAAGTTGTGGGGCTGAAACGTGCTATCCCCAGCAAAAGGGTCTGGCACTTTTCGTGAGTGGAAGCAGTTCACACCTGGTTGAACGCAAAACCTACACCGGTCGGTGGGAGCCTGTGTTGGTTCGGAAAACACATATTTTCACCCAAATTCCACTCTCAACTTGCCAACGAAACAGAACTGAGATCAAGTGGAGGAAATATTTTTTGGTTTTCATTTGCCTCAAAATCTCAGAAACCTGCAAAATCGTAAACATTCAAAAAGAAAAGCACCTCCCGCGGGGCTCGAACCCGCGACCACAAGGTTAAGGGCCTTGCGCTCTACCGACTGAGCTAGGGAGGCTCACATTCATTTAAACCAAAGAATCATTGTGGGGGGTGGTCATGCAGAAAAGTCTCTTGTCCTAAATTTGACCACCCCAGAGAAAAAGAAAGAAGGTAAAACTATTAGGCCCGTGTAGCCCAATGGATAAGGCGTTCGCTTCCTAAGCGAAAGATTGTGGGTTCGATCCCCACCATGGGTATTCTCTTTTTCACTGGGAAGTGAAAATATGAAAAATCATTTTTCAAGATTCTCTCACCATCTTGGGATTTTGGTGACAACAAAGATATGGCAAAATACTTTCACAAAAATACACTTTTCCAACACGGATGCTGCCAGATCTGGCCAGATTTGGGGGCCAATTTCCCAGATCTGGCTCGTTTTCCAGATGTGGAGATCTTGTTTCCAGATCTGGCCAGATCTGGCCAGATCTGGGAATCTGGGAAAATCTTTTTTTCAAAAAAAAAAAAAAAACCCCCCAGATCTGGCCAGATCTGGCAGCATCCGTGTTCCAAACTTCCTCATCTTGGGATTTTGGTGGTCGAAAAGATGTGGACATAATTTTTCTAAACAATTCCCAAGCAAGAAAAGTACCTGAATAAAAAGAGGGGCTCAGCAGGGAATCGAACCCTGGACCTCTCGCACCCGAAGCGAGAATCATGCCACTAGACCACTAAGCCACTGATTATTTTCTTCATCCAGATTTACATGATGGCGTTAATATTCAAAAGTCAGAAATTCTTCTCTCCAAAACTTGGTCTAAAAAAAGTATTTTCCGCTGCGGGGAATTGAACCCCGGTCTGCCGGGTGAGAGCCGGCTGTTCTAACCACTATACTACAGCGGATCTGATAGTAGGCAAAACTATTATCTGCATGGGGACATCTTTTCGATCGTTGCATTGAACGAAAATGTGAAGGAAAGTTGAAAAAGAAATTACAGCTAGTCGGGATTGAACCGACGATCTCTCGCGTGTGAGGCGAGCGTCCTAACCACTAGACGATAGCTGCTACAATAATGACCGGAACTGTTTTCCACAAGAGGTGGGTTTTCTGCGGAAAAATGGTAATAACGTGACGAGAGTGGGGTTTGAACCCACGCCTCCGAAGAGACCAGGGCCTAAACCTGGCCATATTCCAGTACAGCCTGGTGCGAATACGCACATTCTGGACCCCAAAATGTAAGCACATTCTGGAAACGAAAACCAAGCACATTCTGGAATAGCCGGGGCCTTATAGCCGTGTTCCAGACTGTGCTTGGTTTTCGTTTCCAGAATGTGCTTGGTTTTCAGAAAAATAACGATTTCCAGAATGTGCTTGCATTTTGGTTTCAGAATGTGCTTGCATTTTTTTGAGAATAGGGTCCGGATATTCAATACCTGGGTCAGAAATTTTCCGGTATTTTCCTGCAGTGAAATCCTTAAGGAAAAGTGAATTCTGGATCCTTAAGGAATTCCCAGCCATTCCAGAATGTACTTGCATCTCAGAAAAGTGCACTTTTTCGTTAAAAACCAAAAAGTGCACTTTTCTCAGATGCAAGCACATTCTGGAATGGCTGGGAATTCCTGAGCAATCCAGAATTCACTTTTCCCCTAGCAAATCCTTAAGGAAATGTGAATTCTGGATCCTTAAGGAATTCCCAGCCATTCCAGAATGTACTTGCATCTGAGAAAAGTGCACTTTTTGGTTTTTAACGAAAAAGTGCACTTTTCTGAGATGCAAGCACATTCTGGAATGGCTGGGAAATCCTGAGCAATCCAGAATTCACTTTTCCCCTAACAAATCCTTAAGGAAAAGTGAATTCTGGATCCTTAAGGATTTCCCAGCCATTCCAGAATGTGCTTGCATCTCAGAAAAGGACACTTTTTGGTTTTTAACGAAAAAGTGCACTTTTCTGATATGCAAGCACATTCTGGAATGGCTGGGAAATCCTGAGCAATCCAGAATTCACTTTTCCCCTAACAAATCCTTAAGGAAAAGTGAATTCTGGATCCTTAAGGAATTCCCAGCCATTCCAGAATGTGCTTGCATCTGAGAAAAGTGCACTTTTTCGTTAAAAACCAAAAAGTGTCCTTTTCTGAGATGCAAGCACATTCTGGAATGGCTGGGAAATCCTGAGCAATCCAGAATTCACTTTTCCCCTAACAAATCCTTAAGGAAAAGTGAATTCTGGATCCTTAAGGATTTCCCAGCCATTCCAGAATGTGCTTGCATCTGAGAAAAGTGCACTTTTTCGTTAAAAACCAAAAAGTGTCCTTTTCTGAGATGCAAGCACATTCTGGAATGGCTGGGAAATCCTGAGCAATCCAGAATTCACTTTTCCCCTAACAAATCCTTAAGGAAAAGTGAATTCTGGATCCTTAAGGATTTCCCAGCCATTCCAGAATGTGCTTGCATCTCAGAAAAGGACACTTTTTGGTTTTTAACGAAAAAGTGCACTTTTCTGAGATGCAAGCACATTCTGGAATGGCTGGGAAATCCTGAGCAATCCAGAATTCACTTTTCCCCTAACAAATCCTTAAGGAAAAGTGAATTCTGGATCCTTAAGGATTTCCCAGCCATTCCAGAATGTGCTTGCATCTGAGAAAAGTGCACTTTTTCGTTAAAAACCAAAAAGTGTCCTTTTCTGAGATGCAAGCACATTCTGGAATGGCTGGGAAATCCTGAGCAATCCAGAATTCACTTTTCCCCTAACAAATCCTTAAGGAAAAGTGAATTCTGGATCCTTAAGGATTTCCCAGCCATTCCAGAATGTACTTGCATCTCGGAAAAGGGCACTTTTTGGTTTGAAACGAAAAAGTGCCCTTTTCTGAGATGCAAGCACATTCTGGAATGGCTGGGAAATCCTGAGCAATCCAGAATTCACTTTTCCCCTAACAAATCCTTAAGGATTCATTGGTGGAAACAAAAACTGCTCCCTCAGGGGTTTGAACCTCCAACCAATAAGAATCCACACTGTAAGGGACCTGTGTGGTACCCACTAGGACACTATGTCTTCCATAAGGATTTTCACTAAGGAGGACTAAGTGTCCTAGTGTGTAGCACGCAGGTTCCACACATAAGAGTTTCTTCGGTGTTGGAGGTTCAAACCCCAGAACCCGAAAAGTGAATTATGGATCTAAGGTTGTCTGCCTGGTTTGTTTTAACTGGCTGTTGGGTGCGGGTGTTCGGGAACCTGCTGGTTCTAAGTTGCGTTATCTGGCTGGTGGTTGTGCGGGTTTGCGGGTTGACGGGTGCGCGGGTTTGCGGTCCTTAGCTGGTTCGTGTGGTTGTGCGGGTGTGCGGGGTTCTGGAAGCGTTATCTGGCTGGTGTGGTTGTGCGGGTGTGCGGGAACCTGCTGGTTCTAGGTTGCGTTATCTGGCTGGTGGTTGTGCGGGTTTGCGGGTTGACGGGTGCGCGGGTTTGCGGTCCTTAGCTGGTTCGTGTGGTTGTGCGGGTGTGCGGGGTTCTGGAAGCGTTATCTGGCTGGTGTGGTTGTGCGGGTGTGCGGGAACCTGCTGGTTCTAGGTTGCGTTATCTGGCTGGTGGTTGTGCGGGTTTGCGGGTTGACGGGTGCGCGGGTTTGCGGTCCTTAGCTGGTTCGTGTGGTTGTGCGGGTGTGCGGGGTTCTGGCAGCGTTATCTGGCTGGTGTGGTTGTGCGGGTGTGCGGGAACCTGCAGGTTCTAGGTTGTGTTATCTGGCTGGTGTAGGTTACATTTTTTGTCATTTTCAGGTGAGACAAAGTTTTGGCGTGAAAAATTTTCTCAAAAATCTTGTTCTGTGAAAAAAAATTTTTTTTTGTGTAGAAAAATTTTTTTTGGCCTGTAAGTGGGTCAAGTCTGGATCCGTCCAGAATGTGCTTGGTTTTCGTTTCCAGAATGTGCTTGGTTGCGTCCGAATGTACTTGATAGTCGCCCTAAACCTGGCGCCTTAGACCGCTCGGCCATCTCGCCTTCCCAGTTTTTTATGACTTTTGCAAAGAACAGAAAATGGTTTGAGAAGGGAAAAAAGTCTCCTCCTGTTGGGTTCGAACCAACGACCTGCAGGTTAACAGCCTGACGCGCTACCGACTGCGCCAAGGAGGACCTGACAAGTGTGCTTTTTGTGTTTTGCACAATCTTGAAAACAAAACAAAATGGATGGATTGAAAATGAAAAAGAAAAAGAACAACAAGTGACGAGAGTGGGGTTTGAACCCACGCCCCCGAAGGGACCAGGGCCTTAACCTGGCGCCTTAGACCACTCGGCCATCTCGCCTTCAATAAAAGCCAACAAGAATATGAAAGTGGGAATGTGTTTCAAACAGTCATAGAGGAGAATAACAAGGGACGAAACGGAGAAAAAGGAAAGTTCTCCTACGCGGATTCGAACCGCGGTCGCGAGATTCAGAGTCTCGAGTGCTAACCACTACACCATAGGAGATACAATTCTGTCGCTTCCTTCTTTTTCTTTGGTACCAAAAAGAATCGAGATCTGGAAATATCACAACAGTGTTTCCAAGCCAAAAAATGTTTGGAGATTGAGGGTATCGATCCCTCTACCTCTCGCATGCTGAGCGAGCGCTCTACCATTTGAGCTAAACCCCCTTACATTTCTTAAACGAATCTTTACAAGGTGGGGATGGAATTCAAAACCAAAAAGGGAGAAGTAACACTCAAGAGAAAATCTGGTCTTGAAACAAAAAGAGAGGGCACACCCGGGTTCGAACCAGGGACCGTTCGGACTGCAGCCGAATGCTCTACCACTGAGCTATATACCCTTCAATAATCATGCTTTGCGCTGAATACTATCAGTTCACTTTTCAACCAACTTCTGTGTGTTACACCACAAATAAGGAAAAAAGGATTCAAGCACCCGGACTTCCCAGCTGGTCACCCACGCCAGTACTATCCAGGCCTGCTGGTGCTTAACTTCTCAAATCAGGCGGGATGAGGTGTATTCACCAGAGTATGGCCGAATCCAATAATGGGTCTGGGTGGAAAACCTTTGAAGAGCTTTTTATTTCTGAGCTTGTTTTTGCTTCACTTGTGCAAAAGTGTCTTGGGTGTTGCATGGTACAGGAAACTTTATTTGTCTCCCCTGTTCCGCTGCACTCTGCATTAGGTCATTTCACCTAAAATAAGGCCAGTTTGCGATCTTCTTGGAGTATCTTGGTGTCCAGTACAGTGTTTCTGGCATTGTGGACTTGCATGTTGTACAGGGCAACTGCCTGGGAATTAGTCCCACTTCTTGCAACAGTTTAGCTATTTCGGCATCCCCAGCGCGCATGATATTAAGCACAGGAGAATTTTTGGCTGCAGGTGCGCACGTCCCTTCTGGGGAGTATGGATGCCTCTTCCTCAGTTTTTGTTGTGCATTTTTGCACCTTTGCGCTCATCTCCATCTCACCAAAGGTGAAATTGTGAATGCTGTCATGCAGCATTCACATTCCAGCATGCTCCTGTAGGCTGAAGCACCGTCGGTGGTGTAGTCTCCCCTCATTTCTGCTCTCTGGATAGTGCAACAAACACAGGGATACAAGACAGGGTTGTCTTGTTGGAGGTGGGTCAGGGTCTGGATGTCCTAAAACCACACACCAACACGGAAGAAAAGCAAAAAGGATTCAAGCACCCGGACTTCCCAGCTGGTCACCCACGCCAGTACTATCCAGGCCTGCTGGTGCTTAACTTCTCAAATCAGGCGGGATGAGGTGTATTCACCAGAGTATGGCCGAATCCAATACTGAGTCAGGTTCGAAAACCTTTGAAGAGCTTTTTATTTCTGACCTTGTTTTTGCTTCGGTTGTGAAAACCGGTTTGTGGGTCAGCAGGTTTAACAAGTTTGGCCAGTCCTTAGCACAGCACTTAGTGCGCTGCACTACTGCATCGGAGCAGGTGCCTGTGTGCTCACAGGTCACCACTCAGTGGTCGATCCCTCTAGACCAGTGTGCTGGGTTTACTGGGTTTACTGGGTAACATGATGGTTTGTGTGATCACGTTTGTTTTGGTTTGTTTGTTTAAAAAGGCGGGTTTGTGCAAAGCACAGCACCGCCGCTGTCAAAAATTTCACTGTGCAAGCCAGCCGAAGCTAGTGCCACCAGTATCCCCTGCGCAGTGCAATGCAAGGGCCACTGGTGTGTCGACGCCCTTGTTGATCAGGTCAGACACCAGTAAGGTATGTAACCTCTAGCTGAGTTTAACAACATGCGAAACTCCAACACCTTCAGGGAAGCGTAGTGGTTGTCAAGACTTAAAAACAGATGAGACACAAAGGCCCCTTCAAAAATTATGCTTTCACATAGTGGCTCTTACCCACGGTCATCTTTAGTAAAAGGCGAAAGATGAGTTCGATATGGGCAAGAACCGTGATATGGCTCTGTTTTGTTCTATTGCTGTATGCACTTTGCTACACATGGAAGCATGTTGAGAGCGAGGATAGTGTGGTAACTTCTTGATTGATCAAGATGTCCTTGAAGGTGAAAAAAGTAATGTGAAGCCTTTTTTGAGGTTTTTCTTAAAAACAAGCTGTAAGTGGAAGGGCTGTGCCTGGTACTCTTCCCTGCGCCATACAGGGGAGAGACAAAACAATACAAGAAGTATGTGACAATCATCGCAAGTGCTCATGCTGCACATGCCCAACCTATGTCATCATCCAGCTTTGGTCTTGTGCCGAAGAAAACAATCTTCAACACGAATGCACTCAAAAACAGATCCTGTGTAGAGTACAGTCTTGCCCTTGTTTGTTCCACCTATCGGCTGCACAGATGTCTACAGGGAGGCACATTGGTGGTGGTAGTTCTGGTGTGTTAGCTTTACGTGGTGTCTTTATGTTACCACCCCAACACGCTTCCCTGTTGACATAGCTTTGTGACACGACTGGGAGAAAAGGAGGTATTCTTGCGCTCGGGATAATTCCATAAGCAATGACCAAATAGGGACGCTGTGGAGAGATTGCTGGTTGAAAACTACCCAATTCCCGCCATGGGCCGCTTCGGCGTTGCCACATTGGCAATTTGTGTAGCTGCTTCGGCGGCCTTGTTTTTACTACGATTGATCATCACCTTCGCTCACTTCCCTGTGACATGGGTGTGTAATCTGTTTGCCTTGTTGTTTCCTAGTAATATTGATCATCATCATGCTTCCCTGTACATGGGTGTCGAATTTGGTATGGACTAAAAAGAAGTCATACCTTCTCGGCCTTTTGGCTAAGATCAAGTGTATTTGAGTTGACGGTCTTGAAAACACTTCGCTGGCTGGTGTGTCAACCGGTATGTGTATGGTTTGCACGTAACGCTCTACGTATACGATACACACAACGCTATGCATAAGCGATACACGGTTCGTGTGCAGCGTAACGCATGCAACGCAACGCAACCGATGTGTACGTAGCGATCTGTACGAAAGCATGCTACGGGTTTAACGCCATCGCGTTAACGCAACACCTGCGCCGCTGTGACACTTCGCTGGCTCGTGTGGTTGTGATAACGGAACGGTCTACACGTGCGTTACACACAACGGTCTTCGTATACGATACACACAACGCTATGTATATGCGATACGCGCGTTAACCGCAGCGGGTGGTTACCAAACGCAGCCCACCTACGGTGGGCTGCTGCAACTCGTGCCGTGTGTGGTCCATGCATGGTTCTCACACCGCGCTGGCACGTTTCCCAAGCCGCAAACACGTTTACCTGTCTGAAAAACCGGGTTTTTGGCCAAAACGCCTGTTTTGCCTGTAGAACCCTGTAGAAGCCTTAAGAAACACGTGTATAAAAGGGGTACTCGTGACACCCTGGTGTCAGGGTCTCTAACGGTTTAACGCTTCGCTGAGCCTATACACCCCCCAAAAAGTGTCCGATCTTTCCAAAGAAAAAGTTTTTTCGGCTGTGCGAAGCTTCTACACCCTCTAAAAAAAACCGGTTTTTGGTCGGATCCAGCAGGGGGGGGTGAGACTGAAGGGGTTAGAGGAGGATAGAGGAGGACTGAGGGGGTTAGACCGGGGTGGCGAGAAAAGCAACCTTTAAAAACTAGAAAACACAAGTGTTTTCTAGAATTATCTGTTCTTATCAGCTTAATATCTGATACAGTGCCTTGTGCACTGATGATATTAACGCAATTTCTCATTGGGGTGACGGGTCGCCAGGGCAACCTGGTCCGTTCACACATGTTGCCCTGGAGCTGCACAACATCCAGGAGTGGCATACCCTCTTTTTTAACAAAACAAAAACAAACACACAAAGGCAACATATCATACATACCATACATACCATACATACACAGTGGTTACCGGTAAGGGTTATTAAAAACAGAGGTCGGAGCGAGCCTCTCAATGTCAGAGGCTTCAAAGCATTTCACGAGAAAACTCGCCCCTGTCCTTCTTCATCACTATCACTTGACCGAACACTCCCCACAAGGAAGCCTGTAAAAGGTGATGCTTTTTCAGGCAACAACACAGACACAGGGGGGGTACTGGGTGGGGTAATATAAAAAAGGGTGCTTGCGTTGTGTGCTGGATCGGGACCACCAGTAAACTGGCAGCCCCACATCCAGTTCTAATATTTGAAGTGTGAAATAGAACGCAGTCAGAATTAGTGTTACACGCTAATGTAAGAATAATCATCATGGGTAATATTCTGTACGAACGTACGGGATTTACATCATATGAAAGTGGTTCCGCCTTGGGCCATATCAGGCCCACAGCAGGACACATCATAAAAATTGTAAAGAATTTTCTGATAAGAAAGGTCTTTTCAAGTTTTAGCTGTTGCTGAACGAGTTGTTTGGTTTCGAAGTAGCACACTAACTTAGCACCCAAACATAGGGAGAGTATGGGAAAACAAGACAGGGTTGTCTTGTTGGAGGTGGGTCAGGGTGACACACACACCTGTGCACTTTGTACATGCATCATATGTGTGAATGTTTTTTCTCATGGTGACGTAAAAAAGGCCAGTCTCTTTCGAGGCTGGCCATGTTTGACAAAGTTGTGTGAGAAGAATATAATCTTCATGCTTCCATACCAATGAAGTACAGAAACTGTAGCTTTAGAAATCGTTGGTTGCCCTTTTTCTTAACATTGCTCTAAGCACCAACATGTACTGGTAAACATGCCACTTGTGGTGAATAATGTGGGTAGGAATGGTCTGGGCAACGTGGTGGGGTGTATCAACAACACATGTGTATGGTGATGTGGAAACAATGTTCACATGGAAAAATGTAAAAAAGAAACGCTTCTCCAGTTCAAGCCATTGAGTTGGAAACACCCTCACTCTGCTCTGTGCTGCGATCCTTGAACTGTCCACTGCAGGAGTTATGAGCTGCTCTGTGAGACCAGCCTGGCCCGGTTCACCCCATTTCACTCTGATTGTTGCCCTGGTTTACACCAAGGCCGCAAACAGGACAGTAGACTAACACGGACAACACATCAACACAGAAGTTGAAGGTGCCTTTGGTCCACCTCAAAGAGTGCCCAGTTCTGGAGAAGCTTGCCCCCCCAGAAGCTAGGGGTTTCAGGATGCAGCCAACACATCCCGGCTCAATAGATACCATATTGTCGGAATACAAGACAGGGTTGTCTAGTTGGAGGTGGGTCAGGTCAAAAACGTGGTTTTGAAGATCCTCACTTCTTGTGTGTGTTTTTTTTTTTGCTTTGCACAAAGACACACAAAGACAATCATGCTAACGTAAAAAAGGCCAGTCTCTTTCGAAACCGGCCATGTTTTGACAAAGTTGTGTGAGAAGAATAATCTTCATGCTTCCATACCAATGAAGTACAGAAACTGTAGCTTTAGAAATCGTTGGTTGCTCTTTTTCTCTACACAGCTTTCGACATGTATATGCTCAGGGAAGCATGCCAGTAGCATAAACCATATGGTCGTTTTTTGAAACCAATATTTCAATGGGTCACTGCAGCCTGCCACTTGCCACCTGTGGGTGATGGGTATGTCTGCACATATGTGTTGGTCTGGGAAGCATGAAGAAGACACCAGTGTAAAAAATACGTGTGATCCGGGGGACAAAAAAAAAGTTGATACTTTCTCGATTAATGCGTGTCATCCTTGCGCAGGGACCATGCTAATCTTCTCTGTATCGATCCAATTTTAACGGATGTCCCATTTCTGGGGTCCAGTATATATGCACAAGGTGGTTGACAAGACAGGGGCCCCTTGTTGGAGTTGGGTCAGGGTCTGAATGTGGTTCTAAACTTCTGCTGTTGTTGTGTGGGTTTTTTTTGCTTCTTGTGCACAAGACGATCGTGTTAACGTAAAAAAGGCCAGTCTCTTTCGAAACTGGCCATGTTTTGACAAAGTTGTGTGAGAAGAATAATCTTCATGCTTCCATACCAATGAAGTACAGAAACTGTAGCTTTAGAAATCGTTGGTTGCCCTTTTTCTCTACAATGTTCTAAGTGCCAACATGTTCTGGGAATCATGCCATATGTATCATTATTATGGTGGGTTTTTTTTCTAACATAGCCGTAGAGTGGCTTATAAACATACCTAAGGATGCCCAATGTGCTCGAAAGTCCAAAAATCTTGGGAATACGGGATATTTGGGCTCATTTGAGTCAATTGCGTGGTCGTACAATTTAATCTGAGCATTACACATATCCTAATCACCAAAATATTCGAAGAACATGGGAATCATGTGTGTTTTTTGGGTTTGCACAAGGTGATGTTAACGTAAAAAAGGCCAGTCTCTTTCGAAACTGGCCATGTTTTGACAAAGTTGTGTGAAGAATATAATCTTCATGCTTCCATACCAATGAAGTACAGAAACTGTAGCTTTAGAAATCGTTGGTTGCCCTTTTTCTCTACAATGTTCTAGGTACCCACTTGTTCTGGGAAGCCTTCTGCCAATGTCTATAATACGGTTGCTTTTTCGTACCTGACATCTTGGTCACTGTGAAGGTTCTACATAAAAATATCCTTAAGTGTGATCCTACAGAAGGATATTCGACAGAGTCAACAGTGGCTTCTGAAGGGGAACAAGTGTCACAAATATGGTTTTGCAGGCGATATAAAAATGGGGTGCAGTAAGCACTTGTGTGTTATGTCATGTGTGAATCGTGTGTGTTTTTGGGTTTGCTTCTTGTGCACAAGACGATCATGCTAACGTAAAAAAGGCCAGTCTCTTTCGAGACTGGCCATGTTTGACAAAGTTGTGTGAGAAGAATAATCTTCATGCTTCCATACCAATGAAGTACAGAAACTGTAGCTTTAGAAATCGTTGGTTGCCTTTTTTCTCTACAATGTTCTAAGCTCCAACGTGAACTGGGAAGCCTTCTTCCAGTGTCCTAAATATGGTCGCTTTTTCGTACCTAACCTATTGGTCACTGGGAAGGGTCTGCACAGAATATGCTTAGGTGAGAGGCTTACACAAGTATATTCATAAGAGTCAACAATGGTTTCTGAAGGGGTATATGTGGTACCAGTGCCACAAATGGTTGCACACATGGTTTTGCAGGCAATATACAAATGGGTTGCAGCAAGCACTTGTGTGTGATGGGAATCATGTGTGTTTTTTGGGGTTTGCAGAAGGTGATGCTAACGTAAAAAAGGCCAGTCTCTTTCGAAACTGGCCATGTTTTGACAAAGTTGTGTGAGAAGAATATAATCTTCATGCTTCCATACCAATGAAGTACAGAAACTGTAGCTTTAGAAATCGTTGGTTGCCTTTTTTCTCTACAACGTTCTGAGTACAGACGTGTCCTGGGAAGCATGCCAGTAGTGTAAAAAATATGATGGTTTTTTTGTACCTAACATCTTGTACACTGAGAAGGTTCTGCACAAGTGGAAGCCTATATAAGGATATTCATAAGAGTCAAAAGGGGCTTCTGAAGGGGTATATGGGTAGTATGAGCTCATATGAATCCATTAAAAGCGTCTATGGCATGATCTAAGCATCACATAATTTCTGAAATCAATACCAACCACAATTTACGGCTATTTTTCCAGCAATAGCCGTATCATGGCTTATAACCATACCTAAGGATGTCCAATATGCTGGAAAAGTTAATAATCTTGGGTATATAGGGTTTTTGGGCACATTTGAGTCAATTGCGGGGTCTTACGATTTAATCTGAGCATCACACATATCCTAATCACCTATATAATCGAAAAACACATACAAAATGACCTACATAGCCGTAAAATGACCCAAATGTGCATATTCGGGTTGAAATTTCATTTTTTCGGAAAGTTTTTTTTTCTCAACAATTACATGGGTGAGTTCCGAGTACATTATGGGGTCGTAAGTTTTTATTCAAGCATCACACATTATGTAGAATAATTTATGCCATACAATGTTACCAAAAAAAGTCGATTTTTGGTCACTTTTTCAAAAATATGAAAATTCGATTTTTGGGTACTAGATAGGTCTTTCCGGTGCAAAAACGACCGTTAAATGGATTCTCCGGAGTCCTAAGGCCCCAAAAATCACTTTTGGACACACGGGCAATATCCCAGTATACCCTAGGAAATTGGTGGGAACCCAAAAATTGGCCTCAAAATCCGACCAAAACCAAGGTTTCTGTAGAGGTACATGTGAACCTCATGTGTGTTCTGGAGACCCATTTTGTTTTGAAAAGTGAATCTAAATAGCCTAAAATTTAAAACTCTTGTAGCGCATTCGGAATAGAGGGGGTATTCGCGAAAACCTGTGCGAAACATTTATCAATTCAGGTCTGACCCACATGGTCATGACCCCATATTTTGGGTGCGGAAAACACCCTATCTGTTGACCTACCGGCTTGTATGCCTGTATACCTGGTTGGGTCAACTTTTTGAAAATTTCCTGGGCCATATACCCTATTTGGGCCCCCTGAATCCATTGCGACATCGTTTTTTTCACATCCGAGTGAAAACTAATATATAGGATAACCCATGGGTATGGGTACCTCGCTCAATACCCCTAAAATCAGTGCTTTTGAAAATGACCCTATGGAAAAATGTATCCAAAATATTGAAACATGTTCTCCTGGCATCTGCAACACGATATTTTGGGCCCCCTGGGCCCCGGGGGCCCTACGGGCCCCCATATTCGCGAAAAGTTGGGCATCCCAGCTAGTGGGTCGGTACTGGGTATACAAACATCCCCCCAAAAAGTGAGATTTTGACCCCCCAAAAATGGCCATTTTTTTACTCCCCGGGACCTTCTCAGGTGTGTATTCGGACCCTCTCGTGGTCTTAAACCGGATTTTTGGGGCCCCCACACCCTGGAATACCCCCCATAGTGTCGTTTTTTCACCCGCAGGGCCGATTTTTTAGAAAAAATTTGGTTTTTAAGGAACAACATTTACCCTGCGACACCTTGAAAAACAGGTGATTTTTGCCTTTTTCAGTTGTGTGTGTGCAGTGCCGAATTCCCCAGGCTTGGTGAAAGTTGTGCCTCCAATACCCCTATGTGGGTTGGAAAAATCAAATAAAGATAAAATTTTGAGGCAGCCTGGGGGTGTGCTATGGTAAACAATTTGTGTGTGTAAAAATACCCCTAAAAAACACCCTAAAAATGGCTGTTTTTCGCCTATTTTTGGGGGTCGCCTGAGCTATTTTTTTTATTGTTTTGGCTTTTCCTGGGACCTGAAAATAGGGTCCTGGGCCCAATATGTCCCAATGAGGCCATTGGAATATCGATTTTTTCCAGATATGGGCCTCCTAGACCGAAATTTTTGATTTTGGTGTTGCAAAAATTTTCGAAAATCCTGAAAAGTGCCCAAAAACACGTAAAAACACGTGTATAGGCACACCCTATCGGCCCCCAGCATTGCCCAGGATTGTTGCAAATTTTCCCTGCATGGGGGCCCTCCGGGCCCCCTGGACCCATTGCGACCCGATTGGTTCACATTCCTGGAAAATTTGGTCCCTAAGACACATACGTGGTTAACATACCCCTGAAAAACACCCTATTTTTGACCCTAAAAAACACCCTATTTTTGACCCTGAAAACATGATTTTAGCAAATAGGGCAACTAGTTTGGTGATCCAGCGACCGACTCATGGGCCCAGTATGTCCAACAGGGCCATATGTTTGGTAAATTTTACCGGGGGCAAGGGGATGTACAAAAAAAAAGTGGATTTTTTACCTTAAAAAAATGGCCAAAAATAGGCCAAAAATGGCCATTTTTCGGCCATGTGACCCCCACAGCAACCCTATATAGACCCCCAAAAACCTAATATTTTTTTCCCAGCGATGTGTCCTGGGGGCCCTTCGGGCCCCCAGGACACATCGCAACCCCGTTTTTTCAAAAAGTTGGCCCTACGGGCCAACTTTTTGAGGTGGCCTGTAGGGTGACCCCTTCAAAAAGCTGGAACCCGGATTTTGGGGTCAGGGGTCCCTTTATGCACTTTTATGTATAAAAAAATGTCTGGGGCGAGAAAATGCAAATTTTTGCCTGCAAACACACTGCATACTACGACAGGACCATATTCCATCTTATCAGGAAAAATTTCGGAGGTGTTAGTCATAAAAACAATTTAAAATTTTTTGAAAAAACATGAGATCTGGATAAAAGTTTTGACTGTACCTGTGGAAGGTGGGATTTTGCCTGTGTTTTGACTTTTTTTTCAGTAAATAAACTTCTACTCATCTCCGGAGGCCGTCCGAGGTCGCAATTAACTCATTTTGACACTTTAGGGCCATATACCGCCCGTTTTTTCAAAAAGTTGAAAATTTTGGCCCCCAGGATTGGGTACAGCGTGTACTGAACCCTGATTTTCGAAAAATCTCAACTTTTGAAATTCGTCACTTATGGCAGCATGTATCTGACACCCAATTTTGACTTTTCCCGTGAATCCATTCTGGTGCATATACACTATCTGGCACCCCTGAGTCCATTGCGGGGTCGTTTTTTCAAAAAGTCGACCGGACTAATACCTAATATGACCCTGGGTATAGCGTACCGTCTCAGAAACACCCCAAAATCAGTGTTTTTGAAGGGTTCTCACAGCTAAAATCGATGAAAAAATGTCAAAATCACTTTCCCGTGACCCAATAGCGTGAAATATGGCCCATGTGGGCCCCCAGGACCTATAACACCCCCAATCGGTCGATTCCATGCATATTTCACACCCCCAGATATATGTGCCCATGGGGTGCCAGACCCCAAAATCATGATTTTTTCATGATTTTTGGCCCGATGCACTGACCTGCAGGGCCATACCGTCTACCGGGGCAACCATATTTTTGAAAAATCGGCCTTGCATCGGGCCCAGTATGTCCCACAGGGTATGTTGCCCCAGATTCAGGTCCCCGCACAAGCCAAACCAATATTTTAAAATCGATTTTTTTGAAAAAAATATTTTTGAAAAAAAATCGTGATTTTTGGGATTTTGGTGATTTTTACAGTTTTGCACACCCTGAAAATCGATTTTTTCGGCTCCGCCGGTGAAATATCGACATAATTTAGGTATGTTATGTGCATAATATACCCATTAGAGCCCATTCAAGTCACATTCCGACCATTTTTCGTGAAAAAATGCAACTTTTTGTCACCGTGACCCCGAAAAATGACGATTTTTTGGTCGATTTTTTCGGCCAAAAATTTCGTACCACAGGGCCATACCATATACTGGGATTATCAACTTTTTGAAAATACGGCCTGGTATTCGGGTGTATATGTCCCATGGGGCCCATAGTAACCTTACTGGGTCATGCCGAAAGCCAATCTTAATAGTAAAATTCGATTTTCTGTGAAAAATATTTTGACCAAAAAATCGTCATTTTTCCGATTTTCGTCATTTTTACAGTTTTGCACACCCTGAAAATCGATTTTTTCGGCTCCGCCGGTGAAATATCGACATAATTTAGGTATGTTATGTGCATAATATACCCATTAGAGCCCATTCAAGTCACATTCCGACCATTTTTCGTGAAAAAATGCAACTTTTTGTCACCGTGACCCCGAAAAATGACGATTTTTTGGTCGATTTTTTCGGCCAAAAATTTCGTACCACAGGGCCATACCATATACTGGGATTATCAACTTTTTGAAAATACGGCCTGGTATTCGGGTGTATATGTCCCATGGGGCCCATAGTAACCTTACTGGGTCATGCCGAAAGCCAATCTTAATAGTAAAATTCGATTTTCTGTGAAAAATATTTTGACCAAAAAATCGTCATTTTTCCGATTTTCGTCATTTTTACAGTTTTGCACACCCTGAAAATCGATTTTTTCGGCTCCGCCGGTGAAATATCGACATAATTTAGGTATGTTATGTGCATAATATACCCATTAGAGCCCATTCAAGTCACATTCCGACCATTTTTCGTGAAAAAATGCAACTTTTTGTCACCGTGACCCCGAAAAATGACGATTTTTTGGTCGATTTTTTCGGCCAAAAATTTCGTACCACAGGGCCATACCATATACTGGGATTATCAACTTTTTGAAAATACGGCCTGGTATTCGGGTGTATATGTCCCATGGGGCCCATAGTAACCTTACTGGGTCATGCCGAAAGCCAATCTTAATAGTAAAATTCGATTTTCTGTGAAAAATATTTTGACCAAAAAATCGTCATTTTTCCGATTTTCGTCATTTTTACAGTTTTGCACACCCTGAAAATCGATTTTTTCGGCTCCGCCGGTGAAATATCGACATAATTTAGGTATGTTATGTGCATAATATACCCATTAGAGCCCATTCAAGTCACATTCCGACCATTTTTCGTGAAAAAATGCAACTTTTTGTCACCGTGACCCCGAAAAATGACGATTTTTTGGTCGATTTTTTCGGCCAAAAATTTCGTACCACAGGGCCATACCATATACTGGGATTATCAACTTTTTGAAAATACGGCCTGGTATTCGGGTGTATATGTCCCATGGGGCCCATAGTAACCTTACTGGGTCATGCCGAAAGCCAATCTTAATAGTAAAATTCGATTTTCTGTGAAAAATATTTTGACCAAAAAATCGTCATTTTTCCGATTTTCGTCATTTTTACAGTTTTGCACACCCTGAAAATCGATTTTTTCGGCTCCGCCGGTGAAATATCGACATAATTTAGGTATGTTATGTGCATAATATACCCATTAGAGCCCATTCAAGTCACATTCCGACCATTTTTCGTGAAAAAATGCAACTTTTTGTCACCGTGACCCCGAAAAATGACGATTTTTTGGTCGATTTTTTCGGCCAAAAATTTCGTACCACAGGGCCATACCATATACTGGGATTATCAACTTTTTGAAAATACGGCCTGGTATTCGGGTGTATATGTCCCATGGGGCCCATAGTAACCTTACTGGGTCATGCCCAAAGCCAATCTTAATAGTAAAATTCGATTTTCTGTGAAAAATATTTTCACCAAAAAATCGACTTTTTTCAAAATATTTCTCAGTTAGACAGTGTGTGATGCTCGGATCTGAGCGTACGACCCCGCAATTGACTCAGATGTGCTCAAATACCCCATATACCCAAGAAAATTGCATTTTCGAGTGAAAAGAAGGTTCGTACAGAGGTCATATGCCTGTGTACAGGTATATTTGCCTGTAACCCCTATGTTTGAGCACCGGCTAAGTTGTAGAGAGGGCCTGATACTCGGAATTGACCGTGCGACCCCGCAATTGACTCAGATTGGCCCAAAAACCCTATATACCCAAGATTTCTTCATTTTCGTGCAAATTTGAGGTATTTAGATATGGTTGTTTGCATGTTACACCAAAATACAGGTGTTTGTTGCACCTGTAAAATTTGAGACATTGTGTGATGCTCTAATCTGATCGTACGACCCCGCAATTGACTCAAAAATGTCCAAAAACCCCACATTCCCAAGATTTTTGCATTTTCGAGCATATATGAGCCATTTAGATATGATTATTAGCCATTTTACCCAATATACAGGTGTTTGTTGCATAGCTAAAATTCTAGACATTGTCTGATGCTCGGATCTGACCGTACGACCCCGCAATTGACTCAGATGTGCCCAAAAACCCTATATACCCAAGATTTCTTCATTTTCATGCGTATTTGAGACATTCAGATATGGTTATATGCATTTTACACCAAAATACATGTGATTGTTGCTTTTTTGAAATTCTAGACATTGTGTGATACTCGGATCTGATCGTGCGACCCCGCAATGAACTCAAATGTGCCCAAAAACCCCATATTCCCAAGATTATTGCATTTTAGAGCATTTTTAAGCTACTTACATGTGGTTATTAGCCATTTTACCCAAAATAGACATGTTTATTGCATAGTTGAAATTCTAGGTATTGTGTGATGCTCGGATCTGATCGTGCGACCCCGCAATTGACTCAGATGTGCCCAAAAAACCCATATTCCCAAGATTTTTGCATTTTCGTGCAAATTTAAGGTATTCAGATATGGTTATATGCATGTTACACCAAAATACAGGTGTTTGTTGCACCTGTAAAATTCTAGACATTATGTGATGCTCAGATCTGATCGTACGACCCCGCAATGAACTCAGATGTGCCCAAAAACCCCATATTCCCAAGATTTTTGCGTTTTAGAGCACATTCTAATTGCTTAGATAGGGTATAAAGGCATTTTGCCCATATTTTTGCGACATTTTACCGATTAGGATACTTCTGATGCTCCAATCAAATCGTCCGACCCCGCAATGGATTCAGAATGGCCCAAAAACCCTATATTCCCAAGATTTTTGCACTTTTAAGGGTTTCTGACATCCTTAGATAGGATAAAGAGGCATTTTCAGGTATTTTGATAAACGGACATTTTGTCTATTAGGATATGTGTGATGCTCAGATTGATTCATCTGACCTCATAATGGATTCAGGAGCCCCTAAATATGCCATTTTCCCAAAAATTTCTCACTTTTGACAATTTTGAAGATTCTCAGAAAGAGTGAGGAGACAAAAAAATGAGAAAAATCTGAAAAAGTCAAAATATATTATCTGTCTCAGGTGTTGAACCCGGGACCGAAAGAATATCGGACCACGGTACAACACACTAGGATTTTCTGACGCAAGTATTTTTTTAGTTTTTTATGGATGCGCACAGCTAAGAACCGGTCTGACAATTTAGATCTATTTTTCGGTGTATTTATCCAGTTGGTCACCCGCGCCAGTACTATCCAGGCTTGGAGGTGTCTAACTTCTCAGGTAAAAACGGACTGGTAATAAGTCTTCCCAGCTTTTCTATCCAGACCTATTATTGGATTCGGCCATACTCTGGTGAATACACCTCATCCCGCCTGATTTGAGAAGTTAAGCACCAGCAGGCCTGGATAGTACTGGCGTGGGTGACCAGCTGGGAAGTCCGGGTGCTTGAATCCTTTTTCCTTTTCTTCTGTTGTATTAGGTGTGCACATTTGAGGATGTCCAGACCCTGACCCACCTCCAACAAGACGACCCTGTCTTGTATTCCGATGTTTGCTGCATGTTTGGGTGCTAAGTTAGTGTGCTACTTCGAAACCAAACAACTCGTTCAGCAACAACAAAAACTTGAAAAAGACATTTTTTCCAAGGAAAATTCTTTTACAATTTTGTGTGAAGACCGGTCATGTTGCGGGCCCGATGTGGCCTGCGACGGACTACTCTCATATGATAGTAAATCCCGTACAATCTGTACAGAATATTACCATGACGATATTATTCTTACATTCGTGTAAACTAATCTTCCGATTGCGTTCTATTTCACACTTCAAATATTAGAACTGGATGTGGGATTGCCAGTTTACTGGTGGTCCCGATCCAGCACACAACGCAAGCACCCAATTTTTTTTGTCCCTGCCCGTCCACAGGCCATGTGTGCACCAGTGACCGCAAACCCACAAACCCCAAGTTAGGTTGGAAATTCTTGGGGAGCTCTGAAAAAAACCTAGGCCGCTGTGGGGATTGAACCCACGACCCCATCATTACGGATGATGTGCTCTACCACTGAGCTAAACAGCCACATTTTAGGGAGCAAGGTGTGAAAGCTCTGAGAACCAATTTACACAGGAGAAACAAAACAGGGGAAAAAAAAACTGTGGACCCTGAGAGGTTCGAACTCTCGGCCTCCCGTATGCGGAACGGGCGCTCTTCCACTGAGCTAAGAGCCCCACAATTATGATGCTTCTTTAAAACAACAAGCTTTGGGCCGAAATAGGCTTTTAAGTGATCACACAACGAAGAAAAAGTGACGAGGGTGAGGTTTGAACTCACGCCCCCGAAGAGACTACGACCTGAACGTAGCGCCTTAGACCACTCGGCCACCTCGCCTTACTAGGCTCCTTCGTTAAAAATTTTTTCACCATCGCGGAGGTATGAAGGAAATTTTTGATGCGTGCTCTGTACATTTCAAAAGACCCCCTTCAAAGAAAAGAAGATGGAGAGAAAGCATGGCGCTATAGCTCAGTGGTTAGAGCGCTCGCCCAGTAAGCGAGAGGTCGAGGGTTCGATCCCCTCTAGTGCCTTGTTTTTTGTTCACTGTCCTATTTCTGGTTCGTTGTTAGGTCACAAACAACCTGTTCACATGTTGTCCATCATGACTCAGTATTGGATTCGGCCATACTCTGGTGAATACACCTCATCCCGCCTGATTTGAGAAGTTAAGCACCAGCAGGCCTGGATAGTACTGGCGTGGGTGACCAGCTGGGAAGTCCGGGTGCTTGAATCCTTTTTACTTTTTTTTACTGAAGCAGAAAGTTGTTCTGGATTGCTCACACAGGATCAAAAACGCGAAAACGTTGGGAATATGTGTTATTTGGGTGCTCCCGAACCCATTATGAGGTCGGACGATTTGATTGGAGCATCAGAAGTGCCCTAATTGAGGTGGCCAAAATGACCGTTTTTACCTGCTATTCCGCAACAGCCCAACTGGTCAAAAATGCGAAAACGTTGGGAAAACGGGTTATTTGGATGCTCCTGAAGCCATCATGAGGTCGGAACCGCAAATTGGAGCATCACACATGTCCTAATCACTTACTCCCAGTGAAACACGGTACACATGGAATTTTCCGATTTTCCACCGGATACTCCGCAATAGCAAGATCGTCCAAAATGTGAAAACGTTGGGATAATGGGTCATTCGGATGCTCCTGAATTCATTATGAGGTTGTAACCGCAAATTAGAGCATCAGAAGTGCCCTAATCGAGTTCGCGAAAATGACCCAGCAAAATGTCATTTTCACCTCTATTCTGCAATAGCCAGATCGTCAAAAATGGGAAACTAACGGGAAAATGGGATGTTTGGATGCTCCTGAATCCATTATGAAGTCGTAACCGCAAATTGGAGCATCACACATCCCTAATCAGCCCTAATCACTTACTCCCAGTGAAAATTTATTTGGGCTATTTGAGATGTATGGAATGTACAGGGTTCCCCCTACACAGCAAAAAGACAATAACGCGGACGGCAGGATTTGAACCTGCGCGGGCAGAGCCCAATGCATTTCGAGTGCACCTCCGTAACCACTTGGATACGTCCGCTACTGTTCCTTTGCAACTTCTGGAGGAGTCATCGAAAGAACAGGAGGAATGAACAGTGTTTCACAGAACAAAAAAAAGGCTTTGCTCCCGGCGGGGTTTGAACCCGCGATCCCAGGCTCATAAGACCTGTGCCTTAACCACTAGGCCACGAGAGCGTCGAGCCCTTTTATCCCTTGATAAGGCGACCGTGGTCTAGTGGCATGATGGACCCCTCCCAAGGGTTCGACCCGGGTTCGATTCCCGGCGGTCGCATAGCCTTTTTTAAGCTGGGCATGTAGAAAACATCGTTGGAAGTAATTAGAAGCAGAGTGGCGCAGTGGTCAGCGCGGTGGGCTCATAACCCACAGGTCATAGGATCGAAACCTATCTCTGCTAGAAAACCTTTTTCAGTGAACCCATTTTTTTGACTTGAAAAAAATTTTTTGCACACCAAAAAAAAGTTGGTCAGACCCTTGCCAACATCTCACTAAGTTTGGGCAGCTATCGTCTAGTGGTTAGGACGTCCGCCTTACACGCGGAAGATCGCTGGTTCAATCCCAGCTAGTTGTACTTTTCATTTTTGAATTTCCTTCACAATTTTTACAGGTGGTGTTGACTGTGAAGGGACACTTCCTTAAAACAAGAAAAGAATATGAAACAAGCCCCATTGGCGCAATGGATAGCGCGTTGGACTTCTAATCCAAAGGTTGTGGGTTCGAGTCCCACATGGGGTAATTCTTTTCTTTGTTTTTTATTTTTCAGATTCGGTGTGATTGAAGACTTTCTCTGGACGCATTCATTTTAAAAACAGGCTTCATTGTATCCTCGGTAGTATAGAGGTCAGTATTTCCGCCTGTCACGCGGAAGACCCGGGTTCAATTCCCGGCCGGGGAACTCTTTTTATGTGTTGTGTTTTCTTCTGTTTTTCCTTTTGCTCCGTTTTGGTTGTCCTTTCTCACCGTTCTCATTTCATTTCTAATATAAATCTGTTGGCAAGGCAGGATGGCCGAGAGGTCTAAGGCGGAGGACTCAAGTTCCTTTCTCTTCGGAGGCGTGGGTTCAAACCCCACTCCTGTCACACTTTTTTCCTTCTGTTGTCCAGAATCAATTTTTCAAGGAATCAGTTTTTTCACAATTTGTTTTTTCTGACAAAAAATTTGTGACACAAAATCTCGAAAAAAAGAGGGGCTCAGCAGGGAATCGAACCCTGGACCTCTCGCACCCAAAGCGAGAATCATGCCACTAGACCACTAAGCCTTCGTTTTGTACCCATATTCCCATTTTCTTCTGTCCAAAATTTTTTTTTTATTTTGACACAGTTTTGGGTTCTGGGTGGTGAATGCACACACCATCTCGTTTCTATGAACCATATAAATGTCAGCACCTATGGTCTAGTTGGTTATGACGCCTCGTTAACACCGAGGAGGTCTCCGGTTCAAACCCGGATAGGTGTACACTTCTTTTTGTGTGTTTGTTTTTTGGCCTTGTGTTGTCCATTTTTTTTGGGGTGAGCGCACATCCGCAAACACGTGTCATAATGCTAACGTTTGCGGCTGTGCTACTCTGCCTATTTTTTTGGATTTGGTGAAAAATGGTACCAAAATCAAATCCCGGAGCGATCAGTTTTTGTTGCCGGAAGCACATGTGGAAATGGGTGGGAATTCCTTAACATTTCCGCATGTGCTTCCTTTTCAGTCCTTTCCATCTCGAACGAACTTTGATCAGTGGGAACATGAAACAGACTGACAGGTTACATAGCGTCTCAGCTCAACCTGATTGCAGGCCAAAAAATAATTTTCGGCCAAAATTTTTTTTAAGTTTTTGTTGCCAGAAGCCATATGCTGAAACTTTGCACAGCACACAGTGAGCTGTGCGCCCACAACGGAGGGCCTGTTCTGTGCGCCCACAATGGGGGGTGTTCTGTGCGCCCGACATACCAAAAAATTTTCGTCCAAAAAATTGGGATGTAGTAGCACAGCGCACTTTTCCAATGTAGTAGCACAGCACACCTTGAAAATTGTTATTAGAGTTGAGGGGAAAAAAGAGAAGTGCCTCCACCTGGGATTGAACCAGGGACCTTCAGATCTTCAGTCTGACGCTCTCCCAACTGAGCTAAAGAGGCCTTGTTTTAGGGTATGCATATTTTTTACACGGCCAACATTTTTTGAACAGGTCAAAGTCAAAGTAGTAGAAAAAGTATTGGTCGTGACAGGGCTCGAACCTGGGACCGTTGGCTTATTAGACCAATGCTCTACCGACTGAGCTACACGACCGACAATAATGACGAAAGGAATTGCCTACCTGGGGTGCACACTATTTTTTTCTATTTTGCACAAAACTGTATTTGCATGACCTCCTCGTACCAATGCTCCGCAACAGCAAAATGGTCAAAAATGCAAAAATGTTGGGAAAATGGGTTATTTGGGTGCTCCTGAATCCATTATGAGGTTAAACGATGTGATTAGAGCATCAGAAGTATCCTGATCGAGTTGACGAAAATGACCCTATTGTACTGCCATTCCACAAAGGAAAAAATGGTCAAAAAGGCGAAAACGTTGGGAAAATGGGTTGGATTTAGGCGCTCCTGAACGCATTATGAGGTCAGAACCGCAAATTGGAGCACCAGAAGTGCCCTAATCGAGTTGGCGAAAATGACCCACTAAAATGACTTTTGTGCCACCATGCCACGAATGGCAAAATGTTCAAAAATGTGAAAATATTGGGAAAACGGGTTATTCGGCTGCTCATGAAGCCATTATGAGGTCAGAATCGCCAATTGGAGCATCAGAAGTGTCCTGATAGAGTTGGTTAAAATGACCCAGTAAAATGCCTATTGTACTGCTATTGCGCAATAGCAAAATGCTCAAAAATGTGAAAACGTTGGGAAAATGGGTCATTTGGATGCTCCTGAACGCATTATGAGGTCAGACTCGCCAATTGGACCATCACACACATCCTCATCGCAGGCACTGCACAATGATGTCAGTTCATATTTTTGTGTGTTTGACTGGCCCAACCAAAAAATAATCAACAAAATATTGCAAAAAAATGGACATTGAGGGGTTCGAACCCTCGGCCTCCCGTATGCAGAACGGGCGCTCTACCACTGAGCTAAACGCCCCTGATAAATGTCCCTCAAGGAGAGGTACTTGGGGCACGTTCTGTTCGTCTATTTTGTCAATTTTTTCAAGAACGCAACAAGCCTTGAAATTGACTCTTTCCTTTAAAACGAATGCCCGCCTAGCTCAGCGGTAGAGCGTTGGACTTTTAATCCAATGGTCGTGGGTTCGATCCCCACGGCGGGTGCCTACTTTTTTGGATCAATTGGATTCTCTTTTTTTTGTGCTCATTTTCAGGATCTGGGGCGTTGTACTTCCTCAACTATGCTGACGTATCCAAGTGGTTACGGAGGTGGACTTGAAATCCACTGGGCTCTGCCCGCGCAGGTTCGAACCCTGCCGTCAGCGTTCTTTACCTTTTCGTTTGATTTCTGGGATTTATGTTTTTGCCATCAAATGCAAAGATTGAAGATGTGTGTGTGACAAAGCTCCAAAAAATATTGAAAACACTTGGAAAAAGAAAAGTTCTCCCACGCGGGTTTGAACCGCGGCTACTGGATTCAAAGTCCAGGGTGCTAACCACTACACCATAGGAGAGATAATCCGGATCCTTTTGTTCACACAACAACGATGGAAAATTTGGTGGTTGCAGGTACACACAAGTACCCCACGTTGATTCTTCGATTTAAGTTAATATGAGCCTCCCTAGCTCAGTCGGTAGAGCGCAAGGCCCTTAACCTTGTGGTCGCGGGTTCGAGCCCCGCGGGAGGTGCTTTTTGTATTGATACCTGAATTTTTCTGAAATTTTTTTATTTGTTGGAAAACATGGTGTGTCGGTCGTTGTGCAGTGAGCCCGCCATCGTGCGAAATCGTGCCCAAAAATTTTTTTTGGTGGTCACAATCGCAATGATTTTTGGTGACCACGCAAGTGATCACTAACGTGTCGTTAAACAAAGTACAAGCTTCGTCCTAAGTACTGACAGGTAATTAAGCGGACGTACCCAAGTGGTTACGGGGCTCGCCTGCTAAGCGAGTGTGCTCTGCATGCGCAAGTTCGAACCTTGCCGTTCGCGTTTTTTATACACTGCATCGATCCCTTTTTTCATTCTTTTCTGAACTTTTTCAAACTCAAAAAAAACCTGGCAAAATCTGTTTTATCTTCAGGTCAAGAATCTCCAAGTTAGGACAGCATTCAAGATGTTTGGTTTTTTTGGTGAGACAACCTTGGAAGTCCTGAAAAATAGTTTCAACATCAAGATGACACACAATGTGGGTTTTTTGCTCAAAATTAAAATTGGACTCAAAAACTCAAAAAAAATGAAAAATCTCCTCCTGTTGGGTTCGAACCAACGACCTGCAGGTTAACAGCCTGACGCGCTACCGACTGCGCCAAGGAGGATCTGATTGTTAGCGAAGACAGCATTTACATGGGGACCTTATTCAAAACGAAAACACACACAAGGAATGACGGAAACTTATGGCCGCGTTACGAAGAGAATGCGAGAGAATTCGTGGCTCGGTGGTCTAGTGGCATGATTCTCGCTTAGGGTGCGAGAGGTCCGGGGTTCAATTCCCCGCCGAGCCCTTGTCTTTTTGGATTTTCATTTTTATTTTTTCGTTTGAAATTCCGTGTTGCTTGCACAAAAGTACCCTTTTTGGATTGTGCCTAAGTATCACCTCCCCTTTAGTACAGTGGTTAGTATACCTGGCTTTCACCCAGGCGACCCGGGTTCAAACCCCGGAGGGGGAATCCTTTTTGATTGCTTTCAAATTTCGGAGCTGTTTTTTTTGATATTTTCGCATTTCTGAATTTTCAATTTGGCAAAGTTTTGTGACAAAAGGAGGAAATCTAAAAATATTTTGGAATGAACAAAAAGTACTCGCGGCGGGGATCGAACCCGCAACCTCCGGCGTCGGGAACCGACGCGCTTCCATTGCGCCACGCGAGCTTATCTTGTTTCCCAAGATCTCAGATTATGGAGAAGGTTTGGCAATGTCTAAAAAAGTTCAAAAAGTGATAAAACAGCCAGTGTCCCTTGGTGCATGACTGGTTGTACTGTGGTGGACCCGTGCACTTTCCATACAGTCCTATGCCAGAAAACCCACACACAATGGGTTTGCGGGTTTTCTACATCCACTGTACCTGTGCATAAGATAACCCATCGTGAAACTCCCTTGTGCACCCGACATACCACCCCTGGCCATATTGGTCAGGCATATTAGTAAGGGTACCTGGTCAGATCTGACCAGACACCTGGTCACAGTGACTGGGCACAGTAGGAACCACAGCTGAAATGGGTGGGGGCTTAAAGCCGTGTTCCAGCATGTGGTTCCTCTTTAGGTCCCAGCATGTAGTACACCCGACATACCACAGCCCAGGCCATATTGGTAAGGCATATTAGTAGGGGCACCTGGTCACAGTGACTAGGGGGATTCCTAATCGGGCGCACAGGGGGATTCCTAATCGGGCGCACAGGGGGTCCCTAATCGGGCGCACAGGGGGGTCGGCCCGCAAACCTGATGATCATATTACCTCTGACCAGCGCACCGGCCATACTGACTTACATGTTTATTTACTGGGAATTTTGTGAAGAAATAAACATGTAAGTCAGGTTGGGTTTATGAACATGTCGTAGTCCCAACCTGACTTACATGGTTATGAAAAACCTGACTTACATGGTTATTAACCCAGGGAATTTTGTGAACAAATAAACATGTAAGTCAGGTTTTTCATAAACACGTAAGTTAACCCAAAAACATGTGGCCACCAGAGCGGCCATACTGACTTACATGTTTATGAACTGGGATTTTTGTGAACAAATAAACATGCAAGTCAGTATGGGTTTATAAACATGTGAGTCAAATTTTTTTTCGATTGTGACGGAAGTTGTGACTGAACTGACTTACTATGTCGAGCAAAAACCCGCATCAGACAAAAAAATTCTTTCTCCACTAAGAATCCTTACACAAGAAAGAGTACATATCATTTCCACTTTTTCGTTTTGAACGAGTTTGTGACCGACCTGAAACTGTCCGAAACCATATTGTTTTGCTTTTTCCAATCGCAAAAAGAGAGTGCGTAATCCGGGAATCGAACCCGGGCCGACCCCGTGGCGGGGGGCCATTCTACCACTAGACCAATTACGCTACGATATTAGTCGAAATTGTGCTCGAGTTGCCGCTCGTTGCATAGTTGAAAAATATTTCACAATGTCCCGGGAAATAAAACCCTTTCTGAGATCCCAATAAGTGGGAGTATTCAAGCGGTTATGGTTTAGTGGTTAGAACACCCGTTTGTGGCACGGGAGACCCGAGTTCAATTCTCGGTAACCGCTTTTTTAGCTGTACAATCAACCATTTTCATTTTTTCCAACTCCAAAAATATGCAGGCCACATAAAAAATACTATTGCCTAAAGACATGGACCGTGTGGCTCAATGGAAGAGCGCCTGACCACGGATCAGGCGGTTGCAGGTTCGAGTCCTGCCACGGTTGCTTCTTTTTTTAAACAATTTGAACAATTTCAAATTATTTTCATTTTGAAATCGCCCCCCACAAGGAAAACACTTTGCATGAAAGTAACAGCACTTATGGTATAACGGTTAGTATTCTCGCCTTCCAAGCGAGCGGCCCGGGTTCGACTCCCGGTAAGTGCAGTTCTTTTTTTTAGGGGGAAGCAAAATTTTCATGTTCAGAAAATATTTCTGAAATGTCGACTTTTCAAAGAATTTCCAGTTTTCAAGTTTTCCCCAAAAATTTTTCAACTTTCTTACGGGTGGGTTGACTACCAAAAAATCCAAAATCCCTGGGTTACCCCCCTTCCCACTGGACCCAATGTTTTTATCTGTTGTCACTGTAATTCATTTGACACCAATCTCTCACTTTTTTGTGTTTTCAAAAAAGTTCAAAAAAACAATGTTCAAAAAGTTAACCCCGTGCGGGACTCGAACCCGCAACCTTTGGATTCGAAGTCCAACGCGCTATCCATTGCGCCAACGGGGCCTGATTTGATTTTCATCAGAAAAGAAACGAAACAATGAATGGGAGCCCTGTACAAAAAAGAATTCCCCGGCCGGGAATTGAACCCGGGTCTTCCGCGTGACAGGCGGAAATACTGACCTCTATACTACCGAGGATACAATCTTTACTCTGATTTAATTTCGCGCATTAAAATGGTCCAAAATGAGCACAGAAATGACGAAAATGCACGAAATTTTGTGAACAAAAAATGAATCGCAGTCGGCAGGACTTGAACCTGCGCGGGCAGAGCCCAATGGATTTCTAGTCCACCTCCGTAACCACTTGGATACGACTGCTGTAATTCTCACCGTTCTTTGTTTTTAGGCAGTCATCTGTTTGCAGAAAATAATCTGGAACACGAAAACGAAAAAAATCCTCTCGGCCGGAATCGAACCAGCGACCGCTCGATAACCGAGTATTCTACAGTCGAGCGCTCTACCAATTGAGCTACGAGAGGTTCTACAACTGTCATTGTTTTCACAGAAGCCCATAAAATTTTTTGGCTCAAAAAAATTTTTTTGCCACACAAACCTGTAGAAATTTGCACCCCATGTATTTCTTAATGATACGATAATATCAAGGCGAGGTTGGCGCAGTCGGGAGCGCGTAGGTCCCATAATCCTAAGGTCGTCAGTTCGATCCTGGCACCTCGCACTTTTTTGTGTGTCTTTTTCCTTTGTGTGGGATTTTCAGCAAAATTTCCACCTTCATGCTAAACGCATTGAAGCCCTAAATCATGGGCCCTATGGTGTAGCGGTAGCACTATGGATTCCAAATCCATCAACGGCGGTTCGATTCCGTCTAGGGTCATTTCTTTTTTTACACACTTTCCTTTCTGTGTTGTCTTGAAAAACTTCTTCGCAGGAGAAACAGCAAAAGCATCTTAATCAGCGGCGATTTAGCTCAGTGGCAGAGCATTGGTCTTGTAAACCAAGGGTCGGGGGTTCGATCCCCCCAGTTGCCTTTCTATTTTTTGGTGATGTGATGTGATGCGGTTGTGCTGAAGAAGCAGCAACTGAGCACTGGATGTGACAGGCAGGAACGCAGAAGGGAGATGGCCTGGCCGTACTCCAGTACAGGCCCGAGCGAGTGCTCACAGAATGGGCTCCAAAAACCAGCACAGAATGGAATGGCTGGAGACTTTTTGGCTTACTGTAAGGATTTGTTAGGAGTGGAAAAAAAAACTCCTGACCCGGGTATTGAATTTTCAGATCATTTTCTCAGTCACAATGCAAGCACAGAATGGAAACGAAAAACCAGCACAGAATGGAATGGCTGGAGTCTTATAGCCGTGTTCCATTCTGTGCTTGGTTTTGGTTTCCATTCTGTGCTTGCATTGTGACTGAGAAAATGATCCGAAAATTCAATAGCCAGGTCAGGAGTTTTTCCATCTGAATTATGGATTGCTAAGGATTTCCCAGCCATTCCATTCTGTGCTGGATTCCACCATTCTGTACTGGTGAGTCGCCAAGAAGCGGCAGCTGAGCACACTGGACATGCCCAGAAAGGAGATAAGTTGTGGGGCTGAAACGTGCTATCCCCAGCAAAAGGGTCTGGCACTTTTCGCGAGTGGAAGCAGTTCACACCTGGTTGAACGCAAAACCTACACCGGTCGGTGGGAGTCCTGTGTTGGTTCGGAAAACACATATTTTCACCCAAATTCCACTCTCAACTTGCCAACGAAACAGAACTGAGATCAAGTGGAGGAAATATTTTTTGGTTTTCATTTGCCTCAAAATCTCAGAAACCTGCAAAATCGTAAGCATTCAAAAAGAAAAGCACCTCCCGCGGGGCTCGAACCCGCGACCACAAGGTTAAGGGCCTTGCGCTCTACCGACTGAGCTAGGGAGGCTCACATTCATTTAAACCAAAGAATCATTGTGGGGTGGTCATGCAGAAAAGTCTCTTGTCCTAAATTTGACCACCCCAGAGAAAAGGAAAGAAGGTAAAACTATTAGGCCCGTGTAGCCCAATGGATAAGGCGTTCGCTTCCTAAGCGAAAGATTGTGGGTTCGATCCCCACCATGGGTATTCTCTTTTTCACTGGGAAGTGAAAATATGGAAAATCATTTTTCAAGATTCTCTCACTATCTTGGGATTTTGGTGACAACAAAGATATGGCAAAATACTTTCACAAAAATACACTTTTCCAAACTTCCTCATCTTGGGATTTTGGTGGTCGAAAAGATGTGGACATAATTTTTCTAAACAATTCCCAAGCAAGAAAAGTACCTGAATAAAAAGAGGGGCTCAGCAGGGAATCGAACCCTGGACCTCTCGCACCCGAAGCGAGAATCATGCCACTAGACCACTAAGCCACTGATTATTTTCTTCATCCAGATTTACATGATGGTGTTATTATTCAAAAGTCAGAAATTCTTCTCTCCAAAACTTGGTCTAAAAAAAGGTATTTTCCGCTGCGGGGAATTGAACCCCGGTCTGCCGGGTGAGAGCCGGCTGTTCTAACCACTATACTACAGCGGATCTGATAGTAGGCAAAACTATTATCTGCATGGGGACATCTTTTCAATCGTTGCATTGCGAAAATGTGAAGGAAAGTTGAAAAAGAAATTACAGCTAGTCGGGATTGAACCGACGATCTCTCGCGTGTGAGGCGAGCGTCCTAACCACTAGACGATAGCTGCTACAATAATGACCGGAAGTGTTTTCCACAAGAGGTAGGTTTTCTGCGGAAAAATGGTAATAACGTGACGAGAGTGGGGTTTGAACCCACGCCTCCGAAGAGACCAGGGCCTAAACCTGGCGCCTTAGACCGCTCGGCCATCTCGCCTTCCCAGTTTTTTATGACTTTTGCAAAGAACAGAAAATGGTTTGAGAAGGGAAAAAAGTCTCCTCCTGTTGGGTTCGAACCAACGACCTGCAGGTTAACAGCCTGACGCGCTACCGACTGCGCCAAGGAGGACCTGACAAGTGTGCTTTTTGTGTTTTGCACAATCTTGAAAACAAAACAAAATGGATGGATTGAAAATGAAAAAGAAAAAGAACAACAAGTGACGAGAGTGGGGTTTGAACCCACGCCCCCGAAGGGACCAGGGCCTTAACCTGGCGCCTTAGACCACTCGGCCATCTCGCCTTCAATAAAAGCCAACAAGAATATGAAAGTGGGAATGTGTTTCAAACAGTCATAGAGGAGAATAACAAGGGACGAAACGGAGAAAAAGGAAAGTTCTCCTACGCGGATTCGAACCGCGGTCGCGAGATTCAGAGTCTCGAGTGCTAACCACTACACCATAGGAGATACAATTCTGTCGCTTCCTTCTTTTTCTTTGGTACCAAAAAGAATCGAGATCTGGAAATATCACAACAGTGTTTCCCAGCCAAAAAATGTTTGGAGATTGAGGGTATCGATCCCTCTACCTCTCGCATGCTGAGCGAGCGCTCTACCATTTGAGCTAAACCCCCTTACATTTCTTAAACGAATCTTTACAAGGTGGGGATGGAATTCAAAACCAAAAAGGGAGAAGTAACACTCAAGAGAAAATCTGGTCTTGAAACAAAAAGTTTTCGGCCTTGCATAGGGCCCAGTATGTCCCACAGGGTAGTTGCCCCAGATTCAGGTCCCCGCACAAGCCAAACCAATATTTTAAAATCGATTTTTTTGAAAAAAATATTTTTCAAAAAAAATCGTGATTTTTGGGATTTTGGTGATTTTTACAGTTTTGCACACCCTGAAAATCGATTTTTTCGGCTCCGCCGGTGAAATATCGACATAATTTAGGTATGTTATGTGCATAATATACCCATTAGAGCCCATTCAAGTCACATTCCGACCATTTTTCGTGAAAAAATGCAACTTTTTGTCACCGTGACCCCGAAAAATGACGATTTTTTGGTCGATTTTTTCGGCCAAAAATTTCGTACCACAGGGCCATACCATATACTGGGATTATCAACTTTTTGAAAATACGGCCTGGTATTCGGGTGTATATGTCCCATGGGGCCCATAGTAACCTTACTGTGTCATGCCGAAAGCCAATCTTAATAGTAAAATTCGATTTTCTGTGAAAAATATTTTCACCAAAAAATCGTCATTTTTCCGATTTTCGTCATTTTTACAGTTTTGCACACCCTGAAAATCGAATTTTTCGGCTCCGCCGGTGAAATATCGACATAATTTAGGTATGTTATGTGCATAATATACCCATTAGAGCCCATTCAAGTCACATTCCGACCATTTTTCGTGAAAAAATGCAACTTTTTGTCACCGTGACCCCGAAAAATGACGATTTTTTGGTCGATTTTTTTGGCCAAAAATTTCGTACCACAGGGCCATACCATATACTGGGATTATCAACTTTTTGAAAATACGGCCTGGTATTTGGGTGTATATGTCCCATGGGGCCCATAGTAACCTTACTGTGTCATGCCGAAAGCCAATCTTAATAGTAAAATTCGATTTTCTGTGAAAAATATTTTCACCAAAAAATCGTCATTTTTCCGATTTTCGTCATTTTTACAGTTTTGCACACCCTGAAAATCGATTTTTTCGGCTCCGCCGGTGAAATATCGACATAATTTAGGTATGTTATGTGCATAATATACCCATTAGAGCCCATTCAAGTCACATTCCGACCATTTTTCGTGAAAAAATGCAACTTTTTGTCACCGTGACCCCCAAAAATGACGATTTTTTGGTCGATTTTTTCGGCCAAAAATTTCGTACCACAGGGCCATACCATATACTGGGATTATCAACTTTTTGAAAATACGGCCTGGTATTCGGGTGTATATGTCCCATGGGGCCCATAGTAACCTTACTGGGTCATGCCGAAAGCCAATCTTAATAGTAAAATTCGATTTTCTGTGAAAAATATTTTCACCAAAAAATCGTCATTTTTCCGATTTTCGTCATTTTTACAGTTTTGCACACCCTGAAAATCGATTTTTTCGGCTCCGCCGGTGAAATATCGACATAATTTAGGTATGTTATGTGCATAATATACCCATTAGAGCCCATTCAAGTCACATTCCGACCATTTTTCGTGAAAAAATGCAACTTTTTGTCACCGTGACCCCGAAAAATGACGATTTTTTGGTCGATTTTTTCGGCCAAAAATTTCGTACCACAGGGCCATACCATATACTGGGATTATCAACTTTTTGAAAATACGGCCTGGTATTCGGGTGTATATGTCCCATGGGGCCCATAGTAACCTTACTGTGTCATGCCGAAAGCCAATCTTAATAGTAAAATTCGATTTTCTGTGAAAAATATTTTCACCAAAAAATCGTCATTTTTCCGATTTTCGTCATTTTTACAGTTTTGCACACCCTGAAAATCGATATTTTCGGCTCCGCCGGTGAAATATCGACATAATTTAGGTATGTTATGTGCATAATATACCCATTAGAGCCCATTCAAGTCACATTCCGACCATTTTTCGTGAAAAAATGCAACTTTTTGTCACCGTGACCCCGAAAAATGACGATTTTTTGGTCGATTTTTTCGGCCAAAAATTTCGTACCACAGGGCCATACCATATACTGGGATTATCAACTTTTTGAAAATACGGCCTGGTATTCGGGTGTATATGTCCCATGGGGCCCATAGTAACCTTACTGTGTCATGCCGAAAGCCAATCTTAATAGTAAAATTCGATTTTCTGTGAAAAATATTTTCACCAAAAAATCGTCATTTTTCCGATTTTCGTCATTTTTACAGTTTTGCACACCCTGAAAATCGAATTTTTCGGCTCCGCCGGTGAAATATCGACATAATTTAGGTATGTTATGTGCATAATATACCCATTAGAGCCCATTCAAGTCACATTCCGACCATTTTTCGTGAAAAAATGCAACTTTTTGTCACCGTGACCCCGAAAAATGACGATTTTTTGGTCGATTTTTTCGGCCAAAAATTTCGTACCACAGGGCCATACCATATACTGGGATTATCAACTTTTTGAAAATACGGCCTGGTATTCGGGTGTATATGTCCCATGGGGCCCATAGTAACCTTACTGGGTCATGCCGAAAGCCAATCTTAATAGTAAAATTCGATTTTCTGTGAAAAATATTTTCACCAAAAAATCGTCATTTTTCCGATTTTCGTCATTTTTACAGTTTTGCACACCCTGAAAATCGATTTTTTCGGCTCCGCCGGTGAAATATCGACATAATTTAGGTATGTTATGTGCATAATATACCCATTAGAGCCCATTCAAGTCACATTCCGACCATTTTTCGTGAAAAAATGCAACTTTTTGTCACCGTGACCCCCAAAAATGACGATTTTTTGGTCGATTTTTTCGGCCAAAAATTTCGTACCACAGGGCCATACCATATACTGGGATTATCAACTTTTTGAAAATACGGCCTGGTATTCGGGTGTATATGTCCCATGGGGCCCATAGTAACCTTACTGGGTCATGCCGAAAGCCAATCTTAATAGTAAAATTCGATTTTCTGTGAAAAATATTTTCACCAAAAAATCGTCATTTTTCCGATTTTCGTCATTTTTACAGTTTTGCACACCCTGAAAATCGAATTTTTCGGCTCCGCCGGTGAAATATCGACATAATTTAGGTATGTTATGTGCATAATATACCCATTAGAGCCCATTCAAGTCACATTCCGACCATTTTTCGTGAAAAAATGCAACTTTTTGTCACCGTGACCCCCAAAAATGACGATTTTTTGGTCGATTTTTTCGGCCAAAAATTTCGTACCACAGGGCCATACCATATACTGGGATTATCAACTTTTTGAAAATACGGCCTGGTATTCGGGTGTATATGTCCCATGGGGCCCATAGTAACCTTACTGGGTCATGCCGAAAGCCAATCTTAATAGTAAAATTCGATTTTCTGTGAAAAATATTTTCACCAAAAAATCGTCATTTTTCCGATTTTCGTCATTTTTACAGTTTTGCACACCCTGAAAATCGATTTTTTCGGCTCCGCCGGTGAAATATCGACATAATTTAGGTATGTTATGTGCATAATATACCCATTAGAGCCCATTCAAGTCACATTCCGACCATTTTTCGTGAAAAAATGCAACTTTTTGTCACCGTGACCCCGAAAAATGACGATTTTTTGGTCGATTTTTTCGGCCAAAAATTTCGTACCACAGGGCCATACCATATACTGGGATTATCAACTTTTTGAAAATACGGCCTGGTATTCGGGTGTATATGTCCCATGGGGCCCATAGTAACCTTACTGTGTCATGCCGAAAGCCAATCTTAATAGTAAAATTCGATTTTCTGTGAAAAATATTTTCACCAAAAAATCGTCATTTTTCCGATTTTCGTCATTTTTACAGTTTTGCACACCCTGAAAATCGATTTTTTCGGCTCCGCCGGTGAAATATCGACATAATTTAGGTATGTTATGTGCATAAAATACCCATTAGAGCCCATTCAAGTCACATTCCGACCATTTTTCGTGAAAAAATGCAACTTAGAAATCGTTGGTTGCCCTTTTTCTTAACATTGCTCTAAGCACCAACATGTGCTGGTAAACATGCCACTTGTGGTGAATAATGTGGGTAGGAATGGTCTGGGCAACGTGGTGGGGTGTATCAACAACACATGTGTATGGTGATGTGGAAACAATGTTCACATGGAAAAATGTAAAAAAGAAACGCTTCTCCAGTTCAAGCCATTGAGTTGGAAACACCCTCACTCTGCTCTGTGCTGCGATCCTTGAACTGTCCACTGCAGGAGTTATGAGCTGCTCTGTGAGACCAGCCTGGCCCGGTTCACCCCATTTCACTCTGATTGTTGCCCTGGTTTACACCAAGGCCGCAAACAGGACAGTAGACTAACACGGACAACACATCAACACAGAAGTTGAAGGTGCCTTTGGTCCACCTCAAAGAGTGCCCAGTTCTGGAGAAGCTTGCCCCCCCAGAAGCTAGGGGTTTCAGGATGCAGCCAACACATCCCGGCTCAATAGATACCATATTGTCGGAATACAAGACAGGGTTGTCTAGTTGGAGGTGGGTCAGGTCAAAAACGTGGTTTTGAAGATCCTCACTTCTTGTGTGTGTTTTTTTTTTTGCTTTGCACAAAGACACACAAAGACAATCATGCTAACGTAAAAAAGGCCAGTCTCTTTCGAAACCGGCCATGTTTTGACAAAGTTGTGTGAGAAGAGTAATCTTCATGCTTCCATACCAATGAAGTACAGAAACTGTAGCTTTAGAAATCGTTGGTTGCTCTTTTTCTCTACACAGCTTTCGACATGTATATGCTCAGGGAAGCATGCCAGTAGCATAAACCATATGGTCGTTTTTTGAAACCAATATTTCAATGGGTCACTGCAGCCTGCCACTTGCCACCTGTGGGTGATGGGTATGTCTGCACATATGTGTTGGTCTGGGAAGCATGAAGAAGACACCAGTGTAAAAAATACGTGTGATCCGGGGGACAAAAAAAAAGTTGATACTTTCTCGATTAATGCGTGTCATCCTTGCGCAGGGACCATGCTAATCTTCTCTGTATCGATCCAATTTTAACGGATGTCCCATTTCTGGGGTCCAGTATATATGCACAAGGTGGTTGACAAGACAGGGGCCCCTTGTTGGAGTTGGGTCAGGGTCTGAATGTGGTTCTAAACTTCTGCTGTTGTTGTGTGGGTTTTTTTTGCTTCTTGTGCACAAGACGATCGTGTTAACGTAAAAAAGGCCAGTCTCTTTCGAAACTGGCCATGTTTTGACAAAGTTGTGTGAGAAGAATAATCTTCATGCTTCCATACCAATGAAGTACAGAAACTGTAGCTTTAGAAATCGTTGGTTGCCCTTTTTCTCTACAATGTTCTAAGTGCCAACATGTTCTGGGAATCATGCCATATGTATCATTATTATGGTGGGTTTTTTTTCTAACATAGCCGTAGAGTGGCTTATAAACATACCTAAGGATGCCCAATGTGCTCGAAAGTCCAAAAATCTTGGGAATACGGGATATTTGGGCTCATTTGAGTCAATTGCGTGGTCGTACAATTTAATCTGAGCATTACACATATCCTAATCACCAAAATATTCGAAGAACATGGGAATCATGTGTGTTTTTTGGGTTTGCACAAGGTGATGTTAACGTAAAAAAGGCCAGTCTCTTTCGAAACTGGCCATGTTTTGACAAAGTTGTGTGAAGAATATAATCTTCATGCTTCCATACCAATGAAGTACAGAAACTGTAGCTTTAGAAATCGTTGGTTGCTCTTTTTCTCTACACAGCTTTCGACATGTATATGCTCAGGGAAGCATGCCAGTAGCATAAACCATATGGTCGTTTTTTGAAACCAATATTTCAATGGGTCACTGCAGCCTGCCACTTGCCACCTGTGGGTGATGGGTATGTCTGCACATATGTGTTGGTCTGGGAAGCATGAAGAAGACACCAGTGTAAAAAATACGTGTGATCCGGGGGACAAAAAAAAAGTTGATACTTTCTCGATTAATGCGTGTCATCCTTGCGCAGGGACCATGCTAATCTTCTCTGTATCGATCCAATTTTAACGGATGTCCCATTTCTGGGGTCCAGTATATATGCACAAGGTGGTTGACAAGACAGGGGCCCCTTGTTGGAGTTGGGTCAGGGTCTGAATGTGGTTCTAAACTTCTGCTGTTGTTGTGTGGGTTTTTTTTGCTTCTTGTGCACAAGACGATCGTGTTAACGTAAAAAAGGCCAGTCTCTTTCGAAACTGGCCATGTTTTGACAAAGTTGTGTGAGAAGAATATAATCTTCATGCTTCCATACCAATGAAGTACAGAAACTGTAGCTTTAGAAATCGTTGGTTGCCTTTTTTCTCTACAACGTTCTGAGTACAGACGTGTCCTGGGAAGCATGCCAGTAGTGTAAAAAATATGATGGTTTTTTTGTACCTAACATCTTGTACACTGAGAAGGTTCTGCACAAGTGGAAGCCTATATAAGGATATTCATAAGAGTCAAAAGGGGCTTCTGAAGGGGTATATGGGTAGTATGAGCTCATATGAATCCATTAAAAGCGTCTATGGCATGATCTAAGCATCACATAATTTCTGAAATCAATACCAACCACAATTTACGGCTATTTTTCCAGCAATAGCCGTATCATGGCTTATAACCATACCTAAGGATGTCCAATATGCTGGAAAAGTTAATAATCTTGGGTATATAGGGTTTTTGGGCACATTTGAGTCAATTGCGGGGTCTTACGATTTAATCTGAGCATCACACATATCCTAATCACCTATATAATCGAAAAACACATACAAAATGACCTACATAGCCGTAAAATGACCCAAATGTGCATATTCGGGTTGAAATTTCATTTTTTCGGAAAGTTTTTTTTTCTCAACAATTACATGGGTGAGTTCCGAGTACATTATGGGGTCGTAAGTTTTTATTCAAGCATCACACATTATGTAGAATAATTTATGCCATACAATGTTACCAAAAAAAGTCGATTTTTGGTCACTTTTTCAAAAATATGAAAATTCGATTTTTGGGTACTAGATAGGTCTTTCCGGTGCAAAAACGACCGTTAAATGGATTCTCCGGAGTCCTAAGGCCCCAAAAATCACTTTTGGACACACGGGCAATATCCCAGTATACCCTAGGAAATTGGTGGGAACCCAAAAATTGGCCTCAAAATCCGACCAAAACCAAGGTTTCTGTAGAGGTACATGTGAACCTCATGTGTGTTCTGGAGACCCATTTTGTTTTGAAAAGTGAATCTAAATAGCCTAAAATTTAAAACTCTTGTAGCGCATTCGGAATAGAGGGGGTATTCGCGAAAACCTGTGCGAAACATTTATCAATTCAGGTCTGACCCACATGGTCATGACCCCATATTTTGGGTGCGGAAAACACCCTATCTGTTGACCTACCGGCTTGTATGCCTGTATACCTGGTTGGGTCAACTTTTTGAAAATTTCCTGGGCCATATACCCTATTTGGGCCCCCTGAATCCATTGCGACATCGTTTTTTTCACATCCGAGTGAAAACTAATATATAGGATAACCCATGGGTATGGGTACCTCGCTCAATACCCCTAAAATCAGTGCTTTTGAAAATGACCCTATGGAAAAATGTATCCAAAATATTGAAACATGTTCTCCTGGCATCTGCAACACGATATTTTGGGCCCCCTGGGCCCCGGGGGCCCTACGGGCCCCCATATTCGCGAAAAGTTGGGCATCCCAGCTAGTGGGTCGGTACTGGGTATACAAACATCCCCCCAAAAAGTGAGATTTTGACCCCCCAAAAATGGCCATTTTTTTACTCCCCGGGACCTTCTCAGGTGTGTATTCGGACCCTCTCGTGGTCTTAAACCGGATTTTTGGGGCCCCCACACCCTGGAATACCCCCCATAGTGTCGTTTTTTCACCCGCAGGGCCGATTTTTTAGAAAAAATTTGGTTTTTAAGGAACAACATTTACCCTGCGACACCTTGAAAAACAGGTGATTTTTGCCTTTTTCAGTTGTGTGTGTGCAGTGCCGAATTCCCCAGGCTTGGTGAAAGTTGTGCCTCCAATACCCCTATGTGGGTTGGAAAAATCAAATAAAGATAAAATTTTGAGGCAGCCTGGGGGTGTGCTATGGTAAACAATTTGTGTGTGTAAAAATACCCCTAAAAAACACCCTAAAAATGGCTGTTTTTCGCCTATTTTTGGGGGTCGCCTGAGCTATTTTTTTTATTGTTTTGGCTTTTCCTGGGACCTGAAAATAGGGTCCTGGGCCCAATATGTCCCAATGAGGCCATTGGAATATCGATTTTTTCCAGATATGGGCCTCCTAGACCGAAATTTTTGATTTTGGTGTTGCAAAAATTTTCGAAAATCCTGAAAAGTGCCCAAAAACACGTAAAAACACGTGTATAGGCACACCCTATCGGCCCCCAGCATTGCCCAGGATTGTTGCAAATTTTCCCTGCATGGGGGCCCTCCGGGCCCCCTGGACCCATTGCGACCCGATTGGTTCACATTCCTGGAAAATTTGGTCCCTAAGACACATACGTGGTTAACATACCCCTGAAAAACACCCTATTTTTGACCCTAAAAAACACCCTATTTTTGACCCTGAAAACATGATTTTAGCAAATAGGGCAACTAGTTTGGTGATCCAGCGACCGACTCATGGGCCCAGTATGTCCAACAGGGCCATATGTTTGGTAAATTTTACCGGGGGCAAGGGGATGTACAAAAAAAAAGTGGATTTTTTACCTTAAAAAAATGGCCAAAAATAGGCCAAAAATGGCCATTTTTCGGCCATGTGACCCCCACAGCAACCCTATATAGACCCCCAAAAACCTAATATTTTTTTCCCAGCGATGTGTCCTGGGGGCCCTTCGGGCCCCCAGGACACATCGCAACCCCGTTTTTTCAAAAAGTTGGCCCTACGGGCCAACTTTTTGAGGTGGCCTGTAGGGTGACCCCTTCAAAAAGCTGGAACCCGGATTTTGGGGTCAGGGGTCCCTTTATGCACTTTTATGTATAAAAAAATGTCTGGGGCGAGAAAATGCAAATTTTTGCCTGCAAACACACTGCATACTACGACAGGACCATATTCCATCTTATCAGGAAAAATTTCGGAGGTGTTAGTCATAAAAACAATTTAAAATTTTTTGAAAAAACATGAGATCTGGATAAAAGTTTTGACTGTACCTGTGGAAGGTGGGATTTTGCCTGTGTTTTGACTTTTTTTTCAGTAAATAAACTTCTACTCATCTCCGGAGGCCGTCCGAGGTCGCAATTAACTCATTTTGACACTTTAGGGCCATATACCGCCCGTTTTTTCAAAAAGTTGAAAATTTTGGCCCCCAGGATTGGGTACAGCGTGTACTGAACCCTGATTTTCGAAAAATCTCAACTTTTGAAATTCGTCACTTATGGCAGCATGTATCTGACACCCAATTTTGACTTTTCCCGTGAATCCATTCTGGTGCATATACACTATCTGGCACCCCTGAGTCCATTGCGGGGTCGTTTTTTCAAAAAGTCGACCGGACTAATACCTAATATGACCCTGGGTATAGCGTACCGTCTCAGAAACACCCCAAAATCAGTGTTTTTGAAGGGTTCTCACAGCTAAAATCGATGAAAAAATGTCAAAATCACTTTCCCGTGACCCAATAGCGTGAAATATGGCCCATGTGGGCCCCCAGGACCTATAACACCCCCAATCGGTCGATTCCATGCATATTTCACACCCCCAGATATATGTGCCCATGGGGTGCCAGACCCCAAAATCATGATTTTTTCATGATTTTTGGCCCGATGCACTGACCTGCAGGGCCATACCGTCTACCGGGGCAACCATATTTTTGAAAAATCGGCCTTGCATCGGGCCCAGTATGTCCCACAGGGTATGTTGCCCCAGATTCAGGTCCCCGCACAAGCCAAACCAATATTTTAAAATCGATTTTTTTGAAAAAAATATTTTTGAAAAAAAATCGTGATTTTTGGGATTTTGGTGATTTTTACAGTTTTGCACACCCTGAAAATCGATTTTTTCGGCTCCGCCGGTGAAATATCGACATAATTTAGGTATGTTATGTGCATAATATACCCATTAGAGCCCATTCAAGTCACATTCCGACCATTTTTCGTGAAAAAATGCAACTTTTTGTCACCGTGACCCCGAAAAATGACGATTTTTTGGTCGATTTTTTCGGCCAAAAATTTCGTACCACAGGGCCATACCATATACTGGGATTATCAACTTTTTGAAAATACGGCCTGGTATTTGGGTGTATATGTCCCATGGGGCCCATAGTAACCTTACTGTGTCATGCCGAAAGCCAATCTTAATAGTAAAATTCGATTTTCTGTGAAAAATATTTTCACCAAAAAATCGTCATTTTTCCGATTTTCGTCATTTTTACAGTTTTGCACACCCTGAAAATCGATTTTTTCGGCTCCGCCGGTGAAATATCGACATAATTTAGGTATGTTATGTGCATAATATACCCATTAGAGCCCATTCAAGTCACATTCCGACCATTTTTCGTGAAAAAATGCAACTTTTTGTCACCGTGACCCCCAAAAATGACGATTTTTTGGTCGATTTTTTCGGCCAAAAATTTCGTACCACAGGGCCATACCATATACTGGGATTATCAACTTTTTGAAAATACGGCCTGGTATTCGGGTGTATATGTCCCATGGGGCCCATAGTAACCTTACTGGGTCATGCCGAAAGCCAATCTTAATAGTAAAATTCGATTTTCTGTGAAAAATATTTTCACCAAAAAATCGTCATTTTTCCGATTTTCGTCATTTTTACAGTTTTGCACACCCTGAAAATCGATTTTTTCGGCTCCGCCGGTGAAATATCGACATAATTTAGGTATGTTATGTGCATAATATACCCATTAGAGCCCATTCAAGTCACATTCCGACCATTTTTCGTGAAAAAATGCAACTTTTTGTCACCGTGACCCCGAAAAATGACGATTTTTTGGTCGATTTTTTCGGCCAAAAATTTCGTACCACAGGGCCATACCATATACTGGGATTATCAACTTTTTGAAAATACGGCCTGGTATTCGGGTGTATATGTCCCATGGGGCCCATAGTAACCTTACTGGGTCATGCCGAAAGCCAATCTTAATAGTAAAATTCGATTTTCTGTGAAAAATATTTTGACCAAAAAATCGTCATTTTTCCGATTTTCGTCATTTTTACAGTTTTGCACACCCTGAAAATCGATTTTTTCGGCTCCGCCGGTGAAATATCGACATAATTTAGGTATGTTATGTGCATAATATACCCATTAGAGCCCATTCAAGTCACATTCCGACCATTTTTCGTGAAAAAATGCAACTTTTTGTCACCGTGACCCCGAAAAATGACGATTTTTTGGTCGATTTTTTCGGCCAAAAATTTCGTACCACAGGGCCATACCATATACTGGGATTATCAACTTTTTGAAAATACGGCCTGGTATTCGGGTGTATATGTCCCATGGGGCCCATAGTAACCTTACTGGGTCATGCCGAAAGCCAATCTTAATAGTAAAATTCGATTTTCTGTGAAAAATATTTTGACCAAAAAATCGTCATTTTTCCGATTTTCGTCATTTTTACAGTTTTGCACACCCTGAAAATCGATTTTTTCGGCTCCGCCGGTGAAATATCGACATAATTTAGGTATGTTATGTGCATAATATACCCATTAGAGCCCATTCAAGTCACATTCCGACCATTTTTCGTGAAAAAATGCAACTTTTTGTCACCGTGACCCCGAAAAATGACGATTTTTTGGTCGATTTTTTCGGCCAAAAATTTCGTACCACAGGGCCATACCATATACTGGGATTATCAACTTTTTGAAAATACGGCCTGGTATTCGGGTGTATATGTCCCATGGGGCCCATAGTAACCTTACTGGGTCATGCCCAAAGCCAATCTTAATAGTAAAATTCGATTTTCTGTGAAAAATATTTTCACCAAAAAATCGACTTTTTTCAAAATATTTCTCAGTTAGACAGTGTGTGATGCTCGGATCTGAGCGTACGACCCCGCAATTGACTCAGATGTGCTCAAATACCCCATATACCCAAGAAAATTGCATTTTCGAGTGAAAAGAAGGTTCGTACAGAGGTCATATGCCTGTGTACAGGTATATTTGCCTGTAACCCCTATGTTTGAGCACCGGCTAAGTTGTAGAGAGGGCCTGATACTCGGAATTGACCGTGCGACCCCGCAATTGACTCAGATTGGCCCAAAAACCCTATATACCCAAGATTTCTTCATTTTCGTGCAAATTTGAGGTATTTAGATATGGTTGTTTGCATGTTACACCAAAATACAGGTGTTTGTTGCACCTGTAAAATTTGAGACATTGTGTGATGCTCTAATCTGATCGTACGACCCCGCAATTGACTCAAAAATGTCCAAAAACCCCACATTCCCAAGATTTTTGCATTTTCGAGCATATATGAGCCATTTAGATATGATTATTAGCCATTTTACCCAATATACAGGTGTTTGTTGCATAGCTAAAATTCTAGACATTGTCTGATGCTCGGATCTGACCGTACGACCCCGCAATTGACTCAGATGTGCCCAAAAACCCTATATACCCAAGATTTCTTCATTTTCATGCGTATTTGAGACATTCAGATATGGTTATATGCATTTTACACCAAAATACATGTGATTGTTGCTTTTTTGAAATTCTAGACATTGTGTGATACTCGGATCTGATCGTGCGACCCCGCAATGAACTCAAATGTGCCCAAAAACCCCATATTCCCAAGATTATTGCATTTTAGAGCATTTTTAAGCTACTTACATGTGGTTATTAGCCATTTTACCCAAAATAGACATGTTTATTGCATAGTTGAAATTCTAGGTATTGTGTGATGCTCGGATCTGATCGTGCGACCCCGCAATTGACTCAGATGTGCCCAAAAAACCCATATTCCCAAGATTTTTGCATTTTCGTGCAAATTTAAGGTATTCAGATATGGTTATATGCATGTTACACCAAAATACAGGTGTTTGTTGCACCTGTAAAATTCTAGACATTATGTGATGCTCAGATCTGATCGTACGACCCCGCAATGAACTCAGATGTGCCCAAAAACCCCATATTCCCAAGATTTTTGCGTTTTAGAGCACATTCTAATTGCTTAGATAGGGTATAAAGGCATTTTGCCCATATTTTTGCGACATTTTACCGATTAGGATACTTCTGATGCTCCAATCAAATCGTCCGACCCCGCAATGGATTCAGAATGGCCCAAAAACCCTATATTCCCAAGATTTTTGCACTTTTAAGGGTTTCTGACATCCTTAGATAGGATAAAGAGGCATTTTCAGGTATTTTGATAAACGGACATTTTGTCTATTAGGATATGTGTGATGCTCAGATTGATTCATCTGACCTCATAATGGATTCAGGAGCCCCTAAATATGCCATTTTCCCAAAAATTTCTCACTTTTGACAATTTTGAAGATTCTCAGAAAGAGTGAGGAGACAAAAAAATGAGAAAAATCTGAAAAAGTCAAAATATATTATCTGTCTCAGGTGTTGAACCCGGGACCGAAAGAATATCGGACCACGGTACAACACACTAGGATTTTCTGACGCAAGTATTTTTTTAGTTTTTTATGGATGCGCACAGCTAAGAACCGGTCTGACAATTTAGATCTATTTTTCGGTGTATTTATCCAGTTGGTCACCCGCGCCAGTACTATCCAGGCTTGGAGGTGTCTAACTTCTCAGGTAAAAACGGACTGGTAATAAGTCTTCCCAGCTTTTCTATCCAGACCTATTATTGGATTCGGCCATACTCTGGTGAATACACCTCATCCCGCCTGATTTGAGAAGTTAAGCACCAGCAGGCCTGGATAGTACTGGCGTGGGTGACCAGCTGGGAAGTCCGGGTGCTTGAATCCTTTTTCCTTTTCTTCTGTTGTATTAGGTGTGCACATTTGAGGATGTCCAGACCCTGACCCACCTCCAACAAGACGACCCTGTCTTGTATTCCGATGTTTGCTGCATGTTTGGGTGCTAAGTTAGTGTGCTACTTCGAAACCAAACAACTCGTTCAGCAACAACAAAAACTTGAAAAAGACATTTTTTCCAAGGAAAATTCTTTTACAATTTTGTGTGAAGACCGGTCATGTTGCGGGCCCGATGTGGCCTGCGACGGACTACTCTCATATGATAGTAAATCCCGTACAATCTGTACAGAATATTACCATGACGATATTATTCTTACATTCGTGTAAACTAATCTTCCGATTGCGTTCTATTTCACACTTCAAATATTAGAACTGGATGTGGGATTGCCAGTTTACTGGTGGTCCCGATCCAGCACACAACGCAAGCACCCAATTTTTTTTGTCCCTGCCCGTCCACAGGCCATGTGTGCACCAGTGACCGCAAACCCACAAACCCCAAGTTAGGTTGGAAATTCTTGGGGAGCTCTGAAAAAAACCTAGGCCGCTGTGGGGATTGAACCCACGACCCCATCATTACGGATGATGTGCTCTACCACTGAGCTAAACAGCCACATTTTAGGGAGCAAGGTGTGAAAGCTCTGAGAACCAATTTACACAGGAGAAACAAAACAGGGGAAAAAAAAACTGTGGACCCTGAGAGGTTCGAACTCTCGGCCTCCCGTATGCGGAACGGGCGCTCTTCCACTGAGCTAAGAGCCCCACAATTATGATGCTTCTTTAAAACAACAAGCTTTGGGCCGAAATAGGCTTTTAAGTGATCACACAACGAAGAAAAAGTGACGAGGGTGAGGTTTGAACTCACGCCCCCGAAGAGACTACGACCTGAACGTAGCGCCTTAGACCACTCGGCCACCTCGCCTTACTAGGCTCCTTCGTTAAAAATTTTTTCACCATCGCGGAGGTATGAAGGAAATTTTTGATGCGTGCTCTGTACATTTCAAAAGACCCCCTTCAAAGAAAAGAAGATGGAGAGAAAGCATGGCGCTATAGCTCAGTGGTTAGAGCGCTCGCCCAGTAAGCGAGAGGTCGAGGGTTCGATCCCCTCTAGTGCCTTGTTTTTTGTTCACTGTCCTATTTCTGGTTCGTTGTTAGGTCACAAACAACCTGTTCACATGTTGTCCATCATGACTCAGTATTGGATTCGGCCATACTCTGGTGAATACACCTCATCCCGCCTGATTTGAGAAGTTAAGCACCAGCAGGCCTGGATAGTACTGGCGTGGGTGACCAGCTGGGAAGTCCGGGTGCTTGAATCCTTTTTACTTTTTTTTACTGAAGCAGAAAGTTGTTCTGGATTGCTCACACAGGATCAAAAACGCGAAAACGTTGGGAATATGTGTTATTTGGGTGCTCCCGAACCCATTATGAGGTCGGACGATTTGATTGGAGCATCAGAAGTGCCCTAATTGAGGTGGCCAAAATGACCGTTTTTACCTGCTATTCCGCAACAGCCCAACTGGTCAAAAATGCGAAAACGTTGGGAAAACGGGTTATTTGGATGCTCCTGAAGCCATCATGAGGTCGGAACCGCAAATTGGAGCATCACACATGTCCTAATCACTTACTCCCAGTGAAACACGGTACACATGGAATTTTCCGATTTTCCACCGGATACTCCGCAATAGCAAGATCGTCCAAAATGTGAAAACGTTGGGATAATGGGTCATTCGGATGCTCCTGAATTCATTATGAGGTTGTAACCGCAAATTAGAGCATCAGAAGTGCCCTAATCGAGTTCGCGAAAATGACCCAGCAAAATGTCATTTTCACCTCTATTCTGCAATAGCCAGATCGTCAAAAATGGGAAACTAACGGGAAAATGGGATGTTTGGATGCTCCTGAATCCATTATGAAGTCGTAACCGCAAATTGGAGCATCACACATCCCTAATCAGCCCTAATCACTTACTCCCAGTGAAAATTTATTTGGGCTATTTGAGATGTATGGAATGTACAGGGTTCCCCCTACACAGCAAAAAGACAATAACGCGGACGGCAGGATTTGAACCTGCGCGGGCAGAGCCCAATGCATTTCGAGTGCACCTCCGTAACCACTTGGATACGTCCGCTACTGTTCCTTTGCAACTTCTGGAGGAGTCATCGAAAGAACAGGAGGAATGAACAGTGTTTCACAGAACAAAAAAAAGGCTTTGCTCCCGGCGGGGTTTGAACCCGCGATCCCAGGCTCATAAGACCTGTGCCTTAACCACTAGGCCACGAGAGCGTCGAGCCCTTTTATCCCTTGATAAGGCGACCGTGGTCTAGTGGCATGATGGACCCCTCCCAAGGGTTCGACCCGGGTTCGATTCCCGGCGGTCGCATAGCCTTTTTTAAGCTGGGCATGTAGAAAACATCGTTGGAAGTAATTAGAAGCAGAGTGGCGCAGTGGTCAGCGCGGTGGGCTCATAACCCACAGGTCATAGGATCGAAACCTATCTCTGCTAGAAAACCTTTTTCAGTGAACCCATTTTTTTGACTTGAAAAAAATTTTTTGCACACCAAAAAAAAGTTGGTCAGACCCTTGCCAACATCTCACTAAGTTTGGGCAGCTATCGTCTAGTGGTTAGGACGTCCGCCTTACACGCGGAAGATCGCTGGTTCAATCCCAGCTAGTTGTACTTTTCATTTTTGAATTTCCTTCACAATTTTTACAGGTGGTGTTGACTGTGAAGGGACACTTCCTTAAAACAAGAAAAGAATATGAAACAAGCCCCATTGGCGCAATGGATAGCGCGTTGGACTTCTAATCCAAAGGTTGTGGGTTCGAGTCCCACATGGGGTAATTCTTTTCTTTGTTTTTTATTTTTCAGATTCGGTGTGATTGAAGACTTTCTCTGGACGCATTCATTTTAAAAACAGGCTTCATTGTATCCTCGGTAGTATAGAGGTCAGTATTTCCGCCTGTCACGCGGAAGACCCGGGTTCAATTCCCGGCCGGGGAACTCTTTTTATGTGTTGTGTTTTCTTCTGTTTTTCCTTTTGCTCCGTTTTGGTTGTCCTTTCTCACCGTTCTCATTTCATTTCTAATATAAATCTGTTGGCAAGGCAGGATGGCCGAGAGGTCTAAGGCGGAGGACTCAAGTTCCTTTCTCTTCGGAGGCGTGGGTTCAAACCCCACTCCTGTCACACTTTTTTCCTTCTGTTGTCCAGAATCAATTTTTCAAGGAATCAGTTTTTTCACAATTTGTTTTTTCTGACAAAAAATTTGTGACACAAAATCTCGAAAAAAAGAGGGGCTCAGCAGGGAATCGAACCCTGGACCTCTCGCACCCAAAGCGAGAATCATGCCACTAGACCACTAAGCCTTCGTTTTGTACCCATATTCCCATTTTCTTCTGTCCAAAATTTTTTTTTTATTTTGACACAGTTTTGGGTTCTGGGTGGTGAATGCACACACCATCTCGTTTCTATGAACCATATAAATGTCAGCACCTATGGTCTAGTTGGTTATGACGCCTCGTTAACACCGAGGAGGTCTCCGGTTCAAACCCGGATAGGTGTACACTTCTTTTTGTGTGTTTGTTTTTTGGCCTTGTGTTGTCCATTTTTTTTGGGGTGAGCGCACATCCGCAAACACGTGTCATAATGCTAACGTTTGCGGCTGTGCTACTCTGCCTATTTTTTTGGATTTGGTGAAAAATGGTACCAAAATCAAATCCCGGAGCGATCAGTTTTTGTTGCCGGAAGCACATGTGGAAATGGGTGGGAATTCCTTAACATTTCCGCATGTGCTTCCTTTTCAGTCCTTTCCATCTCGAACGAACTTTGATCAGTGGGAACATGAAACAGACTGACAGGTTACATAGCGTCTCAGCTCAACCTGATTGCAGGCCAAAAAATAATTTTCGGCCAAAATTTTTTTTAAGTTTTTGTTGCCAGAAGCCATATGCTGAAACTTTGCACAGCACACAGTGAGCTGTGCGCCCACAACGGAGGGCCTGTTCTGTGCGCCCACAATGGGGGGTGTTCTGTGCGCCCGACATACCAAAAAATTTTCGTCCAAAAAATTGGGATGTAGTAGCACAGCGCACTTTTCCAATGTAGTAGCACAGCACACCTTGAAAATTGTTATTAGAGTTGAGGGGAAAAAAGAGAAGTGCCTCCACCTGGGATTGAACCAGGGACCTTCAGATCTTCAGTCTGACGCTCTCCCAACTGAGCTAAAGAGGCCTTGTTTTAGGGTATGCATATTTTTTACACGGCCAACATTTTTTGAACAGGTCAAAGTCAAAGTAGTAGAAAAAGTATTGGTCGTGACAGGGCTCGAACCTGGGACCGTTGGCTTATTAGACCAATGCTCTACCGACTGAGCTACACGACCGACAATAATGACGAAAGGAATTGCCTACCTGGGGTGCACACTATTTTTTTCTATTTTGCACAAAACTGTATTTGCATGACCTCCTCGTACCAATGCTCCGCAACAGCAAAATGGTCAAAAATGCAAAAATGTTGGGAAAATGGGTTATTTGGGTGCTCCTGAATCCATTATGAGGTTAAACGATGTGATTAGAGCATCAGAAGTATCCTGATCGAGTTGACGAAAATGACCCTATTGTACTGCCATTCCACAAAGGAAAAAATGGTCAAAAAGGCGAAAACGTTGGGAAAATGGGTTGGATTTAGGCGCTCCTGAACGCATTATGAGGTCAGAACCGCAAATTGGAGCACCAGAAGTGCCCTAATCGAGTTGGCGAAAATGACCCACTAAAATGACTTTTGTGCCACCATGCCACGAATGGCAAAATGTTCAAAAATGTGAAAATATTGGGAAAACGGGTTATTCGGCTGCTCATGAAGCCATTATGAGGTCAGAATCGCCAATTGGAGCATCAGAAGTGTCCTGATAGAGTTGGTTAAAATGACCCAGTAAAATGCCTATTGTACTGCTATTGCGCAATAGCAAAATGCTCAAAAATGTGAAAACGTTGGGAAAATGGGTCATTTGGATGCTCCTGAACGCATTATGAGGTCAGACTCGCCAATTGGACCATCACACACATCCTCATCGCAGGCACTGCACAATGATGTCAGTTCATATTTTTGTGTGTTTGACTGGCCCAACCAAAAAATAATCAACAAAATATTGCAAAAAAATGGACATTGAGGGGTTCGAACCCTCGGCCTCCCGTATGCAGAACGGGCGCTCTACCACTGAGCTAAACGCCCCTGATAAATGTCCCTCAAGGAGAGGTACTTGGGGCACGTTCTGTTCGTCTATTTTGTCAATTTTTTCAAGAACGCAACAAGCCTTGAAATTGACTCTTTCCTTTAAAACGAATGCCCGCCTAGCTCAGCGGTAGAGCGTTGGACTTTTAATCCAATGGTCGTGGGTTCGATCCCCACGGCGGGTGCCTACTTTTTTGGATCAATTGGATTCTCTTTTTTTTGTGCTCATTTTCAGGATCTGGGGCGTTGTACTTCCTCAACTATGCTGACGTATCCAAGTGGTTACGGAGGTGGACTTGAAATCCACTGGGCTCTGCCCGCGCAGGTTCGAACCCTGCCGTCAGCGTTCTTTACCTTTTCGTTTGATTTCTGGGATTTATGTTTTTGCCATCAAATGCAAAGATTGAAGATGTGTGTGTGACAAAGCTCCAAAAAATATTGAAAACACTTGGAAAAAGAAAAGTTCTCCCACGCGGGTTTGAACCGCGGCTACTGGATTCAAAGTCCAGGGTGCTAACCACTACACCATAGGAGAGATAATCCGGATCCTTTTGTTCACACAACAACGATGGAAAATTTGGTGGTTGCAGGTACACACAAGTACCCCACGTTGATTCTTCGATTTAAGTTAATATGAGCCTCCCTAGCTCAGTCGGTAGAGCGCAAGGCCCTTAACCTTGTGGTCGCGGGTTCGAGCCCCGCGGGAGGTGCTTTTTGTATTGATACCTGAATTTTTCTGAAATTTTTTTATTTGTTGGAAAACATGGTGTGTCGGTCGTTGTGCAGTGAGCCCGCCATCGTGCGAAATCGTGCCCAAAAATTTTTTTTGGTGGTCACAATCGCAATGATTTTTGGTGACCACGCAAGTGATCACTAACGTGTCGTTAAACAAAGTACAAGCTTCGTCCTAAGTACTGACAGGTAATTAAGCGGACGTACCCAAGTGGTTACGGGGCTCGCCTGCTAAGCGAGTGTGCTCTGCATGCGCAAGTTCGAACCTTGCCGTTCGCGTTTTTTATACACTGCATCGATCCCTTTTTTCATTCTTTTCTGAACTTTTTCAAACTCAAAAAAAACCTGGCAAAATCTGTTTTATCTTCAGGTCAAGAATCTCCAAGTTAGGACAGCATTCAAGATGTTTGGTTTTTTTGGTGAGACAACCTTGGAAGTCCTGAAAAATAGTTTCAACATCAAGATGACACACAATGTGGGTTTTTTGCTCAAAATTAAAATTGGACTCAAAAACTCAAAAAAAATGAAAAATCTCCTCCTGTTGGGTTCGAACCAACGACCTGCAGGTTAACAGCCTGACGCGCTACCGACTGCGCCAAGGAGGATCTGATTGTTAGCGAAGACAGCATTTACATGGGGACCTTATTCAAAACGAAAACACACACAAGGAATGACGGAAACTTATGGCCGCGTTACGAAGAGAATGCGAGAGAATTCGTGGCTCGGTGGTCTAGTGGCATGATTCTGGCGACTCACCAGTACAGAATGGTGGAATCCAGCACAGAATGGTGACCCAAAAACCAGCACAGAATGGACGGACTCAGACTTGACCCACTTACAGGCCAAAAAAAATTTTTCTACACAAAAAATTTTTTTTTTCACAGAGCAAGATTTTTGAGAAAATTTTTCAGGCCAAAACTTTGTCTCACCTGAAAATGACAAAAAGTTTCACCTACACCAGCCAGTTAACACAACCTAGAACCAGATAACGCTGCCCGAACCCCGCGCACCCGCACAACCACACGAACCAGCTAGTGACCGCAAACCCGCGCACCCGTCAACCCGCAAACCCGCACAACCACCAGCCAGATAACGCAACCTAGAACCAGTAGGTTCCCGCACACCCGCACCCAAGAGCCAGCTTATCGACCACACGAACCAGCTAGGGACCGCAAACCCGCGCACCCGTCAACCCGCAAACCCGCACAACCACCAGCCAGATAACGCAACCTAGAACCAGCAGGGTCCCGTGCACCCGCACCCACCAGCCAGCTTATTAACCACACGAACAACAAAAACTGCACCCTCTGGGGTTTGAACCTCCGACCAGTAGTAATATGTAGTGTGCGGAACCTGTGTGGTAACCACTAGGACACTCTCTCTACTTTAATGGAAATCCTTATTGCTGACGAAGCATCCAAGTGGGCACCACAAGGGTTGTTCACATTCTATTTTCCCAGTGGTCGGAGGTTCAAACCCCAGAAGCAGCAGTTTTTGTTTCCCCTAACAAATCCTTAAGGAAAAGTGAATTATGGATTGCTAAGGATTTCCCAGCCATTCCATTCTGTGCTGGTGTTTCAGAAAAGTGCACTTTTTCGTTTCGAACCAAAAAAGTGCACTTTTCTGAATCACCAGCACAGAATGGAATGGCTGGGGAATCCTTAAGGATCCATAATTCACTTTTCCTTAAGGATTTGTTAGGGGAAAAGTGAATTATGGATTGCTAAGGATTCCCCAGCTATTCCATTCTGTGCTGGTGTTTCAGAAAAGTGCACTTTTTGGTTCGTAACGAAAAAGTGCACTTTTTTGAAACACCAGCACAGAATGGAATGGCTGGGGAATCCTTAAGGATCCATAATTCACTTTTCCTTAAGGATTTGTTAGGGGAAAAGTGAATTATGGATTGCTAAGGATTCCCCAGCTATTCCATTCTGTGCTGGTGTTTCAGAAAAGTGCACTTTTTGGTTCGTAACGAAAAAGTGCACTTTTTTGAAACACCAGCACAGAATGGAATGGCTGGGGAATCCTTAAGGATCCATAATTCACTTTTCCTTAAGGATTTGTTAGGGGAAAAGTGAATTATGGATTGCTAAGGATTCCCCAGCTATTCCATTCTGTGCTGGTGTTTCAGAAAAGTGCACTTTTTGGTTCGTAACGAAAAAGTGTACTTTTTTGAAACACCAGCACAGAATGGAATGGCTGCGGAATCCTGAGCAATCCATAATTCACTTTTCCTTAAGGATTTGTTAGGGGAAAAGTGAATTATGGATTGCTAAGGATTCCCCAGCTATTCCATTCTGTGCTGGTGTTTCAGAAAAGTGCACTTTTTGGTTCGTAACGAAAAAGTGCACTTTTTTGAAACACCAGCACAGAATGGAATGGCTGGGGAATCCTTAAGGATCCATAATTCACTTTTCCTTAAGGATTTGTTAGGGGAAAAGTGAATTATGGATTGCTAAGGATTCCCCAGCTATTCCATTCTGTGCTGGTGTTTCAGAAAAGTGCACTTTTTGGTTCGTAACGAAAAAGTGTACTTTTTTGAAACACCAGCACAGAATGGAATGGCTGCGGAATCCTGAGCAATCCATAATTCACTTTTCCTTAAGGATTTGTTAGGAGAGGAAAAAAAACTCCTGACCCGGGTATTGAATTTCGGATCATTTTCTCAGTCAAAATGCCAGCACAGAATGGAAACGAAAAGCCAGTACAGAATGGAAATCAAAAATTTTCTGAAAAACCAGCACAGAATGGAAACGAAAAGCCAGCACAGAATGGAACACGGCTATTAGGCTCCGGCTATTCCATTCTGTGCTGGTTTTTCGTTTCCATTCTGTGCTGGTTTTTTTGGGCCCATTCTGTGCCAAATTTTGCGGGCCTGTACTGGAGGATGGCCATGATTCTCGCTTAGGGTGCGAGAGGTCCGGGGTTCAATTCCCCGCCGAGCCCTTGTCTTTTTGGATTTTCATTTTTATTTTTTCGTTTGAAATTCCGTGTTGCTTGCACAAAAGTACCCTTTTTGGATTGTGCCTAAGTATCACCTCCCCTTTAGTACAGTGGTTAGTATACCTGGCTTTCACCCAGGCGACCCGGGTTCAAACCCCGGAGGGGGAATCCTTTTTGATTGCTTTCAAATTTCGGAGCTGTTTTTTTTGATATTTTCGCATTTCTGAATTTTCAATTTGGCAAAGTTTTGTGACAAAAGGAGGAAATCTAAAAATATTTTGGAATGAACAAAAAGTACTCGCGGCGGGGATCGAACCCGCAACCTCCGGCGTCGGGAACCGACGCGCTTCCATTGCGCCACGCGAGCTTATCTTGTTTCCCAAGATCTCAGATTATGGAGAAGGTTTGGCAATGTCTAAAAAAGTTCAAAAAGTGATAAAACAGCCAGTGTCCCTTGGTGCATGACTGGTTGTACTGTGGTGGACCCGTGCACTTTCCATACAGTCCTATGCCAGAAAACCCACACACAATGGGTTTGCGGGTTTTCTACATCCACTGTACCTGTGCATAAGATAACCCATCGTGAAACTCCCTTGTGCACCCGACATACCACCCCTGGCCATATTGGTCAGGCATATTAGTAAGGGTACCTGGTCAGATCTGACCAGACACCTGGTCACAGTGACTGGGCACAGTAGGAACCACAGCTGAAATGGGTGGGGGCTTAAAGCCGTGTTCCAGCATGTGGTTCCTCTTTAGGTCCCAGCATGTAGTACACCCGACATACCACAGCCCAGGCCATATTGGTAAGGCATATTAGTAGGGGCACCTGGTCACAGTGACTAGGGGGATTCCTAATCGGGCGCACAGGGGGATTCCTAATCGGGCGCACAGGGGGTCCCTAATCGGGCGCACAGGGGGGTCGGCCCGCAAACCTGATGATCATATTACCTCTGACCAGCGCACCGGCCATACTGACTTACATGTTTATTTACTGGGAATTTTGTGAAGAAATAAACATGTAAGTCAGGTTGGGTTTATGAACATGTCGTAGTCCCAACCTGACTTACATGGTTATGAAAAACCTGACTTACATGGTTATTAACCCAGGGAATTTTGTGAACAAATAAACATGTAAGTCAGGTTTTTCATAAACACGTAAGTTAACCCAAAAACATGTGGCCACCAGAGCGGCCATACTGACTTACATGTTTATGAACTGGGATTTTTGTGAACAAATAAACATGCAAGTCAGTATGGGTTTATAAACATGTGAGTCAAATTTTTTTTCGATTGTGACGGAAGTTGTGACTGAACTGACTTACTATGTCGAGCAAAAACCCGCATCAGACAAAAAAATTCTTTCTCCACTAAGAATCCTTACACAAGAAAGAGTACATATCATTTCCACTTTTTCGTTTTGAACGAGTTTGTGACCGACCTGAAACTGTCCGAAACCATATTGTTTTGCTTTTTCCAATCGCAAAAAGAGAGTGCGTAATCCGGGAATCGAACCCGGGCCGACCCCGTGGCGGGGGGCCATTCTACCACTAGACCAATTACGCTACGATATTAGTCGAAATTGTGCTCGAGTTGCCGCTCGTTGCATAGTTGAAAAATATTTCACAATGTCCCGGGAAATAAAACCCTTTCTGAGATCCCAATAAGTGGGAGTATTCAAGCGGTTATGGTTTAGTGGTTAGAACACCCGTTTGTGGCACGGGAGACCCGAGTTCAATTCTCGGTAACCGCTTTTTTAGCTGTACAATCAACCATTTTCATTTTTTCCAACTCCAAAAATATGCAGGCCACATAAAAAATACTATTGCCTAAAGACATGGACCGTGTGGCTCAATGGAAGAGCGCCTGACCACGGATCAGGCGGTTGCAGGTTCGAGTCCTGCCACGGTTGCTTCTTTTTTTAAACAATTTGAACAATTTCAAATTATTTTCATTTTGAAATCGCCCCCCACAAGGAAAACACTTTGCATGAAAGTAACAGCACTTATGGTATAACGGTTAGTATTCTCGCCTTCCAAGCGAGCGGCCCGGGTTCGACTCCCGGTAAGTGCAGTTCTTTTTTTTAGGGGGAAGCAAAATTTTCATGTTCAGAAAATATTTCTGAAATGTCGACTTTTCAAAGAATTTCCAGTTTTCAAGTTTTCCCCAAAAATTTTTCAACTTTCTTACGGGTGGGTTGACTACCAAAAAATCCAAAATCCCTGGGTTACCCCCCTTCCCACTGGACCCAATGTTTTTATCTGTTGTCACTGTAATTCATTTGACACCAATCTCTCACTTTTTTGTGTTTTCAAAAAAGTTCAAAAAAACAATGTTCAAAAAGTTAACCCCGTGCGGGACTCGAACCCGCAACCTTTGGATTCGAAGTCCAACGCGCTATCCATTGCGCCAACGGGGCCTGATTTGATTTTCATCAGAAAAGAAACGAAACAATGAATGGGAGCCCTGTACAAAAAAGAATTCCCCGGCCGGGAATTGAACCCGGGTCTTCCGCGTGACAGGCGGAAATACTGACCTCTATACTACCGAGGATACAATCTTTACTCTGATTTAATTTCGCGCATTAAAATGGTCCAAAATGAGCACAGAAATGACGAAAATGCACGAAATTTTGTGAACAAAAAATGAATCGCAGTCGGCAGGACTTGAACCTGCGCGGGCAGAGCCCAATGGATTTCTAGTCCACCTCCGTAACCACTTGGATACGACTGCTGTAATTCTCACCGTTCTTTGTTTTTAGGCAGTCATCTGTTTGCAGAAAATAATCTGGAACACGAAAACGAAAAAAATCCTCTCGGCCGGAATCGAACCAGCGACCGCTCGATAACCGAGTATTCTACAGTCGAGCGCTCTACCAATTGAGCTACGAGAGGTTCTACAACTGTCATTGTTTTCACAGAAGCCCATAAAATTTTTTGGCTCAAAAAAATTTTTTTGCCACACAAACCTGTAGAAATTTGCACCCCATGTATTTCTTAATGATACGATAATATCAAGGCGAGGTTGGCGCAGTCGGGAGCGCGTAGGTCCCATAATCCTAAGGTCGTCAGTTCGATCCTGGCACCTCGCACTTTTTTGTGTGTCTTTTTCCTTTGTGTGGGATTTTCAGCAAAATTTCCACCTTCATGCTAAACGCATTGAAGCCCTAAATCATGGGCCCTATGGTGTAGCGGTAGCACTATGGATTCCAAATCCATCAACGGCGGTTCGATTCCGTCTAGGGTCATTTCTTTTTTTACACACTTTCCTTTCTGTGTTGTCTTGAAAAACTTCTTCGCAGGAGAAACAGCAAAAGCATCTTAATCAGCGGCGATTTAGCTCAGTGGCAGAGCATTGGTCTTGTAAACCAAGGGTCGGGGGTTCGATCCCCCCAGTTGCCTTTCTATTTTTTGGTGATGTGATGTGATGCGGTTGTGCTGAAGAAGCAGCAACTGAGCACTGGATGTGACAGGCAGGAACGCAGAAGGGAGATGGCCTGGCCGTACTCCAGTACAGGCCCGAGCGAGTGCTCACAGAATGGGCTCCAAAAACCAGCACAGAATGGAATGGCTGGAGACTTTTTGGCTTACTGTAAGGATTTGTTAGGAGTGGAAAAAAAAACTCCTGACCCGGGTATTGAATTTTCAGATCATTTTCTCAGTCACAATGCAAGCACAGAATGGAAACGAAAAACCAGCACAGAATGGAATGGCTGGAGTCTTATAGCCGTGTTCCATTCTGTGCTTGGTTTTGGTTTCCATTCTGTGCTTGCATTGTGACTGAGAAAATGATCCGAAAATTCAATAGCCAGGTCAGGAGTTTTTCCATCTGAATTATGGATTGCTAAGGATTTCCCAGCCATTCCATTCTGTGCTGGATTCCACCATTCTGTACTGGTGAGTCGCCAAGAAGCGGCAGCTGAGCACACTGGACATGCCCAGAAAGGAGATAAGTTGTGGGGCTGAAACGTGCTATCCCCAGCAAAAGGGTCTGGCACTTTTCGCGAGTGGAAGCAGTTCACACCTGGTTGAACGCAAAACCTACACCGGTCGGTGGGAGTCCTGTGTTGGTTCGGAAAACACATATTTTCACCCAAATTCCACTCTCAACTTGCCAACGAAACAGAACTGAGATCAAGTGGAGGAAATATTTTTTGGTTTTCATTTGCCTCAAAATCTCAGAAACCTGCAAAATCGTAAGCATTCAAAAAGAAAAGCACCTCCCGCGGGGCTCGAACCCGCGACCACAAGGTTAAGGGCCTTGCGCTCTACCGACTGAGCTAGGGAGGCTCACATTCATTTAAACCAAAGAATCATTGTGGGGTGGTCATGCAGAAAAGTCTCTTGTCCTAAATTTGACCACCCCAGAGAAAAGGAAAGAAGGTAAAACTATTAGGCCCGTGTAGCCCAATGGATAAGGCGTTCGCTTCCTAAGCGAAAGATTGTGGGTTCGATCCCCACCATGGGTATTCTCTTTTTCACTGGGAAGTGAAAATATGGAAAATCATTTTTCAAGATTCTCTCACTATCTTGGGATTTTGGTGACAACAAAGATATGGCAAAATACTTTCACAAAAATACACTTTTCCAAACTTCCTCATCTTGGGATTTTGGTGGTCGAAAAGATGTGGACATAATTTTTCTAAACAATTCCCAAGCAAGAAAAGTACCTGAATAAAAAGAGGGGCTCAGCAGGGAATCGAACCCTGGACCTCTCGCACCCGAAGCGAGAATCATGCCACTAGACCACTAAGCCACTGATTATTTTCTTCATCCAGATTTACATGATGGTGTTATTATTCAAAAGTCAGAAATTCTTCTCTCCAAAACTTGGTCTAAAAAAAGGTATTTTCCGCTGCGGGGAATTGAACCCCGGTCTGCCGGGTGAGAGCCGGCTGTTCTAACCACTATACTACAGCGGATCTGATAGTAGGCAAAACTATTATCTGCATGGGGACATCTTTTCAATCGTTGCATTGCGAAAATGTGAAGGAAAGTTGAAAAAGAAATTACAGCTAGTCGGGATTGAACCGACGATCTCTCGCGTGTGAGGCGAGCGTCCTAACCACTAGACGATAGCTGCTACAATAATGACCGGAAGTGTTTTCCACAAGAGGTAGGTTTTCTGCGGAAAAATGGTAATAACGTGACGAGAGTGGGGTTTGAACCCACGCCTCCGAAGAGACCAGGGCCTAAACCTGGCGCCTTAGACCGCTCGGCCATCTCGCCTTCCCAGTTTTTTATGACTTTTGCAAAGAACAGAAAATGGTTTGAGAAGGGAAAAAAGTCTCCTCCTGTTGGGTTCGAACCAACGACCTGCAGGTTAACAGCCTGACGCGCTACCGACTGCGCCAAGGAGGACCTGACAAGTGTGCTTTTTGTGTTTTGCACAATCTTGAAAACAAAACAAAATGGATGGATTGAAAATGAAAAAGAAAAAGAACAACAAGTGACGAGAGTGGGGTTTGAACCCACGCCCCCGAAGGGACCAGGGCCTTAACCTGGCGCCTTAGACCACTCGGCCATCTCGCCTTCAATAAAAGCCAACAAGAATATGAAAGTGGGAATGTGTTTCAAACAGTCATAGAGGAGAATAACAAGGGACGAAACGGAGAAAAAGGAAAGTTCTCCTACGCGGATTCGAACCGCGGTCGCGAGATTCAGAGTCTCGAGTGCTAACCACTACACCATAGGAGATACAATTCTGTCGCTTCCTTCTTTTTCTTTGGTACCAAAAAGAATCGAGATCTGGAAATATCACAACAGTGTTTCCCAGCCAAAAAATGTTTGGAGATTGAGGGTATCGATCCCTCTACCTCTCGCATGCTGAGCGAGCGCTCTACCATTTGAGCTAAACCCCCTTACATTTCTTAAACGAATCTTTACAAGGTGGGGATGGAATTCAAAACCAAAAAGGGAGAAGTAACACTCAAGAGAAAATCTGGTCTTGAAACAAAAAGTTTTCGGCCTTGCATAGGGCCCAGTATGTCCCACAGGGTAGTTGCCCCAGATTCAGGTCCCCGCACAAGCCAAACCAATATTTTAAAATCGATTTTTTTGAAAAAAATATTTTTCAAAAAAAATCGTGATTTTTGGGATTTTGGTGATTTTTACAGTTTTGCACACCCTGAAAATCGATTTTTTCGGCTCCGCCGGTGAAATATCGACATAATTTAGGTATGTTATGTGCATAATATACCCATTAGAGCCCATTCAAGTCACATTCCGACCATTTTTCGTGAAAAAATGCAACTTTTTGTCACCGTGACCCCGAAAAATGACGATTTTTTGGTCGATTTTTTCGGCCAAAAATTTCGTACCACAGGGCCATACCATATACTGGGATTATCAACTTTTTGAAAATACGGCCTGGTATTCGGGTGTATATGTCCCATGGGGCCCATAGTAACCTTACTGTGTCATGCCGAAAGCCAATCTTAATAGTAAAATTCGATTTTCTGTGAAAAATATTTTCACCAAAAAATCGTCATTTTTCCGATTTTCGTCATTTTTACAGTTTTGCACACCCTGAAAATCGAATTTTTCGGCTCCGCCGGTGAAATATCGACATAATTTAGGTATGTTATGTGCATAATATACCCATTAGAGCCCATTCAAGTCACATTCCGACCATTTTTCGTGAAAAAATGCAACTTTTTGTCACCGTGACCCCGAAAAATGACGATTTTTTGGTCGATTTTTTTGGCCAAAAATTTCGTACCACAGGGCCATACCATATACTGGGATTATCAACTTTTTGAAAATACGGCCTGGTATTTGGGTGTATATGTCCCATGGGGCCCATAGTAACCTTACTGTGTCATGCCGAAAGCCAATCTTAATAGTAAAATTCGATTTTCTGTGAAAAATATTTTCACCAAAAAATCGTCATTTTTCCGATTTTCGTCATTTTTACAGTTTTGCACACCCTGAAAATCGATTTTTTCGGCTCCGCCGGTGAAATATCGACATAATTTAGGTATGTTATGTGCATAATATACCCATTAGAGCCCATTCAAGTCACATTCCGACCATTTTTCGTGAAAAAATGCAACTTTTTGTCACCGTGACCCCCAAAAATGACGATTTTTTGGTCGATTTTTTCGGCCAAAAATTTCGTACCACAGGGCCATACCATATACTGGGATTATCAACTTTTTGAAAATACGGCCTGGTATTCGGGTGTATATGTCCCATGGGGCCCATAGTAACCTTACTGGGTCATGCCGAAAGCCAATCTTAATAGTAAAATTCGATTTTCTGTGAAAAATATTTTCACCAAAAAATCGTCATTTTTCCGATTTTCGTCATTTTTACAGTTTTGCACACCCTGAAAATCGATTTTTTCGGCTCCGCCGGTGAAATATCGACATAATTTAGGTATGTTATGTGCATAATATACCCATTAGAGCCCATTCAAGTCACATTCCGACCATTTTTCGTGAAAAAATGCAACTTTTTGTCACCGTGACCCCGAAAAATGACGATTTTTTGGTCGATTTTTTCGGCCAAAAATTTCGTACCACAGGGCCATACCATATACTGGGATTATCAACTTTTTGAAAATACGGCCTGGTATTCGGGTGTATATGTCCCATGGGGCCCATAGTAACCTTACTGTGTCATGCCGAAAGCCAATCTTAATAGTAAAATTCGATTTTCTGTGAAAAATATTTTCACCAAAAAATCGTCATTTTTCCGATTTTCGTCATTTTTACAGTTTTGCACACCCTGAAAATCGAATTTTTCGGCTCCGCCGGTGAAATATCGACATAATTTAGGTATGTTATGTGCATAATATACCCATTAGAGCCCATTCAAGTCACATTCCGACCATTTTTCGTGAAAAAATGCAACTTTTTGTCACCGTGACCCCGAAAAATGACGATTTTTTGGTCGATTTTTTCGGCCAAAAATTTCGTACCACAGGGCCATACCATATACTGGGATTATCAACTTTTTGAAAATACGGCCTGGTATTCGGGTGTATATGTCCCATGGGGCCCATAGTAACCTTACTGGGTCATGCCGAAAGCCAATCTTAATAGTAAAATTCGATTTTCTGTGAAAAATATTTTCACCAAAAAATCGTCATTTTTCCGATTTTCGTCATTTTTACAGTTTTGCACACCCTGAAAATCGATTTTTTCGGCTCCGCCGGTGAAATATCGACATAATTTAGGTATGTTATGTGCATAATATACCCATTAGAGCCCATTCAAGTCACATTCCGACCATTTTTCGTGAAAAAATGCAACTTTTTGTCACCGTGACCCCCAAAAATGACGATTTTTTGGTCGATTTTTTCGGCCAAAAATTTCGTACCACAGGGCCATACCATATACTGGGATTATCAACTTTTTGAAAATACGGCCTGGTATTCGGGTGTATATGTCCCATGGGGCCCATAGTAACCTTACTGGGTCATGCCGAAAGCCAATCTTAATAGTAAAATTCGATTTTCTGTGAAAAATATTTTCACCAAAAAATCGTCATTTTTCCGATTTTCGTCATTTTTACAGTTTTGCACACCCTGAAAATCGAATTTTTCGGCTCCGCCGGTGAAATATCGACATAATTTAGGTATGTTATGTGCATAATATACCCATTAGAGCCCATTCAAGTCACATTCCGACCATTTTTCGTGAAAAAATGCAACTTTTTGTCACCGTGACCCCCAAAAATGACGATTTTTTGGTCGATTTTTTCGGCCAAAAATTTCGTACCACAGGGCCATACCATATACTGGGATTATCAACTTTTTGAAAATACGGCCTGGTATTCGGGTGTATATGTCCCATGGGGCCCATAGTAACCTTACTGGGTCATGCCGAAAGCCAATCTTAATAGTAAAATTCGATTTTCTGTGAAAAATATTTTCACCAAAAAATCGTCATTTTTCCGATTTTCGTCATTTTTACAGTTTTGCACACCCTGAAAATCGAATTTTTCGGCTCCGCCGGTGAAATATCGACATAATTTAGGTATGTTATGTGCATAATATACCCATTAGAGCCCATTCAAGTCACATTCCGACCATTTTTCGTGAAAAAATGCAACTTTTTGTCACCGTGACCCCCAAAAATGACGATTTTTTGGTCGATTTTTTCGGCCAAAAATTTCGTACCACAGGGCCATACCATATACTGGGATTATCAACTTTTTGAAAATACGGCCTGGTATTCGGGTGTATATGTCCCATGGGGCCCATAGTAACCTTACTGGGTCATGCCGAAAGCCAATCTTAATAGTAAAATTCGATTTTCTGTGAAAAATATTTTCACCAAAAAATCGTCATTTTTCCGATTTTCGTCATTTTTACAGTTTTGCACACCCTGAAAATCGATTTTTTCGGCTCCGCCGGTGAAATATCGACATAATTTAGGTATGTTATGTGCATAATATACCCATTAGAGCCCATTCAAGTCACATTCCGACCATTTTTCGTGAAAAAATGCAACTTTTTGTCACCGTGACCCCGAAAAATGACGATTTTTTGGTCGATTTTTTCGGCCAAAAATTTCGTACCACAGGGCCATACCATATACTGGGATTATCAACTTTTTGAAAATACGGCCTGGTATTCGGGTGTATATGTCCCATGGGGCCCATAGTAACCTTACTGTGTCATGCCGAAAGCCAATCTTAATAGTAAAATTCGATTTTCTGTGAAAAATATTTTCACCAAAAAATCGTCATTTTTCCGATTTTCGTCATTTTTACAGTTTTGCACACCCTGAAAATCGATTTTTTCGGCTCCGCCGGTGAAATATCGACATAATTTAGGTATGTTATGTGCATAAAATACCCATTAGAGCCCATTCAAGTCACATTCCGACCATTTTTCGTGAAAAAATGCAACTTAGAAATCGTTGGTTGCCCTTTTTCTTAACATTGCTCTAAGCACCAACATGTGCTGGTAAACATGCCACTTGTGGTGAATAATGTGGGTAGGAATGGTCTGGGCAACGTGGTGGGGTGTATCAACAACACATGTGTATGGTGATGTGGAAACAATGTTCACATGGAAAAATGTAAAAAAGAAACGCTTCTCCAGTTCAAGCCATTGAGTTGGAAACACCCTCACTCTGCTCTGTGCTGCGATCCTTGAACTGTCCACTGCAGGAGTTATGAGCTGCTCTGTGAGACCAGCCTGGCCCGGTTCACCCCATTTCACTCTGATTGTTGCCCTGGTTTACACCAAGGCCGCAAACAGGACAGTAGACTAACACGGACAACACATCAACACAGAAGTTGAAGGTGCCTTTGGTCCACCTCAAAGAGTGCCCAGTTCTGGAGAAGCTTGCCCCCCCAGAAGCTAGGGGTTTCAGGATGCAGCCAACACATCCCGGCTCAATAGATACCATATTGTCGGAATACAAGACAGGGTTGTCTAGTTGGAGGTGGGTCAGGTCAAAAACGTGGTTTTGAAGATCCTCACTTCTTGTGTGTGTTTTTTTTTTTGCTTTGCACAAAGACACACAAAGACAATCATGCTAACGTAAAAAAGGCCAGTCTCTTTCGAAACCGGCCATGTTTTGACAAAGTTGTGTGAGAAGAGTAATCTTCATGCTTCCATACCAATGAAGTACAGAAACTGTAGCTTTAGAAATCGTTGGTTGCTCTTTTTCTCTACACAGCTTTCGACATGTATATGCTCAGGGAAGCATGCCAGTAGCATAAACCATATGGTCGTTTTTTGAAACCAATATTTCAATGGGTCACTGCAGCCTGCCACTTGCCACCTGTGGGTGATGGGTATGTCTGCACATATGTGTTGGTCTGGGAAGCATGAAGAAGACACCAGTGTAAAAAATACGTGTGATCCGGGGGACAAAAAAAAAGTTGATACTTTCTCGATTAATGCGTGTCATCCTTGCGCAGGGACCATGCTAATCTTCTCTGTATCGATCCAATTTTAACGGATGTCCCATTTCTGGGGTCCAGTATATATGCACAAGGTGGTTGACAAGACAGGGGCCCCTTGTTGGAGTTGGGTCAGGGTCTGAATGTGGTTCTAAACTTCTGCTGTTGTTGTGTGGGTTTTTTTTGCTTCTTGTGCACAAGACGATCGTGTTAACGTAAAAAAGGCCAGTCTCTTTCGAAACTGGCCATGTTTTGACAAAGTTGTGTGAGAAGAATATAATCTTCATGCTTCCATACCAATGAAGTACAGAAACTGTAGCTTTAGAAATCGTTGGTTGCCTTTTTTCTCTACAACGTTCTGAGTACAGACGTGTCCTGGGAAGCATGCCAGTAGTGTAAAAAATATGATGGTTTTTTTGTACCTAACATCTTGTACACTGAGAAGGTTCTGCACAAGTGGAAGCCTATATAAGGATATTCATAAGAGTCAAAAGGGGCTTCTGAAGGGGTATATGGGTAGTATGAGCTCATATGAATCCATTAAAAGCGTCTATGGCATGATCTAAGCATCACATAATTTCTGAAATCAATACCAACCACAATTTACGGCTATTTTTCCAGCAATAGCCGTATCATGGCTTATAACCATACCTAAGGATGTCCAATATGCTGGAAAAGTTAATAATCTTGGGTATATAGGGTTTTTGGGCACATTTGAGTCAATTGCGGGGTCTTACGATTTAATCTGAGCATCACACATATCCTAATCACCTATATAATCGAAAAACACATACAAAATGACCTACATAGCCGTAAAATGACCCAAATGTGCATATTCGGGTTGAAATTTCATTTTTTCGGAAAGTTTTTTTTTCTCAACAATTACATGGGTGAGTTCCGAGTACATTATGGGGTCGTAAGTTTTTATTCAAGCATCACACATTATGTAGAATAATTTATGCCATACAATGTTACCAAAAAAAGTCGATTTTTGGTCACTTTTTCAAAAATATGAAAATTCGATTTTTGGGTACTAGATAGGTCTTTCCGGTGCAAAAACGACCGTTAAATGGATTCTCCGGAGTCCTAAGGCCCCAAAAATCACTTTTGGACACACGGGCAATATCCCAGTATACCCTAGGAAATTGGTGGGAACCCAAAAATTGGCCTCAAAATCCGACCAAAACCAAGGTTTCTGTAGAGGTACATGTGAACCTCATGTGTGTTCTGGAGACCCATTTTGTTTTGAAAAGTGAATCTAAATAGCCTAAAATTTAAAACTCTTGTAGCGCATTCGGAATAGAGGGGGTATTCGCGAAAACCTGTGCGAAACATTTATCAATTCAGGTCTGACCCACATGGTCATGACCCCATATTTTGGGTGCGGAAAACACCCTATCTGTTGACCTACCGGCTTGTATGCCTGTATACCTGGTTGGGTCAACTTTTTGAAAATTTCCTGGGCCATATACCCTATTTGGGCCCCCTGAATCCATTGCGACATCGTTTTTTTCACATCCGAGTGAAAACTAATATATAGGATAACCCATGGGTATGGGTACCTCGCTCAATACCCCTAAAATCAGTGCTTTTGAAAATGACCCTATGGAAAAATGTATCCAAAATATTGAAACATGTTCTCCTGGCATCTGCAACACGATATTTTGGGCCCCCTGGGCCCCGGGGGCCCTACGGGCCCCCATATTCGCGAAAAGTTGGGCATCCCAGCTAGTGGGTCGGTACTGGGTATACAAACATCCCCCCAAAAAGTGAGATTTTGACCCCCCAAAAATGGCCATTTTTTTACTCCCCGGGACCTTCTCAGGTGTGTATTCGGACCCTCTCGTGGTCTTAAACCGGATTTTTGGGGCCCCCACACCCTGGAATACCCCCCATAGTGTCGTTTTTTCACCCGCAGGGCCGATTTTTTAGAAAAAATTTGGTTTTTAAGGAACAACATTTACCCTGCGACACCTTGAAAAACAGGTGATTTTTGCCTTTTTCAGTTGTGTGTGTGCAGTGCCGAATTCCCCAGGCTTGGTGAAAGTTGTGCCTCCAATACCCCTATGTGGGTTGGAAAAATCAAATAAAGATAAAATTTTGAGGCAGCCTGGGGGTGTGCTATGGTAAACAATTTGTGTGTGTAAAAATACCCCTAAAAAACACCCTAAAAATGGCTGTTTTTCGCCTATTTTTGGGGGTCGCCTGAGCTATTTTTTTTATTGTTTTGGCTTTTCCTGGGACCTGAAAATAGGGTCCTGGGCCCAATATGTCCCAATGAGGCCATTGGAATATCGATTTTTTCCAGATATGGGCCTCCTAGACCGAAATTTTTGATTTTGGTGTTGCAAAAATTTTCGAAAATCCTGAAAAGTGCCCAAAAACACGTAAAAACACGTGTATAGGCACACCCTATCGGCCCCCAGCATTGCCCAGGATTGTTGCAAATTTTCCCTGCATGGGGGCCCTCCGGGCCCCCTGGACCCATTGCGACCCGATTGGTTCACATTCCTGGAAAATTTGGTCCCTAAGACACATACGTGGTTAACATACCCCTGAAAAACACCCTATTTTTGACCCTAAAAAACACCCTATTTTTGACCCTGAAAACATGATTTTAGCAAATAGGGCAACTAGTTTGGTGATCCAGCGACCGACTCATGGGCCCAGTATGTCCAACAGGGCCATATGTTTGGTAAATTTTACCGGGGGCAAGGGGATGTACAAAAAAAAAGTGGATTTTTTACCTTAAAAAAATGGCCAAAAATAGGCCAAAAATGGCCATTTTTCGGCCATGTGACCCCCACAGCAACCCTATATAGACCCCCAAAAACCTAATATTTTTTTCCCAGCGATGTGTCCTGGGGGCCCTTCGGGCCCCCAGGACACATCGCAACCCCGTTTTTTCAAAAAGTTGGCCCTACGGGCCAACTTTTTGAGGTGGCCTGTAGGGTGACCCCTTCAAAAAGCTGGAACCCGGATTTTGGGGTCAGGGGTCCCTTTATGCACTTTTATGTATAAAAAAATGTCTGGGGCGAGAAAATGCAAATTTTTGCCTGCAAACACACTGCATACTACGACAGGACCATATTCCATCTTATCAGGAAAAATTTCGGAGGTGTTAGTCATAAAAACAATTTAAAATTTTTTGAAAAAACATGAGATCTGGATAAAAGTTTTGACTGTACCTGTGGAAGGTGGGATTTTGCCTGTGTTTTGACTTTTTTTTCAGTAAATAAACTTCTACTCATCTCCGGAGGCCGTCCGAGGTCGCAATTAACTCATTTTGACACTTTAGGGCCATATACCGCCCGTTTTTTCAAAAAGTTGAAAATTTTGGCCCCCAGGATTGGGTACAGCGTGTACTGAACCCTGATTTTCGAAAAATCTCAACTTTTGAAATTCGTCACTTATGGCAGCATGTATCTGACACCCAATTTTGACTTTTCCCGTGAATCCATTCTGGTGCATATACACTATCTGGCACCCCTGAGTCCATTGCGGGGTCGTTTTTTCAAAAAGTCGACCGGACTAATACCTAATATGACCCTGGGTATAGCGTACCGTCTCAGAAACACCCCAAAATCAGTGTTTTTGAAGGGTTCTCACAGCTAAAATCGATGAAAAAATGTCAAAATCACTTTCCCGTGACCCAATAGCGTGAAATATGGCCCATGTGGGCCCCCAGGACCTATAACACCCCCAATCGGTCGATTCCATGCATATTTCACACCCCCAGATATATGTGCCCATGGGGTGCCAGACCCCAAAATCATGATTTTTTCATGATTTTTGGCCCGATGCACTGACCTGCAGGGCCATACCGTCTACCGGGGCAACCATATTTTTGAAAAATCGGCCTTGCATCGGGCCCAGTATGTCCCACAGGGTATGTTGCCCCAGATTCAGGTCCCCGCACAAGCCAAACCAATATTTTAAAATCGATTTTTTTGAAAAAAATATTTTTGAAAAAAAATCGTGATTTTTGGGATTTTGGTGATTTTTACAGTTTTGCACACCCTGAAAATCGATTTTTTCGGCTCCGCCGGTGAAATATCGACATAATTTAGGTATGTTATGTGCATAATATACCCATTAGAGCCCATTCAAGTCACATTCCGACCATTTTTCGTGAAAAAATGCAACTTTTTGTCACCGTGACCCCGAAAAATGACGATTTTTTGGTCGATTTTTTCGGCCAAAAATTTCGTACCACAGGGCCATACCATATACTGGGATTATCAACTTTTTGAAAATACGGCCTGGTATTCGGGTGTATATGTCCCATGGGGCCCATAGTAACCTTACTGTGTCATGCCGAAAGCCAATCTTAATAGTAAAATTCGATTTTCTGTGAAAAATATTTTGACCAAAAAATCGTCATTTTTCCGATTTTCGTCATTTTTACAGTTTTGCACACCCTGAAAATCGATTTTTTCGGCTCCGCCGGTGAAATATCGACATAATTTAGGTATGTTATGTGCATAATATACCCATTAGAGCCCATTCAAGTCACATTCCGACCATTTTTCGTGAAAAAATGCAACTTTTTGTCACCGTGACCCCGAAAAATGACGATTTTTTGGTCGATTTTTTCGGCCAAAAATTTCGTACCACAGGGCCATACCATATACTGGGATTATCAACTTTTTGAAAATACGGCCTGGTATTCGGGTGTATATGTCCCATGGGGCCCATAGTAACCTTACTGGGTCATGCCCAAAGCCAATCTTAATAGTAAAATTCGATTTTCTGTGAAAAATATTTTCACCAAAAAATCGACTTTTTTCAAAATATTTCTCAGTTAGACAGTGTGTGATGCTCGGATCTGAGCGTACGACCCCGCAATTGACTCAGATGTGCTCAAATACCCCATATACCCAAGAAAATTGCATTTTCGAGTGAAAAGAAGGTTCGTACAGAGGTCATATGCCTGTGTACAGGTATATTTGCCTGTAACCCCTATGTTTGAGCACCGGCTAAGTTGTAGAGAGGGCCTGATACTCGGAATTGACCGTGCGACCCCGCAATTGACTCAGATTGGCCCAAAAACCCTATATACCCAAGATTTCTTCATTTTCGTGCAAATTTGAGGTATTTAGATATGGTTGTTTGCATGTTACACCAAAATACAGGTGTTTGTTGCACCTGTAAAATTTGAGACATTGTGTGATGCTCTAATCTGATCGTACGACCCCGCAATTGACTCAAAAATGTCCAAAAACCCCACATTCCCAAGATTTTTGCATTTTCGAGCATATATGAGCCATTTAGATATGATTATTAGCCATTTTACCCAATATACAGGTGTTTGTTGCATAGCTAAAATTCTAGACATTGTCTGATGCTCGGATCTGACCGTACGACCCCGCAATTGACTCAGATGTGCCCAAAAACCCTATATACCCAAGATTTCTTCATTTTCATGCGTATTTGAGACATTCAGATATGGTTATATGCATTTTACACCAAAATACATGTGATTGTTGCTTTTTTGAAATTCTAGACATTGTGTGATACTCGGATCTGATCGTGCGACCCCGCAATGAACTCAAATGTGCCCAAAAACCCCATATTCCCAAGATTATTGCATTTTAGAGCATTTTTAAGCTACTTACATGTGGTTATTAGCCATTTTACCCAAAATAGACATGTTTATTGCATAGTTGAAATTCTAGGTATTGTGTGATGCTCGGATCTGATCGTGCGACCCCGCAATTGACTCAGATGTGCCCAAAAAACCCATATTCCCAAGATTTTTGCATTTTCGTGCAAATTTAAGGTATTCAGATATGGTTATATGCATGTTACACCAAAATACAGGTGTTTGTTGCACCTGTAAAATTCTAGACATTATGTGATGCTCAGATCTGATCGTACGACCCCGCAATGAACTCAGATGTGCCCAAAAACCCCATATTCCCAAGATTTTTGCGTTTTAGAGCACATTCTAATTGCTTAGATAGGGTATAAAGGCATTTTGCCCATATTTTTGCGACATTTTACCGATTAGGATACTTCTGATGCTCCAATCAAATCGTCCGACCCCGCAATGGATTCAGAATGGCCCAAAAACCCTATATTCCCAAGATTTTTGCACTTTTAAGGGTTTCTGACATCCTTAGATAGGATAAAGAGGCATTTTCAGGTATTTTGATAAACGGACATTTTGTCTATTAGGATATGTGTGATGCTCAGATTGATTCATCTGACCTCATAATGGATTCAGGAGCCCCTAAATATGCCATTTTCCCAAAAATTTCTCACTTTTGACAATTTTGAAGATTCTCAGAAAGAGTGAGGAGACAAAAAAATGAGAAAAATCTGAAAAAGTCAAAATATATTATCTGTCTCAGGTGTTGAACCCGGGACCGAAAGAATATCGGACCACGGTACAACACACTAGGATTTTCTGACGCAAGTATTTTTTTAGTTTTTTATGGATGCGCACAGCTAAGAACCGGTCTGACAATTTAGATCTATTTTTCGGTGTATTTATCCAGTTGGTCACCCGCGCCAGTACTATCCAGGCTTGGAGGTGTCTAACTTCTCAGGTAAAAACGGACTGGTAATAAGTCTTCCCAGCTTTTCTATCCAGACCTATTATTGGATTCGGCCATACTCTGGTGAATACACCTCATCCCGCCTGATTTGAGAAGTTAAGCACCAGCAGGCCTGGATAGTACTGGCGTGGGTGACCAGCTGGGAAGTCCGGGTGCTTGAATCCTTTTTCCTTTTCTTCTGTTGTATTAGGTGTGCACATTTGAGGATGTCCAGACCCTGACCCACCTCCAACAAGACGACCCTGTCTTGTATTCCGATGTTTGCTGCATGTTTGGGTGCTAAGTTAGTGTGCTACTTCGAAACCAAACAACTCGTTCAGCAACAACAAAAACTTGAAAAAGACATTTTTTCCAAGGAAAATTCTTTTACAATTTTGTGTGAAGACCGGTCATGTTGCGGGCCCGATGTGGCCTGCGACGGACTACTCTCATATGATAGTAAATCCCGTACAATCTGTACAGAATATTACCATGACGATATTATTCTTACATTCGTGTAAACTAATCTTCCGATTGCGTTCTATTTCACACTTCAAATATTAGAACTGGATGTGGGATTGCCAGTTTACTGGTGGTCCCGATCCAGCACACAACGCAAGCACCCAATTTTTTTTGTCCCTGCCCGTCCACAGGCCATGTGTGCACCAGTGACCGCAAACCCACAAACCCCAAGTTAGGTTGGAAATTCTTGGGGAGCTCTGAAAAAAACCTAGGCCGCTGTGGGGATTGAACCCACGACCCCATCATTACGGATGATGTGCTCTACCACTGAGCTAAACAGCCACATTTTAGGGAGCAAGGTGTGAAAGCTCTGAGAACCAATTTACACAGGAGAAACAAAACAGGGGAAAAAAAAACTGTGGACCCTGAGAGGTTCGAACTCTCGGCCTCCCGTATGCGGAACGGGCGCTCTTCCACTGAGCTAAGAGCCCCACAATTATGATGCTTCTTTAAAACAACAAGCTTTGGGCCGAAATAGGCTTTTAAGTGATCACACAACGAAGAAAAAGTGACGAGGGTGAGGTTTGAACTCACGCCCCCGAAGAGACTACGACCTGAACGTAGCGCCTTAGACCACTCGGCCACCTCGCCTTACTAGGCTCCTTCGTTAAAAATTTTTTCACCATCGCGGAGGTATGAAGGAAATTTTTGATGCGTGCTCTGTACATTTCAAAAGACCCCCTTCAAAGAAAAGAAGATGGAGAGAAAGCATGGCGCTATAGCTCAGTGGTTAGAGCGCTCGCCCAGTAAGCGAGAGGTCGAGGGTTCGATCCCCTCTAGTGCCTTGTTTTTTGTTCACTGTCCTATTTCTGGTTCGTTGTTAGGTCACAAACAACCTGTTCACATGTTGTCCATCATGACTCAGTATTGGATTCGGCCATACTCTGGTGAATACACCTCATCCCGCCTGATTTGAGAAGTTAAGCACCAGCAGGCCTGGATAGTACTGGCGTGGGTGACCAGCTGGGAAGTCCGGGTGCTTGAATCCTTTTTACTTTTTTTTACTGAAGCAGAAAGTTGTTCTGGATTGCTCACACAGGATCAAAAACGCGAAAACGTTGGGAATATGTGTTATTTGGGTGCTCCCGAACCCATTATGAGGTCGGACGATTTGATTGGAGCATCAGAAGTGCCCTAATTGAGGTGGCCAAAATGACCGTTTTTACCTGCTATTCCGCAACAGCCCAACTGGTCAAAAATGCGAAAACGTTGGGAAAACGGGTTATTTGGATGCTCCTGAAGCCATCATGAGGTCGGAACCGCAAATTGGAGCATCACACATGTCCTAATCACTTACTCCCAGTGAAACACGGTACACATGGAATTTTCCGATTTTCCACCGGATACTCCGCAATAGCAAGATCGTCCAAAATGTGAAAACGTTGGGATAATGGGTCATTCGGATGCTCCTGAATTCATTATGAGGTTGTAACCGCAAATTAGAGCATCAGAAGTGCCCTAATCGAGTTCGCGAAAATGACCCAGCAAAATGTCATTTTCACCTCTATTCTGCAATAGCCAGATCGTCAAAAATGGGAAACTAACGGGAAAATGGGATGTTTGGATGCTCCTGAATCCATTATGAAGTCGTAACCGCAAATTGGAGCATCACACATCCCTAATCAGCCCTAATCACTTACTCCCAGTGAAAATTTATTTGGGCTATTTGAGATGTATGGAATGTACAGGGTTCCCCCTACACAGCAAAAAGACAATAACGCGGACGGCAGGATTTGAACCTGCGCGGGCAGAGCCCAATGCATTTCGAGTGCACCTCCGTAACCACTTGGATACGTCCGCTACTGTTCCTTTGCAACTTCTGGAGGAGTCATCGAAAGAACAGGAGGAATGAACAGTGTTTCACAGAACAAAAAAAAGGCTTTGCTCCCGGCGGGGTTTGAACCCGCGATCCCAGGCTCATAAGACCTGTGCCTTAACCACTAGGCCACGAGAGCGTCGAGCCCTTTTATCCCTTGATAAGGCGACCGTGGTCTAGTGGCATGATGGACCCCTCCCAAGGGTTCGACCCGGGTTCGATTCCCGGCGGTCGCATAGCCTTTTTTAAGCTGGGCATGTAGAAAACATCGTTGGAAGTAATTAGAAGCAGAGTGGCGCAGTGGTCAGCGCGGTGGGCTCATAACCCACAGGTCATAGGATCGAAACCTATCTCTGCTAGAAAACCTTTTTCAGTGAACCCATTTTTTTGACTTGAAAAAAATTTTTTGCACACCAAAAAAAAGTTGGTCAGACCCTTGCCAACATCTCACTAAGTTTGGGCAGCTATCGTCTAGTGGTTAGGACGTCCGCCTTACACGCGGAAGATCGCTGGTTCAATCCCAGCTAGTTGTACTTTTCATTTTTGAATTTCCTTCACAATTTTTACAGGTGGTGTTGACTGTGAAGGGACACTTCCTTAAAACAAGAAAAGAATATGAAACAAGCCCCATTGGCGCAATGGATAGCGCGTTGGACTTCTAATCCAAAGGTTGTGGGTTCGAGTCCCACATGGGGTAATTCTTTTCTTTGTTTTTTATTTTTCAGATTCGGTGTGATTGAAGACTTTCTCTGGACGCATTCATTTTAAAAACAGGCTTCATTGTATCCTCGGTAGTATAGAGGTCAGTATTTCCGCCTGTCACGCGGAAGACCCGGGTTCAATTCCCGGCCGGGGAACTCTTTTTATGTGTTGTGTTTTCTTCTGTTTTTCCTTTTGCTCCGTTTTGGTTGTCCTTTCTCACCGTTCTCATTTCATTTCTAATATAAATCTGTTGGCAAGGCAGGATGGCCGAGAGGTCTAAGGCGGAGGACTCAAGTTCCTTTCTCTTCGGAGGCGTGGGTTCAAACCCCACTCCTGTCACACTTTTTTCCTTCTGTTGTCCAGAATCAATTTTTCAAGGAATCAGTTTTTTCACAATTTGTTTTTTCTGACAAAAAATTTGTGACACAAAATCTCGAAAAAAAGAGGGGCTCAGCAGGGAATCGAACCCTGGACCTCTCGCACCCAAAGCGAGAATCATGCCACTAGACCACTAAGCCTTCGTTTTGTACCCATATTCCCATTTTCTTCTGTCCAAAATTTTTTTTTTATTTTGACACAGTTTTGGGTTCTGGGTGGTGAATGCACACACCATCTCGTTTCTATGAACCATATAAATGTCAGCACCTATGGTCTAGTTGGTTATGACGCCTCGTTAACACCGAGGAGGTCTCCGGTTCAAACCCGGATAGGTGTACACTTCTTTTTGTGTGTTTGTTTTTTGGCCTTGTGTTGTCCATTTTTTTTGGGGTGAGCGCACATCCGCAAACACGTGTCATAATGCTAACGTTTGCGGCTGTGCTACTCTGCCTATTTTTTTGGATTTGGTGAAAAATGGTACCAAAATCAAATCCCGGAGCGATCAGTTTTTGTTGCCGGAAGCACATGTGGAAATGGGTGGGAATTCCTTAACATTTCCGCATGTGCTTCCTTTTCAGTCCTTTCCATCTCGAACGAACTTTGATCAGTGGGAACATGAAACAGACTGACAGGTTACATAGCGTCTCAGCTCAACCTGATTGCAGGCCAAAAAATAATTTTCGGCCAAAATTTTTTTTAAGTTTTTGTTGCCAGAAGCCATATGCTGAAACTTTGCACAGCACACAGTGAGCTGTGCGCCCACAACGGAGGGCCTGTTCTGTGCGCCCACAATGGGGGGTGTTCTGTGCGCCCGACATACCAAAAAATTTTCGTCCAAAAAATTGGGATGTAGTAGCACAGCGCACTTTTCCAATGTAGTAGCACAGCACACCTTGAAAATTGTTATTAGAGTTGAGGGGAAAAAAGAGAAGTGCCTCCACCTGGGATTGAACCAGGGACCTTCAGATCTTCAGTCTGACGCTCTCCCAACTGAGCTAAAGAGGCCTTGTTTTAGGGTATGCATATTTTTTACACGGCCAACATTTTTTGAACAGGTCAAAGTCAAAGTAGTAGAAAAAGTATTGGTCGTGACAGGGCTCGAACCTGGGACCGTTGGCTTATTAGACCAATGCTCTACCGACTGAGCTACACGACCGACAATAATGACGAAAGGAATTGCCTACCTGGGGTGCACACTATTTTTTTCTATTTTGCACAAAACTGTATTTGCATGACCTCCTCGTACCAATGCTCCGCAACAGCAAAATGGTCAAAAATGCAAAAATGTTGGGAAAATGGGTTATTTGGGTGCTCCTGAATCCATTATGAGGTTAAACGATGTGATTAGAGCATCAGAAGTATCCTGATCGAGTTGACGAAAATGACCCTATTGTACTGCCATTCCACAAAGGAAAAAATGGTCAAAAAGGCGAAAACGTTGGGAAAATGGGTTGGATTTAGGCGCTCCTGAACGCATTATGAGGTCAGAACCGCAAATTGGAGCACCAGAAGTGCCCTAATCGAGTTGGCGAAAATGACCCACTAAAATGACTTTTGTGCCACCATGCCACGAATGGCAAAATGTTCAAAAATGTGAAAATATTGGGAAAACGGGTTATTCGGCTGCTCATGAAGCCATTATGAGGTCAGAATCGCCAATTGGAGCATCAGAAGTGTCCTGATAGAGTTGGTTAAAATGACCCAGTAAAATGCCTATTGTACTGCTATTGCGCAATAGCAAAATGCTCAAAAATGTGAAAACGTTGGGAAAATGGGTCATTTGGATGCTCCTGAACGCATTATGAGGTCAGACTCGCCAATTGGACCATCACACACATCCTCATCGCAGGCACTGCACAATGATGTCAGTTCATATTTTTGTGTGTTTGACTGGCCCAACCAAAAAATAATCAACAAAATATTGCAAAAAAATGGACATTGAGGGGTTCGAACCCTCGGCCTCCCGTATGCAGAACGGGCGCTCTACCACTGAGCTAAACGCCCCTGATAAATGTCCCTCAAGGAGAGGTACTTGGGGCACGTTCTGTTCGTCTATTTTGTCAATTTTTTCAAGAACGCAACAAGCCTTGAAATTGACTCTTTCCTTTAAAACGAATGCCCGCCTAGCTCAGCGGTAGAGCGTTGGACTTTTAATCCAATGGTCGTGGGTTCGATCCCCACGGCGGGTGCCTACTTTTTTGGATCAATTGGATTCTCTTTTTTTTGTGCTCATTTTCAGGATCTGGGGCGTTGTACTTCCTCAACTATGCTGACGTATCCAAGTGGTTACGGAGGTGGACTTGAAATCCACTGGGCTCTGCCCGCGCAGGTTCGAACCCTGCCGTCAGCGTTCTTTACCTTTTCGTTTGATTTCTGGGATTTATGTTTTTGCCATCAAATGCAAAGATTGAAGATGTGTGTGTGACAAAGCTCCAAAAAATATTGAAAACACTTGGAAAAAGAAAAGTTCTCCCACGCGGGTTTGAACCGCGGCTACTGGATTCAAAGTCCAGGGTGCTAACCACTACACCATAGGAGAGATAATCCGGATCCTTTTGTTCACACAACAACGATGGAAAATTTGGTGGTTGCAGGTACACACAAGTACCCCACGTTGATTCTTCGATTTAAGTTAATATGAGCCTCCCTAGCTCAGTCGGTAGAGCGCAAGGCCCTTAACCTTGTGGTCGCGGGTTCGAGCCCCGCGGGAGGTGCTTTTTGTATTGATACCTGAATTTTTCTGAAATTTTTTTATTTGTTGGAAAACATGGTGTGTCGGTCGTTGTGCAGTGAGCCCGCCATCGTGCGAAATCGTGCCCAAAAATTTTTTTTGGTGGTCACAATCGCAATGATTTTTGGTGACCACGCAAGTGATCACTAACGTGTCGTTAAACAAAGTACAAGCTTCGTCCTAAGTACTGACAGGTAATTAAGCGGACGTACCCAAGTGGTTACGGGGCTCGCCTGCTAAGCGAGTGTGCTCTGCATGCGCAAGTTCGAACCTTGCCGTTCGCGTTTTTTATACACTGCATCGATCCCTTTTTTCATTCTTTTCTGAACTTTTTCAAACTCAAAAAAAACCTGGCAAAATCTGTTTTATCTTCAGGTCAAGAATCTCCAAGTTAGGACAGCATTCAAGATGTTTGGTTTTTTTGGTGAGACAACCTTGGAAGTCCTGAAAAATAGTTTCAACATCAAGATGACACACAATGTGGGTTTTTTGCTCAAAATTAAAATTGGACTCAAAAACTCAAAAAAAATGAAAAATCTCCTCCTGTTGGGTTCGAACCAACGACCTGCAGGTTAACAGCCTGACGCGCTACCGACTGCGCCAAGGAGGATCTGATTGTTAGCGAAGACAGCATTTACATGGGGACCTTATTCAAAACGAAAACACACACAAGGAATGACGGAAACTTATGGCCGCGTTACGAAGAGAATGCGAGAGAATTCGTGGCTCGGTGGTCTAGTGGCATGATTCTCGCTTAGGGTGCGAGAGGTCCGGGGTTCAATTCCCCGCCGAGCCCTTGTCTTTTTGGATTTTCATTTTTATTTTTTCGTTTGAAATTCCGTGTTGCTTGCACAAAAGTACCCTTTTTGGATTGTGCCTAAGTATCACCCCCCCTTTAGTACAGTGGTTAGTATACCTGGCTTTCACCCAGGCGACCCGGGTTCAAACCCCGGAGGGGGAATCCTTTTTGATTGCTTTCAAATTTCGGAGCTGTTTTTTTTGATATTTTCGCATTTCTGAATTTTCAATTTGGCAAAGTTTTGTGACAAAAGGAGGAAATCTAAAAATATTTTGGAATGAACAAAAAGTACTCGCGGCGGGGATCGAACCCGCAACCTCCGGCGTCGGGAACCGACGCGCTTCCATTGCGCCACGCGAGCTTATCTTGTTTCCCAAGATCTCAGATTATGGAGAAGGTTTGGCAATGTCTAAAAAAGTTCAAAAAGTGATAAAACAGCCAGTGTCCCTTGGTGCATGACTGGTTGTACTGTGGTGGACCCGTGCACTTTCCATACAGTCCTATGCCAGAAAACCCACACACAATGGGTTTGCGGGTTTTCTACATCCACTGTACCTGTGCATAAGATAACCCATCGTGAAACTCCCTTGTGCACCCGACATACCACCCCTGGCCATATTGGTCAGGCATATTAGTAAGGGTACCTGGTCAGATCTGACCAGACACCTGGTCACAGTGACTGGGCACAGTAGGAACCACAGCTGAAATGGGTGGGGGCTTAAAGCCGTGTTCCAGCATGTGGTTCCTCTTTAGGTCCCAGCATGTAGTACACCCGACATACCACAGCCCAGGCCATATTGGTAAGGCATATTAGTAGGGGCACCTGGTCACAGTGACTAGGGGGATTCCTAATCGGGCGCACAGGGGGATTCCTAATCGGGCGCACAGGGGGTCCCTAATCGGGCGCACAGGGGGGTCGGCCCGCAAACCTGATGATCATATTACCTCTGACCAGCGCACCGGCCATACTGACTTACATGTTTATTTACTGGGAATTTTGTGAAGAAATAAACATGTAAGTCAGGTTGGGTTTATGAACATGTCGTAGTCCCAACCTGACTTACATGGTTATGAAAAACCTGACTTACATGGTTATTAACCCAGGGAATTTTGTGAACAAATAAACATGTAAGTCAGGTTTTTCATAAACACGTAAGTTAACCCAAAAACATGTGGCCACCAGAGCGGCCATACTGACTTACATGTTTATGAACTGGGATTTTTGTGAACAAATAAACATGCAAGTCAGTATGGGTTTATAAACATGTGAGTCAAATTTTTTTTCGATTGTGACGGAAGTTGTGACTGAACTGACTTACTATGTCGAGCAAAAACCCGCATCAGACAAAAAAATTCTTTCTCCACTAAGAATCCTTACACAAGAAAGAGTACATATCATTTCCACTTTTTCGTTTTGAACGAGTTTGTGACCGACCTGAAACTGTCCGAAACCATATTGTTTTGCTTTTTCCAATCGCAAAAAGAGAGTGCGTAATCCGGGAATCGAACCCGGGCCGACCCCGTGGCGGGGGGCCATTCTACCACTAGACCAATTACGCTACGATATTAGTCGAAATTGTGCTCGAGTTGCCGCTCGTTGCATAGTTGAAAAATATTTCACAATGTCCCGGGAAATAAAACCCTTTCTGAGATCCCAATAAGTGGGAGTATTCAAGCGGTTATGGTTTAGTGGTTAGAACACCCGTTTGTGGCACGGGAGACCCGAGTTCAATTCTCGGTAACCGCTTTTTTAGCTGTACAATCAACCATTTTCATTTTTTCCAACTCCAAAAATATGCAGGCCACATAAAAAATACTATTGCCTAAAGACATGGACCGTGTGGCTCAATGGAAGAGCGCCTGACCACGGATCAGGCGGTTGCAGGTTCGAGTCCTGCCACGGTTGCTTCTTTTTTTAAACAATTTGAACAATTTCAAATTATTTTCATTTTGAAATCGCCCCCCACAAGGAAAACACTTTGCATGAAAGTAACAGCACTTATGGTATAACGGTTAGTATTCTCGCCTTCCAAGCGAGCGGCCCGGGTTCGACTCCCGGTAAGTGCAGTTCTTTTTTTTAGGGGGAAGCAAAATTTTCATGTTCAGAAAATATTTCTGAAATGTCGACTTTTCAAAGAATTTCCAGTTTTCAAGTTTTCCCCAAAAATTTTTCAACTTTCTTACGGGTGGGTTGACTACCAAAAAATCCAAAATCCCTGGGTTACCCCCCTTCCCACTGGACCCAATGTTTTTATCTGTTGTCACTGTAATTCATTTGACACCAATCTCTCACTTTTTTGTGTTTTCAAAAAAGTTCAAAAAAACAATGTTCAAAAAGTTAACCCCGTGCGGGACTCGAACCCGCAACCTTTGGATTCGAAGTCCAACGCGCTATCCATTGCGCCAACGGGGCCTGATTTGATTTTCATCAGAAAAGAAACGAAACAATGAATGGGAGCCCTGTACAAAAAAGAATTCCCCGGCCGGGAATTGAACCCGGGTCTTCCGCGTGACAGGCGGAAATACTGACCTCTATACTACCGAGGATACAATCTTTACTCTGATTTAATTTCGCGCATTAAAATGGTCCAAAATGAGCACAGAAATGACGAAAATGCACGAAATTTTGTGAACAAAAAATGAATCGCAGTCGGCAGGACTTGAACCTGCGCGGGCAGAGCCCAATGGATTTCTAGTCCACCTCCGTAACCACTTGGATACGACTGCTGTAATTCTCACCGTTCTTTGTTTTTAGGCAGTCATCTGTTTGCAGAAAATAATCTGGAACACGAAAACGAAAAAAATCCTCTCGGCCGGAATCGAACCAGCGACCGCTCGATAACCGAGTATTCTACAGTCGAGCGCTCTACCAATTGAGCTACGAGAGGTTCTACAACTGTCATTGTTTTCACAGAAGCCCATAAAATTTTTTGGCTCAAAAAAATTTTTTTGCCACACAAACCTGTAGAAATTTGCACCCCATGTATTTCTTAATGATACGATAATATCAAGGCGAGGTTGGCGCAGTCGGGAGCGCGTAGGTCCCATAATCCTAAGGTCGTCAGTTCGATCCTGGCACCTCGCACTTTTTTGTGTGTCTTTTTCCTTTGTGTGGGATTTTCAGCAAAATTTCCACCTTCATGCTAAACGCATTGAAGCCCTAAATCATGGGCCCTATGGTGTAGCGGTAGCACTATGGATTCCAAATCCATCAACGGCGGTTCGATTCCGTCTAGGGTCATTTCTTTTTTTACACACTTTCCTTTCTGTGTTGTCTTGAAAAACTTCTTCGCAGGAGAAACAGCAAAAGCATCTTAATCAGCGGCGATTTAGCTCAGTGGCAGAGCATTGGTCTTGTAAACCAAGGGTCGGGGGTTCGATCCCCCCAGTTGCCTTTCTATTTTTTGGTGATGTGATGTGATGCGGTTGTGCTGAAGAAGCAGCAACTGAGCACTGGATGTGACAGGCAGGAACGCAGAAGGGAGATGGCCTGGCCGTACTCCAGTACAGGCCCGAGCGAGTGCTCACAGAATGGGCTCCAAAAACCAGCACAGAATGGAATGGCTGGAGACTTTTTGGCTTACTGTAAGGATTTGTTAGGAGTGGAAAAAAAAACTCCTGACCCGGGTATTGAATTTTCAGATCATTTTCTCAGTCACAATGCAAGCACAGAATGGAAACGAAAAACCAGCACAGAATGGAATGGCTGGAGTCTTATAGCCGTGTTCCATTCTGTGCTTGGTTTTGGTTTCCATTCTGTGCTTGCATTGTGACTGAGAAAATGATCCGAAAATTCAATAGCCAGGTCAGGAGTTTTTCCATCTGAATTATGGATTGCTAAGGATTTCCCAGCCATTCCATTCTGTGCTGGATTCCACCATTCTGTACTGGTGAGTCGCCAAGAAGCGGCAGCTGAGCACACTGGACATGCCCAGAAAGGAGATAAGTTGTGGGGCTGAAACGTGCTATCCCCAGCAAAAGGGTCTGGCACTTTTCGCGAGTGGAAGCAGTTCACACCTGGTTGAACGCAAAACCTACACCGGTCGGTGGGAGTCCTGTGTTGGTTCGGAAAACACATATTTTCACCCAAATTCCACTCTCAACTTGCCAACGAAACAGAACTGAGATCAAGTGGAGGAAATATTTTTTGGTTTTCATTTGCCTCAAAATCTCAGAAACCTGCAAAATCGTAAGCATTCAAAAAGAAAAGCACCTCCCGCGGGGCTCGAACCCGCGACCACAAGGTTAAGGGCCTTGCGCTCTACCGACTGAGCTAGGGAGGCTCACATTCATTTAAACCAAAGAATCATTGTGGGGTGGTCATGCAGAAAAGTCTCTTGTCCTAAATTTGACCACCCCAGAGAAAAGGAAAGAAGGTAAAACTATTAGGCCCGTGTAGCCCAATGGATAAGGCGTTCGCTTCCTAAGCGAAAGATTGTGGGTTCGATCCCCACCATGGGTATTCTCTTTTTCACTGGGAAGTGAAAATATGGAAAATCATTTTTCAAGATTCTCTCACTATCTTGGGATTTTGGTGACAACAAAGATATGGCAAAATACTTTCACAAAAATACACTTTTCCAAACTTCCTCATCTTGGGATTTTGGTGGTCGAAAAGATGTGGACATAATTTTTCTAAACAATTCCCAAGCAAGAAAAGTACCTGAATAAAAAGAGGGGCTCAGCAGGGAATCGAACCCTGGACCTCTCGCACCCGAAGCGAGAATCATGCCACTAGACCACTAAGCCACTGATTATTTTCTTCATCCAGATTTACATGATGGTGTTATTATTCAAAAGTCAGAAATTCTTCTCTCCAAAACTTGGTCTAAAAAAAGGTATTTTCCGCTGCGGGGAATTGAACCCCGGTCTGCCGGGTGAGAGCCGGCTGTTCTAACCACTATACTACAGCGGATCTGATAGTAGGCAAAACTATTATCTGCATGGGGACATCTTTTCAATCGTTGCATTGCGAAAATGTGAAGGAAAGTTGAAAAAGAAATTACAGCTAGTCGGGATTGAACCGACGATCTCTCGCGTGTGAGGCGAGCGTCCTAACCACTAGACGATAGCTGCTACAATAATGACCGGAAGTGTTTTCCACAAGAGGTAGGTTTTCTGCGGAAAAATGGTAATAACGTGACGAGAGTGGGGTTTGAACCCACGCCTCCGAAGAGACCAGGGCCTAAACCTGGCGCCTTAGACCGCTCGGCCATCTCGCCTTCCCAGTTTTTTATGACTTTTGCAAAGAACAGAAAATGGTTTGAGAAGGGAAAAAAGTCTCCTCCTGTTGGGTTCGAACCAACGACCTGCAGGTTAACAGCCTGACGCGCTACCGACTGCGCCAAGGAGGACCTGACAAGTGTGCTTTTTGTGTTTTGCACAATCTTGAAAACAAAACAAAATGGATGGATTGAAAATGAAAAAGAAAAAGAACAACAAGTGACGAGAGTGGGGTTTGAACCCACGCCCCCGAAGGGACCAGGGCCTTAACCTGGCGCCTTAGACCACTCGGCCATCTCGCCTTCAATAAAAGCCAACAAGAATATGAAAGTGGGAATGTGTTTCAAACAGTCATAGAGGAGAATAACAAGGGACGAAACGGAGAAAAAGGAAAGTTCTCCTACGCGGATTCGAACCGCGGTCGCGAGATTCAGAGTCTCGAGTGCTAACCACTACACCATAGGAGATACAATTCTGTCGCTTCCTTCTTTTTCTTTGGTACCAAAAAGAATCGAGATCTGGAAATATCACAACAGTGTTTCCCAGCCAAAAAATGTTTGGAGATTGAGGGTATCGATCCCTCTACCTCTCGCATGCTGAGCGAGCGCTCTACCATTTGAGCTAAACCCCCTTACATTTCTTAAACGAATCTTTACAAGGTGGGGATGGAATTCAAAACCAAAAAGGGAGAAGTAACACTCAAGAGAAAATCTGGTCTTGAAACAAAAAGTTTTCGGCCTTGCATAGGGCCCAGTATGTCCCACAGGGTAGTTGCCCCAGATTCAGGTCCCCGCACAAGCCAAACCAATATTTTAAAATCGATTTTTTTGAAAAAAATATTTTTCAAAAAAAATCGTGATTTTTGGGATTTTGGTGATTTTTACAGTTTTGCACACCCTGAAAATCGATTTTTTCGGCTCCGCCGGTGAAATATCGACATAATTTAGGTATGTTATGTGCATAATATACCCATTAGAGCCCATTCAAGTCACATTCCGACCATTTTTCGTGAAAAAATGCAACTTTTTGTCACCGTGACCCCGAAAAATGACGATTTTTTGGTCGATTTTTTCGGCCAAAAATTTCGTACCACAGGGCCATACCATATACTGGGATTATCAACTTTTTGAAAATACGGCCTGGTATTCGGGTGTATATGTCCCATGGGGCCCATAGTAACCTTACTGTGTCATGCCGAAAGCCAATCTTAATAGTAAAATTCGATTTTCTGTGAAAAATATTTTCACCAAAAAATCGTCATTTTTCCGATTTTCGTCATTTTTACAGTTTTGCACACCCTGAAAATCGAATTTTTCGGCTCCGCCGGTGAAATATCGACATAATTTAGGTATGTTATGTGCATAATATACCCATTAGAGCCCATTCAAGTCACATTCCGACCATTTTTCGTGAAAAAATGCAACTTTTTGTCACCGTGACCCCGAAAAATGACGATTTTTTGGTCGATTTTTTTGGCCAAAAATTTCGTACCACAGGGCCATACCATATACTGGGATTATCAACTTTTTGAAAATACGGCCTGGTATTTGGGTGTATATGTCCCATGGGGCCCATAGTAACCTTACTGTGTCATGCCGAAAGCCAATCTTAATAGTAAAATTCGATTTTCTGTGAAAAATATTTTCACCAAAAAATCGTCATTTTTCCGATTTTCGTCATTTTTACAGTTTTGCACACCCTGAAAATCGATTTTTTCGGCTCCGCCGGTGAAATATCGACATAATTTAGGTATGTTATGTGCATAATATACCCATTAGAGCCCATTCAAGTCACATTCCGACCATTTTTCGTGAAAAAATGCAACTTTTTGTCACCGTGACCCCCAAAAATGACGATTTTTTGGTCGATTTTTTCGGCCAAAAATTTCGTACCACAGGGCCATACCATATACTGGGATTATCAACTTTTTGAAAATACGGCCTGGTATTCGGGTGTATATGTCCCATGGGGCCCATAGTAACCTTACTGGGTCATGCCGAAAGCCAATCTTAATAGTAAAATTCGATTTTCTGTGAAAAATATTTTCACCAAAAAATCGTCATTTTTCCGATTTTCGTCATTTTTACAGTTTTGCACACCCTGAAAATCGATTTTTTCGGCTCCGCCGGTGAAATATCGACATAATTTAGGTATGTTATGTGCATAATATACCCATTAGAGCCCATTCAAGTCACATTCCGACCATTTTTCGTGAAAAAATGCAACTTTTTGTCACCGTGACCCCGAAAAATGACGATTTTTTGGTCGATTTTTTCGGCCAAAAATTTCGTACCACAGGGCCATACCATATACTGGGATTATCAACTTTTTGAAAATACGGCCTGGTATTCGGGTGTATATGTCCCATGGGGCCCATAGTAACCTTACTGTGTCATGCCGAAAGCCAATCTTAATAGTAAAATTCGATTTTCTGTGAAAAATATTTTCACCAAAAAATCGTCATTTTTCCGATTTTCGTCATTTTTACAGTTTTGCACACCCTGAAAATCGATATTTTCGGCTCCGCCGGTGAAATATCGACATAATTTAGGTATGTTATGTGCATAATATACCCATTAGAGCCCATTCAAGTCACATTCCGACCATTTTTCGTGAAAAAATGCAACTTTTTGTCACCGTGACCCCGAAAAATGACGATTTTTTGGTCGATTTTTTCGGCCAAAAATTTCGTACCACAGGGCCATACCATATACTGGGATTATCAACTTTTTGAAAATACGGCCTGGTATTCGGGTGTATATGTCCCATGGGGCCCATAGTAACCTTACTGTGTCATGCCGAAAGCCAATCTTAATAGTAAAATTCGATTTTCTGTGAAAAATATTTTCACCAAAAAATCGTCATTTTTCCGATTTTCGTCATTTTTACAGTTTTGCACACCCTGAAAATCGAATTTTTCGGCTCCGCCGGTGAAATATCGACATAATTTAGGTATGTTATGTGCATAATATACCCATTAGAGCCCATTCAAGTCACATTCCGACCATTTTTCGTGAAAAAATGCAACTTTTTGTCACCGTGACCCCGAAAAATGACGATTTTTTGGTCGATTTTTTCGGCCAAAAATTTCGTACCACAGGGCCATACCATATACTGGGATTATCAACTTTTTGAAAATACGGCCTGGTATTCGGGTGTATATGTCCCATGGGGCCCATAGTAACCTTACTGGGTCATGCCGAAAGCCAATCTTAATAGTAAAATTCGATTTTCTGTGAAAAATATTTTCACCAAAAAATCGTCATTTTTCCGATTTTCGTCATTTTTACAGTTTTGCACACCCTGAAAATCGATTTTTTCGGCTCCGCCGGTGAAATATCGACATAATTTAGGTATGTTATGTGCATAATATACCCATTAGAGCCCATTCAAGTCACATTCCGACCATTTTTCGTGAAAAAATGCAACTTTTTGTCACCGTGACCCCCAAAAATGACGATTTTTTGGTCGATTTTTTCGGCCAAAAATTTCGTACCACAGGGCCATACCATATACTGGGATTATCAACTTTTTGAAAATACGGCCTGGTATTCGGGTGTATATGTCCCATGGGGCCCATAGTAACCTTACTGGGTCATGCCGAAAGCCAATCTTAATAGTAAAATTCGATTTTCTGTGAAAAATATTTTCACCAAAAAATCGTCATTTTTCCGATTTTCGTCATTTTTACAGTTTTGCACACCCTGAAAATCGAATTTTTCGGCTCCGCCGGTGAAATATCGACATAATTTAGGTATGTTATGTGCATAATATACCCATTAGAGCCCATTCAAGTCACATTCCGACCATTTTTCGTGAAAAAATGCAACTTTTTGTCACCGTGACCCCCAAAAATGACGATTTTTTGGTCGATTTTTTCGGCCAAAAATTTCGTACCACAGGGCCATACCATATACTGGGATTATCAACTTTTTGAAAATACGGCCTGGTATTCGGGTGTATATGTCCCATGGGGCCCATAGTAACCTTACTGGGTCATGCCGAAAGCCAATCTTAATAGTAAAATTCGATTTTCTGTGAAAAATATTTTCACCAAAAAATCGTCATTTTTCCGATTTTCGTCATTTTTACAGTTTTGCACACCCTGAAAATCGATTTTTTCGGCTCCGCCGGTGAAATATCGACATAATTTAGGTATGTTATGTGCATAATATACCCATTAGAGCCCATTCAAGTCACATTCCGACCATTTTTCGTGAAAAAATGCAACTTTTTGTCACCGTGACCCCGAAAAATGACGATTTTTTGGTCGATTTTTTCGGCCAAAAATTTCGTACCACAGGGCCATACCATATACTGGGATTATCAACTTTTTGAAAATACGGCCTGGTATTCGGGTGTATATGTCCCATGGGGCCCATAGTAACCTTACTGTGTCATGCCGAAAGCCAATCTTAATAGTAAAATTCGATTTTCTGTGAAAAATATTTTCACCAAAAAATCGTCATTTTTCCGATTTTCGTCATTTTTACAGTTTTGCACACCCTGAAAATCGATTTTTTCGGCTCCGCCGGTGAAATATCGACATAATTTAGGTATGTTATGTGCATAAAATACCCATTAGAGCCCATTCAAGTCACATTCCGACCATTTTTCGTGAAAAAATGCAACTTTTTGTCACCGTGACCCCCAAAAATGACGATTTTTTGGTCGATTTTTTCGGCCAAAAATTTCGTACCACAGGGCCATACCATATACTGGGATTATCAACTTTTTGAAAATACGGCCTGGTATTCGGGTGTATATGTCCCATGGGGCCCATAGTAACCTTACTGGGTCATGCCGAAAGCCAATCTTAATAGTAAAATTCGATTTTCTGTGAAAAATATTTTCACCAAAAAATCGTCATTTTTCCGATTTTCGTCATTTTTACAGTTTTGCACACCCTGAAAATCGATTTTTTCGGCTCCGCCGGTGAAATATCGACATAATTTAGGTATGTTATGTGCATAAAATACCCATTAGAGCCCATTCAAGTCACATTCCGACCATTTTTCGTGAAAAAATGCAACTTTTTGTCACCGTGACCCCGAAAAATGACGATTTTTTGGTCGATTTTTTCGGCCAAAAATTTCGTACCACAGGGCCATACCATATACTGGGATTATCAACTTTTTGAAAATACGGCCTGGTATTCGGGTGTATATGTCCCATGGGGCCCATAGTAACCTTACTGGGTCATGCCGAAAGCCAATCTTAATAGTAAAATTCGATTTTCTGTGAAAAATATTTTCACCAAAAAATCGTCATTTTTCCGATTTTCGTCATTTTTACAGTTTTGCACACCCTGAAAATCGAATTTTTCGGCTCCGCCGGTGAAATATCGACATAATTTAGGTATGTTATGTGCATAATATACCCATTAGAGCCCATTCAAGTCACATTCCGACCATTTTTCGTGAAAAAATGCAACTTTTTGTCACCGTGACCCCGAAAAATGACGATTTTTTGGTCGATTTTTTCGGCCAAAAATTTCGTACCACAGGGCCATACCATATACTGGGATTATCAACTTTTTGAAAATACGGCCTGGTATTCGGGTGTATATGTCCCATGGGGCCCATAGTAACCTTACTGGGTCATGCCGAAAGCCAATCTTAATAGTAAAATTCGATTTTCTGTGAAAAATATTTTCACCAAAAAATCGTCATTTTTCCGATTTTCGTCATTTTTACAGTTTTGCACACCCTGAAAATCGATTTTTTCGGCTCCGCCGGTGAAATATCGACATAATTTAGGTATGTTATGTGCATAATATACCCATTAGAGCCCATTCAAGTCACATTCCGACCATTTTTCGTGAAAAAATGCAACTTTTTGTCACCGTGACCCCGAAAAATGACGATTTTTTGGTCGATTTTTTCGGCCAAAAATTTCGTACCACAGGGCCATACCATATACTGGGATTATCAACTTTTTGAAAATACGGCCTGGTATTCGGGTGTATATGTCCCATGGGGCCCATAGTAACCTTACTGTGTCATGCCGAAAGCCAATCTTAATAGTAAAATTCGATTTTCTGTGAAAAATATTTTCACCAAAAAATCGTCATTTTTCCGATTTTCGTCATTTTTACAGTTTTGCACACCCTGAAAATCGAATTTTTCGGCTCCGCCGGTGAAATATCGACATAATTTAGGTATGTTATGTGCATAATATACCCATTAGAGCCCATTCAAGTCACATTCCGACCATTTTTCGTGAAAAAATGCAACTTTTTGTCACCGTGACCCCGAAAAATGACGATTTTTTGGTCGATTTTTTTGGCCAAAAATTTCGTACCACAGGGCCATACCATATACTGGGATTATCAACTTTTTGAAAATACGGCCTGGTATTTGGGTGTATATGTCCCATGGGGCCCATAGTAACCTTACTGTGTCATGCCGAAAGCCAATCTTAATAGTAAAATTCGATTTTCTGTGAAAAATATTTTCACCAAAAAATCGTCATTTTTCCGATTTTCGTCATTTTTACAGTTTTGCACACCCTGAAAATCGATTTTTTCGGCTCCGCCGGTGAAATATCGACATAATTTAGGTATGTTATGTGCATAATATACCCATTAGAGCCCATTCAAGTCACATTCCGACCATTTTTCGTGAAAAAATGCAACTTTTTGTCACCGTGACCCCCAAAAATGACGATTTTTTGGTCGATTTTTTCGGCCAAAAATTTCGTACCACAGGGCCATACCATATACTGGGATTATCAACTTTTTGAAAATACGGCCTGGTATTCGGGTGTATATGTCCCATGGGGCCCATAGTAACCTTACTGGGTCATGCCGAAAGCCAATCTTAATAGTAAAATTCGATTTTCTGTGAAAAATATTTTCACCAAAAAATCGTCATTTTTCCGATTTTCGTCATTTTTACAGTTTTGCACACCCTGAAAATCGATTTTTTCGGCTCCGCCGGTGAAATATCGACATAATTTAGGTATGTTATGTGCATAATATACCCATTAGAGCCCATTCAAGTCACATTCCGACCATTTTTCGTGAAAAAATGCAACTTTTTGTCACCGTGACCCCGAAAAATGACGATTTTTTGGTCGATTTTTTCGGCCAAAAATTTCGTACCACAGGGCCATACCATATACTGGGATTATCAACTTTTTGAAAATACGGCCTGGTATTCGGGTGTATATGTCCCATGGGGCCCATAGTAACCTTACTGTGTCATGCCGAAAGCCAATCTTAATAGTAAAATTCGATTTTCTGTGAAAAATATTTTCACCAAAAAATCGTCATTTTTCCGATTTTCGTCATTTTTACAGTTTTGCACACCCTGAAAATCGAATTTTTCGGCTCCGCCGGTGAAATATCGACATAATTTAGGTATGTTATGTGCATAATATACCCATTAGAGCCCATTCAAGTCACATTCCGACCATTTTTCGTGAAAAAATGCAACTTTTTGTCACCGTGACCCCGAAAAATGACGATTTTTTGGTCGATTTTTTTGGCCAAAAATTTCGTACCACAGGGCCATACCATATACTGGGATTATCAACTTTTTGAAAATACGGCCTGGTATTTGGGTGTATATGTCCCATGGGGCCCATAGTAACCTTACTGTGTCATGCCGAAAGCCAATCTTAATAGTAAAATTCGATTTTCTGTGAAAAATATTTTCACCAAAAAATCGTCATTTTTCCGATTTTCGTCATTTTTACAGTTTTGCACACCCTGAAAATCGATTTTTTCGGCTCCGCCGGTGAAATATCGACATAATTTAGGTATGTTATGTGCATAATATACCCATTAGAGCCCATTCAAGTCACATTCCGACCATTTTTCGTGAAAAAATGCAACTTTTTGTCACCGTGACCCCCAAAAATGACGATTTTTTGGTCGATTTTTTCGGCCAAAAATTTCGTACCACAGGGCCATACCATATACTGGGATTATCAACTTTTTGAAAATACGGCCTGGTATTCGGGTGTATATGTCCCATGGGGCCCATAGTAACCTTACTGGGTCATGCCGAAAGCCAATCTTAATAGTAAAATTCGATTTTCTGTGAAAAATATTTTCACCAAAAAATCGTCATTTTTCCGATTTTCGTCATTTTTACAGTTTTGCACACCCTGAAAATCGATTTTTTCGGCTCCGCCGGTGAAATATCGACATAATTTAGGTATGTTATGTGCATAATATACCCATTAGAGCCCATTCAAGTCACATTCCGACCATTTTTCGTGAAAAAATGCAACTTTTTGTCACCGTGACCCCGAAAAATGACGATTTTTTGGTCGATTTTTTCGGCCAAAAATTTCGTACCACAGGGCCATACCATATACTGGGATTATCAACTTTTTGAAAATACGGCCTGGTATTCGGGTGTATATGTCCCATGGGGCCCATAGTAACCTTACTGTGTCATGCCGAAAGCCAATCTTAATAGTAAAATTCGATTTTCTGTGAAAAATATTTTCACCAAAAAATCGTCATTTTTCCGATTTTCGTCATTTTTACAGTTTTGCACACCCTGAAAATCGATATTTTCGGCTCCGCCGGTGAAATATCGACATAATTTAGGTATGTTATGTGCATAATATACCCATTAGAGCCCATTCAAGTCACATTCCGACCATTTTTCGTGAAAAAATGCAACTTTTTGTCACCGTGACCCCGAAAAATGACGATTTTTTGGTCGATTTTTTCGGCCAAAAATTTCGTACCACAGGGCCATACCATATACTGGGATTATCAACTTTTTGAAAATACGGCCTGGTATTCGGGTGTATATGTCCCATGGGGCCCATAGTAACCTTACTGTGTCATGCCGAAAGCCAATCTTAATAGTAAAATTCGATTTTCTGTGAAAAATATTTTCACCAAAAAATCGTCATTTTTCCGATTTTCGTCATTTTTACAGTTTTGCACACCCTGAAAATCGAATTTTTCGGCTCCGCCGGTGAAATATCGACATAATTTAGGTATGTTATGTGCATAATATACCCATTAGAGCCCATTCAAGTCACATTCCGACCATTTTTCGTGAAAAAATGCAACTTTTTGTCACCGTGACCCCGAAAAATGACGATTTTTTGGTCGATTTTTTCGGCCAAAAATTTCGTACCACAGGGCCATACCATATACTGGGATTATCAACTTTTTGAAAATACGGCCTGGTATTCGGGTGTATATGTCCCATGGGGCCCATAGTAACCTTACTGGGTCATGCCGAAAGCCAATCTTAATAGTAAAATTCGATTTTCTGTGAAAAATATTTTCACCAAAAAATCGTCATTTTTCCGATTTTCGTCATTTTTACAGTTTTGCACACCCTGAAAATCGATTTTTTCGGCTCCGCCGGTGAAATATCGACATAATTTAGGTATGTTATGTGCATAATATACCCATTAGAGCCCATTCAAGTCACATTCCGACCATTTTTCGTGAAAAAATGCAACTTTTTGTCACCGTGACCCCCAAAAATGACGATTTTTTGGTCGATTTTTTCGGCCAAAAATTTCGTACCACAGGGCCATACCATATACTGGGATTATCAACTTTTTGAAAATACGGCCTGGTATTCGGGTGTATATGTCCCATGGGGCCCATAGTAACCTTACTGGGTCATGCCGAAAGCCAATCTTAATAGTAAAATTCGATTTTCTGTGAAAAATATTTTCACCAAAAAATCGTCATTTTTCCGATTTTCGTCATTTTTACAGTTTTGCACACCCTGAAAATCGAATTTTTCGGCTCCGCCGGTGAAATATCGACATAATTTAGGTATGTTATGTGCATAATATACCCATTAGAGCCCATTCAAGTCACATTCCGACCATTTTTCGTGAAAAAATGCAACTTTTTGTCACCGTGACCCCCAAAAATGACGATTTTTTGGTCGATTTTTTCGGCCAAAAATTTCGTACCACAGGGCCATACCATATACTGGGATTATCAACTTTTTGAAAATACGGCCTGGTATTCGGGTGTATATGTCCCATGGGGCCCATAGTAACCTTACTGGGTCATGCCGAAAGCCAATCTTAATAGTAAAATTCGATTTTCTGTGAAAAATATTTTCACCAAAAAATCGTCATTTTTCCGATTTTCGTCATTTTTACAGTTTTGCACACCCTGAAAATCGATTTTTTCGGCTCCGCCGGTGAAATATCGACATAATTTAGGTATGTTATGTGCATAATATACCCATTAGAGCCCATTCAAGTCACATTCCGACCATTTTTCGTGAAAAAATGCAACTTTTTGTCACCGTGACCCCGAAAAATGACGATTTTTTGGTCGATTTTTTCGGCCAAAAATTTCGTACCACAGGGCCATACCATATACTGGGATTATCAACTTTTTGAAAATACGGCCTGGTATTCGGGTGTATATGTCCCATGGGGCCCATAGTAACCTTACTGTGTCATGCCGAAAGCCAATCTTAATAGTAAAATTCGATTTTCTGTGAAAAATATTTTCACCAAAAAATCGTCATTTTTCCGATTTTCGTCATTTTTACAGTTTTGCACACCCTGAAAATCGATTTTTTCGGCTCCGCCGGTGAAATATCGACATAATTTAGGTATGTTATGTGCATAAAATACCCATTAGAGCCCATTCAAGTCACATTCCGACCATTTTTCGTGAAAAAATGCAACTTTTTGTCACCGTGACCCCCAAAAATGACGATTTTTTGGTCGATTTTTTCGGCCAAAAATTTCGTACCACAGGGCCATACCATATACTGGGATTATCAACTTTTTGAAAATACGGCCTGGTATTCGGGTGTATATGTCCCATGGGGCCCATAGTAACCTTACTGGGTCATGCCGAAAGCCAATCTTAATAGTAAAATTCGATTTTCTGTGAAAAATATTTTCACCAAAAAATCGTCATTTTTTCGATTTTCGTCATTTTTACAGTTTTGCACACCCTGAAAATCGATTTTTTCGGCTCCGCCGGTGAAATATCGACATAATTTAGGTATGTTATGTGCATAATATACCCATTAGAGCCCATTCAAGTCACATTCCGACCATTTTTCGTGAAAAAATGCAACTTTTTGTCACCGTGACCCCGAAAAATGACGATTTTTTGGTCGATTTTTTCGGCCAAAAATTTCGTACCACAGGGCCATACCATATACTGGGATTATCAACTTTTTGAAAATACGGCCTGGTATTCGGGTGTATATGTCCCATGGGGCCCATAGTAACCTTACTGTGTCATGCCGAAAGCCAATCTTAATAGTAAAATTCGATTTTCTGTGAAAAATATTTTCACCAAAAAATCGTCATTTTTCCGATTTTCGTCATTTTTACAGTTTTGCACACCCTGAAAATCGATTATTTCGGCTCCGCCGGTGAAATATCGACATAATTTAGGTATGTTATGTGCATAAAATACCCATTAGAGCCCATTCAAGTCACATTCCGACCATTTTTCGTGAAAAAATGCAACTTTTTGTCACCGTGACCCCCAAAAATGACGATTTTTTGGTCGATTTTTTCGGCCAAAAATTTCGTACCACAGGGCCATACCATATACTGGGATTATCAACTTTTTGAAAATACGGCCTGGTATTCGGGTGTATATGTCCCATGGGGCCCATAGTAACCTTACTGGGTCATGCCGAAAGCCAATCTTAATAGTAAAATTCGATTTTCTGTGAAAAATATTTTCACCAAAAAATCGTCATTTTTCCGATTTTCGTCATTTTTACAGTTTTGCACACCCTGAAAATCGATTTTTTCGGCTCCGCCGGTGAAATATCGACATAATTTAGGTATGTTATGTGCATAAAATACCCATTAGAGCCCATTCAAGTCACATTCCGACCATTTTTCGTGAAAAAATGCAACTTTTTGTCACCGTGACCCCGAAAAATGACGATTTTTTGGTCGATTTTTTCGGCCAAAAATTTCGTACCACAGGGCCATACCATATACTGGGATTATCAACTTTTTGAAAATACGGCCTGGTATTCGGGTGTATATGTCCCATGGGGCCCATAGTAACCTTACTGGGTCATGCCGAAAGCCAATCTTAATAGTAAAATTCGATTTTCTGTGAAAAATATTTTCACCAAAAAATCGTCATTTTTCCGATTTTCGTCATTTTTACAGTTTTGCACACCCTGAAAATCGAATTTTTCGGCTCCGCCGGTGAAATATCGACATAATTTAGGTATGTTATGTGCATAATATACCCATTAGAGCCCATTCAAGTCACATTCCGACCATTTTTCGTGAAAAAATGCAACTTTTTGTCACCGTGACCCCGAAAAATGACGATTTTTTGGTCGATTTTTTCGGCCAAAAATTTCGTACCACAGGGCCATACCATATACTGGGATTATCAACTTTTTGAAAATACGGCCTGGTATTCGGGTGTATATGTCCCATGGGGCCCATAGTAACCTTACTGGGTCATGCCGAAAGCCAATCTTAATAGTAAAATTCGATTTTCTGTGAAAAATATTTTCACCAAAAAATCGTCATTTTTCCGATTTTCGTCATTTTTACAGTTTTGCACACCCTGAAAATCGATTTTTTCGGCTCCGCCGGTGAAATATCGACATAATTTAGGTATGTTATGTGCATAATATACCCATTAGAGCCCATTCAAGTCACATTCCGACCATTTTTCGTGAAAAAATGCAACTTTTTGTCACCGTGACCCCGAAAAATGACGATTTTTTGGTCGATTTTTTCGGCCAAAAATTTCGTACCACAGGGCCATACCATATACTGGGATTATCAACTTTTTGAAAATACGGCCTGGTATTCGGGTGTATATGTCCCATGGGGCCCATAGTAACCTTACTGTGTCATGCCGAAAGCCAATCTTAATAGTAAAATTCGATTTTCTGTGAAAAATATTTTCACCAAAAAATCGTCATTTTTCCGATTTTCGTCATTTTTACAGTTTTGCACACCCTGAAAATCGATTATTTCGGCTCCGCCGGTGAAATATCGACATAATTTAGGTATGTTATGTGCATAAAATACCCATTAGAGCCCATTCAAGTCACATTCCGACCATTTTTCGTGAAAAAATGCAACTTTTTGTCACCGTGACCCCCAAAAATGACGATTTTTTGGTCGATTTTTTCGGCCAAAAATTTCGTACCACAGGGCCATACCATATACTGGGATTATCAACTTTTTGAAAATACGGCCTGGTATTCGGGTGTATATGTCCCATGGGGCCCATAGTAACCTTACTGGGTCATGCCGAAAGCCAATCTTAATAGTAAAATTCGATTTTCTGTGAAAAATATTTTCACCAAAAAATCGTCATTTTTCCGATTTTCGTCATTTTTACAGTTTTGCACACCCTGAAAATCGATTTTTTCGGCTCCGCCGGTGAAATATCGACATAATTTAGGTATGTTATGTGCATAAAATACCCATTAGAGCCCATTCAAGTCACATTCCGACCATTTTTCGTGAAAAAATGCAACTTTTTGTCACCGTGACCCCGAAAAATGACGATTTTTTGGTCGATTTTTTCGGCCAAAAATTTCGTACCACAGGGCCATACCATATACTGGGATTATCAACTTTTTGAAAATACGGCCTGGTATTCGGGTGTATATGTCCCATGGGGCCCATAGTAACCTTACTGGGTCATGCCGAAAGCCAATCTTAATAGTAAAATTCGATTTTCTGTGAAAAATATTTTCACCAAAAAATCGTCATTTTTCCGATTTTCGTCATTTTTACAGTTTTGCACACCCTGAAAATCGAATTTTTCGGCTCCGCCGGTGAAATATCGACATAATTTAGGTATGTTATGTGCATAATATACCCATTAGAGCCCATTCAAGTCACATTCCGACCATTTTTCGTGAAAAAATGCAACTTTTTGTCACCGTGACCCCGAAAAATGACGATTTTTTGGTCGATTTTTTCGGCCAAAAATTTCGTACCACAGGGCCATACCATATACTGGGATTATCAACTTTTTGAAAATACGGCCTGGTATTCGGGTGTATATGTCCCATGGGGCCCATAGTAACCTTACTGGGTCATGCCGAAAGCCAATCTTAATAGTAAAATTCGATTTTCTGTGAAAAATATTTTCACCAAAAAATCGTCATTTTTCCGATTTTCGTCATTTTTACAGTTTTGCACACCCTGAAAATCGATTTTTTCGGCTCCGCCGGTGAAATATCGACATAATTTAGGTATGTTATGTGCATAATATACCCATTAGAGCCCATTCAAGTCACATTCCGACCATTTTTCGTGAAAAAATGCAACTTTTTGTCACCGTGACCCCGAAAAATGACGATTTTTTGGTCGATTTTTTCGGCCAAAAATTTCGTACCACAGGGCCATACCATATACTGGGATTATCAACTTTTTGAAAATACGGCCTGGTATTCGGGTGTATATGTCCCATGGGGCCCATAGTAACCTTACTGTGTCATGCCGAAAGCCAATCTTAATAGTAAAATTCGATTTTCTGTGAAAAATATTTTCACCAAAAAATCGTCATTTTTCCGATTTTCGTCATTTTTACAGTTTTGCACACCCTGAAAATCGATTATTTCGGCTCCGCCGGTGAAATATCGACATAATTTAGGTATGTTATGTGCATAAAATACCCATTAGAGCCCATTCAAGTCACATTCCGACCATTTTTCGTGAAAAAATGCAACTTTTTGTCACCGTGACCCCCAAAAATGACGATTTTTTGGTCGATTTTTTCGGCCAAAAATTTCGTACCACAGGGCCATACCATATACTGGGATTATCAACTTTTTGAAAATACGGCCTGGTATTCGGGTGTATATGTCCCATGGGGCCCATAGTAACCTTACTGGGTCATGCCGAAAGCCAATCTTAATAGTAAAATTCGATTTTCTGTGAAAAATATTTTCACCAAAAAATCGTCATTTTTCCGATTTTCGTCATTTTTACAGTTTTGCACACCCTGAAAATCGAATTTTTCGGCTCCGCCGGTGAAATATCGACATAATTTAGGTATGTTATGTGCATAATATACCCATTAGAGCCCATTCAAGTCACATTCCGACCATTTTTCGTGAAAAAATGCAACTTTTTGTCACCGTGACCCCCAAAAATGACGATTTTTTGGTCGATTTTTTCGGCCAAAAATTTCGTACCACAGGGCCATACCATATACTGGGATTATCAACTTTTTGAAAATACGGCCTGGTATTCGGGTGTATATGTCCCATGGGGCCCATAGTAACCTTACTGGGTCATGCCGAAAGCCAATCTTAATAGTAAAATTCGATTTTCTGTGAAAAATATTTTCACCAAAAAATCGTCATTTTTCCGATTTTCGTCATTTTTACAGTTTTGCACACCCTGAAAATCGATTTTTTCGGCTCCGCCGGTGAAATATCGACATAATTTAGGTATGTTATGTGCATAAAATACCCATTAGAGCCCATTCAAGTCACATTCCGACCATTTTTCGTGAAAAAATGCAACTTTTTGTCACCGTGACCCCCAAAAATGACGATTTTTTGGTCGATTTTTTCGGCCAAAAATTTCGTACCACAGGGCCATACCATATACTGGGATTATCAACTTTTTGAAAATACGGCCTGGTATTCGGGTGTATATGTCCCATGGGGCCCATAGTAACCTTACTGGGTCATGCCGAAAGCCAATCTTAATAGTAAAATTCGATTTTCTGTGAAAAATATTTTCACCAAAAAATCGTCATTTTTCCGATTTTCGTCATTTTTACAGTTTTGCACACCCTGAAAATCGAATTTTTCGGCTCCGCCGGTGAAATATCGACATAATTTAGGTATGTTATGTGCATAATATACCCATTAGAGCCCATTCAAGTCACATTCCGACCATTTTTCGTGAAAAAATGCAACTTTTTGTCACCGTGACCCCCAAAAATGACGATTTTTTGGTCGATTTTTTCGGCCAAAAATTTCGTACCACAGGGCCATACCATATACTGGGATTATCAACTTTTTGAAAATACGGCCTGGTATTCGGGTGTATATGTCCCATGGGGCCCATAGTAACCTTACTGGGTCATGCCGAAAGCCAATCTTAATAGTAAAATTCGATTTTCTGTGAAAAATATTTTCACCAAAAAATCGTCATTTTTCCGATTTTCGTCATTTTTACAGTTTTGCACACCCTGAAAATCGATTTTTTCGGCTCCGCCGGTGAAATATCGACATAATTTAGGTATGTTATGTGCATAAAATACCCATTAGAGCCCATTCAAGTCACATTCCGACCATTTTTCGTGAAAAAATGCAACTTTTTGTCACCGTGACCCCCAAAAATGACGATTTTTTGGTCGATTTTTTCGGCCAAAAATTTCGTACCACAGGGCCATACCATATACTGGGATTATCAACTTTTTGAAAATACGGCCTGGTATTCGGGTGTATATGTCCCATGGGGCCCATAGTAACCTTACTGGGTCATGCCGAAAGCCAATCTTAATAGTAAAATTCGATTTTCTGTGAAAAATATTTTCACCAAAAAATCGTCATTTTTCCGATTTTCGTCATTTTTACAGTTTTGCACACCCTGAAAATCGAATTTTTCGGCTCCGCCGGTGAAATATCGACATAATTTAGGTATGTTATGTGCATAATATACCCATTAGAGCCCATTCAAGTCACATTCCGACCATTTTTCGTGAAAATATGCAACTTTTTGTCACTGTGACCCCGAAAAATGACGATTTTTTGGTCGATTTTTTTGGCCAAAAATTTCGTACCACAGGGCCATACCATATACTGGGATTATCAACTTTTTGAAAATACGGCCTGGTATTCGGGTGTATATGTCCCATGGGGCCCATAGTAACCTTACTGGGTCATGCCCAAAGCCAATCTTAATAGTAAAATTCGATTTTCTGTGAAAAATATTTTGACCAAAAAATCGTCATTTTCCGATTTTCGTCATTTTTACAGTTTTGCACACCCTGAAAATCGAATTTTTCGGCTCCGCCGGTGAAATATCGACATAATTTAGGTATGTTATGTGCATAATATACCCATTAGAGCCCATTCAAGTCACATTCCGACCATTTTTCGTGAAAAAATGCAACTTTTTGTCACCGTGACCCCGAAAAATGACGATTTTTTGGTCGATTTTTTCGGCCAAAAATTTCGTACCACAGGGCCATACCATATACTGGGATTATCAACTTTTTGAAAATACGGCCTGGTATTCGGGTGTATATGTCCCATGGGGCCCATAGTAACCTTACTGGGTCATGCCGAAAGCCAATCTTAATAGTAAAATTCGATTTTCTATACATAGCGCTCCAATTAGAGTGTTAGGGTATAATTAGAGTCTGGGATTTTGGGTCAAGTCAGTTAGAGTCCAGTTAGAGTATAATTAGAGTCGCTTTTCTTCAATTAGACTATAATTAGAGCGCAGTTAGAGCATAATTAGACTCTAACTACACTCTAATTATAGTCTAATTAGAGTAAAACAACAGGCTTCTTGTAGGTGCAAACGCCTTAAGGAACTGGTTCCCCTAAGGTTCCTCTGTAGGACCCAGGTGTCCAGGTGCCCACATAGCTGAGAATAAGACTTGGGGACCCGGGACCCGGTTATTCTCAGCCGGACTGGGACACAACTATGTGAAGGCGCTGTGGGTCCGCCTGAAAGCGGGTCGGGGACCCGGTCGCGGGAGGGTGGGGGCCTAGTCCAAGTCCTACTGTACCTAGTACCCGGGACTCGGGACCCGGCTTATTCTCAGCTATGGGTACCCGGACCCGCAGTGGCACATGCCCTCAAGTGTGAGTGACCCACACATGAGGGAATGCGACACCGCAAAAACTCTTCGTGCACCTTCGGGTGCAATGCCGCAGACAGGCCAAACAGCGTTGGACTCAGAGGAATTCCTGCTGTGCAGGTAACAAACATGAGAACCAACTCCCAGTAACAAGGGGCGCCTTTTGGCGGGCGTTATTGAGGATGTTTGGGGTGCAAAGTTTTCCACAATTTTGATGCGCGGGTACAGAAGTGTTGTCTTGTTCTTTCATCTCTAGGAATGTAAATGTCAATCGAGTTTAACTACCACTAAGGGGTCGAAGGGGATAATCCCAGTATCAAAGGTTGTGTCGACGGGAAATCTATGAGTATACGTTCATTTCATCCGCAGAAATAACTACTTATGAACCCAGGAGAGATCCAAGCCTCGCGCTAAACCACCACCCGCGATTGACTTAGATGTTATAACAAAGAGAATTCATAACAAACAACACCCTACCCCATGCACACTAAAGTGCCATGCTTCAAGTGATCATGCCCTGGGCCAAAATTCCTGTGCTAAAAAGGCAACAAGACCAGTGTGAATTGTGCACTGGTTTTCTGGGGGAACAAACAATATTTTCTTGTATCTAGTCCTCTGCAAGCAGAAAACAGACGTTCTGGATTACAAAATCGAATTTCTTGCACTGGCTATGCTCCCTGGGTTTATGGCTATAGCATTGGTTGATGTGCCCCTCTTATTGACCCTATTATAAGACTCTAATTAGAGTCTAATTAGAGTCCAGTTAGAGTATTAGAGTTCAGTTAGAGTTTTAAAGACTCTAATTATACTCTAACTGCCGACTCTAATTATCTAGTTGGAGTCTAATTAGAGCGCTATGTATAATTTTCTGTGAAAAATATTTTCACCAAAAAATCGTCATTTTTCCGATTTTCGTCATTTTTACAGTTTTGCACACCCTGAAAATCGATTTTTTCGGCTCCGCCGGTGAAATATCGACATAATTTAGGTATGTTATGTGCATAATATACCCATTAGAGCCCATTCAAGTCACATTCCGACCATTTTTCGTGAAAAAATGCAACTTTTTGTCACCGTGACCCCCAAAAATGACGATTTTTTGGTCGATTTTTTCGGCCAAAAATTTCGTACCACAGGGCCATACCATATACTGGGATTATCAACTTTTTGAAAATACGGCCTGGTATTCGGGTGTATATGTCCCATGGGGCCCATAGTAACCTTACTGTGTCATGCCGAACGCCAATCTTAATAGTAAAATTCGATTTTCTGTGAAAAATATTTTCACCAAAAAATCGTCATTTTTCCGATTTTCGTCATTTTTACAGTTTTGCACACCCTGAAAATCGATTTTTTCGGCTCCGCCAGTGAAATATCGACATAATTTAGGTATGTTATGTGCATAAAATACCCATTAGAGCCCATTCAAGTCACATTCCGACCATTTTTCGTGAAAAAATGCAACTTTTTGTCACCGTGACCCCGAAAAATGACGATTTTTTGGTCGATTTTTTCGGCCAAAAATTTCGTACCACAGGGCCATACCATATACTGGGATTATCAACTTTTTGAAAATACGGCCTGGTATTCGGGTGTATATGTCCCATGGGGCCCATAGTAACCTTACTGGGTCATGCCGAAAGCCAATCTTAATAGTAAAGTTCGATTTTCTGTGAAAAATATTTTCACCAAAAAATCGTCATTTTTCCGATTTTCGTCATTTTTACAGTTTTGCACACCCTGAAAATCGATTTTTTCGGCTCCGCCAGTGAAATATCGACATAATTTAGGTATGTTATGTGCATAAAATACCCATTAGAGCCCATTCAAGTCACATTCCGACCATTTTTCGTGAAAAAATGCAACTTTTTGTCACCGTGACCCCCAAAAATGACGATTTTTTGGTCGATTTTTTTGGCCAAAAATTTCGTACCACAGGGCCATACCATATACTGGGATTATCAACTTTTTGAAAATACGGCCTGGTATTCGGGTGTTTTTGTCCCATGGGGCCCATAGTAACCTTACTGGGTCATGCCGAAAGCCAATCTTAATAGTAAAATTCGATTTTCTGTGAAAAATATTTTCACCAAAAAATCGTCATTTTTCCGATTTTCGTCATTTTTACAGTTTTGCACACCCTGAAAATCGAATTTTTCGGCTCCGCCGGTGAAATATCGACATAATTTAGGTATGTTATGTGCATAATATACCCATTAGAGCCCATTCAAGTCACATTCCGACCATTTTTCGTGAAAAAATGCAACTTTTTGTCACCGTGACCCCGAAAAATGACGATTTTTTGGTCGATTTTTTCGGCCAAAAATTTCGTACCACAGGGCCATACCATATACTGGGATTATCAACTTTTTGAAAATACGGCCTGGTATTCGGGTGTATATGTCCCATGGGGCCCATAGTAACCTTACTGGGTCATGCCGAAAGCCAATCTTAATAGTAAAGTTCGATTTTCTGTGAAAAATATTTTCACCAAAAAATCGTCATTTTTCCGATTTTCGTCATTTTTACAGTTTTGCACACCCTGAAAATCGATTTTTTCGGCTCCGCCAGTGAAATATCGACATAATTTAGGTATGTTATGTGCATAAAATACCCATTAGAGCCCATTCAAGTCACATTCCGACCATTTTTCGTGAAAAAATGCAACTTTTTGTCACCGTGACCCCGAAAAATGACGATTTTTTGGTCGATTTTTTCGGCCAAAAATTTCGTACCACAGGGCCATACCATATACTGGGATTATCAACTTTTTGAAAATACGGCCTGGTATTCGGGTGTATATGTCCCATGGGGCCCATAGTAACCTTACTGTGTCATGCCGAAAGCCAATCTTAATAGTAAAATTCGATTTTCTGTGAAAAATATTTTCACCAAAAAATCGTCATTTTTCCGATTTTCGTCATTTTTACAGTTTTGCACACCCTGAAAATCGATTTTTTCGGCTCCGCCGGTGAAATATCGACATAATTTAGGTATGTTATGTGCATAATATACCCATTAGAGCCCATTCAAGTCACATTCCGACCATTTTTCGTGAAAAAATGCAACTTTTTGTCACCGTGACCCCGAAAAATGACGATTTTTTGGTCGATTTTTTCGGCCAAAAATTTCGTACCACAGGGCCATACCATATACTGGGATTATCAACTTTTTGAAAATACGGCCTGGTATTCGGGTGTATATGTCCCATGGGGCCCATAGTAACCTTACTGGGTCATGCCGAAAGCCAATCTTAATAGTAAAATTCGATTTTCTGTGAAAAATATTTTCACCAAAAAATCGTCATTTTTCCGATTTTCGTCATTTTTACAGTTTTGCACACCCTGAAAATCGATTTTTTCGGCTCCGCCGGTGAAATATCGACATAATTTAGGTATGTTATGTGCATAAAATACCCATTAGAGCCCATTCAAGTCACATTCCGACCATTTTTCGTGAAAAAATGCAACTTTTTGTCACCGTGACCCCGAAAAATGACGATTTTTTGGTCGATTTTTTCGGCCAAAAATTTCGTACCACAGGGCCATACCATATACTGGGATTATCAACTTTTTGAAAATACGGCCTGGTATTCGGGTGTATATGTCCCATGGGGCCCATAGTAACCTTACTGGGTCATGCCGAAAGCCAATCTTAATAGTAAAGTTCGATTTTCTGTGAAAAATATTTTCACCAAAAAATCGTCATTTTTCCGATTTTCGTCATTTTTACAGTTTTGCACACCCTGAAAATCGATTTTTTCGGCTCCGCCAGTGAAATATCGACATAATTTAGGTATGTTATGTGCATAAAATACCCATTAGAGCCCATTCAAGTCACATTCCGACCATTTTTCGTGAAAAAATGCAACTTTTTGTCACCGTGACCCCGAAAAATGACGATTTTTTGGTCGATTTTTTCGGCCAAAAATTTCGTACCACAGGGCCATACCATATACTGGGATTATCAACTTTTTGAAAATACGGCCTGGTATTCGGGTGTATATGTCCCATGGGGCCCATAGTAACCTTACTGGGTCATGCCGAAAGCCAATCTTAATAGTAAAATTCGATTTTCTGTGAAAAATATTTTCACCAAAAAATCGTCATTTTTCCGATTTTCGTCATTTTTACAGTTTTGCACACCCTGAAAATCGATTTTTTCGGCTCCGCCGGTGAAATATCGACATAATTTAGGTATGTTATGTGCATTATATACCCATTAGAGCCCATTCAAGTCACATTCCGACCATTTTTCGTGAAAAAATGCAACTTTTTGTCACCGTGACCCCGAAAAATGACGATTTTTTGGTCGATTTTTTTGGCCAAAAATTTCGTACCACAGGGCCATACCATATACTGGGATTATCAACTTTTTGAAAATACGGCCTGGTATTCGGGTGTTTTTGTCCCATGGGGCCCATAGTAACCTTACTGTGTCATGCCGAAAGCCAATCTTAATAGTAAAATTCGATTTTCTGTGAAAAATATTTTCACCAAAAAATCGTCATTTTTCCGATTTTCGTCATTTTTACAGTTTTGCACACCCTGAAAATCGATTTTTTCGGCTCCGCCGGTGAAATATCGACATAATTTAGGTATGTTATGTGCATAATATACCCATTAGAGCCCATTCAAGTCACATTCCGACCATTTTTCGTGAAAAAATGCAACTTTTTGTCACCGTGACCCCCAAAAATGACGATTTTTTGGTCGATTTTTTCGGCCAAAAATTTCGTACCACAGGGCCATACCATATACTGGGATTATCAACTTTTTGAAAATACGGCCTGGTATTCGGGTGTATATGTCCCATGGGGCCCATAGTAACCTTACTGTGTCATGCCGAAAGCCAATCTTAATAGTAAAATTCGATTTTCTGTGAAAAATATTTTCACCAAAAAATCGTCATTTTTCCGATTTTCGTCATTTTTACAGTTTTGCACACCCTGAAAATCGATTTTTTCGGCTCCGCCGGTGAAATATCGACATAATTTAGGTATGTTATGTGCATAAAATACCCATTAGAGCCCATTCAAGTCACATTCCGACCATTTTTCGTGAAAAAATGCAACTTTTTGTCACCGTGACCCCGAAAAATGACGATTTTTTGGTCGATTTTTTTGGCCAAAAATTTCGTACCACAGGGCCATACCATATACTGGGATTATCAACTTTTTGAAAATACGGCCTGGTATTCGGGTGTATATGTCCCATGGGGCCCATAGTAACCTTACTGGGTCATGCCGAAAGCCAATCTTAATAGTAAAATTCGATTTTCTGTGAAAAATATTTTGACCAAAAAATCGTCATTTTTCCGATTTTCGTCATTTTTACAGTTTTGCACACCCTGAAAATCGAATTTTTCGGCTCCGCCGGTGAAATATCGACATAATTTAGGTATGTTATGTGCATAATATACCCATTAGAGCCCATTCAAGTCACATTCCGACCATTTTTCGTGAAAATATGCAACTTTTTGTCACTGTGACCCCGAAAAATGACGATTTTTTGGTCGATTTTTTTGGCCAAAAATTTCGTACCACAGGGCCATACCATATACTGGGATTATCAACGTTTTGAAAATACGGCCTGGTATTCGGGTGTATATGTCCCATGGGGCCCATAGTAACCTTACTGGGTCATGCCCAAAGCCAATCTTAATAGTAAAATTCGATTTTCTGTGAAAAATATTTTGACCAAAAAATCGTCATTTTCCGATTTTCGTCATTTTTACAGTTTTGCACACCCTGAAAATCGAATTTTTCGGCTCCGCCGGTGAAATATCGACATAATTTAGGTATGTTATGTGCATAATATACCCATTAGAGCCCATTCAAGTCACATTCCGACCATTTTTCGTGAAAAAATGCAACTTTTTGTCACCGTGACCCCGAAAAATGACGATTTTTTGGTCGATTTTTTCGGCCAAAAATTTCGTACCACAGGGCCATACCATATACTGGGATTATCAACTTTTTGAAAATACGGCCTGGTATTCGGGTGTATATGTCCCATGGGGCCCATAGTAACCTTACTGGGTCATGCCGAAAGCCAATCTTAATAGTAAAATTCGATTTTCTGTGAAAAATATTTTGACCAAAAAATCGTCATTTTTCCGATTTTCGTCATTTTTACAGTTTTGCACACCCTGAAAATCGAATTTTTCGGCTCCGCCGGTGAAATATCGACATAATTTAGGTATGTTATGTGCATAATATACCCATTAGAGCCCATTCAAGTCACATTCCGACCATTTTTCGTGAAAATATGCAACTTTTTGTCACTGTGACCCCGAAAAATGACGATTTTTTGGTCGATTTTTTTGGCCAAAAATTTCGTACCACAGGGCCATACCATATACTGGGATTATCAACTTTTTGAAAATACGGCCTGGTATTCGGGTGTATATGTCCCATGGGGCCCATAGTAACCTTACTGGGTCATGCCCAAAGCCAATCTTAATAGTAAAATTCGATTTTCTGTGAAAAATATTTTGACCAAAAAATCGTCATTTTTCCGATTTTCGTCATTTTTACAGTTTTGCACACCCTGAAAATCGAATTTTTCGGCTCCGCCGGTGAAATATCGACATAATTTAGGTATGTTATGTGCATAATATACCCATTAGAGCCCATTCAAGTCACATTCCGACCATTTTTCGTGAAAAAATGCAACTTTTTGTCACTGTGACCCCGAAAAATGACGATTTTTTGGTCGATTTTTTCGGCCAAAAATTTCGTACCACAGGGCCATACCATATACTGGGATTATCAACTTTTTGAAAATACGGCCTGGTATTCGGGTGTATATGTCCCATGGGGCCCATAGTAACCTTACTGGGTCATGCCCAAAGCCAATCTTAATAGTAAAATTCGATTTTCTGTGAAAAATATTTTGACCAAAAAATCGTCATTTTCCGATTTTCGTCATTTTTACAGTTTTGCACACCCTGAAAATCGATTTTTTCGGCTCCGCCGGTGAAATATCGACATAATTTAGGTATGTTATGTGCATAATATACCCATTAGAGCCCATTCAAGTCACATTCCGACCATTTTTCGTGAAAAAATGCAACTTTTTGTCACCGTGACCCCCAAAAATGACGATTTTTTGGTCGATTTTTTCGGCCAAAAATTTCGTACCACAGGGCCATACCATATACTGGGATTATCAACTTTTTGAAAATACGGCCTGGTATTCGGGTGTATATGTCCCATGGGGCCCATAGTAACCTTACTGTGTCATGCCGAAAGCCAATCTTAATAGTAAAATTCGATTTTCTGTGAAAAATATTTTCACCAAAAAATCGTCATTTTTCCGATTTTCGTCATTTTTACAGTTTTGCACACCCTGAAAATCGATTTTTTCGGCTCCGCCGGTGAAATATCGACATAATTTAGGTATGTTATGTGCATAATATACCCATTAGAGCCCATTCAAGTCACATTCCGACCATTTTTCGTGAAAAAATGCAACTTTTTGTCACCGTGACCCCGAAAAATGACGATTTTTTGGTCGATTTTTTCGGCCAAAAATTTCGTACCACAGGGCCATACCATATACTGGGATTATCAACTTTTTGAAAATACGGCCTGGTATTCGGGTGTATATGTCCCATGGGGCCCATAGTAACCTTACTGGGTCATGCCGAAAGCCAATCTTAATAGTAAAATTCGATTTTCTGTGAAAAATATTTTCACCAAAAAATCGTCATTTTTCCGATTTTCGTCATTTTTACAGTTTTGCACACCCTGAAAATCGATTTTTTCGGCTCCGCCGGTGAAATATCGACATAATTTAGGTATGTTATGTGCATAAAATACCCATTAGAGCCCATTCAAGTCACATTCCGACCATTTTTCGTGAAAAAATGCAACTTTTTGTCACCGTGACCCCGAAAAATGACGATTTTTTGGTCGATTTTTTCGGCCAAAAATTTCGTACCACAGGGCCATACCATATACTGGGATTATCAACTTTTTGAAAATACGGCCTGGTATTCGGGTGTATATGTCCCATGGGGCCCATAGTAACCTTACTGGGTCATGCCGAAAGCCAATCTTAATAGTAAAGTTCGACTTTCTGTGAAAAATATTTTCACCAAAAAATCGTCATTTTTCCGATTTTCGTCATTTTTACAGTTTTGCACACCCTGAAAATCGATTTTTTCGGCTCCGCCGGTGAAATATCGACATAATTTAGGTATGTTATGTGCATAATATACCCATTAGAGCCCATTCAAGTCACATTCCGACCATTTTTCGTGAAAAAATGCAACTTTTTGTCACCGTGACCCCGAAAAATGACGATTTTTTGGTCGATTTTTTCGGCCAAAAATTTCGTACCACAGGGCCATACCATATACTGGGATTATCAACTTTTTGAAAATACGGCCTGGTATTCGGGTGTATATGTCCCATGGGGCCCATAGTAACCTTACTGGGTCATGCCGAAAGCCAATCTTAATAGTAAAATTCGATTTTCTGTGAAAAATATTTTCACCAAAAAATCGTCATTTTTCCGATTTTCGTCATTTTTACAGTTTTGCACACCCTGAAAATCGATTTTTTCGGCTCCGCCGGTGAAATATCGACATAATTTAGGTATGTTATGTGCATAATATACCCATTAGAGCCCATTCAAGTCACATTCCGACCATTTTTCGTGAAAAAATGCAACTTTTTGTCACTGTGACCCCGAAAAATGACGATTTTTTGGTCGATTTTTTTGGCCAAAAATTTCGTACCACAGGGCCATACCATATACTGGGATTATCAACTTTTTGAAAATACGGCCTGGTATTCGGGTGTATATGTCCCATGGGGCCCATAGTAACCTTACTGGGTCATGCCCAAAGCCAATCTTAATAGTAAAATTCGATTTTCTGTGAAAAATATTTTGACCAAAAAATCGTCATTTTCCGATTTTCGTCATTTTTACAGTTTTGCACACCCTGAAAATCGAATTTTTCGGCTCCGCCGGTGAAATATCGACATAATTTAGGTATGTTATGTGCATAATATACCCATTAGAGCCCATTCAAGTCACATTCCGACCATTTTTCGTGAAAAAATGCAACTTTTTGTCACCGTGACCCCCAAAAATGACGATTTTTTGGTCGATTTTTTCGGCCAAAAATTTCGTACCACAGGGCCATACCATATACTGGGATTATCAACTTTTTGAAAATACGGCCTGGTATTCGGGTGTATATGTCCCATGGGGCCCATAGTAACCTTACTGGGTCATGCCGAAAGCCAATCTTAATAGTAAAATTCGATTTTCTGTGAAAAATATTTTCACCAAAAAATCGTCATTTTTCCGATTTTCGTCATTTTTACAGTTTTGCACACCCTGAAAATCGAATTTTTCGGCTCCGCCGGTGAAATATCGACATAATTTAGGTATGTTATGTGCATAATATACCCATTAGAGCCCATTCAAGTCACATTCCGACCATTTTTCGTGAAAAAATGCAACTTTTTGTCACCGTGACCCCGAAAAATGACGATTTTTTGGTCGATTTTTTCGGCCAAAAATTTCGTACCACAGGGCCATACCATATACTGGGATTATCAACTTTTTGAAAATACGGCCTGGTATTCGGGTGTATATGTCCCATGGGGCCCATAGTAACCTTACTGGGTCATGCCGAAAGCCAATCTTAATAGTAAAGTTCGATTTTCTGTGAAAAATATTTTCACCAAAAAATCGTCATTTTTCCGATTTTCGTCATTTTTACAGTTTTGCACACCCTGAAAATCGATTTTTTCGGCTCCGCCAGTGAAATATCGACATAATTTAGGTATGTTATGTGCATAAAATACCCATTAGAGCCCATTCAAGTCACATTCCGACCATTTTTCGTGAAAAAATGCAACTTTTTGTCACCGTGACCCCGAAAAATGACGATTTTTTGGTCGATTTTTTCGGCCAAAAATTTCGTACCACAGGGCCATACCATATACTGGGATTATCAACTTTTTGAAAATACGGCCTGGTATTCGGGTGTATATGTCCCATGGGGCCCATAGTAACCTTACTGGGTCATGCCGAAAGCCAATCTTAATAGTAAAATTCGATTTTCTGTGAAAAATATTTTCACCAAAAAATCGTCATTTTTCCGATTTTCGTCATTTTTACAGTTTTGCACACCCTGAAAATCGAATTTTTCGGCTCCGCCGGTGAAATATCGACATAATTTAGGTATGTTATGTGCATAATATACCCATTAGAGCCCATTCAAGTCACATTCCGACCATTTTTCGTGAAAAAATGCAACTTTTTGTCACCGTGACCCCGAAAAATGACGATTTTTTGGTCGATTTTTTCGGCCAAAAATTTCGTACCACAGGGCCATACCATATACTGGGATTATCAACTTTTTGAAAATACGGCCTGGTATTCGGGTGTATATGTCCCATGGGGCCCATAGTAACCTTACTGGGTCATGCCGAAAGCCAATCTTAATAGTAAAATTCGATTTTCTGTGAAAAATATTTTCACCAAAAAATCGTCATTTTTCCGATTTTCGTCATTTTTACAGTTTTGCACACCCTGAAAATCGATTTTTTCGGCTCCGCCGGTGAAATATCGACATAATTTAGGTATGTTATGTGCATAATATACCCATTAGAGCCCATTCAAGTCACATTCCGACCATTTTTCGTGAAAAAATGCAACTTTTTGTCACCGTGACCCCGAAAAATGACGATTTTTTGGTCGATTTTTTCGGCCAAAAATTTCGTACCACAGGGCCATACCATATACTGGGATTATCAACTTTTTGAAAATACGGCCTGGTATTCGGGTGTATATGTCCCATGGGGCCCATAGTAACCTTACTGTGTCATGCCGAAAGCCAATCTTAATAGTAAAATTCGATTTTCTGTGAAAAATATTTTCACCAAAAAATCGTCATTTTTCCGATTTTCGTCATTTTTACAGTTTTGCACACCCTGAAAATCGATTATTTCGGCTCCGCCGGTGAAATATCGACATAATTTAGGTATGTTATGTGCATAAAATACCCATTAGAGCCCATTCAAGTCACATTCCGACCATTTTTCGTGAAAAAATGCAACTTTTTGTCACCGTGACCCCGAAAAATGACGATTTTTTGGTCGATTTTTTCGGCCAAAAATTTCGTACCACAGGGCCATACCATATACTGGGATTATCAACTTTTTGAAAATACGGCCTGGTATTCGGGTGTATATGTCCCATGGGGCCCATAGTAACCTTACTGGGTCATGCCGAAAGCCAATCTTAATAGTAAAATTCGATTTTCTGTGAAAAATATTTTCACCAAAAAATCGTCATTTTTCCGATTTTCGTCATTTTTACAGTTTTGCACACCCTGAAAATCGAATTTTTCGGCTCCGCCGGTGAAATATCGACATAATTTAGGTATGTTATGTGCATAATATACCCATTAGAGCCCATTCAAGTCACATTCCGACCATTTTTCGTGAAAAAATGCAACTTTTTGTCACTGTGACCCCGAAAAATGACGATTTTTTGGTCGATTTTTTTGGCCAAAAATTTCGTACCACAGGGCCATACCATATACTGGGATTATCAACTTTTTGAAAATACGGCCTGGTATTCGGGTGTATATGTCCCATGGGGCCCATAGTAACCTTACTGGGTCATGCCGAAAGCCAATCTTAATAGTAAAATTCGATTTTCTGTGAAAAATATTTTCACCAAAAAATCGTCATTTTTCCGATTTTCGTCATTTTTACAGTTTTGCACACCCTGAAAATCGATTTTTTCGGCTCCGCCGGTGAAATATCGACATAATTTAGGTATGTTATGTGCATAATATACCCATTAGAGCCCATTCAAGTCACATTCCGACCATTTTTCGTGAAAAAATGCAACTTTTTGTCACTGTGACCCCGAAAAATGACGATTTTTTGGTCGATTTTTTTGGCCAAAAATTTCGTACCACAGGGCCATACCATATACTGGGATTATCAACTTTTTGAAAATACGGCCTGGTATTCGGGTGTATATGTCCCATGGGGCCCATAGTAACCTTACTGGGTCATGCCCAAAGCCAATCTTAATAGTAAAATTCGATTTTCTGTGAAAAATATTTTGACCAAAAAATCGTCATTTTCCGATTTTCGTCATTTTTACAGTTTTGCACACCCTGAAAATCGAATTTTTCGGCTCCGCCGGTGAAATATCGACATAATTTAGGTATGTTATGTGCATAATATACCCATTAGAGCCCATTCAAGTCACATTCCGACCATTTTTCGTGAAAAAATGCAACTTTTTGTCACCGTGACCCCCAAAAATGACGATTTTTTGGTCGATTTTTTCGGCCAAAAATTTCGTACCACAGGGCCATACCATATACTGGGATTATCAACTTTTTGAAAATACGGCCTGGTATTCGGGTGTATATGTCCCATGGGGCCCATAGTAACCTTACTGGGTCATGCCGAAAGCCAATCTTAATAGTAAAATTCGATTTTCTGTGAAAAATATTTTCACCAAAAAATCGTCATTTTTCCGATTTTCGTCATTTTTACAGTTTTGCACACCCTGAAAATCGATTTTTTCGGCTCCGCCGGTGAAATATCGACATAATTTAGGTATGTTATGTGCATAATATACCCATTAGAGCCCATTCAAGTCACATTCCGACCATTTTTCGTGAAAAAATGCAACTTTTTGTCACCGTGACCCCGAAAAATGACGATTTTTTGGTCGATTTTTTCGGCCAAAAATTTCGTACCACAGGGCCATACCATATACTGGGATTATCAACTTTTTGAAAATACGGCCTGGTATTCGGGTGTATATGTCCCATGGGGCCCATAGTAACCTTACTGTGTCATGCCGAAAGCCAATCTTAATAGTAAAATTCGATTTTCTGTGAAAAATATTTTCACCAAAAAATCGTCATTTTTCCGATTTTCGTCATTTTTACAGTTTTGCACACCCTGAAAATCGATTTTTTCGGCTCCGCCGGTGAAATATCGACATAATTTAGGTATGTTATGTGCATAAAATACCCATTAGAGCCCATTCAAGTCACATTCCGACCATTTTTCGTGAAAAAATGCAACTTTTTGTCACCGTGACCCCGAAAAATGACGATTTTTTGGTCGATTTTTTCGGCCAAAAATTTCGTACCACAGGGCCATACCATATACTGGGATTATCAACTTTTTGAAAATACGGCCTGGTATTCGGGTGTATATGTCCCATGGGGCCCATAGTAACCTTACTGGGTCATGCCGAAAGCCAATCTTAATAGTAAAATTCGATTTTCTGTGAAAAATATTTTCACCAAAAAATCGTCATTTTTCCGATTTTCGTCATTTTTACAGTTTTGCACACCCTGAAAATCGAATTTTTCGGCTCCGCCGGTGAAATATCGACATAATTTAGGTATGTTATGTGCATAATATACCCATTAGAGCCCATTCAAGTCACATTCCGACCATTTTTCGTGAAAAAATGCAACTTTTTGTCACTGTGACCCCGAAAAATGACGATTTTTTGGTCGATTTTTTTGGCCAAAAATTTCGTACCACAGGGCCATACCATATACTGGGATTATCAACTTTTTGAAAATACGGCCTGGTATTCGGGTGTATATGTCCCATGGGGCCCATAGTAACCTTACTGGGTCATGCCCAAAGCCAATCTTAATAGTAAAATTCGATTTTCTGTGAAAAATATTTTGACCAAAAAATCGTCATTTTCCGATTTTCGTCATTTTTACAGTTTTGCACACCCTGAAAATCGAATTTTTCGGCTCCGCCGGTGAAATATCGACATAATTTAGGTATGTTATGTGCATAATATACCCATTAGAGCCCATTCAAGTCACATTCCGACCATTTTTCGTGAAAAAATGCAACTTTTTGTCACCGTGACCCCGAAAAATGACGATTTTTTGGTCGATTTTTTCGGCCAAAAATTTCGTACCACAGGGCCATACCATATACTGGGATTATCAACTTTTTGAAAATACGGCCTGGTATTCGGGTGTATATGTCCCATGGGGCCCATAGTAACCTTACTGGGTCATGCCGAAAGCCAATCTTAATAGTAAAATTCGATTTTCTGTGAAAAATATTTTCACCAAAAAATCGTCATTTTTCCGATTTTCGTCATTTTTACAGTTTTGCACACCCTGAAAATCGATTTTTTCGGCTCCGCCGGTGAAATATCGACATAATTTAGGTATGTTATGTGCATAAAATACCCATTAGAGCCCATTCAAGTCACATTCCGACCATTTTTCGTGAAAAAATGCAACTTTTTGTCACCGTGACCCCGAAAAATGACGATTTTTTGGTCGATTTTTTTGGCCAAAAATTTCGTACCACAGGGCCATACCATATACTGGGATTATCAACTTTTTGAAAATACGGCCTGGTATTCGGGTGTTTTTGTCCCATGGGGCCCATAGTAACCTTACTGGGTCATGCCGAAAGCCAATCTTAATAGTAAAATTCGATTTTCTGTGAAAAATATTTTCACCAAAAAATCGTCATTTTTCCGATTTTCGTCATTTTTACAGTTTTGCACACCCTGAAAATCGATTTTTTCGGCTCCGCCGGTGAAATATCGACATAATTTAGGTATGTTATGTGCATAAAATACCCATTAGAGCCCATTCAAGTCACATTCCGACCATTTTTCGTGAAAAAATGCAACTTTTTGTCACCGTGACCCCGAAAAATGACGATTTTTTGGTCGATTTTTTTGGCCAAAAATTTCGTACCACAGGGCCATACCATATACTGGGATTATCAACTTTTTGAAAATACGGCCTGGTATTCGGGTGTATATGTCCCATGGGGCCCATAGTAACCTTACTGGGTCATGCCGAAAGCCAATCTTAATAGTAAAATTCGATTTTCTGTGAAAAATATTTTGACCAAAAAATCGTCATTTTTCCGATTTTCGTCATTTTTACAGTTTTGCACACCCTGAAAATCGAATTTTTCGGCTCCGCCGGTGAAATATCGACATAATTTAGGTATGTTATGTGCATAATATACCCATTAGAGCCCATTCAAGTCACATTCCGACCATTTTTCGTGAAAATATGCAACTTTTTGTCACTGTGACCCCGAAAAATGACGATTTTTTGGTCGATTTTTTTGGCCAAAAATTTCGTACCACAGGGCCATACCATATACTGGGATTATCAACTTTTTGAAAATACGGCCTGGTATTCGGGTGTATATGTCCCATGGGGCCCATAGTAACCTTACTGGGTCATGCCCAAAGCCAATCTTAATAGTAAAATTCGATTTTCTGTGAAAAATATTTTGACCAAAAAATCGTCATTTTCCGATTTTCGTCATTTTTACAGTTTTGCACACCCTGAAAATCGAATTTTTCGGCTCCGCCGGTGAAATATCGACATAATTTAGGTATGTTATGTGCATAATATACCCATTAGAGCCCATTCAAGTCACATTCCGACCATTTTTCGTGAAAAAATGCAACTTTTTGTCACCGTGACCCCGAAAAATGACGATTTTTTGGTCGATTTTTTCGGCCAAAAATTTCGTACCACAGGGCCATACCATATACTGGGATTATCAACTTTTTGAAAATACGGCCTGGTATTCGGGTGTATATGTCCCATGGGGCCCATAGTAACCTTACTGGGTCATGCCGAAAGCCAATCTTAATAGTAAAATTCGATTTTCTGTGAAAAATATTTTCACCAAAAAATCGTCATTTTTCCGATTTTCGTCATTTTTACAGTTTTGCACACCCTGAAAATCGAATTTTTCGGCTCCGCCGGTGAAATATCGACATAATTTAGGTATGTTATGTGCATAATATACCCATTAGAGCCCATTCAAGTCACATTCCGACCATTTTTCGTGAAAATATGCAACTTTTTGTCACTGTGACCCCGAAAAATGACGATTTTTTGGTCGATTTTTTTGGCCAAAAATTTCGTACCACAGGGCCATACCATATACTGGGATTATCAACTTTTTGAAAATACGGCCTGGTATTCGGGTGTATATGTCCCATGGGGCCCATAGTAACCTTACTGGGTCATGCCCAAAGCCAATCTTAATAGTAAAATTCGATTTTCTGTGAAAAATATTTTGACCAAAAAATCGTCATTTTCCGATTTTCGTCATTTTTACAGTTTTGCACACCCTGAAAATCGAATTTTTCGGCTCCGCCGGTGAAATATCGACATAATTTAGGTATGTTATGTGCATAATATACCCATTAGAGCCCATTCAAGTCACATTCCGACCATTTTTCGTGAAAAAATGCAACTTTTTGTCACCGTGACCCCCAAAAATGACGATTTTTTGGTCGATTTTTTCGGCCAAAAATTTCGTACCACAGGGCCATACCATATACTGGGATTATCAACTTTTTGAAAATACGGCCTGGTATTCGGGTGTATATGTCCCATGGGGCCCATAGTAACCTTAGTGTGTCATGCCGAAAGCCAATCTTAATAGTAAAATTCGATTTTCTGTGAAAAATATTTTCACCAAAAAATCGTCATTTTTCCGATTTTCGTCATTTTTACAGTTTTGCACACCCTGAAAATCGATTTTTTCGGCTCCGCCGGTGAAATATCGACATAATTTAGGTATGTTATGTGCATAATATACCCATTAGAGCCCATTCAAGTCACATTCCGACCATTTTTCGTGAAAAAATGCAACTTTTTGTCACCGTGACCCCGAAAAATGACGATTTTTTGGTCGATTTTTTCGGCCAAAAATTTCGTACCACAGGGCCATACCATATACTGGGATTATCAACTTTTTGAAAATACGGCCTGGTATTCGGGTGTATATGTCCCATGGGGCCCATAGTAACCTTACTGTGTCATGCCGAAAGCCAATCTTAATAGTAAAATTCGATTTTCTGTGAAAAATATTTTCACCAAAAAATCGTCATTTTTCCGATTTTCGTCATTTTTACAGTTTTGCACACCCTGAAAATCGATTTTTTCGGCTCCGCCGGTGAAATATCGACATAATTTAGGTATGTTATGTGCATAAAATACCCATTAGAGCCCATTCAAGTCACATTCCGACCATTTTTCGTGAAAAAATGCAACTTTTTGTCACCGTGACCCCGAAAAATGACGATTTTTTGGTCGATTTTTTCGGCCAAAAATTTCGTACCACAGGGCCATACCATATACTGGGATTATCAACTTTTTGAAAATACGGCCTGGTATTCGGGTGTATATGTCCCATGGGGCCCATAGTAACCTTACTGGGTCATGCCGAAAGCCAATCTTAATAGTAAAGTTCGATTTTCTGTGAAAAATATTTTCACCAAAAAATCGTCATTTTTCCGATTTTCGTCATTTTTACAGTTTTGCACACCCTGAAAATCGATTTTTTCGGCTCCGCCAGTGAAATATCGACATAATTTAGGTATGTTATGTGCATAAAATACCCATTAGAGCCCATTCAAGTCACATTCCGACCATTTTTCGTGAAAAAATGCAACTTTTTGTCACCGTGACCCCGAAAAATGACGATTTTTTGGTCGATTTTTTCGGCCAAAAATTTCGTACCACAGGGCCATACCATATACTGGGATTATCAACTTTTTGAAAATACGGCCTGGTATTCGGGTGTATATGTCCCATGGGGCCCATAGTAACCTTACTGGGTCATGCCGAAAGCCAATCTTAATAGTAAAATTCGATTTTCTGTGAAAAATATTTTCACCAAAAAATCGTCATTTTTCCGATTTTCGTCATTTTTACAGTTTTGCACACCCTGAAAATCGATTTTTTCGGCTCCGCCGGTGAAATATCGACATAATTTAGGTATGTTATGTGCATAATATACCCATTAGAGCCCATTCAAGTCACATTCCGACCATTTTTCGTGAAAAAATGCAACTTTTTGTCACTGTGACCCCGAAAAATGACGATTTTTTGGTCGATTTTTTTGGCCAAAAATTTCGTACCACAGGGCCATACCATATACTGGGATTATCAACTTTTTGAAAATACGGCCTGGTATTCGGGTGTATATGTCCCATGGGGCCCATAGTAACCTTACTGGGTCATGCCCAAAGCCAATCTTAATAGTAAAATTCGATTTTCTGTGAAAAATATTTTGACCAAAAAATCGTCATTTTCCGATTTTCGTCATTTTTACAGTTTTGCACACCCTGAAAATCGAATTTTTCGGCTCCGCCGGTGAAATATCGACATAATTTAGGTATGTTATGTGCATAATATACCCATTAGAGCCCATTCAAGTCACATTCCGACCATTTTTCGTGAAAAAATGCAACTTTTTGTCACCGTGACCCCCAAAAATGACGATTTTTTGGTCGATTTTTTCGGCCAAAAATTTCGTACCACAGGGCCATACCATATACTGGGATTATCAACTTTTTGAAAATACGGCCTGGTATTCGGGTGTATATGTCCCATGGGGCCCATAGTAACCTTACTGGGTCATGCCGAAAGCCAATCTTAATAGTAAAGTTCGATTTTCTGTGAAAAATATTTTCACCAAAAAATCGTCATTTTTCCGATTTTCGTCATTTTTACAGTTTTGCACACCCTGAAAATCGATTTTTTCGGCTCCGCCAGTGAAATATCGACATAATTTAGGTATGTTATGTGCATAAAATACCCATTAGAGCCCATTCAAGTCACATTCCGACCATTTTTCGTGAAAAAATGCAACTTTTTGTCACCGTGACCCCGAAAAATGACGATTTTTTGGTCGATTTTTTCGGCCAAAAATTTCGTACCACAGGGCCATACCATATACTGGGATTATCAACTTTTTGAAAATACGGCCTGGTATTCGGGTGTATATGTCCCATGGGGCCCATAGTAACCTTACTGGGTCATGCCGAAAGCCAATCTTAATAGTAAAATTCGATTTTCTGTGAAAAATATTTTCACCAAAAAATCGTCATTTTTCCGATTTTCGTCATTTTTACAGTTTTGCACACCCTGAAAATCGAATTTTTCGGCTCCGCCGGTGAAATATCGACATAATTTAGGTATGTTATGTGCATAATATACCCATTAGAGCCCATTCAAGTCACATTCCGACCATTTTTCGTGAAAAAATGCAACTTTTTGTCACCGTGACCCCGAAAAATGACGATTTTTTGGTCGATTTTTTCGGCCAAAAATTTCGTACCACAGGGCCATACCATATACTGGGATTATCAACTTTTTGAAAATACGGCCTGGTATTCGGGTGTATATGTCCCATGGGGCCCATAGTAACCTTACTGGGTCATGCCGAAAGCCAATCTTAATAGTAAAATTCGATTTTCTGTGAAAAATATTTTCACCAAAAAATCGTCATTTTTCCGATTTTCGTCATTTTTACAGTTTTGCACACCCTGAAAATCGAATTTTTCGGCTCCGCCGGTGAAATATCGACATAATTTAGGTATGTTATGTGCATAATATACCCATTAGAGCCCATTCAAGTCACATTCCGACCATTTTTCGTGAAAATATGCAACATTTTGTCACTGTGACCCCGAAAAATGACGATTTTTTGGTCGATTTTTTTGGCCAAAAATTTCGTACCACAGGGCCATACCATATACTGGGATTATCAACTTTTTGAAAATACGGCCTGGTATTCGGGTGTATATGTCCCATGGGGCCCATAGTAACCTTACTGGGTCATGCCCAAAGCCAATCTTAATAGTAAAATTCGATTTTCTGTGAAAAATATTTTGACCAAAAAATCGTCATTTTCCGATTTTCGTCATTTTTACAGTTTTGCACACCCTGAAAATCGAATTTTTCGGCTCCGCCGGTGAAATATCGACATAATTTAGGTATGTTATGTGCATAATATACCCATTAGAGCCCATTCAAGTCACATTCCGACCATTTTTCGTGAAAAAATGCAACTTTTTGTCACCGTGACCCCCAAAAATGACGATTTTTTGGTCGATTTTTTCGGCCAAAAATTTCGTACCACAGGGCCATACCATATACTGGGATTATCAACTTTTTGAAAATACGGCCTGGTATTCGGGTGTATATGTCCCATGGGGCCCATAGTAACCTTACTGTGTCATGCCGAAAGCCAATCTTAATAGTAAAATTCGATTTTCTGTGAAAAATATTTTCACCAAAAAATCGTCATTTTTCCGATTTTCGTCATTTTTACAGTTTTGCACACCCTGAAAATCGATTTTTTCGGCTCCGCCGGTGAAATATCGACATAATTTAGGTATGTTATGTGCATAAAATACCCATTAGAGCCCATTCAAGTCACATTCCGACCATTTTTCGTGAAAAAATGCAACTTTTTGTCACCGTGACCCCGAAAAATGACGATTTTTTGGTCGATTTTTTCGGCCAAAAATTTCGTACCACAGGGCCATACCATATACTGGGATTATCAACTTTTTGAAAATACGGCCTGGTATTCGGGTGTATATGTCCCATGGGGCCCATAGTAACCTTACTGGGTCATGCCGAAAGCCAATCTTAATAGTAAAATTCGATTTTCTGTGAAAAATATTTTCACCAAAAAATCGTCATTTTTCCGATTTTCGTCATTTTTACAGTTTTGCACACCCTGAAAATCGATTTTTTCGGCTCCGCCGGTGAAATATCGACATAATTTAGGTATGTTATGTGCATAAAATACCCATTAGAGCCCATTCAAGTCACATTCCGACCATTTTTCGTGAAAAAATGCAACTTTTTGTCACCGTGACCCCGAAAAATGACGATTTTTTGGTCGATTTTTTCGGCCAAAAATTTCGTACCACAGGGCCATACCATATACTGGGATTATCAACTTTTTGAAAATACGGCCTGGTATTCGGGTGTATATGTCCCATGGGGCCCATAGTAACCTTACTGTGTCATGCCGAAAGCCAATCTTAATAGTAAAATTCGATTTTCTGTGAAAAATATTTTCACCAAAAAATCGTCATTTTTCCGATTTTCGTCATTTTTACAGTTTTGCACACCCTGAAAATCGATTTTTTCGGCTCCGCCGGTGAAATATCGACATAATTTAGGTATGTTATGTGCATAATATACCCATTAGAGCCCATTCAAGTCACATTCCGACCATTTTTCGTGAAAAAATGCAACTTTTTGTCACTGTGACCCCGAAAAATGACGATTTTTTGGTCGATTTTTTTGGCCAAAAATTTCGTACCACAGGGCCATACCATATACTGGGATTATCAACTTTTTGAAAATACGGCCTGGTATTCGGGTGTATATGTCCCATGGGGCCCATAGTAACCTTACTGGGTCATGCCCAAAGCCAATCTTAATAGTAAAATTCGATTTTCTGTGAAAAATATTTTGACCAAAAAATCGTCATTTTCCGATTTTCGTCATTTTTACAGTTTTGCACACCCTGAAAATCGAATTTTTCGGCTCCGCCGGTGAAATATCGACATAATTTAGGTATGTTATGTGCATAATATACCCATTAGAGCCCATTCAAGTCACATTCCGACCATTTTTCGTGAAAAAATGCAACTTTTTGTCACCGTGACCCCGAAAAATGACGATTTTTTGGTCGATTTTTTCGGCCAAAAATTTCGTACCACAGGGCCATACCATATACTGGGATTATCAACTTTTTGAAAATACGGCCTGGTATTCGGGTGTATATGTCCCATGGGGCCCATAGTAACCTTACTGGGTCATGCCGAAAGCCAATCTTAATAGTAAAATTCGATTTTCTGTGAAAAATATTTTCACCAAAAAATCGTCATTTTTCCGATTTTCGTCATTTTTACAGTTTTGCACACCCTGAAAATCGATTTTTTCGGCTCCGCCGGTGAAATATCGACATAATTTAGGTATGTTATGTGCATAAAATACCCATTAGAGCCCATTCAAGTCACATTCCGACCATTTTTCGTGAAAAAATGCAACTTTTTGTCACCGTGACCCCGAAAAATGACGATTTTTTGGTCGATTTTTTCGGCCAAAAATTTCGTACCACAGGGCCATACCATATACTGGGATTATCAACTTTTTGAAAATACGGCCTGGTATTCGGGTGTATATGTCCCATGGGGCCCATAGTAACCTTACTGGGTCATGCCGAAAGCCAATCTTAATAGTAAAATTCGATTTTCTGTGAAAAATATTTTCACCAAAAAATCGTCATTTTTCCGATTTTCGTCATTTTTACAGTTTTGCACACCCTGAAAATCGAATTTTTCGGCTCCGCCGGTGAAATATCGACATAATTTAGGTATGTTATGTGCATAATATACCCATTAGAGCCCATTCAAGTCACATTCCGACCATTTTTCGTGAAAAAATGCAACTTTTTGTCACCGTGACCCCGAAAAATGACGATTTTTTGGTCGATTTTTTCGGCCAAAAATTTCGTACCACAGGGCCATACCATATACTGGGATTATCAACTTTTTGAAAATACGGCCTGGTATTCGGGTGTATATGTCCCATGGGGCCCATAGTAACCTTACTGTGTCATGCCGAACGCCAATCTTAATAGTAAAATTCGATTTTCTGTGAAAAATATTTTCACCAAAAAATCGTCATTTTTCCGATTTTCGTCATTTTTACAGTTTTGCACACCCTGAAAATCGATTTTTTCGGCTCCGCCGGTGAAATATCGACATAATTTAGGTATGTTATGTGCATAAAATACCCATTAGAGCCCATTCAAGTCACATTCCGACCATTTTTCGTGAAAAAATGCAACTTTTTGTCACCGTGACCCCGAAAAATGACGATTTTTTGGTCGATTTTTTCGGCCAAAAATTTCGTACCACAGGGCCATACCATATACTGGGATTATCAACTTTTTGAAAATACGGCCTGGTATTCGGGTGTATATGTCCCATGGGGCCCATAGTAACCTTACTGTGTCATGCCGAACGCCAATCTTAATAGTAAAATTCGATTTTCTGTGAAAAATATTTTCACCAAAAAATCGTCATTTTTCCGATTTTCGTCATTTTTACAGTTTTGCACACCCTGAAAATCGATTTTTTCGGCTCCGCCAGTGAAATATCGACATAATTTAGGTATGTTATGTGCATAAAATACCCATTAGAGCCCATTCAAGTCACATTCCGACCATTTTTCGTGAAAAAATGCAACTTTTTGTCACCGTGACCCCGAAAAATGACGATTTTTTGGTCGATTTTTTCGGCCAAAAATTTCGTACCACAGGGCCATACCATATACTGGGATTATCAACTTTTTGAAAATACGGCCTGGTATTCGGGTGTATATGTCCCATGGGGCCCATAGTAACCTTACTGGGTCATGCCGAAAGCCAATCTTAATAGTAAAGTTCGATTTTCTGTGAAAAATATTTTCACCAAAAAATCGTCATTTTTCCGATTTTCGTCATTTTTACAGTTTTGCACACCCTGAAAATCGATTTTTTCGGCTCCGCCAGTGAAATATCGACATAATTTAGGTATGTTATGTGCATAAAATACCCATTAGAGCCCATTCAAGTCACATTCCGACCATTTTTCGTGAAAAAATGCAACTTTTTGTCACCGTGACCCCGAAAAATGACGATTTTTTGGTCGATTTTTTCGGCCAAAAATTTCGTACCACAGGGCCATACCATATACTGGGATTATCAACTTTTTGAAAATACGGCCTGGTATTCGGGTGTATATGTCCCATGGGGCCCATAGTAACCTTACTGGGTCATGCCGAAAGCCAATCTTAATAGTAAAATTCGATTTTCTGTGAAAAATATTTTCACCAAAAAATCGTCATTTTTCCGATTTTCGTCATTTTTACAGTTTTGCACACCCTGAAAATCGAATTTTTCGGCTCCGCCGGTGAAATATCGACATAATTTAGGTATGTTATGTGCATAATATACCCATTAGAGCCCATTCAAGTCACATTCCGACCATTTTTCGTGAAAAAATGCAACTTTTTGTCACCGTGACCCCGAAAAATGACGATTTTTTGGTCGATTTTTTCGGCCAAAAATTTCGTACCACAGGGCCATACCATATACTGGGATTATCAACTTTTTGAAAATACGGCCTGGTATTCGGGTGTATATGTCCCATGGGGCCCATAGTAACCTTACTGTGTCATGCCGAAAGCCAATCTTAATAGTAAAATTCGATTTTCTGTGAAAAATATTTTCACCAAAAAATCGTCATTTTTCCGATTTTCGTCATTTTTACAGTTTTGCACACCCTGAAAATCGATTTTTTCGGCTCCGCCGGTGAAATATCGACATAATTTAGGTATGTTATGTGCATAATATACCCATTAGAGCCCATTCAAGTCACATTCCGACCATTTTTCGTGAAAAAATGCAACTTTTTGTCACCGTGACCCCGAAAAATGACGATTTTTTGGTCGATTTTTTCGGCCAAAAATTTCGTACCACAGGGCCATACCATATACTGGGATTATCAACTTTTTGAAAATACGGCCTGGTATTCGGGTGTATATGTCCCATGGGGCCCATAGTAACCTTACTGGGTCATGCCGAAAGCCAATCTTAATAGTAAAATTCGATTTTCTGTGAAAAATATTTTCACCAAAAAATCGTCATTTTTCCGATTTTCGTCATTTTTACAGTTTTGCACACCCTGAAAATCGAATTTTTCGGCTCCGCCGGTGAAATATCGACATAATTTAGGTATGTTATGTGCATAATATACCCATTAGAGCCCATTCAAGTCACATTCCGACCATTTTTCGTGAAAAAATGCAACTTTTTGTCACCGTGACCCCGAAAAATGACGATTTTTTGGTCGATTTTTTCGGCCAAAAATTTCGTACCACAGGGCCATACCATATACTGGGATTATCAACTTTTTGAAAATACGGCCTGGTATTCGGGTGTATATGTCCCATGGGGCCCATAGTAACCTTACTGTGTCATGCCGAACGCCAATCTTAATAGTAAAATTCGATTTTCTGTGAAAAATATTTTCACCAAAAAATCGTCATTTTTCCGATTTTCGTCATTTTTACAGTTTTGCACACCCTGAAAATCGATTTTTTCGGCTCCGCCGGTGAAATATCGACATAATTTAGGTATGTTATGTGCATAAAATACCCATTAGAGCCCATTCAAGTCACATTCCGACCATTTTTCGTGAAAAAATGCAACTTTTTGTCACCGTGACCCCGAAAAATGACGATTTTTTGGTCGATTTTTTCGGCCAAAAATTTCGTACCACAGGGCCATACCATATACTGGGATTATCAACTTTTTGAAAATACGGCCTGGTATTCGGGTGTATATGTCCCATGGGGCCCATAGTAACCTTACTGTGTCATGCCGAACGCCAATCTTAATAGTAAAATTCGATTTTCTGTGAAAAATATTTTCACCAAAAAATCGTCATTTTTCCGATTTTCGTCATTTTTACAGTTTTGCACACCCTGAAAATCGATTTTTTCGGCTCCGCCAGTGAAATATCGACATAATTTAGGTATGTTATGTGCATAAAATACCCATTAGAGCCCATTCAAGTCACATTCCGACCATTTTTCGTGAAAAAATGCAACTTTTTGTCACCGTGACCCCGAAAAATGACGATTTTTTGGTCGATTTTTTCGGCCAAAAATTTCGTACCACAGGGCCATACCATATACTGGGATTATCAACTTTTTGAAAATACGGCCTGGTATTCGGGTGTATATGTCCCATGGGGCCCATAGTAACCTTACTGGGTCATGCCGAAAGCCAATCTTAATAGTAAAGTTCGATTTTCTGTGAAAAATATTTTCACCAAAAAATCGTCATTTTTCCGATTTTCGTCATTTTTACAGTTTTGCACACCCTGAAAATCGATTTTTTCGGCTCCGCCAGTGAAATATCGACATAATTTAGGTATGTTATGTGCATAAAATACCCATTAGAGCCCATTCAAGTCACATTCCGACCATTTTTCGTGAAAAAATGCAACTTTTTGTCACCGTGACCCCGAAAAATGACGATTTTTTGGTCGATTTTTTCGGCCAAAAATTTCGTACCACAGGGCCATACCATATACTGGGATTATCAACTTTTTGAAAATACGGCCTGGTATTCGGGTGTATATGTCCCATGGGGCCCATAGTAACCTTACTGGGTCATGCCGAAAGCCAATCTTAATAGTAAAATTCGATTTTCTGTGAAAAATATTTTCACCAAAAAATCGTCATTTTTCCGATTTTCGTCATTTTTACAGTTTTGCACACCCTGAAAATCGAATTTTTCGGCTCCGCCGGTGAAATATCGACATAATTTAGGTATGTTATGTGCATAATATACCCATTAGAGCCCATTCAAGTCACATTCCGACCATTTTTCGTGAAAAAATGCAACTTTTTGTCACCGTGACCCCGAAAAATGACGATTTTTTGGTCGATTTTTTCGGCCAAAAATTTCGTACCACAGGGCCATACCATATACTGGGATTATCAACTTTTTGAAAATACGGCCTGGTATTCGGGTGTATATGTCCCATGGGGCCCATAGTAACCTTACTGTGTCATGCCGAAAGCCAATCTTAATAGTAAAATTCGATTTTCTGTGAAAAATATTTTCACCAAAAAATCGTCATTTTTCCGATTTTCGTCATTTTTACAGTTTTGCACACCCTGAAAATCGATTTTTTCGGCTCCGCCGGTGAAATATCGACATAATTTAGGTATGTTATGTGCATAATATACCCATTAGAGCCCATTCAAGTCACATTCCGACCATTTTTCGTGAAAAAATGCAACTTTTTGTCACCGTGACCCCGAAAAATGACGATTTTTTGGTCGATTTTTTCGGCCAAAAATTTCGTACCACAGGGCCATACCATATACTGGGATTATCAACTTTTTGAAAATACGGCCTGGTATTCGGGTGTATATGTCCCATGGGGCCCATAGTAACCTTACTGGGTCATGCCGAAAGCCAATCTTAATAGTAAAATTCGATTTTCTGTGAAAAATATTTTCACCAAAAAATCGTCATTTTTCCGATTTTCGTCATTTTTACAGTTTTGCACACCCTGAAAATCGAATTTTTCGGCTCCGCCGGTGAAATATCGACATAATTTAGGTATGTTATGTGCATAATATACCCATTAGAGCCCATTCAAGTCACATTCCGACCATTTTTCGTGAAAAAATGCAACTTTTTGTCACCGTGACCCCGAAAAATGACGATTTTTTGGTCGATTTTTTCGGCCAAAAATTTCGTACCACAGGGCCATACCATATACTGGGATTATCAACTTTTTGAAAATACGGCCTGGTATTCGGGTGTATATGTCCCATGGGGCCCATAGTAACCTTACTGTGTCATGCCGAACGCCAATCTTAATAGTAAAATTCGATTTTCTGTGAAAAATATTTTCACCAAAAAATCGTCATTTTTCCGATTTTCGTCATTTTTACAGTTTTGCACACCCTGAAAATCGATTTTTTCGGCTCCGCCGGTGAAATATCGACATAATTTAGGTATGTTATGTGCATAAAATACCCATTAGAGCCCATTCAAGTCACATTCCGACCATTTTTCGTGAAAAAATGCAACTTTTTGTCACCGTGACCCCGAAAAATGACGATTTTTTGGTCGATTTTTTCGGCCAAAAATTTCGTACCACAGGGCCATACCATATACTGGGATTATCAACTTTTTGAAAATACGGCCTGGTATTCGGGTGTATATGTCCCATGGGGCCCATAGTAACCTTACTGTGTCATGCCGAACGCCAATCTTAATAGTAAAATTCGATTTTCTGTGAAAAATATTTTCACCAAAAAATCGTCATTTTTCCGATTTTCGTCATTTTTACAGTTTTGCACACCCTGAAAATCGATTTTTTCGGCTCCGCCAGTGAAATATCGACATAATTTAGGTATGTTATGTGCATAAAATACCCATTAGAGCCCATTCAAGTCACATTCCGACCATTTTTCGTGAAAAAATGCAACTTTTTGTCACCGTGACCCCGAAAAATGACGATTTTTTGGTCGATTTTTTCGGCCAAAAATTTCGTACCACAGGGCCATACCATATACTGGGATTATCAACTTTTTGAAAATACGGCCTGGTATTCGGGTGTATATGTCCCATGGGGCCCATAGTAACCTTACTGGGTCATGCCGAAAGCCAATCTTAATAGTAAAGTTCGATTTTCTGTGAAAAATATTTTCACCAAAAAATCGTCATTTTTCCGATTTTCGTCATTTTTACAGTTTTGCACACCCTGAAAATCGATTTTTTCGGCTCCGCCAGTGAAATATCGACATAATTTAGGTATGTTATGTGCATAAAATACCCATTAGAGCCCATTCAAGTCACATTCCGACCATTTTTCGTGAAAAAATGCAACTTTTTGTCACCGTGACCCCGAAAAATGACGATTTTTTGGTCGATTTTTTCGGCCAAAAATTTCGTACCACAGGGCCATACCATATACTGGGATTATCAACTTTTTGAAAATACGGCCTGGTATTCGGGTGTATATGTCCCATGGGGCCCATAGTAACCTTACTGGGTCATGCCGAAAGCCAATCTTAATAGTAAAATTCGATTTTCTGTGAAAAATATTTTCACCAAAAAATCGTCATTTTTCCGATTTTCGTCATTTTTACAGTTTTGCACACCCTGAAAATCGAATTTTTCGGCTCCGCCGGTGAAATATCGACATAATTTAGGTATGTTATGTGCATAATATACCCATTAGAGCCCATTCAAGTCACATTCCGACCATTTTTCGTGAAAAAATGCAACTTTTTGTCACCGTGACCCCGAAAAATGACGATTTTTTGGTCGATTTTTTCGGCCAAAAATTTCGTACCACAGGGCCATACCATATACTGGGATTATCAACTTTTTGAAAATACGGCCTGGTATTCGGGTGTATATGTCCCATGGGGCCCATAGTAACCTTACTGTGTCATGCCGAAAGCCAATCTTAATAGTAAAATTCGATTTTCTGTGAAAAATATTTTCACCAAAAAATCGTCATTTTTCCGATTTTCGTCATTTTTACAGTTTTGCACACCCTGAAAATCGATTTTTTCGGCTCCGCCGGTGAAATATCGACATAATTTAGGTATGTTATGTGCATAAAATACCCATTAGAGCCCATTCAAGTCACATTCCGACCATTTTTCGTGAAAAAATGCAACTTTTTGTCACCGTGACCCCGAAAAATGACGATTTTTTGGTCGATTTTTTCGGCCAAAAATTTCGTACCACAGGGCCATACCATATACTGGGATTATCAACTTTTTGAAAATACGGCCTGGTATTCGGGTGTATATGTCCCATGGGGCCCATAGTAACCTTACTGGGTCATGCCGAAAGCCAATCTTAATAGTAAAGTTCGATTTTCTGTGAAAAATATTTTCACCAAAAAATCGTCATTTTTCCGATTTTCGTCATTTTTACAGTTTTGCACACCCTGAAAATCGATTTTTTCGGCTCCGCCAGTGAAATATCGACATAATTTAGGTATGTTATGTGCATAAAATACCCATTAGAGCCCATTCAAGTCACATTCCGACCATTTTTCGTGAAAAAATGCAACTTTTTGTCACCGTGACCCCGAAAAATGACGATTTTTTGGTCGATTTTTTCGGCCAAAAATTTCGTACCACAGGGCCATACCATATACTGGGATTATCAACTTTTTGAAAATACGGCCTGGTATTCGGGTGTATATGTCCCATGGGGCCCATAGTAACCTTACTGGGTCATGCCGAAAGCCAATCTTAATAGTAAAATTCGATTTTCTGTGAAAAATATTTTCACCAAAAAATCGTCATTTTTCCGATTTTCGTCATTTTTACAGTTTTGCACACCCTGAAAATCGATTTTTTCGGCTCCGCCGGTGAAATATCGACATAATTTAGGTATGTTATGTGCATAATATACCCATTAGAGCCCATTCAAGTCACATTCCGACCATTTTTCGTGAAAAAATGCAACTTTTTGTCACTGTGACCCCGAAAAATGACGATTTTTTGGTCGATTTTTTTGGCCAAAAATTTCGTACCACAGGGCCATACCATATACTGGGATTATCAACTTTTTGAAAATACGGCCTGGTATTCGGGTGTATATGTCCCATGGGGCCCATAGTAACCTTACTGGGTCATGCCCAAAGCCAATCTTAATAGTAAAATTCGATTTTCTGTGAAAAATATTTTGACCAAAAAATCGTCATTTTCCGATTTTCGTCATTTTTACAGTTTTGCACACCCTGAAAATCGAATTTTTCGGCTCCGCCGGTGAAATATCGACATAATTTAGGTATGTTATGTGCATAATATACCCATTAGAGCCCATTCAAGTCACATTCCGACCATTTTTCGTGAAAAAATGCAACTTTTTGTCACCGTGACCCCGAAAAATGACGATTTTTTGGTCGATTTTTTCGGCCAAAAATTTCGTACCACAGGGCCATACCATATACTGGGATTATCAACTTTTTGAAAATACGGCCTGGTATTCGGGTGTATATGTCCCATGGGGCCCATAGTAACCTTACTGGGTCATGCCGAAAGCCAATCTTAATAGTAAAATTCGATTTTCTGTGAAAAATATTTTCACCAAAAAATCGTCATTTTTCCGATTTTCGTCATTTTTACAGTTTTGCACACCCTGAAAATCGATTTTTTCGGCTCCGCCGGTGAAATATCGACATAATTTAGGTATGTTATGTGCATAATATACCCATTAGAGCCCATTCAAGTCACATTCCGACCATTTTTCGTGAAAAAATGCAACTTTTTGTCACCGTGACCCCCAAAAATGACGATTTTTTGGTCGATTTTTTCGGCCAAAAATTTCGTACCACAGGGCCATACCATATACTGGGATTATCAACTTTTTGAAAATACGGCCTGGTATTCGGGTGTATATGTCCCATGGGGCCCATAGTAACCTTACTGGGTCATGCCGAAAGCCAATCTTAATAGTAAAATTCGATTTTCTGTGAAAAATATTTTCACCAAAAAATCGTCATTTTTCCGATTTTCGTCATTTTTACAGTTTTGCACACCCTGAAAATCGAATTTTTCGGCTCCGCCGGTGAAATATCGACATAATTTAGGTATGTTATGTGCATAATATACCCATTAGAGCCCATTCAAGTCACATTCCGACCATTTTTCGTGAAAAAATGCAACTTTTTGTCACCGTGACCCCGAAAAATGACGATTTTTTGGTCGATTTTTTCGGCCAAAAATTTCGTACCACAGGGCCATACCATATACTGGGATTATCAACTTTTTGAAAATACGGCCTGGTATTCGGGTGTATATGTCCCATGGGGCCCATAGTAACCTTACTGGGTCATGCCGAAAGCCAATCTTAATAGTAAAATTCGATTTTCTGTGAAAAATATTTTCACCAAAAAATCGTCATTTTTCCGATTTTCGTCATTTTTACAGTTTTGCACACCCTGAAAATCGATTTTTTCGGCTCCGCCGGTGAAATATCGACATAATTTAGGTATGTTATGTGCATAATATACCCATTAGAGCCCATTCAAGTCACATTCCGACCATTTTTCGTGAAAAAATGCAACTTTTTGTCACCGTGACCCCCAAAAATGACGATTTTTTGGTCGATTTTTTCGGCCAAAAATTTCGTACCACAGGGCCATACCATATACTGGGATTATCAACTTTTTGAAAATACGGCCTGGTATTCGGGTGTATATGTCCCATGGGGCCCATAGTAACCTTACTGGGTCATGCCGAAAGCCAATCTTAATAGTAAAATTCGATTTTCTGTGAAAAATATTTTCACCAAAAAATCGTCATTTTTCCGATTTTCGTCATTTTTACAGTTTTGCACACCCTGAAAATCGAATTTTTCGGCTCCGCCGGTGAAATATCGACATAATTTAGGTATGTTATGTGCATAAAATACCCATTAGAGCCCATTCAAGTCACATTCCGACCATTTTTCGTGAAAAAATGCAACTTTTTGTCACCGTGACCCCGAAAAATGACGATTTTTTGGTCGATTTTTTCGGCCAAAAATTTCGTACCACAGGGCCATACCATATACTGGGATTATCAACTTTTTGAAAATACGGCCTGGTATTCGGGTGTATATGTCCCATGGGGCCCATAGTAACCTTACTGGGTCATGCCGAAAGCCAATCTTAATAGTAAAATTCGATTTTCTGTGAAAAATATTTTCACCAAAAAATCGTCATTTTTCCGATTTTCGTCATTTTTACAGTTTTGCACACCCTGAAAATCGAATTTTTCGGCTCCGCCGGTGAAATATCGACATAATTTAGGTATGTTATGTGCATAATATACCCATTAGAGCCCATTCAAGTCACATTCCGACCATTTTTCGTGAAAATATGCAACTTTTTGTCACTGTGACCCCGAAAAATGACGATTTTTTGGTCGATTTTTTTGGCCAAAAATTTCGTACCACAGGGCCATACCATATACTGGGATTATCAACTTTTTGAAAATACGGCCTGGTATTCGGGTGTATATGTCCCATGGGGCCCATAGTAACCTTACTGGGTCATGCCCAAAGCCAATCTTAATAGTAAAATTCGATTTTCTGTGAAAAATATTTTGACCAAAAAATCGTCATTTTCCGATTTTCGTCATTTTTACAGTTTTGCACACCCTGAAAATCGAATTTTTCGGCTCCGCCGGTGAAATATCGACATAATTTAGGTATGTTATGTGCATAATATACCCATTAGAGCCCATTCAAGTCACATTCCGACCATTTTTCGTGAAAAAATGCAACTTTTTGTCACTGTGACCCCGAAAAATGACGATTTTTTGGTCGATTTTTTCGGCCAAAAATTTCGTACCACAGGGCCATACCATATACTGGGATTATCAACTTTTTGAAAATACGGCCTGGTATTCGGGTGTATATGTCCCATGGGGCCCATAGTAACCTTACTGGGTCATGCCGAAAGCCAATCTTAATAGTAAAATTCGATTTTCTGTGAAAAATATTTTCACCAAAAAATCGTCATTTTTCCGATTTTCGTCATTTTTACAGTTTTGCACACCCTGAAAATCGATTTTTTCGGCTCCGCCGGTGAAATATCGACATAATTTAGGTATGTTATGTGCATAAAATACCCATTAGAGCCCATTCAAGTCACATTCCGACCATTTTTCGTGAAAAAATGCAACTTTTTGTCACCGTGACCCCGAAAAATGACGATTTTTTGGTCGATTTTTTTGGCCAAAAATTTCGTACCACAGGGCCATACCATATACTGGGATTATCAACTTTTTGAAAATACGGCCTGGTATTCGGGTGTATATGTCCCATGGGGCCCATAGTAACCTTACTGGGTCATGCCGAAAGCCAATCTTAATAGTAAAATTCGATTTTCTGTGAAAAATATTTTCACCAAAAAATCGTCATTTTTCCGATTTTCGTCATTTTTACAGTTTTGCACACCCTGAAAATCGATTTTTTCGGCTCCGCCGGTGAAATATCGACATAATTTAGGTATGTTATGTGCATAATATACCCATTAGAGCCCATTCAAGTCACATTCCGACCATTTTTCGTGAAAAAATGCAACTTTTTGTCACCGTGACCCCGAAAAATGACGATTTTTTGGTCGATTTTTTCGGCCAAAAATTTCGTACCACAGGGCCATACCATATACTGGGATTATCAACTTTTTGAAAATACGGCCTGGTATTCGGGTGTTTTTGTCCCATGGGGCCCATAGTAACCTTACTGTGTCATGCCGAAAGCCAATCTTAATAGTAAAATTCGATTTTCTGTGAAAAATATTTTCACCAAAAAATCGTCATTTTTCCGATTTTCGTCATTTTTACAGTTTTGCACACCCTGAAAATCGAATTTTTCGGCTCCGCCGGTGAAATATCGACATAATTTAGGTATGTTATGTGCATAAAATACCCATTAGAGCCCATTCAAGTCACATTCCGACCATTTTTCGTGAAAAAATGCAACTTTTTGTCACCGTGACCCCCAAAAATGACGATTTTTTGGTCGATTTTTTCGGCCAAAAATTTCGTACCACAGGGCCATACCATATACTGGGATTATCAACTTTTTGAAAATACGGCCTGGTATTCGGGTGTATATGTCCCATGGGGCCCATAGTAACCTTACTGGGTCATGCCGAAAGCCAATCTTAATAGTAAAATTCGATTTTCTGTGAAAAATATTTTCACCAAAAAATCGTCATTTTTCCGATTTTCGTCATTTTTACAGTTTTGCACACCCTGAAAATCGATTTTTTCGGCTCCGCCGGTGAAATATCGACATAATTTAGGTATGTTATGTGCATAATATACCCATTAGAGCCCATTCAAGTCACATTCCGACCATTTTTCGTGAAAAAATGCAACTTTTTGTCACCGTGACCCCCAAAAATGACGATTTTTTGGTCGATTTTTTCGGCCAAAAATTTCGTACCACAGGGCCATACCATATACTGGGATTATCAACTTTTTGAAAATACGGCCTGGTATTCGGGTGTATATGTCCCATGGGGCCCATAGTAACCTTACTGTGTCATGCCGAAAGCCAATCTTAATAGTAAAATTCGATTTTCTGTGAAAAATATTTTCACCAAAAAATCGTCATTTTTCCGATTTTCGTCATTTTTACAGTTTTGCACACCCTGAAAATCGATTTTTTCGGCTCCGCCGGTGAAATATCGACATAATTTAGGTATGTTATGTGCATAAAATACCCATTAGAGCCCATTCAAGTCACATTCCGACCATTTTTCGTGAAAAAATGCAACTTTTTGTCACCGTGACCCCGAAAAATGACGATTTTTTGGTCGATTTTTTTGGCCAAAAATTTCGTACCACAGGGCCATACCATATACTGGGATTATCAACTTTTTGAAAATACGGCCTGGTATTCGGGTGTATATGTCCCATGGGGCCCATAGTAACCTTACTGGGTCATGCCGAAAGCCAATCTTAATAGTAAAATTCGATTTTCTGTGAAAAATATTTTCACCAAAAAATCGTCATTTTTCCGATTTTCGTCATTTTTACAGTTTTGCACACCCTGAAAATCGAATTTTTCGGCTCCGCCGGTGAAATATCGACATAATTTAGGTATGTTATGTGCATAATATACCCATTAGAGCCCATTCAAGTCACATTCCGACCATTTTTCGTGAAAATATGCAACTTTTTGTCACTGTGACCCCGAAAAATGACGATTTTTTGGTCGATTTTTTTGGCCAAAAATTTCGTACCACAGGGCCATACCATATACTGGGATTATCAACTTTTTGAAAATACGGCCTGGTATTCGGGTGTATATGTCCCATGGGGCCCATAGTAACCTTACTGGGTCATGCCCAAAGCCAATCTTAATAGTAAAATTCGATTTTCTGTGAAAAATATTTTGACCAAAAAATCGTCATTTTCCGATTTTCGTCATTTTTACAGTTTTGCACACCCTGAAAATCGAATTTTTCGGCTCCGCCGGTGAAATATCGACATAATTTAGGTATGTTATGTGCATAATATACCCATTAGAGCCCATTCAAGTCACATTCCGACCATTTTTCGTGAAAAAATGCAACTTTTTGTCACTGTGACCCCGAAAAATGACGATTTTTTGGTCGATTTTTTCGGCCAAAAATTTCGTACCACAGGGCCATACCATATACTGGGATTATCAACTTTTTGAAAATACGGCCTGGTATTCGGGTGTATATGTCCCATGGGGCCCATAGTAACCTTACTGGGTCATGCCCAAAGCCAATCTTAATAGTAAAATTCGATTTTCTGTGAAAAATATTTTGACCAAAAAATCGTCATTTTCCGATTTTCGTCATTTTTACAGTTTTGCACACCCTGAAAATCGATTTTTTCGGCTCCGCCGGTGAAATATCGACATAATTTAGGTATGTTATGTGCATAATATACCCATTAGAGCCCATTCAAGTCACATTCCGACCATTTTTCGTGAAAAAATGCAACTTTTTGTCACCGTGACCCCCAAAAATGACGATTTTTTGGTCGATTTTTTCGGCCAAAAATTTCGTACCACAGGGCCATACCATATACTGGGATTATCAACTTTTTGAAAATACGGCCTGGTATTCGGGTGTATATGTCCCATGGGGCCCATAGTAACCTTACTGTGTCATGCCGAACGCCAATCTTAATAGTAAAATTCGATTTTCTGTGAAAAATATTTTCACCAAAAAATCGTCATTTTTCCGATTTTCGTCATTTTTACAGTTTTGCACACCCTGAAAATCGATTTTTTCGGCTCCGCCGGTGAAATATCGACATAATTTAGGTATGTTATGTGCATAATATACCCATTAGAGCCCATTCAAGTCACATTCCGACCATTTTTCGTGAAAATATGCAACTTTTTGTCACTGTGACCCCGAAAAATGACGATTTTTTGGTCGATTTTTTTGGCCAAAAATTTCGTACCACAGGGCCATACCATATACTGGGATTATCAACTTTTTGAAAATACGGCCTGGTATTCGGGTGTATATGTCCCATGGGGCCCATAGTAACCTTACTGGGTCATGCCGAAAGCCAATCTTAATAGTAAAATTCGATTTTCTGTGAAAAATATTTTCACCAAAAAATCGTCATTTTTCCGATTTTCGTCATTTTTACAGTTTTGCACACCCTGAAAATCGATTTTTTCGGCTCCGCCGGTGAAATATCGACATAATTTAGGTATGTTATGTGCATAAAATACCCATTAGAGCCCATTCAAGTCACATTCCGACCATTTTTCGTGAAAAAATGCAACTTTTTGTCACCGTGACCCCGAAAAATGACGATTTTTTGGTCGATTTTTTCGGCCAAAAATTTCGTACCACAGGGCCATACCATATACTGGGATTATCAACTTTTTGAAAATACGGCCTGGTATTCGGGTGTATATGTCCCATGGGGCCCATAGTAACCTTACTGGGTCATGCCGAAAGCCAATCTTAATAGTAAAGTTCGATTTTCTGTGAAAAATATTTTCACCAAAAAATCGTCATTTTTCCGATTTTCGTCATTTTTACAGTTTTGCACACCCTGAAAATCGATTTTTTCGGCTCCGCCGGTGAAATATCGACATAATTTAGGTATGTTATGTGCATAAAATACCCATTAGAGCCCATTCAAGTCACATTCCGACCATTTTTCGTGAAAAAATGCAACTTTTTGTCACCGTGACCCCGAAAAATGACGATTTTTTGGTCGATTTTTTCGGCCAAAAATTTCGTACCACAGGGCCATACCATATACTGGGATTATCAACTTTTTGAAAATACGGCCTGGTATTCGGGTGTATATGTCCCATGGGGCCCATAGTAACCTTACTGGGTCATGCCGAAAGCCAATCTTAATAGTAAAATTCGATTTTCTGTGAAAAATATTTTCACCAAAAAATCGTCATTTTTCCGATTTTCGTCATTTTTACAGTTTTGCACACCCTGAAAATCGATTTTTTCGGCTCCGCCGGTGAAATATCGACATAATTTAGGTATGTTATGTGCATAAAATACCCATTAGAGCCCATTCAAGTCACATTCCGACCATTTTTCGTGAAAAAATGCAACTTTTTGTCACCGTGACCCCGAAAAATGACGATTTTTTGGTCGATTTTTTCGGCCAAAAATTTCGTACCACAGGGCCATACCATATACTGGGATTATCAACTTTTTGAAAATACGGCCTGGTATTCGGGTGTATATGTCCCATGGGGCCCATAGTAACCTTACTGGGTCATGCCGAAAGCCAATCTTAATAGTAAAGTTCGATTTTCTGTGAAAAATATTTTCACCAAAAAATCGTCATTTTTCCGATTTTCGTCATTTTTACAGTTTTGCACACCCTGAAAATCGATTTTTTCGGCTCCGCCGGTGAAATATCGACATAATTTAGGTATGTTATGTGCATAATATACCCATTAGAGCCCATTCAAGTCACATTCCGACCATTTTTCGTGAAAAAATGCAACTTTTTGTCACCGTGACCCCGAAAAATGACGATTTTTTGGTCGATTTTTTCGGCCAAAAATTTCGTACCACAGGGCCATACCATATACTGGGATTATCAACTTTTTGAAAATACGGCCTGGTATTCGGGTGTATATGTCCCATGGGGCCCATAGTAACCTTACTGGGTCATGCCGAAAGCCAATCTTAATAGTAAAATTCGATTTTCTGTGAAAAATATTTTCACCAAAAAATCGTCATTTTTCCGATTTTCGTCATTTTTACAGTTTTGCACACCCTGAAAATCGATTTTTTCGGCTCCGCCGGTGAAATATCGACATAATTTAGGTATGTTATGTGCATAATATACCCATTAGAGCCCATTCAAGTCACATTCCGACCATTTTTCGTGAAAAAATGCAACTTTTTGTCACTGTGACCCCGAAAAATGACGATTTTTTGGTCGATTTTTTTGGCCAAAAATTTCGTACCACAGGGCCATACCATATACTGGGATTATCAACTTTTTGAAAATACGGCCTGGTATTCGGGTGTATATGTCCCATGGGGCCCATAGTAACCTTACTGGGTCATGCCCAAAGCCAATCTTAATAGTAAAATTCGATTTTCTGTGAAAAATATTTTGACCAAAAAATCGTCATTTTCCGATTTTCGTCATTTTTACAGTTTTGCACACCCTGAAAATCGAATTTTTCGGCTCCGCCGGTGAAATATCGACATAATTTAGGTATGTTATGTGCATAATATACCCATTAGAGCCCATTCAAGTCACATTCCGACCATTTTTCGTGAAAAAATGCAACTTTTTGTCACCGTGACCCCGAAAAATGACGATTTTTTGGTCGATTTTTTCGGCCAAAAATTTCGTACCACAGGGCCATACCATATACTGGGATTATCAACTTTTTGAAAATACGGCCTGGTATTCGGGTGTATATGTCCCATGGGGCCCATAGTAACCTTACTGGGTCATGCCGAAAGCCAATCTTAATAGTAAAATTCGATTTTCTGTGAAAAATATTTTCACCAAAAAATCGTCATTTTTCCGATTTTCGTCATTTTTACAGTTTTGCACACCCTGAAAATCGATTTTTTCGGCTCCGCCGGTGAAATATCGACATAATTTAGGTATGTTATGTGCATAAAATACCCATTAGAGCCCATTCAAGTCACATTCCGACCATTTTTCGTGAAAAAATGCAACTTTTTGTCACCGTGACCCCGAAAAATGACGATTTTTTGGTCGATTTTTTCGGCCAAAAATTTCGTACCACAGGGCCATACCATATACTGGGATTATCAACTTTTTGAAAATACGGCCTGGTATTCGGGTGTTTTTGTCCCATGGGGCCCATAGTAACCTTACTGTGTCATGCCGAAAGCCAATCTTAATAGTAAAATTCGATTTTCTGTGAAAAATATTTTCACCAAAAAATCGTCATTTTTCCGATTTTCGTCATTTTTACAGTTTTGCACACCCTGAAAATCGAATTTTTCGGCTCCGCCGGTGAAATATCGACATAATTTAGGTATGTTATGTGCATAAAATACCCATTAGAGCCCATTCAAGTCACATTCCGACCATTTTTCGTGAAAAAATGCAACTTTTTGTCACCGTGACCCCCAAAAATGACGATTTTTTGGTCGATTTTTTCGGCCAAAAATTTCGTACCACAGGGCCATACCATATACTGGGATTATCAACTTTTTGAAAATACGGCCTGGTATTCGGGTGTATATGTCCCATGGGGCCCATAGTAACCTTACTGGGTCATGCCGAAAGCCAATCTTAATAGTAAAATTCGATTTTCTGTGAAAAATATTTTCACCAAAAAATCGTCATTTTTCCGATTTTCGTCATTTTTACAGTTTTGCACACCCTGAAAATCGAATTTTTCGGCTCCGCCGGTGAAATATCGACATAATTTAGGTATGTTATGTGCATAATATACCCATTAGAGCCCATTCAAGTCACATTCCGACCATTTTTCGTGAAAAAATGCAACTTTTTGTCACCGTGACCCCGAAAAATGACGATTTTTTGGTCGATTTTTTCGGCCAAAAATTTCGTACCACAGGGCCATACCATATACTGGGATTATCAACTTTTTGAAAATACGGCCTGGTATTCGGGTGTATATGTCCCATGGGGCCCATAGTAACCTTACTGTGTCATGCCGAAAGCCAATCTTAATAGTAAAATTCGATTTTCTGTGAAAAATATTTTCACCAAAAAATCGTCATTTTTCCGATTTTCGTCATTTTTACAGTTTTGCACACCCTGAAAATCGAATTTTTCGGCTCCGCCGGTGAAATATCGACATAATTTAGGTATGTTATGTGCATAATATACCCATTAGAGCCCATTCAAGTCACATTCCGACCATTTTTCGTGAAAAAATGCAACTTTTTGTCACCGTGACCCCCAAAAATGACGATTTTTTGGTCGATTTTTTCGGCCAAAAATTTCGTACCACAGGGCCATACCATATACTGGGATTATCAACTTTTTGAAAATACGGCCTGGTATTCGGGTGTATATGTCCCATGGGGCCCATAGTAACCTTACTGGGTCATGCCGAAAGCCAATCTTAATAGTAAAATTCGATTTTCTGTGAAAAATATTTTCACCAAAAAATCGTCATTTTTCCGATTTTCGTCATTTTTACAGTTTTGCACACCCTGAAAATCGATTTTTTCGGCTCCGCCGGTGAAATATCGACATAATTTAGGTATGTTATGTGCATAATATACCCATTAGAGCCCATTCAAGTCACATTCCGACCATTTTTCGTGAAAAAATGCAACGTTTTGTCACCGTGACCCCGAAAAATGACGATTTTTTGGTCGATTTTTTCGGCCAAAAATTTCGTACCACAGGGCCATACCATATACTGGGATTATCAACTTTTTGAAAATACGGCCTGGTAGCGATGTGTCCAACAGGGAAGTATTTTGACCCGAGGGTCGGTGTGAAAAGTTGTGTTTATAAATACCGGAGCTGGTTTTGAGGGTAAATAGCATCCGCTAGATATAATACACAACCTTCCACTGCTGAAAGTGTTGTTTTTATTACTTTTTTATCAATTGAAAACACAGGGAAAAGGCACTAATGGGCGGAAAAAAGACCTTACTTAAAAGAGGGGAAGGGAGAATAAAAACACTTGCCCTTGGTTTTGTTATCTGCAAATTGGTTTGTTTACGTTACATTTTTTATGTGTGTAAAAATTGGTGGGAAAAATTTTTTTTGGGCCTCCCCTTGTATAACACTGCAGTACAGGGACCCCCCCCCCCCCCCCCACTGTACACGTACCCCCCAGAAAGTAGCGAGGTGCCTGCCCCCTGTGCACCTTTTTTTTTTTTTTTTTTTTTTTTTGGTGTTGTTCAACTTAGCCCTAGGCTCGCTTTTTTTATCTACATCCAGTGACAGAGGGGGTACTTACTAGTCAAGCGAGTATGTAAACAGCTAGATGTCCAGACAAGGGCACTTTACTATTGTACTGGCAAGACAGTGCCTGAAAACACAGTTAGTGGCACTAAAATAGAAAGCATGTGGGACAACTACAACCAACACTTCCCTGCAAATAATCAAAAGGGTCGTATGTGAGTGCAATTTTTCCCAAAAGGAAAAGGGGAGGGGATGGGACGGGAGGGTTGCTCTGTCTACCGGTGTAGTTTTATTTTTCTTTGTCTTGGGGAGGGGAGGGGAGGAGAAGGAGGGGATTGAGTGAGCCGTTTCCTCTGTAACACACAAACAAATAAAAAGGAAGTTCCATAATCTGTTTAGTAGTTTTCTTTTTGGTGAAAATTTTTGAGAACTTCAGTAAGTGTGACCTGACCCGACTGACTGACACCCAAAGGGGAAAACAACAATAACGCACAACAAAATCAACAACAACAATGGTGGGTCTCGTGCTTACCTGTGGTGGTTTTGAAAACCCCTGTGCACCTTTTCAAAGCTCACTTTCCGGGAGGTTCGGCCACCCCTGTGCACCCTAGATGCCTTAGGCATCAAATATGACCTTCCAGAACTCTTCCCAATACATACCAAGCTAAGGAGCTAAGGAGCTAAGCTAAGGAGCTAAGGAGCTAAGGAGCTAAGGAGCTAAGGAGCTAAGGAGCTAAGGAGCTAAGGAGCTAAGGAGCTAAGGAGCTAAGGAGCTAAGGAGCTAAGGAGCTAAGGAGCTAAGGAGCTAAGGAGCTAAGGAGCTAAGGAGCTAAGGAGCTAAGGAGCTAAGGAGCTAAGGAGCTAAGGAGCTAAGGAGCTAAGGAGCTAAGGAGCTAAGGAGCTAAGGAGCTAAGGAGCTAAGGAGCTAAGGAGCTAAGGAGCTAAGGAGCTAAGGAGCTAAGGAGCTAAGGAGCTAAGGAGCTAAGGAGCTAAGGAGCTAAGGAGCTAAGGAGCTAAGGAGCTAAGCTAAGGAGCTAAGGAGCTAAGGAGCTAAGGAGCTAAGGAGCTAAGGAGCTAAGGAGCTAAGGAGCTAAGGAGCTAAGGAGCTAAGGAGCTAAGGAGCTAAGGAGCTAAGGAGCTAAGGAGCTAAGGAGCTAAGGAGCTAAGGAGCTAAGGAGCTAAGGAGCTAAGGAGCTAAGGAGCTAAGGAGCTAAGGAGCTAAGGAGCTAAGGAGCTAAGGAGCTAAGGAGCTAAGGAGCTAAGGAGCTAAGGAGCTAAGGAGCTAAGGAGCTAAGGAGCTAAGGAGCTAAGGAGCTAAGGAGCTAAGGAGCTAAGGAGCTAAGGAGCTAAGGAGCTAAGGAGCTAAGGAGCTAAGGAGCTAAGGAGCTAAGGAGCTAAGGAGCTAAGGAGCTAAGGAGCTAAGGAGCTAAGGAGCTAAGGAGCTAAGGAGCTAAGGAGCTAAGGAGCTAAGGAGCTAAGGAGCTAAGGAGCTAAGGAGCTAAGGAGCTAAGGAGCTAAGGAGCTAAGGAGCTAAGGAGCTAAGGAGCTAAGGAGCTAAGGAGCTAAGGAGCTAAGGAGCTAAGGAGCTAAGGAGCTAAGGAGCTAAGGAGCTAAGGAGCTAAGGAGCTAAGGAGCTAAGGAGCTAAGGAGCTAAGGAGCTAAGGAGCTAAGGAGCTAAGGAGCTAAGGAGCTAAGGAGCTAAGGAGCTAAGGAGCTAAGGAGCTAAGGAGCTAAGGAGCTAAGGAGCTAAGGAGCTAAGGAGCTAAGGAGCTAAGGAGCTAAGGAGCTAAGGAGCTAAGGAGCTAAGGAGCTAAGGAGCTAAGGAGCTAAGGAGCTAAGGAGCTAAGGAGCTAAGGAGCTAAGGAGCTAAGGAGCTAAGGAGCTTTTTTTTTTTTTTTTTTTTTTTTTTTTTTTTTTTTTTTTTTTGGTGTTGTTCAACTTAGCCCTAGGCTCGCTTTTTTTATCTACATCCAGTGACAGAGGGGGTACTTACTAGTCAAGCGAGTATGTAAACAGCTAGATGTCCAGACAAGGGCACTTTACTATTGTACTGGCAAGACAGTGCCTGAAAACACAGTTAGTGGCACTAAAATAGAAAGCATGTGGGACAACTACAACCAACACTTCCCTGCAAATAAGCAAAAGGGTAGTATGTGAGTGCAATTTTTCCCAAAAGGAAAAGGGGAGGGGATGGGACGGGAGGGTTGCTCTGTCTACCGGTGTAGTTTTATTTTGCTTTGTCTTGGGGAGGGGAGGGGAGGAGAAGGAGGGGATTGAGTGAGCCGTTTCCTCTGTAACACACAAACAAATAAAAAGGAAGTTCCATAATCTTTTTAGTAGTTTTCTTTTTGGTGAAAATTTTTGAGAACTTCAGTAAGTGTGACCTGACCCGACTGACTGACACCCAAAGGGTAAAACAACAATAACGCACAACAAAATCAACAACAACAATGGTGGGTCTCGTGCTTACCTGTGGTGGTTTTGAAAAATGAAAAATTGAAATTGACCTTCACAAGGTAAAAATGAAAAACTAAAGGAGTGAAAAAAGGAACTCAAAGGACAAGAGTTCTGTACAAACTCTACTCTACTGCACAATCTATAAAAGTGGCCCAATGGCTCCTGATGCCACTGGCCTGGCTCTTAGACAGGTCTTACTCCGAGACTGCCCTCTACCCTCAGAGCCTCGTCCAAGGGGTAAGGGCCGTCGCTGGGGTAGACCCGTCCTAGCCAGCAGCCAACCAAAAATATTAACAAATAGGAAGGGGGGCGGAAAGGGGGGAAAGGGGGGGGCAAACCCCAAAGGATGAAAAGAACAAAAAACACAAAATAAAAAGGGTTAAAAATAAACATGGGGCAAACTGTCATTCTCTACACGCTTCTACACACACACTCTCACCCTCTAACTCTCTAACTCTCTAATTCTTTTTATTCCCCTTTTTCCCCTTCCTTCCTCCGCTCTGTCTCCCCTTCTGTCCACCACCGCGACCATTGCGCCCTCTCTGCACCTCCTGGGGCGAGAGCACATGCTGCGTCGCTTGTGCCACTGCGTCGGTGAACACGTTCGACGTGTTGGACCTACCCTGAGCTGCATGGCGCTGGGGTCCTTTGGGAGCTGGGGAAGGAGCAGGTTGGGCGGAGGAGGTTGCATTGCCACGGCCTGCCGATGAGGAGGAGGAAGAAGTGGAGACTGCAGGTTGGGCGATGGAGGTTGTAGTGCCACGGCCTGCAGAGGTGGAGGAAGAAGAAGAAGAAGAGGAGGCTTGAGGTTGTCGGCCTATTCCCTCTCGAGCCGCTCGTGCCTCATTCTCCCTCCTTGTACTCTCCGCTGCAAAGGCCTGCCCCCTACTGCTCCGGTTGTCCGTCAGGGCATGCAACGTCGACTTTGCCTTGCACTTTTCCTGAACCGACCACTCATGCAAACCCACCACCTTCATCACCTCATACCACTGAGTGAAAGTAGCGGTAGAGAGGGGGAGTGACAACAAGGGTCTGCCATCCTGTTTCTCTCCCTGACGGTAGTGGAACAGGGAGATCCACTTCGTCACAGAAGAAGGCACCGGCGACCCCATGGTGAGGCACGGGAAAAGACCCCCCCTCTCCGTCCGCTCCTCCTCCGTCCACATCCAAGCCTCGCTCTGCGCCCTCAGCAATTCCCTCACCCTCGCTTGCTTCTTCTGGTCAGGGATGCCTTCCACTGACAGAGAATGCGAGCGATCCGCCCCCTCCATCGCGGTGTCGAGGTCCTCCTCCTGCTCCTGCTCATCATCATCCATCTCCTCCACCTTCACACGCACCTCGGTGTCTGCCGCCTCGGCCTGTCGCCCCACCTCCTCCTCCAGCTGATCCCGAGAAGGGGTTCCCCAGCTGACCCTGCCTTCCCGAACGACGATGACCGCGCTGGTCTTGCCCCAGGTGTCGCAGTATCCGGCCTCCCCTGCTATCTTCCTAACCGCCTGACGGGCGACCACCGACTCCGGGCAATCACCGTCCCCCTCCCCGTTCCCACTCCACGGCTGCTGTGTCGCCCAGCAGTACAGGAACTCGCCCGGGCACGGAGAAGCACCTTGAGGACCAAAGAGAGCCATCCAGTCGCCGACACAGTCAGGTTCGGGTCCTTCAGGGTCGTCGCCCACCGCTCTCCGCACCGCATGGCAGGGGAGGAATAGCCGCCCTTCGCACACCACCCCAAAGCACCGCCCGTATGCCACCATGCGTTCTGCCTCCAGCTGTCGGGAGAGGTTCACCGCCGTCAACAACAGAGTGGTCGCCTTCTGCTCCGACTCATGCTTAGCTGCGATGGCGTAATGCCTCTCGCAGCGTTGCCTGTCATACTCCGCCCGGAGCGACTCTCCTGCTTCGGGGTGCCGATCGCAGTCTTCCAAGTACTGCGCATGCATCTTCTTCGCGTCCTCTGCGAGTTCCCGCTTGTGCCTGGCGGTCAGCTCCTCCACACGATGCCTGTCCGCCGCCTTCGCCTGGTCCAGACGCACATTCTGTTCCTCCAGGAAACGACTCAACTCCTGCTGGCGGTCGCCAAAAGTGCCCCGAAGCGCGGCCAAATCCGGTCCCCACGACCGACGATGCTCCCGCCGTACCTCCAGGGCTTGCTGCCACGCGTCCGACGCACGCTGCAACGCTTCCTTCTTCTCCTGGTCCGCCTTTTGTTGTTGCTGCTTCTGCTGTTTCCGTTGCTTCTCGTGCTTCTGCTGCTTCTGTTCTGCCTGCTGCCCCTCTTCGCCCGCCATTGGCATGTCTACCTCCTCGACGTCCTCGCCCTCGGGAGCTGGCACTGCTGGAGAAGGAGCCCGTTTAGGTGGTGGGTCTCCGCTCCCCTCCGCAGAGGCAGCCTGAGCCGGAACATTCGAGTGCAAAAAAGACAGGGCACTGAAATATTCCGCCCTGCCAATTTGCGACAGAGGGCAGTGCTTGGACCCCTGAGCGCAGTGCAGACATGCCAAGCCACCACACGTGTGACAGCAGAAGTGTGCGTCCGACGCATCGAAGAGCTTGCTGCATTGTTCGCACTGCAGGAAAGTGTTCGACGCCTCCGCCTCCCTCGCTCCCACAAAAGCCATGGGGCGCTCTGACTGGCACTCCCCCTTACCACCTGTGGCCTCAAAAGACAGGATGTGCTGCTGCAGAGCCGGGTCCATGGTGAGGGGCTCGTAGTGTCCCGGGATACTGCCGGATCCATCTGCCGCATCCTGATCACCCGAGTGGAGGAGAAGGACCACTGCCTTAGGCCGTTTTCTTGGCACCATCAGAGAAGGCGGGCGAACTCGTTGAGGATGACCACAGATACCTCAAGAGCCTCCCCTGCCCCCGCCACTGCAATGGCATCCGCCCACGTACGCTGGTCTCCTCTGTCCCCACTCGTCATCAGCCGCTGCCAGACCCCAAAATTAGGGACAGCCGCACTCGACAGATCAGCGCGGCCCTGGACCTTCTTCACTGCCGCCTGGCGCAGACCCTCCACCGTCAAATCCGTGCGCCCGGTGGCGAAGAGCAAAGCCTCAAAAGCACAGTCCCCCGCCACAAACGACCAAGTCACCTTCGAGGCTCCCAGCTTGGCCGCCTGCTCCGTCGCCCGAGGCCTCTGCGCTGCCGGGCACTCACGCAAAAACTCCCACTCACGCACCACATCGAGACCAGGCCCTTCCGGAATCACGGTGGCCGAATCGAACCTCCCGGTCCGCTTCCTCGGTGGCTCCACGTGGTCCGGCTTCACGTCCCTCTTGCGCTTCCCCTGCTGCTCCTCCGTTCGGTCTGCAGGACGACTCATATCGTCGTCAGGGTTCGCATCGTCACAGAGAGGTTCCACGGCCCCTGCACTGCGGCGTCCAAACCGGTCCATGTCCTCTGCAGACGGTGCCACATCTACCTCCACACACGGCTCCCGCTTCAGGGTGGCAATCCCTACACACATAGCACCCCGCTCCAGAAAGGAAGATGCGACCTTTTTCTGGTACGCCACCGCAATGCTCTCCCGGATGCGCAACTCTGCCGACCCTGTCAGGTGCGACGTCTGTCCCGTCGTCAGGCCTCCAAGCTGCGCAATCAAGAGGTTCGCCTCGTCGCCTGCACCCCCGAAGGCTTCAAACACAATAGGGGAGAACTTGGTATTGATCTTGTTCAAATCCCGCTCGTGCTTCTCCCGTTTGACCTGGCCCTGGTTCTTCGCCGACCAGCCCACAAACTTCGAGGCCCCTGTTCTGTAGGAAGGCAAGGTGGGGCACACGTGGGTGATGTCCAAACAACGAGGTCCATTTTCCGCCACTCCTACTGGGAGGTAGACGTCGCCTGGCCGCTTCTTCGACTCCAACTCCACTCGCACGGTCTCCTCCAAAGCAGGGTCCAAGCCCGCCCCTTGAGCAGCTCGGTACACCGAATCCCGCAAGGCGTTGTGGCGGGCGACGCGGTGTTTGGAGTAGGGGCAGCCAAAGGTGTGGTCGCCAAAGGAGTCCATGACAACCCTTTTCTGCCCCCCCTGACATGCCGAGCAAGTCGTTCCCTCCGCATGGATGGCCACCCCTAGTCGGAAACGGGTCACAACCGCAAAATCCGCTGAAGACATCTGGTTCCTTGCTGAGGGTGTCGCCGTGAGGTACGTCCCGGAAAGCGGCAGGAGAAGGGACTTCATCCGTGCTCGGTCTCGCATGCAGAGCTGTTGCATCAACTTGTCTGCCTGGGCGTCAATCACCGCAGATGACAGACTCTGCTGCTCCAGGATCTTCTTCGGCTGGGCCCTGTCCACGTGAAACGCCACCGGTACCCTGGAGTTGTACTCCTCAGCCGCGCTGTTCCATCTCTCCTCATCCCAGGTGAAGGCAGGGTCCAAGGCCTGCGACAGTTGCAGGTTCCCTGACTGAGAGGCGAGGGACGCAGCTGTCCGATGGTCCACGGTGCGACGGATACCCAGCCCCCCAAGCGCCACAGGAAGCGCCGCCTGCGCCCTTGCCAACTCCGGCAGCGCCCCATCCGGGTCATGCAGAAGCGCAGCCAGGCACCTGTCGATCAGGTCGTCAAAGGCCGTCAGGTACTCCGCGCACTGTGGGATCCCCCGCATGTAGAACACCATGCGGCAGTAGCCTTCGCAGTATCTCAGTACGTAGAAGGCTGCCTGGGAGTCCCCGAGGTCCACAAGGGCTTCCAGGTTGCGGCGGGAATCGTCCACCTTCTGGGCCATGTACTCCTCGCAGAAAGCCGCAGACCCAATGGGGATGCCCAAGAAGTCGAACCCATCCACATCCAACAGCCGGAACCCGCCTTCACCCATGGCGTCCTGTCCACCCTCATTCAACGTGAACCCCACGGCCTCGAGATCCTCCTTGGAGACGCCACCAGTGGAGATGAGCTCACACTTGTTCGCGTTCACCTCCAACCCCAGTTCGGAGCTACGAGTGCACAGAACCTGGTACGCCTCAAAAACCGCCTTAGGGGACCCCCGCAGAGAGCCGTCATCGAGGTACCACAAAGTCCCATCCAGGCCTGGGTGCCCCTTCAGCTCTAGCGCCATCTGGTGGATGGTCAGGGAGAAGAGAAGCGGGCCCAAGGGATCTCCTTGTTGAGCTCCGCGCTGTGACCTTATGGTATCTCCACCATAAAACAGGCTGGAGGGCTCCAGGTAACACCATCGCACCCATGGGGCCAGCTCGGGGAGGTTCGCGTCGACCGCTCTTAGCATCGACAGGCGGTCTACGCAGTTGAACGCGTTACGGTAGTCAATTTTCAAAATGACTTTACCTTTTCCGCGGTTGCGCACGGCGTACTGCGAGATAACATCAGTCGCCACTGCCGCCCCCCTTGCCGTTGCCACCCCCACCTGGTTCCCTCGAAGAAGAAGCGTCCTAGCAGGCACCCGCACTCGCGCCGACAGAATCTTTCCCACCAGTCTGCGGAGAGTGTCCCCAACCGCAATCGGTCGCACGTCCTCCTCCAGGCCCGGCCCCTTTGCAGGCTTCCGGAGAGCCACCAAGTTAGCGCCGGCGAAGAACTCAGCCACCTCCACTGGAGCATTTCCTCGTGCCAAAGACGTCAACACTGCGGCCAGCGCTGCCAAAGTGCCCTTAGCCCGCCTCTGTAGGCAAAGTGTACGAAGGTGCGCGCCCGTCACGTTCGAGGGACCCGCCGCCGATGACTTCGGCATGCTCCGCAGGGCCTTCATCACCTCCACCACTGTCACCGGTGGGACCTCCTGAGGCTGGGGCCAATCCGCCTGCTCCAGGGCCTTGGAGTCGGCAGCGGCTGGGTGCTTCGTCTGAAGCTTTTCCAGCGTCGCCGGTGTCTGTGGGGCGAGGCCGTCGCTGGTAGCGCAAGACATGGCCTGGCTCGGGAGTCCTGCTCTCGCTTTGGCGATGGTGCGCTTCCGTCTCCCTTCGTCAGTGTCCTCATCCGACCACCCAGAGGGCCTTGGCTTCCGCTCCTCTACCGTTTGCTCCCACAGGGCGACATACTGGCCAGCCTTCCAAGCCTCCAAGTCCTTCCCCCAGGTGCTCGTCAAACGTCGCTCCTGGTCCTTGCCCCCTCGTTCTGTCCGTGTCCGGTGCAACACAGTGAAGAACAGTGCAAGGCGCTTCCATGCCACCTCGTCTTGGTACTCAAGGATGTCCATAAGAACCCTCAGGAAGAGCTCGCTGTACAGCTGCAGGTGTTTGTCTGGGCACCCGCCCTTCAGCTGGATCCTGGTGGTCCCCATGACTTCAAAGGAGGGGAGGTCATCCTGATCTGTCAGCATTCCTCGACTGGAGGGAGACGGGGCGGTGAAGCCTTCTTCGCCAAAGTGCACCGTACAGGTGTTGCAGACCTCCTTGCTCTGCGGCAATAGCATGTCGCACTGATCGTTCGCACAGCGCGACATGCCCAAGTGGCCCAACAGCTCGTCGGGGATGTACGCCCCATCCGCCTGGTGGCGACGCATGTGCTGCAGCAAGCCCTTACGAGACAGGCCCCCGACCGCATCACTCGAAGACAAAATTCCCGCTCTGCATCCATCAAAGGGGCAGAACACCCGATCCGCATTGATGTGTCCCAGCTTGGTAGCCAGGGGGGCGGTGGTGGTGGTGTTGGTGGGGATGATGCCATCCAAATGCGCTGTGTCCAGCACTGCCTGCCGAGCCTCCTTCCTCATCTTCTCTGCCATCCCCTCCTTGGTCTTCCCCACCTCCGGGACAAGCTCCACTGCCTCAAAGTGAGAGTCACAGAGAGCGATGACGACCGTGGGAAGTTTCGCTTGGAAGCTCTCCGCGTACGACTTGGCGACTCTTTTGCTACCAGGGGTGATGCGCACGAGGGGGTTCTCTTCCGACGCCTGCACCACCACGATGTTGATGCGGGATGCTGTCGCGGTGAGCTGAAGCCCCAAGTGGTTGAGGTGGGCCTCGCCGGTCACACCATTGGCAAACTCCGTCATGGCCTCCTGCGACCCCAGCACCTGCACCAGGCGGTTCGACACCTCCACTGCTGTGTCATACAGCTGCTTGCGCATTGCCCTCACGTCCGGCTGCGTGTCGTGGTCCCAGAGGTGTAGTGCCACATAACCACAATCATTAGTAGACACGTTGGGGATGCGTTTAGCTCCAAACTTCGCCAGAGTCGCGTCCACAGACACCGCCTGCTCTGTATACGCAGGAGCGTTCACGTTTGCGCACCCACCGGTCAACGCAAACGGGGACAAGCTTACCGGGTGCTCCGGATCAGCAGGGGCAGGGCGCAGGTCCCAGGGCGTCACCGCTCGCCACAACAACGACAGCAAGACCAGTAGGGACACCGCCAGCATGCCAAATGCCATCCCGATCCTACGAGTCCACCTGCGTGCTGCCACACGGCGCACCTCCAAGAGAAGAACCCAGCCAAGTGGGCGCGCGACGCCGACCAGTGCCACAAAACCCGCCAAACAACCACCTGCGGACCATGCAACCCACACCCACTCGGCTGCACGCACCGACAACTGACCCACCCCCATCACACTGGCTCTCACCAAGCTGGCAGCCACTCGGATCCCTCCGGTCCATCGGTGCACTCGCTCGCTCGCCCCTTCCAGCCACCGCCACCCCCTGCGTGCGCGGCACAGTCCCCGCAGCAGACCCACCCCCAGCACCTCCGCGTCCCGAAACAGCGCACAACCCAAAGCATGTGGCGCTGACCTCCCAAGCTCAGACCCCACAAAAACCAGAACCCAGATGGCCACACACTGCAAAGCACCTCTCAACGCATCGGCGACCCTGATCCTGCGGAAAACTGGGTGCGCTGCCGGGGAGGGCGGACGATTGCAGGGCGCCTTGCGCCGACGGAGCCTGCCCGCCTGTGACTTGGTCCAGTTCAAGGACCGGTGTCCTCGTCGCGTCCTCCTGGTCCTCCTGCCCACCAGCCACAAAATGAGATGACTGAGGGTAGGGGCGCGTCTGTCCTTCCACAGATCCAGGACCGCGAACGACACAAACACTCCCCACTCAGGTGCCTCGGCTACCCAGCAGGGGTCAGGCTGACGCAAGGAGGTGAAGACCTCCCAGAGGTTGCACCACCAGTCGAACCAAAACTCTATCTGTACACACCCCTTTTGCCACACCCGCATCATCACACAGCCACTCTGTCCTTCTCGCCCCGCAAGGCTGACCCCGAACACCAGCATACCTCGCTCACCACCCCCTAGGTTGTTGTCGCTGATGTTGTTGCTGCGTCTGCTGTTGATGTTGGTGCTGCTGTTGGACCTGCTGTTGGAACTGCTGCTGCAGAAGTCTTTGGAACTGCAGTTGAAACTGCTGTTGTGCCTGCTGTTGGAACTGCTGCTGGAACTGCTTTTGGAGACGCTGTTGGAACCGCTGCTGCAGAAGTCTGTGGAACTGCTGTTGAAACTGCTGTTAAGCCTACTGTTGGAACTGCTGTTGGACCTGCCGTTAGAGCTGCTGCCGCAGAAGTCCTTGCTGATGAAACTGCTGTTGTGCCTGCTGTTGTGCCTGTTGCTGGAACTGCTTTTGGAAACGCTGTTGGAACTGCTGCTGCAGAAGCCATTGGAACTGCTGTTGAAACTGCTGTTGTTGTGCCTGCTGTTGGAACTGCTGATGGACCTGCCGTTGGAGCTGCTGCCGCAGAAGTCCTTGCTGATGAAACTGCTGTTGTGCCTGCTGTTGTGCCTGTTGCTGGAACTGCTTTTGGAAACGCTGTTGGAACTGCTGCTGCAGAAGCCATTGGAACTGCTGTTGAAACTGCTGTTGTTGTGCCTGCTGTTGGAACTGCTGCTGGACCTGCTGTTGGAACCGCTGCTGCAGAAGTCTGTGGAACTGCTGTTGAAACTGCTGTTAAGCCTACTGTTGGAACTGCTGTTGGACCTGCCGTTAGAGCTGCTGCCGCAGAAGTCCTTGCTGTTGAAACTGCTGTTGTTGAGCCTGCTGTTGGAACTGCTGATGGACCTGCCGTTGGAGCTGCTGCTGCAGAAGTCTTTGGAACTGCAGTTGAAACTGCTGTTGTGCCTGCTGTTGGAACTGCTGCTGGAACTGCTTTTGGAAACGCTCGTGGAACTGCTGCTGCAGAAGCCGTTGGAACTGCTGTTTAAACTGCTGTTGTGCCTGCTGTTGGAACTGCTGTTGGACCTGCTGTTGGAACCGCTGCTGCAGAAGCCTTTGGAACTGCTGGTGAAAAAGCTGTAGAGCCTGCTGTTGGAACTGCTGCTGTAAAGGCCTTTGGAACTGCTGCTGCTGCACACCAGGGGTGATACTGGGACCCCACCCAGGACTCCGAAGATTTCGTTTTTGCTGCTATCACAGTTGCAGCCACTGATGTGGTTGGGCATACATTGCCTCTTTTTGGGGATATCATGGGGGGAAGGGGGGTGTGGGTTGTTATGACAACAGTTCTTTGCTTTGTTGCCTCCACACACGTTTTTGTTGCTGCTATCAAAGCTGCAGCTGCTTGGGTTGTTGGGCTCAAGAGGCCTCTTTTTGGGGTAAAAAAGGGGGGGAAGGGGGCTCCTGCTACTGCTGTTGATGCAGCTTAAGTTGTTGCTCCTGTTGCTGCTGTTGCTGCTGCTGTTGTTCACTTGTCCCCTTTGCCCTCCTCCCCTGAAGAAGAAGTGGGGAGGCGCAGGTCAGGCTGAGGACCTTTCCGCTGCTAGCCGTCCTACACCCTTTATACACATACCTGGGGTGTTTCCGACCAGCAGCCCCTCGGTCTCCTGGTTGTGTCCTTTTCAGACACACCCTTCCACCGAGAGCACAGCTCGCTACCACCCGTTGGCTTCTTCCGTATCACAGAAACTTCCGAAGTCCGCGGGGTGTGTAACTCACTGTGGCCCGACTGTACATTGAGCCCTCTGCTTGAGAGGACCGGCTGGTGACCCAGTCTGTAGCGACCCCATGCGTCCCAGTTTGTGGTTTCACGCACTGGTGGGACACAGCCAGCTCGCGCTGACCACTCCAGTCGCCCGGAGGTGGAACCGACGGTCTGAACCGCATGAATCTGCCGACCCAATGCGATCTTTGACCGTTAGCCAGCCGATTACTCGACCTGACCTCTGCTCAGCAAGTTGGCCACGCCTGTCTGCAGGGGAGTGACTCCCCACAAGTATGCATCTGACACAACTCCCTAACAGATTCACCAGCCTAGCCTGTTCACATCCCATCCGTCGCGGTTATGTCACCACTCACTAGTGTCGGAGTCTGTTACATGTGAGCCCCAACATCGAACGAGTGCTGCTCACAAAGGCACCACCGCAGCAAATAGCGGTGCAGTTGCTTGCAGTCGTCGAGTGTGCTCACCACGTGGGTAGTCCCTGACTACACCGGCCTCTCTCTCCCTAGAGGCCGTTGCAACGGTCACCCAGACTCCAACGCGGACAGGAGTGGCTACAGAAGTCTTTGATGGGGGCTTTTACATGGGAGGCACACCCTGACCTGGACGGACCAGTTCTGTGGCTGTGGATCACCCCTGTGGATTCAAACAGTGGACGCACCCGGTGCGTCACTGCAGACACCCAGCCAAGGTCCAGGGAGGACGACATCTCCTGAGCGTACCGACAGCATCCGTGAAGTCCCGAAGGCCAACGCAGCCGCTGCAGACGTTCGGAAGAAGCGCCTCACCCATCGTAGATAGCCCTGACAGCAGCCACAAGCGTGCAGTAAAAACCACACAATGCAGATACAGCAGTCACCCAGTGAGATGGTCCAGGTCCCCGTCAGCAAGCCGCCATTGGCAACTACCAAACACCAACCTCTCAGCCACCCCTGTGTGTCCTTTGCTAGTGTGTGTTGACATACCTGGAATTCGGATGCTAGGTGAGGACTGTCGTCCCCGTACCACGCACCACCCACTGTCTCCGAGGAGCAGCCCGGGTGATGCGCCGACTAGGAGGTTACACGCCAGACGTTGTCTCGTCTGCTGGTCAACGGGGCAACAAACCCACCAGGGTCCCCTCTCGGGAACGCACGCCTCCTGTTAGCAGCTACCCGTCGGGGGGCCTAATCCCCTGGGAGCTGCTGCTCTTGTTGCTGCTGTTGCTGCTGCTGCAGTTGCAGCTGGTGTAGCATATGTTGTTGCTGCTGTTGCTGCTGCTGCTATTGCTGCTGTTGCTGCTTTTGTTGCTGCTGTTGCTGCTGCTGCTATTGCTGCTGTTGCTGCTGTTGCTGCTGTTGCTGCTGTTGCTGCTGTTGCTGCTGTTGCTGCTGTTGCTGCTGTTGCTGCTGTTGCTGCTGTTGCTGCCGTTGTTGCTGCTGCTGCAGTTGCAGCTGGTGTAGTATATGCTGCTGTTGCTGCTGTTGCTGCTGTTCACTTGTCCCCTTTGCCCTCCTCCCCTGAAGAAGAAGTGGGGAGGCGCAGGTCAGGCTGAGGACCTTTCCGCTGCTAGCCGTCCTACACCCTTTTTACACATACCTGGGGTGTTTCCGACCAGCAGCCCCTCGGTCTCCTGGTTGTGTCCTTTTCAGACACGCCCTTCCACCGAGAGCACAGCTCACTACCGCCCGTTGGCTTCTTCCGTATCACAGAAACTTCCAAAGTCCGCGGGGTGTGTAACTCACTGTGGCCCGACTGTACATTGAGCCCTCTGCTTGAGAGGACCGGCTGGTGACCCAGTCTGTAGCGATCCCATGCGTCCCAGTTTGTGGTTTCACGCACTGGTGGGACACAGCCAGCTCGCGCTGACCACTCCAGTCGCCCGGAGGTGGAACCGACGGTCTGAACCGCATGAATCTGCCGACCCAATGCGATCTTTGACCGTTAGCCAGCCGATTACTCGACCTGACCTCTGCTCGGCCAGTTGGTCACGCCTGTCTGCAGGGGAGTGACTCCCCACAAGTATGCATCCGACACAACTCCCTAACAGATTCACCAGCCTAGCCTGTTCACATCCCAACCGTCGCGGTTATGTCACCACTCACTAGTGTCGGAGTCTGTTACATGTCACAACATCGAACGAGTGCTGCTCACAAAGGCACCACCGCAGCAAATAGCGGTGCAGTTGCTTGCAGTCGTCGAGTGTGCTCACCACGTGGGTAGTCCCTGACTACACCGGCCTCTCTCTCCCTAGAGGCCGTTGCAACGGTCACCCAGACTCCAACGCGGACAGGAGTGGCTACAGAAGTCTTTGATGGGGGCTTTTACATGGGAGGCACACCCTGACCTGGACGGACCAGTTCTGTGGCTGTGGATCACCCCTGTGGATTCAAACAGTGGACGCACCCGGTGCGTCACTGCAGACACCCAGCCAAGGTCCAGGGAGGACGACATCTCCTGAGCGTACCGACAGCATCCGTGAAGTCCCGAAGGCCAACGCAGCCGCTGCAGACGTTCGGAAGAAGCGCCTCACCCATCGTAGATAGCCCTGACAGCAGCCACAAGCGTGCAGTAAAAACCACACAATGCAGATACAGCAGTCACCCAGTGAGATGGTCCAGGTCCCCGTCAGCAAGCCGCCATTGGCAACTACCAAACACCAACCTCTCAGCCACCCCTGTGTGTCCTTTGCTAGTGTGTGTTGACATACCTGGAATTCCGGATGCTAGGTGAGGACTGTCGTCCCCGTACCACGCACCACCCACTGTCTCCGTGGAGCAGCCCGGGTGATGCGCCGACTAGGAGGTTACACGCCAGACGTTGTCTCGTCTGCTGGTCAACGGGGCAACAAACCCACCAGGGTCCCCTCTCGGGAACGCACGCCTCCTGTTAGCAGCTACCCGTCGGGGGGCCTAATCCCCTGGGAGCTGCTGTTGCTGCTGTTGCTGCTGTTCACTTGTCCCCTTTGCCCTCCTCCCCTGAAGAAGAAGTGGGGAGGCGCAGGTCAGGCTGAGGACCTTTCCGCTGCTAGCCGTCCTACACCCTTTATACACATACCTGGGGTGTTTCCGACCAGCAGCCCCTCGGTCTCCTGGTTGTGTCCTTTTCAGACACACCCTTCCACCGAGAGCACAGCTCGCTACCACCCGTTGGCTTCTTCCGTATCACAGAAACTTCCGAAGTCCGCGGGGTGTGTAACTCACTGTGGCCCGACTGTACATTGAGCCCTCTGCTTGAGAGGACCGGCTGGTGACCCAGTCTGTAGCGACCCCATGCGTCCCAGTTTGTGGTTTCACGCACTGGTGGGACACAGCCAGCTCGCGCTGACCACTCCAGTCGCCCGGAGGTGGAACCGACGGTCTGAACCGCATGAATCTGCCGACCCAATGCGATCTTTGACCGTTAGCCAGCCGATTACTCGACCTGACCTCTGCTCAGCAAGTTGGCCACGCCTGTCTGCAGGGGAGTGACTCCCCACAAGTATGCATCTGACACAACTCCCTAACAGATTCACCAGCCTAGCCTGTTCACATCCCATCCGTCGCGGTTATGTCACCACTCACTAGTGTCGGAGTCTGTTACATGTGAGCCCCAACATCGAACGAGTGCTGCTCACAAAGGCACCACCGCAGCAAATAGCGGTGCAGTTGCTTGCAGTCGTCGAGTGTGCTCACCACGTGGGTAGTCCCTGACTACACCGGCCTCTCTCTCCCTAGAGGCCGTTGCAACGGTCACCCAGACTCCAACGCGGACAGGAGTGGCTACAGAAGTCTTTGATGGGGGCTTTTACATGGGAGGCACACCCTGACCTGGACGGACCAGTTCTGTGGCTGTGGATCACCCCTGTGGATTCAAACAGTGGACGCACCCGGTGCGTCACTGCAGACACCCAGCCAAGGTCCAGGGAGGACGACATCTCCTGAGCGTACCGACAGCATCCGTGAAGTCCCGAAGGCCAACGCAGCCGCTGCAGACGTTCGGAAGAAGCGCCTCACCCATCGTAGATAGCCCTGACAGCAGCCACAAGCGTGCAGTAAAAACCACACAATGCAGATACAGCAGTCACCCAGTGAGATGGTCCAGGTCCCCGTCAGCAAGCCGCCATTGGCAACTACCAAACACCAACCTCTCAGCCACCCCTGTGTGTCCTTTGCTAGTGTGTGTTGACATACCTGGAATTCGGATGCTAGGTGAGGACTGTCGTCCCCGTACCACGCACCACCCACTGTCTCCGAGGAGCAGCCCGGGTGATGCGCCGACTAGGAGGTTACACGCCAGACGTTGTCTCGTCTGCTGGTCAACGGGGCAACAAACCCACCAGGGTCCCCTCTCGGGAACGCACGCCTCCTGTTAGCAGCTACCCGTCGGGGGGCCTAATCCCCTGGGAGCTGCTCTTGTTGTTGCTGCTGGTGTAGCTCCTGCTGCTGCTGCTGATGCAGACATGCAGCACCACCCACAACGCCCCCAAAAGGGCCTTCCTCCTCATTTTTAAAAAAGCAAAAACCAAAAAACGAAAACAAAGAAGGACAAGACACACTACGCCTTGCGCTTCGCCGGCCTGCACTCCTCTACCGTTGCCCAGGGACCGCCCCGTGGAGGCGTACAAGGCTCACAATAAAACAAAGGAAAGGGGGAGGGAGGGAGGTTTTTTTTTTTTTTTTTTTTTTTTTTTTTTTTGGGGTTCATTTTTTTTGTTCCACATCAAACTGGACAGGGCAAGGGGGGTACGTTTATAATGCACATGAAAGGCGCTTGGTCCGAGCGAAGCGAGGGCCAAAAGTCTTACAATCAGTACATGTGCCGGTTTAGTTAGAACGAGGCACAAAAGTGAATTAAACGAGGGAGATATTTGTCATCAGCATGTCGCCCTATTATGTATCGTTGTTTGCCGAGCGAAGCGAGGCATACAACTATATTTAGCTCTATGACAATTTGGGATAAAGGAGGGGTGAACATTAACACGGGAGAGGCAGGGGTGAATATAGACTGTCCAGTCTGTGTGGTTTTGCTGTATTTCCAGTATTGGTGCCCAGCTGGTTCTGGAGGGGAGGAAGGGGCGGGATGGGGCTTTCTTTTTACAATACGAAGTTCCTTTCTTGTTACTTTTGTTTTGTCTCTTGTAGTCTTTTTTGTTTGGATGATTAACGCCAGTAGCGACCCCCCATGGAACTCGTAGGGGATGGGGTGGGGGAAAAAATCTCCGTCGCTTACTCCTAGGCCGACGCCCACAGACAAACCGCCTCCTTGGCTTACTCCTGACGTTTTCTGTGAGGGGGAAGATTTGGAATTTACATACAAGGGGCTTGACACCAGGGGGATTACACACATGTATCTAATGGGAGGGGTTGGGGGTAAAAAGGAAACAGGGAACTAAACAGGTGTTGCTACACACAAAAGTTGGGGTGGGGGAAAATAACAGAGAAGGGAAGGGCAACAGGGCCCACATAAACCACAATCACAACCAATCGCGAGGCCCTTCTATTTGAAGGTCGCCTCCATCATCAGCACCAGGACCGCCCTAAGCGCCCCGTACTGACTCGTCTGCCGTCCTCCGACGCGCCCCAGCTCCTCCCGCTGATCCCACCACGCGTCCAGCGCCTCGTACGCCACCTCCGGTGCCAAGGGAGTCATTCCCTCTCGCCTGGTCCCTCCCCTGGGGAAGAAGCAGTCCGCCCACTCTTCGACATTTCTCGGCACCCTGTCCCCTTCCTTCTGGCTGTGTGGGACTAACCCTTTCGCCTCCACATCCGACCCTCGCGAGATAGGGGGAGAAGGCCGCCTTGCTGTGGTCTCCGCAGACCTGTCCTCCACTACACCGGAGCGACGAGTGTGGTTCCCCTGCGCCCGCCGCGAAGTCCCAAGGGTGGTCAGCTTCGTCCTTCTTTCCGCGTGGGACTTAGCCGTCCATCCACCAGTCTTCGCTGAACCCAAGTGGTGGTCACCAGTCAGAGCTGTTGGTGTGGTGTTGTAGCTCTGCTCTGATGGCCCCCAGACGAAGGATTCTGCTGCGGTTGCGGTGTTGTTGTCCATGGTGGTGTCGTGGTCGGCGCAGTCGGCGGAATCCTCCTCATCCATAACCTCCTCCTTCACCTCCGTTGCCGCGTCCTGTGGGGGAGCTGGGTTGCTGTTGTAGTAGCTACCTCCCACTGTCTGCGATGTTGTCGGCTGAACTGGCTGAACTGGCTGAACTGGCTTTGCCCTCAGCACACACTTTGCGTTGGCGCTCCCACATCCCTCACACCATGTGCGCTCGCAGGAACTACAAAACCAGTGGGGGACACTACATTCGGTGATGAGTGCGCAGTTTTCGCACGTGAGCAATTCCCCCTGTCTCCCCGGGCGCTCCTCCATCCGTGACAGCGCTCCGGTGCTGTGGCACTGCATCTCTGGAAGGGGGGTGTCGGGGGCAAGGCTTCGCAGATATGCAAACGTGTTGTCTGTCATGCATAACGGCGAGAAGTGGCCAGCCTCGTGAGCTCCTGTGTGCAGCACTGCTACGGCCCCGTTCGACTTGCTGGCTGGTCTATGGATGTGCACCTTAGAGTCCGATGACACGACCGCCACAATGACTACCTGCAAAGCCCGTGCCAGACCCGCCAGTGCTGTCTGGTCCGCCCACGACCTGCGATCCCTGTTCCCTGCCAGGCTCATCCATCGCACCCAGGTCGCGAGGTCGGGCATCGCATTTCTCGCCAGGTCAGCATCTCTCTTCACTCTCTCCACCGCCAGGGACCGAAGGGTCGACGATGTCACCACCTTCCAGCTCCGCACTGACCAGCACACTGCGTCGAACGCACAGTCTCCTACTCGGAACGGCACGGGCACCTGCGGTCGGGACAGCCCCCACTTCACCAAGTTGGCCTCCAGTTCGCTGTGGGGGGTTGGGTCCTGTGCTGCTGTCTCTGGCGCCGTTTCCTTCTCGTTGCCTGTCTCTGGCTCCTCCTCCGCACTCACCCTGATGTCTCCCTGGTGGTCGTCTGTCACTTCCAGGTTAGGTAGATGGTCGGGGGGCAAGCGTATCAAGTCCCCCTCTTCCGGGTCGACGGTGGGATCTAAGTCCACACGCTCTCGCAGAGGACCCCTCAGGCAACCAGTCAGAGACCCTCGATCCGTCGCGGCCTTCCCGATCTGTCGCTGCAGCGTCGTCCCTAGCCCCCAATTCCACCTCTGTGACATCTCCACTCTGTTCCCAAGCTTCCTGTCCGCTGCGAAACGGAGCATCTGCTGCCATATCGACGCCGCCGCGGGTCCCAGACCTCCTGTGGTCTCCAGGGCGAAGGGTGTGAACGCCAGCCGCTCCGCCGCACACGCGTCACCATGCTTCTTCCTCTTGGCAGTTTCCGCCTTCGTCGCCGCGTACCCCTTCGCGACTGCGGCACCCTGCACCATCGACGCTGACGTCGGCGTCCACACAGTCACATCGATAGCTCGTCCTCTCGACTCCCCGACCCCTGTGGACAGCAGAATGTCAGCGGGCTTGTTGTTGCCCAGGATGAGGTGGTTGGGTTCCAGGATGGGGCTCAGACCTGCCTCATTTGCTGCTCCATACACATAATCGCGTACTGAGTTATGTCGCAGTATACGATGCCCACCCATTCTGCAGGCGAAGATGTGGTCCCCCCTGGTGTCCATGGGCTGGTTGCATTGCCTGCATGAGACACCCTCCGCGTATATGGGGAGGTGGAGGCGGAGTCTGGCTGCGGCCTTGAATGCAATCGGAGGGATGTAGTGCTCCCAGGTGGGGGGTGCAGTAAGCCAGGACCCTGCTTGGGGGAGGGCCAGAGAATTGAGACGCGCCTTGTCGTACGCATCACCCTTGACGAAGAGGTCCCGCAATTGTTCCTCCAGGATCCCTGCAGACAGATCACGTTGACGCAGGGGGACGGCTGGCTGCAGCTTGGGGTCAATCCTAGCACCTTCAGCCACTTGCTCGTTGTACAGCGTTGCCGTCCGTTCCCATCCTTCGGCGTCCCAGGTGAAGCTGGGGTCCAGTTCGGTGCACAGTTGGTGCAGGCCGCTCCTTGCTCCCATGGCTGCTGCAGTCCAGTGGTCGCGGATGCGGCGCACGCCCATGCCCCCTACCCTACATGGCAGTGCGGCCTGTCTCCGTGCTTCTTCCGGCAGGCCTCCATCCTCATCACCAAAAAGCGCGGCCAGGGCAGCGTCTACCTCCTTGTCGTACTGGCTGAGGTACTTGTGGGTGCACGCGTGACCAATGGCTCTCATGTAGAAAACCATGCGTGCAAACCCCTCGCACTGACGGAGTAATGTCAGTCCAGCCTGCGAGTCAGACACCTTCTGCAGCAGACGCAGTTGCACCGCGAATTCCTCCACCTTCTTCTCCATGTACGCTTCGCAGTACTCGTCGTCCCCGATTGGCGCCCCCAGGAACGCAAAGCCTCCATACTTCACGCTCATCACTTTTCCTTCACAGGCTGAGCAAGTCTCCGCCAAGTCAGTGGTGTGGCTGCACACGGGGAGGCCAGCTCTGTCCAGGTCCAACGGAGTCTGCTGTCCTAGGGCGATGACTTCACACTTTGACAGCTTCACCTTCAGCCCCAGCTCCGCACTGCGTGTCCTCACTAACTCCAGCGCTCGAGCCACCGCCTCTGGGTTCCCCATGATCGTCCCATCATCGAGGTACCAGATGCTACAGTCGATGCCCTGGACTGCACGCACTTCGTCTGTCAGTGCTTTGATCCCCAGGGAGAAGAGTAGGGGCCCTGCGGGGTCGCCTTGCTGCGCGCCTCTGGTGGATGGGATCATCTCGTCACCATACACTAGCCCGGTGTGGGAGTTGTAGCACCATTCGACCCACGGTGAAATGGACGGGAGATATTTCCTTGTGGCTTCCAGAAAAGTCTTGCGAAAGATGCTGTTGAATGCGTTCTCGTAGTCAATCTGTACGATCACTTTGTCGCTCCCCTGGTGTCGTTTTGCGTATGCTGCCACAACCATTGTCGCCGCTTCCAGTCCACCGTCCACCGCCACCCCAACTTGTCTCCCTGGCAGCAGCACTCCTCGTGCCTTTTCCCTCACAGACGCCACCTCGATCTTGCTCACGACTCGCCGAAGTGTGTTGCCTGCAGAGATGGGGCGGACGTCGCCTTGGTCACCCTTCTTTAACGCCACCAGAGTAGCTCCTGCCATGAACATAGCTGTCTCGGAGGGGGCTTTCCCGCGTCGCAGCAGGTCCAGGACTTGCGTCATCAGTGGCAAGATGTTCAGGTCCGGGTGTTTGACCATCCACCCCTTGAGGTGATCCCCGCGCAGACCAAAGGGACCTGGAGCAGAGCCCTTTGCCATGCTATTTATGGCTTTGAGGGCGGCGATCGGCTTCAGCGGCTCGGAAGCAATTTCCGGCAGAGAAGTGGCAGGTTGGGGTTCCTCATGGGGGTGCTTTCTGCGGAGGATGTCTGTGGATTCCTCAGTACGCTCTGCCAGCCCACCCTTGTGGAGGCGGCTCATCCCTGCTGCCATCCTCCCATTCCGCACCTCCCGGACCATCGCCTTCTCCCTTTCTTCCCACGTTGGTTCCTTCCGCTCCTTCTCCTTCTTCGTACCGCCTGTGCGATTCGCAGCTGCTCGCCACATTGCTGCGATCTCACCTTCTCTCCACTCATCCACATCCTTCTGCCGCAAGACTGCCACCTTCGTCTTGAGGTGCTTCCCACCTCGCTTCGCCGGTAGGACCAGCTTCGCGAACATGCACAAACGTTTCCAGCTTGCCTCATCGCCAACTGCGGCCACATCCTCAAGTGCCTGGGTGAACTCCACAGCGGCTGGACGGTCGATGCTCGTGGGGATCGCATCTGTTGTCCTGATGGGGATTTGAGCTATCTCCCACCACTCCGGCAAGTCAACGTCGTCTGCCTTTTCCACTGCGGTGCGTTCCCTGGGTGTGGGCTTTGCGATCGCCTTTACCAGTTTCGCACACTGAAGACATGTCTCCTTCGATGCCGACCGTATCCCCCCACACGCTTCACACTGTCCTAACCCCAACTTGTTGAGGGTGTCGTGGGGGATGTGGTCGCCGGAAGACAGGTGTGCACCGATGTGTGTGCGCAGGCCGGGAACAGAGAAGGGCTGGGGACGGTGTAGACTGCTTCCGTTGCAACACGGAACAGGGCAGAAGAGCCTCGGTGCATCAGCCCCCAGAGGAGAAGGCGACTCCTTCGTCATGGCAGGGATGGGTGTTGCTGTTAGGCCTTTCGGGTCAAGCTCTGCGAAGGGGGCCGACTGGACCATTGCCAGGGCGTTCTTTGGGTCCATTTGCACTTCCTCATAGTGATTATTGAGGAGTGAAACTACCCTGACGCGGCGGTCTTTCTGCGTCCGCAAGTCTTTCGATGAGGCTGCGGGGTTGATCGTCACCACTGGATTCGGCCCAGGCTGCACTACCGCTATCGTGGTGGACCATGCATTTGCTGCCAGGTGTAGGGTGAGGTGGTTGCCCCACACCTCAGGGTTGGTGAGGCCGTCAATGAAGCTTGACAGCTGTGCCTCGGTCTCGAAGTAGCGTCTGAGACCGGTCTTCACCTTCGTGACCCGCGCTCTGTCAGCCAGCTCAGTGCGTGCTTTGCTGACATCCAAGTACAGCGCGTTCTTCTTACCCAGTAAGGCCACGTACATGCACTCGCCGTTGGCTGCGTTCGGCACCCTCTTCCCCCCATGCACCTCGAGGAATGCGTCAAGGTTTGCCGCCTCCTCCGGGTTGATGTCCCCGTCTGCTCCACCTGCCAGCGCCCCGGGCCCCAGGCTTATGCTCTGAGGTGACAGCTCCCACCCGTCCCCTGTCCCCGCCGGTCGCCTCAACCTCTGCATGAAAACCCACACCCTGCTGGCAAGTACTCGCAACCACAGCCTCCCGCTACGTGCTCTGTATCGGCCCTGTAGGAGCCCCTTCCTCAGCAGCACACTCAGCAGCTCTGCGTCCCGGATCAGTGCACAACCCAAAGCCCGTGGCGCCGATCTCCCAAGCTCATACCCCACGCAAACCAGAGCCCAGATGGCCACCCACTGCAAAGCCACTCTCACAACGGCTGCCCTTATCCTGCGGAAAAGTTGAGAGGGCGGACGCTTGCATGGCGCCTTGCGCCGACGGAACCTGCTCGCCTGTGCCTTGGTCCAGTTCAAGGACCTGTGACCTCGGCGCGTCCTCCTGGTCCCCCTCCTACCCACCAGCCACAATATGAGGTGACTGAGGGTAGGGGCGCGTCTGTCCTTCCACATGTCCAGGACCGCGAAAGACACAAACACACCCCACTCAGGTGCCTCGGCTACCCAGCGGGGGTCTGGTCGGCGCAGAGAAGAAAGGCGTTCCCAAAGGATGCTCCACCAGTCAAACCCAAGCCCATGTTCTGCACGCCCCATGTGAACATTGGGGGTGATAAAGGTCCCCCACACCCGTAACGTCACACAGTAACTCTGTCCTTCTCGCCCCGCAAGGCTGGCCCCGAACACCAGCATACCTCGCTCACCCCCACCTACAGTGTTGTTGCTGCAGTTGCTGCTGCTGCTGTTGCTGTTGCTGTCGGTGCTGCTGCAGGTGCTGCTGATGCTGTTGTTGTTGCTGGTGTTACGGTTGTTGTTGTAGTTGCTGTTGTTGCTGCTGATACTGTCCGCCCGCACATCCTGTGTCCGCCCGCGCATCCGCTGTCTGCCACCGTTGTTGTAGTTGCTGTTGTTGTTGCTGCTGATGCTGCCCGCCCGCACATCTAGTGTCCGCCCGCGCCTCCACTGTCTGCCACTGTTGTTGTAGTTGCTGTTGTTGCTGCTGATGCTGTCCGCCCGCACATCTAGTGTCCGCCCACGCATCCAGTGTCTGCCACCGTTGTTGTAGTTGTTGTTGTTGTTGCTGCTATCAAAGCTGCAGCCGCTTGGGTTGTTGGGCACAGGCCTCTTTTTGGGGTAATAATGGGGGGGAATGGGGGTGCACCTGCAGCTTCTGTAGCCGCTGCACATGAAGCCCTTGCGGCCATTGCTGCAGGTGTAGATGTTGCTGGTGTGGTTGTTGGAGCCGCTATTGTTGCAGTAGACGCTGCCATAGAGGCCATCACTCCAGTCATGGCTGCTCATGTTGCTGCAGCGAGAACGTGGTACCTGAGAGTGCTGAGTTGGTGTTGAGGAGCCCACTCGCGATACGTGCCTGCCGCAACCGTGGGAGGTACTGATGTTGATGGCAGTGCTCCTGCTCACGATGCTGCTGCTCATGCTGCTGCTGCTCATGCTGCTGCTGCACATGCTGCTGCTGCTCATGCTGCTGCTCATGCTGCTCCTGCTCATGCTGCTGCTGCTGCGCATGTTGCTCATGTTGCTGCACCAGCTTCGGCTGTCACCCCCGCCATCATCCATGGCTCCACACAGGAGCACCATAGCCCAAAGCTGGGCACTCCACCTGCACATCTTCACCACCAAGAAAACAAAAAAGTCAAAACAGTAAAAAACAAAAGGACAAGGAAGACAAAATACACGTCTCTACCTGCACTTCGCCAGAGAGGAACTACTCAACGGCCTTCTCTCTGCCCAGGACACGCCACTAGGAGGCGACAGGTAGGACCCACACAAGGGGGAAAACAAGTGGGGGAAAGGGGATAAGGGGAGAAGCAAAGGACAAGATGGGGTAGTGTGTAGCAAAACGTGTGTGCCCCAATGAAGTACAGAAATTTTTTTTTTTTTTTTTTTTTCGCTTTTTTTATCTACATCCAGTGACAGAGGGGGTACTTACTAGTCAAGCGAGTATGTAAACAGCTAGATGTCCAGACAAGGGCACTTTACTATTGTACTGGCAAGACAGTGCCTGAAAACACAGTTAGTGGCACTAAAATAGAAAGCATGTGGGACAACTACAACCAACACTTCCCTGCAAATAAGCAAAAGGGTCGTATGTGAGTGCAATTTTTCCCAAAAGGAAAAGGGGAGGGGATGGGACGGGAGGGTTGCTCTGTCTACCGGTGTAGTTTTATTTTGCTTTGTCTTGGGGAGGGGAGGGGAGGAGAAGGAGGGGATTGAGTGAGCCGTTTCCTCTGTAACACACAAACAAATAAAAAGGAAGTTCCATAATCTTTTTAGTAGTTTTCTTTTTGGTGAAAATTTTTGAGAACTTCTGTAAGTGTGACCTGAGGAGGGAGGGAGGGAGGGAGGGTAAAAAGAAAGGACAAGTGTGTTGTAATGTGTAAAAAATGGTCCCCTTGTGTAAAAAATGGTCCCCTTGTGTAAAAAATGGTCCCCTTGTGTAAAAAATGGTCCCCTGTAAAAAATGGTCCCCTGTAAACGTAAATGCCTTAGACATCAAATATGACCTTCCAGAACTCTTCCCAATACATACCAAGCTAAGGAGCTAAGGAGCTAAGGAGCTAAGGAGCTAAGGAGCTAAGGAGCTAAGGAGCTAAGGAGCTAAGGAGCTAAGGAGCTAAGGAGCTAAGGAGCTAAGGAGCTAAGGAGCTAAGGAGCTAAGGAGCTAAGGAGCTAAGGAGCTAAGGAGCTAAGGAGCTAAGGAGCTAAGGAGCTAAGGAGCTAAGGAGCTAAGGAGCTAAGGAGCTAAGGAGCTAAGGAGCTAAGGAGCTAAGGAGCTAAGGAGCTAAGGAGCTAAGGAGCTAAGGAGCTAAGGAGCTAAGGAGCTAAGGAGCTAAGGAGCTAAGGAGCTAAGGAGCTAAGGAGCTAAGGAGCTAAGGAGCTAAGGAGCTAAGGAGCTAAGGAGCTAAGGAGCTAAGGAGCTAAGGAGCTAAGGAGCTAAGGAGCTAAGGAGCTAAGGAGCTAAGGAGCTAAGGAGCTAAGGAGCTAAGGAGCTAAGGAGCTAAGGAGCTAAGGAGCTAAGGAGCTAAGGAGCTAAGGAGCTAAGGAGCTAAGGAGCTAAGGAGCTAAGGAGCTAAGGAGCTAAGGAGCTAAGGAGCTAAGGAGCTAAGGAGCTAAGGAGCTAAGGAGCTAAGGAGCTAAGGAGCTAAGGAGCTAAGGAGCTAAGGAGCTAAGGAGCTAAGGAGCTAAGGAGCTAAGGAGCTAAGGAGCTAAGGAGCTAAGGAGCTAAGGAGCTAAGGAGCTAAGGAGCTAAGGAGCTAAGGAGCTAAGGAGCTAAGGAGCTAAGGAGCTAAGGAGCTAAGGAGCTAAGGAGCTAAGGAGCTAAGGAGCTAAGGAGCTAAGGAGCTAAGGAGCTAAGGAGCTAAGGAGCTAAGGAGCTAAGGAGCTAAGGAGCTAAGGAGCTAAGGAGCTAAGGAGCTAAGGAGCTAAGGAGCTAAGGAGCTAAGGAGCTAAGGAGCTAAGGAGCTAAGGAGCTAAGGAGCTAAGGAGCTAAGGAGCTAAGGAGCTAAGGAGCTAAGGAGCTAAGGAGCTAAGGAGCTAAGGAGCTAAGGAGCTAAGGAGCTAAGGAGCTAAGGAGCTAAGGAGCTAAGGAGCTAAGGAGCTAAGGAGCTAAGGAGCTAAGGAGCTAAGGAGCTAAGGAGCTAAGGAGCTAAGGAGCTAAGGAGCTAAGGAGCTAAGGAGCTAAGGAGCTAAGGAGCTAAGGAGCTAAGGAGCTAAGGAGCTAAGGAGCTAAGGAGCTAAGGAGCTAAGGAGCTAAGGAGCTAAGGAGCTAAGGAGCTAAGGAGCTAAGGAGCTAAGGAGCTAAGGAGCTAAGGAGCTAAGGAGCTAAGGAGCTAAGGAGCTAAGGAGCTAAGGAGCTAAGGAGCTAAGGAGCTAAGGAGCTAAGGAGCTAAGGAGCTAAGGAGCTAAGGAGCTAAGGAGCTAAGGAGCTAAGGAGCTAAGGAGCTAAGGAGCTAAGGAGCTAAGGAGCTAAGGAGCTAAGGAGCTAAGGAGCTAAGGAGCTAAGGAGCTAAGGAGCTAAGGAGCTAAGGAGCTAAGGAGCTAAGGAGCTAAGGAGCTAAGGAGCTAAGGAGCTAAGGAGCTAAGGAGCTAAGGAGCTAAGGAGCTAAGGAGCTAAGGAGCTAAGGAGCTAAGGAGCTAAGGAGCTAAGGAGCTAAGGAGCTAAGGAGCTAAGGAGCTAAGGAGCTAAGGAGCTAAGGAGCTAAGGAGCTAAGGAGCTAAGGAGCTAAGGAGCTAAGGAGCTAAGGAGCTAAGGAGCTAAGGAGCTAAGGAGCTAAGGAGCTAAGGAGCTAAGGAGCTAAGGAGCTAAGGAGCTAAGGAGCTAAGGAGCTAAGGAGCTAAGGAGCTAAGGAGCTAAGGAGCTAAGGAGCTAAGGAGCTAAGGAGCTAAGGAGCTAAGGAGCTAAGGAGCTAAGGAGCTAAGGAGCTAAGGAGCTAAGGAGCTAAGGAGCTAAGGAGCTAAGGAGCTAAGGAGCTAAGGAGCTAAGGAGCTAAGGAGCTAAGGAGCTAAGGAGCTAAGGAGCTAAGGAGCTAAGGAGCTAAGGAGCTAAGGAGCTAAGGAGCTAAGGAGCTAAGGAGCTAAGGAGCTAAGGAGCTAAGGAGCTAAGGAGCTAAGGAGCTAAGGAGCTAAGGAGCTAAGGAGCTAAGGAGCTAAGGAGCTAAGGAGCTAAGGAGCTAAGGAGCTAAGGAGCTAAGGAGCTAAGGAGCTAAGGAGCTAAGGAGCTAAGGAGCTAAGGAGCTAAGGAGCTAAGGAGCTAAGGAGCTAAGGAGCTAAGGAGCTAAGGAGCTAAGGAGCTAAGGAGCTAAGGAGCTAAGGAGCTAAGGAGCTAAGGAGCTAAGGAGCTAAGGAGCTAAGGAGCTAAGGAGCTAAGGAGCTAAGGAGCTAAGGAGCTAAGGAGCTAAGGAGCTAAGGAGCTAAGGAGCTAAGGAGCTAAGGAGCTAAGGAGCTAAGGAGCTAAGGAGCTAAGGAGCTAAGGAGCTAAGGAGCTAAGGAGCTAAGGAGCTAAGGAGCTAAGGAGCTAAGGAGCTAAGGAGCTAAGGAGCTAAGGAGCTAAGGAGCTAAGGAGCTAAGGAGCTAAGGAGCTAAGGAGCTAAGGAGCTAAGGAGCTAAGGAGCTAAGGAGCTAAGGAGCTAAGGAGCTAAGGAGCTAAGGAGCTAAGGAGCTAAGGAGCTAAGGAGCTAAGGAGCTAAGGAGCTAAGGAGCTAAGGAGCTAAGGAGCTAAGGAGCTAAGGAGCTAAGGAGCTAAGGAGCTAAGGAGCTAAGGAGCTAAGGAGCTAAGGAGCTAAGGAGCTAAGGAGCTAAGGAGCTAAGGAGCTAAGGAGCTAAGGAGCTAAGGAGCTAAGGAGCTAAGGAGCTAAGGAGCTAAGGAGCTAAGGAGCTAAGGAGCTAAGGAGCTAAGGAGCTAAGGAGCTAAGGAGCTAAGGAGCTAAGGAGCTAAGGAGCTAAGGAGCTAAGGAGCTAAGGAGCTAAGGAGCTAAGGAGCTAAGGAGCTAAGGAGCTAAGGAGCTAAGGAGCTAAGGAGCTAAGGAGCTAAGGAGCTAAGGAGCTAAGGAGCTAAGGAGCTAAGGAGCTAAGGAGCTAAGGAGCTAAGGAGCTAAGGAGCTAAGGAGCTAAGGAGCTAAGGAGCTAAGGAGCTAAGGAGCTAAGGAGCTAAGGAGCTAAGGAGCTAAGGAGCTAAGGAGCTAAGGAGCTAAGGAGCTAAGGAGCTAAGGAGCTAAGGAGCTAAGGAGCTAAGGAGCTAAGGAGCTAAGGAGCTAAGGAGCTAAGGAGCTAAGGAGCTAAGGAGCTAAGGAGCTAAGGAGCTAAGGAGCTAAGGAGCTAAGGAGCTAAGGAGCTAAGGAGCTAAGGAGCTAAGGAGCTAAGGAGCTAAGGAGCTAAGGAGCTAAGGAGCTAAGGAGCTAAGGAGCTAAGGAGCTAAGGAGCTAAGGAGCTAAGGAGCTAAGGAGCTAAGGAGCTAAGGAGCTAAGGAGCTAAGGAGCTAAGGAGCTAAGGAGCTAAGGAGCTAAGGAGCTAAGGAGCTAAGGAGCTAAGGAGCTAAGGAGCTAAGGAGCTAAGGAGCTAAGGAGCTAAGGAGCTAAGGAGCTAAGGAGCTAAGGAGCTAAGGAGCTAAGGAGCTAAGGAGCTAAGGAGCTAAGGAGCTAAGGAGCTAAGGAGCTAAGGAGCTAAGGAGCTAAGGAGCTAAGGAGCTAAGGAGCTAAGGAGCTAAGGAGCTAAGGAGCTAAGGAGCTAAGGAGCTAAGGAGCTAAGGAGCTAAGGAGCTAAGGAGCTAAGGAGCTAAGGAGCTAAGGAGCTAAGGAGCTAAGGAGCTAAGGAGCTAAGGAGCTAAGGAGCTAAGGAGCTAAGGAGCTAAGGAGCTAAGGAGCTAAGGAGCTAAGGAGCTAAGGAGCTAAGGAGCTAAGGAGCTAAGGAGCTAAGGAGCTAAGGAGCTAAGGAGCTAAGGAGCTAAGGAGCTAAGGAGCTAAGGAGCTAAGGAGCTAAGGAGCTAAGGAGCTAAGGAGCTAAGGAGCTAAGGAGCTAAGGAGCTAAGGAGCTAAGGAGCTAAGGAGCTAAGGAGCTAAGGAGCTAAGGAGCTAAGGAGCTAAGGAGCTAAGGAGCTAAGGAGCTAAGGAGCTAAGGAGCTAAGGAGCTAAGGAGCTAAGGAGCTAAGGAGCTAAGGAGCTAAGGAGCTAAGGAGCTAAGGAGCTAAGGAGCTAAGGAGCTAAGGAGCTAAGGAGCTAAGGAGCTAAGGAGCTAAGGAGCTAAGGAGCTAAGGAGCTAAGGAGCTAAGGAGCTAAGGAGCTAAGGAGCTAAGGAGCTAAGGAGCTAAGGAGCTAAGGAGCTAAGGAGCTAAGGAGCTAAGGAGCTAAGGAGCTAAGGAGCTAAGGAGCTAAGGAGCTAAGGAGCTAAGGAGCTAAGGAGCTAAGGAGCTAAGGAGCTAAGGAGCTAAGGAGCTAAGGAGCTAAGGAGCTAAGGAGCTAAGGAGCTAAGGAGCTAAGGAGCTAAGGAGCTAAGGAGCTAAGGAGCTAAGGAGCTAAGGAGCTAAGGAGCTAAGGAGCTAAGGAGCTAAGGAGCTAAGGAGCTAAGGAGCTAAGGAGCTAAGGAGCTAAGGAGCTAAGGAGCTAAGGAGCTAAGGAGCTAAGGAGCTAAGGAGCTAAGGAGCTAAGGAGCTAAGGAGCTAAGGAGCTAAGGAGCTAAGGAGCTAAGGAGCTAAGGAGCTAAGGAGCTAAGGAGCTAAGGAGCTAAGGAGCTAAGGAGCTAAGGAGCTAAGGAGCTAAGGAGCTAAGGAGCTAAGGAGCTAAGGAGCTAAGGAGCTAAGGAGCTAAGGAGCTAAGGAGCTAAGGAGCTAAGGAGCTAAGGAGCTAAGGAGCTAAGGAGCTAAGGAGCTAAGGAGCTAAGGAGCTAAGGAGCTAAGGAGCTAAGGAGCTAAGGAGCTAAGGAGCTAAGGAGCTAAGGAGCTAAGGAGCTAAGGAGCTAAGGAGCTAAGGAGCTAAGGAGCTAAGGAGCTAAGGAGCTAAGGAGCTAAGGAGCTAAGGAGCTAAGGAGCTAAGGAGCTAAGGAGCTAAGGAGCTAAGGAGCTAAGGAGCTAAGGAGCTAAGGAGCTAAGGAGCTAAGGAGCTAAGGAGCTAAGGAGCTAAGGAGCTAAGGAGCTAAGGAGCTAAGGAGCTAAGGAGCTAAGGAGCTAAGGAGCTAAGGAGCTAAGGAGCTAAGGAGCTAAGGAGCTAAGGAGCTAAGGAGCTAAGGAGCTAAGGAGCTAAGGAGCTAAGGAGCTAAGGAGCTAAGGAGCTAAGGAGCTAAGGAGCTAAGGAGCTAAGGAGCTAAGGAGCTAAGGAGCTAAGGAGCTAAGGAGCTAAGGAGCTAAGGAGCTAAGGAGCTAAGGAGCTAAGGAGCTAAGGAGGGGGAAGGTGGCAAATGTGAAGTGGCTGGCTTTTATGTGTTTACTGTGTGAGAGCCTCTCACTTAAAGTTTACGTTCCCCCCTCCCCAGGCATTCTTTTTCATCCAATCAATGCACAACTGAAGCATCTTGTGGAGACAAGCCTCTTGCTATGTCGTGACATATCGTACATGAGGGGTCCACAAGGTTTAGGTTCTTCTGGAATGCGTCGGACCACTCTGCAGATGGAAGATCCCACCAGCGAGTCTCCAGTGGAGGGGCCTGCCGGTCTTCTTGTGAGACAAGGCGACGTACCAATGGTGCCAGCGATGCTTTTGGGTCGATGTGTACTACAGAATTAGGCAGAGGGATGTAACTCTCTATGTCCGGTGCCCCTGCATAAATGGGGACTGTGCCAGCAAGCAACGCGTGGTACACTTTCTCAGTCACATACCCATTGTCGCGACTGTTGTCGAGCGATACCACATAACGGTACTGTCGCAACACACACAGCTTCTCTTTGTACTTGTCCTTTGAGTGCTTCTTGGCACACTCCGGATGTTCCGCCTTAATGGAATCCTTTCCTCTACCTGGGTGGCAGGACCCAAACATGTACAGTTTCTCCTTTTTGTTGGTGAATGCCTGCAGGAGTGTGTCGATTTCGCGCATGACTTCCGTCCGGTTCGTTGTGTGATACAGGCAGTTGCTGACAACAGCTACGGCAGTACGGCGTTTGCTCCACTCCACCCAACGCTTGCGTGTCTTCTCCAAGCCGAGGAAGTCCTGCTTGAACCGCTGAGTCCACGAGAAACGGTACGAGCTCCAGGGCTCATACACAACGTGCGCGTCGTAACGTTGGAGGTACGACCGCTCGTACTTCTCAGGGTGCTTCTCCTTGGACTCCCCATACCACATCGCTGTCCACTGCGTCGGGTGCATTTTCTCGACGGGAAGGTTCCGCCCAGGGTGATATATGATGGCATCAGCACGGTCCAGTGTGGCCTGCGAGGCTGTGGTCAGCACTATGCACGAGCCACCCTGGGCTTCGAGGGCAGGGCACCTTGGCGCACACCCTCCTCCTAGACCGACGCTTTTGAGGAGGGACTTCTCGTCACTGCGCGACTCTGTGTACTCGCAGATGTATTGGTGTTTTTGTTCAACGATCACCACACGGCTCTTCTTGAGTGGCAGCGACACATTCAACGCCAGAGAGCGCAGTGGTGCGGGTGCGGACGATCGCTCTGCTGAGGACGGCGCCGAGGTGGTGCTGGACTCGGTGTGTTGGTGTGTGTGCGTGGGCACGTCGAACATGTCGGAGAAGACAGCAACAGTCGCAAGCAGGCTGGCCACAGTGGTGGCAACCATCAGTCGCCTGAGGGACATAAGACGAAGGGTCACTGTGGACGCATGTCTTATATGTGTGTGGTTTGTTCTGTAATGATTGGTGGTTGAGGTGCAAAACACCCAGAAACGAGAGCGAAAGATAGACAAACAAGTTCCGTTTTTTTTTTTTTTTCCTCCCCACAATAAAAAGTGTCGCTGGTACCCTGAAACATTGGCTGTCCGAGGTGTTATTTTTTGTTCCTTTTTTCCGTACATGAAACGTGAAGTCTGTAAAAAGAAAGCAGAAATACGGTCTCTTTTTTTTGTTGTTTGTTTTTTGCAGGAACTTTTTGACGAGGAAAAAAAACTTGGTCAGATGTGAAACGTCCAGATCTTGCGTTCCAAACCAAAGGGTCGAGAGATTATTTGTGATACTGAAACATAACTGCTTCTCCCATCAAATTCACATTTTATTTTTATTTTTTTGTGACTTTTTTTGTGCTATGTGATTGTTGGGTTGCATTCTAAATTTTATGATGACATGGTGGTGATTTTTTTTGGTTCTGCATTTATTTTGCTCACAAAACCATGCGCGTATTTTTTCTCCTTGTTCTTCCTGAAAACCTGTCGCCTCAACTGCTCTCGGAGATGCGTCACCACCTCAGCACATTAAAAAAACGTTTTAAGATGAACGTGCCCCGCTGAGCACACACCTCTCACAATGCGCTGGGACAGGCAAGCACCTCTACAAAAGAAGAGTCTTCACAACAATTTTCCGATACAAAACACAAATTCTGCTAACCCACAGAACGACACCCGCCATCCTTTTTTTTACTTTTTGGATGTACCGGGGGAAAACCCCACATATAAAAAAGAAAAACTTCCAAAACATCCCCACAAACCCCCTAGTAGCAAAAACAAAAAGAAAATCAACAAGGACAACATCATTCCTCGTCTTCAAACCTCTGCTCACATGGAGGAGGGGAAGCCTCCTGCACCGCCTGCGGCTCTGTTTCTCTGGGACGGGGGCACCCACTTGCCCTTGGTCTCGGCTGCCGGCTCTGCTGCGGCAGGTGCAGCAGGTGCAGCAGCTGCGGGTGCAGCAGATGTGGGTGCGGCGGCCTCCTCCTTCTTGTGTCCCGGGCGCCACTTCTTGACGGGCTCTTCCGCGGCCGTGGGCGACGACGCAGACGACGTCGACGTGGTGGCACCACCACCACGCCAGTTGTTCGACTCCAGCGCCGCGTTCGGCTTGGCAGGCTCGCCATCCGGCGTCGCCTGCGGCTGCGCAACAGAGGTCCCACGCGACGGGCCCGACGAAGGGGCACCCACCCCACCACGCCCAGCCTGCTCCATCAGCGCCTTGGCGGTCTCCTCCTCCTCCACGTGGTGGATGGCCTTGCGCAACATCTGCGCGTTCTTGTAACGCTCCTCCAGAACACGCTCCTTGAAGGAGTCCATGTATGGCACCATGCGCACAAGGCGTGCCTTCAGGGACGACGCCTCATCGTAGTCCTTGCGCATCTGCTCGACGGTGTTCTGCTTACGTGTCTCGTACGCGTTCTTCTGCTCGTCAAGCTTCTTCAAGTGCTGCGCGCGGATGAGCGGTGTCTCAGCCTCACGTGCGGCACGCTCCAACCAGTGCACACCGTGCCACTCCTTGAGGCGCTTGATCTCGGCCTTCTGCTTGGCCTCAATCATGATACGCTTACCCTCCTCGATGACCTGGTCGGCGTTAGCCTCGGGTCCAACCTTCCGCAATTTGTTGAGCTTCGAAGCCCCGGCGACGTTGTTCTTCTCGAAGGCCTTGAGGATGAGCTCCTTCTGCTCCTCGGTCTTGCGCTTCTTGATCTCCTCCTCCTCCTGAGCCTGGCGCTTGAGGCGGTCCTCCTCAACCTTCTTCTTCTCCTCGTTAAGCTGCTTCTTCTTCTCCTCCTCGATCTTCTCCTCCTTCTCGAGCTTCTGGCGGGCGTCCTCGTCCTCGACACGCTTCTTCTTGCGCTCGATGATATCCTTGCGCTGCACGATGCTCTGGCGCTCAGCATCGCAGAGCTTGTTGACACGTGTGAGCAGAAGGTTCTGCTGAACGTCGATGAGCTGGTCCTCACGCTCTGTGCCTGCCTCCTTCGTGAGCATTCTGTTCACAACCGCAAGGCGGGTGCGCATGTTCGGCAGAGTCGAGGAGAGGATGTTCGAGCTGATGTTCTGTGAAAGAAAAGGTGAGAATGGAGCTCAGGTGTTGTGTTGCATACCGCGTCATCGAAACGGATAGAGGACGACTGGTGGTCGATACAGAGGCCGACACCAGAGTTGGTGGAACGTGCGACGGTCACGAGGAGCGACTCGAGGTCCTGCAGGGGTGTTGGTGTGATGGGACGTTGGGCAGATGCATACCATGTTGCCGTAGAATCTGCACATCTCCTTGAGGGACTTGATGGAGAGGGTCGAGTACACACGCGACGACGAGATGATGACAGAGATGGCAGCCACCTCCTTCAGCTGGCCGGTGTAGTCACCCAGGCCGTTCTCGGTGAGCCATCCGAAGAGGTTCTCAACCTTGTTTGCGAGGGTCAGGGGCTGCACGTTGCGCTCGATGACGTTGTACAGCTGCACCACCTCGGGGTGGGCAATCTGGAAGATGTTCGTGTTGCCGCTCAGCTCCGACAGCAGCGACTCGCGGGTGGGCGGGGCGCCCTGGCTCTTGAGAAGCTTCGTCATCCTCTCGGCCTTCTCTCTCTGGCTGTCCGATGTGAACGGGGTGACACAGGTCAGGCGGTCCTGGCTCCAGTACGGGATGCACAGAACGGACAGGATCACCTTGTCAGCAAGCTTCCTGAGGGTGGGGGATGGTTTTGAAAAAAATGTAGTGATCGAGGGGACATACCTCTTCTCCTCCTGCTGGTCCTTCTTCTTGTCGACCACCTCTGCCTCCTTGTTCTTGAAGATGCGCTGGAGTGCGAACGCGTGGAAAAGGAAGTTGTTCGATACCCAGAAGATCTGTGCAAGCATGTTGTAGTACTTGACCATGGTGTCCATGCGCGGCATCACCTTGAAGTGCGACATCTTCTGGTCGATCTCCTCAATCGCACGGTACGCGTCCTGCCAGTTGTCGAAGTGCACGGCAACGTCGAGCTGCTCAAGGTGCGCAGTGATCATCAGGTTGAACTTCGTGGTCGGCACGTACGGGCCGGGCTTCTGCTCCCTCTTGACCTGCTCCTTCATCTTGTCCTTCTTTTCCTTGGTCAGGTTCTGCATCGCCTGCCAGTGCTCCCTCATGAGACGGCAGAAGTTGTTACGGAAGGCAAGACGCTGCTGGCGACGCTTGCAGAAGTTGAAGGCACGCTGCGCAAGCTTGTGGAAGGTGTCCTCGAAGTCAGGGTGCTTGATGCAGACGTCCATGCACGCCTTGTAGCACTCGATCAGGTAGCGCAGCCAGGGGTGCAGGAGCTCGCGCGAGATGCGGTCCTTGGCCTCCTCTCCGGAGACGGCCTTCATGAGGATAGACTCAGGCGCCTCGTCGGTGATCTCCTCCTCTGCGCAGACTTCGCTCGACTTCTGCTCCTTCGACGCTTCTGCCTCGTCGGTGGCCTCCTCGGCCTTCTGCACAACGTAGAACAGCACGTTCTCAACCGTCGGTGCAGTCACGTCACGCGCGAACTGACGGTAGCTCATCAGGTCGTCCTTGAGTCCACGGCGCAGCTTGATCGAGAGGTCCGCAAGCTTCTTCATCGCGTCTTCGTGCTTCTCCTGCCACATCTTCGAGCGCTTCACCTTGAACACATCCTGAAGCTTCTGCAGGGCAAGCTTGTCCTGGTTCTGTGCAACAAGCTCAGTTGCACGCTTGATCGCCTCCTCAGGGCGAGGGATCTGTTGCCGGCCGTAACCGCTCATCTTGTTTTCCTTTTTTTGCTACTTTTGATACAAAAAAAAAATGATGACCTGCAAGAAGTGGGGTGGTAAGCAAAACAGTGTCTGAGGAGGAAAGTAAGAGTACTGGAAACGTGCTAAACACATCTCAGTCGAGATCATGCTAAGGGTGGGACGTGGACCCAATGGCTCAATTCGTAAACGCGCACGTGCCATCCCTCACTTTGGGAGAGCGACTTGCCTTGTGGCATCAGATGACTCCTTACGTAGTGGGGGGATCTACGCAGTGTACATGGCACCTGGCTTCTGAAGAAGGGTGTCTTCCCTTTGGGGATACCGCGAAGTGCAATACGGACTCGAGAAGCCATGAACAGGTAGCACATCTCACCCCTGGATGTGGCAGCTCTCCCGTGTGCAATAAACTGGCCTGACTCCAAAGAAAAGAAGAGAAAAGTTTATAAGATGACCCTAAGCCCGCTAGGTCACCTAAGAAGGAGAAAATGAGGAAAAGAGAAGGGTCTTTTGTCTACTCAAACGGTGCACTTCTTCGTGGGGGAGCATGTGGAAGGGATAAGGGTACGTTATTCGACCCCCCTTTCGGGTATATGTTCTATTTTGAGGTGACGCTTTGTCTGTCTTTTTTCCTCCGTTTGACCGCGCAAAACACCCCTCTATCACCCACCCACCCACCACTACAGTGGATTAAGAGCATCAAAAGCTGCAGTCAACCCCGTGGGAGCCAGGGTGTGCCCATCGGCAGCGCTTTTCGAGCGCATGAAGCCATCCCCACCGTCTGCGTGCGCCTGCTGCTGGCTTAGCTCGTGGAGGTAGCGTGAGTGGTTGGGTGGTGGCGAGACAGCGTCGCCGTCGAGCATCGTGCCCCCGACGGTGCTGCCGAACATGGAGTCCATGTCGCCACCACCAACGTCGCCACAGGGCACAGCGCCGCCTGCGTTGTCCTTGCGCCGCTTCGCTGGTGGCCCTTCACGTTCAAGGCGCACCTCGCCCCCTTGCAGGTCTTTGTGCAGGATCTTGCGCGACGAGACAAATTTGTCTCGTTGCAGCTCTGCACACGACGGACGCTCGTCCGGCCGTACCCGCAGGCACTGCGCCATGAAGTGGTGCAAACCCGGCGACACCTTAGGTGGCTGCGGCATCTCCGGCGGCACCGTCGTGCGCCCGATGTGGTACAGGAAGGCGATCTGGTTGTCAAACCCGCACTCCGCCCACGGCGTCTTGGCAGTGCACATCTCGATCAGGACACACCCGAAACTCCACACATCGCTGGCAAAGCTGACACGGCCTTCTGACACGACCTCGGGGGCGATCCATGGTGGTGTGCCTGTGGGTGTTGGGTGCAAACATCGGAAGCCTTTTTTTTTCCATACCAGAGATCAAAGTGTTTTCGATCTGTGTGTTTGAGCCACCTGCGGTGGGTTTGAGGGTGAGTGCGGAACCGAAGTCGGAGAGCTTGACGACGCCTGTGTCGGCAATGAGGATGTTGGCGGCCTTGATATCACGGTGGATGACGAAGCTGTCGTGCAGGTACTGCAGACCACGCAGGATCTGCTTGCAGTAGTTGCTTATGACAGACTCGTGGAAGCCACCGAAGCGTTGGATCAGCTGCAGCAGAGAACCACCAGGGACATACTCCATCACAACGTTCAGCGCAGACGACTCTGCGTCTATCGATGAGTGCAGGTACCTGATGGGGTTGTGGTTGGGGAATGGGGATATGATCCGTCTTGCATACCGAACAACATTGTCATGGCACAGCCGCTGCAGGAGCTGCACTTCCTCAGTAAAGCTCTCGGAGTCCACCATAGGCTGGATCTTCATCGTCTTGACTGCCAGCATGCCGCCTGTCGCAAGGTTGATCGCAAGATACACCTCAGCAAAGCCGCCCTTCCCTATCATGTGCCCCTTCTGCCAGGAGATCTCTGCAGGTGGCTGTGCAGCCTCGTGCGAGTGTGTGAGCAGCAGGTGGCGTGGGGTGCTTGCCACACTGCGCTGGCGTGACAGCACTGTGGGTGCGGCAGAGAGGCAGGACGACTCATGTGTGTACATCGTGGAGGTGTGGTGTGCGCGGTAGATGAGCGACACCAGGAGGGCAGGCTCCTGCGAGGAGTCGCGCACAAGGCCGATCTCGTCGCCCGAACGCAGCTTGTGCGGCCGCCCCTTCATCAGGCGCTTGCCGTTCAGGTACGTCCCGTTCGTGCTCATGTCCTTGATCGACACCGCCATCGAGTCCGCCGCACGCTCTATCACACAGTGCCGTGTACTGATCTTCGCATGGTTGATCACAATCGCGCTCTTCGCACCGCGCCCCAACTCAATCTGCCCGTCCCCCTCCAGCTCGTAGCGTGGCAGCACCTCGCCGTGTGTGCGCACCAGGTGGCCCCACACACTTGCGTCGTCCTCCATCACGCTCATGCAGCTCTGCACAATGGCTGTGCCTGCAGAAAGCTCCAACGTGGGCTGTGTGTAGAGACCCGACATTGCTTGCCTCGTGTGCAGCTGATGTGGCAAATGGTCTTGTGTGGCATGGGGAGGATGTCTGCCTTGACAGTGTGGTGGTGTGCAGGTGGGTGAGAGAGGGGGAGGGAGGGAGAGGGAGAGAAAGGATTCATCCAATAAATGGGGATATTTTAGTCTTGCATTTCCCATGCATCTGTATTGCAGGGCTCGTACCGGAGAGCCGCCAAAAGAAACATCCTTCTTGGCCAGGCCTTGATCACTGAACTACCCACCCACCCATCCACCCCGTCCCCTGATATTGTTTATTGCTTTTTACCCACCTAATATGACGTTGAGTGGTGCACCACAGAATTTTTTCTTTTTGAGCTGTTTTACTGCTTGTGTTGCAGCTTCGAGGGACGGGTAGAGAGCTGTGCATTGTGCAGTGTCGCCCACCTTCTTCATGTCGCAGTCGAGCAGCGTGCCGCACCCGGCAAGGATGCTGAGGAGCTCTGCACCCATTTGCGTGTCGACGCACTTCACGTTGAGCCCTGTCAGCAGCACGCGCCCTGCGTCGCTCTCCTTCACGACCACCTGCTCCTCCACCTCGTAGCGCTCCTCACCATACATCGCCTCCAAGAACTTCAGCCGTGCAGGCCGCAGCGGGTCTGGCAGGAGCAGTCCCCTCGCCCGCCCGGGCAGCACATCCTTCAGCACCCGGTCCTTCCCCGCAAGCGTCTCGATCTCCTCCGCCGTCATCGAGAACGGGTCCTTCCCCATCAGAATACACGTCTTGCGGAGTGGTGGCACCTTGCCTCCTCCCGCCCCTGCCACCTCAGCACAGTGCCGCAGTGCAGTTCTCAGGAGCTCTGGCCGCAGGACCGTAGGGTTACATGCTAGCCCCTCCTTGGTCGCCCACGCTACCCAGGCGGCGCTGAAGGGCTCAGAGGTGCGGATGTGATGCTTCAGCTCATGCACCAGCTGGTCATGCTCAACACGCTCCAAGAAGGGCACCGACGCATCCCCTGCGTCGTACGCCGCAGAGGAAGCGGTAGGCCCACCACGCTGTGTCGCCAATGAATCTGCGATGTACGCAAAGCACTCCCGCACAGGCTTCTTCTTCTTCTTCTTCTCCTTCGTGTCACCCTCCGACGACCCGTCCTGCTCCGTGATCGGGTTAAACGCCTCTCCAGAGCTGCTTTCATCAATGTCCATCGCATCACCATCGGACTGCGAAGCTGCACCGGACGCCACGTACTCCTCACCACGGACCAGCCCCTGCATCTCCTCCAGTACCAAACGTTCTTCTGCAGAGAGCAGACCCTGAGGTGCCCCTGATTGGCGTGGCGGCAAGGCGATGCCGGGTGGCGACATTGGTTTCGTTTTCTATGTAGGAGACAACAGAGAGAACAAGAAGGATCACAGAGCAGCGCACTGCTGTACTGTGTTTAAAAGGTGTAAAGAAGAAGTGTATGTGTGCGTATACTTTTTATGTATTGTTGTTGACAGGAAACAGAATAGTGTACAATTTTCCCGCTTTTTTTCTGTTGTAATGATATTTTTGGGTGTCTTTTTTAAGGGGTTTTATAGGTGGTAAAGGGAGAAAGAGAGAGGCGTTTGTTTTTGGTTGTTTTTGCCTTTCCAAGAAAGGGTGGGGGGTGAAAGGGTTTTGGAGAGACCCCACAGACAATTTTTTTTCTTGATTCTACGGGATTGTTTTGTGTTCTGCAAAACCCGCAAATCAGGAGGGGAACAGAACCCTCCCTGTTGTTTTCTCTCGCGCGAAACTTTGCATAATCTACGTTTTTTTAAAAAACACCTGTGCAAGCTCTTGATGGTCAGGTTTCTGCAAAAGAAAAATAAAATTAGCTGCATCAGAAAGGGAAAATATATCTGTTTCGCTTGATCAGAATCTCGACCGTTTGTTGACACCCCATGTTTGGCCAGGGCCTCTCCAGCGCGTCAGTTGCAAAAAAAAAACACACACACAACCCTAAGCTATAGCTAGAACATACGACACAACTGAGGAACACCCACAGTGTGGTAGATTTAAAAAAAAAAAAAAACGCAAAGTTTTTTTATTGAAAAATTGATGTGTAGACACCTCCGCCTTCTCGCGCGAGTTCCACGCATTTTTTTTTTTTCCCCCTTTTCCTTTTTGAAAATCAGACTCCATGAGAGAGGGGTTACGTTAAGGTAGCTTAGGGTAGGTTTTGCTGGGTGCGAGACACAACAAAACAAGCGAGATAAAAGAGAAAGGGAAGTTGAAAGCGCAAAAAATGCCTCATCGAGACACCTACGGACGCAGGCACCACGGGAGAACGGCGCACTGCCACAAAAGCGTCACACGAAACTGATCCCGGGTGTGCCCTCCACGTCCTGGGCTGGACGTTAAATTGCATCCGGGGGCCCTTTTGTGGCACTCCTCCTGAAACTCTATGAAGGTCTGACCTGAGGGTAAAAGGTGCTGGGTATGCTACCCTGGGTGCTGAAGGCAGGCACACAACATGTGTGGAGGGACCTGCAGAGCCCTAGCCAGTGAAGCCAAGGAGGCCCCCCTAGGAAACTAGGGAACGGATTGGAAGAGACCTCGCCGGTAGCCGGGAACCCTCCCTGGGCTAGTACAATGATGAAACTTCAATCTAAAGTCCACACCCATGTGGCGGCCGCTTTGGCATGCGTCTGTAAGGACAGCCTTGACTGATACTTTCTGTATTAGCACACGATTGCCTCCCTGAAGGCTACGTAGCTACCTGAGTACAAAAAAAAAAAAAAAAAAAAAAAAAAAACTGAACGAAACGAATTCCTAAATACTAGATTCACAAGGGGGTGCTTGAAAGATGGGCCTAAGAAAAGAAAGGCCGTGAGGTGTAAACACAGGAACAACAAACGCGGGGGATGTGATAGTTATTCTTTCACGCAAAATGTGAAACAACACACAACACACATCCTGGGCAATGTTCTGCTCTTAGGAACTACCCACAACTGCTTTAACACATCTAAAAAGATAGCTTATCCAAATCTGACGATAATCGACACTCCTTTTGGCCTATTTTGGCGCTATGCATGTGTGATATTATCGCTACGAACACATCTGTACAATGTCACCTTCAACGCTGGGATGTTCCTTTTCCTTCTTTTTTTTGTACACTTTTTGTTTTGATTTTACTTTTTGTAGCAAATGGAGGCAGCGAAGCACCCATTGCGATACCCACCCGCCCCACACCACCCCTCACACATACAGACGCATGAGCAATGATATTCCAGGAATCACCCATAACCGACTCCAAAACAGCCCTCCATCTTCCTCTGCCACTACACTCAGTAGTAGCTGTACCCTCCTCCTCTCACCGACGCCTGCCTGCGGCTCTCCTGTGCATCAAGGGCGTGCTGGTTCTCGGCTACTCTCTCGAAGAGGTTGCGGATCTGTGACATCTCTGACTCGATTGTCCTCCCGCTTAATGTTTTTTCGGGATACGTACCTACACCTGCACTGTAGGAGACTGGGCTGGCAGACCTGTAGGGGCTTCCGTCCAGCGTGTGCACAGTGGGGTGCAGTGTCTTCTCCGCCGTCGGTGCGAGCGATGCCGACAGCGGCACATAGAACGACGGTGACGGCTGCGCCTGCAACGGCTGCACGGGTGTAGGGGTTGGCCCTGGGGTGCCCCAAGTGTTCATCATGTTGACTGGGAGCGGGGCAGGTGTGGACGTCATGTTGGATGTTGTCGCTGTGGCGGGCTGGATGCTCACTGCAATGGGGGCAGATGCGAGGGGCTGCGCTGCCTGTGCAGCGCTGCGTGGGGCAAGCATGTGTGAGTTGCCGTGGATGCACCCCTTCGTGCAGCAGCAGTGGTTCGACGCTGCGGCAAGCTTCTTTGTGCCCAGCAAGGCAGCGTTCGGTTGCGACATGTGAGACATCTGAGAGGCTCTCTTGTCCGGAACAGACGAATGTGAAAGCAACGACGACACTGGTGTGATCTTCACAGGCTTGCGCACAGGCTGCCCTTCGATGTTCGCCTCAAGAAGCGGGTACGGCACCGAGAACAACTTCCCCAACGTGGTGCGCGGGTCCTTCGCAACTGCAGCGTCTACCAGCTTTGCGTTGAGCGCCTTAGGGTTGTGCACATCACGGAAGCGCATCTCCACAATGACAGACCCGTTGCGCACACTGAGCACCTCAACCTGGTCGCGGCGCAGGCCCATGCCTTGCGCGATGTTGCCTTTGAAGCCGTCTTCGCTGAAGTGGTCCACACCAGGCAGGTCGAAGCGCAGCGTCACAGGCGCGCCCAGAGCAGCCATCTGCACGTCGTCGATGGGCGCCGGCTCTCTGTTGAAGGTGGGGCCCGCGTCGGTGTCGCGCTGGGGGAAGGCAGCACCGCTGTGCAGGGGGTGCGCTTGGGGGACTTCGGTGATCTCGATGTCGTCTTCGTCGATGTCGAAGTGTTGCTGCTGGTAGGGCTGGCTGGTGGGGTACTGCTCGGCTGTGCCGCTGCGTGCGTAGTCCATGTCGGCACCCTGCGACGGGGGCGGCGGCTGATACTGCGGCGCACTGCTGCTCTGCATCATCTGCCCCTCGTGCGGCTCGCCCAGCAGGGAACGTGTGTCGCCGTTGTGGCCCTGTGGCGCAAGCTCCTGCTGCACGCTGACGGTGCCGTCCTGCGCCTCGAAGAGCAGCTGCTCCTCCAAAGGCGGTGGCGCAGACTGGTCCACATCACTGCTGATGTTCAGCCCCTTCTCCTTCCCCTTCCCACGGCAGAGCAAAAAGGCCAGCGCCCCCACGCTCAGTAGGCAGCACACCAGACACGCAATCACAATACCCGCAATCGCCCCACCCGACAAATCGTCGTCGGAGGAAGGTGCTGCGGCACGGGTTGGAACCGTTGTGGGTGGCACCAACGTCAACGGTGGGAGTGTCGCGGGTGGGTCTGTTGGCGGGGGTGCCGGAGTCGGTGGCGACAGTGTCGGCACCAATGTGGGTGGAGCTGGTGTTGGTGCAAGGGTCGGCGGTGCAGGGGTGGGTGCGATCGTGGGCGGGGCTGGTGTGGGGGCGATGGTTGGGGGTGCGGGTGTGAGGGGCACTGCGGCAGTGATACCTGCCTTCCTGGTGGTGTGCGGGACGTTGAAGTCGAGCGAGGGATCCCACACAGCGGAGATGGTCGGGATGTTTGTGCTCATGATGTCGAAGTTGTAGACACTGCTGCCCGCCAGGCCTGCGCGCGTCAGCTGCACTATGCGCTTCCCGTTCACGACAGACTTCTCCACTTCGTCGAACTCAGGCGTTGCAAGTGCAGTGCCACGCACTTTGTCCCCTAGGGTGTATTCGTACAGCGTCCCGTCGTCGCCAACAATGACAGAGTACGTCCCCGCCATCGCCGTCCCTAGGCCAAAGCCAAACCAACGCAGGTCGTCGTACACCAGGGTGATGTTCACCCTGTCGCTGTCATCGTCCAGCTGGATCTCCACAGAGTCCAGCAGCGTGCCGAGGTTCGTGTACGTCTTCACCACAGCGTCCGCCTGCGGTGCACAACATGCGAACAACACCACGACGGGAAGCAACACGTGGCGGGCCACACTCCCCATCGTAGCGTGTGATGTGTTCTTTTACAACTCTCTTCTGTTGGCCTGGATAGTGTAGAGGGAGAGGGGTGAAGTGGAAGTGGAACTCAAAATGGTGAAGGTGGGGCACGGGTGGTCTGATGAAGAGGCAAGCAGCCTCAAGAGAGAAAGGGAGAAAACACACATCAGGTGAGTGAACACGGGTCCTTTGGGACTCTGGTAGTGGTGTGGCGCAGTGCAGAAATTGTGATGTTGCTAGAGCCACACCGCACTACAGCCAACACCATTTTTTTTCTTTTTTTGTCGTTGTTTATTTGTTTAGTTTGACAGTGTCTCTCCCCTCGATTGTTCCATTCCAACAACAGCAACGCCCCTTCGGCCTACTTTGCGCTATCATCCTAACACACTCCACTTCTCCACTTCTCCACCTCCATCATGAGTGCGCAGTAGCATCCATGACCCCTTCGTTGAGATGCTTACCCCAGCTTGCCCTCATCTCCGCTCAGGCAAAAGCGTACGCATGACCTGTGCAAATGCTGCAACGTCCAGAACCGCTGCCCCCTCGTCCACCCCTGCGAACTGCAGGACTGGTGGCTGTGGTTTGCCCACATGGTACACTGTGATGGAAGGGACAGAGGCCAGCCCCGGAGGTGCCTCGACGGTGAGAAGTGCTACCTCCATGCCTGCAAGCAGTGTCTTCACGAGGGGCAGGGAGCGGCACGACACGCCGCAGTGCGCATGCCCGTTGAAGACACAGCACACACGGCCCTGCTGTGAGGCCACCCATTGCGTGAGATCAGTTGGCTTCTCCTCCTTCTCCTCCGCCTTCTCCTCGTGGTGATGCGGGTCGTCGTGCGTGTGGCCGCAGCAACCACTGCCACTGCAGTGCTCCTCTTCTTCTGCTGGTTTCGTCTGCTTCACAAACTGTGCCGCAAAGCCCTCCAGCACTGCAAGCGTCACATCCTCCCCCTCTTCGCCCATCATGTACCCGCCACCACCGCCACCCACAACAACGATACGTTCCCCTGCAGGGTTGCCTAGCTGCGCCTGGAGGAGACGGTCCTCCTGCGACCCTACCGGGGTGTGACAGAACGCAAGCGTTGCGGGCACATCCTGCGTCTTGGCGGCAAGAGTGTTGCGGACGGTGACAGCCTTCTGCAACAACACCACATCGTCCGTGACGACCACAAGCAGGGCTGTCGCACGCATGCAGTGCAGCACCTCCCCTAGGGCATACAACGGCTTCTCCGGGCATGCCGCAAAGTGGTGCAGTGGCAAGACCCGCGCACGCTCGACCCTCGACACATCAGTTCCAGGGAGCATCTCCGAAGGAAGGCTGTGCCCTGCAGCGCGCCCTATGAGGGCAATGAACGTCACGTCAATGTTGCTGTCGCTGTTGTGTGAGTCAAGGAATTTGATGCGAACCGTCTGCGCCGTGCGTGGTGGGTGCAGCGTGACGACAGCCTCCATAGAAGCATCGGTGAGGAAGAACAGCGGCTGCATGGGGTCGTCCCTGCCGAGGTGTGCCTCGTCCACGTCTGCGTCGTCGTAGGCACTGTAGCGCGCAGGGTCTGTACCTACACCACCCACACCCACAGGCGCATCCTCCACCCACACCACACCAGAACGCAGGGGCTCCCCAAACCCACGGATCGGTGCACGCACGACCACCTTCTCCACCACCACAGCGCCCCCCGCAGCCGCAGTCAGCCCCAACGACAGCAGCTGGCCCACCCCCGCACTGCTGCAGTGTGTTGCCTCCTCGTCTGTCACCAGCACTGCCTCAACAGGAAACCCTTCCTCTGATCCGCCAGTGTACTCTTTCACCTCAAACAAGCTGTTCAAAACAGACATCTTCGCTTGGTGTACAAAAACCTCTGTGTTTCGAGGGGGTTGAGGGGTTGAGGGGAGGGGAGAGCTGGAGATCACAAAAAGGAGATACAAGAAGTCATCTGAACAGAACTGGCCAGGGTGACGTCTGCAAAACAAGAAGACACCTCAGTGAAATTCCTTGAGTGTGGCGTTTGCCGCTGTATCGATTTTGTGTGGGAAAAGCGTTTTCTAAGATTCGTCCACAACTCTGGAAAATGAAAGTACTGCACACCGAGAGTTTCTCCTATTGTAAGTGTGACATCGCCATCAAAAAAGTCAAATAAAACGTAACGCAACTCTGGCAACTTTTCTTTAGAAGCAACGAAACACAAAGAATGTGCATTGTGCTGAAGTACGCAGTTAGAGATTGGGGGGGTGGGTTAGGGGAGGGTGTTATCTGGAAAACCCGGGTTAGCGCACGGGGTTAGCCCACACACACGACGTTTTTTCTCAGCTGGTCTGCGCATCTTCCTTCTTTATCTTGTTCAGCAAGCACCCAAGCATGCCACGGCCACTCCACTTCTTGGGTGTGAGCGGAAGCACCAGGAGATCGGCCTCTCTCTTTACTACAACTTTGAGCTCCTTGTTCGCGTACCTTGCGGTGATTTCTGTGAGGGAAGAAAAAGGGAAGGGGGTTGGAAGTTTATAAGATGAACCTAAGCCTTTTAGTCATGGACCACAATCGTTATCGCACAATATTGCACAAAGGCATTGTTGGATATAAAAAACCCCCTCCGCACATACGAGAAATGAAGGTGATCGGGTCTGGATGCTGGTAGGTGACGCCGTTCCACGAGAGCACTGTGTCTCCCTCCTGCAGGCCTGCGTCGTCTGCAGGCGAGGCAGCGAGCACCTGCCCGACAGAGAGGAAGGCAGGGTAGTCTGCGTAGCGGAGCAGGAGGGCTGCGTCTTTGGCCTTTGCGTCCTCCTCTGCCTTGCTGCCTTCTGCTGTGTCCTTGGGTGCCTCTGTGTGCTCTTCCTTCTCTGCAGTGTCCTCTGCAGGCACAGCTGACGGCGACGGCGTCGTGTCAGTGGTGGTGGTAGTGGTGGCAGTGTCCGCAGTGTCCCTCACTGCCGCATGCACCTCGCAGATCTTCTCCTCAATCTCCCTCATCACCGCACGCAGGTCGTTGCGCAGGCACGCAACCTGCCCACGGTGCTTCGTCACCACATGGAGGTCGCAGTCTGCACGCGGGAAGCCTTCGCTGTCCTTCAGGGGCTGGTCCAGCCCGGCAGGGGTGCTCAGCAGTTCGTTGATGTGGTGTTGCAGCTGTGAGAAAAGATGTGGGTATGAAAAATGAAGAAACAAAAAGAAGCAGAGCATAGAGTCGGTTCTACAGCGAACTCAAAGCAACGATGTGGGAGAAACCTTTCGTGAGGAGTCATCTTGAAAAAAAAAGGGAGCTTCCTTCGGGGACTAACGTCCCGAAGGAAAAAGATGGTGGTTGCTTGATTGTTAATGGGGACAGTACCTTCTCCTCCATCTCCTCGCGTCTCAGCATCAGTGCTTTGACCTGCTCTCTTGGTGTGAGATCCTCAAAGGGTGTAGGGGGGCACTCAGCCTCGGGATCCACGTGTTCATCAGCCATTTTGGTTTCTTCTTTTTTTCTATTGTGTCTGTGGACTAAAGGTGGGAAAGGCAGAAGCGTGGTTTTTTTTCACGAAAAATTCTCCCCCTATATTTTCATCACAGAAAGCATTCCACCTGTTGAGCAAATTGAAGACCGCCTCATTGACCTATAGCCTTGAGAGGATGTGTCGGGCATGACGTCTTGTAAAAGATGTGATGCCTTCCATTCGTCTTGTACCCTATCCCTTGAAGGAGCCCCTCCACCACTACATCTTTCACGAATCTTCCTGTACAGTGGTGTCCTCTGTGCCGACCACAGCAGGCGTGCTGCTCTCTGGTGGGTGCAGCTGCTGCCCTGCCCCTGCTTCTACTTCCACCTCTACCTCTGCCTTATCCACTGCTGCCTTCACTTCTGTCCCGGGTGCTGCACCTGATGGGCCATCTGTATCACCCTCATTGTTCCCTTCCTTCGTATATCCCTCCTCCTCACACCGCCATGGATGCCCTTCCACCCAGCTCTGCACCTGCACTGACGTCATCGTGAATCAGACCCAAACCCTACCCTGTTCGGGGAAGAAGATAAAAAGGAAAAGGTTGGCAAGATGGAACTGCCTCAGTCTAAAGGGAATAAGTGGCAACGTTTGAATGAAGGGAGAGGGTTCTTGTATACCCGATGCCGACCTTGCACGCTTGACTGTTAAGACAAAGAAAACGTGGTGCGGATCGGAGGTCTAGCAAAAAGGGTTGAAAAGTGCAGGCTCTCTGTGTATGCAGGACCTGAAAAACACCACAGAACAGACATATATCTAGGCTAGTATCCTGAGGGAAGCACCTAGATGGGGTTCACTCCAGGTATTTTGCCCCAATACCCAGCATGACCCTCATGGGCAGTAGTGCACAACGACACGCTGGTATGTATGCCTTCCGACTCTGTGCGCATACATCACATCCAGGTTGCTCTGACAGTGGCAGTGAGGTCAGTTGCACACGGCGCCGACTTTCTACCACAGGTTGTTCTGTACAAGCCATTCTTGAGTACCTTTTCGAAGAGTGTAGCCATGAGTGTCGCACTACATGCTTCGGACGACCCTCTGCCTGCACGACGTAGTGGCGCCACGTGTCCCGTCCCGTGCCGGGGCCGGGTAGATTTTGTGCACAAGGGCGGTCAGCCCCCGACCTGTGCCCCACGGGGTTTCCTCGCGCAGCCGTGTGAGCTCGTCGGGGCTGTCCGCTCTTGCTCGGGTGGTGTCTTGTCGCTCCTTTGCGTGCGTCTCCTTAGGGGCCCGCGCTTCCTTTGCAAGCACATCAGTAAATCGCTTTCGAAGGTGTTTGAGTTGTCGCTGCTGGCCGAGGTACATATCGCCTTGGTCCTGTTTGTGGCGTTTGAGCAGGGAAGCGAGGATGCGTTTGTACTGATGCATCTGGAGTGCCTGGAGCTGCTGTGGGGGGTGGCAGTGTGCGCCTGCAGCCTCTGTGCCGAGGACGGGGGGGATGCGGAGGGAGGGGTGCGAGATGTCGCTCACGTCGCTTTCGGTCTCGCTGACGTGGAGCGTAGCGGTTTTGTGTGTCGCTCGTGGTGTGTGATGTTGCAGGATGTCGCTCTGCACCAGTGTCTCCTGCGGACCGTTCGCTTCCTCCCTCTGCTGCGCACACTGCTGCTTCAGCACCGCCAGATCCGCCTTCAGCTTCTCCTGCGCAATCTCAGTGCGCGCAAGCTTGTCGCGCGCACTCTTCCAACACTCCTCCACCCGCTCTATGTAAAGGCACACCTCACGAAGCGACGTTTTCTCCTCAATTTTCGACACATTTGCGGCTTTTTCTACCGCCGCTCCACAGGCTGCTGCGGGGGAGACGGGGGGCGACGTCTGCTTCCCTTCACCACCCTCGGCACCAGATTTGTAGACGTGCATGACTGGGGGCACGCGCACACGGTGGCATTGGCTGTGCCCATCCCAGGATGCGTACTTCTGTTTGGCGACATCCTGGCGTCGTTGGTCCTCTGTGTGTGTGAGCGGCTTGACGCTGGTGTGCTGTGCGAAGAGGTGCATGAGTGCGTCGGTGCGTGTGGTGTGGCGCATGGTGCTCTGCACCTCGTTGTGCAGGGTGTGCAGCTCTGCCTGCTCCTGCTGTGAAAGGTCGAACTGGTCCAGCATCGTCGACAGCAACCGCGTGAACTCATACACACGCGCCTCATCATCACTCCCAAAGTGCGACGTATCGCCTTCTGGCGGCAGCTTGTTCAGCACCTCTACCACACCCCACAGCCCTTGCGGGTTGCATGACTCCTCTACCATGTCGTCAGCAAAGGCACGCGCCACAGGAATGCACAACACATTCCGCGTGAAGAACCCAGTCCTTTGGTCCGTATGTCGATCAAAGATGTGTTTCGAGCATTTGTCAACGTCTACAACGTTCAGCATCACACCTGTCTGAAACACCGTGCCGAGCATCCCTGCTGAAGGGTAGACACGCTGCGGGGGCACCGTCTTGCCGAGGTTCGACCCCACACTGCACACTGTTGAGAGCTGCGGCGTGGCGCCTTCCTTCGTATTCAACAGGAAGAGCGAGGCTCGTTCTGCGTCCACGAGACGCAGCACCGCTTCCAAGGCTCCATGCAAACACAACGACGCAACGTGCGCCTTGTGGCAAGCAAGATAGGCTGACACAGCGCGCACCCCTAAGACGTGCTCCCGCCCCACCACACCTGGTGCTGACGTCTCTGCGTGACGGTGCAGACGATACGACACCTTCTCCGCTAGCGTGCCTTCACTTAACGCAAGGCTGACACAGGAGCCTGCTCGGGACGCTGGCACAACACCTCCACCACCACCACCACGTGGCGTCACCACTTCCTCCTGTGGCGCGGCTATGTGCTCCCCCGCCACCAACAGACGCGACACACGAGTCAACCCCGTATGCAGCTTCGTCCACACCGCACGCCCAGCAGGGTCCACCCCTACCCACTTCCGCAGCTCCTCCAGCCCGACCCTCATCGCTTTGATCGCACGCAACAAATCCTGTGAATTCCTTGGCATTGCAGCGCCGGCTTCAAAGTTAAACCCCGCAGCACTCTCCTGTACGTCGATGGGGGTGGGTGGCTGGGACACGAGCTGTGGTGGGGACGGGGTAGCGGTGCGCACGAAGCGCGCAGACGTGGCACGACCGAGGGAACGTTGTTGGTGCGGGTGGCGGAACGAGCCTGTGGAGGTACCACCACCTCCTCCACCTCCCCCTCCCCCTCCTCCTGACGTCTGTTGCCTCATGCCCCGCCGACCACGCACCCCCTCAACAGGATGCGGCGGCGACGGCGACGGTGTTGTCCGCACATCATCCCCTATAGCAGTACTGGCAGCAGCAGCCGCTCCTACCGACAACGATACGGCACGTGCCCGTGGTGGTGTGCGCGAGGTGCGCCTCCCTCGTCCATCAGACCGTTCACTTCGCGAGGGTGACACCCCATCCGGTGCGCTTTCCTCCATCTGCAGGGAGCAGACGAAGAAGTCAAGGGAGAAGGAATAAAGGGGTAAAAAGTGGGGGGGAAGCTACGTTGAAATGTGTGAAAAAGAGAGAGAAATTCTGGTGTGTGTGGATGGAATGTAATGATCGGTCATCTAAAAAGGGCTGGGGAGACGCTGCGATATCGTTACAAAAACCCGCCTCACCCTCAGATGACCCAGTAAGAGGAAGGAGGCAAAGGAAAGAGAGAAAAATTGGCTTTTGTTTTTTGCATTTTTTTTTTTTTGACGTTCTGGGAGAAGGGGAGAGGAAGAGGGGTTGGGATTGGCATATGTTTGTTTCCCCCCCGACAGGTGTCAGGACTGTATTGCTGGATGATTCAGCCTGGGTGGGGTATGGCTTTTATTTTGTGGAGTTATTTTTTTTTTTTTCCTTTTGTGGTGTCGACAGAAGAAGAGAAAAAAAGGGGGCAAAAAGTTGGTGAAAGGTACTACGCTTTTCATGCTTAGCTACCTGACCAACAAAAAAAACAAGAACAAACAACATATTGAAAAACCTACGTTAGCCAACAGCAAGCCTTAAAGGGTGTAACATGTACTCCCCTGTTTATGTTATTTTACAAAAGAAGAAGAAAAAAAATGACTAAGTTCTTTGAAAGAATTGAATACCACTCTCTCCACACACGTCAACGAAACCTTAATGAGAACGGCGATACTTAGGTTAAGATCTACACACAACTCCAAGACTCCATCTGAAAGCGAGAATCTAGAGCTACCTGCAGCTCAATCCTGGCCGAAGCCATTTTGTACTGCTAAAAAAAAAAAAAATCCTCAGGTCGGGGCTCCTTCTTCCTTTTATTTTGATAAATTGTTGGATTAGTGTAGTTGCCTCGGTTGTGTTGCCACAGTTTGTGCAAATCTCCACTTTTCCGAATTTTGCGTTTGCCAAAAAAGTGTTAAGAATAGTGTCGTAGCCACATTTGCATCAAAAAAAATAACTCCGCTTTAATAATTTGTTGATTCATGATAGCTGCCATACAAAAAAAGAACAGGTACAACTGTTAGTGTAGCTATTTATTTTTTTAACCTGCCGGGGGGGAACTTTTTTTTTGTGCATTTTGCATTGACAGATCAACCCCATCAAGGAGAAGAGGTCTGTACTCCAATATCTGCAACGCTCATGAGATGAATCTAATCCTCTCGTGATTAGTCTGATTAGATTACTTAATGTTTTGAACATCTCGTGATTAGTCACCTTCACCAGGGTGAGGGATACACAAAAGCACAGCACACCCTCCATCCCCCAAGTAAAGGGTAGATGAAAAGTGGCATTGCGCTGTGGCTTTTTGAGTAACCAGTTGGATTTCCTCTTTGTTCGTAACACACACAAAGAACAACCAAGGATACTGCCAAATCTGGTAGTATCCGTGAACAACAGTTCCACATTTTTTTTTTTTTTTTTGGTTCTTCATTGTAGAACGCGTCCAGGGTAGTGTAACTAATTAGCCGAGAATCAGAGGCCGCAGTTGCACCCGAGAGCGCGACCGCAGCCACATCAACCCTATACTAACGCGAACCCTCTAGCAATCTACACGTACCCTCGGAGCCAATCCTTTTCCCCGAAGTTACGGATCTAGTTTGCCGACTTCCCTTACCTACATTGTTCTGTCGGCCAGAGGCTTTTAGCCTAGGAGACCTATTGCGGTTCACGGTACGGCCACATCAACCCTATACTAACGCGAACCCTCTATAGCAATCTACACAGTGTGACAGAGAGACTGTTACAAGGAAAATCACTGTTTTTTTGAGTCAAAAAAAAAATTGACACCCTTTTCAGTATTGTGTCAATAAAAACTACATCACGCAAGAATCTTTTTACTCAAATTTTATGGGGGATTTGCCTTTGGTTATGGATCACAAAGGGGACTCCCAAAAATGCCGGAGAGGGGAGGTGTGCGGGGAAGGGTAGTGGTGTTAAAACTAGAAAGGGGAAAATAAAAGAGAAAAAAACAGGACTTAAAAATACAGTACCCCCTACTGAAAGAAGAGGGGTGCTAGGGGGGGGGTGGGGGGATAGGGTTTTGCTTTTACGAACTGTCAGTTCTGAAAAAGCAAAAGGGGTGAGGGGGGATAACATAGAGAAAAGGTGGGTGGGGGGAGAGAAGGGAGACAGAGAAAAGATGACCTAAGCATGTTGTTGCTTTTGGGCACCTCTAAAAGTTAAAAGGGAATAAGTTAGTTTCATATACCATCAATTCAAAGAAGGGAAAGTACACAAACTAATAACCATATTCGAAAAACTTACTACTTTAGCAAAACAGTAAGGGTGTAACACTGTACTCCCCAAGAGAAGAAAAAAACCTCAAAAAGATGAGTGTCACATATTTGAAAAAAGCAAAATAAAAAAAAGAGAGAGAACAGGGGGAAGGGGGGAAAAAAACCCCCCCCCACACATCTGTTCCAGATTTATAAAAGATTTTATGAAACAATAGTGGCTATCAAATGCGACTTGAAAGAGGTGGTGAGTCAATGATGATCTGCGTTTGTGGATTCTGTTGTACTGCTAACAAATCAAATATGTCTTGAAATTCAAAAGCCCTCTCATAACAGTGTACCTTTTGATATGTGACCAGAAGCACCGGGGGGAGGGTGGGGGGAGGGTGGACCTCCCCGTAACCACGTTGTACACTGCAACCCACTTCGTGATTTTCATCTAATCAAGGCTGACGTAATACACAGCTGAATCCCGATGTGTTGTCAAAAGAAAAAAAGAATACGTCAGAAACACACAACACAGGTCAACACTACGGAACCAGGGTTGGGGGGAGGAACTACTTGAACGATAAATACTGCCTCGTATCTTTTGCACACATATCCAAAACAGAAGTGGATACACCTCCCAGATACAGGCACACATCCTCCAAACAGAAGAACTAAAAAAAAAACGAAACTCGCTTGGAAAAAAGAAAATAAAAAAAAAACAACTCGGTAAGATGAATATGCCCCTTGAGCACACATCATCACAAAGTTGTCTTGAACGACAAAAAACATCGATTTCAATACTATACCCCTGGGTTGACCCTACAGGGACGAAGGTTGTGAGAAAATCTCTCGTGACAGTGTATCATTGATGCGTGGGGTGGACCCGAAAACATGTTGTCCCTACATCCAATTCAAAAAAGGGGAGGTGGCCAACCCCATGCTCCTCCCTAGCCGCCTTTTCTTTTCCCCTGCTGTCACACCGTTTAGTCGTTTATACTTCTTGCCAAGAACTTGGCATTTATCAAAAAGGTCTGTAAGATGACCCTACAGTGCTTTGCCACCTTCTAAAACGACGTTTTTAAAAAAGGGGGGAATCGTGGTGAAGGGCGACCATGGTCTCCCACGATGGGTTATTTCAAACATAAAGTGTGAAACACACAACGAAAGTCTGCTTCTCCCACCTATGGGGTTTTTCTCATTATGTGAACATGAATCACCTAAGCGCACGACCAGAGTGGAAACCTAGGGTTCTGTACCCAATGTTTCGTTTATGGGTTTGGGGAGGGGGGTGGGTTGAGCATCAACAGTCATCTTTAATACTGCTGGGGTGTACGGTTGAACGCACAGATTCTCTGAGGGCACCGTATCACGCTTAAGGACCTAAACACACACCTGCTTTCAGGTACGCATAAAAAAACACACAACGACACCCTTCTTCCCCAAAGACCTTCTCCTCCCCCCAAAAAAGGCTTAGGATGCGTTCAAACATGGTACAGCCTAACCTCTTTCAAGGGAAAATGGATAGTGGTGGCATTGCCCTCTCTTCACAGAACAACGTATTTTCAAAGAAGGGGGGGAGTGTTAAAGTTTCGAGAAAAAAAAAAAAAACATTGGTTCTCAAAAAAACACGGTACCATAAAGATCTTAAGGAAGATTTTTGTGTTTTTTCAGGATTCCTGGAAATCCTGACACTTTGTGTTTTTTTTCTTCAGGATTTTTCAAGATCCTGACAATTTGTGTGTGTTTTTTTTTTATACCAGGGGGCTTCTCTATGTTGTAGGCATACAGAGGTACAGATTTTACAGACCGGGGCCGCAACTGGCTGGGATGTCACGAAACTGACAAAAAAAGTGGTTTTCGACCTTTTTTTGGCCTGCTGTACTGTACTGTACTGTACTGTACTGTACTGTACTGTACTGTACTGTACTGTACTGTACTGTACTGTACTGTACTGTACTGTACTGTACTGTACTGTACTGTACTGTACTGTACTGTACTGTACTGTACTGTACTGTACTGTACTGTACTGTACTGTACTGTACTGTACTGTACTGTACTGTACTGTACTGTACTGTACTGTACTGTACTGTACTGTACTGTACTGTACTGTACTGTACTGTACTGTACTGTACTGTACTGTACTGTACTGTACTGTACTGTACTGTACTGTACTGTACTGTACTGTACTGTACTGTACTGTACTGTACTGTACTGTACTGTACTGTGCGGAAATTGACCAAAAAACGAGAACTTGTCCATTTCGGCAAATTGACCCCACCACTGGCCGGACGGATTCCGGAAATGCAAATGCCGGCGTTTCTAAGCAAGTTCTAAGCAGGAGAGAAAAAAAACACAAAAAAAAAAAAAACACAAATTGTCAGGATCTTGATCAGGAAGAAGAAGATTTGAGTCCGTGAAAAAAAAAAAATCTTCTTTAAGAACTTTCTGGTACCGTGAAAAAAGGGGGGGAACAGACATTTTTTTGTCTACCCTCCAAAAAAAAAAGTGGAGCTGAAATACAAAGCCCTCTCGTGGTTCCTTGGTGTACATACCCGGCTGTACCGGGGGGGGTGGACACCCCAACCATGCAGTCCGACAATCCATTTCGTGGTACATCTGATATAAAAAAAAACGGCAAATCTGTTCGGTTCAGTTTAGCTGCCATTCTTTTCTTTTTTGAAAACTTGGTTGTATGAGAGATGCCCGAGGATGTGCTCCACAAAAAAGAAAAAAAAAATGAAAAATTCCCCCCACTCCAGCCTTCCCATAGAAAGCTGGAGGGTGTGGAGAAAACTCTAAAAAGAGATAAGTTGAATCAATGGGGGATTTACTTTATAAAAAATATAAAAAGGTATTTCAACCTATGCATTCAATAAATTGATAGCATAGGAGGAGGGATCAACAAAAAATGTTCCCAATAATAATAAAAATACTAGAAAGAATTGGGGTGGGGGTAGCGGTATATAAGAATATTCGGTTCTTCGTATTTTAGGCAACAACAAAAACAAAAAACAAAAAAAAAAAGTTTAATAAGATGAACCTAAGCCTCTCTTGTGCTTAGTCATAAAAAGAAAACTTGAAAGATGAATGTGTCTCTCGCGCATACACACATCTTTAAAAGGGTTTTTTCTTCCTGTCAAAAGACAGGTTCTGTGCACAAAAGGCACCCACAAAGCACAAAGGACTGGGGTGTCTTGCAGACAAGATTTTGTTTTTTTTTGAAGAATTGGTTCGTTATTGGAAAGAGTCGTATATGGGAAAAGCTTTGGCACGCTTTTCTGCATTCTCCCGTTCACCAGGATATTGCCACCTTGGTGGGAGGGGGACAAGGATGATAAAATACAGGCCCCCCCTGGTTTCGCTTCAAAAAATACTGTAAAAATGCCATAAAACACCAAAAAACGTGTGGTATTTTTTGGTTTGCAGGGCACTTCTGTGCATCTTTTTTTGGGTAAAGTAAACAAGAAAGTGGTGTTAAGTGGTGTTACTGAACTGGTACAGAAACTCACCAGAGGGGAGATTTAGAATTGCATTTCCGCTTTTGGGCCCAAAGGGGGACAACAGAAGTCGTTGCGAATTATTGAAAGAAAAAAAAAGAGAGAAAAAAGAAGGAAAAAAATGGGAAAAAAGGAAGAAAACTAGAAAGACGAAGTGTCTCACGTCACAATATATGCACACAGCTTTCATGGCTTTCTAGGGGGGAACATACACAACGTGGTCCAGACGTAATGAGTTGTCCGCAGACGGTGTTGAGCAAATAAAAAAAACAAAACAAAACAAAACAAAAAAGAGAGAAAATAAAAAGTTGTAAGGTCAGCCTTAAACCGCCTTCAAAAAATACTGGAAAAAAAAATAATGGGGGAAAACCGAACCAACCGTGTTGCCACTGATTTGTCCTCACTAATCTACTATTTGTGACTCTTTCCGTAGACCGCGCCCAGGAAACCATATTGAGGCCCTTTCCCTTGAGTGGCGTAAAATGGTTGAGGGAAGATTCACAAACAAAGGGGGAAAAAAGCGTGAAGACAAAGGTTACCGTTGGCTGTAATCGGTTGCTACTCACACAGCCGCGGATAGGCAAAAAAAAAAAACTAAACGTAACATTATACCAACTGATCTGTCCTTATTACTCTACTACCCATGTCTTGTTGCGTTGATCGCAGCCATGTAGGCTTTTGCCTGAGTGACGCACGTGATGGATGAGGGGAAGGATTCAAAGGAAAAAGCGGTAAGACAGAGCTGCTGTTGGTTTGTTAACTATGTTCAGCTTCGAACAACTTCGTGTATGCAACAATAAATGAAAGAGAAGTTGAAAAGTGCAAGCATCTCACCGTTCAATCGGCGGACGCAGACACTGTGGAATAAATGGTATGTACCGTATTACCCCACTCAACTGGCCACGCGTACTGACGTACGGCTCACGTGTGCCTATGTTAGGCACAAGCTGACCTAGACCTATGTACGCACACGTACACAACACCTAAAGTACTCGGGGAAAAAAAACGGTACACGATGGGTGTTTTTTCAATGCAGTCCTCAATGAGCGACCCTCAACAGGCTTGCACAACACCATCCTTAAAAGGGGGAAAGAGAAGGTGAAAATGCAAACGCCTCACCGTTCAAATCGGCAGACGCAGGGCACCCATCCTCTGTGGGTCATCGAACCCCCAGAGAGCTTCATTCGACATGCACACAGCCACCACGAGGGAGGTTGCATGCAGGTACATAACAATTGACCCAGGGAAAGAAGACCTAAACATACCCTCTCCCCTCTCCCGCCACAATCGCGGCTTTCCCTTTTTATTTGAAGACATGCGTAAAAAGATAATCCGTAAAAACTATAATTATTAGCAAGACATTTGAACATTTAAAAAAAAAAAAAGAAGAGCTTTTTGGAAGATGAATGTACCTCTTCGTGTTCGCACATTTCTACCTGATTTTTTTCCTAAAATTTTGAGTGGAGTTTGGTGTTTAACAAAAACGGTGTTTAAATACTTCCAAACTCCTCCAAATTTCAAAACCAGGTGACAATCTTACAAAAGAATGGTGCAACGCATATCACCGAAAGACAAACATCCGGTAGCGGGCACCATTCCATCTGTCCTTTGTGTTGTATAAAACTATAGAAAGGCAGAGGGGGACGAGGAACCCGTAGACCTGCTGTATGGTCAAGCCTTCCTATCCCACCCTGCACTTTGCTTTACGATAAAAAAGGGGAAAGGGTATTTTTGAGTAAGAAATAAAGTGCTGAAGCACGGCAAAAAAAAAATCAAACTGTTTTTGGGGGAAATAGAAACGTATCTCTGGAAAAAAATAAAATAAAAGAGGAAAGAGGGAAAGAAAGAAAGCAACCCTTAGGATGAAATATATGTCTCTCCTGTGCACACATATCTAAAAAAAAAAAAAAGAGAGAGAGAGAAAACTTGAAAAATGAATGTGTGCACACACACACACACAAGTGGGCCATACTCCGTTCAGGCGTTACCCACTCTAAACCCGTTATCAATCACACACACACACACACACACACACACACACACACACACACACACACACACACACACACACACACACACACACACACACACACACACACACACACACACACACACACACACACACACACACACACACACACACACACACACACACACACACACACACACACACACACACACACACACACACACACACACACACACACACACACACACACACACACACACACACACACACACACACACACACACACACACACACACACACACACACACACACACACACACACACACACACACACACACACACACACACACACACACACACACACACACACACACACACATTTCAAGGTTAAAAAGAGGGAAAGAACAATAATGAAAAAGTGCAAACACCCCTCCTGCATATGGGTAGCTACACTCGGCAAAAAAAAGTTGACTTGAAATACAAAGCACTCTCGTGAACAGTGTACCTAAGAAAAAAAAAGCCTTTATCAGGTGACCCTAAGCCTCTTGTGCTTAGTTCGACTCTACGTCACCGACAAAGAGGGGGGGGAGAGAGAGAGAACTTGGTGCGATCAGAACCCAAATTCCCCGCACTTCTCGAGGAACCGGGAATTCCGCAAACCCTGGTTTTGCGGGTTTGCGGTTTGCGGGGTTTTCCCCCCCGCACTTCTAGGGTAATTCTAGGGGAATTCCTACACACACCTCCTGAATTCCCCGTGTACGTGTTTCCGTCTGGTTCCGACCACACCAGAACCTTTTGCGGTTTTTTTTTGCGGAGGGAGGGGGGAGGGTGATGAATATGCCTCACGTTGCATACACATCTTAAAGGAAAGGGAAACCGATTTTGAAGAAAAAAAAAGAGTTGTTGTTGGTCACTCTGGAATACTCCTTTTTGTTGGAGAGGAAGAAAGAAAAAAAAAAGAAGAAAATGTTGGTAAGACGCGTCTAAGTCTCACATTGCATTAGTAGTTGCCTAAAGGGGGGGTTTTTATTGAAGTTTTTTTATATTTTTTTTGCTTTTGTGCTGTTTTGTTTTTGTGTGTGTGTTTGTTTTTTCTTGTGGTTGATGCGAAAAAAAGGGGGCATTTTTTGAAACCCCACACCCCAGGCATTTATTATGTGAACCTACCTGGTATACAGATATAGCTCGTAGACCGACGCCTTTTTAAAAGAAAAATTGTACTACGAAAGGTATAGCACGCAGAAGATCGGTCCAGATGATGTATTGTTTATTATTCTTTTCTTTTCTCGGGGCTATAACCAAAAGTTTAGCCTATATGGAACAACAAAACATGTCATGCGTATGGAGAGGGGAAAGGGGGGGAAATACCAGATTTTGTTTGCGAAACGAATCTGTTTTAATATTGTAATATGAACTAGGGGGAAGATTATACAGGAATAATGAAGGATATGGGGGGGCGATTGGGACAAAAAAAAAAATCTTCAAAATGCGAAAGGTGCGGATTTTTTTTTGACAGATAGACTCAATCCTCGAGTATGCTTGAGTTTTGAAGAAGTTTGAAGAACAACGCTCTTCACAGATAAAAATAACGATTTTTTTTATATGAACTTAGGCCTCTCTGAAGCCGGTTAACCACCTTTTAAATAAAAGATTGTCAGATGAATGTGCCTCGTTGTGCACATCATTACATGTTTTATAGAGGGATAAATTCGCTTGCGCACAGAGACCTTATAACGATTAAAACATACTCTGCAGAAGGCGCGTGTCACCTATCAGATATTGTAGGCAGAACCATGTAAAGGAAGCGGTGAAATAAAAAAGCTTCCTAACACCGATGCAGCCCTTGAACAACCTTTTCGGTAAAAAAAGGTGCTTATATTTTTTCACAAATAAAAATGTTTTCGCTGTTTGGCAGCGCCTTTGAAACCAGGGGCTCCGCTACCGTATAAAGTTCTGTTGCGGCGCAACAGAAGTCTGAAAATTTTCAAAAAAAAAAAAAAAAAAAAAAAAACCATGGTTGAACCACGAGAGTACCATGGGGAACTGGGTTGCTGACCGCACATCCAGGCTGTACCTCAATTTTTTTTTGCCTGCGGCGCCATTTTTCCTTTTTTGCTCCGCAAAAAAGGATTCGATGTGTGACTCTGTGCTGTAAAAAGCTAGATTTTTACACTGTACCCTAAATTTTTTTTCGCCTGCGGCGCCATTTGTTTGATTTTTTTTTTTTTTGCTTCGCAAAAAAAAAATACAGTTCCCTATGTTCCCAATGTCCCTGGTCAGCAGTGCTGAAAAATTTTTGGGCACAAAAACAGCTGACCCCCCTATTTGGAAATCTGAATCCCTGGATAAGACACTGGCGCAGGGTGAAAAAAAAACCCCCGCAACAGAACTCAAAAAAAATCTGAAAACGTAGCGGAGGGGCTGTTTGAAACCAGGCACTCCGCTAGGTACTAAAGTTCTGTTGATTGTCAACAGAACTTTTTGAAAATGGGGAAAAAAAGAAAAAAAAAAAAAGTTCTGTTGAGTGGTTCAGACCCGTTCTACCTGTCAAAAAAGCTCAGGAGAAGAAGATATGGAGAGGTGAGTGCTCAAACGTCCCAAAAAAGTCAAAATCGGGCGTTGGTAAAAAAAAAAGTTGCGTACCGTGCGCCTGCGGCGCAAGCATGTACCCCACCAACGTGGACCATCAACAGAATATTTTCAAAATCGGAAATCCTAGCGGAGAGCCTGTTTGAAACAGCAAAAAAAAAAAAAAAAAATATCAGAAAACACAGCTTTTGTATTGCCCCTTTCCTTGGCTGTTTGGTTTTCTTCCTCATATTTCAAAAGGAACAAAGAAAACCCTGTTACAATGAATGTGCCTATTTGTGCACATCATCGTGTTACCTGTCGTTTGTCGTGCGGAACAAAAATATTTTAATGAACGTAAGATGAAATCTAAACGCTTCTAACAGTACTATAGATGGTGCAATATATAAATATATTGGGTGAACTGAGAAAGTGGAAGAAGAAGAAAAATGGTGGTTATCTTTTGTCATGTGTACAAAGTGCACACACATCCACCCATCTCTCTCTGGCTCTCTTTGAAATGAATGAAGATGAATTCTTCAAAGAAAGATAAGTTCTAAGAAAAGAAAACAGGATTTCAACATATGCAATCAACAAATTGATAGCATAGGAGGAGGGATCAAAAATCAAATCAGAAAAAGAAAAGCGTCGAAGATGAATATTTTTAAAATTGTTTTAACCCTTTGGGGACCAGCGACATATATACATGTCTTTTTTTTATTTTTTATTTACGACCCTTCCTAAAAGTACCAGGGAGACGATAATTAGGTCAATTCATGCTTTAATGGACTCAGGGGCGTTTCCCTCTTGAAAAATGCATAAGAGTCGATAAAAGAAGATGCTCTCCTAATATCGCAGCGTGGTTTCTCAGAAAACCCCTTTTTTTGAAAAACGCGTTTTTTGGCCTTTTTCTGCAAATTTCTACAGATGAGTGCCCCGGACCCGCGGGTGGATGAAAAATCAAAAAAATTGGACATCACAAAAATTTAGGCTCCAGTGGACTTATTGGGGTTATATAGCCCCAAAAATAGTGCTTTTTGTTATTTTATGGGCACAGGGGCACCCTTTCCCCGCTCACCCCTCCGCAACCCCCCACAGCACCCCAAAACCCAGATTTTAAGTCTTTACCCACAATTACACAATACTAACACCTTTTCACCCATTTTTTGACACTTTTTTGACACAAAATGACCTCTCCTCGTGTGAAAAAGGGTGAGCTGAAGGTCTGGTTGCTGGGAAAAGGGGTCAGGAAGGAGTCCCCCACCTATTTTGCCATTTTTACCCTATTTCTGGGTATACGGGCCCTATACCCACAGTGTAATAGCAGTTTTTCAAAAAATCATTTTCTCACATACATTTTGACCCTCTGAGCCCAAATGAGCCCATTGCACCCAAAATTTTACACTTTCTCGATGTTTATCCCAACTTAGGTCACCTTTTTCATAAAAAAACCAAAAAAAAAAAAAATTTAACTTTTTGGCTCGGTCCCCAAAGGGTTAAACTCGTTGTTACAAAAAGTTCTTGTTTTTTTTTGGGGGCACTTCACAAGCTACAAACGGGGGATAACTCCACTGCATTGCATGGCCCTTTTTAAAAAAAAAGCATTTCAGAGTCTGACAAGACCAACCTCGAGCCTACAGTACAGCCTACCCCCCAGAGCTACACACACCCTCGAATAAAAGAAACAATCACCCAAAAAGTTGACTTGAAATACAAAAAAAAAAATCCCGCTCGTGACCTTGGTACATTACCTGTTCATCGGGGTGGACCTAAAAGAGAAAATGAGCAATGCTAGAGAGAGAAAAGGCAAAAGACGCATATGAAGGCTAGGGGACGAAACTGCTCAGGCATATTGCTAACTTTGCCGAAAGTGGAAAAAAGCAAAACGGCGACGCTTTTTTTTTTTCCAGGCCAAAAAAAATTTTACCCCCGTTGAAAGCGGTCGTCGCGCGCTTCGCGCGCGCCTCCCTGCCACAGAGGGTATTATATAGCCCCCCTAGCCTCCACCAAAAAGGTGGTTTTGTGTGAGGCAGTCATTTTTTTCTGTGCGGAAAACTCAGCGAAAAATATTCTCGGTATTTTGTGATGCACGGCCAACCTACACCACCCCAACCCTTCTCTGCGGGAAAGCTTCCCTCCTCTGTGCCTTGGTAGCTTTCAGCCACTGGTGATCCGCAATCCGTAGTGGGTGTCCGCCTTCTTATCAGTAACCTTAGTAAATTTATAGAAATGGTGGCTATGGACTAACCAAAGGTTAGTCAGGTAACCAAAGGTTCCTGGCGAAGCCACGGTACGCAACATTTCAAAAATCGCGCTTAAAATTGCACTATTTTGCAGCATGGGAAGGGTGTGATGTAAGCTTGCGCCGCAGGCGCACGGTACGCTACTTTTATGATTTTGCCAGATCCTTTTTCTCAAAAAATGACGGCAGGAAACGGCGTTTTGTCGCGTTGAAAACGCCGTTTTCTCGGGGGGAACGGCGCTTCGCCAATTTTGAAAGACGGCGTTTTTTTAAAAGGCAAAACGGCGAAACGGCGTTTTCAAAAAAATTTTTTTTGTGATTTTGGCCAAAAAGGCAAAACGGCGAAACGGCACTTAGCAATATGCCTGAAACTGCTTGATGTTTTTTTTTTTTTTGAAAACTTGGTTGTATTAGTGTAGCCACCCTAGAGTGTGCTCCACTAGTCTTTTTTTCTTTAGCAAATACTGATACGTATGATACGAGCCGGATGGGTTGGGGTGTGAGGGGTATGATGGGTATGGGGGTATGGGGGGTTTGGAAAAAAAAAAGATGTACGGTTTATGGGGTTGGGTTGGACACTGCACTAAAACTGCCGTGAAAGGGGGGGAGAAGAAAAAGGGAGATTTACACTATGATCATAAGCTCTGTAGCTTAGTCTGATTAGATTACTTATTACTTGGTTATTCATCAATCTTTTTGTTGTATTTTTTTGGATACAACAACAAGCTCTGTAGCTTAGTCTCCTTGAATAAAATAGAATCTGACTTCAGGATATGACATACCGACCGTGCATCTTACGGTATGGAACTCCCCTCTTGTAGGGGTGGAGGGAGGATGTGATGTAGAAAAAAAAGAAAAGTTTATAAGATGATCCTAAGCCTCTCGTGCTTAGTCACCTTACCTAAAAAGAGAAAAGTTTATAAGATGACCCGAAGCGTCTTCGTGCTTAAGTCACCTTCAGTACATTCGTTATCGCAAAAAAATGTGGATATTGGGCTTGATAGGTTGATAGGTTCATCAGTCGGATGAACCTAAGCTACAGTGATGTATAGCCTATAGATGTCCTCACCCATGCAGAGAGAGATACAAAATGACAGTTTTTTTTTTTTCTTTTCTTTTCTGATAAATTGTTGTAGTGTAGTTGCCTCGGTAGTGTTGCTACAGTTTGTGCAATATCCACTGTCTTTCTTAAAAATGCAGAGTAAAAGGGGGGGTTTTCTTAGGAGCAGCCTTTTTTGGTGTTTTTCCCCCCCCTTGAGAAATCACCCCACCACAAGCAGGTTTTGATACTCAAAGTAAGTAGTCACCAGACAAAGCCAAAGGGGGGGGGTTGATTGGATGGGGTTTTTATGAAGTATTTTTTTGTTATATTTTTGCGCAAGAAGAAGGGGGCGGGGGGAGCGAGAGGGGGTTTTTTTTATTTTTCATTTTTTCCTTCTTTTTGAATTTGCCACCTGGTGTCCCGTACAACTTTTTGAAAAGAACGTTTTGTCTTTTACGTTCGTGGTTGCAGGACGTGGGGCTTAGGGGCTATTTTTTCTGGGGGGGAAATACTGTATTGGGCCGCAAACCCGAAGAGAGAAAAATGCTAAAAAGAAATAAAAAGAAAGATGACCTCTCCTGGCCTCTCCTGGGGAGATGTACAAGAGTAGAATAGGAAAAGAGAAAAAAACCCCCTACCAATACACGCGTTCACGACGGTGAAGTAAATGACTTGACGTGTGGTGATTTCACCGTTGTAAACTAACGGTGAAATCACAAGTAAAACCACAAGTCAAGTCATTTACTTCACCGTCGTGTTGTGCATCGTGGGGGGTGGATGGGGGATACCTGGATCACAATTGGTTGTCATGTGCTACGGGGGTTGAGGTGGTTTGGAAGAGCTGTGTAGCCCCCCCAAAAAAAAACGTATGTGAATAAAGAAGAATAAAACCAAAATGCTTTGGGGGAGGGAAAAAAAAAGCAAAAAAAAGGGGATATTTTTAGGTAAGATGAACACTCAGCCTCTCGCTGCTTAGTCACCGATACCGGAGAAATAAAAAAAAAAAAAAAAAAAAAAAAGAGTAATTTGTGGAGATATGTAACCCCAGGGAACTTCAGCAAATACACCACAGTGAAGTAAATAACGCGCCGTGCGGTTTTATTTGTAGTTTTTTTTTATCATAGGCTTGCAACGGTGAAAACCATAAAACCACAAAGTCAAATTATTTTACTTCACTGTTGAGTAAAGAATGAGAAAGAGGGGAAAAGATGTATGTGCCTCGTGCACATTATCGAGAACATGGATAGACAAAAGATCTTTACACAAAACTTGACTTGAAATACAAAACCCTCTCGTGACAGCACCTGCTACAGCACCTTTGGTACATAACCGGTTGTACCGGGGGGGGTGGACACCCAACCATGCAGTCCTACAATCCATTTCGTGGTTTACATCAAAAAAACACATACCCCGCAATCTGAAACCCCCGAAATGAACATCTTGTGAAAAGGAGTTTTTTTGTCTATCCATGCCAAGGGGGAAAAGCATAAAAGGTAGAAGAGAACATAACGAAACGAGCAGAAAAAAGCTTACAAAGGGTTTGGGGGACGTTTGATTGGTTCGGATTGTTTGTAGTGAGCTGACATACAAGACAGGTTTCACTTTGTTGGTTTCCTTTTTTTTTTTTTTTTTTTGTTTTTTGCCACAGCGAACAAAGAACGACACCAGACACATCCCACTCTCCCCCACGGAACACACACAAACTTTTATTTGGTGTCTTATCTTTTGTTTAAGATATCATATGTAGCGGAAACGACTGTGTGTCATGAAGTGAGTGGGAATGACCCACATGCTGCATTTGTTCTGGCGATAAAAGCGCTAAATATGCTGGGGAAACGGAAAACGGAAAACGGAAAAAAAAAAACTGCCACAAAAGAACAGCCCCCACTTTCCCCCCTGAAACATCTACATCTTTTACCAGGTTCCTGTACCTGTACACAAAGTAGAGTGAAGGCAGAGGTCCCTTGATGGAGAGTAAAATAGGCTGTTCTAATTTATTGATTTTTTTTTGATAATTTTGGCAACAGGATATCACCGTTATGAGGTCAGCATTTTTTTTGGGGGGAGAGATGCATCCGCGCCTGGACAATGTAGGTCCGAACAAAAAAGAAAGAAGTTTTATAAGATGAACCTAAGCCTCTCTTGTGCTTAGTTACCTTAACAAAGGTGGGTAGAGTTGACATAACGACATAAGCGAGCAGAAGAGAAAAAAAAAAAATGTTTGATTTTTTAGACTACTATCATGGGATGGCAGTCACAAATGCTTTTTTTTTTTTTTCTTCACAGGATCCTTAATAAGCGAGCAGAGAGGAAGAAAATACAAAAAAAAAATGTGAAAACATGAATTGTTGCATCTCATTTTGCAACACATCACAAAAAAAAGAGTTTATAAGATGGAACCTAAGCCCTCATTTGCTTAGTCCACCTTGAGGGGTTGAGCAAGAAAACCTCACTGCCGTAGGCGGACGAAGGGGAAATGAAATTCTGAGGGGGGGTGCAGTACGACAAAAAGTCTTCAAAAGAAAAAAGGGGGGGAAAAAAGAGAGTGAAGAACCATTGAAGGAAAACTATCACTTACACACATAAAAACCCACCTAAATTAGCAGGGTGTTTGGGTGGTGTTGGGAGGCGTTGGGTGGCGTTGGGTGGGGCTGCTATTTTTTTTTTTTTTTTTTTTGCAATTCAGGTGGAAAACGCTTTTTAGAGAGAAAAAATAATGTGAAGTTATATTGTGCAAAAATAGGTCTTCGCTGGGATCCCTCTCAAAAAAAAAAGGGTGTTATTTGAAATATTTTTGTTAAATGTATTAGTGCAGACCACCGCTAGGTTCTGCCAGTTATTTGTATTATTATTTGATATTGTATTGGTTATTAAAGAGTGTACCAGTACCTAGTACCTAGCACACCATGCGGACAGTCTCCACTGTCTCGTATCACTTACTGTCTGCGTGGTATCGACACTTGCCTACCAAGGTAGGGTGCGTACTCAAATGCTGTTTGGTGACTTTGCTGAAATGTACGATAATATGTACGGTACGTATACCACCTAATTATGACTGAAATTTTGGTGGAGTGTTTGGGTGGTGTTTAAAACCCAACAACTACCAAAAATTGCATGCAAAATCAGGTGGGTGTAAAACGCAAGTCGTCCGAAACTCAAGAAAGAGCAGCCTTGTATTATTATTATTTGCATTCAAAAAATGCTGTGGACACAATCGTTGCATCAAAGTGTTTTGTTTTTTTGTTCTTATTTTTTTTTGAGGTAAAAAAAAAGGGAGGAAAAGAGTGAAGGTGAAGCTAGGATGGGGGGGGACACACTCTTTTTTCCAAAATCTGAAAAATATTCGGCACTTTCACACTCTTTTTTTTTTGCTGTAGGTTTTTTTTTTGGCTTATTTGCATTTTTTTTGAAGTGCTAAAACAGAAGAAAGTAGCGGTGGTGGGAGGGGGGCATTTTTTTTTAATTGCAACAACCGGAGGGAAGAGGAAGGGATGGGGGGAAGGCGTAGTACGCACAAAAGTAGTCCTTTGGAGGGGGTATTAAAAAGGATAGAAAGGTATTTCAACAGAAAAACATGGCAAATATTATACTCAAGAACTGACAACAAAAGACTTCTACTTGATTTTTTAACACTCACAAAATTCACAAAATTCGGCTGTGTTGCTGTTGTTTGTTTGATCCGTTCAGTGCGCTGCCCTTTTCAGACAAGATACACACCAAAAAACATTCACTCAATCCACAAGATGAACGTGAGCCATCCATCCTTAGCCACAAACAACGAAAGGCTGAGAGATAAATACCTCTCAAAACCCCTCCGTGACCATGATGTACAACTGCAATCCAATTTTTATTTTTTTTTTTCGAGAACAACAAAAGATACTCCACTAAATTTCAGTAAAACTTAGGTGAATGTACACAGCAAAAACTCACACACAAAAAAGGTGTGCAAAGAATAAGAATCAATTTTCGGACGAAAGTATAAAGAACAAACTAAAAGGAAAAAGGGGGGGGAAGAGGGAAGGGATTGGTAACGGCAGTGGTATTAGGTGGTGCGCGGAGCATCGGTCCATATCTGGGTATGGCCTGAAAACATTACTTTTTTTTTGGATAAATTGTTGGAGTAGTTGCCATCGGTTGTGTTGCCACAGTTTGTGCAATCCCCACCTTTTTTTTTTTGTGTTGGTAATCGAGCATTTTTTTTTAGAAAAACATTTTTCACCAGCCGTAGTTAAGTTTCATATACTTTCAATTTCAGCGGTAGTTTTAATAGAGGGAATGTTGATAAGATGAACCTAAGCCTCTCTCATGCTCAGTCACCTTAACAAAAGAATAATAACAACATACCGTATGGTAAAAATAACTCAAATCAAAATAAAAGAGAAGTTGGAAAGTGCAAACGTCCCACCTTTTTTTTCAATTGGTGGACACAGAGAGGCACTGACTCCCTGTCTCAAAGAAAGATGCTTTCTGATAGGAGGCATCATTGCAGAGCACAGGTATTTCAACATAGACGTTCAATAAATTGAGAGGATGGGGTAAACACAGTGGAGTCTGCCCAAAAATTGTGGGCTGACCCTTTTGGGTAAACTCTGTAGGCGGAAGGCCGCTTAAAGCCTAATGAGTCTACCGCAAAGGGTCAGCCCAAAATGGGCGGACTCTTTTAGTCGGACTCTTTAGGTGGAAGGCCGCCTAAAGAGTCCGCCCAAAAGGGTCCGCCCATTTTGGGCGGACCCTTTGGGTAGACTCATTAAGCTTTAAGCGGCTCTCCGCCTACAGAATTTACCCAAAAGGGTCAGCCCATTTTGGGCGTACTCCACCGTGTAGGGATCAACAAAAATGACCCCATTTTATTGGTATGCACGTTTTGCAAAAAAAAACGTGAAAAAAGGGAAGGTAAATGTGTTACGCACAAAAATTAAAACTTCAGTAGATTGGTTTCCGACATTAACCCTGTTTTTTCAGTCCTAAGAATCATACAGTTGTATCCGAAAGGGTGGACATCTTCAGTGATTTCCCTTTGGCCGGTGATTGGAGAGATGCTTTCTGATAGGAGGCATCATTGGCGTTGACAGAACTGTTTTGTTGTTTTTTTTGATAAATTGTTGGGGGTAGGTGTAGTTGCCTCAGTTGTGTTGCCACAGCTTGTGCAATATCCACCTTTTTGGATCGACAATTTCAGGAAAAAGAAAAATGAGAAGAAGAAGAAAAAATAGAGCAAGAATAAGACCAGCATCTCTTATCGAGTTGGTTGGACTTCTTTTTATGGCTGAAAAATAAATATATTTTTTTCTGTGTATTGTACAGTATTGGGATTGTCCCATTGAGGGGATTTGTTTTGGAATCACGCAAGGGAAAAGTTTAATGGTGCTCCGGGAGGGGTCGATATTGACAGGTCGCTGACAGATTTTCCCATAGCACCATTTAAGATAATCTTTTTTAAAAACCACGGAAAAAATATACATTTTTTACTTTCAATTCAGTAGGAACAGAAAGTATGAAAATTATGAGGGGGACAACACGTAGAACAGGAAGAACAGGAAGAACGGGAAGAATGAACAACAAAATGAAGAAAACCACAGGGTAATGTAGATGTTGTTTCGGTGTGTGATATAAAACAGAGCTGCGGGGGAGTTTTTTTTTTCTTTTTGTTTCCAAAAAAAAAAACACACTACATCTCGTTTATTCACAACAACACAGTTTCCCTAAAAAAATATGAAATACTGAAATGAGCGTTACTCTCTGTGGTGAAAAGAAGAAAATAATTACTGAGGGGGGAGCGGGGGTTTAATACAATACCCATATACCCAACTAAGAAATCGAGGGGGGGGGGGGGGTTTCCCCTTTGCAACGTACCGAAGTAGGCAAGGGACGCTGGCTATCGGCAATACTGCGACAGCACCACATTTTGGTACTGCCTCTTTGCTTTGCTTTTGTTGTTGTGCTACATAACGGGGTTCCACACTGCGACAGGGCAGGAGAGGTTCCCCTTCCTTGTGGGGACCCAGTGACAAGTGACAAAGTGAAACACATGTCATATTTATGACAGTGAAATGACAAACAAGACACTTGTCATGACAAGTGCAGCCCTGTTTCAATTTGGTCCGAAGACCGCATTGCCTAAAAGGACAACGGGCTCACCTATTTAAGGTTCTTGTCGTTTGTCACTGGGTCCCGTCGTGTACAGCCCACACCACCCTTACCCCCACAAAAAAGAAGAAGAAGAAAATAAGCCCCAGGTGTTTAGTCACGTTCTCACCTTTGATAGCGTAGAGTAATCCACAGTACCAGAATGCATGATTTTGGATGTTTTTTGGGGAACACGAACCATAGAGGGAAAGGGGGGAGGGCGTCCAAAAACCCTCCCAGGGCGGACTAGTCAAGGGTTACTACATAGTATGAAAACTACTACTCGTAACGGCTAGTTGTTAACTCTACTCATGATATTGCAGAACTAGTCGTAAAACTAGCGTAGCATCTACTAGTAATGTGGTCCCCCTGACTCCGTCTGGGCCCCTCAAGCTAACATGGCAATTTCTTTTTTTTTTTTTTCCCCCGAGTCAGGATCGGGGGAAAGAATCGCTATGGTATATGGTAGCTTTGTGAGGGAGAGGTTTGGACGCTGCTGTAGTTATAAAGGTGTTCATTATGCACAAAGTAGGAAGAAGGAAGGGGGGGGATTGGCTGTCAACAGGAGGCAAAGAAAAGAAGAAAAAAACAGTCAAGTTGATAGGTGCAAGACAGGGACAAAAACTAAGGGAAGGCTCGTTTTTCCATTTAATGTTACAAAGTAACAATAAAGGGGGGGGAGGGGGTCCGACCGAAATCCGGGGAAAAAACTTTTTTTTTGTAACAATGGCGGGAAAAAGTGGCTTTTTCCAACAACAAGAACTTGTCCATTTCGGCAGATTGACCCCACCACAGTGCGGACGGATTCCGGAAATGCAAATGCGGGTGTTTTCGGATGTGCACGTCCACTGCGCCTTGTTGTTACAATAAATGAAAATTCGGAAAAACGGTTTTTCCGTGTAACATAGGGGGTGGGGAGGGGGGGGTCACCGGGAAAAATGGTTTATTGTTACTTTGTAACATTAAAAGGAAAAACGAGCCTTCCCTAAGACAATAAAGATTGGCAAGATGAAAACTTGGTAAGAAAGTTGGAGTTATCAGCAACCCACCAGCAGCAAAAGAAATGAAGTTTAAAAAAAAAACAAAAAGGTCGCAAAAGAAAAGAAGAAGAAAATCGCACGTCGAACCCTGGCGCATGATTGAAATAATGTTTTTTTTTTCTGGTGTTCAACAGCTCGCTCTTCCTCTGACCGGATTACATACCCCGCATCCCTTGGCAGTTGGGCTGCGTGCACTTTTTCCCTGAAGAATAAAACTTTTTCTATTTTCTTTTGCAGAACGGTGGACCTACAAAAAAGAATAAAAAAAATGAATGAATGAGCCCCCTCACACCGAGAAAGGATGTATACTGTGCAAAAAGTACTCTAGAGCACAGGCACAATTTGCTGTTTATTATTATCTTTCCCCCGCTGTAACTTACCTGAAGTAGGCGTGACGCTGGCAACGGTAGTTTTGTGGCAGTCGCGCCACATGGGTCCTACAAAAGAAAAAAGACAATCATCTATGAATGGGGCCAATATCAAATAAAATTGGCTTCCGTTTCAGAAAATTCAAACAAAAAAAACCACCTGATTTTTACCCCGCGTACAGGCCCGTACAGGCCAAACCCCACCCATTTTTCCTAGCCTTTACGCGCCTATACGTGCGGGGTAAAAATCAGGTGGAAAAAAGAAGAAATGATAGAAAAAATAGTTGGCCAATAAGAAAAGCTGGTTACGAGAAGGGGGGGAAAAGATCGGGTATTTTGTTTGTGCGCTCAAAGCCGGGAAAACAAAAAGGTGAAAAAATTGTGTTAAACTGAAGTACGGTTGTTGTGGTAAATTGAGTGCTCAAAGAAAACAAGCGAGCTTCTGTCTTTTTTTTTCAATCCGTTTTTTGTTTGCCCGCAGCGCTGCCTCCAATCTTTTTAGAATTGACAACAAGTTGTTTTATCAAAAAAAAAAAAAAAAAAAAATGGCAGAATGGGTCGCAATGAATCCTTCGTATCCCGTAATCGGAATAATGTTCGATCGTAAAAAGGGTCGAAATTCCAGAAAAATCCTGAAAAGGTCGAACATTATTTACGGTCAACAATTTTTCCGATTGCGGTACTTTCTATCCAAAATAAAGAGAAACGCACTTCCAAAAAATCTAACAACAAAAACAATGGACAGCGTTTTACAACACGCTAAGGCCGACACAGGCAAACGGGTGGAGGGGTTTGCTCCAGCCCAGTCAGCTTTTTTTTTTATAGACGGCACGATCGAAGAATAACTCTTATCTACACATTAGGGGAATGAGTTGCAATGGTATCTTTTAAAAAAAAACAAAAACAAAAACAAAAACAAAACAACAAGGCTGCTGAAAAGGGGAGGAGGGAGGAGTGTTTTGGTGGGGACTGAAATATTAGCTGTATTTTGTTTTTGTTTTTTTTCGAGGGAAGAGAAAGAAGGTCTGTTTTTCTCGGGGGAGGGGGGGGTTTTTTTTTTTTGGAGTTTTTATCATGGATGTACAAAGTACTTGATTACTTTTTTTTACTTTTTTTGGTCTACTTCAAGTACTTGATCGATTTAAAAAAAAAAGAAAAAAATATTTTTTTCTTGCTTCAAGTACTTTTTTTCCTTCAAGTACTTTCACTTTTTTTGTACTTGATTACTTTTTTTGTTGCATCAAGTACTTGAATTGGCAAAAAAAGTAAAAAAATTGGAAAAGTACTTGAATTTATTCAAGTACTTTTCCATTTTTTTGCCGAATCAAGTACTTGATGCAAAAAAAAAAGTAATCAAGTGAAAAAAAAAAAAAAAAAAACGGGTCAAGTAGTTGAAGTATCAAGTGGGATTTTTCTACTTTTTTTTACTTTCTGGAAAAAAGTACTTTGTACATCCATGTTTTATGATTTTTTTTTGATAATCTCCTGCATTAGTGTAGCTGCCGCAAGCAGTCTTGCACTTTTTTTTGTTGTTACTTTTTTGATAAATTGGATTAGCGTAGTTGCCACCTGTGTAGATGCAAGCTCCACTGTTGCACCATGCCCTTCTCTCTGGGAGTTTATTTGAGTAGTAAATGGGGTGTAAAAACGCACGGCAAAAAAATTCACTCACGGGATGGGAGTGGGTGATGGGGTGAACGGGGAATGAGGACATGGGGTGGGTGGGGGCGGTTGTTGCTGTTGCTAGTGTTTGGGCAAGAGGAGATGGATGGTGTCCATCAGCATCTCCTCTTTTATTGGGAGGGGGTTATTTTATTTTTTTTTTTTTGGTCAAATAGAAGTGAAATTCTATTATTTCAGGCACGCAGTCACACAAAAAAAAAAAAAAAAAAAAAAAAAAAAAAAAAAAAAAAAAAACGCTGGAAAAAAAGAAAAGTAAACATCAAATAGGTTCTCTTTTAGTGGGAGGGGAGGGAGCTAAAAGAATAAAAAGAAGGGGAGAAAAACGACTTGAAAAATGAATGCCTTTCTTTTGTGCATACATTTAAAAAATGGAAAATAGAAATCGTTTATCAGGACGACCTAAGCCTCTCGTTTGCTTAGCCACCTCTCACACAGGACCCACAGATTCACACGGTGACCTTGTTACCCTGACACTAACAGTATCCAAAGCTTTTTTCCCCTTGGTACTTTTTTGTTTGGTACTGAACGAAGAAAATTTTTTTTTGGCCTCATGGTACTAAGGTTGTACCAAGGTCTCCGTGGTCACCTTAAGGGGTGGGGGGGTAAAAAAAAAGTAGGCGGGTAAATGGTAAATGGTAAATCATTCGAAATTGGGTGGGAAATTGGGAATTTGCATTGATGAATGGGGTGTGGAACCCTATAGCGTAATACCATAAGGGACGAGCAGTGTGCAGATAGTATGCATTTTTTTTTCTGAGTTATCGACAAAACGAGACCTCTTTTGAAAAAGGAGGCTTTGTGAAAGAGCGTGCAGGAGGTTATGTACGATGAAGCTTAGGTGGTGCTTAGTCACCTTACCAGGAGGTCCTGCCAGCGTGTGTACATTTTTTTTTGATATGGGTCGTGCCCAAATTAGTTAGGTCATCAAAAGAGCAGGTCAAAATGGTGATAAAGATATTTTTTATTGCATTTTTTTTTTAATAATCAGTTGGATCAGTGTTAGCTGCTAAAAAAGACAGTCTTCGCTGTGCAGTGTTACACTCTCAGGAGGTTCTTTTAAAAAAGAAAACAAAAAAAAAAAAAAATTCTTTTGTGGGGTTTTGTCCAAAAAATAAAGAGAGAAACAAGTAAAGCTGAATAGTTGCTAAGGAAAGCTGGTAAAGAGGAACCATTGTCTCGTTGCTAAAAGGTCATCTTACCCTATGTGTGTCATGAGCGTGTGTCATCAAAAACAAAAAGCAGAACAGGGCGTAACGCATATCCCCTTGCTTTTCCAGGACGCGTTATAAAAAAATATATTTAAAGATCGGGTCTTTGTTTGTGCGCTCAAAGCGTCTCCAATCTTAGTGCTGACAACTAAAAGATGTTGTAATGTAAAATTGTGCGTTTTTTTTATTACCCACAAACGCTGTGGGTATTACGCCCATCAACGAAAAAACCCCTCGTAACAACCCTCCCCCCTCACACTATTGCGCATCAATGAAGACTTTTTTCAGCTGCTGAAGGATTTTCCTCATGTCGGTAGCTGATGGACCACTAAATCAGAGTGAGTGAGTTGTTCACGTAAGGAAATTTTTTCGTTTTTTTTAATAAAAAAAAGAGAGAAAAAGGAACAGAAACCAAACCAGAAGGAAATAAGAGTTTTTTTTTTTTAAATACTTTCCATTCGAGAAACAGAAAAGCATTTTTTGTCAAGAGGATGTATCAAATAAAAAGTTGTTGGGATTTTAGTGGAGCTACACACTTTGTGTGTGGCTCCTACTTTGCCCGTATTAAAAGGATTGTTGCAGGTCAGTGAAATATAACGCAGTAAAGGAGACAATGTGTTTATCGAAGCAAGATCGCAGCGTGCTCCGTCATCCCCTCACCAAAAGACAAATGGCAAAAAAAAAAAAAGACAAAAAGACAAAAAACACACAAAACTATTCGCGAATTTTGGTTTCTAAAGATCTCAAAAAAAAAGGAGGGCACAAACCAAAAGGTTTTTTTTTTGTGCAATCTCTTTGTCCTCTTCTCTCAATTCGTTGTTAAAATTTGTTGTTACATTTTTTATTTTTAAAAATGTTCCCCCCAGCACATGATATGTGTTCGGGAAACTGATTTTTAGAAAAAAACTGTACTTTATTTCTGATAACTCTATTTGCCTTTCATTGTCTGCAGATTGCGTCAACGAGCAATGGCACCCTGGTGGTGTTTTATTTTTTTACCACGAGTAAAAGTTATCAAAAAATATCAAAAATAAAGAGAGAAAAAAAACAATGGAAAGGAAAAGTTGGCATATGATGATGTCCGGCCACCTAACAAGAGGAGTGTCTCATACTGAAGAAGGAAAACAAAGAAAAGTTTATAAGATGACCCTAAGCCTCTCGTGCTTAGTCACCAAAAAAACAAAACCATTCTGGTCCAACCTACACTTTCTTATGTTCTGCTTTGCGTTGGAACAGCAGCTAATGCTCACTAATAAGAAGCGCTTAAAAGATAGTACCTCTGATAGGTAAAAGGAAAAAAGGTTATTTTTTCGTTGATCCCTCAATTACCCTGGGTGATTGGCGACCGTATCGGAGGAACTCTTTCTCCTTTAAACTACGCTTTGTAGGTACAAAGATGAAATTGATTAAAAAAAAAGTCAAATACTATCAATTCAGAAGAACAGAAAGCATGGATTGAGGGTTGTAACATCTACTCCCAGAATGAAAAGAAAAGTTTGAAAGATGAAAAAAAGAAGGGGGGGAAAAAAAATAACCACATGCCTCACAGTGTACGTACACAGACATCAAGAGAGAAGTCCTCGTTGATGTTCTCGTGGTGAGGCTAAATAGAAATAGTACCTCTGATAGGTCAAAAAGGTTTTTTTTTTTCGTTGATCCCCAGGGCGTTCGCCCCGGGGCGAAAAATATTTTTTTTCGTTAAAAAAATCTTTTCCTGAAAAAATGACATTTTATTTCGCCCCAGGGCTTCGCCCCACCGGGGCGAAACCCTGTATAAATAAATAAATAAATAAAAAAAGGGGAAAAAAAAAAAAAAAAGAGAGAGAGAGAGATTTCTCCCCACCACCCTGTAGACCCCCCCGGAGGGGGGGTCGTAGAGGGGTGTCCACTGTACTCAAAATCATCCGCAAACCCGCCTGCCGTGAGAGGAAGTTTCCCCAGCACTCCCGCTCGCTCCTCAATCCTGCAGTCTGCTGAAGGTGTACCGTACCCCCTGTTATAGAAGGTGTCACTGCTCGTGTCAACTCTACTTTCAACGGCAGAGAGTTGAAAATAATCAAAATAAGGATGAAGTCTCATATGACAGATGCCTCTCTTGTACATCTGTTTGATTAAACAACACAAAGAGACCCTCAGTGAGGGGGGATTGATGAAATTCTCCATCGTTTTGCTGGTTTTAGTTTCAGGAAAGTTCAGCTGTAATATCACTTGTGCTGGGGAAGGGATCACGCGCAAATCGCAAATTTTTTTTGACCATTCAGTACCAGGGATTCACCCCACGAACTAACTTCTCTCCGGCGGGAAAATTTTTTTTGACCTATTTTAAGCACTAGTAAAAAAACGAAAATTTCGGGGTTTTTGGCATTTCGCCACGATCAGGAAAAAACGATGGCGATAGCGAACGCCCTGTTGATCCCTCAATTACCCTGGGGGTGATTGGCGACCGTATCGGAACTATTTCTCCTTTAAGCTACGCTTTGTAGGTATATCAGGCACTCCGCTAGGTACTAAAGTTCTGTTGATTGTCAACAGAACTTTTTGAAAATGGGGAAAAAAAGAAAAAAAAAAAAAGTTCTGCTAAGTGGTTCAGACTCGTTCTACCTGTCAAAAAAGCTCAGGAGAAGAAGATATGGAGAGGTGAGTGCTCAAACGTCCCAAAAAAGTCAAAATCGGGCGTTGGTAAAAAAAAAAGTTGCGTACCGTGCGCCTGCGGCGCAAGCATGTACCCCACCAACGTGGACCATCAACAGAATATTTTCAAAATCGGAAATCCTAGCGGAGAGCCTGAGGTATATTTAAAAATAAAAAAAAATTGAAATCGACGCACATACTCCGCACTGTGTTTTAGTGGGGAAATGGGTCGAAATGGTGCAATTTTTTGGCGATAAACCAGTCGAGTGCACACGAGCAAAGAAAAAGAGAAAAAGGGAGTTCGTTAGATGACCCTAAGCCTGCTTGGTTGGCTTAGTCCACCTAGAAAGAAAAATGAAAGAACAACAAAAAAAAAAAAAAATTGAAAGATGTGGACGATGCCCCACAGATCGGATCCATCTGGGGAAGCCAAAAAAAAATTTTTTGATGAAAAGAGAGAAAGAAAAATAATATAAGCCTCTCTGCTGCTTAGTTATCCTAACAACTATGAGGCGTCAAATAATGCATTTTTTATTGTTTTGATAAATTGTTCATGGTGGCCCACACGACGGTGAGTAAACGACATGACATGTGATTTTTACATGTGCTTTCCATGTAACTTTTTTTACATGTAGTGACATGTGCCACAGGTAAAATGACCTGTTGAGTACATGTCATTTTTATGTGGCACATGTCACTGCTTCCCGCATGTCATTTTACATGTAAAAGGCACATGTCATGTCATTTACTTCACCGTCGTGCATACGGACCCTAGGGGTACCCCGCGCGGACCTAACCCCCAGCTGGGGGGTACCCAAAAGGTCCGATGGGCCACCGTGTTGGAGTAGTGCAGTTGCCATCTGTTGTGTTGCCACAGTTTGTGCAATCTCCACCTTTTTTTGAAAACTTGATTGTATAATAGTGCAGACACCTCGAAGATGAGCTCCACTATTATTTGTACTAGAAAGAGACGTCGAAAGTGCAAAACGCCATTTCATCGGCAGACGCAAGACACTTATAAATATACGAGAAAAATGTGTGAGAGTGCAGCACACACGAGTCACACAGCAGGGCAGGGGGGTTTCATGTCACGTATGTAGAGTGGCATAATGGCTTCGTTGCGCCTCCCCCCAAAAGGATAGGATGTATAAAGAATGATTAAGACAAATTCTTTAAAAAAAAGGTTAAATAATCATGTACTGTCGAAGAGAAACGAAAGCATGAGAGAGTGCACACATACTCCCCTTTCTTTTGTTTAGAATGCAAAAAAAGGGAATATTCGGCAGGATGATGATAGTGTCACTTTTCAATTTGAAAAGAAAAAGAAAAAAGAAAAAAAAGGGGAATAGTTATTGATGCAGGCACCTCCTCTTACGACTGACCCATTATACGATACCAGTCATGAATGAAAGCACAAAAAAAAAGGGCTTAAAAAGCTCGAAAAGATGACTATTTGCACACATCTTTTTTTTTTAAAAACTCACACACATGGAAGGGAACTACCCACTGCTTTCAACACAACACGGGTATTTTTTTTTTTTTTTGGTTGTTGTTGGGGAGTGCGTGTAAAAGGGGGAACAAGAACGAATGTACTTTTTGATTGCACTTCCGCCTCTGAGGTAAAAAGAGGAACCCGCAGGAAAAGAAGACCTTGAAAGATGAAGATGCTGCAACCAAAGGAGGAGTGTCCAGGCAAGAGGTTGTCGAGGGGAGGGTAGGGGAGAGGGGCAGAGGGGGGAGGAGGGAAGCGAGCCAGCGCACAGAAGAAAAAGCGCCAGTACACTGTTTTATAAACAGTGTCAGCGTGACAGCGTCAGGTGTTGGCGAAGATTTTCCGGTTTTCTGAGGTTTGGCTTTGTTCCCTCAAAATTTATGCGCAAAAAAGAGAAAAAAAGAAAACAAAAGAAAAGAAAAACAAAAACAAACAAAGAAAGAAACAAAGAACACACACACACACACACAGCACGAAGAAAAGGAAAGGTTGGTTAAGATGACCCTAAGTATCACATACTTGGCCACCTTCAAAACAAAAAAATAGCTACGATTAACATTCTTTTTTTTCTCGCAATCATTTTTTTAATGCAGCAACAGACTCTCTCTCTCTTCACTCACTCTCTCTCTCATTCTTCACTCTCCCCCCTTCTAAAAGCTGTACGGGTCATGACTCATCCGAGCTGGCTGCGCTGTCTGCACCGGCACACACCCCATGCCCACTCCGTATGCAGCTTTCTGTGCAATCAACGAATCATAACATCCGGTGTCACTGTACTGCGCGTAGACTTGCACCTGCACACCACCACCACCACCACCTGAGGGAAACACACTGTCCGACCCACCTACAGACGTCACCGGACTGACAGCACCTGACGACCACCCCGAGGGCTGCGACAGCACGTCCAGGGAGGACTCCTTGATGGACCCTGGGTCAGACGAGGCTCCGACACTGGCCATCTCCTCCATGCAGACCTGCGGGCGCACCCTCAGGTTCCCCACGACGCATGCAAGACTGTCAACCGCAGCTTCGAAAGTCTCTCGCGAGATGAATGTGTTCCAATCGAGCTGGCGGAGGACGTACCGCTCGAGGCGCCCCATATCGGACACCGTCACACCACCTAGGCTCGCGTAGTGCTTGTTACGAAACGCCAGGTCCTCTGACGTCTTTGCCGCAACAACGAAACAGCCGAGGGCAACCCTGTACACATTGTACCACGTCAGAGGGAGTGCCTGGTGGGTGACCCTCTGGATCAAAATATGTGTTGCGACTAACGTTGCGGGGGCGGCTTTGGAAAGGGAACGCAGACGTTCCAGGTATGTGGCAAGACTGATGTTTGGGACAGCCTCCGCATCAAAATGCGTGAGAACACGTGCACGCGAACGGCTATCCTCATCGCAAACCCTCCCAAGCTCATTTGCCACAGCAGACGTAGCCTGGAGCATCTCCACCACCTGCATCGTCTGCAGACTCATTGAAAAAAAAGATACGGTTCTGTGTGGGTCGACCTACCTACCTAAGGCTTCTTGTCACCAATAGAAAGAAGGGGAAGGGGAAAGACAAACACCGAGGGTGGGTATGGATGAGTCGAGCGTGGGAGGGTAGAGGTAGGGGAGGGGAGGGGAGGGGGTGTAGGGAACGAACAGAAGGAAAGAAGGAAAGAACGAGAGGTGAATATGGATTTGGTTTTTTTGGGAAAGAAAGAAGTGAAATGGAGGGTGGGGTGGGGGGAGGGGAGGGGTTGGGTGTAGTCCCTGTGGTGGTGGTGGTGGTTTGAATGGGTATTTATGAAGTTTTTGTAATGTTTGCTTTGTGCTCTTGTTGGTGTGGCTGACGACCCCAAAATAGCAGAAAATAGCACCTTATCGCACTTTCAGCCACACAAACTTGTTTTTTGTTTTGCAACATGTTTGGTGGTGGTGGTAGTGGTGATAGTGGTAGGCAGTGATAGCTGTTTTGTGATAATTGCCCATCATAATACACAATACATCCACCACTAGGGGATGACTAGTAGGATGCTTCAGTCTCTCCCAGGAGGATGCAGTGTCGACTCTCTTCATCCTGATGACCGAAGCAACCACGCTACCGCTGTGGTCAATGAAAGATAACAGTAGTAAGGAGAGATCAGTTAATAATGTTGATGAGAAAGAAAAGGGCATCTTTTTTTGAATTTGTTTTTTTTTTGAATCGTTTTTTTTTTAAAGCCTTTTTTTTTTTTTTTGCGGGAGTTGTGTTTTTTTTTTGAAAACTTTGTTGTATTAGTGTAGACACCCGAGGATGAACTCCACTATATTTTTTTTCCTGGTCGGTTTTCTGGAAATTCGAACTTTTTTAAATCTCTGCTCAATGGCAGAGAACACGTGGGGGGGTATGGGGTGGGGGGAACGGGTATCATAACATTTACAACGCATGAATGTTTTTGCGTTACTGCATTTTTTTTTTCCCCCTTTTTTGTTTTTTTTTTTAAAATTAGTCATCGAAAAACGCGAGAACAGAGAGTATTTAAAAAAAAAAAAAATGAACAGTTTATAAGATGAACCTAAGCCTCTCTTGTGCTTAGCCACCTTTAAAATAGGGGGTATACAAAGCGAGCGCTGACATTTTCTTTTTTTTTTTTGAAAACTTGGTTGTATTAGGTGTAACCACCCTACAGTGTGCTACTATACTAAACATTTTTACGTCACCGCAGACGAGCGCGAAAAATTTTCTTCTTCTGATATATTGTTGTCGTGTAGTTGCCTCGGTTGTGTTGCCACAGTTTGTGCAATTTCCACTGTCCAATTATTATTCTTCTTTTACAATTACCCACTCTTCAGACCATTTCTTCGACTCTTTTCCCCTTTTTTTATCTTAATTTTTGTGAGAAACAAAGAGAGAAAAGCCCCCTTTAAGAAAAGATGAATGTGTGCATCACAGTGCCCGACGCACACATCATAGAAAAGAGCATGCCTCTGTTGCAAACACCACTGTCACTACTCTATAACTCATCTGAGAAGCAATTTGATTTGAAATACAAAAGCCCTCTCGTGAACAGTGTACCTTCGTGGCACAGGGGGGCGATAGATGAAAAATGGATTTTGTTTTTTGAAAAAAACGAGAAAGAAAAATACGGAGACAGAGAGAGAGTGACATAACCCACGCAAGATATACAACACAAAAAAAAAAATGTAATCGGGAAATGCTATCGTTTTTTGTTTTTGTTTTTGTGACGATTTTTTTTTGTAACTTTCGGCCAAAAAAAATAAAAGAAAAGAAACTTTGTAAGATGACTGTGCCTCTCGTGCACACATCTGTAATCACTATTGTTATCGCGCTGGTAGGTAAAGAGAAAAGGATGATAAAATGATGAGCTTCTCGTGCTTATTTTATTATCAGAAAAAGGGGGAAGGGAAGAATTTTTTGTTTTTGTAGTGTACTATGCGAGCTTTTGGTTTTTGTTTTTGTTTTGTTTTTTTTTTGTCCCCTTTTTTTGTTGGTTTCATCTCCGTCCTTGAAGCATGGTAAAGTCGCCCCATTTAGAGAAAAAAACAACAACAGAAGAAAAAAAAAAAGGGAGTAAAACAAAAATTTGCGAGTTGAATGAGCGTTTCGTGCACACACATATCAGTAACAAAAAAAACAAAAATGAACAACAAAAAATGTACGAGGGAGGGTGGTGTGGGGGAGGTATTTAAAAAAACAACCGTTTGGTAGCGGCATTTTAAAGTCTTGTTATATCGACAAGCACCTACCTGGGTAGGGTCTGTGCGCAATGTGCTTTTTTCGAAAACTTGGTTGGATTAATGTAGACACGCGACGATGGACTCCACTAAACCTTTGTAACCTGAAGTTGCAAAATAAAATAAAATAAAAAACAACAATCGCACTGAATGAACGAAGAAAAAAAAAAACCAAAAAAAATAACATTGATGTCTCGCCCAAAGAGGAAGCAGGGGAGGGGTGGGGGGCGGAGTAAAACAAAAACAAAACAAAATATCCTATATTCTCAATGAAGCTTTTTGTTTACCCCTCCCACCTTTCCCTCCCTTCCCGCTCGAAATTTTTTTTTCTTTACATCCCTGTTTTTTTTCTCTCTTTTCTTTCCTTTCCTCCATTATTATTTTTTTTTTCCGTTGAAAAAAGTTATTATATTAGCATGAGCGCCAGCCCCTCAGAGGCGATTACCTGGAGACTTTTGAGGAGAAAATAAAAAAAACATGACTCGACCCTCCCGACGTACAAACCCCATTTTTTGTTTTGTTTTGAAAAAAAAATAACTTTGAAAGATGGAACGGGCCTGTTTTTTTTGTATGGGGTTGTGAGAAGGGATGGGGACATGATACACAATTTTTTAGGGGGGAAAGGAGGGGAACTTGGCTAACACAGACCGTGTGAATGAGTATTTTGTGTAGGTACCCCCCGATGATGTGTTCCACCATGCTACACGCGTCTATGTGATGTAAGAGAGCTCCTTGGCATTTATAAAATAAAAGTTTATAAGATGATCCTAAGCCTCTCGTGCTTTAGTCACCTTGCCAAAAAAGTGTTATTTGCCGTTCCTTCACCCCCCTTTCTTGTAGTTGTTTGATGCGTTGGCGCTTGCACACACACCAGCTCTTATCTGTTGGGTGGTATTGCAAAGCACGGTTGGGTGAACGACGTTGACACTTCCCGCTCACAAAGTAGGGTGCGTTAAAAAAAAAAAAAACAAAGAGAGAGAAATCGAAAGTGCAAACGCATCGGGGTACACTGCCGGACGCAGGGGCACTGGTTCTCCGCGGGGAGGGGGGAAAAAAAAGAGAAAAAAAAAATGTAAAATGAATGCACCTCTCGTGTACATATCCAAATGACATGGTAGTGAAACCCCGCTTTTCTCTTGCGCTCTTTTATTTTTCCAAAGGTATTGTGCGTTTTTTTTTCGGGTTATTTTTTTTTTTTTTGGCGTTTTTTTTTTTTTTTTTTTTGAAAATTTTCCAAGACGGTTGGGGGGGATGGGAACGGGAACCGACAAAAGAGGTTTACAACTGAGTGGGTGTTTGTGGAGGTACTGACTTTTTTTTTCTTCTCTCCAAGACAGGGGATCTTACAAAGGGGTGGGTGGAGGTTGTGGGACAGGAAAAACAAATAAAAAAAGACAAACACGAAGGCCTAACAAAACAACTCCCACGACACGAAAGAAAAAAAAAAATCAAACAACAACAACACAACTTAAGATGAATACGCAGTCACCTTTCTTACGAAAAAAAAAAAAAGAAGAAAATTTTTACAAAGAAACCTTCGCAACGTATGCTAAATCACCTTTTCTTTTGAAATAGAAAAGAACGTCACACACACAATCCCAAAAATTAAAATGGGGGGGTGCTGTGTGTTTTAAAAAAAAGTGAATTTGAATAGTGCAAACATCTCTGGGACGCAGGTACTGACAAAAAAAAACAAAAAAAAGAAAGCAATGGCTATACAGTAGGAATCCAACCAAAAAGAACCTATCGTTTGCGAAGTGATGCGTACGCTTGACACACGAGCTAAAAAAAAACAATACAGCTCGTGTGTTTGAGGGTATGGGGTGGGGTGGACAATGGGGGTAACGAAGAAAAACCTTTACATACAAATTCGAGGTGTGTTGGGTGGGATACGGAATGGAGGGATGGATAGGGGAGGCAATACTTGAATCACCCGAAGTGCCCCGAACCAGATTTCGGTCTCTCCAAGTATGAGGGGAGATGGGATTTTAGCTTTTTTTTTTTTTTTTGCAAAAAAAAATAAGGCATGTTATCTTGAAGCTTCCACCTTTTTCTTTTTTTTTTTGCATCCCCTGAAAACCATTCAGCTCAGGAGAGAAGCAAACAGTGTGGGGGGATATAACCCCCTTTATTGTGTACGTTTGCAAAGGGGATGGGGTTTTTTTTTTGTCTTTGGATGAGCAGAGCGGGGAGGTGCACGGAGAGGGGGGGAAAAAAGACAAAAAGAAAGACCTGAAATACAAAGCCTTCTCGTGAACAGTGTACCATTGGTATAATGACCGGATTGTACCGGGGTTGGACACCCAACCATACAGTCCTAAAGAAAATTTTATGAGAGTGAACGTAAGCCTCTCGCGCGAAGTCACCTTGAAGAACGTAATGAAAAAGGAACTTTCCTGTGTAGTCCACACATTTTTTTCCCCTCCTGTTTTCTCCTCCCCCATCCACCTGCCTTCTTCTCACCAAAAAAAAACAAAAAGAACAAAAAATCTACTTAGTAACAAATGGGGTGTGTTGTGTGTGACTGCCTAATAGGCCCTAATAGTACCTGGTCTGAGAAGCCTCACGGTACTCTACACGCTGCGGAGATGCGGGGCGGCCAGCTGTGTGTGGAGAGGGAAGGTAATTGGGGACAGGGGTGGGGATAAAAAGGGGGAGGAAATGGGTTTGCGGAAAGTAATTGAGGTTTAGGCAACATGAAAACTAGGATCATCTCTGGATGTGGCACTCTCCTGCAATAAGCTGGCCTGACTCCAAAAAAAAACCCCCCCTGTATATGTTGATGCAGGCACCCACGTAAGATGGCAGCCATCCGGATGAAGCCAAGAAAAAAAATAAAGACGTTAATTTGTTTTCAGTACCGAAAGATGAAATTGGCCAGTAGTGTAAATCTAAACGAGAAACCTTTGGGCGCCTCTCACACTCATCCAAACGCCAGCAAGGACATACCAACGTACTCCTGTGGCGAGTACGACGTGCGTGGCGACTCTGCTGCACCTCTGGGTGTGGCGGGCATGGTGTTGTTGTTGATGGAGGTCCTGTTCCACCGCCCTGTGCCTGTGGCGGTGTTGAAGGAGGAAGGCTTGAAGCGTGAGAAGCGCTTCCCGTCGGGAACGAAGAAGGAGGGCGACGTGCCCAGGTGGAGCAGCTCGTACTCGGTGAACATGTTCGCAATGAGCCACTTCTCGCCGTTCATCACGTCAACCACCTCCGTGCGTATGCTGCCAATGTTGTCCAGCAGCTCGCGCCTCGAGCGTTCCCGTGCAGAAACCTCCTTAGCAAACTTCTCAATCGTCTTCTTCGTGTGCACGCACATCTTGTACAGGTCGTACAGCACCTTCAGCAGCGACGGGCGCGACTCAATCACAAACGACATCGCGTGCAGCTTCTCCGTCAGCGCCTGCGTCTGCCCCATGAGCGCTGCGTTCTCCTCGTGCAGCTGCTGGTTGAGGCCGCCGATCTTCGCGTACTGCTCCTCCTTGTACTTGTAGTAGTAGATCAGCTCGTTCGTGGGCAGCTGCGAGGGATTCTTGTTCTTCTCCCAGATCATTGCCTGTGGTGAGGTGTCGCGTAATGGGTAATGGTTATGGGGAGGTGCAGCCACTAAGGGAAGGGTTGGCCAGCCTTAACGCGGTGGCAGAATGTACTTAGCACATGACGTGATGATGACACACAGACGTGCACGGGGAGGGTGTGGGGGAAGTGGTGGTGTACAAACCTGCTCAGCGTTGGCCTGGTGGATGTTGTCCTCCAGCTGGCGTATGTGGTTCAGCATGCTGCGCTGCTTCTCGCTGAAGATGCGGAGGCTCTCGTCACGGCGTTCCACCTGAGGGTGAAGGTGAGGTGAGGTGAGGGTGGTGAGACAGGGAAGAGAAGTGAATGAATGGGTGGAGCCGTGCGTGGGTGTGTACATGTGGCCAAAGGACCAAATGACCAAAGGGGCGCCTACATACCATGTCTCTGAACTTGTTCACCTCTTCCAGACGCTCCTGCTCAATGAGCGCAAGCTTGCGGCTGTTTTTGGGGGTTTTATTTGTTTGCTGTGTTGAGAAGGAACCCTGCCACCCATGTGTGGCTGGTATTGCTATATATTATTTTTGTACCGTCCTAAAATACGAAATGTCAAAAGAAAAACTATGACAAAGGTTGCTTGATTACACTGTTCTATGACCCATTCACATACCCCAGCTCGTGCTCAAGCTGGTCCTTGTGCTCGTTCTCCCTGCGCACCATGTCGTCATCGCGACGTGCACCGTTCGACACAAGCCCTGCAAGCTCCCTCTGCAGACCCGACACCTGCTCATCTCTGTGGGGGAAGGTGTTGAGTGTTGAAAAACCCATGAAAAATTGAACGACGAATATGCCTATTCAAGCACAGCCCACACAACGGGCAACAGCAACAAAACTCTGATAACGCAGCATCTGTGCACATCCTCGCACATCTTGTCCCCCCCCACAACCCTGAATTGCATTTCCCTCAACACAAACACCATGGACATACCTGGTGCCTGCTCCGAAGTCGCGGCTGAGGAGGTCGACCTTCTCCTTGAGTGAGCGGGAGAGCTCACGCTCGACCTCAAGGTCCTGGAGCGCTCTGTCGAGGTGGTCGTGCGCGTCGTCGAGGTTGTTCTGCACCTCACGCACCTGCTGGCGCAGTGCGTCGTTCTGCACACCTGTGCGGTAGCCTGCCTCCTGGTCCTCCTTCTCACGCTCCATCTCGCGGCTGCTGCGCACACCAGTACCCACACCCTGCAGGTCCAGACCCTCCACCACCGCACGTCCCTGCGGGGTAACGTACACATTCACAGGGGTGCCACGTGGTGACTCAGGACGTCCACTGTTTCCAACACCCACCGGTGCACCAGACGGACCCATGGTCATGTTCCCGTCAGGTCCCACAATGCTGCGGCCATCGCCTGCGACGGTGACTGGACGCGAGTCGGGGCCGGTGATGACACGGCCGTCGTGGCCTGAGACGGCGGTGCCTGGCGTGAGCGCGCCGTACATAGTGTTCTCGGGGCTGACGACAACGTGCATGGGGCCGTCGTGGTCGCGTGGTGTGCCCTCAGGCGAGAGGGACACCGGGGAGCGCCCGTCAATGCTGCGGATGTAGTCGCCGTCAGGGCCGACAGCGTTGCCGTCCTCACCCTCGATGGCGACAATGCCCTCCTGTGTGTGCACAGGGCGGCCGTCCGGACCCACAAGCACCTTGGTGCCGTCACGGAGCTGTGGACGTCCTCCCAGAGGCTCCACCACCTCACGCCCATCATGCGAACGCAGCGCCTGCCCGCTGACACCAACCGGAAGCACAATCGGGTCGTCATGCTCGTTGAGCACAATGGCGGCACCGCCCTCGGTGACACCCACAACTCTGCGGCCCTGGGCGTCGCGGGGACGCTCACCACGGCGCCAGGAGATGCGTCCACCGGCGTGCTTGACGGTGCGTTTGTTCCAGACGAGCTCGCTGTACTCGTTGAGTGTGCACGGTGTACCGTCTGGTGTGCCGAGACCGATGCCTGAGGGGAGCGATGCGAAGTCGCGGTCGAAGCGCTCCCGCTCCGCCTCTGACATCCGGCGTGTCTCTGGTGCGCTGTCGTCCTGGCGGGTGTGGCGCCCACTGTAGCGCTCGTCGCCTGTGTCCTGCTCCTCCTCTTCGTTCTCACCACGCACGACGTGCGCAACAAGACGTCTGTCAGGTGTGATGCTGACATCAATGTTCCGTCCAGATCCGTCCTCCAGAGTGCCCTCCTTCGACTGCACAACCCAAGACCCGTCTGTGCCCTGGACAGGCTTTCCGTGGTAGAGGAGCAGACCGTCATCACGCACCTGCAGCTCGCCAGGCATGATCGAATCGCCGTCGGCGTTCTTGAGGTCCGACACGTCGAGGTCCTCTGCGTGCCCGGTGGCTTCCTCATGCGACCAGTTGCCCTGCTCCTTGTTGTACACCCAGTCCTCTGGTACGCTGTCGTCGTCGGGGAGCGGTCCGGTCATGCGCTTGCGTGTGCTTGCGCGTGAGGTGTTGTACGTGTTGTCGTCGTGGTCGTGCTCGCCACCGTCCTCCTGGCCGTGCAGGTTGTGGTAGTCTTGACGCTGCTCGTGCACCTCCGGTCCTTCGTCGTCATCCTCCCCGTCCGAGTTGGCCTGGCGGCCGTAAGGGCGCCCCGAACCACCAGGACGTCCACTGCTTCCACTGCGCCCGCTTCTCACGTCGTCGTCGTCCTTCTTCACCAACCTGAAGGAATAAAAGGAGTAAGAGGTAAGGAGCGGGGGCTAGAATTGTATCAACTATAGGCAAGCATTTAAACCCGTAAACCCGTATTCTGGGCTTGGGAGGAGGGAGGGGGGAGGAGGAGGTAAGGAGGGCATCTGTGGGGTGCATACTTCTGAAGCGACTCTCCACGTGCATTGCTGAGGTCTGCATTGAGGCGTGCGCTCTTCATTCGCTCCTCGGCAAGTTTGTACTGTGTAGTGTGGTGTTTGAAAGCAAAGGTGGGGCAGGTCCTAAGAGCGAAATAGTCCCCTTTGGTGTAGGTGTGGTGCGTTTCACATCAGTTTAATTTGGACAAATTTAGGGCTTTGTGCAGTCCCAATATTTTCTTGTTTTTTATGGAAACTTTGTTGCATTAGTGTAGACTCAGAGGATGAGCTCCACTATAGCTTGTTTTTGCCCCAGGGGTTTTTTTTTCAAGGTTTTTGTAATGTGTCACGTACCTCCAGGTTCGCCGCTCGCGCACGTGCGTCCGCAAGCTGGCGGGTCACCTCCGAGCGCCCAACAGCGGTGTCCGCTGCCTCAAACGCGTTGTCGTACTCACCTGTCTTGTCCTCCTCCTCCTCGTCCGCCCCCTGTCTGCGGTATTCGTCCTCGCGATCACGTGGCGAGTCGAAGCCCGTGGAGTTCTTGCGGCGTGCACGGAGCTTCTCCATCTCGATGTCGCGCTGCTCGATCTCCTTGGCCATGTCGGTGATGCGGTTTGCCTGCTTCTGGTTCTCCTCGATCTGTGGCGTGGCGTGGTGTGTGAATGCAGAATATTGCACAATATGCGCGAGTTTTTTTTTAAAGCAGATATGGACCATGCCATATGCCATATGCCATATGTGCCGTTCGATGTAGCAACACTGTTGGAAATGGCTACATCCTCTAAGGATCGTGTCCATTTGTGTGACTGTGATCCGTTGTGGGGTAATTCCTGTGGGACAATAATACTGCCCATTTATGCATTTGTGTAGCCCCATACCAGAGCGTGAATGCGCTCCGTGATGTCGCTGCTGTACGTCGTGTTGCCGCTGTTGATGTCCATCATGTCGAGTGTCTTCTGCAGCTCCTCGATCTTGCCGAGTTCGCGGTTCGCGTCGGTCAGCTGCGTCTCCAGCTTTGCAAGGCGCCTGTTGTGTGGTTAAGTGTGTATTATGATGTCCATTTATGGATATGGTAAATAGGAAGGGGGAAATTGTCGCAAGCTGTTGTGTTTGTTCACATAAACATAAAGAAAGAAAAGTTTATAAGATGACCGTGTCTCGTGCTTAGTCACGTTGATCACATTCGTTATCGCGCAGCGAAAAGAAAAGCAACATACTTGGTGCTCTCCTCCCTGAGGTTCTCCTCACGCTCGGCGATATCCTTGCGTGTGAGTGCCAGCTCCTTCATGTGTGCCGTGGCCATGCCGCTGTTCTTGCTCTTCTCGATGCTGAGGTCGCGCTCGAGCTCCTCCATGCGGTCGTCGTGGCGGGCAAGCTTGCGCTCGAGGTTCTCGTTCTTGATGCGGGATGCGGCAAGGTCCTGCTTGGTGGTCGCAAGGGTCGCGATCTTGGACGCCATGTCCGTCTGCAGATGCGCGACCTCGTCCTTGAGCTTCTCGATGCGTGCCTCCTGCTGGCTCGAGTGCGATTTGTACTCCTCCTCCACCTCCGCAAGGCGTTCCTTCAAGTAGCACACCTCCTGCTTCTTCTTGTCAAGCTGCGGGCGGAGCACCTCCTCAGGGTCGTAGTCCGCAGAGCACTCTGCATCCCACACCTTGATCTCACCCTCCTTGCCCGTTGTCCAGACACGCACCAGAACAGACTTGTGGATCACAGGCATGTTCTGGATGTACCCAATGTGGTTGCTTGAGTACTGCGCAACAGGGCCCTGGCCAATATCGCGTGCAGACCACATGAAGATCGAGCCCGACGACGACGTCCACACCTTGTCCCCCACCAGCTGCATCGAGGTGATCATCCCCGAGTGTGGGTCGCCCAGCACACGCAGGCACTCACCAGTGTCGGGGTTCCAGATACGCACGGTTTCGTCCTCAGACCCAGACCAGATGTGTCTGTCCGTCTTCACAAGGTGGTACACACCACCCGTGTGCCCGCGCCACTCCACACGGTCCTTCGGCGGGTAGATGTCCCACACACAGATCGTCCCGTCGTCGCTGCCAGAGTACAGAATGTCCGCATCCGCAATCAGCGCGCGCACCCCTCTCTGGTGTCCAGAGTACTGCCCAACACACTCGTACGTGCGGATGTCCCACTGGAAGATCTGCCCGTCCTGCCCCCCAGAGAACACACACTGTCCGCCCACCTGCGGCACAAGGGTGTGCACCATGGCCCCAGGCCCGTGTCTGTGGAGGTTCAGCTTCACATCGTAGGGGTGCACCGATCCGAAGACACGGATCACAGCGTCGGTGAACCCGGCCCACACGGTGACACCACCGTCGGCACCGGGGACCTCGAGCAGGGAGGAGACGTAGATGTCCTTCTTCTGGTCCGTGACGTAGGTGCGCTTCCCGGTCTTGGCGTTCCAGATCTTGATGGTGCCGTCCTTCTCACCGGTCCAGACGTGGCCTGTGGAGATGACTTCTGCACAGACAGCTTCGCTGCCGCTGATGGTGCCACGCTCTTGCGTGCCACCGAAGAAGCCTTCGAGGTGGATGTTGAACTTTGGGTTGTGTCTGCGCACAAACTGCGCACTGTAGTCTGTGAAGCCCTTCGGCCTGTTGAGGAACTGGTCGAGCACCTCCTGGCGGCGGATTTGACGTGTCTCGCCGTTCTGGAGCTGCTGTGTCATCTCGTTGAAGTCGAAGGTGTTGAGGCGCCCGCCCTTGCCTGTCAGCTCGACGACGCCTGCGGATGCGGTGTAGGAGTGCTCGATGCGGATGGCTTCGTCGTCGGGGAAGGCCTTCCACTCGCTGTTCTCCTCCCACTGCCACACGATGTTCGAGCTGCCTGCTGTCGCGCGTGTGTATGCGGAGGGGTAGGGCTGCACCTCGGCGGGCACCAACGCGTACCCAGGCGAGTGCGAGCGCATCAGACCCAGCTCGCTTGTCCGCGTGCGAATCGGCGACGCACCACGTGTGTAAGGCTCCGACTGCAGCGGCATCTTCTGGTGCACCACCAGACTCGACGCACCTCCGCCCCCAGCATCGAACGGCGCCTTTCTATACCCCCTCCTGGGCGTCGTGGACTGACCCTTCGGCATCTTCCCACCGACGAAGGTGCCAAAGAAAAAGCACGAGGTGGGCTGTGTACCCTACAGGAGTAGTGTGTGTTGTGCGTTACTCCTGTCTGTTGGGGGGGTCGTGGTGTGTTACGAAGGGGGCGGCGAAGGGGGGTGTGAAAATTGAAAAAAGAAGAGTCGCAATTCGTTAAATTATTGGAAATGGCTGTATGGGGCCACTCTGGCACGCCTGTACAGTGGACACTTCTGTTACTTTAACACCAACTGTCCCCTACCGGAAACGAAGGGGCTTTTCAAAGGGTTCAGAAGGTTCAGCTTTCTATAAATTGGATGAAATGCAGATACAAAAGTCAGAAATTCTTTGACAGTAACACACTTCTGTGTTCTTCCGCTCACACACCGATATCCAATCCTTAACACAGCAAGAACCGTTGTCGAGAAAGAAGACAAAGAAAACTCATAAGATGAACGTGCCTCTCGTGCACACACATCTAAAACAACGAGAGAAAAGGGCGCCGTCTCACTTTTAAAACACTTACCAAAAAGAGGGCATATTTTTTTTGGGAGTATACACAATAAGCAGAGGGAAACGGAGTGGGGAGGGAAGCCAATATCAAGTCACCTAAGAAAGAAGGAAAGCTTCATTTGACATCACATATAAGATACGCATCTAAAACGCACACAAACACTACAAAAAATAAAAGGGAAGTTTGCTACCCTGGCTGTCTTGTCTATTCAGATTTGCACCGAGGACGGGGGGAGAAGGGTTCCCAAGCATCTAACTGTGGGTGCCCTCGGACCCCTGGACCAGTACTGACTCCACCGTTCGGAGCACACCCTCACAGGCTTCGAGGATCTCAGGTGTGAGCTTGGACTCGCCACGCTTCATTCTGTGTGATGTTGGTTGATAAGACATTTATAAACTAACACCTGAACGGAGTATAACCCACTGTGGTGTGATATTGTATGGTTAATGCCTAGTTAGGGTAATTCTTGCGCAGAATATGGTCCTTAATGATGTTGTGTGGTGTTATGTGACGGGTCTACAGTAGGTGAAATCTCTTTGAAATACATGACTTCAATAAACGTAGATAGGATTCGAACCCTTCAAAAAAAGAAGAAAAAAAGGGATAAGACGATCCATTTGCACTTAGCCACCCACGATGCTGTCCACCTCTAGTTCCGTTAAGTTTTTTTTTTCTTCATTTTTTTTGCACACCCCAAAAACCGTTCTCTCATACCTGGCCAACATCACTGCCAACCCCGCATGCTGCTCTCGAATCTTCTGTGCACTCTCCCTGCACGCAGCTGTGTCGACTCCTCCCGCGTCCTCCACAGCTTCCACCTCTTCTCCACCCCTGCCCCCCACCGGCCTTGCAGTGTCACCTCGCTCCCCTGATCGCTCCTCTCCTTCGGTGCTCTCTACTGCCTTCCCATTAGGCCCACCTGCAGCCTGTGTCGGGCGTTGTGTGAGCAGCTGCGTGAGGGAGCGCGACATGCGAGAGTCGCCTAAGCCGTCCGGGCTGTCCCGCCCTGCTTTGTCACCTCGTTCCCCGACGAATTGTCGGGTCTCCGCACCTCTTGTGTTTGCTGTGCTAACTGTGTCCTCACCTTCTTCAAGGTCAATGACTGTCAAATCGTCCCTTTCCTCTTCCTCTTCGTGCTGCGCTGCCTGCTGTAATGTGATGGACCGAAGGGTCGAAAGGAGTTGGTTAAACTCTGAATGGTGTTGCGGGGACGCATTCTCCCTCTTCTCTGAGAGGAGAAGGTTCTGCTGTCGGCGGTGAAGTGTTTTGGCCGACGGGGTGACAATGGTGCGCGACGCCTGCTCCTTCGCAGTACCATACCGTTTCACCATCGCCGCTTTGTGTTCATTCCCGATACGGCTGATGACGTCCGGTTTTTCCTCCCCTTCGTCTTCATCACATTCACCGTACACCTCGATATCAGTACTCCGCGTGAAGTCCCCTACGTTCTCCTCCCCCTGCCCCGCCTCCCATGGTTGGAACAACGCTTTGAACTCATTCTCCTCCTCCGTCGCTACCGGGGCTGGCGCAACCTTCGCCTCCCTTTCTCTGGTACGCCGTCTGTAGTGCGTCGGCTCGCGCTCTTCACTGAGGGTAGAGTTGTACCGGCGGAAGCTTTGTACGGCCGCCTTCCTCTCCTTCGGTGTAGACTCTGAGATGGACCGTTGGAAGGTAGGGGTGCCTCCCGGTTTTGGGGTACGTTCTCGTTGGTTGGCGGGGGGTGTGGAGGTAGCTGTGGGTGTGTTTCTGTGAGTCCAATGTTCTGTGAAATCGCCGGTTCTAGTTCGGACCAGAGCGTTGCGTTTGTTGCCTTGTGTGGGTGCACCGACACCGAGACGACGGTAGCTAGGGGACAGTGTGCTTGTCTGGCGTGCAGATGCAGGTGGGACATAGCTTTGATGCCGCACCCCACCCCCTTGCCGTGTATCATGGTGGTGCTGTTTCACTGCCCGCGGGACCTTTACCTTCACGAAAACGTCCTCATTCGCAGGAGCCCGGTTTCTTGCATTCAACGACATCGGATCGACTGCGGGAGGTGAGGAAGGCCGTCGCTGCATGATAGCACCCCGAGAGGAAAGGGGGAGAAGGGGGAGAGTCGCACCACGGCTGATATCAGTTGTTGTTGGGGGGTCGGGGGCGGGAGGTTAATCCCGAAGCGGGCGATGGCCCAAAAGGGTGTGTGTGTGCTGAGGGGGTGGGGGGGTACTGCAGTGGTGTGATGGAGAGGGTATAGGGAAGAACCTGTGAACAGAATCAACCAGACAAAGCAACATCGAAAAGGTGGATTTCCCTGTTTCAATTTAGTCTGAAGGCGGTGCCTAAAAAGGATAACGCTTAGTCACCTTGAAAAAAAGTTCAGGGAAATAGAAAGACGGGGTAGGGCACATGGCCTGTTCTCTTATTGTTCTCTTTCCTTTTTGCAATGAGCTGAATGTGTCTGCAAGCTTGCGTTTGGGGCCATATTCTGCGCAAGAATTAGCCCCTATTAGTTATCTAACACACACAGCTGATCTTATATTCTTAGAATCAACCATAAAAAAGGTGGGTTTCACGATGTGGCAAACACAAGAAACCATGTCTCCACTCCAACCTTTTTCTCCCTCCAACAGAAGGCACAACAGAGAACGCTTGTTCCACTGTGAGCCGTTCCCCTCTCTCCCTTTCTCTCTAAAAAGACAGGCCAGCAGAAACAAAAAGAAACAAGCAAAAACCAGGCACACAAAAAGAAAACAAATGGCATTGAACGTACGAATATGAAAACGCCTCTCCACGACGACCAAAAAAAAAACAATCAGGGTCCAGGGCCGTATGGACTCCTCCACACCGTATATCACATTGTAATAAGAAACCTACCACGGCTGCTTCATCAGGGAGAACTACTGAAAATAATAGTCGAGAAAAAGACGAGCATTTCCTCGCCCGCCTTCTAAAGGGCGACACGACCTACCTACCCACCCCTTCATAGTGCCGCAATATCGGTTCTGATGGTTATTCTACCAGAATACATATCAAAATTGCGTGGAGTTTACACGATAGAAAAGCGAGGTGTCTACACGTCATCAATTTTTCAAATAAAAAGGAGGAAAAAAAAAAGAAGAAAAAAAAGAAAGAAAAATCCGAATAATTTCCGTTTGCGAATTCAGCCTTTGCAGAAGGTACGCCTTACTTGTACTTGTACTTGCATGCCGTGTCCACCCTTCTCAACCTCACCGGTTCACGCCCTATTAACTTAGCAGTGGTAACCCTTCTCAATTGCGCAAACTTAAGAATTTTCTGATCGAACTTACCAAAATCAATTTTCTTTCACCCCAAACACCCGCAACACCCCGCCTGCTATTCTTCGGTAGCATGTGTTGTTGGGAGTTGGTTCTCATGTTGATCCCCAGTGTTTTGCACTGCTTCTTCTGAGCCCAACGCTGTTTGGCCTGTCGACGTAATAAATACGAAGACAGGGGGGCGGTGCCAACAATTTTCCAATGATGTTTATCTGATTGACTTATCGTTTGATATACCTTATGTGACCTACTTCACCTGCACACCCAAGCAACGTATATTGAACGGTACTTTCAAGCGATACTTCGTTACGGCATTTGGGGTTATTTTTGTTAGGGAAAACAAACTTCTCGTCTGCGTGCGTGTCGGGACGTCCCCCAGAAAAACCCAGGCAGGCAGGCAAAAAAAAGTTTGTTTTAAATAGTATATTTTTTCTGGAAATATAGTACTCATATTTCCTGAGGTACCCCCAATGCTGCTGAGGGATACGATTTCCCGAGCCGAAGGCGAGGGAAATCGTCGACCGAAGCAGCATTGGGGGTACCGAAGGAAATATGGTGCTATATTTCCAGAAAATTCATATTTTCATTTTCGGTAATATTGTCCCGACGCACAAATCCGCTCGTATTCTGTGTGTCAAAAAACCCCTGTTATGGTACAGTTCTTGTGTGTCAAAATGTGTATGTTGGTGTGCTGGAAGGAGAGGGGTTCAGATTCATTTATATGATGATATTTACCGACGTGGGGGATGGGGGTAGCTGGAACACTTTGTCACTTTGGGACGTTGATCGTTATGTGGATGTAGGGTGTTTTTCAGGGGTATGTTAACCACGTGTGTGTCTTAGGGAACAAATTTTTCAGTAACGTGAACCAATCGGGTCGCAATGGGTCCTGGGGGCCCGGAGGGCCCCCATGCAGGAAAAATTTTCACCAAGCCTGGGCAATGCTGGGGTGCCTATACATGTGTTTTCACGTGTTTTTGGGCACTTTTCAGGATTTTCGAAAAATTTTGCAACACCAAAATCGAAAATTTCGGTCTATTTTTCACTCTGCGACATGGTCAAAAAAAATTTTTTTTTGGCCGAAAAAATTATAATATTTCTATTTCGGATTTTACCCACGATTTGTGTACATTCTAATATTTCTGTGCCAAATATTATAATATTACCCGGTACATGCAAAATTGGCTGTAAAGTAGCCGAAAATATAGAACCCATATTTCCAACGTCGCTGTAGGATTTGTGCAGAGGGACAATATTTCCGAAAATAAAAAAAGTTTTTTTCAAATTGTCCTTCTTTCATGGAGTGAGAACAGGCTTCGCGCTAACTTTTGGAAAAAAATTCTGGAAAATCGTGTTTTGGGACCAAAAAAACGCACCTCAAACAGCTGTGTATAAGGAGGTGAAAACAGTGTTTTGTGGCATTTCCGAGCCAATCCCGTTCTGTGGTGGGGGATATACGGAAACATCGACTCAATTATAGTGACTTAAATTTTTACAAAATATGAACCCATACTCTTAAACATGGGTCATTTCCAAAAGTTAGCTCGAAGCCTGGTTTAGCCACCTAAATTGGAAACTCCCGCAACTTCTCCGCCAGCAACGCACCGTACCCCACAGTGGGGCACCAATCGCACATGTGTTGCAGGTCCATCAACCCCTCGTCCTCCTGCAGCTTGGTGCTCGTGTACTTCACCTCGTCCGGAAGGTTCAACCGCTGGAGCACGCTCTCCTCACACGTCTGCGGCACCTCGTTCACTGTCGCCAGCACAAACACCACTCTCGTGTCCTTGCTTTGATCGACAATTTCGCGCAATTGTGCCAGAGCTTGAAGTCCTCTCCCAGCAGCCGCCACATCCTCCACATAGTGCTTGCACTGCACAGCGAACACAACACGCCCCGCAGTTCGGCCCGCAGTCGGCAGCACCAACACAAAGTCGCAGCACGTATTCCTCTCATCCGTTGGAACAAACGCAAGTCCTTTGAACGACTTCTCCTCCTTCTGGGCGTCGAACGCACCGACTTGAGAGATGCGACGGAGCGTCTTATCGTCACACACGCGAAGCGTCCCCTTCTCCACCGCATTCGGGAAGAGCTGGATGTCTTCAGCCCACTCGATCTCTGTGCACCTAGTCTGCGGCAGGTTGTCTGGTGAACGGCGAAACCTGCCCTCTGTGAGACCCGCCTCTGCGAGGGCCGCTCCACAGAGTGCGTGGAACATGCCCATCTCGAAGTGCTTGGTCCTCTCCTTCGCGGGCGTGTCGCTGGTGAAAGAAAGATTGGCGTCCGCAACACCTTGCGCGTGTTCAAGAAAAGACCTAACCTTCTTGTTGCTGCTCTTGCCCAGCAGTTGCACACAGAACTGCTGCAGTGCGGGCAGCGGCAGGTACCCGACGTGACGCTCACCGCGCGGCACCAACTGGTAGTGCAGAATGGTTGCGCGTCGCAGAATCTTTGCGTCGGGGTGGTCTATGTCCACCGTCGTGAACAAGTATTTCAGCAGCACAAGCGAAACTCTATCCATATCTATATCCATAACACTCGGCGCTCGGCGCAACTTCAGCAGCACAAGAACTGCGTTCCAGACCCCTCCATACACGTCACCACACTTCTCACTCTTCACGAAAGATGAAAGGCTTTCCCCTATGGCACGAAGATTGATCTTTTTGTTCATCGCCATCAGGCCCTCTTTCTTCCAAGTATCCACTGACTGCAGCAGCGACGGCAGCACCTCAGACTCTTTGAAGGTCGTCTTATTCCTTTTTGCCGTTCTCTCCGCATTTTCCAGCACACGGCTGCTGATCTCATCCACTTCCTCGATCAGAGCTTCGATCCGTCGCGGGTGACCCCCGCTCTCGGCCAGCAGCTTCGGGACGCCTCCCATGTCACTCGTCAACTTCAGCTTCATCTCCTCACGCTTCTCCTTGCTGAAGAACACCTGCAGCCAGTCCGGCGAGCGCGTCAACACATCAGAGTCCAGCAACATCGGCAGGATGGGTGGCAGCTCCTGGTGCACCAGGTCGCGGCTCGACTCTGTGGCGAGCGCCCCCAGGTCCACGAGGCTGTACACAGACACGGCAAGAAAGATCCTCTTGTCGGCGGACAAGTGCAGCGACTGGTCCATGATCCGACATAGTGTAGACAGGTTGTGCTTTTTGTTGCCGGGGGCCATGGCCAGCTCGTCCACTGCGAGCAACACGGGGCCCTCGTGGTTCAGTGCCTTCTTCAGCTCCTCCACTGCTCTCGTAACATCGTCCAGTGGAGACTCGTCCTTCCCATCGAAGTCCTTCGTGATTGCTTTCAAGCATTTCGACCAATCCAGGCCCTGGTACTTCGGAAGGTAGCACAAGATTCGTTTGGCAACACGCCGCGTGAAGTCTGCTTCACTCTCGTGTAACTCAGTCCAGTCCAGGCCCTGGTTCTTCGGCAGGTAGGACAAGATTTGATTGGCAACAAGCCGGGCGAAGCTCGGTTTATTCTCGTACTCAACAGTCTGAATCCCGTTGAACTCAATCTCCACTGCCAAGAACCCGAAGTCGCGCGCCACCTGCAGCATGTTCTGACATTGGAGCACAGTCTTCCCCGAGCCTTTAGGGCCTGTGTTGCACGGCAGGTCGAAGCGAACACTATTATGGTCTGGGTACTCGATGTGTTTAGCAAGAGCTTCGGCACCCTGCCTACGCACGACATACGGCACGCCATTGATGAGCTGGTCCTCCGCTTTGTGCGCACTCATCGCCGCGATGTCACGGAGTGCAACATTCGAGGCAGCCACGAGGCCGGCCTTCGGCACCGGCTCTCCCTTCAAGCCCTTGTTCCTGATTGCGACAACACCAAAACCCGAGTCTATTGGCATCTTCGGTGGAGAGGCGAATTTCCACGTACCCCCGGAATTTGCGGCATTCTGCTTGAGAGTTGCAAACTCTACTACCGCACGCATCTGTCGGAACACGGCCATGCCGCGTCCTGTTAGCATATTGATATCTGCGACTGCACCTGCAGTGGTGATGGATTACAGAAAAAAGGGGGTTGGGCGGGGAGGTACGTTCTCATGAATAAGACATGGGTTTTGTGGGGATTCCTTTCCAGCACAGCGTAAAGTCACACAATTTGTGGAATATCTTGCTCAGCAACTCCTATTTTTATAGGGTATTTCCCCCTATTTTCAGGTGTATTTTTGGGGTGTCTTGCAGGGTGCATCAAAAAAATTAGAAAATTTAGAAACGAAAACGAAAACGCCTTATTTGGGCTTTTTCGCGACCGCTCTTTCCAATCCAAAAATTATCGACCCTATTTTTTGACAACCTGGTATGGCCCGGTGTGTGTGTGGGTACTGCAGTGTGTGGTGGAGAGGGTATAGGGAAGCAGCCGTGAACGGAATCAACCAGGCAAAACAACATCGAAAAGGTGGATTCCCCTTGTTTCAATTTGGTCCGAAGACCGCATTGCCTAAAAGGACAACGGGCTCACCTATTTAAGGGTCGAGATCTCGTTCGTTAACGGAATCAACCAGACAAATCACTCCACCAACCAGGAGCGGCCATGCACCACCACACAATGGATCGAGAAAGAGCTCTCAATCTGGCAATCCTTACATTGTCCTGACCTAGTAAAATTCCCCGTGTTGAGTCAAATTAAGCCGCATACTCCACGCCTGGTGGTGTCATTCTGTCAATGGTGGGGTAGGGGAGGTCTTCATATGGGTGGATTGATATCATCAACAGCTCCCAGTGGAGGAGCGATACATAGGTGTCTAGAAATCCGGAAAAGGTTTTGTTGCTTTTTTTTTTTGTGTGTTACTTTTATTTGCACGGCCGCTAAATAGGCCCCCTCGTGCACAAAATATCTTGCAAGAACAGATGCATACTTTCTAGTCAAAAAGAAAAGGAAAAAGGTTTAGAAAGATGAACCTAAGCCTCTCTGTGCTTAGCCACCTTGAAAAAAAGTTCAGGAATAGAAAGACGGGGTAGGGCACATGGCCTGTTCTCTTATTGTTCTCTTTCCTTTTTGCAATGAGCTGAATGTGTCTGCAAGCTTGCGTTTGGGGCCATATTCTGCGCAAGAATTAGCCCCTATTAGTTATCTAACACACACAGCTGATCTTATATTCTTAGAATCAACAATAAAAAAGGTGGGTTTCACGATGTGGCAAACACAAGAAACCATGTCTCCACTCCAACCTTTTTCTCCCTCCAACAGAAGGCACAACAGAGAACGCTTTTTCCACTGTGAGCCGTTCCCCTCTCTCCCTTTCTCTCTAAAAAGACAGGCCAGCAGAAACAAAAAGAAACAAGCAAAAACCAGGCACACAAAAAGAAAACAAATGGCATTGAACGTACGAATATGAAAACGCCTCTCCACGACGACCAAAAAACAATCAGGGTCCAGGGCTGTATGGACTCCTCCACACCGTATATCACATTGTAATCAGAAACCTACCCCGGCTGCTTCATCAGGGAGAACTACTGAAAATAATAGTCGGAAAAAGACTAGTATTTCCTCGCCCGCCTTCTAAAGGGCGACACGACCTACCTACCCACCCCTTCATAGTGCCGCAATATCGGTTCTGATGGTTATTCTACCAGAATACGCATAAATGGTCATATTTCTAATAGTTTCTGCTAAAACATACAAATGCCACCATGACCCCCCCGTCCCCCGTCCCCTGTTTCCCGATCCATATGTTCACATTTTTTTCGCATGAAAATGGCGTTTTGACGAAAGGAAACCCTTTTGTATTCATCCCAGTGCACGTTGGTGGCTTTGGAGATGTGCGATGGAGGAGGCGTACTCCTCTTCAAGAAGGCTGCGTGCGAACTGCTCGCGGAGTGATTCATAGTGCTCCGTCACCAGCTCGTCGAACCAGCTTGGGGAGCACCGGAGATTCGCGCCCATCACACCCATCAGCGCACCAAACTCCTCCTCCAGGTCCTCGCGTACACGCCGTTCTGTGTCCCAAATCCGTTTCCTCGCCTTGAACACCTTTCTCCTCTGCTTCAAACGCAGTTTCCGTACATTCGCCCCACCAAAGGAGACCCCAAGCAAACCCAACGCACGCAGCACCACTCTCTTTATTGGTTTGTACAGATCGCGTGAGAACCAATCCTCTTTGTGCTGTCGGTAGAGGCGGGCTAGGGCTTCACAGGCTTCGGAGGCGATGGTCTGCGTGAAGGCGCGGGACATGAGGAGGAGAAGCTTGCGTGGTGCGTCTGAGGTGTTGAAGGTGTCGGAGCTGCGCAGGTGGCGCATGAGGTCGAGCCAGGCGGCGTACTCGGCGTGCGAGATGGGGAGGGAGGGGTTGAGGTGCAGGGGCAGCGCGTCGGCTGTCTCGTCGTCGTCGTCGCTGGAAGAGTCAAGACAGTCCGACGTCGACACATCCGTCGTCGCAGCATCCGTGTCGTTCAACGCACTGTGCAACGTGCTCACACGTTCCCGCACAGTATCAATAACCCGATTCGCCACCTCCTCCGCCTCGGCACCCCGCATATGCCCCAAAGTCCCCTGTATGTTGTGCAGAAACCGTTCCGCAGAGACAAGTGGAGGAAGCAAGTGTTGCTCCTCCTCTGCCACCTGTGCTACCGCCAAGACCTCGTCAGCGGTGGTGTGGCCTGAAGCGACGAGGGCGGTCTGTTGGGAGGGGTTAAAAGGGGGATAGAAAGAGGGCTGGGATGTCAGTCAAGAAGTGATAAAGGTTGAAAGGTGTATGTCTCATGTGGATACGCATCTAAAATAGAAGAATGCTTGTGGCAAGCAGGCACTGTAAGACCCAAGAAAAGCCTTGGTTGATTGCACTGTTTGTTCGTCTGGGTATTGGACGTCTCTTAGGTGGGCACATACAATCGCCTGCACACAGCGCGCTTTGTACCCCACAAGCGGGTCGGAGGAGGGCACATCGTGTGCTGCTGTGGGGTTGATGCCAAGGTTGCGTAGCGGAGCAACACACCGTTCCGTGCTGTTATGCATGTGGCATGGAAGAAGGGTGGCGGTGTGTACGGGTGTGCTGGTGGAAAGTGTCCAGGGTACAAATATGTGTGTTTTCTGTGCAAGCGTGCACTAGGTGTGTTGTGTCTCCCCGGGGTAGTGTTGTGTAGTCCTTTTTGGTGGGTTTTGTTTGTGTGTTGTGAACCAATGAATGTGTTAATGCGCAGAATAAATTGCCGATGAGCACATGAGGGTTGAAGATGATGACATCCAGTGGCGTTGGGTCAAAGCTTTAGAGGAAAAAGAGAATTGGGGAATAAGGATACTTAAGACAGCAAAGAACCACACCCCCACCCCCACCACCCCTGCCCCTTACAAACCCTACTATAAAGCAAGATTCATAACCCATTTATGCATCAAAGTCGCCTTTTAGGACAACAAAGACGTGTTGGTCATCTTTCAGCTCGTTCCGCACAAGGGCACGTGGTGCGTACATGCATCCACCCTCCTGCCTGATACCAAGCGGGCGGCCGAGCGCGACACCCAGCGAATGGTCGTACCGTGCTACACCAACGTTGCCGAGCCAGCTGATCTTCTGTGTGCCACTGCCGCAGTCCACGGGCACAACCTTCTCGCGTACATGAACGTGCACACGGATGTGCGAGGCAGACATGCCTCTCTCTATCTCTCTAAATATCTTTGCCTTTGCCGTCACTGCCTGTGTACTGTGTAAATGGAACCGTGTGGTGTCTGTGGAACTGTGGATGAAGGGGAGATAGGGGAGATATAGCGGCAAATTCGGGTTTTGTGTGAAATCAATATAAAAAAGGTGAAGAAGTGAGCATAAGAAGTGGGGCAACAAAAACAGAGCTTTTTTTTTTCTTCTTATTCTTTTGCATGTTTTGCTTCATGTGACAACGCCCCCTGATGTAAACCAGGAGAGTGAAAAATACAACAATACACGCAGAGACGCACAAAAGGGGGAAAACGCGTATCTCTCCTGTTCTGGAAAGAAAGAAAAGAAACAATGTTGAAGTGGTGCAGCTGCCTCATTGTAGTGTGCAATCTCCACTTTGTCATCATTTGTTCTTTTCTATGCGAGCATTTTTTTTTCATATCGGTTGGTGTACAAATAAAAGAGAAAAGAAATAGAAAATTATTGCAAGATGCAAATGACCCTTGCGGGAAACACATCTTACAATTAAAACTGTAGTTGATGCAGGCACCTCCGTCTGACCCACGTACGATGCCAATTTTTAAAAATAAAAAACGTTGGACACACACCATTTGACCCTCTCATTTCGCCCTATACAACCCTCCACCCACCCCACCCCATCCGCTATTACTCTGGTAAGAGCTTTCTTCGAAACATTTCCCAAAAAAGAATGTCTCATCCAAAAAAAAAAAGTAGAGTTGAAATACAAAGCCCTCTCGTGAACAGTGTACCATTGGTATGACCGGCTGTACCGGGGGGTGGACACCCAACCCATGCAGTCCTACAATCCATTTCGTGGTTTACATAGGGGAGCCTATACCGGTAATTTTGGCTCCTTTTGATTTTAAATTGAAATTACTAAGTCTTTTTTGACCTACGACCCCGGCAATGCATTTTTTGGGACTCTGTGGACGCAAATGAGCAAAAATTTAAACAAAATGCTGCCCGTTGACGCATTTAAACGCACATTTTGTTGAAAATTGTCATTTTGCACTGGATTTGCCTTTGCCATTTTCGATTTTTTTCGATTTTTTCAAAAAAAAAAAAAAATTTTTTTTGAGCCCAAAACACCCCCACAAGGCCAATACCACCACACAGAGGTGGTTTTTAGGTGTTTTTGTGTAAAAAAACACAGTTTTTTTGGTATGATTTTTTTCATAATATATATTATGTTGCAGCTAAAAAGTGTCCTTTTTAACCTGGGAGTGACAGGTACCTACTTAAGAAGTAAAATTCTGGCACTTTTCAGAGGATGTTAACCAGTCGCCTACTCAAAAAGTAAAATTCTGGCACTTTTCAGAGGATGTTCACAAGTCGCCTACTTAAGAAGTAAAATTCTGTCACTTTTCAGAGGATGTTCACAAGTCGCCTACTCAAAAAGTAAAATTCTGGCACTTTTCAGAGGATGTTCACAAGTCCCCTACTCAAAAAGTAAAATTCTGGTACTTTTCAGAGGATGTTCACAAGTCGCCTACTTAAGAAGTAAAATTCTGGCACTTTTCAGAGGATGTTCATTGGTAACCTACCCAGGAAGTAAAATTCTGGTACTTTTGGGAGGATGTTCATTAGTCACCTACCCAAAAAATAAAATTTGGGCACTTTTGGGAGGATGTTCAGTGGTCACCTACCCAGGAAGTAAAATTTGAGTACTTTTGGGAGGATGTTCATTGGTCACATACCCAGGAAGTAAAATTCTGGTACTTTTGGGAGGATGTTCATTGGTCACCTACCCAGGAAGTAAAATTTGGGTACTTTTGGGAGGATGTTCATTGGTAACCTACCCAGGAAGTAAAATTTGGGTACTTTTGGGAGGATGTTCATTGGTCACCTACCCAGGAAGTAAAATTTGGGTACTTTTGGGAGGATGTTCATTGGTCACCTACCCAGGAAGTAAAATTTGGGTACTTTTGGGAGGATGTTCATTGGTCACATACCCAGGAAGTAAAATTCTGGTACTATTCCTTGAGGAACTGTACGGTTTATGTGGCGCTGTGAGCCATTTTGCTCTATTTTTTGATGTTTTTGCATCTAAAGGTCGAAAAATGGCTCAAAAGTGCCTGAAACCCGGCGGAAAGTGATTTTTGGTGTGGAATATAGGGTAGTTTCACATATTTTTGGGTTTTTTTGCCGAAAGGCGCCAAATTTTCCGAGCCAAATGAAGGAATAGCCGGTGCATAGGCCCCCCTAGTTTACATCTGAAAAAAAAAACAAATAAAGATGATAAGATAATGCGCCATTCATGCTTCATCTCATGAGACAATATTTCCTTTTTCCCCTACTTTTTTCCCGTGGACATAAAAAATACCCCTTTTTTTCACAAAAACCCTCCCTTCTCCCCTCACCGCTGCCTAGCTTTAAAGACCTCCATCAACCCCACCTGCTCTGCGTACCGTTTGTGTTGGTTTGCGACTGCAGCCGCACGAGAGTCTGCCTTGCGCTCTTCACGGGCCATCATATTGTGTGTACTGTCCTCTATTTGCCGTGTGTGCCGTACCCGCCGCAGGAGACGTGCATCTGTTACCGCACGCTCCAACACCTTTGCCTCCTTCTGCCAGGTAACATCCAGGCCCCGCGACTTATCCTCAAATCGTTGTCTTTGTGCGCAAAACCCTGCGGACGCTGTTCCCCCTTCGACGATCCCTCGCGTCTCACTGTACGTTGTTGCCCCAAGCCTGGTCGGCACCTCCTTAGAGGGAGGGAACGAAGGCACACCACTTCTTTGAAACGTCTTTGAAAAGCCTTCTGGCGCGGAGACCGGTTTGCGTACTGGGCTGCCATGCACTGCGGAGGTGGTGCTGCCTTGTGTGATGCTGTTTTGAAGGTGCGCGAGATGCTTCTTACGCACTGCAGGAGACGCCCTCAGAAGTGGACCACGCACATCACCGCATGGTCCAGGCATGCATGCTAAGAGATCTGCCGATGAAAACGTCTTGGCCAAAACGCAGTTCAAAGCCGCAGCGGGCGATGCAAGAGGAGGAGGCACAGCACCAGGCAAACTCAACGAAGTGTTCTCCTCAATACTGTGTGGGTGCTGCACCCGCTGGTTGGACCGTTCGTGGAAGTACTTCCGACACCCCTGCAGTCTTTTGCGGCGGTCGCTCTCTCTCACAATGTCAGGGATAGCAGGGGTCCCCTGCGAGCACGTCACCCTCCCCACATTCACCCTCGCACGCTGCCTGGTCCCCGTATCAAGGTTCCCCGCAAGCCCTCGTATATCGCTTGTCTTCACCCCCCCAGGGTATCGTGAAGGCTGCCGTGTCACTGCAGCACTCCATTGCTCATATGCATCGGGTCGGAAGGAGGTGGTGGTGGAGGTGTTCATGGGTGAGGGGTGAGGAGTGAGGAGAAGAGAACGGCTGTGTTGTGCCTAAGCCCAATGAAGCGTGCAGAGAGCCTAAAGCTTAAGGTGCGTGTGCAGGGTGGGTGGGGATGAAAGGGGTTGTGTGCTGGTGGATGTGGTGTGTGTTTTGGAAAAGCAATAGGTGGGGGTTGGTGAAATATGTGTCCATCAACTGTGGATTTGGAAGGATATCGGGGTGTACAAAACCTAACACTTATCAACACGATAAACCCCCATGGGAGAGAGGTTGTGGGTGAAACGCACAACACCTCGACCTGTTTGGGTGAGGCGTGGCTCTGCAGCGCGGTTCGTCCCTAGAACCGCAAAAGTGTGTTCAAAATGCTTTGTTTCTATTTCCTCCTTCATTTCTGGCAAAAAAAAAATGGGGTGGGTGGGTTAGAGAGGTACTGTTTTTTTTGAGTGTGTTTTGCAGTTCAAGAATGGATTTTTGTTTTTTTGTTTTTTTTTGGGGGAAGTGGGGAAGTGGTGGTAGGTGGCGAGAGAGAGAGAGAGAGAGAGATAGAGATAGAGTGCTTTTGGTTGTTTATCAGGATGGGTGTTTGTTTTGTTTGTTTGTTTTTTTTTTTGAAAACTTGGTTGTATTAGTGTAGCCACCCTAGAGTGTGCTCCACTATAATTTTTTTTTTGTTGTTCCTCCACATCATTTTGCCCGCTCCTTTTCTCACGTTTTCTGCTGTTTTTTTATTATCATCAGAAAATATGAAAAAAAGGATTTTTGTGGGGTCAAAAAATAGATACTGAAAAGGAAATTGAACGAGTCATGAGGCAGAAAAATGCATTTTTCTGTTTTTTTTTTTTGTGAAAAATAGGCAAGACTTTTTTTGGCAGAACGCGAGACAGAGAAAAAAAAAAAAAAATACTTTTTGAGGACAAATGTACCTTGCCCTCACTAGGTACACATTGCACACATCTAAAAAAAATACCTCTTTGTTTACGGTACTAAATATCATGAACACTCCTTAGGCTCTGACGCTATGGTTTTTTTTCACACGGGAAGAGGGCAAAGAAAAAGTGAAGTTATGCAGGCACACCTCCGACTGACCCACGTACGATGCCAACCATCCGGATGAAAGCACAAATCCACAAAAAAGGAAGAAGAAAAAAGTTTATAAGATGAACCTAAAGTCTCTCTGTGCTTAATCACCAGAAGGAGGGGAAAAAAAAGGGGGGGAAGGGATAAGGACCCCGCCCCATCCTCCTCCATCCAGAAACAGATGTTAGTGAAGGGTGTAGCGTCACACAGTGTATGTCAAAGATGGAAGAAAAAAAAAATTTAAAAAAAGATCGCCAAAAAAAAAAGATGGCAGATTTCATTTTCTTTTGAAATAATAAAAGAGGGAGTGATATAGCATTTTTAACATTTTTGTTTTTTCCGCCATCAAAAAAGATGGGGCGTTCCACCTGATTTTTTCAACCCAGGTATACCGGTGTATCCCGAATCTTACTGAGACACCCTTGACCACAATAAAACATTGTTGTCTGAAAATATTTCTTTTTTTGTTCATTTTTTGTCTAGAACGTCCTTTGTACTTCTTTGATTTTTGAAAGTATATAAAACTAATGTTTTGTTCAGTGCATAAAGCTGGAAGTGGTGGTGGCTCCCACAAAGGGGAACCGTGTACACCTATCGGGTAGAGATCTGTACGTATAGACACCTTGCAGTCACACAACATAGGTGGGGTAAAAAAAAAACTAAGGTGGGTTTTGGGGTTTTCAAAACCCTGAGGAGGGGCCTTTTTACCCCCACCCGATGTTTGTTGGATGACTGTAGACTATCTTTTTTTCTTACTCCATGCAAAGTATGTCAACACATGCAATCAACAAATTGATAGCATTATGAGGGATCAATAAAAATGTTCCCATCTTTCTTTTTATGTTTTTATATTCCCTTCAAAAAAATATCACCAAACAAGAAAGTTTTGTATCGACAATCACCTACCGAGGTAGGATCTCAAGATCCATCGGATCTGTACACAATGTCGCCCGAAGGCTTTGAACTTAATCTTAATAGTTTTTTCTTAATAACGAACAGACTCCCCCCCAGTGAAACACAACAGAAAAGACAACCCACAACACAAAGAGATATAAACATGGAAAAAAAAAAAATCCTTAATTGACAGAAACTGAAAAAACGGATGGCGAAACTGAGTGAAAAAAAAAAAAGCGAGGGGAGGGGGGTGATTGATCGATGTTCATGCACACATCTATTTATAAAAAAATAGTTGGAAAGATGATCCAAGCCTCTTATAGGCTTAGTCACCTTTTGCAGCTTCAAAGAACCACTACTGTCGTCTCTGTAATATATAACTGACCGTAAAATTGTTTGACCTTTTCCGGGTTTTTAGGGGAGTTTTGACCTTTTTTTACGGTCAGTTGGGTGCTATATGGGGGCGGAGTTTCACAACTTTTTCACATCCACGTACATAAGTCAAGCAAAGTGTAAAAAGTTGTAAAACGTTGTGAAACCCCGCCCCCATATAGCACCCAACTGACCGTAAAAAAAGGTCTCCTCTAAAAACCTGGAAAAGGTCAAATAATTTTACGGTCAGAATATATCACAGAGTACAAAAGAGAATACTTGAAAATATGCCTCTCGTGTACACACATCAAAAAAAGAATGGTCATTGATGCAGGCACACCTCCGACTGACGTACTGTACGATGCCAGTCATCCGGATAAAAGCAAAAAAGAAGAAGACAAAAAAAAATGAAAAAAATGAAAAAAGAAAGACGTCCTTTGTATAAATATAAAAGGAGGTATACGGGAACCGTCATCCCCGGTTCGACAATCTTTGTTTTTTTATAATTCAAATAGAAAAAAGGTGAGGGGGGTGTATGTGGAGTAGGCGAGCGTGTCAAAGTGCTTTGATAACGAAAAATACTTTATCTTGGTATGGACAAGAAGTAGTTGGTCATACAACTTCGAGGTTTTTTTTTTTTTTTTTTGAAAAGTTTTGATAACAAAAAAGGTTTCGTAAGATGAAACCTGAGCCTCGTACTCAGTCACCGTACAAATAAAAATGAAAGTTACGCCGAACACCTCAACAGGCGCAGACGCCGATTCCCTGCTTGGTGTAAGACCACGGAATCAAAATAATAATAAACTGGAAGGGAGGACACAAACAAAAGAAAAAAAAAAAAAGAAAAAAAAAAAGAAAAAAAAAAGACATCCAGAACAGAAGGGTAAGACTCTTTCCATCAAAACAGCCCATTCAAAAACTTGGGCTTGGGAAGGGAGAATCTTTTTATATTTTTCGTTTTCTTTTGAAAAAAAAAGGCGTGTTTGAAAAAATTGATTGATTTTTTTTCTGAAATCATTGCAATACATGAATGCGCTATACAAACACATTGTAGGAGAAATCCCAATCTCGGCTTAGTCACAGTATGATAGATGTTGAAATAAGACTCGGACAGTTACTATTTTGTTTTTTTATTATGAAAACTTGGTTGCGTTAGAGCCGAGGATGAGCTCTCCACTACTTATCCTTTTTTTTCTTCCGTGTGTATTTTATGTTTTTGCAGTGTATCGTTGATAAGATTTGAACAAAAGAGCTTTTTTGGTAATCTCTGTGAGGGAATATTTTTGGCTAGCTTCCCATGACAAAAGTGATTTTTCACTAAACCACTTTGATAAAAAGTATTTAGATGAGCGCAGGCTACCATGTACAATAAAAGAGCAGTTGAAATGTGCTAAAACACATCACAGTCGTTGTACAAAAAAAAAAAAAAAAAAAAAAAAAAAAAGAAGAAGAAGAAGAAGAACCGTTGAAGATGAATACGTTTGTATGTGCATACGTATCTTAAAAAAAGAGTACTATCTTTTTTTTCTGAAGTATTCGATGCTTTTATCAGCACAAACCCCTTCAGGTTTGGTCACTGATTTTTTTTCCCCCCTCCAATTTCTTCTATTCCAGAATAAAATCGCTACAACAAAATCTAAAAAAAAATTGCTGAAGCTGTAGGGAACACGACACCATCTCCAAACTTTTTTCGACACTCTTGTCTTTTTGTGTTTCAGAAAACTTGGTTGTATTAGTGTAGCCACCCTAGAGTGTGCTCCACTATGTTATTGTATCGACAATCACCTACCAAGATAGGGCACTCTGTTTGCAATACCACCTCTAGGCTTTCTACTAAATTGATATAGACGCACGTCATCCTGAACTCAAGAAAGTAACACCTTTTTTTGTTTTTTTTTTTTCAGTTCTCTCATTTTCTGTGCAGATCTCTTGTCCCCCTCCAGGTTCCAACTTTTTCAGCTGATAAAAAAAAATAAACGTGGGACGGTGTGGGGTGCGTGAAGGAGAAAAGCTCTCAAAGCACGATGTGGAAAGACGCCATCAGGGCTGCGTAATATGGGATCACCCATACAAAAAAAAAGAAAAACAAAAAAAAAGAAATCTGTGGGATGGGGATTCCAATTTGATAATCTGTTTGGTAGTGAAGCTGCTGTTCAAGACAGTCTTCACTTCTACAGAGCTTTTTGTTGTATGAAGGTGGACTTTAAAAAAAAACGTTTTTATGTGTAGACTTTTTGTGTCTTGATCTGTTCCTTTGATTTACTGCATGAAGTGCGCATCAAAATTGGAAACAAAAATGGGGCAGTGCAGGGGATGGGGTCTGACGTTCTGTGTAGTCCCTCGAAACAAGAACAGATAAACTGTCCTTCCACTGCACTCAGCGGTGTGGAACACTGCTACGCAGAACAAAGGAAAATCGTGATAGGAGGTAACCAGGTTCAAGCGTCGTGCACTAAACCCTGCCGACACTGTGGGGAATCGTAAAAATAAAAAATTGTGTCTGTGTTGCTAGTCTGCTAAAGAAAGAAAACGAAATCAGGAAGAGGAAAAAAAAAAAGGCATTTTTTTTTTCGTTGATCGCACCGGATTTTAGGGGGGATGAGGTGAGGACAAAATAAAATGATTTTATGTGAATGATTTTTGTTATGTTCTCCTCGCTCCCAACAAAAAATTACATCCAGGCACACTCGGATACGCTGTCTTTTATTTTTATTTTTCCCTGTCGCCTCTATGATCATGTCAAACACACACACACACACACACACACATACACACACCCGGGCTATACTCCGTTCAGGCGTTACCCACTTTAAATCTGTTATCAAACACACACCCGCCTTCACTATGGACTATCGAAGGTGTTTTTGCGTCTTAAAAAATGCACTCGTTTTCAAAAAAAAAAATCAAAAAAAAAAATCAAAAAAGCAATGCTTCAATCCTTGCAGTTCAAAGACAAGAATGGAACACCCCATTTATTCTCTCTGTGCTTTTTAGTCACCTTGAAAACGGCTTTCCGTTTCCAAAACATGATAAAAATCTTTTGAAGAAAGATGGAGTTATCCCGCACAACACCCCCCCTCACCCCCTTTTTTTTGCCACTTCATTTCTGGAAACATTGTTGAAATACGTGCAGTTGTCTTTGCGGTGCTATGTGAGGCAGAGTCTCTCCACTTTCATCTCTTTCATCGCTCCCCAGGACACAGTGAACAGGTCACACACACACACACGCCCCTAATCGTTGTGATTTCTCAACAACAAAAACGATGAAAAAAAAATGTGTCTCGTGTACACCTATCAAAGAAGCACTTCACCACAAGACTGATCACATGGACAGTACTTTTGTGACCCAGTCTACCCCCCTTTTTGCACAACACGGTGATTAATGCATAGCAACCAGCACACAGACCCGCAACTGAAGAGGCACAGTGCGGAACCCTGTATTGTCCTGGAGAACATCACAAATGCGGGGAAGCAAGCAACACACCAAAAATGCACTTTGATCTGCAACACCGCCCAGTTAAATTTTAGTGGGGAAAAGGGGGGAGGGAGAGGGGAAATGTATTGGCAGATAGAAAGCCTGGAGGAAGGTGGGCTGTGCCAATTTTTTTTTTTATATGACTAGTAAAAAACACTTTATCGTACAATCCGTCGTAAATCCGCGTAAAATAAAGTAGACTTTATTTTACAGCTCACTATAGAGTTTTCTATGGAGCTGTAAAATAAAGTTTTACTCCGTAAAATGTACTTTATACCCCACAGAACAGACTGTTACCCACTTTTTTTTACCACCCACACATGCCGCGCACCACGAAAAAAATGCTGGAAATGGAGAGCTGTACGAAGATTATGGGTACTGGGTACTGGGTACTGGGTACTGGTCTCCACTTTATTTTACTCGGATTTACGACGGATTGCACGATATCGTGTTTTTTATCGTCATATAAAATTACGTATTAGTGAAAAATAAAGTAGCTTATTTTACTTGCCATGCCCAATGTGCACTCGTGTATTTTTTTCCCCTCGCCTTCGGCTCGGGGAAAAAAATACACACTCGTGCACATTGGGCATGGCGCGTAAAATAAAGTCTACTTTATTTTACACTAATAAATAGTTATTTTTTTTTTGTTTTTTTTTCTGTAGCAAGAACAGAGCAACCTTGGAGAGATGGGTTCTGTACTCAGAACGCCTTTTTTTTAAAGTCATTCATGGTAAGCTATTGATGCAGAGCTGAGGCACATCTTTGACTGACCCACTGTATGCAAAGCCATCCGGATGACAGCCACAACCAAGCATAAATACAAAAAACGAGCACACCTCATCCCCAAAAGAGTGGACTGTATTTTTTTTGATAAATTGTTGGAGTAGTGCAGTTGCCTCAGTTGCGTTGCCACAGTTTGTGCAATCTCCACTGTCCAATTATTATTATTTTTTCACTGGAGCTAGAAATAAAAACGGATATATTATTGAAGCATGCAGACAATCACCTGTCCAAAGGACGGGGTTCTGTACATTTTTTTTTTCCGTTTGAAAAATTGATTGATTAGTGAAATAGCATCAGGTTTTCGCGGAACATATTTTTTTTTTTTTGGGGGGGGGGGGGGGCTGGGAAAGCAAGAAGAACGAGAGGGGTTTTGTTGAAGTGAAATCCCTTCCTCAGTTCGCAGGGAAATGTGATTATGATCTGGACGACAGATTTCGTCCGCAAAAAATAAGGGGGTGTGTGGGTTGGTAAGATGGCCCTAAAGAAAAGTTGGCTTTTTTTTTTCTACTTTTTTTTTCCTTTTTTGTGATAATCTGTTGGAAGAAGTGTAGCTGTCACGCAAAAGCAGTCTGCAGTGTCCAGGTTGTCGCCAGCCCATAAGATGCCCCCCCTACTCCCCCCACCCAGATTGTAAAATTCGAATTATTCGTATAATTAACTCCACGACTAGTACAGTATTCGGTCGGGGCCGAGCACCTATAATACATCCTAGCTCCCCCACTGCTCGTCAATCAACGAAAAATAGGGATAATTGGAACACAAAGAAACACCTTGTATGAAGCAAAGCAACTCGGGGGGGGGGAGAATTTTTTGTTGTGTCGACAATCACCTGCTAATGCAGGATCTGTGTTTTTATTTTTTATTTTTTTGGTTTTGACTAAGTGAGATACTACGCTCTTTTTGTCACCCAAAAAAATTTTTGAAAGATAAATTGTACACTCGCATCTTTCGAGATTGGGGGCACTTTTTTTTAAAACGAGCCTACGTTTTCCTGCGTCACCACAAAGGATAGGCAACTTTTTTTTTTTGGAAATATGACAAACATTTCTCAGCCCCAAAGGACGTGATGAGGAACGCTCAGGCGATGGAGACTGTCCTAAAGCGACAGAGCTCAATCTGTGAATCCGTAACAATTGGTAGAGGGAGGGGGGCGCCTTTTGTGCAAAAGGGGAAGAAGGATGCACCTGGGGTATTTGGATTAGTTATTTTTTTTTCTCTCGTTTCTAAGAAAACGAAGAGGAAAGAAAAGAAACAAGAAGAAGAAAAAAAACGCTGATATTTTTGTCTTGTTGAAAACTTTTGGTTGTATTAGTGTAGACACCTCGAAGATGTGTTACACCATCTTATTTTTTTTTTTGCGTCTGATTACATTTGAAAAGAGAAAACCAAAATGAGGTGATCCAGTCTCACGCTTTTTCACACATTTTCACATGGTTTCACACATTTCACATGGTTTCACGGTGTGAAAAAGTGTGTACGAAAGTGAAAAAAAAACTGCTTCACGCACTCTGAGTGGATTCCTCCAGAAAAAAAACTTGGTGTTTTCACATGGTTTCACACATTTTCACATGGTTTCACACATTTTCACATGGTTTCACATATTTCCACTTGGTTTCACACATTTTCACTTGTTTTCACACGTTTTCACGGTGTGAAAAAGTGTGTACGAAAGTGAAAAAAAAACTGCTTCACGCACTCTGAGTGGATTCCTCCAGAAAAAAAACTTGGTGTTTTCACATGGTTTCACACATTTTCACATGGTTTCACATGGTTTCACACATTTTCACTTGGTTTCACACATTTTCACATGGTTTCACATATTTTCACTTGTTTTCACACGTTTTCACGGTGTGAAAAAGTGTGGAAAAGTGTGCGCTGGATCACCTCACAAAAACCAAAAAAAAAAAAAAAAAAAAAAAACTTGAAATAGGAAATCACGGTACCAGAAAGTTCTTAAAGAAGATTTTTTTTTTTTCACGGACTCAAATCTTCTTCTTCCTGATCAAGATCCTGACAATTTGTGTTTTTTTTTTTTTTTGTGTTTTTTTTCTCTCCTGCTTAGAACTTGCTTAGAAACGCCGGCATTTGCATTTCCGGAATCCGTCCGGCCAGTGGTGGGGTCAATTTGCCGAAATGGACAAGTTCTCGTTTTTTGGTCAATTTCCGCACAGTACAGTACAGTACAGTACAGTACAGTACAGTACAGTACAGTACAGTACAGTACAGTACAGTACAGTACAGTACAGTACAGTACAGTACAGTACAGTACAGTACAGTACAGTACAGTACAGTACAGTACAGTACAGTACAGTACAGTACAGTACAGTACAGTACAGTACAGTACAGTACAGTACAGTACAGTACAGTACAGTACAGTACAGTACAGTACAGTACAGTACAGTACAGTACAGTACAGTACAGTACAGTACAGTACAGTACAGTACAGTACAGTACAGTACAGTACAGTACAGTACAGCAGGCCAAAAAAAAGGTCGAAAACCACTTTTTTTGTCAGTTTCGTGACATCCAGCCAGTTGCGGCCCCGGTCTGTAAAATCTGTACCTCTGTATGCCTACAACATAGAGAAGCCCCCTGGTAAAAAAAAAAAACACACAAATTGTCAGGATCTTGAAAAATCCTGAAGAAAAAAAACACAAAGTGTCAGGATTTCCAGGAATCCTGAAAAAACAAATTCATATACTTTCAAATAAAATTTGAAAGCATTAGGGAAGTGTATAAAAAACAACAACAACCCATCTTTTTTTTTTAAATTTCTTGTTGCAAAAATGTGAAAGGGGAAAAATAAACTGTTTCCTTGCATAAATTGAAACTTTCAGTAGATTGGTTTCGAACTTTTACCCTGTTTCAGTCTTAAGAATTATACAGTAGTATTCAAAAGGGTAGACATCTTCAGTAATTCCCCTTTATATGGTGGGTGAAAGTTATGAAACCGATGTTCGTGTGAACATTTGGTACCTTCTACTAAAGCCTTTTTTTTTTTTTTGGGTAGGGGAAACACACATAAAAGCAAAAAAGTCTCGTTTTCTTTTTATCTATTTACAGGTAAGTCCTGTATGCTGCACCGGAGGGTTAGATAACCTAAAAAGTCCTGGCTTTGATGGCTGCCGTGTATACGTAAAGTATTCCGTGCAATAATGCTACCAATCCAAACAAATATCTACACAGCCACCGTACTGTGTAACACTCAGTATACACTACACAATAAACATCAAAAATTGAAAATAGAACTCGTTTGTTTTTTTTTTTTTTCCATAAAAGAAAAAGCTTTAACTGAAAAAACACAAAAATCTTCCTTAAGATCTTTATGGTACCGTGGGAAATAGGGATATGTACACAATTCACATCACCAATGTACTGAGTCGTATTCCTTACAGGAATTTACCCAGAATTGATTTTTTTCAAACACAGACACACTTTTTTTCTTTCTTTTTTTCAAATGCTGTTGAAGAGGGCTCTCAAGAGAGAGCACGAGCAAGATGCCATGCGGAAAGAGTCAGAGAGGCTGGGAGTACAACAGGGGGGGAAAAATTGGTGAGGGGATAACTGAAGTGAGAAGACACAGTGAAACCATTACCAGGTGGGGGGGAAAAAAACAATAAAGATGATTGCGCCTCTCACAGCACACATCTTTCCACACAAATAAAAAGCACACAAAATGGGTCAGGCATACTATTGATCGTTGGGGAGGAGGGGGCAAGGAGGTATATTTTGTATTTTTTTTTTTTTTTTCTCTTTCTTTTGAAAACTTGGTTGTATTAGTGTAGCCACCCTAGAGTGTGTGCTCCACTATACTTTTTTTTTTTTTGATAATCTGTTGGATGAGTGTAGCTGCAACAAAGACAAGCGTTTCACTATATCATTTTTTGGCGTCGTTTTATACCCCAAAAAAATAATGCACGAACCGTTCCAGCGACTAAACAAAAGTACTAATGAAGAACAACCAGAACATGATAATTGCGAGCAGGGGAGAGAGAGAGAGAGGGGTTGGGGCTCCAGACAAAAAAGATGAATGTGACTTAAGAAAACTTTTAGGATGAAAAATGTGTCTCAATGTACCTCAACGTACACATCTAAGGTCCGCACCGCTAGGGATGTGCGTTTTTTTTTTGGTCGTATTGTGTTTGGTGTGGATGTTTGAAAATCGGATTGTATCCGTTAATCATCGACAACTCACCCACATGACCGACTGTTAAGGAGGCTACTCGCAAAACTACTACAAATCCAAATAACTAGTGTTTTTCCGACTAGTGTTACAGTACCACTATTAGTTTAGCAACTAGTCGTTACGACCAGTAGTTCCAGTAGTCCCCCCTGACTAGCCCGCCGTGCAGGACAAAGAGGTGAGCTTTTTTTTTTGCACTCTGATGGTTTTTTTTTTTGGGTTTTTCTCTTTAATACCCATTTTCCTAGTACCCATTTTCGTTAATACCCATTTTCAAAAGTGGGTACTAACGAAAATAAAAAGTGGGTATTAAAGAAAAGAAAAAATGGGTATTATCGAAAATATTTTGGGTACTGGGTACTGGGTACTGGGTACTGGGTACTGGGTACTGGGTACTGGGTACTGGGTACTGGGTACTGGGTACTGGGTACTGACCCAGGTACACTGGGTACTGGGCACCCAGAGAAGGCACCTTGACAGCAGCGAAGGCGCAAGACAAGGTATGTAAATATGTTTACTGGTGAATATTCAACAACCTACATACCCACCTTTTTACTCAAATGATTTCAATGTTCACTTTCACTCCACCTCTCACTCCCCATCGTCCCTCCTCGTCATTCTCTCATTTGCAGTTACTATGATGCACTTATTTTTTTAAGAAGTCACCTTCTTTAATTTCCCCACCACTCACAACTTCACTTTTAAACAGGTATCGCGAGTGCAACATCGAGAACCAACTGCGCAGAACGAGCGAACATATTGGACATTTATATTGCGAACATATGGGTCGATTTCAAAAACCCCCCCCCCCCCAAAAGTTCTTTTTTGTCTTTTTCATGATATAGGCAGTTTTTTTGCAGTCTGAGGTCCGGAACCGCCCCAAAAACGATTTTCTGGGAGGTTTTGGGAGGTTTTGGGGCGAAATGGACCTTTTTTGACCATTTTTATGGTATTTTTAGGCTGTTTTTGGCCCTTCTTCTTACACAACCTATTGGGGGTCAAAATAGCTATTTTTGACCAAAAAACACAATTTATTTGACGCCAGGAGGCCTCCGTTGGCCCAAATATATCCCAAAAATGGGCTGTGAGCCCAATCCGACCTGTTTTGGGCACATTTGGCACTTTTCTTGGTGCTTATTTGATGTTTTTTGGTCAAAAATAGCTATTTTGACCCCCAATAGGCTGTGTAAGAAGAAGGGCCAAAAACAGCCTAAAAATACCATAAAAATGGTCAAAAAAGGTCCATTTCGCCCCAAAACCTCCCAAAACCTCCCAGAAAATCGTTTTTGGGGCGGTTCCGGACCTCAGACTGCAAAAAAACTGCCTATATCATGAAAAAGACAAAAAAGAACTTTTGGGGGGGGGGGGGGGGTTTTGAAATCGACCCATATTGAACCTTCGCCGCTCTCCGACATTCAGGAACTCAAAATTCAAAGGGCGTTCACCGGCATCAATCTCGGGAATATCTACGGTGAAAAGGGGGTGGGAACACTTTGTCAGTCACTGCTATAGCCATTAACCCAGGGAGCATAGCTAGTGCAAGAAATTCGACTTTGGAAATCTTCCGGAAAGTCTGTCCTCTGCTCACGGAGGACTAGACACAAGAAAATATTGTTTGTTCCCCCAGAAAACCAGTGCACAATTCACACTCCTTGTGGGTGGTCTTGTTGCCTTTTCGTCATAGTAATTTTGGCCCAGGCATGCTCTTGAAGCATGACAATTTAGTGTGTATGGGGCAGGGTGTTGTTTTGTTCTGAATTCTCTTTGTTATAACATCTAAGTCAATCGCGGGTGGTGGTTTGTGTAGCGTGAGGCACTCTTTTTAGCAAACTTCCTGCGGCTGCTAAAGTGTTATTTCTTCGGATTTAACAACGTACAGCGTAACATAGTGGTTTCGCCTGGTCGACACAACCTTTGATAGATATGGGATAACCAACCCCCTTCGACCCCTTGTGGGTTCACTGAACAAGCCCTCGTGGTAGTTAAACGCGATTGACATTTACATTCCTAGAGATGAAAGAACAAGACAACACTTCTGTACCCGCGCATCAAAATTGTGGAAAACTTTGCACCCCAAACACCCTCAACAACGCCCGCCAAAAGGCGCCCCTTGTTGCTGGGAGTTGGTTCTCATGATACCTGCACAGCGGGCATTCCTCTGAGTCCAACGCATGTTTGGCCTGTCTGCGGCGTTGTACTTAAGGTGCACGAAGACAGGGTCTGGTGGTAAATTTTTCGTAGTACTGCGACGTGGTACTGCGCGGGTCTGGGTACCTGGGTACAGGAAATTTGTTGTGGAAGACATCAACCACCATGCATTGAGGAGGGTAAGACAGTGGTCGCAGTTTCTACTTGATAGCATTACAACATTTAACTTCTCCACGGGGGTCTTGGGCCGTTCACTCGGTTCTACCTTGACTACCGGAAGATATTCTTGAGGCCTTTTTGGTCTCTAGAATATCCGGTCTTCCCGAACGGAGGCACACTTTGTGTGTTACTACGACCTGGCAATTTCCAGCAGTAGGTTAAGTAATCTTTCTTGTAAATTGTTGGAACATTATCTCCTCAGTGCATGAATGCCCCACGTGACTGGACACTTTTGTGTTTGTCATGTGGAGCTGTGGTTGCTCTTTCACGACTTTTTTCCTGTTCCTGGGTACCTGGACCTGGACCTGGGTATCTGGGTATCTGGGTATCTGGGTATCTGGGTATCTGGGTATCTGGGTATCTGGGTATCTGGGTATCTGGGTATCTGGGTATCTGGGTATCTGGGTATCTGGGTATCTGGGTACCTGGGTACCCAGTACCCAGGTACCCAAAATATTTTCGATAATACCCATTTTTTCTTTTCTTTAATACCCACTTTTTATTTTCGTTAGTACCCACTTTTGAAAAATGGGTATTAACGAAAATGGGTACTAGGAAAATGGGTACCACCGGATTTAACCCTTTTTTTTTTTTTTTGATAAATTCTCGGAGTAGGTGTAGTTGCCTCGGTTGTGTTGCAATCTCCACCTGTCCACTTTTTTTTTTTCACCCCCTCTCTCAAAAATAATCAGTTAATAAAGGTTAAGAGTCTGGACGAGAAATACCTTTGGGTTGTCCATTTAAAACATTGGGAAGAAAAGGGAGGTAGCTGAGTGAAGGTAAGATTGTTTGATAAATGGCTGTTCTGGCCGGGGGGGGGGGGGGGGGAGGGGAAATCCGTGGTTTGTTTGTACGTTCAAATAAAGGCATCTGGCAAAAAACAAAAAAAAAAAAGTAATTCATAAAAACAACAAAAACAAAAAACAAAAAAAAAAAAAACTCCCCCCAGAAACAGGGCTCTCAAGATCCTCCACGAAAAAAGCAGAATTTTCAAAATGAGGAGGATTTTATTTTTGCAAAAAAACCCCCAAAAAAAAAAATTTTCCCCCGCAACAAGCGGTCGTCGCGCGCGCCTCCCTGACAGCCACAGAGCGGAGAGGCGGGTCAATTTTGCGAGATAATAAAAAACGGAAATCTAATCCTTTCTCTTGCACCGTACGCTCCACGAACCGTACAAAACCAATACGTCTTCCAGAAGCAGGGGCTGATGCAACGGCGGTAATTATAAAAAAACGGCAAAATTTTTGCAGCTTTGGTCAAGTTGTATTTTTTGGCTGCAAAATGCAAGGGTATCCAAAGACATTGCCAACTCTATTTTTTTGCGGAGCAAAAAAATTAATATAAATGGCGCCGCAGGCGAAAAAAAATTAGGGTACGGTGTAAGAATGCTTCCTTTTACACCACAGAATCACTCAACGAACCCTTTTTTTGAGTAGCAAAAATGAAAATGGCGCGGCAGGCAATTTTTTTTAAGGTGCAGCCCTGGACGGTGCATACAGGCTCGGGAAAATATTGGCTCCCTCGGGGGAGACAAAGTGACTCCCCACTATAAAACCCCTAGGAGGATAATCCTCCACCCGAGCCTGCCAAAAAAAAAAAAAAATGGAGGAAATCCTCCACCAAAAAAGCCTGAAAAATAACTATTTATTCACCTCCTTTTAGCGGGGTTTTATTTTGCGATAACTTCACGCATTTTTTTCCCAGGCGAGGGCTACTTAATTTGCCGAGCGAAGCGAGGCAAATTGAGTGCACGAGCCTGGGAAAAAAATAAGTGAAGTATCGCAAAATAATCCGCTAAAAGGAGGTGAATACGTAATTTTATTTCACGGGAAATAAAGTATACGAAAGGATTTGGCACTTTTAGCGGGACTCATTTATTGTGCAATAACTAACGAGTATGTGTCCCTCCAGGTAGCTCTCATTACCCCCCCGCTAGCTTTTGCTCGCTGGGAACCTGCAAAAAACTGGTGAACTGGGCCCATACCCTGGTATGTGGGGTGGGATACGCATTTTCGGGGTGGCAGAACCATGTGTGAGCCACAGGGTGGTGCACGTGTGACCCCATGCAGTACCACGCAACCCACGTTTTTACACACACAACAACGGCATTTTGCGCGTAGCGCGTACAGTATGTAGCCTAAAAAGCCCACACCACGTGTACGCATAGCGCGTAGCGTAGCGTGTGGTCGGGTTTGGAAAGCTGCCTCAACGGTACACAAAGCTACATCCCGACCTCTCGCCACCTCAGTGTCCCCTCGGGTGCGGGAGGTCGGGAAATGGCTGTCGTGCAAGAGTGAGACACATTCAGAAGATCCCCGCCCATCACAGAATATCATGCCAGCCACCACCTTCCTCACAATGAAGTAAAGGGGGTGGTGTGTCCTTCGTCTTGATAGTGAGATCGTCACGGAGATACACTATGTAAGAAACGAAGTCGGCTTCTGTGGGCTTACCGTCAGTCTTGCCAATGAATTCCTTAAAAAGCGGTCCCATTCACGGACGTACGGTGTCGACAATGCTAGTCCTTACTGTAGTGCTTGTCCATCTCCTGTCGGAGGACCGTTTGCGTCTTACATCCTTCGGCATGTTGCATGTGTCAGAAAAAATGGGAAAAGGGCAAAAAAAAATTCGAAATTTTCAATTTTTAGGCGGGTGGTAGTGCAGGATGTACCAAAATTTAGCGTGAAGTTATCGCCAAATAAAACCCCTGTTTTAGCGTGAAAAAAACAAAAATAAAATCCCGCTCTGAAGGAATTGCAGTGAAAAAAAGTGAAAAACGCGTGAAATAAAGTTCAATGAGCGGGTTTTTAATTTGCGATAAAAAAAGTGCGTGAAATTATCATTAAAAAGAATCCCGCTAAAAGTGCCAAATCCTTCGTATACTTTATTTCCCAGGGGAATAAAAAAAAAAAAAGCCCCTGGAGGAAATATCCTCCCCTACGTGGAGGATCTTGAGAGCACTGCCCAGAAATAAGATATTTTTTCTTTGAACGATAGTGTTACCCATCGACAACTCTTTTTTGCAGGGAGAATTGAATTGGTCTGATAGCGCCAACGGTTCCATTTCCTTCAGGTCCCGCGCTCTCATGGTCGATCACCTTTTAAAAAAAAAAACACAAAATATAATGCCAACACAAATGAGCAAGAAGACCTGCCTGCCTGCCCCTGATAGGCACTCGTATTCTTTAAAATGAAAGTAAGGAAGAAAAGTGAGAAAAAAAAAAAGAGGAAAAAAAAAAACAGAAAACGTTTTGCCCACTCACAACATTTTTTTTTGTCTCGATAACATCAGCCCAAAAGAGGCAGGTTTTCATGTACAGGAATCTGAAGGGAAAAAAAAAAGGTTATAAGATGAACCAAAGCCTCTCTGTGCTTAGTCACCTTATGTAACAATTGTTATTGTATGGAATGCTACCCCATAAAAAGGGGATAGGAAGTGCTTTTGACCGAAATATCGCACCCTTCGGTGCAAAAGAGCAAAAAAGCAAAAAAAAAAAACAAAACAAAAATAAAGAATTGCATCACGCAACACAAGACATGGCAGACCTGTTGCTAAACAGTACTGGAAATCAGCACATTTTTTGTAAAATTAACGCGATTTTTTAACGGGAATTTTTGAAAAAAAGCAATCAGGCAAGGTGTTTTTCACCAAAAAACCTGGAGGCTATACCCGAGTTAGCAACAGGTCTGAGACAGGGACATTGTTTTTTTTTCCAAACAAACCTTCGCAGTTCAAAGGCTCGCCTCAACGGAAGCTTTTCAGTGTACTCACACGAAGGCTTAATTATACTGGATGCTCGGTTCACATTCAAGGAGGGAGCGGGGAAGGGGGGGAGGGTGAGGACGAGGGAACCCGACGTTGAAGTAAATGACTTTACTTGTGGTTTTACATGTCATTTTACTTGTGCAAATAGTTTACTTGTGGCACACGTAAAAACGTAAGCGTACAGCTTAAACACAAGTAAAAAAAAATGACATGTAAAACCACAAGTAAAACCATGAGTAAAGTAATTTACTTCAACGTCGTGAAGGGGGAAGAGGAACAAAAAATCGCAAAGTGGTATAGAGCTGTTGTTGGCAACATGCCCCTTCCCCTCTTTGCTATTATTATTTTGCTTTTTTTATTATTTTGATAATCTGTTGATTTTTTAGTGGAGCTGCCATGCAAGGCAGTTCTTTCACTTTTTGAAAAAAGAAATAAATGAAAAAGAAAAAAGGGTACTCATAACAGAACAACGTCACACAAAATACACTCACATTATTTTTTGATTGCTGTTAGATACTAAAAACAAAACTAAGACACGCCACCCAACACCATTATATTTTTTTGGATTTTTTTTCTCTCTCTCTTTTTTTTTCCACCTATATGCAAAAACACACCCGCTAAACGAGCAATGCTCCGTGAAGGAATTACCCAGATATTGATTTTTTTTTTCCCCTCCAAAAACACACTAATTAAATTAACCCCCCCATCCCCTCATTGCTTCCCTCATATAACCCCACACACCCCAACTACCCGCACCGACCAACATGCGGGGGGTCCTCGAAAGCTCTTCTCCTGTGGAGAGTGGTCACCGCCACCTTAGGCAGTTTCTTGCTCAGGTGAAAAAAAATTTATTGAAAACGCGGTTGTTTTGTTCGTTTGTTTATTTTTGCTATTTTTGTTTGCTATTGTTTGCTCTCCCCCAAAGGGGGTTTTTTACTCCTTCTTTCGCCACGTATGCTTAACCTTTGAATGGGCACGAAATGAACGAAAGTAGAAAGTATAAAGCACCCCTCACTGACAGTGCACCTTGCAAGGCAGTGTGCCCCCCCCATCACACCCCCCCTTCCCCTACGCCTTCACATCGACACTCTCGTGGAGAAATCGTACGATATCACTGTGGGGATTCGCTTCACTTCGGTAGGCCTCGATGAAGGGGTGGCTGAGGAGGTTGGCGGCTGAGGGGCGTGCTGTGGCTGGGTCGGGGAGGGCACATGCACGCACGAGGTCGAGAAAGGCGGGGTCGATAGGCAGGTCTGGAGGGAAGCAGAGCTCCACGGAGATGGCCTTGACGAGGTCCCAGGGGCCCTTCACGGCACCAATCTGATAGGGGTACTCGCCCAGGGCACACTCTGCCAACGTGACGCCTAATGCCCAGATGTCTGCAGAGGCTCCGTGCTTCTTGTCGTGGTCGTGGCGCTCGGGGCTCATGTAGTGCAGACTCCCACCCGGGTCTGCCACCTCCCCGTCCACGTCGCCGATCATCGCAATGCCAAAGTCGCTGATTTTCGCCACCCCCTTCTTGTTGATGAGCAGGTTCGAGGGTTTGATATCTCGGTGGATCTTGTTGATGCCGTGCATGAAGTTCAGGCCAGTTGCGACCTGAAGGATTATAGATTTTGATTTTTTATGTAAATTTTCAAGAAAAAAGAAAAAGTGCAAATGCACCGTACATCGGGACGCAGGCACTATAAAAAATGAAGGTTACAAACGGCAAAATGAACAAATGAGAATTTGTATCCACACCTGCTCTGCCAGCGAGACCAGCGGACGTTCCGTCCATTTCCCTACCTTCTGCAGGATGTTCGCAACACTCCCATAGTGCATGTACTCGAGGGTGATACGGAGGAAGCCGTCCCTGTAGTACGCATCGTAATACTTCACGATGTGTTCGTTCACGTGGTTCGCGTGCAGCATCTGCAGCTCCCTCAATAAGACCGTCTCGAGCTGCGCCTGGTCCAACCCGACCGTCACACCGCTGAACTTCGTTGTGTCATTTGGGTCTGTTATTTTGATCTCTTTCAACGCAAACTGCCGTTCCGTCGGTCTATACGTCACCTTTCGCACACTTGAGGTGTGCCCCTTCCCCAGAAACCCCTCATCCAGCAGGTCTTCATACGCCATCCGCCCTTCCAACGCTTTACGTCTTTGATCAAAAGGCGCATCTGAGAAGATGATAGGTGACGCCGCTGGGGGGTGCCCGCAGGCAGACGAGAAGGAGGCTGAGAACTGCGGATCGTTTACGAGAAGCCACACCTTTTTCGACACCGCCCCTTCACGGGACACCTCAAAGTCACCAACCTCGAGCCTCCCATCGGTAATCACAACACCGGTGGTGGAGTTATGAACACCAGGAGGCTTTTTCCCTGGAACAACCGGGGCTAAAGGGAGTTTTGATGGTTTGTGCTTCTTGAAGCTCCGTGGCCCTCCCTTAGGAGTCATCGGAGGCGATGACGATGAGTTGTTGAACGTCCCCCCCGCCCCTTCGCTCTGCGGCGTGCCCGGCCCCGCACTCATGAGGCTCACCGCGCTGGGCGAGGTCTCGCTGCTATCTTCACCGCTCGACTGCTGCGTGTCGCCCCCATGCCGAAGAAGGCTAGTCAGCTTCGCCACTGCAAAGCTTGTTATCTAAAGGCTAGTTAAAACAAAAAGATACTCACCTCTCCTACAAGAGAGAGTGAGAGTGAGAGAGGGGTGGAAGGGGGAGAAGGGCAGGTGGGGTGGGGTGGGTGGTTGTGTATTATTTTTTTTTTTTTGGGGAGCGTAATGTGTGTTTCCTGGCGTTGAGTGAAGTGTGAACGGAGGAAAGGGGGGAGGAGGAGGAGGAGAAGGGCGAGGAAAATGGCAAAATTGTGGGCGAAAAAAACGTATGGCGGTTCTTTTTGTTGTCGACAAAACTCTGTATTAGCTTCACACGATATGGGGGAAGAGGAGGGAGAGGGGGGTAGCTGTAGTTGTCGACTCACGCGTGGACACCCTTCAAAGCTTCCGGGGGGGGATTTTTTTTTGTAGTTTCGACAATCACCGTGTCCGAGGACGGGTTCTGTACACAAGGTCGCCCGAAGGCTAATGAAACAAAAAAGGGGTGGAAGGAGAGAAAGGCTGGAAAGATCTGCCACATATCAACATGCCGTACACATGCATTTTTTTTATTTGAAAAATTGGTTGTATTGGTGTAGCCACCCTAGAGTGTCCACTAGCATTTATTTCTTTTCGCCACAACCTTACGACAAAAAAAAAAAAAGGAACGGCACACTGCACTTCGATGACTTTGCACAGAAGAAAACAACACCACGAGAGCGGCACGCCCGCCTTTGACAAACAACAGAACCTTACGTACGTTCTCGAAGTTTCCAAAGCAAGCATTGGAACGACATTTCCTCTTCTTTGCAGCGTTCTTCCTTGCATCTCTGTGCCCTCTATCACACTCACCCAAAGGTGCGGCACAGCCACCTGTACCGCCTCCTTAACCCCAACCCAACCCGGCTACGAACCTTCAAGTGCTCGCAAGCTTTTTTGTGCCCGTGTCATGTCATCCAGAGCCCGCACAGTCTGTGGTGTGGAGTTAGTCAGTGAGTTGCAGCACTCTAAATATATTTGACGTCCAAACATTTTAGACAAATTACCCAACGGACCCCAAATCTGCCAAACTTATGTGGACGCCAAGTTTCTTGGACTACTCTAGATAGTTGACCCACATTGAGACGTTGACAGGAAGGAGCCGCCACTTGAAGGAGAGGGTCGCTGGTATGCGAAAAAGGTAACTTACATTACAGTTCAAGAGAACCCGAAAGCGTTGGAAAGGCCGAAAAATAAGTCGAATAAAGTGAATTTGATAACGTGCAGGCACCTCAAGGCGGATGTAGGTACGTGAATAAATAGCTGCCAGCGGGGGGGGGAAGAAAAATGAAACGAGGAGAACTGCATACCTCACGTGCGTCGGTCTCTATCACGGTTGCCCAGTTTGACATGTCCCCCAGCTCCTTCAAGGAGAGGTTGAACTTCTCGAACAGCCCAAACCACTCATGCGAGAGCTTCTTGAACCTCTCCGCCTGGCTCGACACTTCCTTTGCCTCAGCGTCCAGCAGGTGCTGGTTCGTGAACACCTCAAGCACCTCTCTGTGGGGGCGTTAAGGTAGTACAAAATGACAAAGACAAAGTTGAAATACAACAGCCCTCTCGTGAACAGTGTACCTTTGGTACAATGACCGGCTGTACCAGGGGGGTGGACCACCCAACCATGCAGTCCCTACATCCATTTCGTGGTTTACATCTGACAAAGTGCACATAAACGTTGCGTCACTCTTCGATAGTGGAAAATAGAAACGTATTGGCACCTATTTTGATGCTGGGAAATGTTGTCAAAAAAAAAAAAAAAAAAATGGGCATTCAAACCGGGTCTTATTCACATGGTGATTTGGCCCTCTAGAACTAATCTCTCTTCTGAACAAAATGAAAAACGAAGGGAAAGGGATGTTTTTTTTTTCCGGAGCAGAAGTTCCCATACCTGTTGACTGTGTCAACGAGCTCCTTGTTGACCAGCGGCACTGTTGCGAAGAGCTGCTTGAGGCGTGCCTCGTTGTCCACCTTCTGCGCCTCGCGTCTGTCCTTGCGCGTGCGCACAATGTTGTTGATCATAGCCTCATCGCTCATTGTGTTGTCTTCCCCCACACCCCCCGATTCTTGTGTACCCTGCAGGACGGAGGAGGCGACTATTTAAAGAACAAAGGGGGGAAACTGTCTGTAGCCACCTTTAATCACAATCGTCACCCCAGCACAGCACAGCATCCAGCTGCACAGAAAGAGTCGGGAGATAATGTCACTTCATGCAAAAAGGGGAGGGGAAAGTCGTATAATAGGGCCCACCTCAGAAGCGATGCCTCACCCGAGCAATAGGTACACTTTGAAAAGAACCTCAATGCATTTTCAACAATACACCCACACCATATTATGTTCCTTGTTTGCGTAAACATGCTATAACAGTATCCTTGCTAAGGAACATGATTTTTTTTTTCCCGCATGAAATGAATCTTATTTAGCAACCCTTGGGGTACGTGGTCCCCGCGACATATCGCACCCTCCCTCCCCCTTCTGCCTGAAGAACAACTGAGTGAAGGGTTCTGAGAGACAATAGAAAACCCCTACAGTGCTTGGTTACTAACCGCAAAACCCCTTTGTGTGCAAATTCACAAAAAAAAAAAAGAAGAAAAAAATACACAACCCCACCCACAGAATCCGACAAAAAATTTGGGCATTGTGAACACCCTGCCTTTTCTGCACACTAATAGAGAGATCCACTCCACTCTCTTCACCCCCTCCTTCCCTCATCCTCATCGTCGGGGTATTGCCCTGGGGTTGTTGAGACGTGGTACCTCTTGGCCCTCTCTTGGGCGGATGGGAGGGACGGCAGCAGCATTTGGCATTGCCGGGACCTTGACATCTTTTCCGGTGCGTGGTCTTGGGATGTAGGGGGCTAGGGATGCTGACATGATGGGTTTTCCTGCGAGGTTGTGTGAGGTGTTAGCTTGGGAACTTACTTTGGGCGCACTGAGCACGGACATCGAGAGCCCTGTGGGGACCCGCTGAGGTGGTGCCCTGGGCACGCCCGGTGCACTCAAGGATGCTTCGTACACCTCCGGGTCCATCACGATGCTGTCTACGGGTTGTGGCACCTCTGCTTCTGTCTTTGGGGCTTCAGGTCGTGGCGCCTCGACACCGTCCCACATCGTCAGAAAGGACCCAGGGTAGATCTTGTACGGCGTCGTGACAGGCTCCCTATGGATCGGTGCGGCCTGCAGAAGAATCTCGTCCACGATGATCTGTCGTTCCTGCAGGGACGTTGTAAAATGGGAGAGGGTCACCTCGCTGAACGTCGCATCGCTCCCCCAGGTCCTCAGCAAGGTGTGCAGCGAGTCCAGCCCAGGCTGCGGCAGTATAGACACCGTGCGATACCAGATGCAAGGGAAAAACGCTTCAAGGGCTCGGAGGGCGTCGTCCTGCCCTGCGTGCTGTGCGTCTGCGACGAACTGTGCGAACATTGTAACGATTTTTATCCTGGCGCGGGCAGTGGTCTGCACAGTCTCGAATATGCCTCTGAGGAGAGGAAGAAATGAGTCCATCCCGCTGCGTGCATGGGCACGATGCATCCACGCCAGACACATGGCAACGTGTTTGTCCCACTCCTCGGGACTGCAGACACACAGGTCTGCAATCAGGTTCGCGAAGACAGCTTCTTCTTGCATATCGGCACTCATCTTAAAGGTAGTGACTTGGTTACTCCATTCAGTGGTGGTGGTGGGTATTGATCGTGTAGCTGGGTGTGGTGTGTGGGGAGAGTAGAATGGCCAAGGATTAATAGTGCCTTTTCTCCGTTTTTCTGCCTCTGCTGCTTACAATATATGACCCCCCCATTTCGTGTCAGAATTAAACCACAAGTCTTTGTCGCCATCGGAACGCTATGAGAATGGATAATCATCATACACAGAGAGAGCACATCGAGGAGCACTCAGAAATCCAAACCTATCATCAAACTGGTAAAAAAAAGCCCAATAAGTTTTTTGCAGGAGATAAAAGGGGGAGGGTGCTCAGAAATTAAACCACATAAAGTTGTCAGCATCGGAGGACAGTATGAAATGGATGATCATCACAGCGTGTGGAGGGGAGTTTGAAAATGTTTTTTTTTTTGTATGTTTTGAAAGTGCTTTGTACTCTGTTTAATTTTGCTTGATAGTTTTGTAGACGTGGTGCTGAAGTTCATGTGGAGGGGAGGAGGGCTCAGAAGTCAAAGCTATCATGGTGTGGCCGACGACCCCAAAAATAGGAGAAAATAGCACAAAAAATAGCACCCCCTTTCAGCTACACCATATCATCTGATTTTTTCTGCCTCTGCTTTCGGATTCTCGCATTTTTTTACCCTCCATTTCGTGTCAGAATTAAACCACAAGTCTTTGTCGCCATCGGAACGCTATGAGAATGGATAATCATCATACACAGAGAGAGCACATCGAGGAGCACTCAGAAATCCAAACCTATCATCAACCTGGTAAAAAATCCCGATAAGTTTTTCTTTTGAGATAAAAAGGGGAGGGTGATTCTGGTGCCTTTTTTGGTATGTCGTTTTGGTACGACCCCGTATGTTGCGGGGCTGTTTGGGGGCACAGTGAGTGAGGGGGTGGAAGGGGGGCAGGAGTGGATTGGGGAGAGAGAGAGTGGGGAGATGGAAAATAAAGAAAAGTTTATAAGATGATCCTAAGCCTCTCGTGCTTAGTCACCTTAATAAATGTCTGTGGTGGGGGGTGAGGGCAGAGAGAGTGGATCCAGAAAACACTCTCAAGAAAAAAAAAATCTCATTTCTCCTTTTTTTATTGTCCCTTTCCCCGTAACCTCTCTTCTTGGATGTGTTTGTGGTGTTCTTCGGAGAGAGAGAGAGTTGAAAAAAAAAAAATGTGTTTGTTCAAAGTTGTGACTTCTCACTTTTTTTGGGCAAAAACTAAAGAAAATATCCACAAACAAGGAAAAAAAAAAATCCTTTTTAAAAGGCCTCCTTCAAGAAGAGAAGAAGAAGAAGAAGAAGATTAAAAAAAAAAAAATCTATCACGCAAGCTTTCTCCTTTGAAAACGTAGCGTTTTTTTGAGGTCCACTTTCATTTTTTTTTTTTTTTTTTTTTTTTTTTTCCCCTTTGAAAATTTGGTTGTAATAGTGTAGACACCCCGAGGATGAGCTCCACTATATATTTTATTTCCCCTCCCTAATAGCTTCTGACACAAAAAAAAAAAAAAAAAAAAAAAGAAATCCGCTTGCCAAAGACCAGGGGGGTCTTTCAATACAACCTTTGTTTTTCTCTTTTCCCTCCGTTTTGTTCTTGCTTTTTTTTTGTACCCCATACCCACCCAATATCCCATTGGCATCTTTGATTTGGTTCGATTACGGGAAGAAGAAAACGGGGCAGCTTTTTTTCTTTATCCTTCTTTACACATTTAGTTTGTTTTCAAAAAGAGTGGTTTGCTTTGAAAAATAAAAAAAAAGCAAGAATTTTTTTTTTCTTTGAAAACATCGGAATGTGTGTGTAGGGAAGGAAAAAGAAAGGATATGACTTCCCCCTTCCCCCTTCTCCGTTTTCACCCCATGACGGTGAAGTAAATGACTTGTGGAATGTAACAATATTATTTTCAACCTCAATAAAAAACGTCGAGGGGAGAGAGAGAGATGTTGGTCTCAAAACCAAAATAGTAGACACATCAAAAGACACAGGAAGAACGAGGCACACATGGAAAAAAAAAAAAAAATGCGTAGAGTTCACACGAGAAAAAAGCGAGGTGTCTACATCAATTGTCTCATCAATTTTTCAAAAAAAACACAAAGAAACAAAAGGATGGCGTCATTTTATTTTTTTCCTCTTTTTTAATTTGTAAATCAGTTCAACTACCTTTTTTTATAAAATCCAATTTCCCAAGCTGTTGTCGTGCGCAGGGGAAAAAAGGGGGCAGTTTTTTTTTTTATGCACTTCCCATTGACCGGATGAAAGCACAACACAAAACCACAGAACCTCGCCAAAAAAAAAAAAGAAAAAGAAACTAGGGGATGGGGGGTGTATTTTGTTTTTGTTTTTTGTGTTTTTTTGGAACTAAAAAAAAAAAAAAATGCATCTCAACAGTGAAGCAGAGTGTGCTGTTTTTTTATTGTTAAAAAAGGGGGGGGGTATGGATAGCTGTATTTGCGTTCATTGCCCCCTTTTCATAATACATAATACACATTACCGCAATACATCACAATACAGCTGTATTGTGCATTATGTATTTATGAAAAGAGAAAAATTCTCACAGTACAGCAGGTCTGGGGGGGGGACGTTGTCAGCTTACAGGAGAACCTCACGAATATAAAAAAAACACACAACAATCATTTTTTTTTCCCCTTTTATTAGCTCACGCCATTAGGGGAATGATCACTGCGCCACTGTATACGCAGAATAGGGAAGAAAAGGTGAGGAATGCGAGAGAATGCAAAAAAGCCATGCACACCCCACACACACATATCACCTTTCCACCCCCTTCCCTTTCATTGTTCCCTAAAGGAACAATAAGCCGTACAACGGGGATGGGGGGGAGGAAACAGGTTACAACAAATGGAATGGGGTTGGTACAAGGCGAATTTTTTTTTGAGGGGAACGGGAGAGAGGTGGGAAGAGAAAATAGGGGGGGGCTTTTTTTGTTTTTGTTTTTGGTGAAAGAGGAGGAGGGCTGCATTTTATATCATACAAATAATGGTTTATACGCACCACCACACCTCCTCCCCTCTCTCCTCCGACTACTTGTGTGTTTTTTTTTTTTTTTTTTTTTTTTTTTTGGAAAGATCAACTAAAGATTTGGTTTTTCTCTTATCCCACCCACACTTTTTTTTCTCGAATATTTGAAAAAAAATTTATAACGTGCCAATCTTCGAACCTTTTTTCAAATTCCAATATTTTTTTTTTCCATCTAGTATCCACGCGCCCCTGCGGAGTAGTGGGGCGACGAGGGTGCGTAGTAGCATTTGTCCCACGCGTTTCTCTCCTCGCGCTCAGCCTCCTCCTTCATCATACGGATCTCGTCTGCCTTGCGGCGTGCGTTCTCGTACTGGCGGAGTGCGTCGTCCCTTTGGGGGGAGGAGTTGGACATCCCTGGGGAGGCGTGCTGCACAGGGTGTGGGGATGTGGAGTAGGACCTGCGTGGGACGGAGGCGTGGCGCTCGGCCTCAGCCTGCTGCTGTGCGGCCTGCTGGGCCTGAGACTGCGCCTGCTGGTGCGCCAGGGCCGCCTGCTGTGCTGCGTTGCGTGCCTGGTCCAGCTGTGCCTGCGCACTCTGTGCCTGCTGGTCCGCTGCGCTCGCCTGCCTGGACAGCTGCTCTGCCCTTGCCTGCGCCTCTCTTGCCTGTGCCTCCGCAGCCCGTGCTGCCTCCTCCCTCTCCCTCGCCTGTCTCGCCTGGCGGTCCCGTGCTGCCTGGTATTCCTGCTCCTGTCTTGCCTGACGGTCTCTCGCCGCCTGCTGTGCTGCCTGGTACTCCGCCTCCTGTCTCTGCCTCTGATCCGCAGCCCACTGCTGGTTGTACATCTGCGAGAGTTCCTGCTGGCGTGCGCTCTGTGCGTCCTGGTTGGGGGACGCCATGGGGGCACGGTCCTGGTACATATCACGCATGCGGAAGAAGAGCGCGTCTACGACGCTGGGCGCCTTGATGGCGAAGTTGACCCACTCGTCGTAGGTGATGTGGTTGGAGCGGTTGGAGTCGGCCATGGTGAAGAGGTCGCCTGCGGTGGCGTGGGTGAACTCCATGTCGCACTGCTGGAAGGCGCGGGTGAGGTCTTCGAAGAGGAGGTACTTCTTGTTGCTGCCGTCGATCTGGTAGAAGACGGAGCGCAGCTTCTCGGAGAGGGTTGGGGGGACACCTGCATCGGCAGCGATACGGCCACGGCGTGGGGAGCCGAGCGGTGTCGTGAAGGTCACGACGTTCTTCTCGGGCTCGGGGATGACACCCTGCGCATCGCTGTGCCAGATCGACTCAGGCTGGAAGCACCACAGCTGGCCTCCGGGGCGCAGCTGCTTCGCGTCGTACAGATCCACCCAACGCAGCAGAGTGTCGTCGAACACCTGGAAGGTCTCAATCTTGAACGGATGGTCCGGGTACCCTGCAGGCCTGCTTGCGCGCGCCTTCGTGTCGAAGGCGGTCTCGGTAGCAGAAGCAAGCTCGGCAAGCGCGGGGCAGTGGTTGAACTTCAACTCCACATTCACCTTGTTACCGTACAGATCGCAACCAACATCGACGTTGAAAGACATAGTGAGGGGGGTGGTTGTTTGGTTTGTTCTTAGCGGACCCTGGGGGGTGGGGAGGATAGGAGGCAGTTCAGGGGGCGGCTCAAGACTAATGCTGCAATGCACTGAAGAGAGCGGGAAAAATGCATCTGAGCAACGGACCAGGAATGTAAAATCAAAGATGAATGCCACTAAAAAAAAAGGGGATACTTTTCTTTTCTCCTGCTCAAAAAAATTTTTTTTGCAGTGAACGACTCTAGATTGGAAACACATAAGACATACACACGCCAAAAAAAAAAAAAAATGAATAAAGACACAACAATGATACGTTGGCGCTAACAGGGCGATGCTTTTCCACTACTGGGTGAAAAAAAAAAGAGAGCACAATTCAGAGGATAAACAACAGTGAGAAAAAAAATACACAATTTTGGTACTCCTGATAACCCCATTTTGCGCACTTTGTGCACGGAAAAAAAAATACAGGAATACCCTATATTGCGTACTTGTTGCGTACTTAGTGCGTAGTTGTTGCGTACTTGGTATTTTTTATTTCAGGAGCACCAGACAATTATTTTTTTGAGTTTTTTCAACAGTTTTTGGGGCGTTTTTTTTTTACGTACCCCCTCTACCATAAACCAACCTTCGGGGCCCGTTTTATTCCCCCCCTGCTTCAATCTGAACCCCTCAAATCACCTCACATACACCGGGCACCTCAACCCCTGCCAGCGCACAGGCCCTTGCAAACGCACCCCCCTCCTCACACACCTCCACCGCCACCTGCATCTGCCTTGGGCTCTCATCTGCATCCTCCTCTTCCTCCCCTTCCTCCTCCTCCTCATCACCCCCTTCTAGGTCGTCGCTGTTGATGAGACCGAGAAGCGCTTCGCCTTCATAGTTCACCTTTGCAACCCCTCCACGGATCACAACCAGAAGCGTTGTGACATTCGGAAAAACCTTAGGCAGCTTTTTGAGAATTCCCTTTACTGCTGGGGGGCGGACCAGAAGAACCTCGACATAAGGGGATTCTACTAGATGTGTTGCAGATCCGAAAATCCCCAAAACTTTGCAACGAACGTACATTATTGGCGCAGATCGCTGGCGAGAGATTCCAGAGGAGGTCAGATTCGCTGGCAACCCTGCCAAAGGGTTGTTAAATCCGTACAACACTACAGTTAGATTGTCGATATTTGCAGTACTGAGATCGCCTCTTGCGAGCATCCGATCCAACGGCTCTGCAAATCTGTGCAAATACACTGCCCTCAGTGCAGGGTGTTTATTCAAAAAGGACTGCGCCATGACACTACATTCCACCTCCACCACCTCAAGAGAAGGTAGCAATAACGGTACCGGCCCTGCACTGCCTTCACATAGGTCATATGCATCTACAAACCCCGCCGTTTTCAGTACCAAACTCCGAATTACAACGGAGTTCCCTTGAGTCAAAAATTTTGATAGACAGAGATTTACCGGAATATTTCGATCAACAGGACGTTGCGAAAGCGTAACACAAACCCTCCGCGCTTCTGAGAAGACCCCACGATATAACCATAAAAACGCGAGGGGGGTTTCCACTACTACAGAACCACAGTTAGAAAGGTAACGACGTGCTCGGAGCGCCACCCCTTTGTTGGTAAGGGACAGCGCTTCCAGATCATCCCCAAGAACCAACCACTCCAGCATCAACACCACACAGTCCTGCGGGACCACTCCAAACAACCCCATCGACGCCCCTTCAACCGACCCTTCATCAACATCTTTGACCCCCCTCCGCACATTCCCATCACAATAAATCGAGACCGAACTCTTATACCCATAGTACCCTGCTTCATATTGATGAGGTAACACCAAGCGTCCTTTATACCGTCCTTTTCTTCCCCCTTTTCCCTTTCGTTGAATGGAAGAGGAGGAGAGAATGGAAATCGCTGCAGTAATCGCTGCGGTTACAGAGCTGACAGAGATGTCGAGGATGTGCCGTCTGTCCTTTGCGGTGGTGATGTTGATAGGGTCGGGGAAGCGGAAGATGGATAATATACTGCGTCGTTGTGGGGTCATAGCCTGCTTTGTGGAGAGAATCTCGGTAAGGGAACGCACTGTTAAGAGAAGGACCGCAACGGATGAACCTACTATTGCACGCAAGGTTTTCCGACGGACCCGACGGAGGAATGCCGATACCACCCTCGGTATGTCGACAACAGAAACCTCCACCACCATCACCACAACCGCAGCCACCGAGGCACTATATGTATCCACTGCGATGCGAAACGATGATGGAATCAAACCAGAATCCCTTTCATTTGATCTGCAGCGAGCACAGCTACTAATCGGTTGGACAACCAATGGCGTTCTCGGTAATGGCGTAGATGGAGTCGACGGTGTAGAAAGCATGGGGCAAATAGAAGTTAGAGGTGACCCTGATGCCGTCCCTTCCAAAGAAATATGTGGGGGGAAACGCTGCCGCATTTTTAAAAATGTGAGAGGAGGAGAGAAAGAAACCCTCGGTCAAACGGCGGCTAAGAGAGAGAGAGAGAGAGAGGGTGCTCGCAAAATTGGTTTTTTTTCTTGTTTGTACACACCCTCCCCTCCCCCCCTGTGGAGGGTGACCCTCAGCGCATCTTTTTTGTGTTGTGTCCTGTATGGGATGGAGTGTAAGGTATTTTTTTGGAGACATATAGAACGGTGGAAAATAGAAACGTAACACTCATCACTATATTTCCTCCTTTTCATGAGGTGACCAAGGATATCTCTAAATCCGTCCCTTTTTTGGCCAAATGCCGAAATCCCAATCCAAAAAACTGAGCTCTTCTTTGCTCCTGCTCCTGGTTGTGGTAGAGGAAATCATCATCATCATAGGTCCGTATGGCTCAGGGCTTGTGTCTCGCTGTGGAGCGGCAGGGCCATCAGAAGGCGGTGGAGGCTGCGCACCATGAAGTGAATTTGTCGGGACGGAAGCAGGGGCGGTCCCAGCATCACCACGATGTTGCGAATGCTGTTGAATCTCCTGCGCCTGGATCGCCCCCCTGCAGCAGACCCCGGAAGTGACAACTATTATAAGGCACTGTCTCTGTCCCTTCATACATCAAATGCGGGTTCAACAAATTCTCATCATATCCCTGAGGTGCACCGTAAAAAGTACCTCATAACCACTCGCTTTTATCTGTTCACCCCACCCCTCTTGTAAGGTGACCAAGCATGAGAGGTTTAGGATCATCTTACAAACTTTTCTCTTTAATGTTCCCACGAAATTATCGCGCACAACAAATAAGTTATCCTTTTCCAACAGAGCCCACTATAACTTTATTTAACACGCAAATTAAAATCACCTATTCGAATTTTTATACAGTAGTTCTTTTGCGATATTTCACTTACTAATTTTCGATGCGTGCGAACAGATTTTTGGGGAGCGGTGTGACACTAAACAGGATTTTAAATTGTGCTACCCTAATATATAAAAAACTGTGTTCACGAAATCAGTCTCAATGGCCCAAACTCCCGAGTGAAGGTCTCCAGTCCACTGCGATTAAATGCCACCCCATACGTTTCCCAGGTGAAAGCTCTTGGATATGTTGTACACAGAACGGGAAACCGTTCACCAGGACCCTTCATAGCAGGGTGTTTCTTCACGTTGGTAGCGAGGTCTGTCAACGTTTTCTTCGGTCGATCCTTGATCATCTTCACTTGTACTCCGCCGACTGCAAACTCATTATCTGTCCTCTGGAAAGGAACTAAATGTTCAATTGCTTTCTCCCCACGAGGAAGCACGACGATATACCCCGCCTTCAAGTGGTCGTCTATATTGATTTTTTTCCCGGGCGGCACTACGCGGATGTCTTGGAAAGCCGACGTATGTAGATCTAAGGTCAAGCCAGAGGACTTGCCTCCTCTGTAGAATTCATTCAGGCAGAACGGCGTCTTCAGCATTTTGTACGAGAATAGCTTCGCGGCTTCGATGTTCTGCAGCACCTTTTCGGCGAGCACCTCACTGCCTTCTTGCACCACAGAGTCAGCATCGTAGGCCTTATGCACATACCATGGCAGGTTCGTTTGGTCTCCGATACTTGCATAATGCGATGCCCAAGCGCGCAATACCAAGGGAAAGATTCGGACTCCTCCCTCTGTTACGGAAGCCAAACCAGCTTGCGCGAGACGTTCTGCATCCGTTCGCACCTTACCGTGAGCAAGAAACTCCGCAACGTTCGGAACTTTGAGGAGGGTGTCGTACTTCACAAGTTGAGTGTACCCCATAAGCTCGTGGAGGATCAGACCTTTTTCGCCTTCCCCACCTTCTGCAAATTTCTCCAGTGCCGTCGGTAGTCCATCAAAAGCGGCCCTTGGAATGTCACAGGCGAGGTCGACAAGCTGCTCCACGAATCGGTTCTTGGCTTCGATCAGACGTTTGACATCGGGAAAATATTCAAAGAGCAATTTTTTGATGGTTTCGGGGTCAAGGATCGGCACTCTGCCAGGGGTATTTACAGGTGATCTCCCAGAGCTCGTTGTCATCTCGCGAAACATCCCCTTCGTCAAGCTGCTGAACAAGAATAGCACACGCACACCTTCATTGTTGGCTAGTGTCTCGTCCTGGTATGACATCAAATCTTTGACCAGACATGACTGGATGCTCGCGTCATAGTGTCCCTGATGCAGTTCGTCAAAGCACACACAGAGAACCTTCGTCGTTCTGTCTGCAAATGCATTGTTTTCGCTAAGTTTTTTTATGAAGATATCAAAGCCCGCTTCCAAGGTCCGTGTCTTGTCTGCTTCGACTTTCGCAAGCCCGTGGTAGTTGAGGAGTTGCTTGATGAAGGTCAGGCCAGTCCCATCATTTTCGTAGCGTACATTTTCATTGTACGTGAAGCGCACAAACTTCGTGGTGACATTATCTCCGCAGTCAATCTTCATCACTCCCCTGCAGAGCTCATTATGTAGTCGGGTCTTACCCATACCCATGGTCGCAGCGTTGTAGAATATCTTAGTCTGGCTGCGGACGGCATTCACAGCGTATTCCTCACAGTCCGATGAAGTCGTCTGTTTGAGACAAGAGGGAAAGCAAAGTGCCCCTTTGATGTAGGACTCTATATCCTGCCGTGCACCGCGCGATGATTCATATGGAATCTTATACTCTCTCAAGCTGTACTTCAGGGTCCACTCCGATACGTCCGGATGACTCAGGTCCTGCTGTTGAGCTTCCATCTCCAACACCTTCTGTTTGAGCGTCGAAAGCTGAGCCTGCAGATCCGCCACGGACTTTTCGGCATTTGCAAGATCAGACTGTGGTGACGTTGTGAATGGGTCATGCTAGAATGATAAAATAAAAGTGGGTGTGACAACAAAATAACAACAAAGTTGCATCACACTGTGCATCTCCAGTGCCGACAATTGCAACCCCAACACACACATGTTGTGAACGGGTCGTGCTAAAAAGATAAAATTAAAAGTGGGTGTGCAAAGCAAGGTCCATACCTTTGACAGCATCGGGCTAACTGAGAACGACCGTAAGACAGACGATGGTGACCTGGTGGTGCGCATGCACATCGCAAGCCGACGCATTGTGTTTGTGTCCTATTTGCAAACCTGTAGTGAGTCTGTATGATGTAGAGAAGGAGAGAGGAAGAGAGGAACAGTGAGAGGGGGCTGGGTTCAACAATAAAACATCATCACGACAGAAACCTTTCGTTTTACTGCAGCTCTTCTTTTTGTGGGTGGTTCCTCTCCCCCCCTTCATCGATTGAGATGGCCATTTTGTTCCCTACCCCCCCCTCTTTTCGCCTCCCCCTCCCTCATACATTGAACAGGTTTTCTTCCGTCACCCGAAACAGAAACTGCGATACGCACAAACCTCTCTCTGAAAACACTATTTTCCAATACCGCCCACCTCCGTAATCTCGAACTGCCATAAGATGACAAAAGGTAAATCTCACATTTTCTTTTTTTTTTTCTTTTTTCATCCTGCATTGTTCATCGCCTCTCTGTCATAAGACCTAGAGAGGGTTTCTCCACCCCGCATCTCTTTTCTGAAATGCGGTCTCTCTACCAAAGCTAAACACCTTCAATATAGGACGCGTCGGAAACAGAAAATTTTATGATTCTGCTTTGTCCATAGCGAGATTTGCTTGGAACGCAGGTCTCCATTTTGGACAATAAGAAATGGGTGAGAAGAGAAGAGAAGAGCCCTCACGGCGACCACATGGAGGAGACACTAGCAGACAGGTCTGTTTCTGAGGCAGTCAAATTGGACACTTTGTCAAGAAGCTTGCGGTTCTGGTCTTTGAGGCCGACGTTGAGGAGCATGGTATCTTCTGCAATGGATTGGAGACGTTCACGTGCTTCGGGTGGTGCCCAGTATTTGACGAGGATGGCGTGCTTGCGGGCTACCTCCTTCGCGACGGCAGCGTGCTCGGCCTCGATCGAGTCGCGGCACTGCTCTGCCATGCCTACACGCTCCTCCACCACGCCCAGTGTTTCGAGCAGCTTCGCGCCCTCCTCCACAAGCTGGAGGAAGGTTTGCTCGCCAGTCCCAGTGACATAAGCTGGCTCTGTAGCGGTCACAGTGCATACAGTGGCCTCTTCAGGTTCATCTGTGTTTGATATGTTTTTTTGAATAAAACCTCGGAAGGTAAGTAATGAAAATAGTAAGAGAGGATTCAAGTGAATTATATTAATTTTGAGGGGGCGTTAATGAAGGAAGGCATGGCAAACACCTCTCGAATGGAGTAAAAAAATCCCCCAAAAAAAGTGTTTTTGGGAGATTAAAATTCTCAAAACAAAAACAAAACAAAACAAAAATGAATGCCATACCCGCTTCCTCCCCAAATCTAGTTTCCAGAGTACGCAACGAATCTGCCGAGACCTGCGCGCTTTCGATTGCCGCTGCAAGCTGTTCCTCTAGGTCGTGCTCCTTGCGCTCACACTTCCGCTGTGTGATGTCTGCATCCCTTTTGAGGTCTTCCAGCTCCACTGTATGCTCTTCACGGAGAGAGTCGATCTCACGACCCTTAATGTCCAGGCCTTCTGCCACCAGCAAGGCTTGACCGTGCAGACGTGAGAGACGGATCTGTACTGCACCACACCGTTCCTCGGCTGCATCCCTCACCGCCTTGCGTGCCACGACGTCGTGCGCGAACGATGCGGCGGTCTTCATCTCCAACTCGAGCGCACCCTCTACCCTGTCGATTTGCTCCTCCAAAGACGACGCAAGCCCTTCCAGTGGCAGACATCTCTCCAATGTAGCCTCCTGTGTCTCCAGGGCAGCGTCCAATCGAATAGCTTCTGAGATCGCAGTTTCGAAGACAGTATGGCGTTCTGCAAGAAGATTCGTGATACGGCGGGCATCTGCTTGAAGAAGGTTGTGCCGTTCAAAAGCAGTAGCAGTGCTGCGACGTGCTTTGGCGGCCTCATCAGAAGTGGCGGCCACCTGCGTTTCAGCCTCCATCCACCGTTTTTTGACTAATCTTAAATCTTGAACCCGTTTTTTGTGTTCATCTACAGTGTTAAGAAGGTTTTGTTCTTCTGCTCGCATTCCATTGGTGTCGCGTGCCAGAGACTCTGCAGTTTTGGTTAGATTGTCAAACTCCTTCATTGCTTCTCGCAGTTTACGGCTGGTAGCGGTTTCTTCACCTTGTACCTTTGAGAGGAGTTGGTTGGCTTGGGCCAAATGGGTGTCTTTGTCGTGGTCAACGTTTTTCACCTTTGCGGAAAGCTGTTTTGTTGTGGCGTTCCGTTCTTCCTGCTGTGCGGTGTATTGCTCGCGGAGCTCCTTCTTGGCGTCGACCAGCGCAGCGTTCTCCTCTTCGAGATCGGCGACAATGCGGGTCAGCTTTTTTATCCGCTCGTCTTTCTCTTTTATTTGCGTCTGATTCTCCTCAAGGACCGCCATGGTTTCACTGTCCTGCGCCTCCAAAAAAGCGAGCTGTGCACGCCACGTTGCTGCCTGCTCCTCCAACTGATGCAATTCAATAGAAAGCCGCATCCCCTCAGCACTGCTTGACGCAAAATCTGTGGATATTTTCGTTCCTTCTGCGACATCTTCTTCCTCTGTGATGTCGCCAAGAAGTCGTTGTAATGAGGTTTTCTCGCGACTCGCCTTTTTTATACCAAGCTTTAAAGCAGAGAGCGTCTGTTGGAAGGTGACTTCGTCCTCACTGAGGAGCGCCTTCGCGTCGGCAAGGCGTTTGTCCAATGCAAGAATCCTCTGGGCTGCAGGGGAGCGTCCGATAGCTTCGGCAAGCTGCCGCGTTTCTGCCGCTTTGGTTTCATAAAACTTTTGGCTTTCGGCCTGCTTTCCTTTTAGTTCGAGCAATGCCTTTGCAGACCGTGCTTCAAGCCTCACTGCATCTCTGATTTTATGATTTGCCTTTTGATGCTCTAGCTTCAACGCCTCATACTCCTCTTGGCTTAGCGACACCGACGCGACACACGCAGTATGCGCAAGCAACCCAGGATCGCTCACCATAATCTCAAACGGCCCATCCCCAACCTTCCCTGCCAACCCCCGAACCTGGTCCAACGTCGTCGTCAGCACCCCTGACACTCTTAACACCCTCATCCCCGGGACCACCCCAGCCACTCCAGCAGGACTCCCTTCCTCCACCGACGTCACCAAACACAAATTGTCAATCACCATGCCCAACGGCGTGTCTGCGCTGGGCCGCGACATGGTTAAGGTACGTTCCCCGGTCACAGAGACCTCTTCGTACTCTTTGCTGGGGGAGCCTGGTGGGGGCGATGATGACTGTGTGATAGGAGATGCTACAGCACCTGGCGAGACACTTCCTTGCATGCTAGTAGGGGAACCTTCCTGGGAGTCAATAGGAGTGCTGGGGGCGGTGTCGGAGGAGGTGGTGGTGGTATTGGTGGTATTGGCATTCGGATTCGCCATGCCTGCAGCACGTTGAATAGAAACCCCCAGCTTCTGCGCGCGATTTCGTGCTGCGTCCATTGAAAGGGGACGGTCGGACCTACGCCCAAATGGTTACTATGTGAATGAAAATGACTAAAAAGGGGGCCCTTTGAGTCTCTGAGACAGACTAAGAAATATATAACAAAGGGGAGAGAGAGAGGGGGTGTGTATGTCTATATGAGGGGAGAAATATGTGGGAAAAGGTGTAGTGAAAAATAGAAAATTGAAGGGTTGAGAATGCAATAAAAACCCCGTAAAAAACCCGGAATTCCAAGACCCAAAAAAAGTGCGATTTTCGTTAACTGTTTAGCGTCAGGCCTGCTCCGGGACAGCAGGCACTGACACTCCGCGGGTTATCGAACCCCCCCCCTGGAGTGTCGCACCTTGTGGTTGCCTACGGAAACTGTAAGCAGGTACACAATCATTTCCCTATCCTACATACAAAAGCCCTGGGGATAGCCCTGGGGAGAATGAGAGCAACGGTGACGGGAATGGAAGGGGTGCAGGAAGAAGCACGTGAGGAGCCAGTGTGCGTCGTGAGAACCGCAGGAGGGTTCAATGCGGAAAAGGAAAGTAGAGAGGAAACGGGATGATGGTCAGAGCAAAAAAGGTTAGGGGGCAATACTTTTTTTTTTTTTCTTCTTTTTTCTGTTCCCCCCGTTTGCTTGAGTTAGCGAAAGGAAAATATTGTGTCAAAAAACGTTTCCCGACTTCCCCCCCTCCGCCCCTGCCACATCGTTATCCATCGAAAGGCTGTAATGATCGGAAACACCCCCTCCACCATGTGGTCTGCACGCCGTCGTTATGTGCACATCCGAGGATGGATAGTTCCACCATCGGTCAGAGGATAAATCCATCAACTCAGACCACTCAAAGAACTCACTTGACACAATAAGAAGAAAAGGTTGCTATGATGACTGTGTAGGCACATCTATAAAGGAAGTAGCGAAGCCCTCTCTGCCCCAGCCACGGCAGTCCACTGCCAGAAGCTGATAGAGCAGAGACACTCCTACGGGATTTGCCACCAGATCAAAAGGAAAAACAGGGTTGGAACTGTCAGTGGGGATACGAAATACCCCCCTATCCCCTGTTGATTTGTCTCCACGGCTGTGTGATATTGATCGGTCAGCCCCGAGAGAAAAAAATGGTAGTTGAAACATGCTAAAACGCATCTCAGTTTAGCTCATGCAAAGGAAAAAAACTGTGATTGGTGATGCATGATGCAGGCACACCTCCGACTGACCCGCGTACGATGCCAGCCATCCGGATGAAAGCACAAAAGTACCCTTCTACAACAGTAGATGTAGGCCGCAGGGCAAAAAAAAAAAAATACACCCTCCCTCCCGCTGTCAATAGAAGACAAAAGGCTTGTAAGATGAACGCCTCGCTCTGATTAGATTACTGTGCTTAGTCACCAAGAGGATGAAGGCTTGAAAGATGGAGGTGTGCCTCTCTCGAGCACATTTACACATATGTCTGAAGAAAAGGTTTGTAAGATGAACCTAAGACTCTGCTGTGGCCTTTATACGTTGTTCGATCGACAAAAAAAAAAAAAAACAACCCCACTCCAAGTAATGTGATAGCACTACTATGTGATAGCACTACTTGGTTCAGGGAAAAAGGTAAACCGTTACTCGGTTTGTTGCAAAAAAGAGAAGCAAATAAATAACAGAGCTTTTTTAGAAAAACCCTTTTTCTTGCTGTGGGAGGGGGGGGTCTGGTTTGGGAGATGCGTCTAAGTACAAAGGTTGTGTGTTGAATCCCCCCCTTCCCCTCTCTGTGATTGGTGGTCAATTTTTTTTTTGGCCAAAACCCCGTGATCGGGGGGATATGTTTAGCTTCTTTCGAGTCAGAAGTTTCTAAATAAACGCGAAGAAACGAGAAAAGAGGGGTAGGTTAAGGAGGGCCAGGGTTGTGCACACCCTTGCAGACAACACACAAATCAACATTGTGACGAACAAATACGTAAACTGAACAGTACAAAATAAAAACACCCCTTTGGCTGCTGAAAACATTACGGGAAGTCAGCGTAACGTCAGGCTATAGTGGGAAAAAAAAAACACACCTGGCGAAAAAAACTTGAGATGAATGTGCCTTTGGCGCACATACATCAGAACCCCAATGAACGAAAACAATTGAAAAAAAAACAAAAAGATGATACATGCCTCGTGGATGGTGTGGGTGTGGGGGTGGACACCGCAAAGGCACTCATCTCTTAAGAAGAGAAAATGCTAGATTGAGAGTTATAGCTAGAAACTCGGTGAACTTGAAATTTGGATTTTATTTTATTTTTACTGGGGGAGGAGGGGTGCTTGTTATTTAGTGTAGTTTGGACTCCACTGTTAGTGGGGGATGGTCAACTTTTGAAGGAGACACCTGATAAAGAGAGAATAAACACATGAAAGAAAAGAGACGTTTGAACAACACAAAAAAAAAACGTTTTTTGATCAAAATACACCAGAGCTCTGAGGTGGTCATGGTCAACACCTCTCTCTCTCTCTCTTAGACGAGCACCATGCTGGATGATAGGGTCACTTGATGTGTCACCTGTTCACTTGGTGCACTTTGTTTGAATCCAACAAGCAAAAATATGAAAACACCATGTGACCCTATCATCCAGCGTGGGAGCAAACAACAACACGGGGGCACTCAGGCCGCTGCGGGGTACTGTAGCGCATAGCCTGGCACTCAGTACCAAGTGTATGTTGCTCTTTTTTTTTTGTGAAAAATTTTTGATGTGAATTTTGGTTGTAATGTAGTGTTGACTGATTCAACGGAAAAGGGGGGCGTTTTTTGCTGCTATTTTCGTATGGGTGAAGCTATGTATGAAACGTATTTTGGCATCTCACACAAACACAACAGGTTGCCCAAGCTGTATTAGTAGATTGATCCCCCAAGGGCACGCTCTGCTCTAATGTTTGACAAAAGTTTTTTGGATAAGTTTTGTTGCCCTGAACAAAAAAAGAATGGGGGGAAAGAGAGAAAAGGGCACCACGTTCCGTCTATCATAGCCTGCGAAACGTCTGTTAGACTTCGAACCTAATCAGTCTCATTTGAAGAGTATTTTGGTGCATTTGCTTCGCGTGAGTACAGCTGTGTGTGGATGTGTGTGGATGTGGGAGGCTCTTTAGGATTAAGGAAAAAGGGCTGTGTAGTTGCGAATCGTAGCATTAACTGCAAAGACGCAATAGCAGGAAGAGCGAAGCCGGTCGATGTTGATGCCCTGACCGTCAAACACTCAAACCCAAAACGAAAAATATCCGATCAAAAGACGTTGTTCGGCGGGATCGCTAGGATCAGAGGACACAACGACAACACCTGCAGCAACAACATGCTGAGGAAAGGTACGATACAATGACTTGGTTTATTGGGGCTTTTTTTGTAGTTTCGAAAAAGGGTTCTCCAAATTGCTAAAAGAACATACCACGATCCCCAGCCCACAGCACATTATTGCACCGAAGGTGGACGGCATGACTGCGATGCCGAAGAAGAACCATGAGAGCAGCGCGTCGCCAAACATCTCCATTGCCGATGCGACCGCCTTTCTGACTGAGTCGAGATATTTAAGGAACACCGACGTCGCCAGCCCGATGAGGGCAAGCAACACGGCGATGGGGAAGGTCTGCCTTCCAAAGAGCTGCAGCAGGTTCTCCCCTCGGATGCTGTCGACCTGGTCGGACACAACAATCCACACCAGATTGCAGATCAACGAATGCGTGTACATAAACACATTCTGCAGATGCAAAGAGATGTCCCCCTTCTTCAACATAAACTCATTGTACACACTGCTGAACACACCACACCCAATCTGGATCGCACAACCGATAAACCCCAACAACAGTGCCTCAGGGTCCAACGAATATTCACTTTCCCCCTGATGCGTTTTCGCCTGCTTCTTCACCTGCGACGCCTGGATGATGCACGCAAGCATAATCAACCCCAACCCCAACCACTGCACACCCGATATCTTCTTCCCAAACACCGCCTGCCAGGTTAACCCTGTTACCGGAAGGCGGAACTGCATTAGGATAACATACGTCACCGGGTCAAGCCGTTTCAAACAGAAGAAAATCATATTATCATACACGACATACGACGCTGCTGGGAAGAAATACCGCAAAAAAAGCTGCAAATCGGAGGTAACCGACGATGTTTCTGTAATCTCCGCTTCTGGTGGTGTTTTTGATTCTGTGGTAGTTGCGGCTGTCTTATCCACACACGTTGCAGCGTTGAACATAAAGTAAGAAACGCACGACATCCCCAACTTCAAAAGTGTAGTAACAATCAACAACGCAGCGGGATTATAGTGAATATGCGTTGCACCATGCTGTGAGGCATATATATGCACCCGCAAAGCGCACCACAGCCCCAAATAAGAAAAAAACACTACCTTACGAGTCCGAGTGTCCAGACCTAGCAAAACCATTTTGTGATGTCTGATAAAAGAAAAAAAAGAGAAATTGAGCTAAAGAAAAACCAGAAAAAAAGGGAAAATGTGAAGAGAGAGAAAAAAAAAAACTCTAGGCTCTATTCACATATGTGTATGAGGGGTAGGGGTGAGGGGGGATGCTGTTTTTTTTAGTGAAGGGTTTTGGGTGAAATATGTGGGGGGGAAAAAGGTGGTCAAAAAGAGGAGTGTTTTTTTTTCTTGGGTGAATAATTTTATTTTTTTGTTGTCCCGAAGGTTTTTAAAAATGGAGATTTTTTTTGGGGTGATTTTTGCACACAATAATGTGCAAAAGAGCAGTCTTTTTTCAACAAGAAAAAAAAAGGGCTGTTTGGTTTTGCAACAGTGAATAACCTCAGCTCGGAGTGAAGACCGTCCATGTGGGGTGGCTGCACTAAAGCAACAAGATTATCCAGGGGGAAAAAAAATGCAAACAAAACACAATTTCGCCTGAAGGATTGGACTGCTACTTTACCCCCCCTAACCTCGGGCACTTGCTTCACGCCAAACAAAGACGGAACCGGACACACAATGGGGGAGTGTCCTCCCCGCTGTCGTAGAACAAAGACAAAAAAAAGGAAAAGTGTACACACACCCCCTGGGATGCAGGCACTGAAGAAAAAGATGAACATAAGCCACCTAAAGAGAACTTGAGAGATGAATGACCACAAGCACGTGGACACAACACACAAACGTACATCGTAAAAATGCAAAGTTGAAAGGGTGTTAACGCCTCTGCGTGCGAAGACACCAAAATAAAAAGAGAGCGACAAAAGCTCGTAAGATGATACCAAACATCTCTGTGCTTAGCCATCTAAACGCCGTCAAAAGACAGAGAAAAAAAATTTTTTTTGTACAAAACAAAATATCCGAAAACACGTTAGGGAATTGGTCTGGACCTCTGGTTATGTGATTTTTTCCCCCTTTTAGTAGTAAAACCCCCCCCTTTTTCACTGTCACCTTGAAAAAGAAGATGTATGTTAAAAATGCAAAAAAAAAAAGAACGGTTTCTTCACCTTGAGAGAAAACCCTGGTGGGGGGGAGACAAACACATTTTTAAAAAAAAACCACAACAACAAAAAAACACACCATCACACACCCCCGCTAAATAACACACGTAAGAGATCGATCATACAATCCTTTCGTAACGGGGCTCTTTTTTTCTCCCTTCACCTCATTCAACACAACAAACCCTTCACCAAGACAACCAGAGGACCGCAAGACACCTAATATTTTTTTTTTCTCAAAAATTCACGCTTTTCCCCTCTATAGCTTTGCACGGGTGGACATGGCCTCTGTGCACATATCGTACATGTCTTGGAGAGATTTTTCAAGGGCACGCTCGAACTGGGGTGCAGGGACGGGGTGGGTCTTGAGGGTGCTGATGGTGAAGGCGACATTGTCTTTGTTGAGAAGGTAGCCAATACCGTAGCCGTCTGAGACGACTTCACCGAATCCCCATGACGCAAAGTGCTCGGACACAAGCGCCGAGGTGCTGAGCGTCCATGAGGTAGATTTCGCGTAGATCGGATCCGCAAAGATCGCAGGCATATCCTTCGGGTCAGCAAGCAGCTTGAGCCCCATCAGATGCCTATCACACCCCTGCCCGCGGATTGCCCTCTTTGTGTACCACCCCTGGTGCTCCCCTGCCTTCTTCAGGAGCGCGTATCTACCCTTCGCTGAGATGTTCACATCGTCCATGCTGGCGACAAAGCGTGCCCCGGGGACGTGGCAGGAACGGATGGTCTCGGTACGTCCGTGGAGGTACATCCGTGTGGAGCATGCCTCATAGGTGGCGGCGGAGCTGCCGTGCAGGCGGGTGTAGGTGAGCTGTATAGAGGTGATAAAATGAAAAGCAAAATCATGTGGAAAGAGGGGAGGGGTAAAGGAGTAAAGGAGTAAAGGAGTTATGGTGAAGGGTAGACGGTAGAGAGGGGGGGGAAATGGTGGTGTTGTAAAAAAAAAAAATGTAGAGTTGAAATACAAAGCCCGTGAACAGTGTACCTTTGGTACAATGACCGGTGTCGGGGGTGGACACCCAATTATACAGTCCTGCAATCCATTTCGTGAAAACTGTGTATACCTGGAGTGACATCTGGACGAAGGCGTCGGGGCTGACACGGAGCTTCTTGATGCCGTTCTTTCCGAAGCGGGTCCAGTTCAGCTTGCACATAATTTGCTGTGATTTGTTTTTGTTGTTTTTGTTTTTGCTTTGTTTTGTCAAAATAAAGTAAATGGTTACGTCAAAAACGACATACCGAATCGATGAGGGTGTTGAAAGCCTTTGTTGCGCGGGGCACGACAGATTTGTCGGGGAGTGAGAAGATGAGTCGCTCGGGTGCGGCGACTGCGGTGGCGGGCTTGGTGTCAACGGACTTAACACCTCCGGAAGCAAGCTTCGCGAGAATCCAGTCTGTGCATGCGTTGGTGGGCTGTCCGTCCATGATGCCGTGCTCTCCCACAAACCCTCCATGACCGTTCTTGCACGCAACAAACTGCATCGGCTTGTCGAACCAACGGTTCTTGCTGTCTCCGTGCCACAGGTTGCGTGCCTTCTCCACTTCAGTCTCGGGGCTCACATCATCCAGGCACACAACAAGCGCCGCACTGTCTACAACCTTCAGTGAATCTCTGTTGACCGGAGAGTGCTCCTCAATTGCCTTCCTCGTTGCCGCCCACACATCTCTGTTCTCAGAGGTGAGCACACCGACAGGGAGGCCGTCTGCGGACTCTGCCGCGCTTTGCACACGGACAAGCTGGCTCGCAATTTGGTCGACACTGAGCTCCTGCGTTCCGGTACCAATTTCGACGGTGTAGAGGTGCCCTTTGCACATCACGATAATGTGGTTGTAGCGGAATTTGTCATACGTTGCGTAGTGGTCCTTCCCTGGGGCAGGCAGACGCGTGGAGTTGAAGAGGTAGGGGAACATCGACATATCCTGGGGCTTGCCTGCTGCCATGTCGGTTGGCATGGTCTCTGTTCTGATCATGTCACGGTACCGCAGGGCGGCTTTTACCCATCCTGCTGCACGGTACGTCTGGTTCATCCCCGACCATTTGTCAGACGCGAACTCATAGAAGTAAGACACCCAGATCGTGACCGGGTCTCTGTATCCAAAGTAGCACAGCTCATTCCACCAATCCACCAGCCAGCTGCTGTCTCCCTTCTCCGCAGCCCGCTTCGAAAGCTTCTCCTGCAGCTCCGCACCTTGCGGGGACGTCATGAAATCCATGACTGCGGTCTGTGTGTGCTTCCACTGCGCGTCCGTGCACAGCGGTTTGACCGAGTTGAGGTACATCGACAACGTCTGCTCCAACGGCGGGACCGGAAGGCGAGGAAGGTTGCCCTGATGCCGCATCATCGGCGGCTCCTTCCTTGGGATGTACCATGTGGTAGGTTTTGCAGGGGAATCGTCCACTGCAGGTGGCCCACCACCCCCTGATCCAACAAGCTTCGCACCCGGGTATGCCATGCTTTTGTGTTCCCCTTTTCGTGTAGTGCTAAGAGAGGTGTGTGGTGAAGTGGAAATGGAAATGAGACCAATTTGAATTGAAATACAAAAAATACAAAAAAAACCCTCTCATAGTGTGAGGGTGAGGGGGGGGAAAAAAACGCGAATACTGTTTTATCTAAACGCGAATGAAAATTGTCCACATTTTTCGAGGTTGCCATCCGATATCAATGAATAATGGATCATCACACCACCCATGAGAGAGGGGAGAGCAGAAGGGGAAAATGAGGGGGGTTGCAAAGTCTTTGTTTTTTTTTGGTGCTCCACCGACTGATGTACCAATGTATGACTGAAATGAAAGGAGGGGGTGGAAGGGAAGGTGAGAAGTGGGGGTAACCCCTCCCCTCCCCTCTACCCCTCCTGCCCCCCCCCCCCCCCCTTTAGGTTCAAAAAAAAACATTGGCTTGAAATACAACCCTCTTATAACAGTGTGCCTTGGTGCACCGGGGGTGGGGGGGAAAAAACGCACACACTGTTTTATCTAAACAGAAGAAAAAAAAAATGCGAATGAAAAATTTTGCCAGCAAGCTGAAATTATTCTCGCCTTTTTTCCTCCCCCCTTTCCCCCCATTGGATCCCGCTTCTATTTGGGCTACGCCCTAAGAACCCTTGCGCCTCCAAAAACACTTTGCTTGCCTATATGAATCGGAGCTGGGTGGGATGGGTGGTGTTCCTTCACAAACTCATTGGCCTCGTTGGTCAGTTCTCCAGCTTCGAGGCAGCTTTGGTAGATTTTTGCCGCCTGTTGCAAGAGGGCTAACTCCTTTTCGGGTATGTGAATCAAATTCGCTTTCGCTTTCTTATACTCATTTGCTTGGTTCTCTACAATATGCACAAGATTTTTGTTAAAAACCCCGACCCTCATACACTCCACCACTACAGAGAAGATCTGCGCAAAACCCAATCCACCATGCCCCAACAAACCACTTGGTGTTGTGGTCACCCCTTCCAACGTCCTTTCAAAGAGCCCCCTATCGACTATGGAAGCCTTCGCGATGGACCAAATCATCCCGGAGATAGTTTCTGCTGAGCTTCGAGCATCCTTTTTCCAGATAACATTCGCTTTTTGCTGATCTGCTATTACATTGAGAACACGGGTTTGAAGCTCCGGAGAGAATACTGTGCTTCCACTTAGCGTGATTTTAACAAAACTCCAGACGGCTGCAGGCAGAGTGTCGTCATGAATCAATGGTACACCATCACGGAGAACGGCAGCTTGCAGCAACGGAGCATGTCGTAACGCCAGCCTCCCTAACGCGAGATACAACAACGTCATTTCGCTGGCCCCATGAGGTTCTCTCCGCTCTGCAATGATTTCACATAGTCGAACCGCAAGACGATTACAAAACACAGGGCTCTCCTTACTGTATGTCCCCATTGAAATCGCGTGCAACATCGCTAATGCTAGCCTAGGTTTTATGGCCCTCCCGCCTAACGGGGAGGAGTACAGATCGACCCTCTCAGCAATGATATCTAAGACCGTGTTCGCGCCTATCTCAGACGCGGCTGATGTGATGTCGGAGAGTTGTCTGCCATCCAATTTGGACCATAAAAACTGCATGTTTCGTGCTACTACCCCCATCAGAACCGTTCCATTTAACGCAGCATCTACCTTCGCAAAACTCTGTAAATCTACAGAGCTAACCACAGTCTTCCGTTCCGCGTTGTGCACCACTTCTGATACCTTCTGGGCAAGTGGAGTGTATGATTGACGAAGTTTATACATAATCTGCTTTTCGGAAAGCTTCTGTCCAAACCTATATTTCGAAGCGGCCCCCGCAAATGAAGCCAACGCATTCAGATGGACCCGGATCTCTTCCATTGACAATGATACCTTTGGATTGGGTTTGATTAAACGAAATACCAACTCCCATGATGGACATCGCACCTCACATTGCAACGCCAGCCCTGAAACCAACCGACTCCTTTCCTCTGCAGAAAATGAAGAAAACATCAGAAGCCGTGCAACCACCTTTCTAAGAACCATCTCCTCTTCAGGAGAACATCCCTGCTGACACAGAGACAACACCGCGATGCATTGGTACATACACACGATGTCCTTCCGCAACACATCGTCCGCTCCCTGTTGAAGTAGATGCTGGAGAACCAACAACGCAACCGGACCAGTAGTCTTCCTCTCCCGAGCACTTCCCTGGAGGAACGACAACGTTGCGTATCCTTCCTTCAGCGTCATCCCCTTTTGCAGCTGCGTCTTGATGCGGGGCAGGACGGCCCCCACCTCCCCTTTCGCTTGCCGAAGAACAACAGAATAAGGGAAAAACTCCTGCACCGAGGCGATTGTCGCGGAGAGCCCCGCCACCTCCACCCCGGTCCGTTGTATTGAGGTGAGAAGCTCCCCGATGTCTTTGCTAGCGGTGGGGTGCATGACAAGCTGTTGGGTATGATAGCCTTCGAGAAGATGCTCTAAACAGGCGGCAGCGGCAATTCGTTCAAAGACCTTTCCACGTTGATTCGCATGCAATAGATCAACACCTTTGCGCTTTACCGCCTGCACCCACGAGGCTGAAGCATGTTGCCTCATATCTCACAAATATCACCTCCGTTATGAGACTATCGAAAAGATTGAATAAGATAAAAGAGAAAAAAAGGGTTTGTATAAAACCCTTATCCCCTTTTCTGCGATTCGTCAAAAAAAGGGGGGGTCAGAGCGGGGGATTGCAAAACAGAGCGTGTCAGGATGCTGCTCGCCTTTTCATAAAATTTTGTTTTGTTTTGGGATAGTGTATTGTTGCAGCGTGGTGTGTTTTAGTCACACACTGTTTAGTGTAATCTGTGGAGGCGGTAGGAGGCAGGGGCAGATGGATGGGGAAGGAATGGGAGAATGCATGGTTATGAATGCAGGCACACCTCCCTGACCCGCGTACGATGCAAAAGCTCCCCCCCGATGAAAGCACAAAAAAGGAAAAAAAGAAAAAAAAAATTGGTCGTTCCATTTCGTCTTGGTATTGTAGGTGAATGGCACCTCTCAGTACAATACCGAATGGCGATAACATATGTGTTCACGAAACTCAGCTGGGATTTTTTTTTTGAATATTTGGCTGTGCCGTGCCTCTTCTGCCGCACAGACGGTTGTTCGGGATGATGTCGGTACCCCATTTTTGCATACTGCAAGGTTAAGGAAGCAGAGGTCTCTTGTATTGGAGATGGGAGGGAAAAGGTGGGCATTAAGAAAAAAGATATGTACGGGGGGAAGGACGTTACTTTCCTTTTCTTTTCGTGAAAGAGAACAGGGAAAAGATTGGAAAGAGGATAGGGGGGGGGGGGGGGGAGAGAGGGGAAATCGTACGACATTCAGTCATTTTTTGACGAGTGAAATGACAAAGTGTTCACTCAAATTGCAGGCAATTCCACGATCCACACCGTATTCACATATAGTTGTCCATGCAGGCACTTCCGACTGACCCACGCACGATGCAAAAGCCCCGGATGAAAGTACAAATGCTCTGCGGCCAACAACAGAAGGTGTAAAAAAAAAAAGAGAAAAAAAAAATGACAAGATGAGTCTAAGCCGCTCTGTGCTTAGGCACCTTTAAAAAAATGGGTGTTAAAATAATAAAATGGACGTTGTAGAACAATCACACAATTTCATGTACGTGGAAGAACACACAAAAAATACACACAGACAAATATTGCATCCCCCCCCCCTGCAGTAGCTACCCTGAGGCCCTGGGGAATCAAAGAGAAACATTAAAAAAACACGCAAAGAAAACGTTGAATGCGCCTCCCCTAGTGCACATCGACAAAAGGAACGGTAGGTGGGCGCAAAGCCAAAATAAAGAAAAGTTTATAAGATGACCCTGCTTAGCCACCTTATAAAGAGAGCAACTTAGAGTCAACACACGTGTGCACACCACCTCTACCCTAACACTGCCTCGGCACGGACACGAAGTTCATCATCAGAGAGAAGCCCGCTTGCAGTACTCCCGGTGTCACCATCACAGAAGGTGACACCTGATCCGCCGTTGGCGGTGTGCACGCTGTTGTTGAAGACCTGCACGAAGGGCACATTACCACAGGTTGACGCATATGCAGAACGACCGTTCTCCATCGCCTGGCAGGTGTTGTCATAGAAGGCGTCATACGCCCCCGCATGGTACGGCCCTATCAGATAACAGCTCTGCACATATGCGTACACGTTGTTGTAGTGGTGGTTCCACGCTGCGTTGAAATCCGCTTTCAGCCCTAACCTGCCATAGATAAAATAGTTGCTATGCGTCAGGTAGCGACTCGACCCATCATCAGTGTCGATCGCTGCGTAGGAACCATAGGTTGCGAGGATGAAGTTGCGTGTAATGGTTCGGAAGAAGGGAAGCACGCTGGGGGCGCCGTTAGCAGGTTTGTGCCCTGGGGTGGGGCCGCCGACGTTCGGTACGGAGGGGTCCGCCAGCATGCCAACCTCCGTGATGTAGGGGAGACGGTCCCAGCTGTTGAACGGACCGTGGTCACCGCTTTCGCGTACACAGTTTGCGATGAGGTTAGCCTCAAGCAGGTCACCCCCACCCATTGCATCATTGAGATTAACACAGGCACGTGGTCCATTGAAGAACACATTCCCTTTCAACGTTGTCCCAATGGTTGCAGCCTGGAACCACATCGAGCTCTGCTTCTGGTACAACCCCACCTCTCTCGCGAGGTTCCCTTCGACGACCGTTTGCCGTGGCTGGGTTCCTCCTCTTGCATCAGGGCCGACAGGAGCACCAAGCCGGACCTTGCAAGCATCATCCAGACAGTCAGAAGACTCCCCCCAGAGGGCCATTGCAGACCCACCAATCCATTGGAACTCATTGCCGCGGATGGCCAGGCCTCTGTGGTAACCCCCTGCGAAGAGACCGTTTCCGTCAAGACGGGTCCAAAGATTGTTTTCAAAGGTAGAGTTCTCAGTGTTCCGTAATGTGACAGCTCCGGACTGCTGAAGCGCCCAGTCGCCTCCAGTAGGAAGGCCGTGGATGTCAGCGGTATCAGTCCCAAGGTATGTCTGTTCAGAATCGCGTAGAATCGTTCCTTTTAAAGAAAAGTTTTTGACGGAAGTGTCTGGGGTCGACCCGGTAATGTTGAAAAGAACTTTCGAGCGGGTGGCAACAAGGTTGAGTGGCGTCTGCAGCGGCGTTTCTGTTGTGTTAAAAGCGTAGTAAAGTGTCGTGGTGGTCTCGTTGTAGTAGTATTCCCCAGCCGCGTCCAGCTCCTCGAGAACGTTCGATATGTACCATTCTTGGCCTGAGCCGGAGCCTTCACCTCCTTGGTTGCAGCCGATTTCGGGGTCGAATAGGAGCTTGGTTCCGTTGCGCGATTTTACCTTGCAGAGGTTGGTGTACCATCTGCCGCCTCCGCGCCAGACGTTCACGACCGCACCTTCCGGGTTAGAGTAGTTCGCCGCCTGCGGGAGGTTGGAGCTAAAGTCAAACCCCTGCGGGGAGTAATGCGCAGTAATCCCTCTGGGCGCAGTTCCGGTACACCAATACCCTGCAGATGGTTTCATATTCTCACAAAATGGTCCGCGGGCGACTTGAAATGCACCCCAATCACCAACTCCCTGCATATTCTCATCGAATCCCGGAAGAGGTGAATAACTCCACGAAACGTTCCTCCAAGAGCTGTTGTCTGTCCGGAGGATGTCGGTTGCTGCTTCGCGTTGAGAAATCTCTGTCCGACTCGGTCCCTGCCATGCAGTAGCGGAAGAGACCCATCCACCTCGGTACACCCCACCTCCCACCAAGTCTAGGGTATCATACAGGGCGGCAGAATCTTCGGGGCTTCCATTTGGGTATTTTGCACGCACTGCGCGTCCTCCGTTTACCCTTAACCCATTGAAGGCTCCAAGGTCGGCTTTGTTGTGGTCTTTTAAATCAATCTTCCATATATTATAAGAGGTGAGATGTGTCGCAACAGAGCCAGCTTTGACAATAGGGGCCCAAGAGGAGGAGGTTTGGGAAAAGCATTGGTTTTTGTAGTCATCATCGAGAGGGCCAAGCCAGGTGATCGAATGGACCGAGGATTTCCCCTTTGCTGCAACAAAGCATTCTTCTGCAGAGTCAAAGGTGCCAATATACGTTATATAAGCACTACTGTTTCCTGGTCCTACCAACTCAGCTTGGACGTTACTGCGGTCCAGAACCGCCTCCCAAGATGGGTCAGCAACCCGGTGCTGTACCCATCCCTCTCCAGGAGCTGATACAGGAACCCCACCACTCAACACCACCTCTTCGCCTTCAAAGTTCTGCACAGTGACATACGACAGCGAGTTGTCGATCAACAGCTCGGACACATGGTACGCTCCTTTGCGCATTAATATGACGGTCGGGCGTTTTTCGGTTGCTTTTCCTTTTGCAAAGAGAAGGGCATCCTGAAGGGTAGGAAAAGGGTTTGCCTTGGTACCGGAAGGAGGCAGGGTGGTGGTGGAATCGACATAGATTAGAGTGTGTGTTGTGTCGGAGGGTGTTGGGTAAGTGGGGGGTGTCCACGTGCCGGATTGCTGGGATGGAATGGGAACGCCACATTCCTGAAGCTGTAATGCGTCGTAAAGCTCTCGAAACGCTCCTCGAGAGGGAAGTGTTTTCATTCCAAAGCTGTACGCCTGTTTTCGCATCGAACAATCATAGCTGAGACTCACCCCCGCTGGGGTACCTGACAACTGAGATGAATCGCTGTGCACTGTCCTCGCCAAGATATGACATAATGCCATCGCAGCAATGGACGCCATCTGGGGGAAACAAAATGGAAAAAAAAAGGCCAAAAACCGGGCCAAAAAGAATGTCTTTTTGTGTTATCCTTAGTGGGAGTGGAGGTGGTGGTGGTGGAAAAATGGGAAGATCGGAGATTGGATTTGGGGGAAAAAAAAATGTTCTGTTGTGTTTAGCTTTTTGAGAAAACAGAATGTTTTCTTTTGGAAGAGAAGAAAGAAACTGAGAAGATGATCTGGGCCTCCGTGAGGAGGTCAGACACATCCTGTAAAATGTACAGATTTTGGGTTTTGAGGGGGGGGAGTGGGGCATTCTCTTTTTTGGTATGCCTTGTTGAAATATTGTGAAAGTTTTTGTACAAATCTCCAAAAAGTAAAATCTTGGAGGTAGAAAACATGTAGAAGTATTGAGGGAATGCGGCCACTCAAAAAAAAAAAAAAAGAAAATAAAAAGGGTGGTTGAAACTAAAACGCAGCTCGGTCGAGCTGCAAAAGGGGGTGGACCTCATCGTTCATCAGCGGACGCAGGCACTGGAATAACTAAATAAAATGGCAAAGACGGCGGCTGAGACATAAATAGGAAACCTGGTACACACCATTCGTTTTTTTCCTCTTTCTTCATCTTTTTTTCACACCGTCATCGATACTGTTGAGTACACAGACCGCGTGGTAAACCTCTTTAGATCCCTTGGTATCAGATCCTCACTTTGCAATACGTTCTGTGCGTTCCCTGCAAAGCCAAGCTTTGCCCGCTTCCTCTTCTCCTTCTCCCGTACATTACCTTCTTCTTCTTCCTCCTCTTCCTCAGCTTCGAAGTCTTCTGCCTCGACTTCTGCCACCTTCTTCACTGCTTTCCCTACAGAATACTTTGTTGTCATCTGCTTCAACCGCCGTGCTAATACTGGGGCTTCTTGAGGAACTTTACGCAATTTTGCAGCAAACAGCTCTTTCGCAAAGGCAATCCCTTCGTTTGCATTAGGAGACGCTGGAATGTCATGATGCACTTCCTTCCCCGCAGCTGCCTCCAATCTAAGCGATCTCGACAACCCGAGAGGAGAGGTTAACGTACTGTTCGCATTATGGAAGCCTTGAAACTGATGAGGACGGTGCGCCTCGGTTGATTCCCTTCGGTTCAACATAAGACGTTGCGAAAAATCGAAGGAGCGAAGTTCATGACGTCGCCCTGGAAAGACGTGCGCAGATTCTACGGTATCACTGTCATTAATCTCTTTGCGAAATTTCTTCGCAGCTTCGAATCTTCGACTCTGCCGTTTAATGAGTGTCGGGCAAGGAAGAGGTGTAGTTATAGCGGGAAGCTCTCCTCCGATCATTCCTAACCTTCTGAGATTCTGATCCAACCTCTTTAGCTTCACTGCAAGCAATTCATCGCGGGTATGACGACGCGACTCCGATGTCTTCTTTGCCCCCGACGCAATAACAGTGGTCTTCCTCGCTGCAGCGATCGGCACCGTTAACGTCTTCGCCACCCTCACCTCAAAGACAGAAGGTGCAGAGTCACTTCCTTCTGACGGAGCGTCTTCGTCATGACCCTCTCGCTTCATGATCCCCATGAAGGAAGCGCTCTTAAGTGAAACCCTAGCACGATGTGTCAGAAGTTCTCGATCTCGTGTACTGTTTTTGTGGATTGTAGGTTTGTGAGTATTTCCGTTCGGTGCAGCGCTACTTTCAGAAGTAGAGTTAAACATCTGTGCAAATTCGCCATAAGAAATACAGCCACTCCCATCAGTGTCAACCTCTTTGATAAGTTTGTCGATATCCAAAGATAAGTCAAAATTCTTGACCATCGTGGAGAGAAGAGAAGAAGACACCTCACCATCCTTCTCAGGACTCCCACCCATCGCAACGAAGGCTTGTACTGTGTCCGAATCAGGCGGGGCGGGTTGGAAAAACTTTGCTTTTTCGGCTTCGATTGTTCGAACAAAATCGTCAAACCCTATGAAAGAGTCGGGATAAGGTAATAACGTTTGCATATATTCATCGGTAGGGCATTGTCCAAGCATTTGGAGAACGTTACGCAGTTTCCACAAAGAGTCAATCCTGCCAAATCCATTGCGTAGCACATGAGTGTTAAAGGCTTCACCACAAAGGTCGAATTCATCGGAAGTCAGCTTTGGGCTTGGGGCCATTTTTTTTGGAGAAAAGGAGAAAAAAAAAAGAGTTGATGGAAAGAAGGAGATGAACCTGAACCTTATCCTATCAGGCCTCCCGATCGTTTTGGAATTTTGTTTTTTTGTGGAAACAAAAAAAAAGGGGGGGGTTTGTGTGGAGAGGTGTAGGTGTGGATTTGTGTTCTGTGTTTTAGTAGTTGTACTTTACTGGGGGAAATGGGGGGTGGGAGGGGGGAAAATAGTTGTGGGTATTGTAAATAATAATTGAGGAGTGAGGAATGGTTCTTTTCTGGTTTGGGAAAGCATTTTTTTTAAAAAAGAGAGAGAGAAAAAAAAACAAAGAAACGTTCAGGCAGTAGGATGAGTGCGTTCTGTGCAGATATGAGAAAAATTTTTTTTGAACAGTTTTGTAAGATGAACCTAAGCCTCGGGGAAGTGCTTAGTCACCAAAAGGATGAAGGCTTGAAAGATGGAGGTGTGCCTCTCTCGAGCACATTTACACATATGTCTGAAGAAAAGGTTTGTAAGATGAACCTAAGCCTCGGGTGCTCAGTTCTTGCACAAAAAGAGAGAAAAAAGGAGAGGGGGAAACCAACCTAAACGAAGAAACACTGGAGGGTGGGATATCCAACAAAGTGGTGAGAGGAGTCAAATCATGTGTTGTTTTTTTCTTCTTCTTTTTTTGCATTTCTCATAAATTTAATTTATGAGTGGACAAAAACTTTTGTCACTTGGTCGGTAGTAAATTGCGTGCATATTTTTAACATTTTTAACAGCTCACAACCCATGGTTATTTTTAGTCGTAACTTCTCCTTTTTTTTTGCATGCGCACATACTTTCCCCCCCTGTTACACCGACCAAGAAAACCTTTTTTTTTTTTGTCCACCCCGTTCCTTTGTTCTATTTTTTTCGAGCATCTTTTTATGTTAAAATGATGCCATTTTATTTTGAGTTATGTTGCCTCCTTCATCCTCCCTCCCCAACCCCTCCCTACCCTCGCTTTCTTTTTCACCCCCCTTCACAATGGCACACAGTGGTGTCTTCTTTGTTCTCTCTGTCTCAGGCAAGCATCACACCCACAAATAAGCACAGCGCAGAGGTATCCGTCGCCGAACTAAAAAATAATCCGCACATTTGCTATTCAGAAAAAGGGAAATGAAATCCGGGCTGATCCAGGCTCCATTTCTGGCTTCAAAAAAAAAAAACAAAAACAAACAAAATGTTCCCACAAACAACATGGGAGAATCTCTATATAATATGGGTAGTGGTACGTGTCTGTTTCATCCCCTTCGTTCACTAGGAAGAGTACCGTAACTCGTAAAAATTATTTGAACATTTTTACGGTTACGGTAAATCATCATGTACTTTTTTTTTCAGAGAAAGCAGAGTGAAACACTAAGTACCCTTTTGCCTCTTTTTTCCTCCACGGCTTTGTGAGAAGAGGTGAACGCGCCTCACAGGACATACACCTTTTTCAAGAAAAAAAGATCGGGTATTTTGTTTGTGCGCTCAAAGCCGGGAAAACAAAAAGGTGAAAAAAATTGTGTTAAACTGAAGTACGGTTGTTGTGGTAAATTGAGTACTCAAAGAAAACAAGCGAGCTTCTGTCTTTTTTCAATCCGTTTTTGTTTGCCCTGCAGCGCTGTCTCCAATCTTTTCAGAATTGACAACAAAAAAAATCCATCAGATGAACACAAAGCCTCTGCTTTAGTCAACCTTAATCTTAAAATGCGGGGCAAATCAGAGTAGAAAATACACAATACTGCCAAAGAAAAACCACCACCACAATACCCACCCCCCCTCCCCCACAACACAACACCGCTGGGTTCTCTTTTTACCCCCCTTTTTTTTCTAGAATCTCTAAAATTTCCCCTATCCACCCCAACCCCACAAAAGACACCCCTCCCCTAACACCGTTAGCTTTGATAGCTTTCCTCTATCGGAGGTAGCGCCGAGGAGACGTTATCGACTGCGGCTGGGAGGGTGGTTGCAGGGTCGACCTGCGCTGGGAGGTCCTGTTTGACTTCGTCCTTTTCCTTCTTCTTCTCCTTCTCTTCTGTCTCCGGGGGTGCATCACCTAGCCCGCCTACCTGAACCATCATGGTATCCTCTTTGGATGCCGACTCTGGTGGTGCTATGTCATCGTAGGTGTGGGCTGGTCCGACCATCTCTTCGTCCGCTCCGTGGTCGATACCACTGTGGCCTGCGGTGCCTTGGAGGCTGTCTGCGAAGAGATCATCGCTAGAGGAACGTTCTACAGGGCGTTGGAGGTTTGCTTCAGCCTCTTTGGGGGACTCTTCCCCTTCTTCGTCGCTGGTTAACTCTCCGCCACCGATTTTTGACATAGGATCAGCGTGGGTTGTTGATTCGATGTTGTCAGAATCATTGTATTTGCGGCTCAGAACGTTGACAGGAAGGATTGAAGTGGAGCCGCGATTTGCTGGGGCAGGTTTGGAGATGAGGTGGTGGACAAAGAAATTCGCTGCAGCGTCGAGGAAGAAGTTTGGTCGGTCGTCGTTGTGTCCCCCTTCTACCCGCATGAAAAAGCATTCCCCCGCATACGCCTCTTGAATCTTTTTTGAATGTTCTTGAGGTACCATTAAATCTTCATCTGCATGAACAATTAATGCGGGAACATCGCTTTGTGCAGCGTATTTCACTGTGTTTAAGTCATATATGTCAAAGCCGACTCGCTCCAGAATAGAATCCCTCATATTCCCGATCGCCATTTTCAGCAACCATTTTGGCACCCACGATTTATAGCCGAGAGCAAGTTCAATCATGAGCTCGGAAAGCTCGCTGTACGGCGAGTCGCAGACAATCCCGCCCACAGTTGGGTCTTTGCTTGCGTACATTATGCTGGTTACTGCACCCATAGAGCGGCCCCATAGACCTATCTTGGAGACACGCTTGGTTTGGTGGAGGTGGTCTACAATCGCAGCTAGGTCCTGTTTTTCGAAGAATCCGAGGGATACGTACTCACCATCGCTCTGACCGGACCCACTGAAGTCCAACGCAAAGAGCGTGATCCCTAGGGGGAGCAAGACCGGAACATAATCCAAGGCGTCCTGCCGAGACCCGCAGTTGCCGTGGAGGTAGATCACGCAGGGTAGGGCATCTGCCTTGCGTTGTGATGGGGTCGGTTCGAAGTGCGAGCACTGCAAGGTTTGTCCACGTGGGTTGGTTACAGTTTTGTCAGTGCGTTCATAGATACCGTCGTCTATCCGGAAGATCTGTGAGGGTGTGTGGGGATGTTTGAAAGTTGTTGCGTTTGAATAGATATGTGGAAAGGGGGTATGACGAAGTTGTGTGGTGTGGCTGATTCGCACTTCTTGCGTACTGTGCACCCCCATTCAACCATTGTAGGTGAAAAATGGTAGAATTTTTTTAAAGGGGTGAAATGGGTGTGTATGGATTTCGAGATTATCTCAATTATCTCGCCCAAGATTAAAAGTGGCTGCCCAACTCCTCAGGCAAGACACTGGCGTGATGGGCTTTGGTAATGAGCACTGCCTTTTTTTTCGTATCTCTGTGCTAAGTCAATCGATTTAATTTTTTTTTCAAGGTGATTGACTAAATAGAACAGCAGACTTGAAATTGAACCACCCTCTTGTGACAGTGCACTGTGGGGGTGGACTCCAACCATGCAGTCCCACATCTATTTTCGTGGTTTTAGATCTGATATTAAAACATTACCTGTGGACCCATAGAGCTGACTTCATACTCCCGCCGCTGAGGACGAACCACAAGACTGCACACCTCCTCCCATTTTTGGGAGAGCTTTTGCATGGTTGTTAGGGATGCGCAAGATGGTCTTTAGATCACACCAAATAGAGGAAAAGGGATGAAACAGAACAGAGCGAAACGCCCTTTGGTTGCGTTTGTGTAATGGTTTTCGGTGCAATGTGTTGTCTGGAAGGGTGGTGGTGGTGGGTAGTGTGATATTATTAACTTTGCACGGCATTGTTTTGTACCCAAACGCAGGGTGTTTCCTAATTTTGGAAATTTTCCGGAAAATTCCGACATCCGGAAGCAAATTTTTTCCCTGGAAAAAAAGTGGGTTTGCCGAAGTGGCCAAGTTCTTGGTGTTGGTCAAAATGAGTGTAAGGAAAAGGGGACCAGGTAAATCCCACAACTCAGATTTTCTCTCCTGATCCTGAAAACATGAAAATGCCCGAAAACACCGGCATTTGCATTTTCGGAATCCGCCCGTTCTGTGGTGGGGTCAATTTGACGAAATGGACAAGTCCTTGGTTTTGGTCAAAACCCGTCAGTGTAAGGTAAAGAGGGGCAAGTGTTTGCCTGTAGAAACTGGTAGGAACAGGCAGCGCCGCAGGCGCACGGTACCCAACATCGGTGAAAATAAAAATTCCCGAAAACTGCTTTATTTGAATGATTGGAGCGATCCAGAACAGCGAACATACTTTTTTCGGGAAAATATCAAAAAATAAGCACTTTAAATACGTCCCTAATTTTTTCCCGCAAATTTTTTCCCTGGCCAATTTTTTCCAAATCCCCGGAAGCGGAAGCAAATTAGGAAACACCCTGCCCAAACGTTTTGAAAAAAAAAACCTCTTTTGTGGATATTCACAACACGATAGTACCCACAGAGAAGGAAGGGTAAGGCCAATCCGAAGTATTTTAGAAGGTATAAATGATTTTTTTGGCCTAAAAAAAAAAAAGGCAACCTTTTTTTTTGCTGTCGCTTGAGATTACATAAATCTACGTTATTTATGAGACTATTTCCTTCTTTCTCTCCCCCATTTTTTTCCCCCTCTCACTTCTTCGCATCCTCACCAAAGACGCCACCCCACGTCGACTTATCCTTTTTGTTCGCAGCTGAACGTGCTATATGGAGTTGTGTCCTGAGATTCGCAACGTCATCTGCGTATGAGGGATCACTCACCTTTGCGAGATCCACTTCAGCCTTTTCAAATTCCGCCACGTTGCAGTAACAGGTGGCACGACGGAGGAGGAGTTTTGGTGATGCAGACGTTGCCGCCGGCGCGGGTGTCTCTGATATGGGTCGTATGCTTCCAGGCACACCACTGCCAAACCCTCCGCTTGTCCGTCCCAACACAGCGTCTGCAGGAGCCTCGAGAAGTGCGTCCAACACTTCGATCGCACGACGGAACTCAGCACGCTTCAAATGCACTAACGACAGATTGCTCCGAATCGCAGTAGCAGCCTCCTTCAAGCGCTCCTGCTCCTGCGTGCCCAGCCCGAGGGCGACGTCGGCATAACGCAGCCCAGCAGTATACCACACCTCGGCACGTTCGTATTCTTTGTTCTTCAAGTGTGTGTTCGCTGTTTCCTTGAAAGTGCAAGCCTGGTTGATCTTCCCCTCCAAGTCAAGCTCGTATGGTTGAGGAAAGTTTGTGATCGAAGTGACCTTGATGGTGCGTGTCGTCGCAACACCGTTTGCCTGACGGTATTCAACAGAGGCCACTGTGCCCAGCTTCATGCGGCGTACTGCTAGTTGGAGTGGTGCGTCGAGGTCCCAGTCTCCAAGGACACCGGAGGAGGTTGTGTCTCCCTCTTCTATTGTAACTTCTGCCATCTCGTATGGCCACGCCCCGGTCCCGCCTTCGAGGACATCAAAGAGAACAACATAGTCGCCATCTTCGTTGATGTTGATTGCCATTGTGAAGGTGTTCTGTGGGTGAGGTGAGGTGAGGTGGTGGAGGTGGTGGAGGTGGTGGGTGGTGTAGGGGGGTAGGGGGGATCTCAGCCGGTGTTCATTCGCATGTGAAGGCATGGCGTGCACTCCTTGCGTACACACATCACAGCTTCTGGTTGTGGAAAGGTCTGGAGTGGGGGTGTGGGAAGAAGAATCTCAGCCGGTGTTCATTCGCATGTGAAGGCATGACGTGCACTCCTTGCGTACACACATCACAGCTTCTGGTTGTGGAAAGGTCTGGAGTGGGGGTGTGGGAAGAAGAATCTCAGCCGGTGTTCATTCGCATGTGAAGGCATGGCGTGCACTCCTTGCGTACACACATCACAGCTTCACTTCAAAGTCCATACGAACACAGAGTCAGACAAAGAAACTCCCTCCCTTTTTTTTTAAATCTCGTTTCTTCTCACATAGCAACGGTAGGAAATCATGTTGCAAAATCGTGAACTAGCATAAGACACACACCAGCCCCCCCACCCCTCTTACTCTCTCTCCTCCCACCGGGCGACATTGCGCGTCAGAACAGTTATGAGAGAAAAGTTTGCAGGATGGGCCTAAGCCTCACAGTGCTTATCCTGTCTATCCTCCAAAAAAAAAATTCACTGAAAGCTTTTATTGCAATATGGGAAATTACAACCAAAAGCACATCACTAAAGGGGGGGTTAACTGACAAAAAAAACTTACTTTACCCCTTATTTTTGCACAACTCTATTACGTTTGCACATGCACACTAAAAAAATAAAGAATGCTTTTCAGTACACATGCGTAGAGGTGAATGAAGGGGGGAGGGGAGGGCTGCCCTCCATGGGAACGTGGGATAAAAAACTTTTCTTTGGTTCTTAGACTACTATCGCTAGACTGCAGCCACGATTTATTTTTTCACAGGATCCTTAAGGAGAGAGGTAACCGTAGGATAAAAGCGAACCCCTGTAAGATGAATGCGCCTCCCATGCACACATCGTTACCAGAGCACCAAGCATTGAATGTGCACACACCCATGGGACACACAGTGTACGTATACAACATCCTTTTGCCCCAAGGAAATATAACAGTTTTTGTTTTTTTTTTTCAAAAAAAAAATGGGGGTGAAAGAGATGAAAAGTTGGCAAGATAAACCCAATACTCTGATTTAGGCTTCTTGTATAAAATGTGAACTATCAAATATGTCTAGCCCGCATGTATAGTGGGGGCGATGCTCCATCTCTGAGGAACTACCCACAGCTGCCTAACGACGCGCGATGCATACATTTGTTTGTGCGTAAATGGTGTTCCGGAGGGGCCTTTTTTTGACATATCCTTGACAGGTATTCAGGAACACCAGTAAAGCGTGCAATAAATATTTCTGTGGTATTTTTTATTACTGCAATACGCTCCCATTGACTACCTCTGGCTGAAGAGGAAAACCTCTTTGAGGCCAAAAAAAGACAAAAAAATCTCGGAATAAAATAAAACAAAATTGGCATATGGAAAGAGTCTGTAAAATAGACAAAAAGAAAGAACAGCGTTTGTACGATGAATGCACCTCTCGTGCACACATACACATACACACCCATGTGGCCATATTCTGCGCAAGAATTACCCCCTATTTGGTTATCAAACACACATTTTTAAGAACCAGCATAGACCTAGGGGTCATTGTAAGAAAAGTTAAAAAAAAAGGGGGGCAAAAGGTGAAAAAAAGCTTCTGTTTTTTTTGTCCTGTACTTTGTTACTCGAGTTACCATATTTTCACCAAACGGTGTGCGTAACTTTTAGTATCGACTTACTTGCCGTGGTGGTTCGTCCATAGACCTAGGGGTCGGGAGAGCTGCGTTAAATATGAGAGCTCCCAAGGATGAGCTACACAAGACGAAACGCCCTTTTTTTTTCCTTTTTTCCTTTTTTCCTTTTTCCCTGTTGTTGTTGCTGTTGTACCGACAATCGCCCACCTTGAGGTAGGTCCTGTGGACATAGTATCGCCCGAAGTGTCATTTGATAGAGTTTTGTTGTATTCAAAGAAAAGTTGAAAGTGCAAACGCCTCGCCGTTCATCGACGGACGCAGGGGCACTGGGATTTAAATACCACTAAACTCCACCAAAAATTTCAGGCAAATCAAAGTGGTTTGACTCTAGAAAGTAGCGCTGTATCTCTCTCTCTCTCTAGGTTGTTTATTTTTGGGATTTGAGAAAAAGTACGCAAAAAAAAAAAAAAAAAAGCAGCTAGTGAACAGAGTGCGCATTCACCCATCCCCATAGTGAGTAAAGGTGTAGCGTACATTTTATTTGAATGAACATGAACTTTTAAAAGAAAAGACGTTTGCAAATAACACAGGCACAACGAAACGGATTATGGACAAAAAAAATTTTTAGACACCTCAAACAGGGCTAGAATAGAAATGCTTCACAGACAACCTCAGAGGCGTTAGTTTGTTGTATTGACAACCAACCCCCATCAAGATGGTGGGTTGTCATCACAAAGGGGGTCACATGCCCCATCTTGGATATCACTTTTCAAAGAAAAAGAGAAGTTGAAAGTGCATAACGCCTCACCGTTCATCGACGGACGCAGGGGCATTGGTTCACCGCGGGTTATCGAACCCCAGAGAGCACTTAACCTTCAAAGAAGAAAAAAAATGCTTGGAGCAAAAACAAAAGGGGGTACGAAACGCCATCAGGCAAGGAATTCAACGTAAAACATAAAAAAGGAAAGAACTACACAAAGTGGGGGGGAGATACCATGTTTGTGAAATATATTTAAAATACTGTACAAATTATTACTCTGAGGCAGACTAAAAAGAAAAAAAACTGGAATGCCCCGAACGTCAGATTTGTCCCAGTTTTATTCCGTCCCAAAATAATCATTTTTACGGTAATTTTAAACACGGTCAAGGGGGGAGCAGATCAAAAAAAGAAAAGTTTATAAGATGATCCTAAGCCTCTCGTGCTTAGTCACCTTATGTTGAAAAAGTGAAGTTATTAATGCAGGGACCTCCGACGTACGATGCCAGCCATCCGAATGAAAGCACAAAAGTACCCTGCGGCCAACAAAAAAAAAAATGCCCCATCCCAACATAACTACAGCAAAACAAACAAAAACGATACCAAAACGGATGAATCTCACTGGGACACACACACACACACACACCCAATGACCTTCAACATCTATGAACAATGCCCATTCATTTCAGGCACACTTTTTTTCTTTCGTACATTACTTTTTGTTTTGTTTTCCACAAAAAACGTTAACCCTCCGCTCAGGGAGTACCGCCTCCTTCCCCCTGCCCTCACCTTTACCTCTCTCATCCAACCCAAACACATTATTTTTCTCTCTCTTTTTTTGCATACTTACATGCAAAAATCATTCTGTATTAGCATAGTGTGTAACAAGAAACAGTGGAAGATTGCACAAACTGTGGCAACACAACCGAGGCAACTACACTATTCCAACAATTTATCAGAAAAAAAAATCATGTTACCCGAGCCATCGTACACTCAAAATATCACCCTCCCCCTGCTAGGGTGTTTATTCCCCTTTTTTTTATATTCCTACGAAGCTTGCTTTAAAGGGGAAATAGTATTACCGGTACGGTCGCCAATCATCCCTCAAAGAGGATGATTGTGCAATCAACGAAAAAAACCTTTTTTCCTTTTACTTACCTACCGATCCTACTATTTCTCTCTCCCTGCGGTACTATTTCCGGAGCATTCTCCCAATTCTCTCTTTTGCTTCACTGCGTCTCCGTTTTGTCCCTCCTGCATCATCTTTGAGGTCTAGGTTGTGTGTGCAGAAGTCTAAGGGGGTTTGACCATTTTCGTTTAGTGCTGATGGATTTGCACCGTGCTCTATGAGAATCTCTGCGATATTGTCAAAGCCTCGGATGGCAGCGATATGGAGGGGTGTTGAACCACCTGCCTTTTGCGCATCTATGAAGTTCGCAGGTGGCTCGTATTGGTCGGTCTTGGTGAGGAGGACGAGGAGAAGGTCAGCGCGGTTCTTCTCTGCGCATTTATGCACAGCGTTGCATCCATCCGACAGCTGGTGCCCTATGCTCTGTAGCAAGGCGTCGTCCTTCATCATGCGCCGTAGCATCACCAAGTCTTCGTCCTTCTTGTTCGTCACAGGGCCAGATATAGCACCTGAAACACACGTCGCAACATTAGGGGGAAGCTCTTTAGGATGTTTGCCTCCCATTGTTTTAGTTTATTTTTCTCTGAAATTTTTGGGAGGGGGGTGGAGAGATGTGGTCTGAGGGAGATAGAGATTACCTAAAGATTACCTATAAAAAAAGCCCCGCGAAGGAGTCAGTCAGAGACAAATGAAAAGCTAAAAAAAAAGGACACCGAGAAAATTCATATATTGCAAGGACAAAGTAGGGAGCGGATTGGCAAACGCGACACTGTACGTAACCAACAGCTTGCACATATTCTAGATAATACTACTGCTAAGGCAGAGGAAACTCCGTGACAACACTTCAAAAAGAAACTTTCCAGGTTGATGCATTGGCTACGGACTTCAGTTAAAGAACCTGGGCCCTGACAGTGCAACTCTGACCAGAGTCACTCAGTGCATGCCGATTCAACTTCCTGACGTATCAGAAGGCTCATAAGAAGATATTCGCCGGACAGAGGACAGCCACGGAACAGGACCTAACGCGAACAGAAGGAGCAATCCAAGCAGCACGAAGGACCATGAACCTGACAGACGACAACAGAAAGACCATCAGAACACACATCGAGGCAAAGAAGCACCAAGATACGCCCACATACGACGAGAAGAGCCCATTGTTTTTGCCACTTGCAGAGAAGACGAGAGCAGGTCATAGAGAAGGAGGCAAAAAACGGAGACTCCGAGGGATCCAGTTCTAGCAGTCGACGTTCAAGGGCAAATAGAAGACAACTCTGAAATCGAAGAGGGAGAGATGGGAAAAAGGGGGTAGGTGGGAGAGGTGGCGGTTTTTCTTTTTAGGATTGATTTCTACGATTCTCCTTGTTTTTGCTTTTTTTTGGCATTCCTTTTTCGCACACCCGCCGTCGTTGTGTTCCCACAGGGTAGGGGGAAAAAAACGGTTAAGGGGGGATGTGCGTTTGTAACATATTGAGTTTTGTGGACCAACATGCTTACTCCTCCTCCTCGTCAAGGTGGATGTTGTAGTACCTCAGCTGGTAGTTGTGCTTCTTGGTGGACACAGGGCGGAGGTAGTCACGGAGCTTCTCCTGCTTCAGGAACTTACGGGTAAGGAACTTCAGGTAACGCTTGGCGAAGAGCACCTGCAGGGGTGGTGTTGTGGTGTTGAAGCTATTTGAATAATAAGCACGGCAAAAGGCAAAAATCCAAAACAATAGAAATATGGGCAAATCTTATCTTTCAAAAGGGGCAAACTTAAGAAGAATACAAATGCAGGGGGGAAATGCCCCTTCCAAATTGAAGTCCTCACGACAAATGCAACGTTTTGTCATTGAAAAAAGACCGGTTGGAACTGGGTAAACTTGAGTCAACAATTTAACAATGCAGTCTGGTGGATGTACTAGGTTTTGATTAGGAAAAAAAGGGTGTGATTTGATGTGGCAGCAACTCTGCTGTGGGAGAAGCCACAAGGAAGAATGTGTGCGGGATCAGCGAAAAGCTTTTAATTCATGAAATATTCAGGTGAAACACGGACGTAGCTTGTTTGTTGTCATCATGTCTGTCTCTTGTGGGTGTGCAGCGCAGACGCTTCACACAACTGCGTTTGAAAGCATTGTGCTTCGTTTCTAAGAGGAACATCGCCCGAAAATGATATTCCGATGTCCGCCCTTTGCGGTAGCCCTACGCTAGCCTTATGGTAGCTATGGGGAGGGTGGGATACAATACCTTGAACTTGGTGACGACGATCTCCTTGTCCTTGGCGGCAATCTCGCACTTTCCTCCGAGCTGTCCGGTCTTTCCCTCAACCTTCAGGTGGTCGGTCAGGTAGGTGGCGAACTTGGTCATGGTGTCCGCGGTGATGACGTCGTCGTTCATGGGGATCGAGCAGTCGATGGTGTAGATCAGCTTACCCGCCTCCGCGCGCTTCACACGGGAGTCCACGAGCTGCTTGCGCTGGGTCTTGGTCTGCTTCGGCATTTTAGAAGGAGTTGTTTCTTGACAGATACCTGCAACTTTCACTGAAGGGGGTTGGATTGTATAGAGGAAAGCGGCACGAATGGGTTATGGTGTATACAAAGGGTGGGAGAGAGAGAGATTTTTTTTGTTTTTTGTTTTGTTGTTTTTTTTTTTTAGCCCCGAACCTCGAAGAATGCACTTCGAATACAAATGAAAAAAAAAAAAATGACCAAAATAAAAGGAAGAAAAAAGCCCCGAAAAATAAAAACGCTGAAAATCATAAAAGGAAGGTCGATATCTGAAAAATTGAGATCCCGGACACATTATTTTTGCATCTTATCAGGGACTCCTTGTGGACACCCAGGTCGCCTTCGTTCGTTTACGTCCGACAAGGTTCTGATAAGGCATGATAATTGACGTTGAAAAACCAAAGAAGCTTTGTGATTAGGGTACTGCTGATCGGTACAAAAGAAAGCGTGCAGTAGCCGAGCTTCTCGTTTGCTTGGGCAGACCCAACATTAGCCTGTCGGCTGATCGTGCCAACATGCTTACTCCTCCTCCTCGTCAAGGTGGATGTTGTAGTACCTCAGCTGGTAGTTGTGCTTCTTGGTGGACACAGGGCGGAGGTAGTCACGGAGCTTCTCCTGCTTCAGGAACTTACGGGTAAGGAACTTCAGGTAACGCTTGGCGAAGAGCACCTGCGGGGGTGATGTTGTGGTGTTGGTAGGGATAAAATGCCCAAGAAATGCAAACTAAAATGATAATAATAACAGAGCGTGAAAATACACAACTCATTCGTTGGCTGTGTACCAGGTTCACAGGGGAGCGGAGAGTGGACCCCCGAAACAATCATTTCCTACCAGGGTAGATCCTTATTTTCGCTAAAAACGCTAAAAACCCCAGATTTATTTTCGTTTTTTTCCTTTTTTTTCTCTCCCGTTTTTGAAATTTTTCCGCGCAGGCCTGACGCTAACTTTCAGGTTTTTGGGAAATCGTGGGGGTTGATGGTTTGTCCGCTCGCGCAGCGAGCGGAAAAATTGAGTGACGGTCTAAAAAAAAAAATCCAACAAGCAGGTTGGTACTGTACTGAGGCAGAATAGTGGTGTTTTTTTACACATCTCAGCTGTCGTATAACTAAACCCCAGGGGATAATATAGGTTTTGGGGGTTTTCGCTGAAACTCGGTCGAGCCCAACCCAGCTCGTTAGGGCCTCCGGCGGAATGTGAGAATTCCTCGGATCCTACTGCGGAGTTCGGCACTGTATTGATATTTGCACCAGGCACGCGCAGTGACAGTATATTTACGAAAAGAAACGGCGGTCGTGGCACCCATGGCGAAGCCACGGTACGCAACATTTCTGAAAATGTTGCCATAAAACGGCACTGTCATTGGTAATTTTCAACAGTTACCGTAAATTTTACTTCCAGATTTTGCTGAAACGAAAGTTTCTGGCGAAGCCACGGTACGCCAACATTTCAAAAAATTGCGCTCAAAATTGCACATTTTTACTGCCAAACAGGGCTGCAAGCTGCGCCGCAGGCGCACGGTACGCTACTTTTATTCTTTCGCATGCTTCCTTTTCCTTCGGCATTTGAACAATTAAATCACATTCTGGCTGTGACCCTTGTCGGACACTGCGCCCTCTGACAAGGGTAATACTTTCTAGAAACATTCTGAAAAAAAGTGGTAGCCCGGCATTAGCAAGAAAATTTTCAAAATTAAATAGGCACCAGCAGTTTGGGTAGGCGAGACCGCATTGGGTGAACCTCCGCGAGCGCAGCGAGCGGAAATTTTTTTTCGCAGTTTTTGGGCAAAGTTCAAAATCCCACCAAAAATTAAGTGGGGATTTTCGACAACAATACTGGGGCCCTATGGGTTTTTGGATTTTGGCCTAACAGTGTTGTGTTTCTGCCTTGGTCCGGTTGAAGTCTTTATTACTGGATCTCATACTCCGTACAGGTGACTCATACCCGACCTTTAACACACACGCACTTCTTCGAAACCTCCACCCTCAGCACCAACCTTTTTACAATGGTCCGCTTTGCGGGTTTGTGGACATAGTAATTGTGTTCTTCAAAAATATGCTTCAAAATTGTCTTATGCAAGGTGACACTGACTCATTGGTCCTTGTCTTATGAAGTGAAGACAAATATTAAAGGGGCATTGGCGGGCCGAAGGCCAGCCAAAAAAACGGTAGCGAACTTTTACTTTTTTTCCTTTTGGTTTTCCCCTTATTTTGACTTTCCGGATCGATTGCGGACCGTGGTGGTGCCACTCTGTGGCTGGAAATTAGTAGGTAACCAAAAAAATGGGCCAGAGAAAAAAGGAAAAAAAAAAAGGAAAAAAAAATAAAAACTCTCGAATCCTTATTTTCACTTTCGCTAAGGATCTACCCTGATTTCCTACAATACATTTTTTCAAAGTTTGCATCTGATGCCCACCCGCTTTCTCGTAGTGTAAAAACCCCGAAGTTGTGACAGTACAAAGGTCTCGAGGACGCAGGCACTGAGGGGGAAGAGGATGGGGAGGGTGGGATTCAATACCTTGAACTTGGTGACGACGATCTCCTTGTCCTTGGCGGCAATCTCGCACTTTCCTCCGAGCTGTCCGGTCTTTCCCTCAACCTTAAGGTGGTCGGTCAGGTAGGTGGCGAACTTGGTCATGGTGTCCGCGGTGATGACGTCGTCGTTCATGGGGATCGAGCAGTCGATGGTGTAGATCAGCTTACCCGCCTCCGCGCGCTTCACACGGGAGTCCACGAGCTGCTTGCGCTGGGTCTTGGTCTGCTTCGGCATTTTAAAAAGTTTTGGGTTGTGGGGTTTGTGTCCGTTGGCTCTGTCGGGTGTGTGAAGTGGTGTTTGTCAATTATTGGATAATCCCGAATACAGCATATAGCACATTGTGCTATTCAACCAACAACTCTTCGCATAAAATATAATAAAACCGAAGCTTCCAAGAACGCTCCCAAAGGAACTCATAACCATGCAGAACACCTACGCAACACCAAGCCACAGCATCCCTGTAAAGTATTAAAAAAACTCCCCCTCTCTCTCCTTCAAATCTCTATCCTCGCTCTAGTGTACTTGGTTATTTTTGCAGTGCCTTCCCACCGCCTTACATTTTCTAAAATTGGACAAAAAATCTAAATACAACTGCAAATCTCCCACCCCCACCCCACACACATTTACCACGCATGACATGCTCGATAACATGCTTATTTTTTTGCATTTTTTTTTCGCATTTCATGCAAATGCACAAAAGGACATATCATGCAACCAGGTCGGCCACCTCTCTCACGGAACCTGCAGCATCCCTAACCTCTCTTCGAGAGCTTCTGTGTGGTGGACCAAGGAGAGGTATTGGTGCATCGGCACGGCGACACGGTCACTTGCGGCACGTCTGTTCTCCTGCACGATGCGCTGTACACGCTCCTTCTCTTGGTCTTCGTTCATGGAGGCCACGAAGCGCAGCTCTTCTTCTACCTTGGCGATGTCCTCTGTGAGGGTGATCTTTGTGAGGCGCAGTTCTTCGAGACGTCGTTCGTCGTCTTGACGTCGTGTGGAGAGTGTTGTTTGCGCCTGGACTAGATTTGCTCGGAGGTCCGCGGCGCGAGACTCTGTGGCGTCGGTGGTGGTACGCAGTGCTTCGGCTTCGCGTTGTGTGGCGTGGAGGGTGGTGTTGGCAGCTTCGAGCTCGAGGCTGAGCTGCGGGATGGTCTGTTCGAGGAGGTGCTGCTTTTCTTTTTCCAAGGATTCAAGTGCATCCTTCGCCCGCTGCATCGCAACAACCGTGCTCTCTGGTATCCTCTTCGCAGCCCGATCCCTCTCCTCATCTAGCAACGCCTCAATCTGCCGCTGCAACGCTTTGTTTTCATCCTTCAAAACTCTGAACCGTTCGCTGTTCGCGTCGATGGGGTGCATTTTTTTTTTTTTTTGTGTGCAATTCTGAATTATTTTTGAGGTGAAAAAAAAGGTCGGCTTGAAATACAGGTGTACCTCAAAAAAATTGAAAATATTTAACCCTAAACACCCCAAGCCATATCCAAGCCACTTTTGAGGCATGACATCATTTTCGAAAGTCACTAAAGAAGCGCTTAGGGTGTATAGGGTGGATAGGGTTAAAGGGAGAAGAGAGAGAGAGTTAAAATGAACCGTAGACGTGTCAATGAAGAGGGAGGGAGGGGGCATATTCGTTTTCATCATCAGATGTGCTTTCGCGTTTCCACCCCTAGTTAGCCCCCGCTAAAAATAAAGAAAAGTTTATAAGATGATCCTAAGCCTCTCGTGCTTAGTCACCTTCTTAAATAAAACTTCGTGGTTGGAAAAATCACCAAAAAAAAGATAGAAACAACAGGCTAGAACAGGCTTTGTGTTTGTGCGTAAAGTATAATAAATATTCTGTGTTGATATTTTTACTGCAATACGCTCCCCACTGCTGTGAAGAGGAAAACCCTCTTTGAGGACACAATTCTACGCATCCTTCACCTTGCTCGCAATTTCTAAGTATTTCGAGCTTGGGTTTCCAATGTTATACCACGTTTCCTCGCCCTTTGTGAGAATGGGAAGGCTGATCTGCCCTTCTGGCGCGCCTTTGCGGTTGAGGACCTGGTTGACCCAGTCGCTGTGGAGCTTTTGGTTGACGTCTCTCCATTCATAGGGAACACTGCGCCAACGGAGCGCTGCTGACATGGCCCAACAGTTAAGGCATGAGGTGCAACCGTACAGCATTACCTTCGACATAGTAGTGTATGTGGAGGGTCTGTAGATTTGTATATTTCCAAGAGGGGGACACTACCCTTTAAAAGGGTATTATAGTAGGCTGTAACAGTATTGGTTGTAAAAAAAGGGCGTGATTTTCGCACGTATTGCTTTGTGCACGCCACAAGTATGCATTCAATGAATTGTAAGTATAGGAAGTGGGGAGGAGGGAGAAAAAAAATGAGGGGAAAAAGGGAAAAGTGTACCTTTTTTTTGCCTAACTTCATTGAAGCAGGTGGTTTGGTTATCTTAAAAAAACTCAGCCTTCAATTCGGGAGAACAGAAAACAATAGAACGAAAAATACAAAAAATAAAAAGCTTTTCTCCGTAAGGAAAGACGCTTTTTTCCCACCCACCCCCCTCCCTTCTTGAAATCTAATCACATCCCGATTGTCTTCACCTTTTTTTCCCCACTCCATTTTCACACCCTTGACCCACCATAACCATCTACAGTCTCTGTTGTAATGGGGACATGAACTGTCGGGCAGTACGACACATCTAATGCATCTGGGGGGATCCCGGAGTACCTTTTCCCACACTTCGGGAGGCGTCCTGCTTCGAACCCGAGGGGGATCAGGACCCCTTGCGGGGAGGGGTTGTAGGTCGCCAGGGTGAGCTCACGACTCGACATGACAGAGAGGTTCACTGTATGCACATCATCCGTGAGAGGCCGCACCACCACAATAAACCGACTCCCCAGGGGGATCAAAACGTGCACCCTCTGCGTTGCAGAGCACGGTGCAAAACGCTCTACACTGTTCGCCTCAATCAGCCAGTCATCCTTTCCTGCAGTGCTTTCGCGTACCAGGGTTAGACATACTGGGAAGTCAGGCTGCACTGCGCTCACCACCACCTCTGCAGCCCTTCCCTCCCGATATACATGGTCATCTGGGTAGCGACTGTCCTCAGGTACCTCAACAATACGCCCTTCCAGAATTGCTTGAGGAACAAATTGCGCCACCTTGACCCCAAGCCTCTGAACCCTGCAGTGCTGTGGGGTATGTGATACCGTGACAGACTGGACCTGCGTGCCTTCGATCCATTCGTACCCATCGGGGGTTCGGAATGAACTCATCTTTTCCCAAGGTTTTTCTGCTTTTAGAGTGTGCTCGCATGCTTTCCTTGCGATAAGGAGAATCCGGGTATCCAAATATTCATCACATTTGAGCAGTGGAAAGCACCCTCCCCCCCGGGTCGTCACCACAGCGCAATACCCCTTTTTGAGAAGCCCTTCCAGCATTTCGAAGTTCCGATCATCAGATGTCACCGAAAATGGGAGGCCCAGGAGGAGTTCGAAGACCTCCCCTGGGGCACAATCGGTTTCTGGCATTTCATGAAGCACGCGGTATCCCCCTGCTAGCTTTGCAAGACACTTTACGAAAAACAAAAGCCATATATGCAATGTCTCATCCTTAGGCACCGGAACAAATTCATCCGCCACTACGGTATGCCAGGAACCTTCACAGAGATTTATTGACAATGCACCACATGAGGCTCGAGTTATCATTGGCAATGGTTTTCCGGTGTGCAACAGCGCGCCGAGGACTGCCAAAATGTATTCAGGAATGTCACCTTGCTGTCTTCTATACGCATATTGTATGTCCTGCCAGGAAGGGGGTGGGACAACACCCTCCGTCGCGGAGAGCGTTTCGAAGGTGGAGGAGGCCCAATCGCCTTCTGCAGGATCGTGAGGGAAGGATGCGTCACAGTACGCAATCTTCCACCTCTGTGCAAGCCGAGCCACCTCGTCCTGCGGCGAGGCAGCTAGGGACACATGGCTTGCCCTCGACGCCTGCCTCGCCAATACCACAAGCTCATCGGTCAGCACCTTCACCTTCCCCTTCCCCCACGACAATGCCCCAACCCCCTCCGGTTCAATAAACAAATGCCTCGGTATGGTTTTATTGCGTACCCCCAATGCCTCCCGCAAATCCCCAAGATACCACTCCCAGTTTGACGCAATGTGCACTCTGTCCTTCGTAGCCTCCAGAGTATCGGTAAACCGAAAAGGGCGATGTGTATCAGAAGAGCAGTACTGTGTATAATGTGTCGAAGCGAGTGCAAGCATTCCATTAAGACCCCTCCCCATTTCCCGCCAATCTACGGAACGGGGTTCAACTATTTTCATTTCAGGGATTGGAGTGGTGGTGGTGGTGGTGGTCATTGTTATGAAAAAGGGTTGAGGAGGGAGTTAAATCAAAAAAAAGAGGGAAAAAACGGTCCTCTCCTTTGGTGAAAGACTTCAAAAAATGTGAAGGAATTCAACAGGATATTCCTGGAAGCCTCAAGATAGAAATTAAAAAAAGACTAAAAAAAAGAAGGAAAGTTTATAAGATGACCCTAAGCCTCTCCGTGCTTGGTCACCTAGAAAGAAAAGGAGAGATTAGAAAAGCGGAGCTTGCGCACAGTGGGCAAGCTACACGATCCTAAACGATGTGGGAGAAAAAAAATAGAGAGCAGATTTTGGGTGTTCCAAAATAGGAGGGAACGGGGAGGTGGGTGGGAAGGTGTGTGGTCTTTCTGGGTGTGTGTGGTGTTGGTTGATTTTCAGATTTTCAGATTTTTTAGATTATTTTTTTTCCCTTCGAAAAATTGGTTGAAGTACCGCGTCGACACCTACACTAACCAACAGATTATCAACAAAAAAAAAAAACATTTTTAAGGGGAGCTAACTATGGGGTAAAACCCTATTTTTTCCCCCCTTTTTTTGGCTAGATTTTCTGAGACTCTTTCCAACACAGAGAAAAGAAAAAAAACGTTTATTTTATTTCTTTCCTGCAGGAACATATACTATACCCCCATCCCCTCATTTCCCCCGCCCCTATTCTGGAACATACACATTAAACCCATCAAATTGGTCCGTATTTTGGAGTGTATTGAGCTGCGACTCGCCTTGTCTTAGGAGCCATTCTATTTTGACGAATTGTGTTCGTGGTATGGTGGCGTTTTTGCGGAATTCGGATTTTATGTAGCGGTCCATACGGTTGCGGACTTCGGGGTCCAGCTTGCGGAGACTTTCCTTTAGGAACAACCGATAAAGTCTCCTCGCCTGCTGCTGCGCACCGCTTCCCGGCAAATCCGGGTTCCGTTCTGGCAGGGTGTTTTGCTCTGCCGCAAACTGCTCGATTCCCTTCATTTCAGACTCCCCTTCGGTCTCTGGGGGTCCAGCCTTCACTGGGCTGGAAGAATGATACCTCACGGAAGAAGAACACCCAGAGCATAACACCCTTTTAAACAAATATGCGCGATACATTGAGAAGAGATGGGGGAGGGGAGAGGGGAGAGGGAGAGGGTGTCTGTTTAGGTTTGATATAAAAAAAGTTGAGTTGAAATTCCACAGCCTGCTCGTGAAGAGTGTACCTTTGGTATAATTATCGGGTGTACCGGGGGGGTTGGACCCTCCCCCAAACTATGTAAGACCTCAGAATGATTTGAAAAAAAAATAAGGGAGTGAGGGGTTATGGGGTTTTTTTGCTTCGCAAAAAAAAAAGGGTGAGACAAATTTATTGAAAAATAATGGCAAAAAAAAAGGAGATTTATTGCCACGATGTTTATCGCATGAGCTCTATGTTACTCAAGGCTGGGTGGGGATTGATTTGGTGTTCCCAGATTTCGTTGTCTTTTTTGAAAACCAGTTTTGAGGATGCAGAAGAAGCGTCGATTTAAAAAAAGAGAGCTTCTTGATGTACGTTGCAACATCTCAACACATCGCAAGAATTACCTTTTGCAAAGCTTCCACCACATCTCAACCAACAACCAACAACCACAGTATCGCAAACGTAACCCCCACCCCACCCACCCCACCCATTCCGAATCCAGATTTATCCAAAAAATCTAACACATTTGGTGTGATCACCCAAACGGATTCTCCGTGGTTCCCCCGAAGGTGCTCCGCAAATCTTAATATAGCCCGAAACAGTTCTCCGTGGTTCTTCCGTGGGTTTGTCCGTACCCCCTGAACCACACCAACATTTCCAGCAATTTTTATTGCATCGACATGGCCACCTCATCTAACAGGATCCGCCCCCCATGGCTAACACCCCCCTCTCCCCTCCTCCCCCCCTCCCCCTCCCCTTACAACTCCTGCGGTGTTGTGACGTAGAGCCTCCACTGCTCTGTCGCAGTTTCGATTTGAAGATCGCTGTAGGTAGGGAGGATGTGTGCGAGCACATCTGGGACTGCTTCCATGCCGACATCACGCAGCGTAAGATAGGACTTTACTGCAAGCTCACGGGCCACCGCTGCTTCCACTATGGGGTCGGCGAAGACACTCTCTGGGACACTCGTTTGACGATCAAATACACGGACAAGGTGCTCCGGTTCCTCGTGAGGCGCCATTTGGATGATAATCTTTGTCTTCTTCCGGTCCTGCACCTCCGGGAGGTATTTACACTCAAACCCAACATCTGCAGCAAGAAACTGCTCTGTGTTGGACCCAGCGGGGAGTACACCCTTTCGCGCATTTTTCGTCTCACATCGCCGATCGTCCATGTACATGACAAAGAGACGGTGCGCTTCTTGGACAGCAATGTCTCGAAGCTCCTCGGTCAGCGTTGTGTCGTTGGACATCAGGACCTTTGCTCCAAAGGAGATTTTGTCGCGGCTGTAGACGATCCAGCGGTCGCTGGAGACAATGTCCTCCTTCTTCCCGCCGCCGCCGGTGTTAATGGTAAGGCCAATCATCTTGGTGTCGAAGTGTTTGGTGCAAAGGCTCCCCTCTGCAAAGAGAACGACAACAAGAACGGCGCAGTTCACAACCATCGCAGAAAATGTCATTGTGGTGTTTTGTATTAATTCTCTTTTTTCTGAAAGGGGTGGGGGTGTGGGGGTGTGGGGGGATTGGCAGAAGAAGGTGGGTTATTCTGCAGGGTTTTTGAGGGGTTTTTTGTTGAATTGTTGGAATAGTGTAGTTGCGTCTGTGCAAGTGACACTGTCAGTTTTTTTTTTTTGCTAGGATAGAGTGAGAATTGTAGGTGAAGTGCTACGGTACTAAAAAAAATAGCAGTGGGGTGGGGGTGGGGGAATTTCTTATTTTCCCCAAATTTTTTTTTGATGGGGGTTAACTACTGGGGGGAGGACTCTGTGTAAATAGGAGGTCTTCGGCATATGTGGAAACCAATATGCCAAAAAAACCACAAAAAAATAAAAATGAAACCCTTCTTTCTAAAGCTGCAGAGAAGAGCAAACTTTCAAACAAAAACCAAACCAAACCGAAACTAAGATTCTACGAGACTTGGATGTCCCTCCCCCCCCACACACATCACACCCCCCACTCTTTAAGAAACAGTACCTCCTTGAAAGATATCTACATGGTAGCCTCCTACGGACATAACAGGCGTCATTACGACGATTTCACCCATTTTTGGACTCCACATTATGCCCTTACGAGGGCATCATGCAGATATTCGTATAATCAGAACGGAACCTGGGTAGCAGGACGCATGAACAGAAGGCTTGCCGAGGGTACACCCTCTGTGGAGACAACCCTGTCGTGCCTGATGTTGAGGATCTTCTCCCTTGCCCCTGGGGGAGCTCTATTGAATAGCATCCTTGCATGCTCTTGGTGCGCGACCTGCTGTCGGTTGTGCATCATGAAGTGCCGTCGAGTGTGCACTTTCATATGCTCTGCTAACATCTTCTCTGCACGCACGCTTCTTTCCAGACCACGTTCCCTTCTCAAGCGGGTTCCTGGTAGTTCCTTTCCTGCTGTACTCATTTTCGCCAAATCTGCTTCTAAACAGGCAATTAGCTCTTCAGATTCCGCAACATCATCCTTAAACCCATCCTCCCTTACCTTTTTCAATACTGCTACCTCCTCTTGGAGCTGGTTTGCGACCAATGTGGTACGTGCCTGTCTTGCCATGAGGGAGTAGAGGTGGTCAGACTTTGCTCGTGAATGCATTAACATGCCGGGTAGTTGTGTGGGTGATGGTGACAGTGTGGAGGGTGGGGAAGGGCGGTTCTTGGGTGGGGCGGTGTGCGGGCGTGGGAGACGTTTGCGAGGAGGGGGAGGAGACTGTGGTGGGGTGGTTTGCCCGGAGACTGCGGCTTTCGCTTCGTCGAGGTGGTGGGAGACGAAGCGTTCAAGAAGAACCTTGCGGGTAGCTTCAGCATCGACCGCTGCAGCATCCGCGTGTTCCCCTGCGTCGTTTGCACGCTTTTTTAGTTGTTCACAAAAAACCTCAAATTTTGTGAAAATTGCAGAAGAAACCTCTCGACTCTCAACAGGGTGGTGCGGTAAAACCGTTTCCACTGCCTTTTCATAGTCGGCTTCAATCCCATCGGCAAGACGTTTGAGATATACTTCGTCGACGCAACAGCTTGTCACGCAATTTGCGAGGCAGGACCCTTTCAACCCTTTGTGTGTGCTCTGGTAATGGCTCTTTCGTTTTAGCTCTGCTTCGTTGTCTCGCGTTGTTTTCACGAAATCTTGCAGGTAGGTGCTCAACGTTGGTGTCGGTTTGTTTGGTGTAGATCTCCCTGGTTTCACTACAGAAGCGGATGATACCCGGGGGACATACTCGGCCGCCTTCTTCTTCGTTAGCATCGTAAAGTTGAGGTGCTGCAGATGATACTTCTCTGCAAAGTTGCTTGCCGTATGCGAGCCTGCAAAGTGCCCATACAAGGTACCCTTCAACCCATCTACCAACGATTGATTTTTTTCCGACATCTGATGCACTGGTATCGCCGGCTTTGCATTGTTGTCATCCTCTGCGAACTGCGCCTCTTCTCTTACCAATTTTTCACCTAATACTTGCTCAATTCTACGACGCGGCTGCGCACTTTGCGCACGACGTGTTGGGGTAAATGCACAGGATGGTACCCCATATGGTCTACGCCTTTCAGGATTCGCTTTTTGCGCACTATGTGGTGAAACAGATATCTCATGTAACGCAGTTGTCTCCTGTGGCTCGCTTGTTGCTTCGGTTGGTTGTGGTATAGGATGTGCTAACGAAGCAGGTGGCGGCTGCGGGAGTGTCCTATCAGGTATGATTGTAGGTGGGGTATGTGTAGTAGGGTCAACTCCTGCCACCTCGCCAGTCTCCGCACTGTCCAGTTGAGGGGCAAGCGCTTCGCTAGAAGGGGGGTTCATGGTGTCCATTGGAGACAATCGGAATCCAGCTGAAATAGGGGTTTGTGGAAAAAAAATCCCCCTTTGGTTGTATTAGTAGTACGGTACAAGAGAAACACACACACACACACACTCCCCTCGAAGGATGTGGTTGCTTCCACCTATTAGAATTTCCACTTGATTTGTGATTTTTTTTTGCTCAGCCTAATACTGCGTAACACCCGCTATTCCACGGAGAGGAGGAAGGGGAGAGGAAAAAAAAGGAAGGGTAATTTTTTTTTTAACCTCGTGTGTGTATGTGTGTATAATCCCCCTTATTCAAAACTATTTCAACATTGTTTTTTGTGTAATTTTTTTTTTAGTTGGGATGTGTTTCTCAAAAGGGGGCAGTTTTCTGGTTTGTGAGAGATTTTTTTTTTGGTGATTATCATTTTTTGGGCGGAATTAAGGAAGACAATGGGGTGAGAGAAGACTTTTTTTTTTTAATTATGGACAATGACAGAAGGTCGCAAACAAAGGTGGGGGGAGGGGAGGAGGGTGGTGGTAGTGCTGGTGCGAAAAAAAAGAGTTTTGCCTCACAGTGTGTGTACTTCACAGCTATAGGGCGCATTATGCCTTGAAAACTAAAAGAATCGTGTGTATACCCATCTATGCACACAGCCCAAAAAAAAAACAAAAAAACAAAAACAAAAAGCTTTACAAGAGGAACACAAGCCTCTCTGTGCTAAGTAGCTTACAACAGAAGACGAATAAGAATATTTTAAATACCGAACCCAAGCGTGCCAAAAATTTGTGTTTGACTTTTTGACTACTATCACTAGATAGCGGCCATTTTTTTTTTAACCCAAGCGTCATAGGTTTCGAACGCGCGTTCGAAAATCGAAAACGCGCAAATCCAAAATCGGAAAACGCGCACATGAAAAAAAAAAAAAAAACGCGCAAAAAAAAAAAAAAAACGCGCGTTCGAAACAGAGCTCGCGCTAAAGTCCATCCCTCATCCCGGGATTTTTGGGGGTTTTGGTAGGAACGTTTTTTTTTTGCAGTACGGGGATTTCATTAAGAAACCAGAAGTTCTAATATTGTTGAGTAAGACCACCACATAGTGGACTTGCATATACATGTGACCCCGCCGTGGAATGCAATTGGCTCGGAAAGTCAAAAGAAAGAGGAGAAAAAAGAAAAGGAAAAAAAAAAAAAGTTGGTTACCGTGCGCCTGCGGCGCTGCCTGTTCCCTTCCAGTTTCTACAGGCAAACACTTGCCCCCTTTACCTTACACTGACGGGTTTTGACCAAAACCAAGAACTTGTCCATTTCGGCAAATTGACCCCACCACAGAACGGACGAATTCCGGAAATGCAAATGCCGGTGTTTTCGCGCATTTTCATGTTGCAAGACGTCAGGATCAGGGAGAGAAAATCTGGTTGTGGGATTTACATTGGCCCTCTTTACCCTACATGGATTTTGACCAAAACCAAAAAATTGGCCATTTCGGCAAAGTGACCCCACCACAGCGCGGACGGATTCCGGAAATTCCAATCGCGGTATGTTTTGGGGCTGAAAACCCACTGATTTTCAGGAGAAAAATTGCTTCCAAATCTCGGAATTTTCCGAATTTTCCTGAAAATGACCCTTGTTTACGAGTATGGGTTCATATTTTGCGAAAATTTAAGTCACTAAAATTTTGTCCATTTTTCCGTATATACCCCACCACAAGCCGGGATTGGCCCGGAAATGCCACAAAACGGGGTTTCCGGGCCTCCCCAGCTAACCTTTTCAAGGAACGTTTTTCCGTACCCGAAATCCATTTTTTCCCCCATTTTTTCCCATAATTAGCGCGACCACTGGTTCGAAAAGCCGGACGCGCGTAAAAAAAAAAGGGCGTTTTTTTTTTTTTTTTTTCAAACGCGCGTTCGAAAAAGTGGTTTTTTCGAACGCGCGTTTGAAAAACTGGACGCGCGTTCGAAAAAACCACTTTTTCGACGCGCGTTCGAAAAACCTCCCCACGTAAACATGAGGCTTCCACTTTTTCGAATGCGCGTTTTTTTTTTTCGTTTTTCAAACGCGCGTTTTTTTTCTCGTTTTTTCCGAACGCGCGTTTTTTTTCATTTTTCAAACGCGCGTTTTTTTTCTCGTTTTTTCCGAACGCGCGTTTTTTTTTTTTTTCGTTTTTCAAACGCGCACTCGAAAACGCCCAGAAAACGCGAACGCGCGTTCGAAACCTATGAAGCGTGCCAAAAAAAAAACAACAAAAAAAATTTTTTTTGACGAACCAAAACTCAAAGGAAAAACGCTATTTTCGTACACAATCACAGAATATGAATTTATTTGCATAAAAACTGCGATATTTTTTTTTTGAAAACCCAAATGTATGAGGGTTTCCTTCGCAAGGCAATGTATTCCTTCCCGAACAAAAAGAGAAAATCTTATAAGATGAACCTACGCCTCTCGGTGCTTAGTCACCTTGCAAAAAAAAGAGACCAAATTGTAAGATGAGTAAAAATAGCCATATCACAAAAGGTGGCTGGCTGGCATGACAATAGAGAGATCATGCGGGTTTTGCGATTTTGCACAATAAAAACTACCCACAAAAATGGCATTCAAACAGAACACAGAAAAGAAAAAGACCATTTTTTTTATATTTAGTTGAGAGACTTTGAATGACACATCACTTATTAACAATTCGGTCTTTTTTAAAAAAGAAACATTTCGAATATAACTTCTCTCTTGCAAGGAAAACAGGGGGTAATAAAGGGTGTGTGGGGAGGGCTTTTCTAGGGGGATTGGGAATCAGGGCAAGATATCAAGTCTAGGACGGAAGGGTATTTTTTAGTAGAGAAAAATGCTGTTTCTCTTTTGCTTTTCTTTTTTTTGTAGTTTCGACAATTCACCTGTCCGAGGACAGGTTCTGTACACAAAAGACGCCCGAAGGAAGAAGAAATTTCTTTTGAAAAAAAAAATTCTTTACCATTCCTCTTAGGGAATGGAGCATTGTACGGTCCTGGGAAACTCCAAGAAAAATGGAGTCGGTGGGCTAAAGGGGAACGTTGTCTTCCTAAACGTGTACATACACACACACATTGGGGGCATATTCTGCGCAAGAATTACCCCCTATTAGTCATCAAATACACACAACTGGCAAAGGGGTGTCTCCACTCACCTAGGTATCATCATTGAAAAATAACATTGTCTTACCAATGGTACACTCCAATACTTGCCCCTCAACACAAAAAAATTACAAAAATATAAAACACTCCACATGTCTCCTTTCTCTATGGCCAAATAGGACTTGGCCTTGGCTTTTTTGTGTATTCAACTCATTGTGGGCATCCTTATATGCCCACCATACTCTACCCAATGAAGGAACCTACTCACAGGGTGCCATTACCATCGTTGATAGAGCACAGGTCTTGATGTAAGATGTTTGACCCACAGCTCTCTATGTCACTATCTCCCCTTCCCCATTCTGCAAGAAGAGGAAGGGGGAAAAAAAAGGGCAAGTGGAGATTGCACAAACTGTGGCAACACAACCCGAGGGCAACTACACCACCTAAGAATTTATCAAAAAAAAGATATAAAAAAAAATCAATATAATAGCGAATCTAGTTTCTCTCCCTTTTTCTTATTCAAAAAGAATGGAAAAAGTGTGTTGGGGAATCTCTTTTGCGAAATTGGTAATGTTTCAAAATAAAAAATGATCCATTTTTAAAAATGGATTCTTACACCGAAGCGAAGTCCTGCTCCCAGACCTTATAGCGTTCCACTTCTTTGAGGTTGACTGATGGAGACACCTTAGCGAGAGATTCAAGGAAGTCTGTCATTGTCAGGGGGTGTGTTGTTGTGAGTGTCCCTTCTGCCTTCATGCGCGCAATCTCTGTAGGGGATTTGTTAGAGATCAGCCTCCGAATCGGCCCCATCGACGCGTCTCTGCACACCTGGTGGATGTCTGCCCCACTGTACCCTTCGGTTCTCCTTGCCAGTTCCACACAACACACCTCAGGGGACATTGGGATATCCTTCAAGTTGATTTTGAACAGTTCTACTCGCGCAGAGTCTCTGTGATGATTTTTTTTTTTTTTGAATAATTGATTAGATAATTATTGGTGTGGCTGAAAGGGGGGTGCTATTTTTGTGCTATTTTGTGCTATTTTGTGCTATGTTGGGGTCGTCGGCCATTAATTAGCTTTTTTGTGAGCTTCATGAATTTTACTTTTTTTTATATTGAGGGAGGGAGGGAGGAAGGGAGAGGGGGAGAGACATACTCTGGGAGAGGAATGTATATTCGCTTTTCCAACCGCCGTCTAAACGCCTCATCGAGATCCCAAGGTTTGTTGCTTGTTGCCAAGACCATAACGCGTGCATCGCTATTAGTGTTCATTCCGCTCATTTCACTGAGAAGCTCGCTTTTCAGCCGCCGGCTGGCCTCGTGTTCGTCACCACGTTTCATCATGAGGGAGTCGATCTCATCAAAGAAGATCGTAGAAGGGGCGTTCTTACGGGCAACCTGAAACAACGCTTTAATCATCTTCTCGGACTCACCATGCCATTTGCTGATCAAAGACGAGGCTGTCATGTTGAAGAACGTTGTGTTCGCGCAGGTTGCAACAGCCTTTGCGAGAAGCGTCTTCCCTGTCCCCGGGGGACCAAATAGAAGCACCCCTTGCCATGGTGCGCGAATTCCAGTAAAAAGCTCGGGTGCGATCATCGGAAGGACCACCGCCTCGTTTAACAGCCGTTTTGCCTCATTTAACGCCGCAATGTCTTCCCATTGTACATTCGGGTTTGTATCTAGAATATCCCGTTCAATGAGTGAAGTATATTTGTCATCATCATTGCCTCGTGCACCCCCTCCTCCTCCTCCTTTTCCCCCCCTTTCCCTTCTGTCCTCATCCCGAGGAGCGCCCAACCCAGCGCTATAGTTGTTCCTCCTCTCCGCTCTTTCTGCCAGAGAAGGGGTGCTGGTTTCGTGATGTCTCGTCTCCTCGACCCCTTCCTTGCATTGAATGTCACGAACCTGAGCTTTAGTTCCGACAGCGATCAACCCAAAGCGGTGGGTAGGTGTATGAGAGCCTCCTACATCAATGTTTTTAAGAACTTTAGTGCCGTTTACGGAAAATGACATCCGATTTTTCGCTCGGGTGACAACAAGGGGAAGGTTTTGTGCTGTGCGCGCGCTGAAGCTGACCATGTGCGTCATCTCCTCCATCGCTAAGGTGTTGCCTTCGGAACGACCTCTCAGGATTTGTGCTTGCATTTTGGTTTGATGGGTTTGCTGGAGGGTGGCAGCGATGAAGGTGTACCCACCATCATGGCTCTGAAAGTCAAACACAATACCAAACAGCTGCGATGCGGCGCCATGCAACGTCATTCTGGTGCTCATCTGAATCGTATACGGATGACTACACAGTTCCCTTGGCAGCTGTGTTGTCGATAAAATACAATGCGACCCAGGAATACTCCTAAAATCCCCATTCCCTCCCCAATTCTCTTCACACAAAACCTGCAGAGTACCCGCAGTCTGTCTTTGCAACTTCCCACCTCGAGTATGATCGGTCCATCCTGGTACCGTCGACGTCCTCCTCCCTGGAGTTCTCGGTGAGGTTGGCCGCGTGGTAGGTGTGACCTTCCTTGCAACGCTTCTCGGGGAGGTAGGTCCTGGGGTATGTGGTGCGTCTCGTTCACGTGAACGGCGTCCGACTGCGGTGCGGCCGTATAAAGTGGTAGGGGTGTCTTCATCGGCAGGGGTCTGGGTAGGTGGGGCACGTTGGTGCTTGACGGGGCTCCGCATTCGCTCTGCGTGTCGTGGGGGTACCATACCCTCGCGTGCTAAGGTGTTCTTTCTGCCAGAGGAAGAAGAAGATGGCATTCCCGCAGCGCGTTGTACCGGTGCTCCCCGAGTGGAGGGGACTGTCGGGCGGATGTCTGACCGATAAGAAGGCATCGGGGCGGCACGTTGAATGTGATGAGAAGGAGCAGGCCCAGGACCGCCCCTACCCTGCAAAGACGCCCATAAAGCTCGTTGCAGGCCAACGTCGTCAGCCATTTTTTTAAAAAAGAAACCCGATGCCCAAAAATGTGTGAAACTTTTTGTGAAAAAAAGGAAGGGGGTTTTTTCTGGGAAATTGGATGATTTTTTTTTTGGTTTTTCAAAAGCGGAGGGAGATAAAGAGAAAGAGAGAGAGAGAGAGAGTTTTGTTTCATCGGATCGTGTGTGCTTTTTGGGAGAAAAAAAGGGGAGATTTTTTTTTGAAAAGATGAAAGGAGTCCTCCCTGGACCACGTGGAAAATAGCATTGCACCACGTTTTCAAATCTTCGAGAAAAAGGAGGGGGGAACTTTTTGTAACAAGATGAATGAGCCTTACTGCATAAACATTCAAGACACCTACCCCGATAACCCCTTTTTGTATCCCTTGTAAGCACCCTAAAAAAAAAAAATAGTTGACTGATCAGAAAAAAGAAAAAATAAAGTTGATAGTGCAAACACCTCTGGGACAGCAGGCATTGGCATACAAAGATTACCCCTCCCCCCACCCCCTTTCCCCCCTTTTCCAGCCTACCCCCTCTCACTCCATTTTTCCTCGAATATCTGATTGTTGATCCCTGAAGAGTGGTTTTCGTTCGAAAAAAAAAAGCTAAAAAAAATTATGAAGACGAAGAAGATGAAGAGGAATCGGAATCAGAGTCGGAGAAGAGGGTATGGTCGGTTCCTTTCCATTCAGGGTGTTTAATGTCCGCCTTTTCGACCGGTTTTGAGGAAAATCCGAGTCCTTTGCCGCGGGCTTTCTTACCGTGGCGGGCGGCTTCGTCTTGTTTGAGGAGGTCTGTTTCGATTTCTTTCGCGGTTTGCTTGTCGGTTGCATTTTTGGAGGGGTTCTGCTTCTGCAATTTTGCGGGGAGGAAGATCTGGTACTGTCCCTTTCTGATCAACAGATCGCCGTTGCCGTCCTCCTCTACCGACTGTCCGTTGAAGAAGGAGGTGCTGTCAGGCTTGGCCGCAGTCTCTTCGTCATCATGATGTTTGTGCGCTCCCATCAGCTTGGCAAACTTCTCCGTTCGCTTTGCTCCTCCTACAGTCGCCTCTGACCAGTCAGTTCCACGCTGACGTTTTACTTCAGGCTCGGTAACAGTAGGTTCGGCAGACCGCTTCTTGCCCTTCTTCTCTTTCTTGTCTTTCTTAGGGGATTTCTTAGGGGAAGGTGCTGCCTTCTTTTTCTCCTTCTTTTCCTTCTTCTCCTTCTTCGGAACAACAGGGGCCGCCTTCTTCTCCTTCTTGTCTTTCTTCTCTTTCTTCTCCTTTTTCTCTACCTTCTCTTTCTTGTCTTTCTTGTCTTTCTTCTCCTTTTTGTCGGGCTTGCCCATTTTATATGTGTAGGTTTTCTTGGGTACGCTGTTTTTAGCTCCCTGGGAGAATTAAAAAAAATGGGGGGGGGGAAAAAATGCCTTGAAATGCAAAAAACCCTCTCATAACCATGTCCTTTTGCGGTGCACCGGGGTCCTCCAATCAGAAGGGGAGAGGGGAAGAATTATTTCATATACATTCTTTTATTTCGAAAAAAAAAGGTATAGAGGGTACAAAGAAGGGGAAGAAGAAGAAAAAGGTACTTTTTTTGTTTGTGTTTTCGACCAAATCAACCTTATCGAAGATGTGCTACTGTGAAAAAACGAAGATAAAATACAATGTCATTGTAAGATGAAACCCAAACGTTCCGTCACCTCCTGGGGTTGTGGATGGCACATCATGAAGAAAGTAGAGTTGAACCACAAAGCCCTCTCGTGAACAGTGTGCCTTTGGTACAGTGACCGGCTGTACCGGGGGGGTGGACACCCAATTATGTAAGTGCTACATCCATTTCGTGGTTTACGAAGAAAAGACGGAGATAGGGGACAACAGAACAAATCTGACTTTCTGTACGCAAAGAAGAACGTAAAGTTGACAGTGCAAAACACTCAAATAAAAAAACAAAAGAAAAGACACCAAAAAAAACGGTCGAATGAGAATATTCTACCCAACTGCATACACATTTTACAGCGAAAACAAAAACCAAAAACCACAAATTGGTTTTACCCCCTACCTATAAGACAGTCACACCCCACACCCCTACCCCCCCAAATTAAGCTAGCATTCAGCGGACTTCTGTACTGTAATATCGTTCCTATCAAGATGTGTGCAAACACCTCTGCAGACGCCTGCACTGAAAAGAAGTTTGATTTCAAAATACAAAACCCTCTCATGTACAGTGTACCTTTTGGTACAATGACCTTACCGGGTTGTGGATGGGCACATCATGAAGAAAGTAGAGTTGAACCACAAAGCCCTCTCGTGTACAGTGTACCTTTTGGTACAATAACAGGTGGTATAAAAGCAACCATGCAGTCCTATATCCATTTAGAGGATCTATACACAGACAGTCCTTTTCCGAGAAGGACTTGAAATACAAAAAGCCCTCTCGTGAACAGTGCACCTTTTTTGGTGCATAACCTTACCGGGTGGACTCCAACCACCCTCCTGCATTCATTCAGACAATCTATGCACAGATAGTCCTTTTACAAAAAGAACTTGAAATACAAAGCCCTCTCATGAACAGTGCACCTTTTGGTACAATGACCGGTGCACCGGGTTGGACCCCCTTGCAACCATGCAGTCCTATATCCATTTCGAAAAAAAGGGTGAAAGTTGATCGTGGCACAACCTCTAGGACGGCAGGCACCCCAGCTCTGTTGGCATGCAATAGAAACAAAACCATTCCTTTTGCCACCAAAATCTGCAACCAATAAAAAAAAAATAGCAACACAAAGAGAAAATATATTCTAAAAGAAAGCGTCCCTCTAATCCTGCAAGCCTCTAAGCCTGAAATGATAGGACCACACCTCCCCTTCCCCCACCCAAACCACCCCCCCTTTTCTCCCCTCTTCTTTCACTCACCTTCTTTTGGGGATGCGATGGGCTCCTTTGGTGATACGGAGGGTTCCTGCGCATTCTCTTCTTTTTTAATTCTGAGCAACGCAAGAATCGCCAAACCAGCCAGACACGCCGAGACCACTAGGAAGGGGAGACCGTACGCAATGTTAAAGGTATCCTTCAGGGTCACATCTCGGGTGGTATCGGTGAGGACGGTTTGGCCGTTGAGGGTTGACGCGACGTAGTGGGTGCAGGGGAGGGGCTCTGCGTAGAATGATGCAAAAAGCGAGATGCTAAGAATCATGCAGACAATCATTGCTGCCAGAAGAGCTTCCGCAGCACGCACGAACGAACGCTGCCCTGCCGTCTCCGCTCCCATCATGCAACACGGCACCGCCAACGCCGACAACACACACCCAATAAAAACAAACGCGCACATCGCCTGCCCCCTCTCCCTATGCTCGCTACACCCATCCACCTTTAATACATGCTCCCCTTCGGTCCACTTCCTCCCCAACCCATCCTGAAACACACCAATCCCATAGGTATTATTAAAGTAAGGGTACGGTGCAGTAGTAATGGAGTTTGACGCGTCTGCAGTGAGCATACCACGTCCATCAGAGAGAACGGTGGCGAGCAGGCCGGTTGCAATGAAAGAGAACAACCCTGCAATGACGTAGCTCCCACCACCAGGCATTGTTTTTTTTTTTTTTTTTGGAAAGGAAAGTACGAAAAAAGAAGAGGTTAAAGGGTGGGAGGAGAGTGGGGGGTTTTGAGAGGAAGAAGGATGGAGAGGGGGGTGTAGCTCTCTTTGCTGTGTATTGTGGAGAGAGGGGAGCACAGTAGAGAATAAGCCGGGTCCCCGGTCCTGGTCCCAGTCCTGGTCAAGGTCTTGGTCTTGGTCCCGGTCAAGGTCCCCGGTCCTGGTCCCAGTCCTGGTCAAGGTCTTGGTCTTGGTCCCGGTCAAGGTCCCCGGTCCCTGGTCCCAGTCCTGGTCAAGGTCTTGGTCCCGGTCAAGGTTCCCGGTCCAGGTCCTGGTCCCGGTACCGGGTCCCAGTCCGGCTGAGAATAACCGGGTCCCCGGTCCCCGAGTCTTATTCTCTGCTGTGGAGGAGAGAGGGGAGGTTATGTGCGGGTTTAAGTTGGATTGGTCGTGGAAAGAAGGGTTGAGGGGGAGGAGGAGGGGAAATTTTGTTTTGAAAGTGTAAAAAGAACACAACGCTTCGCGAAGGAAGGACCACACAAGGTTGCATGAAAGTGGGATATTTCATGTGTGGCAGCGAACAGTGAGACTGCAAACTCAATGAACAAAAGAGAGGGGAAATAGAAGAAAAAAGAGGTAAGCTGATACTAAGCCTCGCTGTGCATAGTAACATGAGAAAAAAAAGGGGGATAAAAAAAAGGTGCAGAAAAAAGGTTCCCTCCGTGCGTAAACACAGAAGTAACAACAAATCAAAAGGGGGGGAGATGGGAAGAAAAACGCGGCAAAAGGTTAGAGGGCCGAGATGAAAAGACATCTCCACTTTCTTTTTTTCGCTGTACCTCTTTTGTTGGTGTAAAAAAGGGGTATGTTCGAAAAAGAAAGGTGTAAAAAAAAAAAGTGAAGTTGATAGTGCAAACGCCTCTGGGACGACAGGCACTGCTTCAAAAAAAAAAGAGAAGTTGAAAGAAGAAAAAAAAAATTCAAATGAAGGGCAGCGTAAAATCGTCAGCTATTTCAATGGTATTATTTTCCAGAACAAATCTCCATTCTTTCTTCGTGGTTTTTTTCCCCATCACTGGGGGAAATTTCGAAAATGTTACCTAAGACCGAGGCACCATATCCACAAAATCTATGACGCGCAACTACGGCGGAACTACCCATCACTCATTTTTAAACACACGCATCTTTAACAACGATGCCTCCCAAGAGATAACAGGTCAAACCATTATTTATGCAGTGCGAACCATGCACAGAAAGCTGAAAAGATGAATAACGTCATCTCCTGAAACAAAGAAGAGTTAAGTAATATCTTCCCAAACCTCGTGTACTTGGGTCACCTTAAAAAAAAAGGGTTGACTTGAAATACAAAGCCCTCTCGGGACAGTGTACGTTGGTATGACTGGCTGTACCGGGGGGGTGGACACCTAACTACATCCATTTCGTGGTTTGCATCTTTAAAAGAAAAGAGAAACGTTCGTAAGATGAGCCAAAGGTCTCTAGCCTTGATCTGAGTACTCCGTTGGCCATAACTGCGGTTGGTGACTGCTTCCTGTTTCAGTGTTCATCATTGAAATCAAGTTTATAAGCGGCACTCAACAGCTGCCGGGCACAGGCGAACCCAGACATGCTTTTGTTTTCCGTTTTTGTTTGCCAAAGCGCCAATATATTTTCGGTGCAATGACAACTAAAAGATGTTGTTATGTATGTGCCTAAATAAGATCTTGAAATAATGAAATAGGTCACATCTCAAAAAAAAAAATTGCAAAAAAAATTCACGCAGTACGTTTTAAGTATTATTAGACGAAACGATGAGATTATTTTTTCTCAAAAAAAAAATGTCAAAAACGACACAAAAAGATACACACTTTACACTTTTAGAAGAAAAAAACTTTTTAATCACCGTTCCGCCATCTCCACCATGTGTAGCTTCACCCCTACTGCGACGGTTTGGGTTTGCAGCGCACTGCGTGGAGATGCGGAGGGGGTTGTACAGTCGTCATCGTCATTTTGGAGGACCCCTTTCGCTTCTTCGTCGTCACCATCTTGGCTGCGGGTACCCTCCAGCTTGCTGACCGCTTTGCAGAGTTGAGCTGCCGAGGCAAGAAACGTTGCCAACGCAAAGATGCAACACATCACCAAAAACGGCACTGCCGCCTGCAGTCTGAAGGTATCACTCACCAATACATTAAAATCAACCGGCCTTGTCCCAAAGTCGTCTGTCACCATTCGGGTACAACCTAATGGTGTGCTATAGAGTGATAGCCATGCCCACAGCGCTACGCCACAGAGCATTCCTACCATTCCGGTGCTGGAAACGGCTGCCATCCGGAGGATGACACCTGAGAAGCAGACGGAGGAGGCGTGGAGGAAGGAGGAGACCCCTGAGGCGACGGTGGCTGCTATGGTCACCCACTGCGCGACCTCGCCACGGACAGTGTGCTGATCGCATCCTTCCAGAGCAAAGAGGTGCTGTGAGGACCCCCAGGAGGAGCCCAAGGTGTCCTTCACAGCCCCCATCGCATAGCTCCCGTCTATCGCAACGCCGACCCCACGACGGTCAAAAATCGCCTCAAAATGGTCGCGTAGAACAAATACGGATTTGTCAGATGCAAGTGTAATACAAAGCAGGGTAAAGCTACTCATCGCAAAGACGCTACTCACAAGATTCACCTTCCGTGACATGTCTCGGAACAGAAACATTTTTTTAAAGAGGGGAGAAAAGGGTGGAGGGGGAAGAACTAAAATGAAAAAAAATGAGGTGGATGAAATGGGTTAGAAAAGGGGGGAATTGAGAGGGGGGCATTTGAGTGATTGTGAGGAGAAAGGGAGGGGGAGGGGGAGGGGGAGGATCGGATTTCTTTTGAACACAAAGTTTTGTTGACAAAAAAAGTGTCAAAGGCACGCACTGAGTATTTAAAATATTTAAAAAAAAATGGAAAGGTTGGGAAAAGATGAAGGAGTGTGAATCCCCCTCATTTTTCGCAAGGGACAGAACAGAATAGGAAAAAAAGAGGAAAGAAAAAAAATGATGGACTGATTATTTTTTTTGTAATTGTAAATATGTGAGCAGGAAGGTGCAGTGAAGGAAAAACAAAAAAAAATAATACTGAACTTTGCTGGTCAAAGAAATGACCAAGCAAACAAAAACTGCAAAAAAAAGGTGGTGGTTTTAAGACCAACCCCAAAATAAAAACCCTTCATATCGCACTCCTTATTGAAGAAACAAAGAGAAAACTTGAAAAAGACGAAATGTGATCATCAGGGAGCACATACATTAAAAAAAGGGAGATGATGAAAGCAGATTTATTGGTAACTGTATCTACAATCAATCATTTGCCAAAGGTTTACTCAATTTTTTTCCCTTCTATTTTGAAGAATAGCTTCTAATTGTGATAATATTGCACGACAAACCCGAGGATGTGGTCATTTTTTTTCAAACCTGGTTAGGAGATTCAGTTGACTCGGACATTTCAATGTCGACCTGCGAGATGTCAAGATCCTTTCCGTCTGACGGGACAATGGTCAGATCCTTTGCTTGCTTCTCGAAGCCCTTCGCTTCAGCAGACGAACGCACACAGAACACAATCGATACCAACGTTGCAAGCCCAGACACCGAGACCAATGCAATCACCGCACAAAGCACCGGAAAGGCAAAGCCGCGGACAAAAAATTCCCCAAGCATGACAGTCCGCGGGGGGAGCGACACGGCAACCTCATTCACCCCTTCCACTTCTTTGGTGCAGGTGAACTCACCGTGATGCAGTTTTGTAAGGCACACCAACGCCATGACACACGCCACTGCAGAAAAAATCGAGAGCAACACAACCGGAATCCGGATGCATCTGGTCTCCTTCATCATCCCTGCGATGTGCAGAAGCCCGATCATGCACACCATCACAAGAGCTGCCAATGCTGCACCCATTGCCCGCATGCCCCACATCGTATGTTCGTCACAACCGTCCACCGAAAGAAGGTTGTCCGCCGACCGCCAGCCGTTCCCCAAAGAATCCTCAACCAGCCCCATCCCATAGCGTTCGTCGAAGCCAAGCGCACCTCCGGCCTTAATGAGTTGTCCATGGAAGTCAGAGTGTACGGTGAACACTGAACGCTCAGAGGCAAGTGCTACAGAAAGAATCGCGACCGCAACACAAGACATCAGAATGCCAAAAGCATGAACCTTTCTGGTAAGCGGGTGCATCGTGCTTTGTTTTTGTGATAAAGTGTAAATCTGATAGGTGCTATATTTTTTTTTAGAAAATAGGAAATGAGAAAAAAGGGGTTCTGTTAGGACCACTATATCCCTCTACACTACTTCTTCAAGGCATTGGATCTTTTTAGCCGAGCGTTAAGAATATTTCGCGTCTTCGTTGTTGGTGCGAGGAGGAATAGGTCCTCTGCCTCTTTGTCTGTTTTGCAGATTGGAATGACAGAGGCGATGAATGCTGGGGTAGGTGGCCATGCTTCGTATCGCATGGTGCGGAGGAGGGTGGCCGCGATGTAGGGGGCCATGGGGCGGTTGGGGGTCAGGTGCTCTGCTAGTTGGGTGTACGTTTTTGCGTTGCGTACGACGCCCTGTGCCTCCATTCGATCGTAGAGGTTGAGACGTGCGTAGAGCGACGTGGCAGACGTCAGCATCACGGCATTCCACACAGCAGGTCCTGGTACCTCGCCACATGTCTGTGCGTGGTCCAATGTGCGCCATGAAGGTGGTGCGCTCAGCCGTGGTGCACGTCCCGCCCCCTGCCTCACTACCCTCCCATTCCCTCGTAGTGTCCCCCGTAACTTCGCTACCCTAGACATTTCTGAGAAATTTTGAAAAAATCAAAAACCCTAGGAAATGTGTGGGGGGGGAAAAAAAGTCTCTGCTCGCCACAACTCGTTCTTGATTAATGAAGATATTCTTTTGTCGAATGCTTTCGCAGAAGTTCGTCTTCCCGCGATCTAAGAATTTCACCTCTGACGTGGGAGTACGTACGACCCCGGCAGTCCCTATTGATCCCGCTGGACAGTGGTCTTGCATAATTCCGAAGAATTAAGAAGAGTCCGACAGTCCGAATTACTCCTTCCCAGGCAGTAAACCAACAAAGTGATCTGAGAGAATCGATCCCTTGTTATTCCATGCTTTACCATTCAAGGCTTACGCCTGCATTGGGCACGCTGGTTTGTTCACAGTAACATCGATGGTCGACCCGTGTGCGCATGGTATACGCGTAGACGCTTTCGGCACCAATGAAGGAACCTACTCACAGGGTGCCATTACCATCGTTGAGAGCACAAGTCTTGATGTAAGATGTTTGACCGCAGCAGTAAACCAACAAAGTGATCCCGGCAGTACCTATTGATGTGCAGTGTACCAAATAAGAGATACCGCCTGCACGAAAGGGGAAGAGCAGAAGGCAGAGCATATAGGTATCGAAATGCGGGGGCGTTTTGAATGATAGTTGTCTGTTGTATCGAAATGCGGGAGGAAGAAAAATAATGGGAAGGGAGCTTTTTTGTTTTGATTTTTTTTTTGAAAAAGGGGTGCACGGGGTTTTCCCCTTCCCCTCCCTTTAAAACTAAAGGGGGTGGGGAGGAGAGGTGGGGGGGATTGCACAATAGTTCAATTCATCGCAAAAATAAAAAAAAAAAAGGCAAAAAAAATAAAAAAATAAAAAATAGACAGGGAAGTAGAAGAAGGGGAGCCTGTTTTTTTTTTTTTTGTTGTATCCGACACGAGAAGGGTTGAGGGGAGTAATGAAAGAAAACTAAATGAAAATGAAAAAAAAAAGGGGGGGAGAAACTTGAAGGATGTGCCTCTCGTTCATGCAACATCTCAATAAAACGAGTGGGAAGGTGTTTATATTTAAAGGTATGGTTGTTGTTGATGCAGGCACACCTCCGACTGACCCACTGTACGATGCAAAGCTATCAAGATGACAGCACAACACACAAAATGCCTCTGCGAATGCAGGAACCAAGGAGGGGATAAAAAATAGTACTATAGAATAGGGGGGAAGAAAAGGAAGAAAAAAAAGAGAAAAAATAAACACCTCGTCGTCCTTTGTTTAGTTGGTACGCTACCCACCAATGCGCACTATCAGCCAAAGGTTTTCCTTTTTTATTTTGTTCTATCTTCTCTTTTTGAGAATCAATACAATTTTTTTTTTTGTTCTTCCCCACCCAAAAGTGGTAAAAGAAGAAAAACCGTTTTGCCTGAAGTACAGAAATGAGGTGAATGCACAAAAGAGGGGGGTCGGTGAATAAGAACGAAACGAAAGGACTCTGTAGCCTTGATCATTTTCCGTTCACAACGAATTTGTTATTAAAAAAAAAAGGTTTATAAGATGACCCTAAACTCGTGTTTAGTCACCTTTTAAAAAAAAGCAGAAAAAAATGTGAAGTTGATAGTGCAAAACGCCTCTGGGACGCAGGCACTGACACTCCGCGGGTTATCGAACCCCGGGGGAAAAATAACTGAGATGATCATAAGCCTCTCGTTTGCTTTATCACCTTGGGGGGGTTGGGGAAATGTTAGGATGCACGCAGATCTCACACCTGCTTTCAAACGCACATCTTTTTAAAAGAAGAGAGAGAAGAAAAAATAAACTGTCACTATTGATGCAGGCACACCTCCGACTGACCCACTGTACGATAAGCCAGCCATCCGAATGAAAAGCACAAATAAATGAATATTCATACATCGTACGCTTTCCCACCCAATACCCCTTGCTTTAACCTTGCTATAACCCACACGAACGTAAACTATACGGAGTGTGCATCGGAGAGTCTAGGAAAATGGGGTGAGAAAAAGGTAGCGACCTATGAATAAAAAAAAAAAAAAGAAATACCACTGCACTCCTGGGGGTGACTCCACACACCTATCCGCCCCCCTTTTTTTGTTCCTCTTCTGATATTCATACTACTGTGTTGTGCTTTGTTGTAATTGAGAATGAGCAGATTACGTATATAAGCAGCAGTCTGCCTTTTGCCAACTCAGATTGCAATACACCCTTCCCATGACATAATGGGCAATTTTAAGCGCAATTTTTAGAAATGTTGCGTACCGTGGCTTCGCCAGAAACTTTCGTTTTAGCAAAATATGGAAGTAAAGTTTACGGAACTGGACCATAGTTACCAACGAAAGTGCCATTTTATGTCAAGATTTTTTAAAAATGTTGCGTACCGTGGCTTCGCCAGGAACATTTGGATGCCATGACTGATGATTTCTCCAGTTCTTCGAACTTTCACAACCCTTCTCAACCAACTTTGCCAGGGAGAGCGCGCGCGAAGCGCGCGCGAAGCGCGCGCGGTTTTTAATTGTTTTTGCTTAGAATTGTACGTGTTGAAAATCCATACGTACTTTTTTTATTTTTGGGGGAGCTGCGTAATCCCTGCGCGCGAAGCGCAGAAAAAATTTTTTTGAGCCACCTTTTCCGTTTCTTTTTTTTTTCTTCTGAGCTAGAACCCTGCCTGAATGACCCAAGATAGGGGTTTTTTTTTTGTACTCTCTCTTCATTTATTAGAGAGAATACCTACACAATGACCATGTGCCCCCGGGTATCATGCTATTTCCCTTGTTACGTGATTAACTGGTTAACATGGAAGTGCATGGTGTTGAGCATGTTGCCCAGGTTGCATGGTCACCGTGTGTACAGATGGTACATCTCAGAAAATTTTCTGTAAAATTTCTTTTCAGTTGTTTGTCTTTCTGGAACAAAGAAAAGGGGGGCTGTGGGAATCATCCTAAGGGTGCGGTGGGGGATGGGGTTAATGAAACAAAAGGTTGTGGTCTTTGCGCCCACGGATGACCTTTCATTTGATTAAGTTTTGGGTAGGAGGCACCATCTGATCACAAATTCTGTCATAAAACTACATTTTCGCAAAAAAAAAAAAAAAAAAAAAAAAAAAAGAGTGAAAAAACCCCGTCAAACCCCCGAAACCACACATTAACTTTTTTTTTGTCACGTTGTCGCCCCATTTTCCACGGTTTTCTAAGGGGATTTGAAACAGGGCGATTTTTCAAAAAAAAAATTGAAAATTTAGTCAAAAAAAAAAAGAGGAAAAGATGATTTCCCCAGTTGTGTGTCAATGAGATTTGTAATCGGCGATTTTGGGGCCAAATACGGATTTTAGTGGGCTTTTTTGACCTGAATTTCAAAAATGGTTTTGTGACAGAATTTCTACAGATGGTGCCCCCCAGGGGGGAAAGTGGGTTGGAAAGAATTGACAAGAAAAAAGATGAAGCTGGGCACCTCTCTCTGGGCTTAGCTTCCATCTGAACGGGAAAATAAAAAAATGAAAAGGAAGCTTTTTGGAAGATGGAAAAACATCACAGAGACACACAAAAAAATCACACAACCTTTCAAAAAAAAACAATAGGACAAACAAAAAATAAGTGAAATAATGGCAGACCTCCAGTTTGGTGCGCGCAAACTAAATGTCATCAACGAGCAGTCGCTGCTAAGGGAATAAGGGGGGGTTTGAATGGGTTTTTATGAAGTTTGGGAATAGGGAATGAGAAGGGAAAAAAAAATTCTTTTTTGAGGGGAAAAAATGAAAAATGCACATCTCAACACAGATTAAGGGAAGAGACGGAACTTCGACTAAAAAAAAGAGTGGTTGAAACGTGTTAAAACGCATCTCAGTCGAGCGGGTAGGGCGTGAGTGGTAAAAACCGTGAAACCCCCGCCCTCTCACCCCGCTCTCTCGCGACAGTGTACCTAAATAAATAAAAATCATCTCAAAAAAAGGATTCGAGGAAAACGAAGAGGAAATTATAAGATTGAACTTAAGCCTCATTGTTGCTTAGCCACCTGGTGAAGCACAGTGAAAAAAAATCAAAAATCAAAAGAAGCTGGAAGATTGGATGCCTATAACAGCCGTCTACTTCACCGACAAGGTTATCCAGTTCTACGTGTTATCGAACCAGAGGGAGAGGTTCGAAGTGCTCTTCATGAAAAGATCCCACAAAAAATAAGATGGAGATCTGCTCGCAGGTACGTACACAAAGACACGTGCACGGTTGTCAGGTCCAGGTGGGTGAGTACACTAGAATATGCGCACCTACTGTTTTGCTCACCGTTGCTCATTCACCTGGACCTGACATCCGTGTAGCGGCACTATCTCTCACTTAATAGGAAATACCGACGCGGGCTTTCAAACACACAACACACATTGGGGCCATATTCTGTGCAAGAATTACCCCCTATTAGTTATAAAACCCACACACACACGCCAGCTGTTGCCCCCTCAGCCTCATCCGAAAAAGGGAAAATAATCACCATCTTCGCAGTGACGCATGATGGGCTGCAAACCTGCAAAAAATCACACGAAACATATTTTCAAAAAAAATATATAAAAAATCCCACCAAACAAAAATATGGGAAAATGATATAAGATACTTTCAAAGAATCAGTTGAAGTTGGCTATCGTCTCCGCAAGAAATGCTGTTAAGATGCATGTGTCTCTCGTGCACATACATACACACACACATTGGGGCCATATTCTGCGCAAGAATTACCCCTATTAGTTATCAACCACACACACATCTTTATAAAAAAGAATAAGAGAAATGGCGGAAACAATAGCCCTTTTTGTTCTCCCACAAAATGGGATCTTGCTTTTCTTAAATAAAATCTATGTGCACAATAACTTTTCAAAAATGCTTTACTTTTCTGATTGAAAAGTAGGTAAGAAAGGTGCGAAAAAAAAAAAATGTACTTTTTTTTTTGGTCAAAACCAGACAGGAAAAGTACGAGAGAAGTATGGATAATTCGGGGTGTGTAGGAAGTCCCGGTTCCCCCTCTGGTGTCGGGGAATTTGGGTTCCGATCACACCACTTTTGCTATGGGTTTTTTTTTTTTTTTTTTTTTTGGAAAATTTCCTAACAAGGAGATGAGCTAAGTACTCTACCCTCTGAAAGGATCGCGATAACTAAACTAGCACAGTAACATTAAAAAATAAAAATAAAAATAACATTACTGGTATGGGAACAATGGGATGGAGGAGTGGCCACACACACACGCCAAGCAGCAAAAATACGTTTCAACAGTAACCCTGTTTTCTGTCGTAAGAAGTATACAGTAGTGTTCAAAAAGGGTCGACATCATCAATAACCCCCCCTTAGGCGAATGTCGTGAAACCGATGTTCTGTGTGAACATTTGGTCCTACTGAAGCTTTTCTTTCTTTTATTTTGAAGAATTGTTGGAATAGTGTAGTTGCCATCTGTGCAACCCCCACTGTTCGTTTTTTTTTTTTTTTTGTCAGGGAAGCACCAGGGCTATCGGTAAGAAGGGGTTTTGGGGGGCATCATATATCATATTTCATAAACCCCCCCTCTGCATAATATTAAATTACTCTTATTATTAACCTATCCACTACCAGGGGGTGTGGGGTTTTTTTCCCGTTTATTTTTTTGGAATCATCTGAGTGTTTCTGGGTCAAAACTGGGGCGATGGTGCATTTTTTGGGTCCTCTAGGTGGTTTGGTATGGTTTTCGGGGACTTCTGCGGTTCTGAGAATCAAAATTGAAAAATCGCATTTGTTCGGCTGTGACCCGTCCCCCCCTGTTTCACGCATTTTCCTTGATGTGCGTGTTGTGGGTGGCGGAAAAAATCAAAAATTAAATTCTAAAAAATCCAAAAAAAATAGGGGAACCACACATTTCAACCTCCCGGAATCCATTAAAAAAAAAATTTTCCAGTTTTGACCAGTTTAATGTCTGGGAGGCTAGTGCCGATTAACCTTTACATATATGTAAAGGTGGTAGTGGATAGGTTAATTATCTCGTATTATTAAATATAGCGCGTATTGTTCAATATAACTCATATTATTCAATATAAGTCATATTATTCACATATTCGTATTATTAAATAGCGCATTTTTTATTTTTTATTTGCTTTTTCCCCTGTGTTTGTGAACAAAACATGCACGGAGCCCCAGCCAAGACGGGGAGTATTTTTTATTTCGCGAAGAAAAAAAGCATTTTGGCTGGGCATTCTCGTATTATTAAATATAAGCACCCATTTTCGTATTATTAAATAATATTCGTATTATTAAATATAACTCGTATTATTAATTTAATATTATGCAGAGGGGGGGTTTATTTCAAAATCATATTTCAAAAAAAAAAAAAAAAAACACGAGTTTACGGCAGGCCTGGGCCTAAAGTGGGTGCCCGGGGCCCGATTTTGATTTTATTTTATTTTTTCTAAGGATTTTACACGGGGGAAAAATTATTTTTTCTAAGGATTTTATACGGGGAAAATTTATTTTTCTAAGGGTTTTTCTTAGGGGAAAAAGTCTGGGGGGTCGGGCCGGGCCCCGTGTCGCTGAGAATAACTCGCACTCTGCCCGGGGAGTGCGGTACCAAGCCATAATGAACAAAAAAAGTCTCCACCCCGCTTCCTTCGGTCTCGTCCCTTTCACCTCCCGCACAACAGAATAAATAATAATACAGTATGGTGCGTGTGACTGCAAACGTCGAGGGAACCTTGCTTCTTGCAGTGCTGCAAGTGCTCGCCACCACGGTGGTAGCAAAGTGCATTGCGTTGGCGCACTTGGGCAGGCCCTGACGGCACTGAGGAACGAAAAAGAAAAATAATTCCGCGCCGCCCAGGGCTGCACCTTAAAAAAAAATTTGCCTGCGGCGCCATTTTCCCTTTTTGCTCTGCAAAAAAGGATTCGCTGAGTGGCTTTGTGGTGTAAAAGCTGCATTTTTTATACTGTACCCTAATTTTTTTTCGCCTGCGGCGCCGTTTTATATTCATCCCGAACATTCGGGGTGCACGTAGCGCGCCCGGGTTTAGGACCCCTTCTTAAATTTCGAGGGGGCGGTTCACGTTACAGTGGGTCCAGAATCATAGTTCAATTTAACCCCGCTAAGCAACTCGCTGGTGGTAATGACCAAAACGTGTATCAGCCAAGAACTTGCCCATTTTTTTCAAAATGACCCCGTGACAGTGAGGGTAAAAGCTCGGAAAACCCGAAAAAGGCCAAAAAAACCCCCCGAAAAGGGAAAACCGAGAACATATTTCGGCAGGGGGGCAGCGTGTTCTCAGAAAAATCCAAGAATTGCCTGTAAAAATCCTTAGAAAAAACCCGGGTGCCCGATCCAAAAAAATGGAAAAAACCCCAGGGTGCCCGCCCACCCCTGGTTTACGGGCAAAAACCCATTCCGAGCTTTCGGCCCCGCACGTTGGCGGGGCATCTCCCCTCATATGTGGATATGTCCGGAAAATTTTCAGGAAAGTGCCGGGCAAAAACACATCAAAATGGGTCCGGACATATCCACGGGGGGGATAGGTACTTAAAAAATGGAATTGAAAGCCGTGTTCAAAATCTTTCAATTGCGGCCAGGTACGATCAAACATTTGCATCTGGGGTCCCTTTACCGGTTGGAAAGTCCCAAAAACCAAAACTCAAAAGTGGGTCCAGGGATTACGCAGCTCCAGTGTTTCCGCGACCCAAAAATCGGACGAAGTTCGTCCGGTAGGAAAAAAAAAAAAAAAACTGCCGGACGAAGTTCGTCCGGACGAAGTTCATCCGGGGAGTGGGAAAAATGGGTGGGGAGAGGGCCCGGGGTACATTGTAAAGTGGACGAGTGGGGTGCGGCCCCGCAGGGGACGCACCCCACCCCGTATAGAAAAATAAAGGCCTCCCCTCTTTGGCGTCGCGCAGATCTGCGGCCGCACTTATGGTATCCCCCTCTATCATTCCCCTCAAACCCTTTGCGGGTTTGCGCACGGAGTACAGCATTGAACAGCTAGGCAGATTGTACGACCAGTTCTTCACCCCCCACAAACTGTCCTACATGCATCACAATGTCGTGGGTGGGGATGCGCTGAAGCCGGTGTACAGCGACACCGCTGAACGGAAGCAGTTCCAGACAGCCAGTATTGTGCAGGGGGTTGAATTCAGTGACCTGTTGGCAGAGTGGCAAGAGCTCAAGTCGGTGTTGAGGGTGTGCACCTCAATGACAACTCTTCATGACGTTCTGATGTATGTTGAGCTCAATGAGGAAGGTGACACCGAGTACCCTCAGATGAGGACGTTACTCCGTCTCTTGTTCACTCTTCCTGTGGGTACAAGCACAGCTGAGCGCTTATTCCACCACCCGCCACGCTTTGTTTTCGAGTATCTCGTAACGTGAGTTTCTCACCTGTTGTGTCTCACGAAAGACCGTGAGGCGAGACAACTCCGCCGGAGGCCCCCGACCCGGCGCGCGAAGCGCGCCGGGCTCGACCTGTATTGTGTTAAGCACTAGTAAAAAATTTTTTTTTGGGGGGGAAAAAAAACTCGTCCGCCCCCTTGGAAAACACCGGAAGAACGCGGAAACCCTGGCTGCAACCAACAAAAAAAAAATTTAGACTTGAAATGCAAACGCCCTCTCCTGACAGTGTAGGTTGGTACATGACCGGTGCACCTTCCGGGATGGCTCACCGCACGCATGTCCAACACGTCCTTCCTCTGGTGCTATCCGGGGGGTTTTTTCTTCCTTCTTTAAAACGTTGCTTTAGTGGAGCCGCCATGCAAGATGGTCTATCACTCTCTAGAACGGATGGGGGAAAAAAAACAAATAGTTGAAACGTGCTACGCGAACTCATGCAAAGGGTGGGACGTGAGTGGTCCGTATATAAAAAAAAAAAAAAGGGAAAACTTGGGATAAAATGAATGTACCTCTCGTGTACAGCACTACTTTTTAAAGTTAAAGTAAAAGTGAAGCTTTAAAAGAATAATAATAAGCGAATAGATCTCATCAAATCTTGTAAAAAGAGTAACGTTGGTAAGATCGTTTTTTAGCATCACTGAAATAATCGTTGTTGGGCTATTTGACAGAAGTATTAAGTGAAGGGGACCCTTCAAGAGGGGGTAAGAAAAACAGGTTGTGTGTGGGGGTTTGGGGTTGTGTGCTTTAGCGTCACGTGACCACAAAAAAAGCGCACAAAATTAGTTTGGTCAAAAATCACCTTGCACTTGTGAAGGGGGGGAAAATGCAAAAATGCAAAAATGAAAAGAAAAACACAAAGATAAAGGTGGAAAAAAATGGAAAAATGTATTTGACCCTCCCCCCCCGTAACCTCCCGCCCCCAGACCCATTTACCCCCCCTCCCAATTTTTTGGTTTTCATTTCTGTAACCAGTAAAGATTTACGAAAACCATACCCGCGCTCCCCCCGCTCCTTTCTTGTTTTTTTCTCTTCAATGCAAAACAAAACCTTGTCACTTATTTTTGACATGAACCCTGTCGCTCAAAGAGGTGGTGAAGAGACGATGCTAATGTACCTCGTGTGGTAGGGCTACAGTGTGTGTTTACACACTGTAGGGGTCGTGCGACCAACGGAGGGTTTGCACAACAGGGGCGACAGGGAGGGGTGCGGGTTGCTGGACAGTGAAGGTCTGTGCGAAGGGGATGGGAACAGGGGTAGGAGCGGTCTGGGTCTGGGTCTGCTCAGCCGCGCCAGCCTCCTCGACAGTGTCCTCACGTCTGCGGCGAGCGTAGATGTGCGGGTGTGCACACTCCGCACCCCTCTCGCACTTCCCGTTGTGGAAGTCTGTGCACTTAGTATGGAACTCCGGGTACGTCTTCCACAGCGCCGTGCACTCCATGCACTTCAGAACCAGCTTCCCACGCTTCTTCGTCTGCTTCGCCCAGCGGTTGTGTGCGCAGGGACGCAGCATCTCCGACTCACGCGGGACACGTCTCACCCCAACCTCCTCCTCCACCTCCTCATCCTGCTTGGGTGTGGGCACCTCAACAGGCGCCGGTGTGGGTGCGGGCAGCACCGCTGTGGGTGTGGGGAACGACATTGTTTATAAAGTGGTGTTTGGGTTTGTCTGTGTGGGGGTGCGGTGGGGTGGGGTGTGAGCGGTGGAGATGAGAGTAATGAAAACGGTGGAACAGAGGAAGATCCTTCTTTTTTGTATCAGTGCAGACACCCAAGGATGAGCTACACTTTTTTTTTTTCCCTCTCATGTTTCAATAAAATAAAAGCAACTTCACGACAGCTGCGTGTGTGGCCCAGGGGTCGTACGCACACATTTGCTACCAAAAAAAAAAGGTATTTCAACATATGGAGGTACCCTAAATTGGTCAAAAATGGTAAAAATGGTAAAAATGGTAGGAATTTTGGGGGCTTTTTTAGGGGAAAAAAAGGGTGAGGGGAGTTGGGTCCAGTCATAGGGGGTATAGCATATTTTTTGGAAAATTCTTCAAAAAATCAAGGATTTTTGCTGGGCACAATGAAAATTTTCAGAAAAATCCCAATTTTCGGCCAAATTTGGAGCAAATTATGGCCCACCCACCCCGATTTTGGGTCAAAAACCGACTTCATTTTTGCACAGGAGTGCCTACGATTTCGTAAACCAGAGGTCCTCTGGATGCATGCATTGATAAACACAACACTGGAAATTGCAAGGAACGGGTCTGCATGTGCGTGTTCTCTAGCCACTACAGTCACAGGCTATGCACAAAATGACCGAAGTGCAATGGCGTGAACGAAGTGCAATGGCGATAATGGAAAGATAGATGCCGGCATTGGTGAATTGCTGGAGTTCTGCACAGGAAGCTAGCATGACGTAGAATCACTGTGTGAACAAAATGACCGTATTTTGGTTGAAAATTTGACTTGAAAAATTTTTTCATAATTTGCCCAATCGAAGGTTTTCCTTGGATTTTTTGGGCCATTTTATGACGTACCACGCCCGATTTTGGGCGAAAAAAAAAATTTTTTTTTGGTCAAAAATCGCCTTGTATTACCACTGTATTGGTGTAGGCTTGTACACAGAAGTGTGTTTTGTGTAACCACAGATGGTCAAAACACCCGATTTTTGCATTTTTTTTGCATTTTTTGGTGCCCAAAGACCCACCTCAGTGGTCGAAATTTTCCCGAAAAAAAAAATTTTTTTTTTTGAGATTTTTCGATTTTTCGACAAGGCGCTGGCCCATACAAAGTGCACTGGTGGTACAGAAAATAGCTGGGGAATAAACTCTAGATGCTCAAAACAGCCCAATTCATGCTTTTTTTGACTTTTTGGTCTCAGAAGGGTACCTAGGGTGTAGTGAGCAGGCCTCAAAAACACTTGTGAAAAAAAAAAAAAAAATTTTTTTTTTGAGATTTTTGAAAAATCGGCCGATTTTGCGACCAAATTTGGCTGGGGAATTTCGGCGACCAAAGGGTCCCTTTGGAAAAAAAACGAAATCGACCAAAAAAGGTACCCTAACATTTCGGTTTTTTTCGGTTTTCATTTCGTTTTTTTCGGTTTTTCTGGTACAAGGGGAAATTTCCCTTTGCGAAAAAAAAAAAAAAACGAAATGGACCGAATTACACCGAATTGGACCGAACAGTTAGGGTACCTCCTATGCACTCAATAAATTGATAGCATAGGTAGAGGGATCAACAAAAAAAGTGCTCCCATCTTTTTTAATTAAAAAAAAGGGGGGTTTGAGAAAGAAAAAAATAGCTCAGTTCTGTGCACGCACAGCCCTAAACTTCTAGTTTGATGGACCCCCCTCTCAGGGGCTTCCTTGGGGAAAGACTCCTTGAAAAGTTGCATCACGCAATGCAGATACACACGTCATTCAATTTTAAAAAGAAACTGTTTGTTCGCAACAAACAATACAAAAGGGGTAACGGCTGCGCGCAGACACTTGCGAAGTGACTGACCGTTACCGGCTTATTAAAAAAAAGGAAGTTTGACTTGAAATACAAAGCCCTCTCATGAACTATGTACCTTGGTACATGATCGGTGTACCGGGTGGACTCCAAAAAAAAAAAAAAAAAAAAAAACAATCGTTATTGGTTCAGGCCCTCCGACTGACCCACTTTACGACCCCCCCAAAAAAAAGGAAAGAAAAGAAAGAAAAGTTAATCGATGACCCTAAGCCTCTCGTGCTTAGTCTTAGAAGATTACTTAATGTTTTGAACATTGGTTATCTCTGTCTCTCGTGCTTAGTCACCTGAAAAAAAAAAAAAAGGAAAATATTCAGAATGGGGGTTGGAACAAACCGGGACGCTACATCTGGTGGGGGGTTTTATCACTTTAAAAGTTGAACTACATTTTTTTTTTTTTATTTATTTTTTCTTGGATTTCTGCAACCCTACATCAAATGGGGGAGAGGGGGGGGTATCCGGAAGGGATCTTAGCACCAGACTGGAAGAGGAATATATGGTATGTTGTTTACAAAAAAGAACTGCACCAAATAGAGTCTCGCTCTCCAGAACTGGTGGAGGGGGGGGGGGGGGGAGGGGGAGGGGGAGACGGGGCCTGAGGAGTGTTACACAGCTTGATCACTCCCAGATGAAGACATACCCTGGCACTGGAAACACAAAGACCTACTGTAGCAGGGGTACCTTAAAAGAATTGGTACAAAAGGAGGAGAGGGGGTGGAGAAAGATCGCGTATTGAACCCCTAGGGCTCGCTCCGATTTTCCCAGACCGCAAAAAAAGGCAAAAATAGAAACTTAACACTCATCACACGATAAAACCCATGGGAGAGGTTGTGGTGAAACGCACACACCTCGACCTCTGTTTGGGTGAGGAGTGGCTCTGCAGCGCGGTTCATCCCTAGAACCGCAAAAGTGTGTTCAAAATGCGTTGTTTCTATTTCCTCCTTCATTTCATGAAGTGACAAAAAAAAAAAAATCCACGCTGGTCCTGGGCGCAATGTCAAAAAGAAAATAATAATAAGGGAAAAGGGACTTCGTTCATTCACTACTGCGCAGCATTATGGGGAACGCACAATACACTTTACTATTTCGTATACTTTATTTTCTCAACGAAAAAGAAGGCAAAGAGGGTGCGAAAAAATGTACCCTTGATTTTTCCGAACGCACAATACACTAAAAAAAAAAAACATTCGTTTCTTGGTGTGGCTGAATGGGGGGGGGAACGCAAAAAGTACGGAAAAGTGCGCAAGAAGTGCGAATGACACCCCTTCAGCCACACTAATTTTTGATAATCTGTTGTGCTCTTGCTCATCCAGACAGTTTGTCGCTAGTAGTGTTACGGCAATACTATACATCAGTCCTATTCGTGGTCCTTTACCTCGAAGCCTTTGTACTACGGAAGGTATAGACGTCAGTCGTTCTCAACTCTTGAGAGACAACTTTTATGAAAACTTTTTTACCAGACTGAGTTTCTCGCGAGTGTGGAACACTCCGGTACTTCTTTCCTGTTTCTTTTTTATTTTATTTTTTTTGTTTTTTTTGAAAAAATTGACTACTTGATACGCATGGAGACCTCGCTTTTTTCGTGTGAGCCCCACGCAGCCGTTCCTCGCCTATCTCTCGTTTTCTGATACCGTTACGTTTTGAAAACTTGGAAAAATCACGTGTCGCAACAGAATATATCCACACAGCGCCCACCCCCTGCCAGCTTTCTTCGCGGTCTACATTGATATGCTCCCTACTCCGGCCACCGCTCGTCAATCAACGAAACGGGCAGAATAGGACCAAGGTGGCAACCCCTTGTGTGAAGAAAGCCGGCCAGCTGGTCAGACTGACCAGGATTTACCCCCCCTCTTTAAGCCCCCGCAGGAAGGGATGGAGGTACGGAAGGAGGGATACGGCGTGTTAGTGGGTGTACTAGCACATAGAAAGAGAAAGAAAAAAAACAGGGTTATTGATGCAGGCACCTCCTACGACTGACCCATTGTACGATGCAGTAATACTGATAAAAGCACAAAAGTACCCTGCAGCTAACAACAGAAGGCGTAAAAAGGAAACCTAATGGCTTGCCCGTACCGTAGTCAGAGATTTATATACCATAGTAGAACTGAGGTTGAACCTCAGTTTTGAAAAAAAAAAAAAAATTTGCAGATTTGGAAAAAAAGTTTTTTGCATTTTTTGGGGAACTGGGTTGCTGACCGCACCATGAAATCCCGTACCATACAGGCTGTACCCAATTTTTTTTTGCCTGCGGCGCCATTTTTCCTTTTTTGCTCCGCAAAAAAGGGTTCGTTGAGTGACTCTGTGGTGGAAAAGGCTAGATTTTTACACCGTACCCCAATTTTTTTTCGCCTGCGGCGCCATATTATATTATTATTTTTTGCTTCGCAAAAAAAAAAATTGAGTCACGTCCTGATATGAGTGAAAAATTGCATACCGGGTGCCCTTTTGTGCACTCCTCCTGAAGGGGTGAAAGGTGCTGTGAATGCTACCTTGCGTGCTGGAGTCAGGCATAGTGCATGTGGGACCTGCTGGAGCCCTAGCCAGTGAAGCCCCCTGGGCTAGTACAATGATGATACTTCAATCTTAAGTCCATTTCTTCAAAAAAGCCCCTCCGTGCCTCCAGCCCCCTCAGGAATAGCAACCTCACTTTTTTTGCACTTTTGGTAAGGAAAAAAATCGTATATAAATCCCTGACCGTAGTCCAAAAAAAAAAAGCCCACAAAAAACTCCAAATCGCCCCAAAACCACACAAAAAACTGTATGGAAAAAACGGGGGAAATAAAAACTGTTAACTGAGTTTAAGCTAGTCTGATAAAGAAAGAAACGAAATCAGAAAAAGATTTTTTCGTTGATCGCGAAAAAAACTCGCCAGCCGGAAAAAAAAATTTTCCCATAAAATAGGTTCCTCACGGTTCACGCCTGACCCCGGTCCTCCTTTTTCCTGCACCTGTCGCAACACTCCTTTGTCCCTCTTGCCTTTCTAGGTACTGTAAGGGTCGTGCGACCAGCGGATGGGTTCGGCAAGAAGTGTTGGCGGTGGTGTCAGCGACGTTGCTGCCGCAGGTTGCTGGACAGTGAAGGTCTGCGCGAAGGGGATGGGAACAGGGGTAGGAGCGGTCTGGGTCTGGGTCTGCTCAGCCGCGCCAGCCTCCTCGACAGTGTCCTCACGTCTGCGGCGAGCGTAGATGTGCGGGTGTGCACACTCCGCACCCCTCTCGCACTTCCCGTTGTGGAAGTCCGTGCACTTAGTATGGAACTCCGGGTACGTCTTCCACAGCGCCGTGCACTCCATGCACTTCAGAACCAGCTTCCCACGCTTCTTCGTCTGCTTCGCCCAGCGGTTGTGTGCGCAGGGATGCAGCATCTCCGACTCACGTGGGACACGTCTCACCCCAACCTCCTCCTCCACCTCCTCATCCTGCTTGGGTGTGGGCACCTCAACAGGCGCCGGTGTGGGTGCGGGCAGCACGGCTGTGGGTGTGGGGAACGACATTGTTTGTAAAGTGGTGTTTGGGTTTGTCTGTGTGGGTGCGGTGGGGGTGGGGTGGGGCACATGCTCTAGAACACAACAGAACTGATCACTGTCCTCATGACACAAAACGGGGGGGGCGGGGCGGGGGGGGAATTGACACGGCGCACCAGTTACATTGAAAATGGATGACATGACTAGTCATGAAACAAGTGAACAGTAGTAACAACTGTTTTGCTGTAAAACCCGGTACCCAGACCCGCCGGCACATTGACCTCAAGTGTGACCCACACAGCGTGACACCGCAAAAACCACAACTAGGGATGAATAAACTTTTCACTCATTTCAGTTGCCATAACACCCATTTGCCGTGTAAACTAGCGCACCGTGGGAGGGGGGGAGGTCTTTCTTATTATGCTTAAACATTTTTTGGGTTGCTAATGACAACACTACGTTGTCACAATTATGACATGTCATTTGGGTTGCCATTGGCTGACTACCGCACCGTGCGATATGCGCTCCTTACCATCAAAAGAAACCACCTTGTATATTAAAAATAAGGGGGGGCAGCGTCGAATGGTCAAATACCTTTCTCGAAAAAAAAAGCAGTATACCACACCATAACACACACGACGGACTAGTCAAGGGTACTGCATAGTGAAACTACCCATCGTAATGGCTAGTCGCTAACTCTACTCACGATCTCGTAAAACTAGTCAAAAAACACTAGTCATTTGGACTAGTAACACCACAGTCCCACGACTAATCCGCCGTGCACACGGCGACTACCCCCCCTCTGAAGGTGTAGGTACTGGGTAGGGTGAAAACATGAGGGGACCCACACACATGTAACTATTTTGTGTCAAACAAAACAAAAAAAAAATGGTTTTTTTAAAAAAGATAAACCTCACAAAGACTCATCAACCACCCTATCACCCCCTTTCCCCACGCCCTTTCCAAACTAGTCCAAGTACAGACCACGAGGAAGAAGACGCAAACAAAAACAAAAAAATATCCCCCACTTTCTAACTAGCCATCCACGGACAAAAGCTTTGAAAAAAAGAAAAGATGAAGTAGAATTTATAACTGTCGTTCACATCAATACAGTTTTCCTTTAAAAAATCCTCACTCTCGTCACCACGTCCTGGGCTGGACGTTAAATTGCGGGCCCCTTTGTGGCACTTCCTCTTGAAATTCTACGAACGTCCACCTGAGTGTGAGAGGTGCTCCCCCAGTGAAAAGGAGTTAGGTGACACCAGAACAAAATATTCGAATGGGCCTATAGTGTCTGTTCCTGTGCGGAAAAGAAATGAAAACTCTCACAGTGCCAATGGTGGCAACTGGACAAGTGTCCCTCGACCAGAAGTCGAATCCACACTTGCTCAACCCGACTTTGTCATTTTCTTTGACCAGTCAACCAAACAGTTGTCGAAGACGCTACTTTCAACGAAATAGAATTCCAAGACAGAAGGCTCAGTTCATTTGCCGCATGAGGGTGAGGTGTTTTAGCAGTGTCTTCTTTCTTCAGTCATTAAAAAAAGTTACTTGTGTCTCTTCGTGTTGATAAGTATCGTGTGCATCCACAAAAAAAAAAAGCTTGTTACTAGCCTTAGCCGCGTTGTTCTGTGTGGATAGCCGGGTCTTACTTTCCTCCCTTCCCCCCTTTTCAACATCCTCACCCATTTTCTACCTAACTTTTGCGGGAGTATTATTTTCGAGATTTCCCTTTTTTTTTTCTTTTTTTGCATTAGTTAGGACGTTTCCAACGTTTTTCTTTTGGCACCCACGGTTTTCGCAAAACGAACCCCGCAAATAGAAATTGTCATAACCACATTTTTTTTTTTTTTTTTTTTTTTTTCAGTGTTTCCCAGCATCTCACCTAACTCTGAAAATAGGTGAGATTTTGCGGTTTTGCGGGTTTTTGTATAGGTGTGGCGAGCCCGGGCGCGCTTCGCGCGCCCGGGTCCCCACCTTAGCTCAAGTTGGGGGCCTCCGGCGGAATGCGAGAATTTCTCGGAGTTCGGCACTTCATTGATATTTGCACCAGGCACACGTGGTACACGAATTATCAGTAACCTCAGTACATTTACAAAATAAACGGCGGTCATGGCAGTCATGGCAGGCATGGCACCCAAGCGAAGCCACGGTACGCAACATTTCTAAAAATTGTTGACATAAATGTCACTGTCGTTGGAAGATTGGGGGGTCAGCTTGTTTTTGTGCCCAAAATTTCTCAGCACTGCTGACCAGGGACATTGGGAACATAGGGATTTTTGCGGAGCAAAAAAAAATCAAACAAATGGCGCCGCAGGCGAAAAAAAATTAGGGTACAGTGTAAAAATCTATCTTTTTTACAGCACATAGTCACACACCTAACCCTTTTTTGCGGAGCAAAAAAGGGAAAATGGCGCCGCAGGCAAAAAAAAATTGAGGTACAGCCTGGATGGTGCGGTCAGCAACCCAGTTCCCATGGTACTCCCGTGGTTCAACCATGATTTTTTTTTTTTTTTTTTCCTGCAGGTGAGATTTCTCACCTCACTTTTTTTTTTTTTTTTTTTTTTGTGAGATTTCTCACCCCAAAATCTCACCGTGGGAAACACTGCTTTTTTTGCTCCCTTTCTTTTTCCTTTGGATTACAATAGGATATGGCATTTGTTTGCGGATAACAAAGGAACAACAGCTCCTGTTACAACCCTCCCCCCTTAAATTCGTCCATAGGATGACTCTAAGTGGAAATGCCATATCTTGTAAGAGGAGCGCCATTGACGATGGAAACCTCCGTAAATTCGGTATTTTACGCCAGAAAAAGGGTGGGATGTTGAAGGGGCTTCTCTCTTGGTAAGTGAAGCGGAAGAGAACGAAAGAGAAAATAAAGAGCGAAAGTCAAAAAAAAAAAAAAAAGAAAGAAAGAAAGTGAAAAACACAGTGAGGGGTTTTGTTAGGGGGGGTTTTAAAGAAGGAGAGAAAAAAATGGAACTAGAAACATAAAGCCCTCTCGTGACAGCGTACCAGAAGAAAAAAAGGGGGGAAATGCACACATTTTATCGAACCCTCGGAGTGTTGCATATTGGGAGTTGCCGACAGGGAAAACTGTAAGCAGGTACAGTCAAAAAAGAAGAGGAAAAAAAAAATAGGTGGTCCCTTTTAGAATAATTTTAAAATGTGTGGTTTAAAAGTCAAAAATGGACAAAACAGGGTTGGGTGTACAAAGAGAGTGTACAAACTCTTAGGGGGAGACAATGATGGAATAATCCCGGGAGGTCTGCAAATAGTGGAGTTCATCCTCGGGTGTCTACACTAAAACAACCAAGTTTTCAAAAAAAAAAAAAAAAAATCCTAAAAAAAAAAATCCATAAAATCCCATAAAATCCCTGCACGTAGACGTGCAGAGCACTTTGAACTTTCCTCCCAGAGTGGCGTACCTTCTGCCTGCATCATTAGGTGGACCTAGCTCCACCTACAAGTTGTTCAAATTCAGTGAAGTCACAGAAAGCCGCTCTGTGCAACGCAGATGACTGGATGAAGGAAGGGTTCCCCTTACGTGGCGAGGTATTGGAATCCACTTTTTGGAACACTTTTTCAACCCTCCTGCCGTCTGTGGAAGCTACACGAGTGTGAACAACTTGTCCAAACAGACAAGTGGAACGCTAGATACATCTCGTAACTTTACACCCCTTTGACGGCAGAGGCGTCACCCCCACTGGTCTGGGGTAGAAGGGCGATCTTTTACTTTATTTATGGGGTAATTTCTGCAATACTCAAACCTTCCCTGAACTGAAATGACCAACCTGAAAGACAGAAATCCCATAAAATCCAAAAAAATCCAAAAAAAAAAAAAAAATCCCGGTGTGACATCATTGCTGCAATTTGGGGGGAGGGGGCAAATCTTAATAATATTTAAGTTTTTTTTCACCTGCCCCCGCTTTTGGGAAGACGGGCGTACACGTGGGGGTGTTCACAGTTCGCTCCCTTTTCACATTTCCCGTAGTGAAAGGAGGTACACTTCTCGTGGAACTCCGGATAGGTCCTCCAAAGTGTGCTGCAGACGGAGCATTTTAGGACCAACTTCCCACGCTTTTTGGCTTGCTTCGTCCAGCAGTTGTGCGGGCAGGGACGCACCACCTCTGACTCTCGGGGCACCCGGCGCACACGTAACAGCAGACCACCATTTTCACCTTCACCACCTTCACCCTCAGCCTCCCCCCTGCCAAACACAACCTCATCTTCCTCGTGGTCTGAGGAGAAGGCGCCGTCGGTAGTATCCTGTGGCTCTGTGACTAAAGGCGGAGGTCCTCCTGTCGAAGCCTCGGCTGGCTGCAGCGCAGCATCCAGGGGGGAGTCGGAAGAGTGGCGCAGGCAGCGCATAAACAGCAGGTCATGCATCTCAGCATCTCCCTCCCGGTAGCCGGAGGGAGCCTCCGCACCTCTGTTTGGGTGAATGTTAGAGAATTATAAATATGTGCCTTATATGGATGGTGTGGGGCGGTGGTTGTGTAGGGGATGGGGGGGAGGGGGAGGAGGAGGAGGGGAAGGCAAAAAAAAAAAAGTCGGTTTTAGTGAAATAATGCTATTTTTTCTCATTTTGGGGCAAAACTGCCGGAAAATAAAACACCTAAAAAAATACAAATGATGAAAAATTCAAGTAGGGCATGGAGCATGGCACGCCTGGAAAGACGGAGACCAAACTCTTGAGATATTTTGCTGGGGGATTTTTTCGGGTTCGCAAGACAGACAAGATGGCCATGGAACCCTTCGATATGATCATTGCAACACAGTAGCTACCACGGTCCCTCTTTTTTGCAATTTTTTTTTTTTTTTTTTGCTGGGTTCCTTCTCCCTTTACCGGCCGCGTATATATTACGTCGCGTACTAATTAAGTCGGTTAGGGCAAATGCCGACTTAATTAGTACGCGACGTAATAAGTGTGCGACGTAATTAATTTTTGGAAGAAAAACAAAATCTACGTACAAGGTGAGTGGGAAGGGTTTCTGGGATTCTCTTGGTGTTGGCGTGTTGTCCCTCGGCCCTTTACAAGGTTACATTAGACAGAGATTGCAGCATGCAAACGTTTTTTTAATGTTTGTTGAAATATGAATGAATGGCTCAGATTGTGGATTTGAGGAACTCCATTGGCACTTCCCACTCCTCTTGAGCATACGGAGGTGCTAGACGCACTGTGGCAGAGTTCTCACCGATTTCTTCCACCTTACCCTGTGCCGTCTACATGCGCCGCGTGTTGGGTTTGTTCTCCTCCTCGTTCACACGATCTGCGATGGCCTTCGAGATTGTGTGGGTTTGGTGGTATCCCCCCAGTGATGTGCCCACACCAGCTGTGTTTCAACATGATTACCCCCACTTTTTTTCACCTTACGGTGTGTACTAATTACGTCGCTTTTTGGTCGCCCGAGGGCCCCCAAAAAGCGACTTAATTAGTGCGCGACGTAATAAGTACCCCCCGTAATAAATACGCGACGTAATATGTACGCGGCCGGTACTATGTGCAGCCTCCCTCCCCACCCTATTCCCTGGATACCGCTCTCTACCCAACTGCAGTATTGATGTGCACACGACCAGTAGGTATGAGAGGTTCTTGCGGGGCTTCAATAGCATATTTCACAACTCTTTTTCACAAGGGGTTCGCCCAAGGGTTGGTATGTCGCCTTTTCTTTTGCAATTTTGCATCGAGGTAACGAGAAGCGTGTATACGCAGCGCCGTCCTTCGCATCAGTTGCACAACCCCTGCTACACAGCGAAGACTATTTTGCGTGGAGAAACTCTGGCATCATAGACCCTGATAATTCCATCAAAAAAAAAAGAGAAAAGTTCGATTTCGGCCTCGAAAATACCCGTGACACCGATTTGTCACGGTACTTTGTCACGGAATTTTTTTGAAAGATTCGATTTCGTGACAAAAAAAAATCGATTTCGTGACAAGCCGATTTTTTCATTGACACACAAAATTCAATTTAGTGACAAATGACTTTTTTCATTGACAAAAAAAAATTCGATTTCGTGACAAATCCATTTTTTCATTGACAAAAAAATGTCATTGAAAAAAACCTGCGCTGTTCGACTACATGGGCAGCAACGACGTGGCACGCTGCAACAACTGCACGGCAAAAGCAAAGGCGACACTGAAACACATGTTCAAAGTGTGTTCAGCCACCAAGGCACTAAGGACAGACCTACTGCCAAACAAGTCGCTCAAGTTCTTACTGCTAGAGCAACCCCAGTTGTGCCTGAAGTACATCAGCGCGGCAAAACTGACAGAGGCCAGCCTGCCTGAACTCGTGCGGAGCAACACCTACTGAGGAGACGCCGGCCAAAACTTGAAACAATAAAGACAAGGAAAAAAAAAAAAAAACCACGAACAAAAAGCAAGCCCAGGATGTACCTGCGGCACCACGACCAGCGCAACTGACGGTTGCGAAGACAATACATGTGCGGAACGCCGTCTTCTACGAAGACGTGTGTTACACTTTCAAACATACTTTTTACTTTTCAAAAAAAAAAAAACAACAAAAAAACAGAAAAAAAACAAAAAAAAAAAAAAAAAAAAAAAAAAGCAAAAAAAAAAAAACAAAAAAAAACAAATCATTGATTTTCCTTTTAATTTATAAAGTGCCCAGGCCCCGGGGCTTGGGTGCACTTTATAAATTTTTTTTTTTTTTTATCATATTTTTTTTTTCCTTTTGACTCCGTGGTTAACCTCGTGTGAGGTTGCGCGGAGTTCGCAGTCAGGCCAGGGAGCCACGTAACAAGGCTCGACTGCCACATAGTGGGGGGAGATCTGTGCAGCCTGTATGTTCCCCCCGATTTTCGTGGTAAATGGGGAGGCGCTTCCGTTTAACGGCAACCCACAAGAGTAGAACAACAACCAAACTTTTGAGAAACAGACGCCAATGAGACCTAGAGTCTCTCTTCTTACTTGTGTGCTACAGACAAACATGACAACGCTAACCACGACTGCCACGGCAGAGCGGGGTCCCTAACGGTTCACTGGGGGGGATCCACATAGATAAAGAAAACAAAAAATACGAAAGCAAGGAAGAAAACCAGTAAAAAAAAAAAAAAAAAAAAAAAAATGGAATTTGTCAAGGAAAAAGTCGTGACAGCCAACCCGCCAGTCACTGAAAAGTGACCAGACAGCCACTTGACAAACACAAAAGAGGCCATTCTTGAGCTGTCTAGAAACCTAAGGGCAGAGACTGAAGACACAAGGTATGATAACTTTATGATTATGCAAGACTTAGTATATCGCGAACACGGTCAGGCTTGCACGCCTCTGGCCAGAGGCCAGCCCCACTAAATGATATGCAGCAGACACTCATTGCAGATTTCATTTTCATTCGGTAAAAAATTAATGGGTGCGCACGTTTCTATACCTAATACCCCAACCCTCACCCATACATTCCATTACACACACCAAAACAGATCGAATCCACCAGCGCATGCGACGGAAGCAGATTCAGATTGTGGTTTGATAAGCAGAGTTCGGTTATTATGGTGGTGGAAAGGGGGGTGGGAACACTTTGTCAGTCACTGCTATAGCCATTAACCAGGGAGCATAGCTAGTGCAAGAAATTCGACTTTGGAAACCTTCCGGAAAGTCTGTCCTCTGCTTCCGGAGGACTAGACACAAGAAAATATTGTTTGTTCCCCCAGAAAACCAGTGCACAATTCACACTCCTTGTGGGTGGTCTTGTTGCCTTTTCGTCATAGTAATTTTGGCCCAGGCATGCTCTTGAAGCATGACAATTTAGTGTGTATGGGGCAGGGTGTTGTTTTGTTCTGAATTCTCTTTGTTATAACATCTAAGTCAATCGCGGGTGGTGGTTTGTGTAGCGTGAGGCACTCTTTTTAACAAACTTCCTGCAGTTGCTATGCACTGTTATTTCTTCGGATTTATCATCATACAGCGTAACATAGTGGATTCGCCTGGTCGACACAACCTTTGATAGATATGGGATAACCAACCCCCTTCGACCCCTCGTGGGTTCACTGAACAAGCCCTAGTGGTAGTTAAACGCGATTGACATTTACATTCCTAGAGATGAAAGAACAAGATAACACTTCTGTACCCGCGCATCAAAATTGTGGAAAACTTTGCACCCCAAACACCCTCAACAACGCCCGCCAAAAGGCGCCCCTTGTTGCTGGGAGTTGGTTCTCATGTTTGATACACTGCACAGCAGGCATTCCTCTGAGTCCAACGCATGTTTGGCCTGTCTGCGGCGTTGTACTTAAGGTGCACGAAGACAGGGTCTGGTGGTAAATTTTGCGTAGTACTGCGACGTGGTACTACGTGGGTCTGGGAACCTGGTACCTGGGTACAGGATATTTGTTGTCAAAGACATCTTCCACCATGCATTGAGGAGGGTAAGACAGTGTTCGCAGTTTCTACCTGATAGCATTACAACATTTAACTTCTCCACGGGGGTCTTGGGCCGTTCACTCGGTTCTACCTTGACTACCGGAAGATATTCTTGAGGCCTTTCTGGTCTCTAGAATATCCGGTCTTCCCGAACGGAGGCACACTTTGTGTGTTACTACGACCTGGCAATTTCCAGCAGTAGGTTAAGTAATCTTTCTTGTAAATTGTTGGATCATTATCTCCTCAGTGCATGAATGCCCCACGTGACTGGACACTTTTGTGTTTGTCATGTGGAGCTGTGGTTGCTCTTTCACGACTTTTATCCTTGTATCCAGTGTACCCAGTACCCAGTGCCCTGTCACGACTTTTTCCGTGACAAAAAGTTTGGTTTCCTTGACAAAATCCATTTTTTCATTGACATTTTTTTGTCACTGAATTTTTGGATTTGTCACGAAATCGAATTTTTTTTTGTCAATGAAAAAATCGGTTTGTCACGAAATCGAATTTTGTGTGTCAATGAAAAAATTGGTTTGTCACGAAATCGATTTTTTTTTGTCACGAAATCGAATCTTTCAAAAAAATTCCGTGACAAAATTCCGTGACAAATCGGTGTCACGGTAATTTTCGAGGCCGAAATCGAACTTTTCTCAAAAAAAAAAAAGGCATGGCAATTCCAACTTTAGCCTCCAATAAGTTCCAACCACAGCAGGGAAAGACAACGCGGCATACGCCCCTCCTTCCACTCCCGGTCAACAGCACTTCCCCTCCCACCCCCATTAGTAGTCCCTTCTACCACTCCCACTGGTGGGAAACAGCTGCCCTCACAAAGAATACCCTCAAGACCCCAGGGAAGCGTTCGGGCAAAGTTGACTTCAAATACAAAGCCCTCGCGTGACCGTATACCTTTGGTATGGCCGGCTATACCGGGGGGTCGACACCCAACAGTGCAGTCCTACAATACATTTCGTGGTTTACATCTGGTTAAACAAAACCCTCCGAGACTGCAGGGTGTATCTCCAGGTAGTTTCTCAAAGTATGCCCCCCTCCCTCTCCGGAATCGAACCCTAATTCCCCGTTACCCGTGTTATCAAAACACTGTCGACAAGGGCCGTGACGTCGTCTCGATTAGCTTTCCCATTATCCGTCCACGTTTGCGCAGAGAGTCTGCCCGCTCACCAAGCAGCCCTGACAGCCCACTCCTCTTCAGTGTACAATATTTCCGAGAAAATAAACACCTTATTCTTGCATAATTTTTGGAGAATCACTCAGGTCAGTTGTAACCTGCGGTGCACCCGCATCCGGATAGCATTCATCCCCAATGTATGTAAGGTCTTTTAACACAATCCTCAGGAACCTGCTTCATCTCGCCTGCATCCATGGAACATTCAATACCCCCTCCCTCAATGCACAAAACAAGTGGCCAGTGGAGTACCCTTCGGTGTTTCGTTGCGAGAGTACACAAGGCCGTGTCTCCTTCCTCCACCAACCCACGTCATATCTTTTCCAGAAATGTGTCGGAAGGACATGCAAGGCAGATGCGAACCATAATCGTGCTCGGGGACAAATTCACTATGACACTCATCAGACATAAGGATTTTGGGTGGGTGAAGGGAAGGGAAAGGGGGAGGGAGGAAGGGGTTGTGGCGTACTGTTTTGTGACATGAAATAAATGAGGGTCGTGGGGTTGTGGGTGGAGGCAGGGAAATAGCTTGAGAATGGTAGCATCCCCTGAAACATTTTCAGGGTATGGTCTCCATTGTCAACATCTCCATCCTCCAAAAGAAAAATGCCCACATTAACACAGAGTCGTTTAAACATCGTCGACTGCACCTTACAACATAGAACAGCATCTGGGGTTGTGGGTTTTGCGACCAAAGACTAAGGGCTCAGTTCGTAAACAACGTACGTACCATTAATAAGCTGGTCTGACTCCACAAAAAAAAAGCGTGAGAAGAAAGTGCCGTGCGTGAGAAAATGTTGCCCCCCTAGAGTGCAATAAAAAACCGTTTTATTTTTCGTTCGAGGGTGAGGGTGAGGGTGAGAGGGGATGGGGGGAAGGGGGAAGGGGTGGTGTAGAGCAGACCAATCAGCATTCTTTGTCGAGCTTTTAAAAAAAAGGGATAATAAGAAGAACGTAAGGTTTTTGAAGTACTCAGAGTCACCTTTTGTTGAAGAAACATTGGTAACTTAGGTGTCAAGGCTTTGCTTGGGTCACACAATAGGACACTACGGGGAGAGGGCTATTCACGTCCTGCATCAGCAGGTGAAAAGGTTGGGGGGGGGGGGGGGTAGGGGGGGTCACATCCCATGTTAAAAGTGAGGACACCGACCAAAAAAATTTTTTTTTTGAGAAAAAAATGGACATCACCCTGAAAAACCAGAAAATATGGTCCCCAGGTGACCTACAATTCAATTCCGCCTGGTTTTGGACACTTCTGAGCACTTGTGGGGGTCTAATTCGAATTTTTCAAAAAAAAAAAAAACGGCCTGGGACAGGGTTTGTACTTTGGCACCTTTCAAATCGGGGTGCAATCAAAACCCATTAAAAACACCGTTGGAACGCATTGAGAGGGCGGAAAAAGTGCCGGGGGCACTGGATTGGCAGTTCTACGCCAAGTCCGCTCTAAAATCCTTGTGTAGACGCAGTGGAATGGCAGTAAAGGCAAAGCGCCGTATCCACTGTGGAGTAGGCCTGCTGAAGGTGTCCTCAGAGGCGATTCTGCAAGCCCTGGGGAGATTGGGTTTAAGAAAACACGCGAAAAGGGGAGGAAAGTGACGTGTGTGGCATTGGGCCTCCCACGCGTCCTCCTCGCGGGTCATTGCGTATTGCTTGTCGTCAAGCAGTCTGGCCTTGCCACATTGGAGCAGTGTGCCTAAGTTCCCAATACGGCGTTCCTTGTCCCTGTGAGCTTTGAGGACGCCCCGCTCTTGCCGCTATATTTTGTGGCGTGCCTGTCCGTCTTCAGGAGGGATATCTCTTTCCTCCCACAATAATCTGAGTGTGGGGTCTAAGAAGATAAAGAAGACGAGGCAGATGCGGGTCGGTGCTTTAGTCGAGTCTATGACTGGATATCCATATACGTGGCTAGTACAGGGCTATTGCAGACTGAACTGCAAAACCAAGGGGAGGAATTGGGCATTGCAATATCTGGAAAGTCATACGAGGTGATTCTTTTAAAAGGAAGGTACCCTGAGGGACCGGGTGAGGCAGTGACGGCAGATCTGCTCGATAATTTACACCTGACTAATTTTCCTCCCTAAATTGATCACTCCCTGGCCTATTAATGGTGTGGGTACCTAAGCCCGTGTATACATTGGTCACTACGACCCACAAAATACAGATGCCAGGTGACCATCTTGTCTTGTTTTGGCTGTATTCAAACGCAATTAGATGACATTAGGCAAGATGTATCCTTTACTTCCTAAAATATGAGACATGGGCTGTTGCCATGGCCATATCTCGTTTATGTGCTAAAAAATAGGAATAGGCAAGGTACAGACCCTGTCCCAAGACCCCTTTTTTTTTCGGAATTTTGATTTTCTGGTCACTTCCGGTCACTATTTTTGGTATTTTCGGGCCTCCAGGACGTTTTCCGGGGGGTCTTGGGTAGTGACTTGTGGGGTCGGACACTGCGCTACGCGTAGAATTCAAAAACTCTGAAAAAATGCATTGTCCTCCCCTTGTGACCCCCCCTAGGGGGGGGGGGAATGGAGACGTTGACGTGCTCAGACAGTAACGCTTCGTCTGCTCTCTGTGGGACACTACATGGTGACCATGTGACCGGGTAACATGGTCAGCGTGGAGCTGAACGGGGTGGGGTCGAAGGGGAATTTGCCACATTGTTTAAGTGTCGACGATCACAGGCTTCTCAAAGGAAATGGCAAAAAAAAAAAAAACTTACCTTTTTATGATTTCCAAAACGAGCGCATTCATGTTTTCCCCTCCCCCACAACACCCCCTTTTTTTTGTCGAACATCGGTTACATCTGGGGGGGGGGGGGAAACAGAGAAGTTGAAAGTGCAAACGCCTCAAGTTGAAAGTGCAAACGCCTCACCGTTCATCGGCAGGGAAAAAAACACACACAGAGACCCAACCCCTGACAATCGCTACCTAGAACCTCGAAGCGAAATGTTAACCCGAGGGGTTTGTTTGATAAAAGGAGAAATTAAATTCTGGTATTTTTTTTCAAATTAACCCGGGGGTATAGGATGCGTTGTGGTGCGGTGTTCTGCCTATTTTGTTTTGCTTTTTTTGCTTTTGTCTTTGCTATGTTCGCCCCGTGGCCCGTCTGATCCAGACACTCGAGAATATTCGAGAGAGTTGAACTCCTTGTCTCTGTCCTCGACGAGGCCTCTAAGGATTGTCACCATGCCGGCAGAGGTAGGGTGGACGTGCACTGCGTAAGAGGGCGTCACGGTGGCCTCCTCCTCAGACCATTTGCTGTAGCAGGAGAGACGTCCGGACACGTGGACCTGGTATCCCTGCTTCACAGAGGACATGATGAACGTCGCTAATGTCTTGCCATGAGCGTAGATCTTGTGTGTTTCCTTCTCAATGATGGTGTCGCTCCCGTGCACATCAGCGCGGGAGAAGCTTGTTGTCAGCGTGAATTCGCAGACAATCCCGGTCTGCCACAGCTTCACAGACGGCCGGCCGACAACCCCAGCCAGGTCCACCTTATTAATCGAACCAATGATCTCACGGGTAGGGACGCTCTCGACTGCGAAATCTACCTCAGGGATAGCCTCGTCCTTCATGATCTGTTGTGGGTAGGGAAGGTAGGAAATGATGAAAATTATGCAAAAAAAAGCTGAAAGTGTGAACCGCCTTGCGGGCAAGAGAGGTGTGGTGTGTTTTGGATAAGACCGCGGAAGGAAGAAAACAGAAAAGACAAATGTGTCTCACTGTGAATAAACAATTCCAAACAACGTGCATACTTCGTAGTGCAGCGCAGAGGGGAGGGGCACGGCAGGGGACGGCGCGACCCTGGCGCTGAGCAGCTGCAGCTTCTTCTCAAGGTCACGTACCTGTTGAGTGGGTGTGGTGTTGCCGTGGTGTGGAGGGGGCAATCCCGAAGTGCAAAACATGGCCAGTGTGATGTATTGGTGAAGATTTCTGCAGGGGGGGAAATGGTGAGATGCTCGTACAACTCTGTTGGCTACTTGTGTTAACTTGGGGGGAAAAGGGGGGATGCAGGGGGTGGGTTGGCGGTTGGGGGGTACCTTCTTCTCCATCGCTTGTTGTGTTTGGAGGAAGGCTTCAGAGAGGCCGCTGGTGTTGCTGCTGCTGCTGCTGTTGTTATTGTTGGTGTTGTTGGTGTTGTTGCTGGTGGTGATGCTGCTGGTGGTGTTCTTGCTGTTGTTGTGGCTGTGGTTGTTGCTGGTGGTGCTGCTGGTGGTGTTGCTGTTGTTGTTGTTGTTGCCGTTCGTTGCCGCAGGACGCTCTGTGGGGTTTCGTTCCGGGCTTTCCTTGTTCGCGCCCTTGTTTGGCTTGGAGGCGTGCATTGCCTTCAACGTGCTCAGCGCGAGGTTTGCTGACGACACCTGAGGGGCGCTGTCCCCTGCCTTGCCAAGCGGCGGGTTTGCAACCACCCCCGACGTCTCCACCTCTGCGTTCAGCTGCTTTGCGGTCTCCTGCAGGCTCTTCTCTTCGGGCTTCAAATTATGAAACACTGCTGCAAACCCACCTTGAGGCTTCTCACCTCCTTGCTCCTTTTCTTTCCTACTGCTTCCTCCCGCGTCAGGCCAGCGAACCTCGGTTGGCCCTGCGCTTACCCCCATCTTCACTGCCTTCAGGACCTTCTCTCTTGCAGAAGAATCGGCACTGCCCTTAGCGAAGAACTGGGGTACCGCCTTCTCCAGCTTGGTGGACTCGACAGAGTCGCGTAGGGAAAGGTCTGCCTCGTTGGGGAAACGCAGGGCACGCGCTTGTCGCGACAGTGTGTGCACGACACACCCACGCGACGCAAGCTGTGGCAGCAGCATTGTGTATAAGCTCTATGTGCAAAGCTGAGGGGAAAAAAAGGGGGAAGTCGCACACTGCAGAAATATATGGTATTCTGGGGGGGAATAGGGAAGGTAGTTAGACCTTGTACGGATCTTCCGAGGATATGCTCAGGTCATTAACCAAGGGTTTTAGAGAGGATTTTGCAAGACGTCGTTATGAGGTATGAAGGGAAGGCATTCGGTCTCAGAGGTCGTGCCGTTTGGGAATAATAGAAAGAAGACTTGACATGTGAAGGTCGGGTGTTATAAAGATATTGTTTCATAAAGAGGGGGGGAAATGGATAAGGAAAGAAAGAGGGGGAAAGGTTTGAGTTGGAATCCAAAGCCCTCTCGTGACAGTGTGCCTATCGAAAAAGATGAGAGCGTGGGGGTAGGGGTGTTTCATGGAATAACGAGAGAGAGAGAAAGAGAAAGAAACGTAAGAGGGAAAGGCCAACAAGCACAGATACACCTCTCACATCTCGTCTAGTCTCGCTTCTTTTTTTTAATGTTATTTCTATTTTGCCTCAAAAATCATTCGCCCATCGCTTGGGGTTCTGTACTCAAAAAAAAAAGAGGTCAAATCGGGGGCTAGTATTGCTAATAGACTGCATAACGTATCAAAGAGTAGGACGCTTTCTTGGATGAGCTGTTCTCATGTCCGTAGTGGTTTTGTGTTCGCTGCGTCTATCTTCTTTTGCCTGTCGGCGATCTTCGCCCTCTGTTGCAACAGACTTGCTGACAACGAGGCAAGAAGCGACTCACAGGAGACACTGTCGTTCTCTCGCTTTCCTTCCTTCTGCTTGCTCTGATGCCCCTTTGCTTCAGGCAGGCTCTGTTGCGCCACTGCGGCATCTTCCACAATCTTCGCATTGCCGGACACACTGACTGCACCGCCCTTCTCTCCCTCCGCTTCCTCTCCCCCTTTGAAACCCACCAATGGCCCCTTGATGACAATATCCTGCGCCCGTCTGCGATGTCCATCCTGATGTGCTGACCCCTTCCACGACGCAATCATTTTCTGTATATCACGGAAGCGCCGGTCGCTGTGGGCGGTGAAGGCTGCGTTTTCCTCTTTCTTCTCCTTCTCCTCCTCCTCCTTCTGCTCCTCTGCCTCCTTCTGCACCTCAATGGGCTCAGCTTTTTGTAATGCATAACATCCTAGGGGAGGGGAGTTGCGGATTTTTCGGGTCTTAATTAATGAATTTTGTTGCGGATCAGCTTGGAGCGCAGCATAGGCCGCTGCGACGGCAGTTTCGGAGATGCCGGAAGAGTTTGTCTTTTGAGGGTCGATGCTTTCGGAAGGTGCGTTCTGTGTGAGGCTGCGTCCTGCAGCGACTTCGAGGTATTGCATGCGGAGAGGCGCAGGCTTTGTCTCCTGCGCTACAGAAGCCTCCCGCATCACAGCCTCAAACCCACGCAACGAAGAGTTATGCCCAATCCTCCTCCCTGTTGTAGTTGCCAACCGATTTTTGACATTCTCCAAAGTTTTTAACAAATGACCATGATCTGTTCCATCTATGGACAGCAACACATTCGCAGAACGTTCGGTTCTCGGCTTTAACGACTCTGGGGTTACCCCTAATCCATGCATCAACAACGCCTGGCCTAGAGCATCGTATGCGCCTACGCGCATGCCAACATCTTGAGCAGGAACCTCTCCTATAGTCTCGTTGCCTGGAAGGCTGTAGGCATGCAGGCTGGTTGGCCCAGATGTAAGCAATGGAGAGCGGGTAGGGTCGCGAATCCCCGATGCCTGGATCACATCAAGCTGTTGTAAAAACCCCGCGTCAAACTCAACCTGGCTCTGATCCTGCACTGCAGCAGAACTACAAAAACGGGGACTCACAGCAGGTATAGTAGGCACAGCAATACCACCCCACAAAGAGAACGCACGCGAATTTACCCCACACGACGAACAAACCTCCCTAAGCTGTGCACGACGCATGACTGTCGATACCGTTTTGCAATATTTTTGGAATCTTTTTTAGCGACAAAATAATCCTCCCGAATCGCGACAAAAAAAAAAATGTGTGTGTCTTTTTCTGAGGATGTTAAGTGAGAGAGGTGGGGATGAAAAGGGGTTTTAGTAGTGAAGTGTGTAGTTCGCTGTATGACAGCTGCATTGTGATGTGTTGTCATGTATTATGATAGGCAAACTATCTCAATACGAGACTACACTAGAGGTGGGGTGGTTTCGAATTACGGCTGAATATACTCCTGTGTGGAGTATTTAGAGATAGGGGTCAGGACCCGCTATAATAAGCGAAATGTATGTGTATTTAAGTTGACTTGAAATACAACAGCGCTCTCGTGAACAGTGTACGTTGGTACAATGATCGGTGTACCGGGTTGGACCCCCAACCATGTAGTCCTACATCCATTTCGTGGTTTGCATCTGTAGTTAAAAATCTGGGTAAGAGCCTCCTATTTTTTGTTGTGACCCTCCTCCCAGACGGGTTTTGCAAAAATAAAAAAAATGGGGGGGGTAACAATACAGGTTGCTTCGGACAGTTGAATTTTTCAATTATTTTACAGCATCAGCTCAAGGACTGTCAGCACACCCTTTCTCTCTCTCTCTCTCTTCCTCTCGGTTCTACCAGGAACTTTCTTTTTGACCTCCTCTCTCCCTCCCCCCAAAAAAAAGACGCTGGTACACACAACATTTCTTTGGGGGAATTGCTTCTCTGCGAGTACATTTTCCTCCATATCTCTCTCTCTCTCTCTCCTTCTGAAATATCCCCCCTCCCTCCCCCTCCTCATAGGGCAGCCATCTCGGAATTTCGCTTCTCTGTTGCCTCCCGCGTCAGCAGCGCCTTTGGCAGAGCGAAACCCCCCGGCTTGACGTGGAGGATGCGTTTTGGGACCTGCTTCTTTTGCGCCTTCTGCTTTTCGTTCTGCGCCTTGAGGTCCTTGTAGATTTTTATCACCCCTTCCCCAGGACCGAACAGCGCGCCCGCACTGCGGATGGGCAGAATCGACATCCGCTCCTTTATTTTGTTGATCTCCGCCATGAGCTCTTCGGTGGGATCTTCGAGGCTTTCGTTTCTCGACCGACGCGCCTCCCGTGCAGTGACGTGAGAGTACGCAGCACTGCTTGCCCCAAACCCATCGGAACGTGCTGACTTTACTTTAGTCTGCGCCGTAGCATTCCCTACATCCTCATTGGACAGCATCTGACTCAATAAGTCCATCTCCTTCCCTTTCCCTTTCGCTTCAGAAGAAGACACCTCAGAAGGGACCTCAGAAGACACCTCAGTCTTCCCCCTCCCCTTCTCCAGCATTGCAACAAAATCCCCGGTCCACACCGCCTCCATAACTCCTCGGGACCATAAAGGGCGAGAAGAAGCACTACGAAGCAAATTCATATTCGGAGAAAATGAATTCAATTCGGTTTGAAAAAGAGGGGGAAAAAAAGGGGGTGTTTTTTGTGTAGTGGATATGAGGGTTAAAGGGACCCTTTTTCCCCCTGGTTGAATTTTGATTGGAGAGTGGAGGGGTGTGTGTTTGAGGGGGGGGGGGGGGGGCATTTTGTTGTATTGAATGAAGTGTTCAATTAGATTAAAATGATAAGGAAAGGTTATAAGATGACCCTAAGCCTCTCCGTGTGCTTGGTCTGATTAGGTTATTATTTGGTTGGCTTTCTTTGGTTGGCTCTCCGTGCTTAAGTCTTATTAAGATTAATGTTTTGAACATTGGTTATTCATCAATCTCCGTGCTTAGTCACCTTGATCACGATTGATTCATGCGAATATGCATTGAAACAAAGTTGGCGTGAAACACAAAGCCCTCTCATGAACAGTGTACCTTTTGGTACAATGATTGGTGCACCGGGTTGGACCCTGCAACCATGCAGTCCTACAATCCATTTCGTGGTTTTCATCTGATATGCTCTACTCCCGCTTCCACTCATCATGAACGGGGAGCATTGCAGACACAGGGTGACTAGGCCTGTGTGTTGTAGGGTCCGGTTGGGGTCTTCTCGAGAGGAAAAAAAAAAAGTTGACTTGAACTGCAAAGATCTCTCGCGAACAGTGTACCTTGGTATGACCGGCTGTACCGGGGGGTGGACACCCATGCAGTCCTACAATCCATTTCGTGGTTTGCATCTGATATTGTGCTACTCCCGCTTCCACTCATCAGCCAGATGAACGGGGATCATTGCAAACACAGGGACATGAATCCTGATGTAGGGTCTGGTTAGGGTAAAGTGCAGATAGGGGTTTGGTTTTTTTTTTAGTATCTTTTTTCCCCAAGTTCTGCCTCTTAGTTTTTTTTGTTGGATCGACAATTTTCATTTTTTTATATTGGAATCTGTATCACCACATTTTCCTTTAAACTCACAGAACATATTCCTTTTTTTGCCTTTTTGTTTATATATTTTAGAGAAGAGACCCGCAAAAAAGAAAAAAAGAAGGTTAAAAAAAAAAAATGAGCACTGAAATAAAATCAAAAAAGGGGGGGAAAAACAACAATAAAGAATAGAGGGGGAAAAAAACACAGTGCTTTATTTTATCTCTTTTATTCTTTATTTGACACCACTTTTTTTTTTTCCGAGGTGATTTTTATTCCCAACTCTTGGACGAAACCATTTCAGTTATTTTGTTGTTGTTTTTTTTTTGCTCTTTTTTTGTTTTTGTTTTTTTTGTTTTTTTTTAGTTGAAAAATTTATGCACGACATCGTTTGTGAGTTATGCCTGCATTTGTTACTTCCACACCTTTTCTATAGTGGTTCTAATAGGATGTACCATCTGATTTCGCTTGAAATGATGGTATAAAAAACCACCAAATTCCAAGAAAAATCAGCTGGGTTCTCAGTGCGGTACCTACCCTTCCTATATTCTTTAATTAACTCATTTGTGGTTGCTCCTTTAAAAATAGGTTCCCTCCCCCACCCCAGAGACAAAAGAGAGATCTGTTTTTTTTTTCCTTCAAAAATAGCCATCACAAACAACTTCTTTCAAACTGTTTCATTTTTTTTTTTTTTTGCAAACAAAAAAAAAAACAAAAACAAACACTCTCTCCCTCTCCCTCCCTAACTACTTAGTCTTAAGGGGAATCTTTCTAACCACTTTACTTGTTTTATTTACTCAACGTTTTCTGGGGTGTTAGGGGGGTTTTTTTTCCCCTATCAAACTTCTTGGGGGGTAATTTTGGGGGTAGAACGACGGTGAAGTAAATGACTTGACTTGTGGTTTTATTTATGGTTTCACTGTTGTAAGCCAACGGTGGAACCACCAGTAAAACGACAAGTCAAGTTATTTACTTCACCGTTGTGTGGGAGGTGGGGTAGGGGGTGGGGGGGATGGGTCCGGACGGGAAAAGGGGGAGACGAGCAGTATTTTTTTTTTTATTCTTCATTTTCGAGCTCTCTCCTCCCTTCTCTCTTCCACCCCGACTGAAGATTCACGGGGTCTGTCCTTAGATGGAGGCCCGACCCTAATTTCAATTGAGAAGAGAAACGACGAACAGAAATACAACGACTTTAAAAAAAAACGTTTTTCGACATTTTTTTTTTTGAAAACTTGGTACCAGTGTAACCACCCCTAGAGTGTGCTCCACTATACTAATTGGGGGCTAGAGGGTTCTTTTTGTTAGGGGGAAGCGGGCTTTTTTTTTCTTTTTTGAATTTAAACAATTCTGGTCGTGATTCCAGATATCACATTGTTGAAGAAAGGGGGGAGTGGGGGGGAAAATTGCTCCCTTTGTGGAGAGAAAAAAAAAAGGTTGAAATACAAAGCCCTCTCGTGACAGTGTACCCAAATAAATTTTCCACTGCACCAAAAAAAAAAGTATTTTTTTGTCCTCACAAAGGTTTCCTTTGTTAACAAAATTATGTGAACCTGATATGTAAAGATCAAACACTTTGATACTGTGCAATTTTTCGTTAACCCCTCCCTCCGGAGGATGGAGGACTGTGAAAGAGGTGAACAAAAAAGGGAGAAAAAAGAAACAAAAAAATCTTTTTTTGAAAGAATGGAACTTGAAGGAATTTGTTTTTGTGTATAGAGAAGAACACAAAACAAAAAATTGAAGGGGGAAAAAAAAAATAAGGCAATTCTAGAGAAGGTCGAGAGAAGACAAGGCTTTTAAAAAGCTTTTTAAAAGAAATATGACACTGTGATGTACATCGTCCTGTTTAAATGTTTTATTTTATTTTTTTGTTTTTTTTTTTTTAGTTTTTTTTTTTTTTGGTTTGTTTTTTTTCAACTATTTTTGAAAAGCAAGATTGATTTTTCCCCCCCAATCCGAGAGGGGAAAAAAAGACAGATTCTTCGCTGCGCTTTGACTAGGAAAGGGATACTACTGAGAAGGGAAAGACTTTTTAGGGAGTGAACAAGAATAGAAAAAAAAAAAAGAAAAAAGTCTGATAAATGTACCTCTCGTGCACATCATCAAAAAACAAGGGGATATGGGAAGTGGGATAATATTAAAAAAAAATACAGACAATGTCCTCCCTTTCACCCCTTCATCCCCTTCTCACACATTTTAGTGCTTGTTCCCTTTCCCTCCCTACGCGTACAAATTTGAGAACCTACCTTGCTAAAAAACACCACTTTAAAAAAAAAAAAAAAATCCCAATTACTTTTTTTGCGGAATTATCTTTTCTAAAAAAAAAAAAAAAAAAAAAAACACACATTTACTTGGAAGTGCAGCTTCTCTCTCTAGAATATTTGTTTTGTTTTTTTTTTCCCCTCTTTTTTTTATTTCAAACCCCATCGACTTGATGGGTATACTATATTTTCGCTTCCTCGCCCTTTTGGTTTTACAAAGACAGCAATCACTGTGCTGTTTCAAGGGGAGCAAGAGAGTGAATATTTTATACAAGGCCAAGGAATGGGGTTAGTGGGGGGTAAGTGGGACGGGAGGATAAGACAGGAGTCGTCTTCTGAAACAGCGAACCGCTAATTCAGTACTGTAAGGTCAAGGCAGGAAGGGGAGAGAAAAAAAAAAACCCAAAAACAAAAGGGGAACTATCTGCTGTGTGTGTGTGTGTGGGAGGGGGAGATGACCGTGCTCCTCCCCCCCCTCTTATTCCCCCCCCTTCTCTCTCCCCTAGTGCCTCAGTCGCCTCGTAACCTCAGGTCTTCAATGAGATGCGTCCCCACCCAGCCCAAGCGGCCATTCGTATACCTTCCTTTTTTTTTTTTTTTTTTTTTGAAAAAAAAAAAAAAAAAATAATAACCAAAATGGAAACCCAGGGTAGTCTTGACTGCCTATTGCAGAAAGGTAAAAGGAAAAAAAAAAAAGGAACTACCGATGACGTTTCCCACTTCGGACAACAATATGTAATGACTCACAAACGGTCATTTTATTTTTTAGTTTTTTTTTTTTTGAAAACTTGCTTTCAAGTTCAAATATATTTATGACAGCCGCCTCCACCCCCTTTAACTCCACTCCCCCATCCCCCAGAGTCAATTTTGACCCTTATTCAAGCCTTAATCAACCAGTCGCGTACGATAAACACAACGGTTTCACTTGAATCAAAGGAGGGAGTTCTGTTTAAAAAAAAAGAGAGAAAAAAGTTGGTGAGAAAGAATTTGTAAGAATGGGCCGAAACCTCGCGTAATTTGCTCACCTAGAAAAGTATTTTAAAAAAAAAATCCCTCGTCGAAATCATTGTCGCTGTCGTTGTGACATTTTCCTCCTTTTTAAAAAAATAAAAAATAGTTTACACTTCAGTCGGGGGGGGTGTTTTGGGGGGAAGTGGGGGGAAGCACAGACTGGGCTGTCCTTTTGAAATAGGGGGGGAAGGGGGAAGGGGTTTCTTTTGTCCGTTGTATTTTGGACATTTTAAACATTTTTTTGACTAAAAAAAAAAAAATGGGTGATTTTGGGTGGTGACCACTGAAAGTCACTATTCTCTCGGGGGGGTATTTTATTTTATTTTCAGTGGCCAAAGAAAACAATTTTTTTTTGTAGCTGTTCTCACAACTGGGATCATCACCAACGGCTGCGTCCCTTTCCTCCCTTGCCTCCACCTCCTCCGTGCCTGTAACCACCTCCACCTCCACCTCCACCGAAGCGGCGCTGCTGGTGACCTCCACCCGACCGTCCTCCAGACTGGCTGGCCACCTGCATCAGGAACGGGTCCACGGGCTGCTTGGCCTTCTCCAGAACCTGTTTTGGGTTGTATGTTGTGTTGTTGTTGTTTTTGTTGATAAATTCTTGGAGTAGTGTAGTTGCGTTGCCTCGGTTGTGTTGCCACAATTGTGCACTCTCCACTTTTTTTTTTTTGTGTTGTGTCGACAATCGCCTAAAAACCCACTTTTGGGGCTAATTGGGTCTGTACTCAATATTGGCCGAAGCCTTTGTACTACGTCAGTTGGCCTGAACCCTTGAGAGAAGCTTTTATGAAAATTTTTCTTCCCCGGGTAGTCTTACACTTTGCCACAAATATGTCATCTATTCCTTTTTTTTTGTAGTTTCGACAATTTTTTTAAACTTGGTTGTATTAGTGTAGCCACCCTATAGTGTGCTCCACTATTTATTTTTTTTTTTTTTGCTAAATTCTAAGGCCGGCGTGTGATTTGCCACCTCCACTCTTGAACAAATGAGCGCTCAGTGTCTTCACTATGTTTTCTGACACTCCATGGGTTCTGTGTTTCAATATCACACCCCCTCTGGGCTTTGCGAAGGGTCTCGACCCCATCACCAAAGTACATACCTCAACAAGTCCGGCCGCGAGAGCGGAGTTCTGGGGGGTGAAGAAGCTGTATGCGTCACCGATGTCACCGGCACGTCCGGTACGTCCAATACGGTGGACGTAGTCCTCGAGCTGTGTTGGTGGATAGGTGGGTGGGTTATTAATAAAGAAAAAAGTGTTGATAAATTGTTGGAGTAGTGTAGTTGCCTCGGTTGTGTTGCCACAGTTGTGCAATCTCCCCTGTCTTTTTTTTGCCGAAAAAATAGGTAGGTAGGTAGGTAGGTGGGTGGGTGGGGTGATATGTGTTGCTAAATTGTCGGAACATGTGTTGCCACCGTTGTTAAGATTGCTTAAGATCCAACCCAACTAATCGAGGGCTACTCTGCTGCACAAAATCTGCTGTTGTTCCCCCACTTTCCAGTACAACAAAACATACCTGCTCGGGGAAGTCGTAGTTGATGACGGCGGGCAGGTCACGGATGTCAAGACCACGCTGGGCAACGTCGGTGGCGATCATGATGGCGTGCTTCTGGCGTCTGAACATGTTCAGTGCGGTGTCACGCTGCTGCTGCGTCTTGTCACCGTGGATGGTGAGGGGGCGGAGGTCGTGGCGCTGGAGGAAGTCTGCAAGCTCGTCGACACCACGCTTGGTCTGCACGAAGATGAGGACCTTGTTGACGTGGCCGCGGATCTGCTGCAGCAGGTCCATCAGCTGTGTGCGCTTCTCGGACTGCTCAACGAACCAGATGTGCTGACGCACGTCAGCGTTGGCTGCGAGGTCGGAGTATCCGACGTTGATCTGGATCCACTCTCCGAGGAAGTCCTGCGCCAGCGTGCGCACCTCCTTGGGCCAGGTGGCGGAGAACATGAGGGTCTGGCGGTCGGGGCGCACCTGGCTCATGATGGAGTTGATCTGGGGCTGGAAACCCATGTCGAGCATCCTGTCGGCCTCGTCAAGCACAACGTAGGTGGCGCGCTTGAGGTTGGTCTGTCCACCCTCGAGGAAGTCAATCAGACGTCCGGGTGCGGCGGTCACGATGGAAGCGCCGTTAAGCTCGCGGAGCTGCATCGAGCGCACGGCACCTCCGTACACGCAGGCAGTGCGGAACTCACGTCCGCACACCTTCTTCGCCTCCTCGTCGATCTGCACTGCCAGCTCGCGGGTCGGCGACACGAACAGTGCAATGGGTCCGTCGTACGGTTGCAGCGGCGGCTGTGCGGCAATGTGCAGCACCGCAGGCAGTGCGAAGGAAAGAGTCTTACCAGACCCGGTCTTGGCAATCCCGACCAGGTTCGATCCGGACAGGGCAATGGGCCAGGACTGTGCCTGGATGGGGGTCGGCTCCACGAAGTTGTTGCGCTTGAACATTCCCTTCACGGAGTCGGGGAAGTTCGCCTCCTCGAAGGTGAGGATCGGCTTCGGGGTGACACCGCTCGGGGAGTTCACGGTGATGCCGTTTGCCTCACGCCACATCAGGATGTCGGATTCCTGGCGGGACTCTGTGGTGTTGCTCTGCTGGTAGATGTTCTTGTTGCACTCTGCAAGGTTCTCCGAACGCCAGTTCACCTGACCCAGGCCACGGCCGAGGTTTGCCATGCGGTCTCCCGGACGTCCTCCGGCTCCCTGCCAGAAGTTGCCCGAGCTCCATCCGGATCCGTGGGAGGGCTGCACATCTCCTCCCCAGTTGCCTCCACCACCACCTCCTCCACCTCCACCTCCACCGCCACCTCCACCCCAGCTGCCTCCTCCACCTCCGCCGTTGAAGCCACCTCCTCCTCCGAATTTGCCTCCTCCCTTTCCACCTCCACCTCCACCGAAGCCACCACCACCACGTGGTGCAGAGCCCCCACCGCTGCTCCAGCCTCCTCCCGCACCTCCGCCTCCGCCAGCTTGGAAGCCGCCTCCACCAGCAGGGGCGGGGGGTGCACCTCCACCGCCTCCGGCGCCAGCTCCCTGCCAGCCAGCAGAGCCACCGCCGGCCTGGAAGGACTGTCCGTCACCTCCACCCTGGGGGGCAGACTCCCACCCACGCTGCGCACCTCCGGCGGCAGGGGCGGGTGCACCACCTCCTCCTCCTCCTCCTCCTCCAGCTGCGTTCCAGGCGGACATTTTGTTGCTTTTGTGAGTTATTCTGTTAAGAAGTGAGGGAGAGAGAGAGAGAGAGAGAGAAAGAATGGGGGGGGAATAAGAAACTCAGTTGAAGTGAAGAGGAAAGCGCCTGGGGTGTTTAAACCATTTTTTTAACAAAGTGGAGATGAAAGTGTCAATCAAAAACCAAATCAAAACCCATAGGAAAACGAGGCATTTGGCTACCTTAAGAGAGTCATAGTTACTCCCGCCGTTTACCCGCGCTTGACCTGATCTCTCAGCGTTGACATTCGGGGCACTGGGCAGAAGTCATATGCCACTCGCCACCGCTGTGATGAAGCGACATGCTGTGGTTTAATTAACCAGTTGGATTCCTCTTGTTCGTAACAGTTCCAAGTTGGTACTTCATTGTAGACGCGTCCAGGGCAGTGTTAGCCGAGAATCAGAGGCCGCAGTTTGCACTGCATTCATCTACTGTTCTGAAGAGATCAATAAAAATGAAAATTTGAGAATTCTTGAGAGAGGAAAAAAAAGGGAGGTGAATGGGGTATCTTTTTTTTCTGTTTTATTTGGTTCTTCTTTGTTTTGAGAGAGAAAGAGAACACCTTGAACCTTTTTTTTCTTTCCAGGAGGGAAAAAAAAGTTATTTCATATACACTCTTTTCTAGAAAAGAATGCATAGAGGAAAAAGAAAAAAGGGTACAAAAAAAAATATATCAGATTGAACATACTTTGCACATAGTTTCCCCCCAACATTCGATTTTTTTTTTTTTGAAAACTTGGTTGTATTAGTGTAGCCACCCTAGAGTGTGTGCTCCACTATTTTTTTTGCTTGGTGCAATACTTCAAAAAGAATAGGCTTGGGAACATAACATAACCTATGAGTAATCACCAAAATAAGAGGGGAAAAAAAAGTAGAGGAAAGTCGCTGGAAGAGATGGAGATAAGAATAGTTTGAAAGGAATAATTAAAACCTTTTTTTGTGGATAAACATACGCACATTATCTGAAAGACAAGAGAACAGTGTATAAGATGACCCTAAGCCTCTCTTGTGCTGAGTCACCTTGATCACATCCGTTATCGCTGACAGATAATATCGGGGGAATCACAATTTTAAATTATCATTCAAAAAAAAAAAAGTTCTTCTCTTTATTTTTTATTTTGATAATTCTGTCGGAAGAATGCTGCCACGACAGACAGCCTTCATTACTTTTTTTTTTTTTTTGCTGAAACCGCGTTGCGTGTTTTCCGTTGCTGATTTATTTTATTTTATTTTTTTTCCACATTTTGAACATGATAAAATTCATGTCGGAATGGAACACAAATGGGATGGGGCCTCAACTCTATTACGGAGGGGCAATCATACTAAAGTGCACGATGTTGAAGTAAATGACTTTACTTGTGGTTTTACATGTCATTTTTTCTGATAAATTGTTGGAGTAGTGTAGTTGCCTCGGTTGTGTTGCCACAGTTGTGCAATCTCCACTGTTTTTACTTGTGTTTAAGCTATACGCTTACGTTTTTACGTGTGCCACAAGTAAACTATTGTCACAAGTAAAATTACATGTAAAACCACAAGTAAAGTCATTTACTTCAACGTTGTGTGAACAAACTGACCAGGGGTAACCAGAACAACCTAACAAAAAAGAAAAAAAAAGTTTTCATTTTCATTTTCTTCCCAGTCCAAAGAAGAGAAAACGTACAAAAGGACGTTCTATACAAAATGCATCCAATTCTTTACTTTGTTGCAAAAAATGTAACAAAAAAAATACACACAAAAGATGACGGTGCGGACAAACGTCTAAAAAAACACTGTAGGTTGATGGTGTAATACTGGAGAATAAAAAGAAAAGTGAGGACAAGTTAGTGAAGATGAATATAAGCTACTTTGTGCTAAGTCATCAAGCCAAGTCTGTCAGGTGTGTGATTAGATTTCACAGGACCACATACTCTTTTAGCAGAAACACTCAACAAAAACCCTGTAGATTTGTTGTGTCAAAGAAAATACTGCTGGGAAAAGGCATGGATCAGTAGAATCTCTCTGCAAGAAGAAAGAAGAAAGAAAAGTTTTAAAGGGTGAAACCAAGTCTCTCTGTGCTAAGTCATCTTAGCAACAAACAACGCGCGCGATCGATTGGCGCTTTTTTTTTTAGAGCAATTCAGGGCTTCCCGCAGGATCTGGGGGTTTGGCCTCCCAGGGGGACCAGCCAAAAAAAGGTGAAAAAAAAATTTTTTTCGCGCCTTCAGGGTTTCCGCCAGGATTTGGGGTTTCAGAAATTGGGGGGGACCATCAAAAAGACCCCCCAAAATTTTTTTTCTCCCCGCAATAGCGGTCGTCGCGCGCTTCGCGCGCGCCTCCCTGCAGGCCACAGAGTGGAGAGGCGAAGGGTGTGACAACCGTGGGAGTCTCCTTCTTGACAGCAAAGACAAGTCTGCTCTGCCAGCTTTGGCACAACTTTTTTGCGCCAGGCTTTTTAGCACCAGGTTAGATAGCCGTGCTAAGCTTCACAGCTGCGTTGTCTGGTAGAGGTAGGTAAGGGGTCTTGTGAGAGTGGAGGGTGATGGTATTTGCTTTTTTCCTTGTATGGCGCCACACAGTGATTGCAGTGCTGCAGTTGGAACATGTAATGAAAGTGTATGTACTCGTCGCTTGCCGAAGCCTCCTTTTAAAAGGGGCAATGCTCGGAAGTATCAATGGTATCAATAATATCAACATCAAAGAGCCAGCAACACAGCGCCGCAGGCGCACGGTACGCTACTTTTTTATTTTTTTAGAGTTCGCCATCCCCTTTTCTTCCACTCCTTTTGACACAGCGAGTCAAATGCTCTGCACGGTGGGGTCACATGACCACGGGGGGTCATCTACAACCTCCAAAACCCATTTTTCTTAGGGGGGACCATGGTACCCCCCAAACCCCTGTAAAAATCCGGATTTTTCTGGGAAAAATATTGGGGGGGACCATGGTCCCCCCCGGTCCCCCTTGGCGGAAACCCTGGCCTTGTTGTGTGTGGTGTGTAGCACTAACGCTGACGCTACGTTACGTTACGTTACGCGCCTCTACGCACTTTAAGTGGTCAAAAATCATTTTTTCGCCTCCGGCGAAAATGTCCCGGTAAACCGTTAAAACTGCTGCATTCACTCGCATATTGCATATCATCTCACGTTCCCCACCTTTGCGGGATAAGCAAAAAAATCATGTCAGGTCGGTAGCGTGCAGACGTTTCCTAGTATAGACATCTACAAAAAGAAACGACAGTCATGGCAAAGGTTCCTGGCGAAGCCACGGTACGCAACATTTTAAAAAAAAAATGTTGCGCACCGATCAAATGGCACTGTCGTTGGTCATTATCGTCAGTTCCCGTAAATGTTACTTCCATATTTTGCTGAACGAAAGTTTTTGGCGAAGCCACGGTACGCAACATTTCAAAATATTGTGCTTAAAATTGCACTATTTTACAGCCAAACTATGTCATGCGTGGCTTGCAATCTTGCGCCGCAGGCGCACGGTACGCTACTTTTTTCCTTTCGCCATGTTGCATGCTTCCTTTTCCTTCGGCGTTTGACCAATTGAGTCGCGTTCTGGCTGTGACGGGGTCACTTTGTTCATGAGGCATACTCGTGGTTCTTTGCAACCGTTATATTCTGCCTCTTCCTGAGCAGATATCTTGGGACTCCGCCGGTCGCTTTGCAAATTCCATTATGGAAAGCTGTCTTGGTCCAGAGGACTTTTTTGGTGCCATCCTTTCCCCCTGTTAGTTGCCTGTATTTGGATGCGCGGGGACGGGAGGGTAGGAAAAAATTTAAAAAATGTGGAAAATTCCTAATAGGCAGCTTCGGAACACTCAACGGCAGGCTGGTCCCCCCTGGTCCCCCCTTATTTTTTTTTTTTTCCCCCAGGGGGACCAGTGGTCCCCCCTGGTCCCCCCTGTGGGAAGCCCTGGCAATACAACGAGAAGCGCAGTAAAACCTAAACTAAAAATAGGGTTGGGGAAAGGGAATGAAGTTGGAATAAAATTAAAATCATTTTTTTTTCTCATTTATTTGTTTCTTCTTGTTTGATCTTTTTTAAACTGTCAGAAAAGCAAAAAAAGACGATACAAAATGACAACTGTTTGATTATTACAAACGATGTTTTTTTTATTTTTCTCTTGTTTTCGAAAAGGGGGGGGTCAGTATTTACCCTAAATAATATCAATAAGGGTGTGGCAGAGCCACGCGGAGCTGCCAAGCCATCCATCTCTACCTCTGTCGTTATCGCAGTGGAATACGCTGGGTTTGATGGGCTCTTCGTCGCAAAGGACGGTTGTGTTCGGGATGATGTCGGCAACCCATTTGCTTGTAAGGAATGGGATATCCGCCTCTTTAAAAAAAGGAGGAGGTAAAAGTGATTAAGATATTCTTTTCAATCGAAAGATGGTAAAAGAAAACTTGAAAGATAAATATGCCTCTCGTGCACACACATCTAAAAAGGGTTGCAAAAGAAGAAAAAATACAAAAAAGAACGCAAGGGAAGGAGTGTATGTAGTAGGCGAAGAAAAAAGTGGGAAGTTCTTCTAATATGGGAGGGGGGAGGGAAGGGGGGAAATAACACTTTGTGAAGACATACATAGGACCAGAAAAAATCAAACAATATATGCGTCGCATTTCAAAGGGGGGGCGTTGGAAACGCGTTGAAAAGATCAGCCTTTCCCAGGGGCGATTTTGGGTGAAAAAATATCTGCTGATTGCGGGAACAATTATACCTGGTAACCGCAAAAATAATAATAAAAAAAAGTTCCTGGGGCGAACGCCCCAGGACGTTACCTATTTTAAGCACTGGTAAAAAATAATAATAATAATTTCAGGTTTTTTTTGGCATTTCACCACGATTCTGAAAAACCAATGGCGATAGGTAACGCCTTGGCAAAAATCCCCCCCCAAAAAAAAAAAAAAAAATCTGAAATCTGAAATTTGAAATCGCACCTATTTTCAGAATCAGGTGTGACGCTGGGAAAGGCTGAAAAAGATACCAAAAAAAGGAAAGCGAAAGAAAAAATACAAAAGGGCAATCACCTTGTGAGAGGGCAAAAGAAATACCCACGCCCAAAACACAATGGTAGTTGCTACTGAATTTTTTCAGCAGAAGGCAGCACCACTTTGTGTGGAAACCTGTTCTCTGCATTAAGCCGTTGGGGCCCGGTGAATGACAGCACAATGTCGAGTACTTTTTGTCCATTTTGTGGCCATATAAAAGAAACCTTGTGATACAACTCTTCAAGAAAAAATATACATTTTTTTTTTTTTTTTTTTGCTTTTTAGATTAATTCGTCGGTAACAAAATATTCGTCTCCCGCTTTTCAGATGACCCAACTACCCTAATACTATAGGATAAGTCCCCCTCGGATTCGTCACTCCTGGGGTGGCGACAGGGGGTGGTGGGAAAAAATATTCACAAAAAATATTTTCAAATTCTCTCGATCACAAAAAATCACAAAAAATCACGAAAAATCACGAAAAATCACAAAAAATCACAAAAAATCACAGAAGTGTACCGTTTTGGGCTGCTGCAATTGTGCTGTAATTGTGGTGCAAATGTGCTCAGTTGTTCTCAGTTCTGCGTAAGTATGTGTAAGTTTCGCTTAAAATTGAACTTTTTCGGCGTGGCTGCATAACCGATTCCCTACCGTGTTTCTACCAGATGTCATGCCGTTTTGGGGGGCATTCATGTGTTGGAAATTTTTGCTTTGTTTTCGTTGGTGAAATTTTTAAACGCCGGCATTTGCATTTCCGGAATCCGTCCGGCCAGTGGTGGGGTCAATTTGCCGAAATGGACAAGTTCTCGTTTTTAGTCAATTTCCGCAGTTTTCACAGTATACACAGTATACACAGTACAGTACAGTACACTACACTACCAGAGTGGGACAAAAAAAAGCTCATCTCAAAATATGTCGATCACAAAAAATCACAAAATATCACAAAATATCGCAAAAAATCACAAAAATCACGACCTGTCGCAAAGAATCACAAAGAAGAAAAATGATTCTTTGTGATTTTTCGTGACTGCCCAGTTCCGACCCCCCTTGTCGCCACCCCAACTCCGGTATTTATTTCAACATATGCACTCAATAAATTGATAGCATAGGTATAGGGATCAACAAAAAATGTTCCCATCTTTCTCCAGTATTTAAAACAAAACTAATAAAAATTTTCTCCCAGGAAACCTTGAGAGTTGTTGGTTTAAAGTAAAAGTGGACAAAACCAGGACAGAGTGCAAAAAGAAGAAAGGCGTGTAACCTTGCGAGGCGTGCCTCAACGTGCAAAAAGGGGGAAGGGGAGAGAAGATGAAAATGCATTTGTGGATAAAGGTGTACCTGGGACCAGGCCCTAGACTGAACGAATTGACCTCGAGCAAAAGTGATGGACTTTGTTTATTGTGGGGTGGCCCGGGGGCCATGGGTGTTCCGTATTCCGGGGGTTTTCGGGGAAAAATCGGGTCCGTATTCCACTATTTTTCTTTGGGTGGGCTTCCCCTTTGGGGGTCAAAAACAGGGTCAAAACACCCCAAAACTGGTCTTATTTGAATTTTTGGTAACCCGAGCGTTCAGCGGTGGTACTATAAAAAAAATTGGCGTGGCTGCATAACTACACAGTACACAGTACACAGTACACAGTACACAGTACACAGTACACAGTACACAGTACACAGTACACAGTACACAGTACACAGTACACAGTACACAGTACACAGTACACAGTACACAGTACACAGTACACAGTACACAGTACACAGTACACAGTACACAGTACACAGTACACAGTACACAGTACACAGTACACAGTACACAGTACACAGTACACAGTACACAGTACACAGTACACAGTACACAGTACACAGTACACAGTACACAGTACACAGTACACAGTACACAGTACACAGTACACAGTACACAGTACACAGTACACAGTACACAGTACACAGTACACAGTACACAGTACACAGTACACAGTACACAGTACACAGTACACAGTACACAGTACACAGTACACAGTACACAGTACACAGTACACAGTACACAGTACACAGTACACAGTACACAGTACACAGTACACAGTACACAGTACACAGTACACAGTACACAGTACACAGTACACAGTACACAGTACACAGTACACAGTACACAGTACACAGTACACAGTACACAGTACACAGTACACAGTACACAGTACACAGTACACAGTACACAGTACACAGTACACAGTACACAGTACACAGTACACAGTACACAGTACACAGTACACAGTACACAGTACACAGTACACAGTACACAGTACACAGTACACAGTACACAGTACACAGTACACAGTACACAGTACACAGTACACAGTACACAGTACACAGTACACAGTACACAGTACACAGTACACAGTACACAGTACACAGTACACAGTACACAGTACACAGTACACAGTACACAGTACACAGTACACAGTACACAGTACACAGTACACAGTACACAGTACACAGTACACAGTACACAGTACACAGTACACAGTACACAGTACACAGTACACAGTACACAGTACACAGTACACAGTGGAGGAAAGGGGGTGTCCGCCGGAGGCGAAATTTTTTTTTGAGGGTTCGTCCTACAAGGAGAAAAATTTCGTTTTTGTGTTGTTTCATTCCATCCCAGTTCACGGGCACCTCATTCAGTGAAAATGACCGTTCTAAAGTCTCTTAGTTACCCGTCTGCTCTTTTTTTTCTTCCCTAAGGGAATCCCTGTAGAAAAAAAAGTGCACGATCCCAAAAGTGGTATTCGTAAAGGGGGGGTAGACCTATTATTACAGTAGACCTATTATTCCGTAATAATAGGTCCACCGTTTTTGGCCTTTTATTTAAAGTTTAACTTTTGAAAGTTTAAAAAATTTTAAGTTTAACTGTAATAATCAGGGCGTTCGCTATCGCCATCGTTTTTTCCTGATCGTGGCGAAATGCCAAAAAACCCGAAATTTTTGCTTTTTTACTAGTGCTTAAAATAGGTCAAAAAAATTTTCCGCCGGAGAGAAGCTAGTTCGTGGGGGGTGAATCCCTGGTACTGAGTGGTCAAAAAAAATTTGCGATTTGCGCGTGATCCCTTCCCCAGCACAAGTGCTATTACAGCTGCACTTTCCTGATACTAAAACCAGCAAAACGATGGAGAATTTCATCAATCCCCCCTCACTGAGGGTCTCTTTGTGTTGTTTAATCAAACAGATGTACAAGAGAGAGGCATCTGTCATGTGAGACTTCATCCTTATTTTGATTATTTTCAATAAACTAAAACGTCTCTCTGCCGTTGAAGGTAGAGTTGACACGAGTAGTGACACCTTCTATAACAGGGGCTTCAGCAGACTGCAGGATTGAGGAGCGGGAGTGCTGGGGAAACTTCCTCTCACGGCAGGCGGGTTTGCGGAACAGTGGACACCCCTCTGCGACCCCCCCTCCGGGGGGGTCGACAGGGTGGTGGGGAGAAATCTCTCTCTCTTTATTTTTTTTTCTCCCCTTTTTTTTTTTATTTATTTATTTATTTATACAGGGTTTCGCCCCGGTGGGGCGAAGCCCTGGGGCGAAATAAAATGTCATTTTTTCAGGAAAAATTATTTTTAACGAAAAAAAATATTTTTCGCCCCGGGGCGAACGCCCTGGTAATAATAGGTGTGACCCTAAGGTGGTAGGGTGGGTTGGCGGTGTGAGAACCATGCGTGGGCCACACACGGCATGCGTTTGGCAACCACACGTTGTGGTTAACGCCTGCATAGCATGTGCAGAGCGTTGTGTGTAACGCAAAGACACAAGGGGGTTTGCCCATGGGGACGAGTTTGAGCAGCCCACCGAAGGTGGGCTGCGTTTGGTAACCACTCGTTCCCTTGCTTGGGTTCCTTTTTTGCGTTTGGTAACCTCGTAGCCTTGCTTGGGTTCCTTTCATTGCGCACAGATCGGTTGCGTTGTGCTGGTTGTGTTTGTTGCCACATGTTCGTGGGTACCTGTTGGTTTCTTTTCAGATCTTTGCATACCACGCTCAAGAGGGAGTGGTAAGGATTAGCAAAACTAAATTGCATCAAGGATACAACTGAGCTCGTTGTCGCTGTCGATCTCCAAAGGCTCTATCACATCGTGATCGAGGTCAACGACAGGGATCGGCTCATCTTCCATCTCCACATCCACATCCAGAGACTCATCCAGAGACTCATCCAGATCCACGTATTGAGGTTCTGGTTTAGGCGGTGCAGACACAATCACAGGAGAGTCAGAGCCAGACATGTTTTAAAAGTTGGAATGATTTTGTCTTGTAATCCTGACAGGACTATTGACTATGTGGGGGCGGTAAGGGTGGAATAGGGGGTAATAGGTGGAAGAGGTGTAATAGTGGTTAAATAGCGCTTAAATAGCACTGTAATAATAGGTCATTAAACTTTTCAAAAGTTAAACTTTTTTGGGATTTTTCAGGAAAAAAAATTTTTTTAAGGTGTAATAATAGGTCTGCTCCCCCTTTATTCCGTCTTAGGAACACCCATGCCGGGGGCACGGCGTTTTTTTTTTTCAAAAATAAAAAAAATAATATATATGGCAGCGTCCGCGAAAGACCCCCCCCTAAAGCTAACATCCATGCTTATTGGTATTTCACTAATTAAAATTTTGGTATTTTATAAGATTTTTTTTTTAAATGAACTCAGAGTTAAGTTTCTGAGTTCATTAAAAAAAAAATCGGTGAAAAATTCCGAGTAGGTATTAATTTAGATAGGAAAAGCTATGTCAACAGCTATGTGTCCCCTTATTTTACCTGTAAATACTAAGGATATACAAGGAAATCCTCACAAACACCCATATAACCACCCATAGAACAACACAACAGGGGGAAATGTAATCACCAGCCAAAGCATTCGCTCAGGAGCTGAAAACCCGGCCTTTCCGAGGCCTAAAAAACTTCGCCGAGCTGCAGGTGTATGCAGGGGTCCACTGGCAGGGGGGCAAAGGGTGGGGCGCGAGGAGCTGGATGCGCGAGGTGTGTAGCTCGAAGCATATGTCCCTCCATATGCAGAAGACAACCACCAGGAGAAAAGGGGTGTCCGCCGTTTACTACTCCTGTAGTTGCATCAGCGACACCCTCAGGACAGTGACAGCGAGACGGAGGAGGAAGAGGAGGAACAGGCGGACAATTGTCTGCAACTCTTGGAGAGACTCATCACGGAGGTCAATAGGGTCACTCAAAAAAGGGGGTTTTCTGCGAGAAAGTCGACATCGCCGCAGACGACCCGGAGCGTGAAGCTCTTTCGCGCTCTATTTAGAGTGTTCGGAGGGGGCGACAAGCCTCCACCCCCCCTTTCCTCCCCCCCTTTTTGATAATGGGTTTAGAGACAGATATTAGTGAATTCCTTCCTATATCCTTAGTATTTACAGGTAAAATAAGGGGACACATAGCTGCTGACATAGCTTTTCCTATCTAAATTAATACCTACTCGGAATTTTTCACCGATTTTTTTTTTAATGAACTCAGAAACTTAACTCTGAGTTCATTGTAAAAAAAAATCTTATAAAATACCAAAATTTTAATTAGTGAAATACCAATAAGCATGGATGTTAGCTTTAGGGGGGGGTCTTTCGCGGACGCTCCCATATTATTATCGTGAATTTATTTTCCAGTATTTCACGCACAGGTGGAAACAGCCCGAGGGGAAGCATTTTTTCCCGAGGGCGCACCTCCTTCACGATTTTGTGAAGGGGCGTGAAATTCATGGTCTCAAGCGGGGATAAAATAAATGACTTGACTTATGGTTTCACTGTTGTAAGTCAAAGGTAAAACCACAAGCCAAGTCATTTACTTTACCGTTGTGTGGGACTCAGATGGCGCACCGAAAAGGTGTGGCAGAGATATTATAAGCCTCTGGTCTGGCCCCTTCATCGATAATTTGACAATGTGTGTGCAACTACACAAAAATATTACAAATATGCACAAAACGATTTCTTTCTTCGTTCTCTTCTGAAGAAGAGGCCTTTAAGTTTGCTCGAGGAAAAATGAAAATTTGGAAGATTATAATATGTGCCAACTGCACACACACATCTAAAAAAGAAAGCTTGTAAGATGAATATGCACTTCTCGTGCACACACATCAAAAAAGGGGCAAATTTGTGTGTTGTTAAATACAGACACCTCATTAGCGCACTCAAATGAATGGTAGGTATTTAAAAGCAAAAAATAAAAAAATAAAAAAAAAAAAAGTGCAGGGGAGAGGGGAGAGCGAGAGAGAGAAAGAGAAACAAAAAAGTTGACTTGAAATACAAAGCCCGTTCGTGACAGTGTATTGTACCAAAAAAGTTGTGGCAGAAGAACCCAAAGGGAGTGGGAAAGAACTCCATAACACCAGGCTGATGGAAAAAAAAAAAAAAAAGAAGGCTTGTTGGACCTTTAAAAAAAATTTAAAACAAAACACTTGAAATCCTCCAGCGCGGATGATACAACTCTCACGTCTCTGTAATGCTTCCTGACGGGTGCTATCTACAGAGATAGATGAGTAAAATAAGCACGCGGTTTTAACCCAGCCAACGGATCAACTGAGATTTGAACGCGAAAAAACAAAAAAAAATAATTTTCGCTTGACTGGTGTGGCTGACTAGGGAAGGGGTGCACTAAGTACGCAAGAAGCACAAATCACTCCCCTTCAGCCACCCCCATTGACCTTTTTTTTTTTTTTTTCTCCCGCTGTGTCATTATTTTTCTCTGGGAGGAAAAAAAATCTGGACCGATTTTACAAAATCAACCAAGGGATGGTGATTTGCGACGAAAACCCAGTTTTATTTTTTCCCCCTACGTTCACCTTCATGTGCGAGAGAAACCATCTGTGAACTGGTAAATACCACTCCAGGCACGGGTATTTAATGGGATTGGTGTCTTTTTTTTTTTTTTTTTGTGTTTTTTTTTTTGGTGCTGAGTGTTATGGGATAAGAAGTGAAGGAGTAAGAGAAATAGCGTCCTGAAGTATACGTTAACTTCTCCTGCAACGCGCTGAAGCAGGCAATCTTGGATTTTGCCAGGTGACTATATATAAAAAATCGGAAAAATATATTAAAAAAAATAACGTTAAAAATAAAATCCAGGAAATAGTCTATCTACAATCACCCATTAAGACCACTTGATTTTGCCTGAAATTTGATGGTGTCTCAATACTACCAAAACTCCATCAAATTTCAAAAAAAAAAAAAAATCAGGTGGTAAGAGGTGAAAGTTCTGTACTAAAATGTTCCTTTCTTTTTTGCGTTTTGAAATCTTGCTTGTATTAGTAGACCACCTAGAGGATGGTGTACACCATACAATTTTGTTTTCTTCTGTGAATATCTTAACAGCAACGTTGATTTAAAAAAAAAAAAATGACTATTTATTAAATGAAAATCAGATAGTGGGGAGATCCGGGTGCCCGCAACAACAATATTCACAAGCAATCACAAAAAAAAAATCCTCTTCACAAAAAATCACAAACAATCACAAACAAAAAATCTTATTCACACAAAATCACACAAAATCACAAAAAATAAATCCTATTCACAAAAAATCACAAACAATCACAAAAAATAAATCCTATTCGCAAAAAAACACAAACGATCACAAAAAATCACAAAAATCACAAAAAATCACAAAAAAAAAATCCTATTCACAAACAATCACAAAAAATCACAAACAAAAAATCTTATTCACAAAAAATCACACAAAATCACAAAAAATAAATCCTATTCACAAAAAATCACAAACAATCACAAAAAATCACAAAAAATCACATCCACTTTTTGTGATTTTTTGTGATTTTTTGTGATTGCTTGTGATTTTTTGTGAATAGGATTTATTTTTTTGTGATTTTGTGTGATTTTTTGTGAATAGGATTTTTTTTTTGTGATTGCTTGTGATTTTTTGTGATTTTTGTGATTTTTTGTGATTTGTTGTGAATAGAATTTTTTTTTTGTGATTTTTTGTATTTATTTTGTGTGATTTTGTGTGATTTGTTGTGATTTGTTGTGATTTTTTGTGATTTTTTGTGAATATTGTTGTTGCGGGCACCCGGATCTCCCCAGATAGCCTGATTTTCACGCATGGATGTGATTTTCAAGAGTGATTATACTTCACGAGCGCAGCGAGTGAAGTATTAGAACGAGTGAAAATCACATCCATAAGTGGAAATCAGGCTCTGATTTTGCATTTAATATAGAGTTTTATCTTATGAAATAAAGTTTAAGTGGAAAATATGCATGTGTATGGTACTGAGTGGTGATGTGGTGTTGAGAAAGAGAGAAAGATGTATTCAGATAAGGCAGTGTGGGCAGGCCGTCCTGGAGAGCGTCCTGCTTCCTGCTTTTTGCCTCTCGGCTTCAACACCTTCGCCGTTCTGCCCATTTTAGAGATTTGGGTGAGAGGTTTTGGGTGGTCACTGTGGTCACTGTGTCATGCATTTTTTGTGATTTCTCAACATCACGGCGTACGAAAGCGCTTGAAGCGTTTTTTTTTTCGGGGGGAAAAAAAAAGCACTTTTCGCTTGATGAAAAAAAAAAAGCGCTTTTTTTTTTTTGTGTGGGGTTTTTGGTAAGGCGTACCTGTTCTCATGATTTTTTTGATACTTTGGTTGTTTTTTTGCGTTGGGGTCAGCCCCGCCGCCAGGATTTTTGAATTTTGAAAAACTTCTGTTGATGGTCCCAAAAAAAAACCCCCCTGCAATCGTAGCCTCCGGCAGAGAGACGAATATTACCCAAGCACAGTCAGAGTTCCTCCGAATCAGCGACATTCGCTCCTTCTCACTTCCTACCGGGCTGTTGTGCAGGAGGCATGTACATTGTACTCTTCCATGGCCGGTGCAGGTGGCCGTGCACAAGCCGCAGTGGATGTCAGCCTTCTTATCAGTAAACAGCAGTCATGGCACCCAAAGGTTCCTGGCGAAGCCACGGTACGCAACATTTCTAAAAAATGTTGCCATAAAATGGCACTGCGTTCGTAATTTTTGTCAGAAAAATGCCCACAGCGGGAAATCGGCGACTCGATAAATTTGGTTTGGGTCACTTGTAGTGTGGACTTAAACCCCCTTAACAAACCCCTTCAGGAAAAAAAAGCGCTTTTTCCTAAAAATTCAAGCGCTTTTTTTTTTGAAAATTTCTCAAAAAACTCCTCGAAGCGCTTTCGTACGCCGTGCAACATGGTGGCCAAAAAAAAAAATTTGGAAAAAAATCCCAAAAAAACTCAAAATTCCACCCAGAATCCCACCCAAAAAAATTTTTTCTGAGCGTGAAAATAAAGTTTCTGATTTTCACTGTTGGGATTTTTGGTCGTGATTCCCGACCATTACTTTATTTTCACGGCGTGAAATAAAGTGATTCATGATTTTTACGGTACTACCAAATTTTCCACGTAAACTTTATTTTCATAAGATAAAAAGATAAAATAAAAAAAAAGAGCGGGAAAAAGAAGAAGAAAAAGGGGACCATATGTTCGTTACCAACCCAAACAATACAAACAAAGTACATTTAAATGAGCGAATGTGTTCTCCTGCACGACACATTTCCAATACAACTGGGGAGGGGGAGTTTGAATGAGTTTTTTTTTTTTTTTTTACGAAGTTTTTTTTTGGGGGGGAGGGGGATTTGGGGGAGGGGAGGGGAGGGAAGGGAAAGGAAAGGAAAAAATGCAAGAAAAAATCTTTAAAGAAAAAGGTCGGGAAGGAAAAAAAAAAAAAAAGGAATAAAAATAAACAAAACAAAACAAAATGAAACATTTTCGCGACTTACATATGAAAAAAAGAGGGGGGAAACACTTACAAAGCCTAGATACAGGTTCGGTTCGTCCATTCCTTTTTTTTTTTCCCTTTTTTTTTCTTCTATTTTTTTGTATCACCCCACGGTTTCTGCACACCTCATTTCTTTCTGCATCAATAAAAGATTATTTAGGCCATCTCTACGGTCTTGAGGACGGGGACTTCTTGGTATTCACAGATGATCTCCTTGGGGTCTTTTGCAGCACACTTGAGGGAGACGGTGTTAACCATGGCGAGCACGGCGCAAGTTGCGACAGTAGGGAGCGCGTAGGAGAGGCGGAAGAGGGTGTGGAGCTGGAGGGTCTGGGTGTGCCCGTTATCAACGCAGGGGTAGTTGTGGGTGTAGAGTGACCACATGAAGTAGCAGGCGACTGTGAGTGCGGAGGCGCACGATGCAAAGAGAACCGCGCTTGCGTGAGCGTACTTCGTCGCAGAAGCTGCAAGACACAGCACCGCCGCTGCAGCTGCGCAAATCCCAACAAACACTGCCATTTCCACAGTCCTCGCCTCGGCAAGGTGCGCACCACAGCCCTTCAACGCAAAAAACCCAGCCGGGTTCGTCCACGTCCGCCCCAAGCTGTCATGATGAACACCCAGCGCAAAGCCGTTCATAAACTCCGTCTGGTTCACTGTGTCACGACCAAGAAGGAAGGACCTCCCATCACCGTGGGAAGTGCTCAGAAGACAGACCACCAGCAATCCAGAGACCGACGCCGCGAGGAATACAGGGTTAAGGCCGTATCCAGACATAGTATAAAGAAAAGGGTACTGTGAGTGAACGAAAAGAGCAAAGGGTAACTGATGTGGTAATGTTGGTTTGGGAGGGGGAAGGGGAGGGGAGGGGGGAGAGAGAGAGGGTGTGGGAATTGGGAAAATAGGGAGGGGGAACAATAATGGAAACCATCCCCTATTGTATTGTCTTTTGAAATAGGTTTTCCATTTGGAAAGGATGAAAAAAATGTGTGCTTTTTTTTTTTTCCGTTTACTTCGAAGCCCGCCTCGTGTATTGCCTTTTTCACCTTAAAAAGGTGAGAAGGTAGGCAAGAAAAGGGGGTACAGTTTAGAAGAAATTCTCCCCCCTCCTTCCCTCCCCTTTTATCAGATTTTTTTTTGTTTTTAGCTTTGAAGCCTTTCATGCTACGAGGCTGTGCTACAGACACACTGTTTGTTTTATTCTTTTTTTTTGTGGAAAAGTTGAAAAGTGCAAAACACCTCACGCGACACCAGACGCAGGACGCTGAAAATAAAAGGGAGGGACGGTACGAGCCTAAGCCTGTATGCTTAGTTACCTATAAAAAACCCTCCCCTTGAAAGATGAATTTGAACGACTCTAGCATACACATCTTTCAATACTCTTGCGGGAGAGCACACAAAAAGTGATGACATATGTTTGTCATTTTTGTTGGTAAAAAAAAAAAAAAAAAAAAAAAAAAAAAAATGAAAAATACAAAACAAACCAAAACTAGCTACAGAAACGGAACAGAAGGAACGTAATGTGTTTGTGCTTGTGGAATCACCACGTGGAGGTGGAGGGAATTTTTTTATTTGAAAACTTTTTTTTTTACCATTCCTTTTTAGTGAACGGAGTCATGTACGGTCCTGGAAGCTCCAAGAAAATGGAGTCGGCGGGCTTAATAGGAAGTTGCCTTCCTAAACGTGTACACAAAATGACAAAAAGGGGAGGTGTCACCACTCACCTATATCATCATTTATTTTTGTTGTTGCAATGTTGACTATCCACAACGTACCCACCTTTTGGTGTAACCAGGGTCTGTACTCAACATTGACCGAAGTCTTTGTACTACGGAAGGTACGAAACGTAGTCCATCTCCAACCCTTAAAAGCAGCTTACAAAAGAAGGCTCTTCCAATCTGCTGACTTTGGTGGGACTAGGGTTTTTTATTTTTGTTTTTGTTTTTGTTTTGTTTTGGTTTTACTTCCTTAAAAGGGTTACGACATCTCCCAAGATAGATAGAGAGAGAGAGAGACTGATTCTTTGCGGACCAAAAAAAAAAAGTAGAGTTGAAATACAAAGCCCTCTCATGAACAGTGTACCTTTGGTACAATGACCGGCTGTACCGGGAGGGGGTGGACACCTAACCATGCAGTCCTACAATCCATTTCGTGGTTTACATCTCAAAAAAGAGAGGTTTATAAGATGAGCCTAAGTCTGTCTGTGCGTAGTCATCTTATAAGTATTTTCATCATATGCAATCAATAAATTGATAGTATATGGTGAGATCAACAAAAATGTTACCATCTTATAAAAACACCTTATAAAAAAGGGGGAGCAGGCTCAGGTGCGCCCAAGGTAAGCAAGAACAAAAAAAAAGAGAAGGACTTCTAATGTGGATAGATGTGCCCCGCATAGCGTGCGGCGCATATCTTTTTGTACAAAAAAAAAGAAGAAGAAGATGGTATGACCCCAAAATAGCAGAAAAATAGCAGACAATAACACCCCCTTCAGCCACACCAGAAGAAGACGAAGAACATGGAGAGAAAAAAAAACGTATCTCGTACACAAAAAAAAGGGTGAAGTTGATAGTGCAAAACGCCTCTGGGACGCAGGGCACTGACACTCCGCGGGTTATCGAACCCCCGGAGTCAAAAAAAAAAAGAGGGTAGTAGTTGTTAATACAGACACAATTGAGCGAACTCAACAGCGTGCAAACGCATAATGATACATACAACCAGAGTGGAGGAAGCTTCTCGAACTTCAATCACGATAGAAGCTTTCGTTGGACACTGTCATGGAAAAGAAACAAAAAGAGAGAGAAAGAGAGAGAGTTAGTGATACCGCAGGCGCTTCCGACTAACCCACGAGGATGAAAGCATAAACACACACAACACAACATAAGTCGGCATGACGATGTGAGCCCCTCCTGTGTGAGGAGGAAAGTTGTGTGACAAAAAAAAAAAAAATAAATAAAAAAAAACGTGTCCAGGTCTTCACGGACACACAACATACATCTCGTAAAACAAAATTGAGCACACATACACACAAAAAAAATTGAAAGAAACTGTGGAAAACTATTGAAAAATGAATGAGCCTTCCTCGCGCACTTTATCATCTTCGAAGAAAATGAAAGAAAATGGGCAGATGACCTTACAACTCTCGTTGCTTAAGTCGCCTTGCTTTTAAAAAAAGATCGGGTCTTTTGTTTGTGCGCTCAAAGCCGGGAAAACAAAAAGGTGAAAAAATGTGTTAAACTGAAGTACGGTTGTTGTGGTTAATTGAGTACTCAAAGAAAACAAGCAAGCTTCTGTTTTTTTCAATCCGTTTTGTTTGCCCTGCAGCGCTGCCTCCAATCTTTTTAGAATTGACAACAAGTTGTTTTATCAAAAAAAACAGACATTTTTTTTTTGAAAGAATGAATGTATCTCATATGCGCCTCTGCAAGGGAACGCTGCGTCGTAGGTTTCAATGGAAAAGGGGTTGCAGTGCTTAGACTACCGGAACAGGCACTCCGCTAGGTACTAAAGTTCTGTTGATTGTCAACAGAACTTTTTGAAAATGGGGAAAAAAAGAAGAAAAAAAAAAGTTCTGCTAAGTGGTTCAGACCCGTTCTACCTGTCAAAAAATCTCAGGAGAAGAAGATATGGAGAGGTGAGTGCTCAAACGTCCCAAAAAAGTCAAAATCGGGCGTTGGTAAAAAAAAAAGTTGCGTACCGTGCGCCTGCGGCGCAAGCATGTACTCCACCAACGTGGACCATCAACAGAATATTTTCAAAATCGGAAATCCTAGCGGAGAGCCTGTACCGGAATGTAAAAAAAAAAAAAAAGAGAAACAAATCTCGGGGCAGAAACACACCATAAAAACTCTCCTACAATACAAAACTCAAAAGGGGTTTTTTTTATATAGATGAACCTAAGCCCTCGTTGCTTAGTCACCTTGAAAAGAAGAAAAAACGTTGCCAATAAATACAGTCAATCAGAGGTATTGATTGACCCACATATCATCCCCTTCTTGCTATAGCTATGCACCCAAAAAATCTCTTTTTCTGAAAACTTGGTTGTATTAGTGTAGCCACCCTAGAGTGTGCTCCACTAGAAATAGTGCAGAGTTTTTCTCTCTCTCTCTCTTTTCTTTGCGTTCACAGCTCAGCTCAACTCACCTCTCTGTGCTCCAGCTCCAGCTCCCTCCATTTTTCGTTCCCTCCCTCAGCCGTATCTCTGATTCCCACAACGTCTCTCCCCTCCTCTCTGTCCATAAGAAGGTCACTACGTGCCATTATACAAGGGTGATACCATTGCAGGAATTTACTCAAAACTGATTTTTTCAAACACACAGCACATGGATGAACGGCCTTTTTGGTGTGCGACGCAGCGTGCCTTTTGTGTTGGGTGTCGTATCGATGAATCTTTCCTATTAGAGGTCGGGTTGTGCGCTTTGAGTATGTCATCCAAAGGGGAGATGCGTGGACAGAGCATTGTTAGAGCGTGGTGTTGCTATGGTGCTATGTTGCTATGTTGCTGGGTTGCTTGCCATTTGCCGTCCTCAGAATATTACACAACGGTCCCCGCATCATCAGGCTTGCTGCCGAAAGAGTTCCGGATATTGGTAATGATCGCAGAAATCGTATCCTTACTGCAAATGTGGTGTTGCGCGGGAAGGATGAGGGGAGGGGGGACCCGGGAGGGGGCGAAGGTAAAATTCATTAAAGATGGAGATAATAGGGGGAAAAAGGAGACAATTAATAGGAGAGGGAAAATGCCGCTCTGATGAAGGATTTTTGATATGGGTCGATTTCAAAACCCCCCCCCCCCCCCAAAAGTTCTTTTTTGTCTTTTTCATGATATAGGCAGTTTTTTTGCAGTCTGAGGTCCGGAACCGCCCCAAAAACGATTTTCTGGGAGGTTTTGGGAGGTTTTGGGGCGAAATGGACCTTTTTTGACCATTTTTATGGTATTTTTAGGCTGTTTTTGGCCCTTCTTCTTACACAGCCTATTGGGGGTCAAAATAGCTATTTTTGACCAAAAAACATCAAATAAGCACCAAGAAAAGTGCCAAATGTGCCCAAAACAGGTCGGATTGGGCTCACAGCCCATTTTTGGGATATATTTGGGCCAACGGAGGCCTCCTGGCGTCAAATAAATTGTGTTTTTTGGTCAAAAATAGCTATTTTGACCCCCAATAGGCTGTGTAAGAAGAAGGGCCAAAAACAGCCTAAAAATACCATAAAAATGGTCAAAAAAGGTCCATTTCGCCCCAAAACCTCCCAAAACCTCCCAGAAAATCGTTTTTGGGGCGGTTCCGGACCTCAGACTGCAAAAAAACTGCCTATATCATGAAAAAGACAAAAAAGAACTTTTGGGGGGGGGGGGGTTTTGAAATCGACCCATATCTACAGCTGATCTCCCAGGATGCAGCAAACGCGTAAACAACGTTGAGAAGAGGAGGAAAGGAACGCAAGAAAGAGAGAGGGGTTTTTTATTTTTTGTTGTTGATAAAATAGAAGTTAAATTCTACAATTTCAGGCACGATGTCACACATAAAACGCTGGAAAAAAGAAAGGTAAAAAGAAAATAGTTTCGGCCCTTGCCCCTAGACTACAAAAAGGAACGCAAGAAAGAGAGAGAGGGGGGAAACCGCAAAGGCCTTGCCATACCGGTATTGAAGACTTCCTGAGTGCCCTAAAGCAGCCGTTGCAGACCCGGACCTGAAAAGATGAAGATACAATCGATGTCATAGAATGTTGGAGAGTCTCCGGAAATTTCAATGTATGTGATACAAATCACCATTATTACAGTACTATTACACCTGACCTCAAAGCTCCCCTCTTGGGCAAAAAAGACTGACATGACATCTCCTGAAGTTGACTGCCTGCTGCCATATTAGCTTGCACAATAAATTTCACAAATCTTCAAGATATAGGTAAAAGACTTCTATGGCATCCCCCCCATTCAGCCACACCACTTATATTATCATCTCTTCTTACACAAAAAAACCCCACAATGGTGTGGCCGACGACCCCAAATAGCAGAAAATAGCAGAAAATAGCACAAAAATAGCACAAAAATAGCACCCCCTTTCAGCCACACCACACAAGCATACCTTTGTCTCATACAACCCGGGGATGCACACTTGATGCTTCGAACACGACTTGCAGAAAATGTCACCACACTTCCTACAGTGGTGCCTGCGGTTTGTGAGCGTGAAGAGCGCTGCACAGGACCTGCAGTTCGTGACACTCCCATCGCTAACCCAGACCGGCGCTGAGGGCTTCCACTGATAGTCCAGCTCCTGCGTGGGGAGCTCCGCAAAGTCTATGTCTTGGAAGAGCTGATGTGCCTTTAGCATTTTGTAGCCTCCCATGGCTTCTGTTCCGAGACGTCCATTGGGGTCGATCACTAGCAATCTGTTTATGAGGTCTCTAACGGGGAGGGGGAAGTCTGGGGAGAACTTTAGGTTTTTCGCAGGGTTGCGGATTTTGTCAAAAATGAGCATGACGCTTCCGTCGTCGAAGGGGCGGTGCCCTGCCGCCATTTGGTAGATGATACATCCGACGGCCCAGAGGTCGGATGCGGTGGTGGTCATGCCGTGGTCGAGAAGCTCTGGACTGATGTATTGAAAGGTACCGCAAAAGGTCTGTCCACGTACACCTTGGCCTGGAGCAGGGGGGATGTTCACACTGCCACCTCGACTGTCAACGCTGCCGTTGGGGATATCCATTTTAGGTGGTTGAGGAGATTTCTCGCTTTGCATAAACGCTGTCCCAAAATCAACAAACTTAATATGGTTCTTCGAATCCAACAGCAAATTCTCTGGTTTCAAATCCCGATGTACGACCCCTTTCCCATGAAGGTATTCCAACCCATTTATGATCTCTGCGGTTACGTGGCGGACGATGTGGAGGTCGAAACGGCCGACCCGTTTGATGTAGGAGAGAAGCTCGCCGCCGCCGGCGTATTCCATGACGTAGAAAAGCTCGTCAGGGGATTGGAAGGTTTCGATGAGGCGGATGATGTTAGGGTGGTTGCATTGCTTTAGGATGTCACGTTCGGCTTTGACGCATTGCAACTCATTTCGGACCTTTTGGGAGGAGGGGAAGTGAGGGGTGGGTTTTGAACAGAGTTGTGTGTAGAATCATGTGTAATATTTTTAGAGATGATAGTGGTAGTTCCAGTTCAGAAAAAAAATTTAAATCTGAAAAGAAAAAAAAGAAGAAGAAAAAGGGGGTTTTGGTAAGATGAAACCTTTGGTGATTGAGTCACCTTAATTTGACATTTGTTATTTACACAGTATCAGCAAAAGAAAATGGTTGTAAGATTGGCACAATGATCGATGCAGTGGGTGGACCCCCCTCAACCTAAATTCTGGTCAACAAAGAACAAAAAATACCTGAATCTGAACCTTGCTGACCACCTTGACTGCGTACTCCTGGCGGGTTGTTTTATGCACAGCGAGCACCACTCTGCTGTAGCTGCCGTACCCGAGCACGTTGAGGAACTCATAGGTCTCCTTTCTCGAACTCATTGAGTTGTTGAGCGACGCCGACGAATTGCCTTGTGAGGAGGACGGGGTGGCGGCGCTGTAGCCTTGCTGCTGGCGTTCGCGGGTGGGCGTCTGCGCGTCTGCTATTGCGGGCACGTTGTCGGGGGTGGAAGGTGACACCTCTGGGGTAACAGACACACCAGGAGGACGCGAAGCATGACCTTGCCCTGAAGGTGCAGGCTCGACCAACGGACCTGAAGCCTCATCAGGTGCAGGCACAGCCTCTGCAACAGGTGACAACACTACAGGCCCACTAAGTGACGTGCTCTCCACGGTCTCCGCATCGGAAGGTGATGCTGGTGTCGGTGTTGGTGTTGGCGACGGCTCACCAACCCCATTACCTATGGGCACACCATCGGGCATGGGAGAGAGACACAGAGATGCACAAAGAAGACCAAAGACACCGAATTGTATAGATACGAGAAAAGGGGGAGGGGGGGAAAGGGAGGGGTGGGGTGTGTAGTGTGTTGCTGCAGGAGGAATGGTTGCATTGGTGAAAGTGGAGGTAAGAGAACCGGTGAATTGGAAAAGGTGCTTTCAGGTGCTTCGAACATAATCAGTCCTACCAGAACAAGAGATCTCTGCCCGAAAGAAGAAGAAGAGTGGTCGCGAATACGTACGATCGAGCGCGTCCAAAAAAAAAAGGGGGGTAGAGTTGAAATACAAAGCCCTCTCGTGAACAGTGTACCTTTGGTACAATGACCGGCTGTACCGGGGGGTGGACACCCAACCATGCAGTCCCTACATCCATTTCGTGGTTTACATCAAGACGAATGGTGCCAGTTCACAACAAAAAGTTGAGATGGAAACAGAAACAAGAAGGTTGCAAACAGGGATGGAAGGAGGGAAAAGATGTCTACGTTTTCTTTTTTTTTTTTTTTTTCTTTTCTGTGGGGGGCCACGTGAATTGAAAGGGATAAAGCAAAGTATCGTCAAATGCGCATGGTGTGACAATGCGCCTTGAGTGGAAAATATCAACAAAAACAGCAAACAAAACAATCAGAAGGGGGGCAGACAAGACACAGAGCAAAAGCGGGTCATCCCGCGCCCGTGTGTTGTCAGTTGCCTTCTCCTGTCGTGCAGGTGTGTACCACAGGCAAGACTCGCGTGGTCAAAACACAACACTGCAGAAAATGCAATAAAAAAAAAAAAAAAAAGAAAATGTTTGAAAGACAACAGGAGCTGTCATCTTGGATTATAGATAAATAATTGTGACGAAGAATGGTGTTGTCCTCTCCCAGCAAGATGAGAGAAGAGCTCACTTACAGCGCGATCTTGTCAGACTTCTTCTTCTTACCCAGGAAGAGGTGCTCGTGGCAGCAGGCAGGGCAGTTCGTCCCTCCGTTGTTGGGGTCGCACGAGTCGTCCGTGTCATCAAGGCAGATGTGCATGAAGTTTCCGTGGTCAAGAACGGAGCACTCATCGAGGTGATATTGCCCTGCGTTCGGGGCGTACTGGTCGCACGACTGGGCGTTGTAGCACACAAACAGGTCCGTGCACGTCGGTGCGTTGTCGCACACTGGCGCAACCCCGCCCACGCTCTGCAGACACATCAGGTCACCGTTGTCGCAGAAGCAGCGCTGGCACTCGTGTGGGCCTTCGTTCATCCCCGACCACCCGTGTGCAACAGACGTCCCGCATTGCAGTGCACAGCCCATCTTCGCCGCGCACGCTGTCGGTGCAGTGCATGTGTTCTGTGTGCACGACAGCACGCCATGTGCACACGTGCACGTGTTGCAGTTGTTCGACCCCATGTCGCTTCCACTCCAGCCGTGCGGCACCACCTCATCCGGGCACGCAAGCGTGCACGTCGCACCACACGCAGCACCAGGCAGGTTGCACGGGGGCAGCACTCCACCCACCCCACTCAGACACATCAAATCCCCGTTGTCGCAGATGCACCGGTGGCAGCCACTTGGGCCCTCGTCACTTCCGCTCCAACCATGTGGCACACCCGTCCCACATGCAAGCCTGCACCCCAGGGAATGCGCCGGGGTACTGTGCTGTGCCACCACTGTGGCACAGAGAGACGCAAGACACAGCAGGGCTGCCTTCATTGTGTGGTTTGTTTGGGTGTGTGGGGTGGATATCTGTTGTGGAGGGTGATGGTAAACAAGACGAATGGTGCCAGTACACAACAAAAAGTTGAGATGGAAACAGAAACAAGAAGGTTGCAAACAGGGATGGAAGGAGGGAAAAGATGTATATCAAAAAAAAAGGGGGACAACAAAATCCATTTTTCTACATTTAAATTTTAGCCCGTCCAAAGAATTTTTAATGTAGTGACCCATGGGTAGGTATTTGGACACACAGGACCCACCTTCTCTTCAATACCCAGCGTGGAGTGTGTGTGTGTAAAACTCCCAGCAGGAAAAACGGCGTAAACCCGTGGGGGAAAAGGTTGCCGTGAAATTTCGCGAGAAATGCAGAAAATAACCTTCCCCCCTCACCACCGTGTCCCCCGATCCGGCCCCGACCCGTCTCTGATGCCCTCCTTCTTTGGATCAAATTTTTCGAATTTTGTGCGGAGGGGTTTCCCTTCGCGGCTCTCCTGCGGGCGGTGTTGCTCTGTCTTCGGCGGGGCCTGGGAGCCCTGGACTGTGTGGTGTTCGGGGAACTTCTCAGACCAGATCTGGTCCCAGGTACGTCCTGTCTTGGCTTCGGCCTCAGCGAGGGCAAAGTGTGTTTGCACTGAGTCAATAATAATTCGATTGTTCTCAAAATTTTTCGTGAGCTTTTCGAGAAACTCCTGGCCAGAGTGGACCTGCCCAATCACAACGTCCTGCTCAGGGTTGAAGACCTTGTCGTGTTTGGGGGCTGTCAGAATGCCGAAGTCCATTTTGTTTTGTACAAGCGTTGAAAAGAAGACACGCCCCGGCTTTGGTTCAAACGCGGCCGAAAATTCGGGCTTCGTACCAAACATATATTCCCCTTTGAACCCAAACCCGATGGCCTGCTGCGACACATCACCACGACCAAAGATCTCCCCAAGGTCACGTCTACGCTCCTGCTTCATCCTTTCCTCCAATTTCTTCGCCAAAATAAGAAACTCTCGTGTATATTCGGGGAGGGTGTCTGCAAACAGCTCAATCTGCACATCTGCAGATGCCGAGTCAACACTTGAGGCCACCATGGTCATACTCACGATTGGGTTGCGGCGCACATAAGGACGTACAGGCCACACCCCAATACCCAACATCCGCTTCGCCAGCTGAAACATTTCAAAATAAGAACAGTCCCAACGCAGCTCTGAAGGGAGTAATTTTGGGGGAGGGAAAAAAAAAAGTAGAGTTGAAATACAAAGCCCTCTCGCGAACAGTGTACGTTGTTATGACTGGCTGTACCGGGGGGGTGGACACCCAACCATGCAGTCCTACAATCCATTTCGTGGTTTGCATTTGATATGTGCTACTCCCGCTTCCGCTCATCAACTAGAGGAACGGAAATCATTGCGAACACAGGGTAATTAGGCCTGTGTAATGTAGGGTACGGTTGGGGGGAAAAGATGGGGGTGAGCATTTTTTAAATATTTTTTTGAGACATTTTTTTTTTCCAGTGGAGGGGGGTAGGGAAAAGGGAGTATGCAGCAGTAGGCTTTTTTGTTGTGATAGCACCCCTTCGGAGTACCAGCAAATATAAAAAAATCATGAAGATAAATTCTTTGAAACAATGATGGAGTTGTCCATCAATATTGTCTCTTCTTTAAGTTTTTTTTTGTTGTCAAAACAGGTTCTGTCCAAAAAAAAAATAGTATCACCTATTTTTCGTCACTCATTTTTTTCCCCCAACCCCCAAAAATATTCGTTGTTTTTTTTTGGATTGCAGTTGTCTAAACTATAATCGCATTTAAAAAAAAAAAAGGAAAACGTTGAAGGTGCAACACGGACGCACCAAATCATGAAGAGAATTTTTATTTTCTCTCTTGTTATGTTTTGTTTTGTTCCTGCATTTATTTATTTTTAGCTTCCTCTCTTTTCTGTGTCACTACTTGTTCCCGTTGCCCCCCCCTCTTTTTCTCCTCTTCGTGTCTACTTGTTCAGCTGGGAGAGGATGTTCAGGCGCTGTGCCCACCATGCCTTGAGCTCGGCCTTCATGCTGCTTCCCTTCATTCCGCTGAGGCGGGTGAACTGCTTTGTGATCTCCTCAGCTCCCTTCTCCTGCATCTTGGTGATGAAGGCCTTCTCCTTGTCAGTGCATCCAGCCTGGTCCTCCACCTGTACATTTAAAAAAAAGTAGAGTTAAAATACAAAGCCCTCTCGTGAACAGTGTATCTTTGGTACAATGACCGGCTGTACCGGGGGGGGGTGGACCCCCAACCATGCAGTCCTACAATCCATTTCGTGGTTTGCATCTGATATGTGCTACTCCCGCTTCCGCTCATCAGCCAGATGAACGAAGGATCATTGCAGATATAAAAAAAAAAAAAAAAAAAAAAAAGAATCCAAAAAATAAAGAGAAAATGTAAAGAGTCCAAGTCAAATAGTGTCATAAGGCCCACACAGATATAAGTTGCAACGAAGTGATTTCCGTCTATAATTTGCTAAAAATGGTTGCAAATTGCGGGAGGGGGTTTTAATAAACATACGCTGCACTTGACCTCAATGTTTGCCTCGACCCACTGCTTCATCTCCTCGTAGGTGCGGCCTCCGTTGTACTCCTGTGCCTCCTCGCCGGTGGCGGGGGTGAAGTACTTGAGGGTGGGGTAGCCCTGCACACCGAACTTCGCGGCAAGGTCTCCAGAGATGGTCGCGTCGACGTCTCCGATGACGACAGAGCTGGAGGCAGCGTAGTCGTTACCAAGCTTCTCGTAGTCGGGTGCCATCCTCTTGCAGTGACCACACCACGGGGCGTAGAACTTCACAAGCACGCTCTTGCCAGACTTGTACACAACCTCATCGAAGTTGGCATCAGTCAACACAACGGCACCCGCCTGGGCCATCGCGAGGCATGCACTCAGCACAGCCAAACGAAGCATTGTGTATATCGTGTGTTTGTCTTTTTCTAGAAGAAGTGAATTGAGGAGGGGGGAAGAAGTCAGGGGGGAAAAAAGGTAGGGAGGAGGGAAGACATATTTGTTGATTGCGTTGGGTTTCAACAACAACCCCTGATAAGGGGGTAAAGTGAAGGGTTGCTACCCCTTAGTAGGGTTGTCTCGACTATCTCTCCTTCTCTGCCCCCGAACTGAAAAACAGCTTGAATCTTGAAAAAGACTCACTTTTTTTCACGCCCTTTCCTATAACGATATCCTGTTCTCACTTTTTTTTCTGCTTCATCGCCCCACCATAGGGGTTCCGGTCAGGACTGGCATGGTGTGGTGTCGAACCTCCGCAGTCCTGCCTCGCCGTTCGGTGAGGAGTACGGCACGGTGGGTGGGGTAGGTGGGGGAGAGGTCACGTTTCGCGTGGTGTCGGCGGCGGCGGCAACCTGGGGGTGCACGTGGGTGTGGCTCTGGCTGTCTTTTCGAGGCAGGCAGAAAGCTGCGCGCAAGCTCCTTGCTAAAACTCTCCACCTCCGCCACTGCATCCATCACAGCCCTTGGAAGAGGGGGTGCAGGCGCCACTGCCTCCACCTCCACTTCCTCCTCCTCCACCTCCAACGTCTCCATCGCACGATACTCACCGATCAAACCCCGCAGCACGTCGACACGCTCCAACGCCTTCCTCAAAGAACCCCGCAGCAGGGGGATTATACGCGACACATCCTGGCGGTGTGGTGTGTCGTCCGCGAGAGGGGCCTCCGTGGAGACATCGTCCCTGCAGACATAGCGTACGTCGGTGTAGGCGGCGGAGGCCTGGAGGGCTGCGGAGGGGGCAAGACAGAAGGTTGTGATGGTGGTGCTGGACCCATCGATGTGGCCTGGGGTGACAAAGTCGTCTGGCGACATGGCAGTCGCAGTCGAGGCTGTTGATATACCGACACCAATGGAGGCAGTCCAGTAGGGCTGTGTCTGCACTGCACAGGACGCCTGTGTTGGGTCCTCGGTCTGTGTCCCCGCAGACTCCTTCATGACACGAAGGTGCACACTCTGTGACGGCAGTCGGTCTGTCTGGCACGACCTCGACATAAACCCTGTGGTATTCGTCTTTGCATGCCGCAAATGCTGTCGCTTTGGTTTCGGGGCTGGTGTTGCGTTCTTCGGCGGTTTTGGGGACCGTGCACGAACACGGCGTTTTCTTTTCGGGACAATTGTTGGAACAGCGTCCTCTCCAGACGGCGGGAGGTCTTGTTGTGTGTCGCTGGAGGCAGCCTCGGGGAGGCTCTCTGCGATTGTTGATGTTGATGTTGATGATGTTGCAGTGTCGCTGTCCTCCTCAGACTCGGGGGGTGGCACGTCGTAGCCGTCCTGCCCCATGATTTGCTGCCGATCCTGCAAGGGCGCGACACGCACCAGCTCCGCCACAGTCGTGAGCATTCCTTCAAAGACTGCAACATTGCGCTGCAGAACTGCAGCAGGGCGGGATGTGTCGCTTTGACTGTCCTCCGGTGTGTCCGCAATAGTCGACGTCTGTGTGATACTCCCAAAGCGCATCGCAAACGTTTTTATCGCGGCCAAGAGCGGCTCGCTGGTGAGCACACTTTGGTTGACAGCATGCGAGACCTGCAGCATGCGCCCAGCAGACTCACAGACCTGCAACGTCACGTCGGTCATGAACCTGCGTACCATCTCCTTCAACGCGACAAGCGCCTTTTTGCAGTACATCAGATTCGTGTTGAAGAGTTGTGTAGTGCTTGTCGCCGCGGACAGCAGGCGGATGTTCTCAGGGTGGAATGCTGTTGGGTCGTGGTCGAGAATCGTGCTGGCCTGCGGAGAACCGTTCCCTGCCTGCGGCACCGCACGCTCGCGGACAAAGATAGTACGCAGCTTTCTGCTAATCTGCACATCCGCTACAACAGCACGATATATCTCACGAGCCTCGTCCTCAAGCGTGAGACGCTTTTCTGCGGCGTCACTGCGTGCACCCTGCAAGGCCGCAATGTGACGCCGTTGGTAGAGGATTAGCTGAGAGCAGATCAACTCACGTTTGCGCCGTGGCGAGCAGAGATTGAACTTGGCCCGCCCCTGGACCACCCCTAGCACAGGGCTAGATGCCGCCAGCTCTGTTTGTCTCCGCCGTGATTTCGCAGGCAGCAAGCACGCAGTGCAGTGCATCTGCAACTCCCCCGAAGGCGCCGAGACAAGGTTGTGGATCTCGCTATCCAGCAGCTTCATCTGCACACTGTCGGTATCGATCTGTTCAAGGGTAAAGTTCTCCCGCGCGTTGACAAGCTGCGTCTTAAGGTCGGTCGCCTTCTCGTCTGCAGCGGAGTAGGCAACGACGTTGTCCTGGAGTAATTTGTTCTGCGCATTGCACTTTTTGCAGAGCCGGCTGATGATTGCGTCCTTCTCCTGAGAGATGTTCATGTAACTCCGCACGACCGCCTCTAGTTCACGGAGGCGGTGGCGGCGCTGAATTTTACTTGAAGAGAGCAGCTTGGAGAAGTACCTGTGCAGGAGTAGGCCGTCGTGCAGGGAGGCAAGCATGGCTGTTGCGTTGTACGATGTGTCGTCAGCATCATTCTGTATGTCTGGAATCGTCTGCTCCGGAAGGAACGCAACAGAATTGAGAATAGTCGACGCCCTCCTGTGCAGGCTTGCAACGCAGGGATTGTCGGGGATAGGATAGGACTGCGGCAGCTTCTCAGGCGGTTGTGTGTCACAGAAGTACTCCACATCGATTTCCATTATCTCCTCAATCGAAACTAAAGCGAGAGCGACAAAGGGGGAAGGGTGGAAGAGAGAGAAAACAAACGAAGCAACAAACAGAGTGTCGTGTGTAGTGATGGGTGATGCCCTGTGTGTGATGAGTTAGGTAGACGTTTGGAAAGAGGGGCGTACGTAGGCGAGATCAGGGAGAGCGTGGTACCCTGGCCACTGTCAGCAGGAGGAGCAAGGAAACACTTCAGTGCAAACGACCCAAAACCTAAAAGTCAACAGAAGATACAGAAACAGACAGCACAAAAGTTGGGTGTTGTCGCAGTGCAATGCTCACTTGCGCCCCACCCTGCGTGAGTCGTGTTGTATTCTGAGCCATCGCATAAACTCTTCACACCACACGAACCCAGGTAGGCCAGTTAAGAGGGGAAAAAAAAACAATGCCATTTTGTGTGTCATGTCTGCACGCAGCCTTCACAGTATGTCCTACCCGCAGTAACACAGATGCAAATCACAACCCGACTCAGCGGAGGTGACCCCTGCTGCCCTTATATGTACCCACATTCCAAGTATTCCGGCTGATGGCAGCGACAAAAAAGGGCGGAAAAAAGGGGTGGAACCAGCCAAAAAATTTAGTTTTGCGAATCCTAAACACTTTCTGCTGGCTCGTGTGGTTGATGAGCGAGATCGTCCGGCACAAAACGGAATCGTAAAGGATCTTAACCTAGTTAAAACATATTAGTGGTCACAGAACGCAACGTTGTACACGGCTTTTTGCGTTGTTTTTGCCCACAAAAGGGCCTACACATGATTCTAACACCCCAGAATCGCGTTTCCCAGCCCATATAGGCAGGTATGGTCCCAAAAAACCACACAAAAAGGCGAAAATCCGGGTTTTTGGTGAAAATCGCCTGTTTTGCCTGTAGAATCCTTAAGGAACGCACGGTTCCTAAGGCATTTTACACGTAAACTCGCGACACGAAATTATGAATTAGTAACAAATCTCTCAGCGATCAAATTTAGTAAGGGCTGGATTTTTGGCCCAATCTTTCCAATGCCGAAAAAATCTTACACTTTGGCGCATTTTCGCGAAATGGTCATTTTTGGTGGAACCCCCCCTGCGCGTTAGGGGGCCTTAGGGAGGGTACCCAGGGAGGGGGTGGGGGGGCAGCAACAGTAAAAATTTAGTTTTGCGAATCCTAAACACTTTCTGCTGGCTCGTGTGGTTGATGAGCGAGATCTTCTGGCACAAAACGGACTCAATCGTAAAGGATCTTAAGCTAGTTAAAACATCAGACTGGTCACAGAACACCACGTTGTGCATGGTTTTTGGCTTGTTTTTGCCCACAAAAGGGCCTATACACGGTTCTAACACACCAGAATCGCGTTTCTCAGCCCACTTGGCCAGGTATGGGCCCGAAAAACCACCCAAAAAGGCGAAAATCCCGGTTTTTGGTGAAAATCGCCTGTTTTGCCTGCAGAATCCTTAAGGAACGCACGGTTCCTAAGGCAAAATACACGTAAACTCGCGACACGAAATTAGGAATTAGTAACAAATCTCTCAGCGATCTAATTTAGTAAGGGCTGGATTTTTGGCCCAATCTTTCCAATGCCGAAAAAATCTTACACTTTGGCGCATTTTCGCGAAATGGTCATTTTTTGGGTATCCCCCCCTGGGGGAGGGAGGGGGGGTAACCCGGGAGGTAAGTGGGGAGGCAGCAACAGTAAAAACCTAAACACCAGTGTTTAGGAACCTAAACACCAGTGTTTAGGAACGTTTGTATGGCCCTTAGGCTGGTTTCTGCTGCACTAAAAGCGTATTCGCGGTCGAAAAAGCCCCCGTAGGTCGCACACGATGTGCCGAAAAAACAACGTGTTTGCGTTTGATACACAAAACACAGCAAAAGCGGTCATTTGTTGGCGGGTCGGGTAGAAAACTACCTCGTCGGGTCACATAGCTACAGGCCGCACCCCCTTTCCCCTCGGGATTGGTTTTCTCGAGGTCACTGTGCCCCGACATCCCTCAAGGGACCTTCAGTCTCGCTCGCGAGGCGGGGAATAAACTTTTCAACACGCTGTTTTCGTGCGTCAAAAACGGACTCGTTCTATCGCGCTGTTATCGACGCGTTGTTTTGGACGCGTTCTATCACGTTGTTAGCCACGCGTTGTTTTGGACGCGTTCTATCGCGTTGTTATCGACGCGTTGTTTTGGACGCGTTCTATCGCGTTGTTAGCCACGCGTTGTTTTGGACGCGTTCTATCGCGTTGTTATCGACGCGTTGTTTTGGCCGCGTTCTATCGCGTTGTTTTGGACGCGTTCTATCGCGCTGTTATCGACGCGTTGTTTCGGCCGCGTTCTATCGCGTTGTTATCGACGCGTTGTTTTGGACGCGTTCTATCGCGCTGTTATCGACGCGTTGTTTTGGACGCTTTCTATCGCGTTGTTATCCACGCGTTGTTTTGGCCGCGTTCTATCGCGCTGTTATCGACGCGTTGTTTTGGACGCGTTCTATCGCGTTGTTATCGACGCGTTGTTTTGGACGCTTTCTATCGCGTTGTTATCCACGCGTTGTTTTGGCCGCGTTCTATCGCGCTGTTATCGACGCGTTGCTTTGGACGCGTTCTATCGCGTTGTTATCGACGCGTTGTTTTGGACGCTTTCTATCGCGTTGTTATCCACGCGTTGTTTTGGCCGCGTTCTATCGCGCTGTTATCGACGCGTTGCTTTGGACGCGTCCTATCGCGCTGTTATCGACGCGTTGTTTTGGCCGCGTTCTATCGCGCTGTTATCGACGCGTTGCTTTGGACGCTTTCTATCGCGTTGTTATCGACGCGTTGCTTTGGACGCGTTCTATCGTGTTGTTATCCACGCGTTGCTTTGGACGCGTTCTATCGCGCTGTTATCGACGCGTTGTTTTGGACGCGTTCTATCGCGTTGTTATCCACGCGTTGTTTTGGCCGCGTTCTATCGCGCTGTTATCGACGCGTTGCTTTGGACGCGTTCTATCGCGCTGTTATCGACGCGTTGTTTTGGACGCGTTCTATCGCGTTGTTATCGACGCGTTGCTTTGGACGCGTTCTATCGCGCTGTTATCGACGCGTTGTTTTGGACGCGTTCTATCGCGTTGTTATCGACGCGTTGCTTTGGACGTGTTCTATCGCGTTGTTATCGACGCGTTGTTTTGGACGCGTTCTATCGCGTTGTTATCGACGCGTTGTTTTGGCCGCGTTCTATCGCGCTGTTATCGACGCGTTGTTTTGGCCGCGTTCTATCGCGCTGTTATCGACGCGTTGTTTTGGACGCGTTCTATCGCGTTGTTATCCACGCGTTGTTTTGGCCGCGTTCTATCGCGCTGTTATCGACGCGTTGTTTTGGCCGCGTTCTATCGCGCTGTTATCGACGCGTTGTTTTGGACGCGTTCTATCGCGTTGTTATCGACGCGTTGTTTTGGACGCGTTCTATCGCGTTGTTATCCACGCGTTGTTTTGGACGCTTTCTATCGCGTTGTTATCGACGCGTTGTTTCGGCCGCGTTCTATCGCGCTGTTATCGACGCGTTGCTTTGGACGCGTTCTATCGCGTTGTTATCCACGCGTTGTTTTGGCCGCGTTCTATCGCGCTGTTATCGACGCGTTGTTTTGGCCGCGTTCTATCGCGCTGTTATCGACGCGTTGTTTTGGACGCGTTCAATCGCGTTGTTATCGACGCGTTGTTTTGGACGCTTTCTATCGCGTTGTTATCCACGCGTTGTTTTGGCCGCGTTCTATCGCGCTGTTATCGACGCGTTGCTTTGGACGCTTTCTATCGCGTTGTTATCGACGCGTTGTTTTGGACGCCTTCTATCGTGTTGTTATCGACGCGTTGCTTTGGACGCTTTCTATCGCGTTGTTATCGACGCGTTGCTTTGGACGCGTTCTATCGTGTTGTTATCCACGCGTTGCTTTGGACGCGTTCTATCCCGCTGTTATCGACGCGTTGTTTTGGACGCGTTCTATCGCGTTGTTATCCACGCGTTGTTTTGGCCGCGTTCTATCGCGCTGTTATCGACGCGTTGCTTTGGACGCGTTCTATCGCGCTGTTATCGACGCGTTGCTTTGGACGCTTTCTATCGCGTTGTTATCGACGCGTTGCTTTGGACGCGTTCTATCGCGCTGTTATCGACGCGTTGTTTTGGCCGCGTTCTATCGCGCTGTTATCGACGCGTTGTTTTGGCCGCGTTCTATCGCGCTGTTATCGACGCGTTGTTTTGGACGCGTTCTATCGCGTTGTTGTGTATCGACGCGTTGTTTTGGCCGCGTTCTATCGCGCTGTTATCGACGCGTTGTTTTGGACGCGTTCTATCGCGTTGTTATCCACGCGTTGTTTTGGACGCTTTCTATCGCGTTGTTATCGACGCGTTGCTTTGGACGCGTTCTATCGCGCTGTTATCGACGCGTTGTTTTGGATGCGTTCAATCGCGTTGTTATCGACGCGTTGTTTTGGATGCGTTCAATCGCGTTGTTATCGACGCGTTGTTTTGGACGCTTTCTATCGCGTTGTTATCCACGCGTTGTTTTGGCCGCGTTCTATCGCGCTGTTATCGACGCGTTGCTTTGGACGCGTCCTATCGCGCTGTTATCGACGCGTTGTTTTGGCCGCGTTCTATCGCGCTGTTATCGACGCGTTGCTTTGGACGCTTTCTATCGCGTTGTTATCGACGCGTTGTTTTGGACGCGTTCTATCGTGTTGTTATCGACGCGTTGCTTTGGACGCGTTCTATCGCGTTGTTATCGACGCGTTGTTTTGGACGCGTTCTATCGTGTTGTTATCGACGCGTTGCTTTGGACGCGTTCTATCGCGTTGTTATCGACGCGTTGTTTTGGCCGCGTTCTATCGCGCTGTTATCGACGCGTTGTTTTGGCCGCGTTCTATCGCGCTGTTATCGACGCGTTGTTTTGGCCGCGTTCTATCGCGCTGTTATCGACGCGTTGTTTTGGACGCGTTCTATCGCGTTGTTATCGACGCGTTGTTTTGGACGCGTTCTATCGCGTTGTTATCCACGCGTTGTTTTGGACGCTTTCTATCGCGCTGTTATCGACGCGTTGTTTTGGACGCGTTCTATCGCGCTGTTATCGACGCGTTCTTTTGGACGCTTTCTATCGCGCTGTTATCGACGCGTTGTTTTGGCCGCGTTCTATCGCGCTGTTATCGACGCGTTGTTTTGGACGCGTTCTATCGCGTTGTTATCCACGCGTTGTTTTGGACGCGTTCAATCGCGTTGTTATCGACGCGTTGTTTCGGCCGCGTTCTATCGCGCTGTTATCGACGCGTTGCTTTGGACGCGTTCTATCGCGCTGTTATCGACGCGTTGTTTTGGACGAGTTCTATCGCGTTGTTATCGACGCGTTGTTTCGGCCGCGTTCTATCGCGCTGTTATCGACGCGTTGTTTTGGACGCGTTCTATCGCGTTGTTATCCACGCGTTGTTTTGGACGCGTTCTATCGCGTTGTTATCCACGCGTTGTTTTGGACGCGTTCAATCGCGTTGTTATCGACGCGTTGTTTCGGCCGCGTTCTATCGCGCTGTTATCGACGCGTTGTTTTGGACGCGTTCAATCGCGTTGTTATCGACGCGTTGTTTTGGACGCGTTCTATCGCGTTGTTATCGACGCGTTGTTTTGGCCGCGTTCTATCGCGCTGTTATCGACGCGTTGTTTTGGCCGCGTTCTATCGCGCTGTTATCGACGCGTTGTTTTGGACGCGTTCAATCGCGTTGTTATCGACGCGTTGTTTTGGACGCGTTCTATCGCGTTGTTATCCACGCGTTGTTTTGGCCGCGTTCTATCGCGCTGTTATCGACGCGTTGTTTTGGACGCGTTCAATCGCGTTGTTATCGACGCGTTGTTTTGGACGCGTTCTATCGCGTTGTTATCGACGCGTTGTTTTGGACGCGTTCTATCGCGTTGTTATCCACGCGTTGTTTTGGACGCGTTCTATCGCGTTGTTATCCACGCGTTGTTTTGGACGCGTTCAATCGCGTTGTTATCGACGCGTTGTTTCGGCCGCGTTCTATCGCGCTGTTATCGACGCGTTGTTTTGGACGCGTTCAATCGCGTTGTTATCGACGCGTTGTTTTGGACGCGTTCTATCGCGTTGTTATCGACGCGTTGTTTTGGCCGCGTTCTATCGCGCTGTTATCGACGCGTTGTTTTGGCCGCGTTCTATCGCGCTGTTATCGACGCGTTGTTTTGGACGCGTTCTATCGCGTTGTTATCCACGCGTTGTTTCGGCCGCGTTCTATCGCGCTGTTATCGACGCGTTGTTTTGGACGCGTTCAATCGCGTTGTTATCGACGCGTTGTTTTGGACGCGTTCTATCGCGTTGTTATCCACGCGTTGTTTTGGCCGCGTTCTATCGCGCTGTTATCGACGCGTTGCTTTGGACGCTTTCTATCGCGTTGTTATCGACGCGTTGTTTTGGACGCGTTCTATCGTGTTGTTATCGACGCGTTGCTTTGGACGCGTTCTATCGCGCTGTTATCGACGCGTTGTTTTGGCCGCGTTCTATCGCGCTGTTATCGACGCGTTGCTTTGGACGCTTTCTATCGCGTTGTTATCGACGCGTTGTTTTGGACGCGTTCTATCGTGTTGTTATCGACGCGTTGCTTTGGACGCGTTCTATCGCGTTGTTATCGACGCGTTGTTTTGGACGCGTTCTATCGTGTTGTTATCGACGCGTTGCTTTGGACGCGTTCTATCGCGTTGTTATCGACGCGTTGTTTTGGCCGCGTTCTATCGCGCTGTTATCGACGCGTTGTTTTGGCCGCGTTCTATCGCGCTGTTATCGACGCGTTGTTTTGGCCGCGTTCTATCGCGCTGTTATCGACGCGTTGTTTTGGACGCGTTCTATCGCGTTGTTATCGACGCGTTGTTTTGGACGCGTTCTATCGCGTTGTTATCCACGCGTTGTTTTGGACGCGTTCTATCGCGCTGTTATCGACGCGTTCTTTTGGACGCGTTCTATCGCGCTGTTATCGACGCGTTGTTTTGGCCGCGTTCTATCGCGCTGTTATCGACGCGTTGTTTTGGACGCGTTCAATCGCGTTGTTATCGACGCGTTGTTTTGGATGCGTTCAATCGCGTTGTTATCGACGCGTTGTTTTGGACGCGTTCAATCGCGTTGTTATCGACGTGTTGTTTCGGCCGCGTTCTATCGCGCTGTTATCGACGCGTTGTTTTGGACGCGTTCTATCGCGTTGTTATCCACGCGTTGTTTTGGACGCGTTCAATCGCGTTGTTATCGACGCGTTGTTTCGGCCGCGTTCTATCGCGCTGTTATCGACGCGTTGCTTTGGACGCGTTCTATCGCGCTGTTATCGACGCGTTGTTTTGGACGCGTTCTATCGCGTTGTTATCCACGCGTTGTTTTGGACGCGTTCTATCGCGTTGTTATCCACGCGTTGTTTTGGACGCGTTCAATCGCGTTGTTATCGACGCGTTGTTTCGGCCGCGTTCTATCGCGCTGTTATCGACGCGTTGTTTTGGACGCGTTCTATCGCGTTGTTATCCACGCGTTGTTTTGGACGCGTTCTATCGCGTTGTTATCCACGCGTTGTTTTGGACGCGTTCAATCGCGTTGTTATCGACGCGTTGTTTCGGCCGCGTTCTATCGCGCTGTTATCGACGCGTTGTTTTGGACGCGTTCAATCGCGTTGTTATCGACGCGTTGTTTTGGATGCGTTCAATCGCGTTGTTATCGACGCGTTGTTTTGGACGCGTTCTATCGCGTTGTTATCCACGCGTTGTTTTGGACGCTTTCTATCGCGTTGTTATCGACGCGTTGTTTCGGCCGCGTTCTATCGCGCTGTTATCGACGCGTTGCTTTGGCCGCGTTCTATCGCGCTGTTATCGACGCGTTGTTTTGGACGCGTTCTATCGCGCTGTTATCCACGCGTTGTTTTGGACGCGTTCTATCGCGTTGTTATCCACGCGTTGTTTTGGACGCGTTCAATCGCGTTGTTATCCACGCGTTGTTTTGGACGCGTTCTATCGCGCTGTTATCGACGCGTTGCTTTGGACGCGTTCTATCGCGCTGTTATCCACGCGTTGTTTTGGACGCGTTCTATCGCGTTGTTATCCACGCGTTGTTTTGGACGCGTTCTATCGCGTTGTTATCCACGCGTTGTTTTGGACGCGTTCTATCGCGTTGTTATCCACGCGTTGTTTTGGACGCGTTCTATCGCGTTGTTATCCACGCGTTGTTTTGGACGCGTTCTATCGCGTTGTTATCGACGCGTTGTTTCGGCCGCGTTCTATCGCGCTGTTATCGACGCGTTGCTTTGGCCGCGTTCTATCGCGCTGTTATCGACGCGTTGTTTTGGCCGCGTTCTATCGCGCTGTTATCGACGCGTTGTTTTGGCCGCGTTCTATCGCGCTGTTATCGACGCGTTGTTTTGGACGCGTTCTATCGCGTTGTTATCGACGCGTTGTTTTGGACGCGTTCTATCGCGTTGTTATCGACGCGTTGTTTTGGACGCGTTCTATCGCGCTGTTATCGACGCGTTCTTTTGGACGCTTTCTATCGCGCTGTTATCGACGCGTTGTTTTGGCCGCGTTCTATCGCGCTGTTATCGACGCGTTGTTTTGGACGCGTTCTATCGCGTTGTTATCCACGCGTTGTTTTGGCCGCGTTCTATCGCGCTGTTATCGACGCGTTGCTTTGGACGCGTCCTATCGCGCTGTTATCGACGCGTTGTTTTGGCCGCGTTCTATCGTGTTGTTATCGACGCGTTGCTTTGGACGCTTTCTATCGCGTTGTTATCGACGCGTTGTTTTGGACGCGTTCTATCGTGTTGTTATCGACGCGTTGCTTTGGACGCTTTCTATCGCGTTGTTATCGACGCGTTGCTTTGGACGCGTTCTATCGTGTTGTTATCGACGCGTTGCTTTGGACGCTTTCTATCGCGTTGTTATCGACGCGTTGTTTTGGACGCGTTCTATCGCGCTGTTATCGACGCGTTGTTTTGGCCGCGTTCTATCGCGCTGTTATCGACGCGTTGCTTTGGACGCTTTCTATCGCGTTGTTATCGACGCGTTGTTTTGGACGCGTTCTATCGCGCTGTTATCGACGCGTTGTTTTGGCCGCGTTCTATCGCGCTGTTATCGACGCGTTGTTTTGGCCGCGTTCTATCGTGTTGTTATCGACGCGTTGCTTTGGACGCGTTCTATCGCGTTGTTATCGACGCGTTGTTTTGGACGCGTTCTATCGCGTTGTTATCCACGCGTTGTTTTGGCCGCGTTCTATCGCGCTGTTATCGACGCGTTGCTTTGGACGCTTTCTATCGCGTTGTTATCGACGCGTTGTTTTGGACGCGTTCTATCGCGTTGTTATCGACGCGTTGCTTTGGACGCGTTCTATCGCGTTGTTATCGACGCGTTGTTTTGGACGCGTTCTATCGCGTTGTTATCCACGCGTTGTTTTGGCCGCGTTCTATCGCGCTGTTATCGACGCGTTGTTTTGGCCGCGTTCTATCGCGCTGTTATCGACGCGTTGTTTTGGACGCGTTCTATCGCGTTGTTATCCACGCGTTGCTTTGGACGCGTCCTATCGCGTTGTTATCGACGCGTTGCTTTGGACGCGTTCTATCGTGTTGTTATCCACGCGTTGCTTTGGACGCGTTCTATCGCGCTGTTATCGACGCGTTGTTTTGGACGCGTTCTATCGCGTTGTTATCCACGCGTTGCTTTGGACGCGTCCTATCGCGCTGTTATCGACGCGTTGCTTTGGACGCTTTCTATCGCGTTGTTATCGACGCGTTGTTTTGGACGCGTTCTATCGCGTTGTTATCGACGCGTTGTTTTGGACGCTTTCTATCGCGTTGTTATCGACGCGTTGTTTTGGACGCGTTCTATCGTGTTGTTATCGACGCGTTGCTTTGGACGCGTTCTATCGCGCTGTTATCGACGCGTTGTTTTGGCCGCGTTCTATCGCGCTGTTATCGACGCGTTGCTTTGGACGCGTTCTATCGCGTTGTTATCGACGCGTTGTTTTGGACGCGTTCTATCGTGTTGTTATCGACGCGTTGCTTTGGACGCGTTCTATCGCGTTGTTATCGACGCGTTGTTTTGGCCGCGTTCTATCGCGCTGTTATCGACGCGTTGCTTTGGACGCTTTCTATCGCGTTGTTATCGACGCGTTGTTTTGGACGCGTTCTATCGTGTTGTTATCGACGCGTTGCTTTGGCCGCGTTCTATCGCGCTGTTATCGACGCGTTGCTTTGGACGCTTTCTATCGCGTTGTTATCGACGCGTTGTTTTGGACGCGTCCTATCGCGCTGTTATCGACGCGTTGTTTTGGCCGCGTTCTATCGCGCTGTTATCGACGCGTTGTTTTGGACGCGTTCTATCGCGTTGTTATCGACGCGTTGTTTTGGACGCGTTCTATCGCGTTGTTATCGACGCGTTGTTTCGGCCGCGTTCTATCGCGCTGTTATCGACGCGTTGTTTTGGACGCGTTCTATCGTGTTGTTATCCACGCGTTGTTTTGGCCGCGTTCTATCGCGCTGTTATCGACGCGTTGTTTTGGCCGCGTTCTATCGCGCTGTTATCGACGCGTTGTTTTGGACGCGTTCTATCGCGTTGTTATCCACGCGTTGTTTTGGACGCTTTCTATCGCGTTGTTATCGACGCGTTGTTTCGGCCGCGTTCTATCGCGCTGTTATCGACGCGTTGCTTTGGACGCGTTCTATCGCGTTGTTATCGACGCGTTGTTTTGGACGCGTTCTATCGCGCTGTTATCGACGCGTTGTTTTGGCCGCGTTCTATCGCGCTGTTATCGACGCGTTGTTTTGGCCGCGTTCTATCGCGCTGTTATCGACGCGTTGTTTTGGACGCGTTCTATCGCGTTGTTATCCACGCGTTGTTTTGGCCGCGTTCTATCGCGCTGTTATCGACGCGTTGCTTTGGACGCGTCCTATCGCGCTGTTATCGACGCGTTGTTTTGGCCGCGTTCTATCGTGTTGTTATCGACGCGTTGCTTTGGACGCTTTCTATCGCGTTGTTATCGACGCGTTGTTTTGGACGCGTTCTATCGTGTTGTTATCGACGCGTTGCTTTGGACGCTTTCTATCGCGTTGTTATCGACGCGTTGCTTTGGACGCGTTCTATCGTGTTGTTATCGACGCGTTGCTTTGGACGCTTTCTATCGCGTTGTTATCGACGCGTTGTTTTGGACGCGTTCTATCGCGCTGTTATCGACGCGTTGTTTTGGCCGCGTTCTATCGCGCTGTTATCGACGCGTTGTTTTGGCCGCGTTCTATCGTGTTGTTATCGACGCGTTGCTTTGGACGCGTTCTATCGCGTTGTTATCGACGCGTTGTTTTGGACGCGTTCTATCGCGTTGTTATCCACGCGTTGTTTTGGCCGCGTTCTATCGCGCTGTTATCGACGCGTTGCTTTGGACGCTTTCTATCGCGTTGTTATCGACGCGTTGTTTTGGACGCGTTCTATCGCGTTGTTATCGACGCGTTGCTTTGGACGCGTTCTATCGCGTTGTTATCGACGCGTTGTTTTGGACGCGTTCTATCGCGTTGTTATCCACGCGTTGTTTTGGCCGCGTTCTATCGCGCTGTTATCGACGCGTTGTTTTGGCCGCGTTCTATCGCGCTGTTATCGACGCGTTGTTTTGGACGCGTTCTATCGCGTTGTTATCCACGCGTTGCTTTGGACGCGTCCTATCGCGTTGTTATCGACGCGTTGCTTTGGACGCGTTCTATCGTGTTGTTATCCACGCGTTGCTTTGGACGCGTTCTATCGCGCTGTTATCGACGCGTTGTTTTGGACGCGTTCTATCGCGTTGTTATCCACGCGTTGCTTTGGACGCGTCCTATCGCGCTGTTATCGACGCGTTGCTTTGGACGCTTTCTATCGCGTTGTTATCGACGCGTTGTTTTGGACGCGTTCTATCGCGTTGTTATCGACGCGTTGTTTTGGACGCTTTCTATCGCGTTGTTATCGACGCGTTGTTTTGGACGCGTTCTATCGTGTTGTTATCGACGCGTTGCTTTGGACGCGTTCTATCGCGCTGTTATCGACGCGTTGTTTTGGCCGCGTTCTATCGCGCTGTTATCGACGCGTTGCTTTGGACGCGTTCTATCGCGTTGTTATCGACGCGTTGTTTTGGACGCGTTCTATCGTGTTGTTATCGACGCGTTGCTTTGGACGCGTTCTATCGTGTTGTTATCGACGCGTTGTTTTGGACGCGTTCTATCGTGTTGTTATCGACGCGTTGCTTTGGACGCTTTCTATCGCGTTGTTATCGACGCGTTGTTTTGGACGCGTTCTATCGTGTTGTTATCGACGCGTTGCTTTGGCCGCGTTCTATCGCGCTGTTATCGACGCGTTGCTTTGGACGCTTTCTATCGCGTTGTTATCGACGCGTTGTTTTGGACGCGTCCTATCGCGCTGTTATCGACGCGTTGTTTTGGCCGCGTTCTATCGCGCTGTTATCGACGCGTTGTTTTGGACGCGTTCTATCGCGTTGTTATCGACGCGTTGTTTTGGACGCGTTCTATCGCGTTGTTATCGACGCGTTGTTTCGGCCGCGTTCTATCGCGCTGTTATCGACGCGTTGTTTTGGACGCGTTCTATCGTGTTGTTATCCACGCGTTGTTTTGGCCGCGTTCTATCGCGCTGTTATCGACGCGTTGTTTTGGCCGCGTTCTATCGCGCTGTTATCGACGCGTTGCTTTGGACGCGTTCTATCGCGTTGTTATCGACGCGTTGTTTTGGACGCGTTCTATCGTGTTGTTATCGACGCGTTGCTTTGGACGCGTTCTATCGCGTTGTTATCGACGCGTTGTTTTGGACGCGTCCTATCGCGCTGTTATCGACGCGTTGCTTTGGACGCTTTCTATCGCGTTGTTATCGACGCGTTGTTTTGGCCGCGTTCTATCGCGCTGTTATCGACGCGTTGCTTTGGACGCTTTCTATCGCGTTGTTATCGACGCGTTGTTTTGGACGCGTTCTATCGTGTTGTTATCGACGCGTTGCTTTGGCCGCGTTCTATCGCGCTGTTATCGACGCGTTGCTTTGGACGCTTTCTATCGCGTTGTTATCGACGCGTTGTTTTGGACGCGTCCTATCGCGCTGTTATCGACGCGTTGTTTTGGCCGCGTTCTATCGCGCTGTTATCGACGCGTTGTTTTGGACGCGTTCTATCGCGTTGTTATCGACGCGTTGTTTTGGACGCGTTCTATCGCGTTGTTATCGACGCGTTGTTTCGGCCGCGTTCTATCGCGCTGTTATCGACGCGTTGTTTTGGACGCGTTCTATCGTGTTGTTATCCACGCGTTGTTTTGGCCGCGTTCTATCGCGCTGTTATCGACGCGTTGTTTTGGCCGCGTTCTATCGCGCTGTTATCGACGCGTTGTTTTGGACGCGTTCTATCGCGTTGTTATCCACGCGTTGTTTTGGACGCTTTCTATCGCGTTGTTATCGACGCGTTGTTTCGGCCGCGTTCTATCGCGCTGTTATCGACGCGTTGCTTTGGACGCGTTCTATCGCGTTGTTATCGACGCGTTGTTTTGGACGCGTTCTATCGCGCTGTTATCGACGCGTTGTTTTGGCCGCGTTCTATCGCGCTGTTATCGACGCGTTGTTTTGGCCGCGTTCTATCGCGCTGTTATCGACGCGTTGCTTTGGACGCGTTCTATCGCGTTGTTATCCACGCGTTGTTTTGGACGCGTTCTATCGCGTTGTTATCCACGCGTTGTTTTGGCCGCGTTCTATCGCGCTGTTATCGACGCGTTGCTTTGGACGCGTTCTATCGCGTTGTTATCGACGCGTTGTTTTGGACGCGTTCTATCGCGTTGTTATCCACGCGTTGTTTTGGACGCGTTCTATCGCGTTGTTATCCACGCGTTGTTTTGGACGCGTTCTATCGCGTTGTTATCCACGCGTTGTTTTGGACGCGTTCAATCGCGTTGTTATCGACGCGTTGTTTCGGCCGCGTTCTATCGCGCTGTTATCGACGCGTTGCTTTGGCCGCGTTCTATCGCGCTGTTATCGACGCGTTGTTTTGGCCGCGTTCTATCGCGCTGTTATCGACGCGTTGTTTTGGCCGCGTTCTATCGCGCTGTTATCGACGCGTTGTTTTGGACGCGTTCTATCGCGTTGTTATCGACGCGTTGTTTTGGACGCGTTCTATCGCGTTGTTATCGACGCGTTGTTTTGGACGCGTTCTATCGCGCTGTTATCGACGCGTTCTTTTGGACGCTTTCTATCGCGCTGTTATCGACGCGTTGTTTTGGCCGCGTTCTATCGCGCTGTTATCGACGCGTTGCTTTGGACGCGTCCTATCGCGCTGTTATCGACGCGTTGTTTTGGCCGCGTTCTATCGTGTTGTTATCGACGCGTTGCTTTGGACGCTTTCTATCGCGTTGTTATCGACGCGTTGTTTTGGACGCGTTCTATCGTGTTGTTATCGACGCGTTGCTTTGGACGCTTTCTATCGCGTTGTTATCGACGCGTTGTTTTGGACGCGTTCTATCGCGCTGTTATCGACGCGTTGTTTTGGCCGCGTTCTATCGCGCTGTTATCGACGCGTTGCTTTGGACGCTTTCTATCGCGTTGTTATCGACGCGTTGTTTTGGACGCGTTCTATCGCGCTGTTATCGACGCGTTGTTTTGGACGCGTTCTATCGCGCTGTTATCGACGCGTTGTTTTGGCCGCGTTCTATCGCGCTGTTATCGACGCGTTGTTTTGGCCGCGTTCTATCGTGTTGTTATCGACGCGTTGCTTTGGACGCGTTCTATCGCGTTGTTATCGACGCGTTGTTTTGGACGCGTTCTATCGCGTTGTTATCCACGCGTTGTTTTGGCCGCGTTCTATCGCGCTGTTATCGACGCGTTGCTTTGGACGCTTTCTATCGCGTTGTTATCGACGCGTTGTTTTGGACGCGTTCTATCGCGTTGTTATCGACGCGTTGCTTTGGACGCGTTCTATCGCGTTGTTATCGACGCGTTGTTTTGGACGCGTTCTATCGCGTTGTTATCCACGCGTTGTTTTGGCCGCGTTCTATCGCGCTGTTATCGACGCGTTGTTTTGGCCGCGTTCTATCGCGCTGTTATCGACGCGTTGTTTTGGACGCGTTCTATCGTGTTGTTATCGACGCGTTGCTTTGGACGCTTTCTATCGCGTTGTTATCGACGCGTTGCTTTGGACGCGTTCTATCGTGTTGTTATCCACGCGTTGCTTTGGACGCGTTCTATCGCGCTGTTATCGACGCGTTGTTTTGGCCGCGTTCTATCGCGCTGTTATCGACGCGTTGCTTTGGACGCGTTCTATCGCGTTGTTATCGACGCGTTGTTTTGGACGCGTTCTATCGTGTTGTTATCGACGCGTTGCTTTGGACGCGTTCTATCGCGCTGTTATCGACGCGTTGTTTTGGCCGCGTTCTATCGCGCTGTTATCGACGCGTTGCTTTGGACGCGTTCTATCGCGTTGTTATCGACGCGTTGTTTTGGACGCGTTCTATCGTGTTGTTATCGACGCGTTGCTTTGGACGCGTTCTATCGCGTTGTTATCGACGCGTTGTTTTGGACGCGTCCTATCGCGCTGTTATCGACGCGTTGCTTTGGACGCTTTCTATCGCGTTGTTATCGACGCGTTGTTTTGGACGCGTTCTATCGCGTTGTTATCGACGCGTTGTTTTGGACGCTTTCTATCGCGTTGTTATCGACGCGTTGTTTTGGACGCGTTCTATCGTGTTGTTATCGACGTGTTGCTTTGGACGCGTTCTATCGCGCTGTTATCGACGCGTTGCTTTGGACGCGTTCTATCGCGCTGTTATCGACGCGTTGTTTTGGACGCGTTCTATCGCGTTGTTATCCACGCGTTGTTTTGGCCGCGTTCTATCGCGCTGTTATCGACGCGTTGCTTTGGACGCGTTCTATCGCGCTGTTATCGACGCGTTGTTTTGGACGCGTTCTATCGCGTTGTTATCGACGCGTTGCTTTGGACGTGTTCTATCGCGTTGTTATCGACGCGTTGTTTTGGACGCGTTCTATCGCGTTGTTATCGACGCGTTGTTTTGGCTGCGTTCTATCGCGCTGTTATCGACGCGTTGTTTTGGACGCGTTCTATCGCGTTGTTATCCACGCGTTGTTTTGGACGCGTTCTATCGCGCTGTTATCGACGCGTTCTTTTGGACGCTTTCTATCGCGCTGTTATCGACGCGTTGTTTTGGACGCGTTCTATCGCGTTGTTATCGACGCGTTGCTTTGGACGCGTTCTATCGCGTTGTTATCCACGCGTTGTTTTGGACGCGTTCTATCGCGCTGTTATCGACGCGTTCGTTTGGACGCGTTCTATCGCGCTGTTATCGACGCGTTGTTTTGGACGCGTTCTATCGCGTTGTTATCCACGCGTTGTTTTGGACGCGTTCTATCGCGTTGTTATCGACGCGTTGCTTTGGACGCGTCCTATCGCGCTGTTATCGACGCGTTGTTTTGGCCGCGTTCTATCGCGCTGTTATCGACGCGTTGCTTTGGACGCTTTCTATCGCGTTGTTATCGACGCGTTGTTTTGGACGCGTTCTATCGTGTTGTTATCGACGCGTTGCTTTGGACGCGTTCTATCGCGCTGTTATCGACGCGTTGCTTTGGACGCTTTCTATCGCGTTGTTATCGACGCGTTGTTTTGGACGCGTTCTATCGTGTTGTTATCGACGCGTTGCTTTGGACGCGTTCTATCGCGCTGTTATCTACGCGTTGCTTTGGACGCTTTCTATCGCGTTGTTATCGACGCGTTGTTTTGGACGCGTTCTGTCGTGTTGTTATCGACGCGTTGCTTTGGACGCTTTCTATCGCGTTGTTATCGACGCGTTGTTTTGGACGCGTTCTATCGTGTTGTTATCGACGCGTTGCTTTGGACGCTTTCTATCGCGTTGTTATCGACGCGTTGTTTTGGACGCGTTCTATCGCGTTGTTATCGACGCGTTGTTTTGGCCGCGTTCTATCGCGCTGTTATCGACGCGTTGTTTTGGACGCGTTCTATCGCGTTGTTATCGACGCGTTGCTTTGGACGCGTTCTATCGCGCTGTTATCGACGCGTTGTTTTGGACGTGTTCTATCGCGCTGTTATCGACGCGTTGTTTTGGACGCGTTCTATCGCGTTGTTATCGACGCGTTGCTTTGGACGCGTTCTATCGCGTTGTTATCGACGCGTTGTTTTGGACGCGTTCTATCGCGCTGTTAGCTTTGCGCTGTTTTGGACTCGTTCGAGCGCGTTGTTATCGACGCGCTGTTTTGGACGCGTTCTATCGCGTTGTTATCGACGCGTTGTTTTGGACGCGTTCTATCGCGTTGTTATCGACGCGTTGTTTTGGACGCGTTCTATCGCGCTGTTAGCTTTGCGCTGTTTTGGACGCGTTCAATCGCGTTGTTATCGACGCGTTGTTTTGGACGCTTTCTATCGCGCTGTTATCGACGCGTTGTTTTGGACGCGTTCTATCGCGCTGTTATGGACGCGTTGCTTTGGACGCGTTCAATCGCGTTGTTATCGACGCGTTGTTTTGGACGCGTTCTATCGCGTTGTTATCGAAACGCTGTTTTGGACGCTTTCTATCGCGCTGTTATCCACGCGTTGCTTTGGACGCGTTCTATCGCGTTGTTATCCACGCGTTGCTTTGGACGCGTTCTATAGCGTTGTTATCGAAACGCTGTTTTGGACGCTTTCTATCGCGCTGTTATCCACGCGTTGCTTTGGCCGCGTTCTATCGAGTTGTTTTGGACGCGTTCTATCTCGCTGTTATCGACGCGTTGTTTTGGACGCGTTCTCTCGCGTTGTTATCCACGCGTTGTTTTGGACGCGTTCCATCGCGTTGTTATCGACGCGTTGCTTTGGACGCGTTCTATCGCGCTGTTATCGACGCGTTGTTTTGGACGCGTTCCATCGCGTTGTTATCGACGCGTTGCTTTGGACGCGTTCTATAGCGTTGTTATGGAAACGCTGTTTTGGACGCTTTCTATCGCGCTGTTATCCACGCGTTGCTTTGGCCGCGTTCTATCGAGTTGTTTTGGACGCGTTCTATCGCGTTGATATCCACGCGTTGTTTTGGACGCGTTCTATCGCGTTGTTATCGACGCGTTGCTTTGGACGCGTTCTATCGCGTTGTTATCGACGCGTTGTTTTGGACGCGTTCTATCGCGCTGTTAGCTTTGCGCTGTTTTGGACTCGTTCGAGCGCGTTGTTATCGACGCGCTGTTTTGGACGCGTTCTATCGCGCTGTTTTCGCACGTATAAAACGGACGCTGTTGAATGCCCTAGTTGAGTTGACGGTCTTGAAAACACTTCGTTGCGTTACACACAGCGGTCTTCGTATACGATACACACAACGCTATGTATATGTGATACACGCGTTAACCGTATCGTGTGGTTGCCAAATGCAGCCCACCTGCGGTGGGCTGCTGCAATTCGTGCCTTGTGTGGTCCATGCATGGTTCTCACAGCTCGCTGGCACGTTTCCCAAGCCGCAAACTCGGTTACCTGCCTGAAAAACCGGGTTTTTGGCCAAAAAGGCTGTTTTGACTGCAGAACCCTGTAGAAGCCTTAAGGTACACGTGTTTTGCTAAGGCAAAAAGGGGTACTCGCGACACCCTGGAGTCAGGGTCTGCCAGGGGTCCCAGCTTTGTTGAAGCCGTAAACCCCCCTAAGAGTGTCCGATCTTTCCAAAGAAAACGTTTTTTCGGCTGTGCGAAGCTTCTACCCCTGAAAAAAAAAACCGGTTTTTGGTCGAAACCCCCCTGGGGGAGGGGGGAGGTGGGGGACTGAGGGGGAGGGTAGGGGGTGGCGGATCGGCAAAGTTAAAAACTAGAAAACACAAGTGTTTTCTAGAATTTGAGTTGACGGTCTTGAAAACACTTCGCTGGCTGGTGTGTCAAACGGTATGTGTATGGTTTGCACGTAACGCTCTACGTATACGATACACACAACGCTATGCATAAGCGATACACGGTTCGTGTGCAGCGTATGCAACGAACGCAACGCATGCAACGCAACGCAACCGATGCAGACGTTACGATCTGTATGCAACGAACGCAACGCATGCAACGCAACGCAACCGTTGCATACGTTACGATCTGTATGTAACGAACGCAACGCATGCAACGCAACGCAACCGATGCATACGTAGCGATCTGTATGCAACCAACGCAACGCATCCAACACAACGCAACCGATGTGTACGATACAACGCTATGTATATGCGATACACGCGTTAACCGCAACCAGCGCTTACCAAGCGCTGCCCACCTTCGGTGGGCAGCGAAAACGGCGTACTCGCGCCGCGGAAACACTCTTGCCGGCTCGTGTGGTTTATAACGGAACGGTCTACGCATGCGTTACACACAACCGTCTTCGTATACGATACACACAACGCTATGTATAGGCGATACGCGTTAACCGTATAGAGTGGTTGCCAACCGCAGCCCACCTACGGTGGGCTGCTGCAACGTGTGCCGTGTGTGGCCCATGCATGGTTCTCACAGCTCGCTGGCACGTTTCCCAAGCCGCAAACCCGGTTACCTGCCTGAAAAACCGGGTTTTTGGCCAAAACGCCTGTTTTGCCTGTAGAACCCTGTAGAAGCCTTAAGATCCACGTGTTTTGCTAAGGCAAAAAGGGGTACTCGCGACACCCTGGAATCAGGGTCTGCCAGGGGTCCCAGCTTCGTTGAAGCCGTAAACCCCCCTAAGAGTGTCCGATCTTTCCAAAGAAACCGTTTTTTCAGCTGTGCGAAGCTTCTACACCCTGAAAAAAAAACCGGTTTTTTGCCGAAACCCCCCCTGGGGGGGGGGATATAGGGGGGATATAGGGGGTACATAGGGGATTTAGTTTTGGGACTGAAGCGGGGGGACTGAGGGGGGGTGCCACAGGGGGTGGCGGATCGGCAAAGTTAAAAACTAGAAAACACAAGTGTTTTCTAGAATTTTCGTGTGTCTTAAACGGCAGCTTTTCAACGCGCTGTTTGCGTTCGTTTGAAACTGACTTTTTAATATCAACTGGTACTCCAGAAATAAAAAATACCAAGTACGCAACAACTACGCACTAAAGGGGGAGCAGACCTATTATTACACCTTAACCCTATACGCCCCAAGAGCCACTTTAATGGCTTTCGAAATGACGCCATGCTGTTAGACAGGTTCAACTCATTTTTGTAAAAACATTTTTTTTATGTGGAAAGAATTTGCACCGATCTTTCAAAAGAAGCAAGAGTCGAAAACTTTTATGCATCTGGTATTACTTTCGGTGCTGGGGGCTGGGGTGCTACTTTCACCAAAAGTGACGATTTTTCACCCACACCCCTAATATGTACCTTTCACGATACCCAATGCCGCCAAGCCCTTAGTCGGCTTCTACCCATTTTCGTGAACACAATTTTTTATATATTTCGAAAGATTTTTCGCCGATCTTTCAAAAGAAGCAAGAATCGAAAACTTTTATGCATCGGATATTACTTTCGATGCTGGGGGGAGGCGGGGTGGGGGTGTGAGTACCCCTGTGACCCCCCCATATTCTAAAATCTGTAAGACAACGTGCTCTGACATAGGTTCTACTCATTTTCGTAAAAACACTTTTTTTATGTGGAAAGAATTTGCACCGATCTTTCAAAAGAAGCAAAAATCGAAAACTTTTATGCATCATGGCTCTAAGTCGGTAGAATCGACCAGATGGGCGGTTTTACCGTACGGGGGGGTCGACCTGCCGAAAAACTTGGCCAAAATCACATTTTTAAAAAATCAATTTTGGTTTTTTTTTTTCCTAGGGAAATTTTCCGTGTACTTAGCGAAATTTTCAAAAAATAGGTGGTTATTACCATGGCTCTAAGTCGGTAGAATCGACCAGATGGGCGGTTTTACCGTACGGGGGGGTCGACCTGCCGAAAAACTTGGCCAAAATCACATTTTTAAAAAATCAATTTTGGTTTTTTTTTTTCCTAGGGAAATTTTCCGTGTACTTAGCGAAATTTTCAAAAAATAGGTGGTTATTACCATGGCTCTAAGTCGGTAGAATCGACCAGATGGGCGGTTTTACCGTACGGGGGGGTCGACCTGCCGAAAAACTTGGCCAAAATCACATTTTTAAAAAATCAATTTTGGTTTTTTTTTTTCCTAGGGAAATTTTCCGTGTACTTAGCGAAATTTTCAAAAAATAGGTGGTTATTACCATGGCTCTAAGTCGGTAGAATCGACCAGATGGGCGGTTTTACCGTACGGGGGGGTCGACCTGCCGAAAAACTTGGCCAAAATCACATTTTTAAAAAATCAATTTTGGTTTTTTTTTTTCCTAGGGAAATTTTCCGTGTACTTAGCGAAATTTTCAAAAAATAGGTGGTTATTACCATGGCTCTAAGTCGGTAGAATCGACCAGATGGGCGGTTTTACCGTACGGGGGGGTCGACCTGCCGAAAAACTTGGCCAAAATCACATTTTTAAAAAATCAATTTTGGTTTTTTTTTTTCCTAGGGAAATTTTCCGTGTACTTAGCGAAATTTTCAAAAAATAGGTGGTTATTACCATGGCTCTAAGTCGGTAGAATCGACCAGATGGGCGGTTTTACCGTACGGGGGGGTCGACCTGCCGAAAAACTTGGCCAAAATCACATTTTTAAAAAATCAATTTTGGTTTTTTTTTTTCCTAGGGAAATTTTCCGTGTACTTAGCGAAATTTTCAAAAAATAGGTGGTTATTACCATGGCTCTAAGTCGGTAGAATCGACCAGATGGGCGGTTTTACCGTACGGGGGGGTCGACCTGCCGAAAAACTTGGCCAAAATCACATTTTTAAAAAATCAATTTTGGTTTTTTTTTTTCCTAGGGAAATTTTCCGTGTACTTAGCGAAATTTTCAAAAAATAGGTGGTTATTACCATGGCTCTAAGTCGGTAGAATCGACCAGATGGGCGGTTTTACCGTACGGGGGGGTCGACCTGCCGAAAAACTTGGCCAAAATCACATTTTTAAAAAATCAATTTTGGTTTTTTTTTTTCCTAGGGAAATTTTCCGTGTACTTAGCGAAATTTTCAAAAAATAGGTGGTTATTACCATGGCTCTAAGTCGGTAGAATCGACCAGATGGGCGGTTTTACCGTACGGGGGGGTCGACCTGCCGAAAAACTTGGCCAAAATCACATTTTTAAAAAATCAATTTTGGTTTTTTTTTTTCCTAGGGAAATTTTCCGTGTACTTAGCGAAATTTTCAAAAAATAGGTGGTTATTACCATGGCTCTAAGTCGGTAGAATCGACCAGATGGGCGGTTTTACCGTACGGGGGGGTCGACCTGCCGAAAAACTTGGCCAAAATCACATTTTTAAAAAATCAATTTTGGTTTTTTTTTTTCCTAGGGAAATTTTCCGTGTACTTAGCGAAATTTTCAAAAAATAGGTGGTTATTACCATGGCTCTAAGTCGGTAGAATCGACCAGATGGGCGGTTTTACCGTACGGGGGGGTCGACCTGCCGAAAAACTTGGCCAAAATCACATTTTTAAAAAATCAATTTTGGTTTTTTTTTTTCCTAGGGAAATTTTCCGTGTACTTAGCGAAATTTTCAAAAAATAGGTGGTTATTACCATGGCTCTAAGTCGGTAGAATCGACCAGATGGGCGGTTTTACCGTACGGGGGGGTCGACCTGCCGAAAAACTTGGCCAAAATCACATTTTTAAAAAATCAATTTTGGTTTTTTTTTTTCCTAGGGAAATTTTCCGTGTACTTAGCGAAATTTTCAAAAAATAGGTGGTTATTACCATGGCTCTAAGTCGGTAGAATCGACCAGATGGGCGGTTTTACCGTACGGGGGGGTCGACCTGCCGAAAAACTTGGCCAAAATCACATTTTTAAAAAATCAATTTTGGTTTTTTTTTTTCCTAGGGAAATTTTCCGTGTACTTAGCGAAATTTTCAAAAAATAGGTGGTTATTACCATGGCTCTAAGTCGGTAGAATCGACCAGATGGGCGGTTTTACCGTACGGGGGGGTCGACCTGCCGAAAAACTTGGCCAAAATCACATTTTTAAAAAATCAATTTTGGTTTTTTTTTTTCCTAGGGAAATTTTCCGTGTACTTAGCGAAATTTTCAAAAAATAGGTGGTTATTACCATGGCTCTAAGTCGGTAGAATCGACCAGATGGGCGGTTTTACCGTACGGGGGGGTCGACCTGCCGAAAAACTTGGCCAAAATCACATTTTTAAAAAATCAATTTTGGTTTTTTTTTTTCCTAGGGAAATTTTCCGTGTACTTAGCGAAATTTTCAAAAAATAGGTGGTTATTACCATGGCTCTAAGTCGGTAGAATCGACCAGATGGGCGGTTTTACCGTACGGGGGGGTCGACCTGCCGAAAAACTTGGCCAAAATCACATTTTTAAAAAATCAATTTTGGTTTTTTTTTTTCCTAGGGAAATTTTCCGTGTACTTAGCGAAATTTTCAAAAAATAGGTGGTTATTACCATGGCTCTAAGTCGGTAGAATCGACCAGATGGGCGGTTTTACCGTACGGGGGGGTCGACCTGCCGAAAAACTTGGCCAAAATCACATTTTTAAAAAATCAATTTTGGTTTTTTTTTTTCCTAGGGAAATTTTCCGTGTACTTAGCGAAATTTTCAAAAAATAGGTGGTTATTACCATGGCTCTAAGTCGGTAGAATCGACCAGATGGGCGGTTTTACCGTACGGGGGGGTCGACCTGCCGAAAAACTTGGCCAAAATCACATTTTTAAAAAATCAATTTTGGTTTTTTTTTTTCCTAGGGAAATTTTCCGTGGCTGGGCGCCGAAGGGCTACGGGCGGCTCCGCTTCGCTACGCTTTCGCCCTGCGCCCTTTGGCGCCCAGCCACGAAAAATTTTCCCACGGAAAAAGCAACGCGCTACGTACTTAAATCAGCAGTATAACTTGGTAACGCCAACAAGGGGAAGGGCACCGCTGTCTGGTCCACTTGGTCTCTTCAACATGATGAGACTATGTACCAAAACCCGCACCTTGTGTGACTCTAGCTCACCCCTTTGGAGGTAGCAGTTCGCTACTTAACTGACGGCTTCCTAGATGGATCTTCGCAGTGACTAGCATGCACCTGTCATTAGTTTCGCCATGACCCCCCATCAAGAGTAGTGTCCTCTGCCTATTACCTGATGTCTTAGGGTACGCAAACTTAAGCGCTTTTCAGTGCACAGGCAATGTACTGTCCCGCAAACCCGGCACAGGGTATGACCAAATGGACCGTATTTTGGCTAAAATTTTGACTTGAACATTTTGTTCACAATTTGCCCAATCTGAGGTTTTCATGGGATTCTTTGCTCCATTTTATGACGTACCACACCCGATTTTGGGAAACCACTGTATTGATGTAGGCTTGTACCCAGGTGTATTTTTTCTAGCTACCTCAGTACACAAGGTATGACCAAAATAGCCGTATTTTGGTTGAAAATTTGAGTTGAAAATTTTATTCATAATTTGCCCAATCTGAGGTTTTCATTGGATTCTTTGGGCCATTTTATGAGGTACCACGGCAAATTTTGGGCGAAAAAAAAAATTTTTTTTTCGTCAAAAATCGCCTTGTATAACCACTGTATTGGTGTAGGCTTGTACACAAAAGTGTGTTTTATGTAACCACAGATGGTCAAAACACCCGATTTTTGCGTTTTTTTGCAGTTTTTGGTGCCCAAAAACCCAGGTAAGGGGTCGAAATTTTCCCGAAAAAAAAATTTTTTTTTTTGAGATTTTTCGATTTTTTGCTAAGGTGCTGGCCCATACAAACTGTACAGGGTGGGTATTTTATACACAAAATAGCCGTGGAATAAATTCTAGATGCTCAAAACATCAAAATTCTGGCTTTATTTGCATTTTTGGTGCAGACATGTGCAAAAAAAAAATTTTTTTTTCTGTGGGAAAAATTTTGTGATGTCGAAAAAAAAAAATTTTTTTTTGACGGTAGACGGTAGGTGGTCGACCGACGGTAGGTCGACTTGTCGACTGTTTTGACGGTAGGGTCGACAAAGTCGACTCCAGAGTCGACAGCTACCGACTTAGAGCCATGTATGCATCTGATATTACTTTCGATGCTGGGGGAAGTAGTACCACTTTTCACGGCCCTTTGGACGGGCACCCCCTATTCTGGTTCCTCAACGGCACCCCATGCTCTGTATGAGGTTCTACTCGTTTTCGTTAAAATATTTTTATATATTTCAAAGATTTTGACACGAATCTTTCAAAAGAAACAAGAATCGAAAACTTTTACGCATCTGATTGCACTTTGGATCTGTGGACCGCTACCCACCCAAGAGGCACCCCTTCGACCCGAAGGACATGGTTATGGCTAAGGGTCATCATGATCTGATAATGGTTCTGCTTGTTTTCGTAAAAATCCTTTGGTTTATAGGGAAACTATTTGACTCAAATCTTTTAAAATAAGCAAAAATCGAAAACCTTTGTGCATCTGTTTGCCATTTGGATGCTGGGGCGAGTTGCCACCAAAACCACAAAAACACCCCACACACACGACCTAGGCAGAGCACACAGTAAGCCGAATGTTCACTGTTTTTTCGTATTTCGGGGTGCTTTTTTCATGGATTTTCGGGTCACAGGGCCGTTCCGACCCATTCTGGGGGCTTTCGACCTCAGGAGATGCCCAAATTGTAAAAAATCGCCCATTTTTTACGTTTTTAGCCATGTTTCAGTGTAAATCGTTAAGGAAACCCGTTTTAGACATGGCTGCTAACAGAGCTGCACTCATATAAGTTGAGTTCTACTAAAGGGACGGTGGACCTATTATCCACCCTAAAATTTCAGATTTTCGCTTTCAGACCAAATTTTAAGTCGATTAAAAATTGTTATTATCCCGCTGCTATCCCGCTGTTATCCCGCTGCTATCCCGGTCACTCTTTCCCCCCCTTTTTACCCTTAAACATGCACAATCCTGTAAACCAGAGATACGCTCCACGTGTGGAACGTATGGAAATCCATACGTGAATTATTTTTGAAAAGGTAGAATCCATACGTGTCCATACGGAGGTAATTTGGGTTTTGGATTGGGGCTGGGGTGGGGGTAGGTGAGGGGCGGGGGCTCCGACCCGCCTCTCACCTACCCCCCCACAGAATTCTACTCGTAGGGGACAATTTTCTTCAATTTAACCGGAATGGGGGAATGCAGCATGGCGAAAGAAAAAGTAGCGTACCGTGCGCCTGCGGCGCTAGCTAACGTGTTGCGGAACCTCTGGAAACTCACAGGGAGGCCGTGATGGTGATTGAAGACGACGAGACTGAGGACGACGATGCGAGCTTTTGGCAGCAAAGCCACCAAAAGCCCTCCCTAAGGGAAAAAAGCGCCTGGACGCGATGTTCAACGCACAAGGCAAAGGTGCGCAAAGGGGAGGTGAAGGAGGAGCTGCTGCAGGTGAAGGAAGAGGTCTTGGAGGTGGAGCAGCCAGACAGCCCTGTGGACTCTGAGGTGATGGAGATAGATGCCCCAGCAGCAGAAGTACAAGCAGCCCAACCTGCCCAACCAGCCCCACCATCATCCTCAGACCCTCTGCCCCAGCTGCAACGCCAGGAAGGAAGATGGCCTTGCTGCAGCCTGCGCTGGCAAAACCGGCATGAAAGCGAGCACGCAAACTGGCCGAACGCCAGAATCCCACCCCAAATTTTTAATAAAATTTTTTTTACCATCCCAAAAGTTAAAAAGTTAAAATTTAACTCCAAAACAGGGGGACCTATTATCCTAGGGATAATAGGTCTACCCGGATAATAGGTCCACCCCCCCTTTAGGACTTTTTGCTCGATTTTTTTTTCTTTGAAAAGATTTTGTGATCAATCTTTCAAATAACGCCATTTTCGGACAGCAATAATTTACGGGTTTTTCCTCGGCCGGCCGAATTAGCCAAAAACCAAAAAGTGGATTTTATGCTCACCTCATTTTAGGGATAACATTTTTTTCCGAAAAAAAACTTAAAAAAATGGAATTGAAAGCCGTGTTCAAAATCTTTCAATTGCGGCCAGGTACGATCAAAAATTTGCATCTGGGGTCCCCTTACCGGTTGGAGAGCCCCAAAAACCAAAACTCAAAAGTGGCTTGAAAAAATGGCTTGGGAGGTATAGGGTTAAAAAATTTTTTTTTCCTGAAAAATCCCAAAAAAGTTTAACTTTTGAAAAGTTTAATGACCTATTATTACAGTGCTATTTAAGCGCTATTTAACCACTATTACACCTCTTCCACCTATTACCCCCTATTCCACCCTTACCGCCCCCACATAGTCAATAGTCCTGTCAGGATTACAAGACAAAATCATTCCAACTTTTAAAACATGTCTGGCTCTGACTCTCCTGTGATTGTGTCTGCACCGCCTAAACCAGAACCTCAATACGTGGATCTGGATGAGTCTCTGGATGAGTCTCTGGATGTGGATGTGGAGATGGAAGATGAGCCGATCCCTGTCGTTGACCTCGATCACGATGTGATAGAGCCTTTGGAGATCGACAGCGACAACGAGCTCAGTTGTATCCTTGATGCAATTTAGTTTTGCTAATCCTTACCACTCCCTCTTGAGCGTGGTATGCAAAGATCTGAAAAGAAACCAACAGGTACCCACGAACATGTGGCAACAAACACAACCAGCACAACGCAACCGATCTGTGCGCAACGAAAGGAACCCAAGCAAGGCTACGAGGTTACCAAACGCAAAAAAGGAACCCAAGCAAGGGAACGAGTGGTTACCAAACGCAGCCCACCTTCGGTGGGCTGCTCAAACTCGTCCCCATGGGCAAACCCCCTTGTGTCTTTGCGTTACACACAACGCTCTGCACATGCTATGCAGGCGTTAACCACAACGTGTGGTTGCCAAACGCATGCCGTGTGTGGCCCACGCATGGTTCTCACACCGCCAACCCACCCTACCACCTTAGGGTCACACCTATTATTACAGTTAAACTTAAAATTTTTTAAACTTTCAAAAGTTAAACTTTAAATAAAAGGCCAAAAACGGTGGACCTATTATTACGGAATAATAGGTCTACTGTAATAATAGGTCTACCCCCCCTTTAAGTACGCAACAAGTACGCAACAAGTACGCAATATAGGGTATTCCTGTATTTTTTTTTTTCGTGCACAAAGTGCGCAACAAGTACGCAGCAAGTACGCAACAAGTACGCAAAATGGAGTTATCAGGAGTACCATCAACTGAGAAACTATTCACATCTAGTATACTATTTTTAGTGCGTGCAAGGAAGATTTTTGTCCCGCTTTTCTTGTCTTATGGAGCAGTTGGCGACTGAGAGTCGAGTTTTTTTGTGTTTTCAAGCATTGACTCATAGAACTGGAAAGTTGCTGTTTGGTGAGTGCCTGGTTTAGCTCATTGCTTTTCAACTGGTGTAACCTCACTCGTAAGAGAATAGGGTGGGGAAAAGTTGGGAAATGAGTTGAAGATTTGTGAAATGCATACCAACAGGGAAGCACCAACGTAGCAAATTGTGTGCAGTGTGACTTTGTGTGTGATGTGACGGAGTTGTGTTAGGTGTACTTTGGGTGCATAATATCACAGTAGACAGCGACTGATTGGATTTCGTTTGTGATGTGTGCTTTATGTGGTGCAATATTCTCGCCATTCCACAAGATTGTGTTCTCATCAATGACTAAGATACCGTAAAGGGAACCTGTTCTGCAGTTCACTGCATAGGCTTCAGGTTGGGTGATCTTAGTGTTCTGTTTGGAATATTCGATCCTTAAAACTATGAAATCACGAAAGAAATATGTCAAGTTGGTGGCTTCGTCATGGATGAAGTGTAGATATTGTGAGATAATTGTGACCCTCACCCCCTTTTATTCAAGCACCTCCCGATAATAACCCTGGATCTTTCTGATGTGCACAGCCACAGGGTTGAATACTGGTGGAGCAGACGGTCGAAATAATAAAATTAATAACGTTTGAAAGTTTCACAGTTCAGTAATTTCAGTAATTGGACCCCCCTCCCTGCCAAACCTATTTGCCCGTCAGATTTTTCACTATTGACTCTGCCCCACACAGGCGTTTTGTGAGCGGTTTTTGTCTATTATGAACACCGTACCTCCCGACCAGAGTCCGCGGAACACCCCCGTTCACCCCGTCCCGGACGGGGGTCAATTATTTTCCAAAAACCGACCCCCGTCCCAAACCCCCGTCCAGGGACGGGGGTTTTGGATTTTTTTTGGGGGGGGAGGAGGGGCCCATATTATGGGGAATTTTTTGAGATACCATCGAGCCGGACTCAATTGGTCAAACGTCGAAGGAAAAGGAAGCACGCAGCACGGCGAAAGGAAAAAAGTAGCGTACCGTGCGCCTGCGGCGCAAGCCTGCATCACACCATTCCCGTGACATTGTTTGCCTGTAAAAATGTACAATTTTAAGCGCATTTTTTTTGAAATGTTGCGTACCGTGGCTTCGCTTGGAACCTTTGGGTGACATACCGCCGTTTCTTTTGTAAAAAAAACTGAGGTTACTGATAATTCGTGCACCATGTGTGCCTGGTGCAAATATCAATAAAGTGCCGAACTCCGCCGTCGGATAACCGAGCAATTCTCACATTCCGCCGGAGGCCCCCAACTTGAGCTGGGGTGGGGACCCGGGCGCGCGAAGCGCGCCCGGGCTCGACCGAGTTTTGATCTTCTTCTTCCTGTGACTAGCTTGTCAGCGGAGAAAGCTCGGGAGAGGTTTTTTTTTTTTTTGTTTTTTGGGCGGGACGGGGGTTGGAAGGGGGTGCATAATTAATTTTCGGGGGAGGTCCGCGGGCTCTGCTCCCGACCCCTCCCTCCCTTTAAACAGAGCACAAAGAACTTTCAAAAACAAACAAAAAAAGCATTTTCAAACTTCCCCTCCGTCTTCCCGTTTTTCTCCTCCTTCCGCCTTATACACCTCCAGGAACAACCAAGATAAAATAATGAAATCGATGCGTGCCGCAGGCAAGACTGTGCTCCAGCGACGGGCAATCCACTCTGTGTACGGAGGGTTCGCGAACCAGGGTGCTGGTGCGATAGCATCCGCACTGTCTTGGGGCTCATGCAGAGGGAGCCAGAACACGCATTTCAGAGAGTTGTCTGGCCTCGAGGGCTATTCCTCAGCAGGAAAGCGTCTCATTAGCTCCATCCAACACGACACAGACAGACTGCTAGCGTCAGACTGGACTACAGACTTCAGCGGATTCTGGAAGGGTATGTTTTCACATTTCATGCAAATACTTTGTTGGTTACGTCTGTGCAAACCCGACGATGAAATCTATAGTCACCCGAATTTCCTCCCCCATTTTAACACAAAATATAACGTTATCTCAAATATCAAATTACACTGTATTATTGCAGTACTCTTTGTGTAATTTTTTTTTGGATTTTTTGTATATTTTTCTGTTCCTTCTTTGCAGATGAGCTCGTGATGCACCAGCACCAGGTGTCGACATTGTATGACGGAGTTGGTAAGTGTGCCGAGGAGAAGGCAGCAGTGCTCAAAAAGCTGCGCTACTTCGAGGCCGCATTTGAAACGGCAAACGAGTGCCAGGAAATTTACTCTGAAATTTTTGACCAGAGGTTCCGCATGCAGCGGTCCGTCTGGAGTGCCGTGGAGCGTGAAAAGATCCTCGCCGGCTGCACTGAGATGTGCGAGGCATTCGCAGCGAAAGCGCCCGCAGAGTTTAGGTATGGTTCCTGGCAGCCGGCCCTCCCCCCATTTTTCCTCTGTCACCCACAACACATTAACATTACTGTTTTTACCCCTCCAAAATCAATGTGCATCGATGCCACTATAATTATAGATGAAATACCCACGAAAAAAAATGCGAATTTTTCCTCTTCATATGTTTGGCGTCTTAAAAAAGTCGCCAAATTGCCCCAAAATTCCCAAATGTGCCGAACTTATTTGGACTCCAAGTTTTTTTCTTTTGGAGGATTGCATTTTCTTGTCATCCGCCCAAGGGGAAAATACTGGTGTGGCTGAAGGGAGGTGCTATTTTGTGCTACTTTCTGCTATTTTCTGCTATTTTGAGGTCGTCAGCCACATCAAATACCAAAAATTAAAATTCTGCTTCAATTTTTCAAATACGCCCCCTTTTGTGTACTTCCTACATTCTTACAGGAGAAAAGCAACAAAGGACCTTGAATGGCACCTCTGGAACCTGCGTTCATGGGTGTGGGACGCCCCGAACGTCAAGGCGGTGTTCAAGAACACCATGAACTGATTATGGGGCACCTTAAGCAACGGGTTGGCGGGAGTGTGTCTCTGTGTCTGGGGGGTGGGTGCCAGGAAGCGCACCTCCCCCTTCTGCTTTCTTTCGCGCAGATTTTTTTTTGTTTTTTTGTGGGCAGTTTCCAAGCGACTGCCTCTTCCTCTTCAAAGAACAGGGTGTGGGGGTAAGTAGGCCGGCGATTGCAGTGGTAATCGTACACATATATTTTTTTTTTTTTTTGGGTATGGTCAGTGCTTTGCGTCCGCCGATGAACGGTGAGGCGTTTGCACTTTCAACTTCTCTTTTTTTTTTCTTCCTGTGCCTCAAAATAGAATTTTCTTCTCTGCACAATAACTGGTTAAATTCACCATGTTAAGTGGGTCTCTAAAACGAAGGAGAATAAATAGCAGCAAAACAGACAGTAAATACAGAAACATTTGAAACAAGAACGGGGGGGGGGGGGGGGGGGGGAGGGAGTGTGTGTGTATGTTATGTATCAGAAGAACGGGTTCGCGGAACTACGGCCTCAATCTTTTGCGTGTTTTTATTTTCTCTTCTTTTTCTCACCCCCCCTTTTTTTTCCTTGGGTTTTTTTTTTGTGTTTCATAATGCCCCACTGTCTTTGGGGAAGGGGAAATGATGTGACCGCACACGAAGCAAGCGTACAGATAAATGGAAGGAAAAAAAAGACAACCGAAACTTTTTCCTAATTTTTTAATATATTTTATTGTCGAGGCAATCTCCCCCAAAACAAAAACAAAAAAAGTGAGTTAAGAAAAATGAGTTGTAATGATAAAAAAAGCAAACAAACAAACAAAAAAAAGAAATGGAGAGCAAATGCGGCAACGAGAAAAAACCCAAGATGAAACCAAACCGATCGAGGCTGACGTAAAAAAAAAAGGTCACTACTCTGCCCCCCTTCCTCCCACCTTCATTTCACAAACTAACATGCACCTATCTCTTTGTACACAATGTGACTACAACCACCCGCTCTCATCAGAACCACACAACATACAATTACACTATTTGATCCTACTGCTAATGCTAGACGATGTTAGGAGTATTGAGGATGCACGGAGAATGGCGATCGAAATGCTGCGGTCCCCTCAAGCACAGGGCGCCCGCGATGTGAGGGAGGTCATGGCACGTCTAAGCACCCCTGGGCCTGGCGGTGCTGCGTTTGACTTTCCTGTACCGCTTCCTGCTGGCGTGCCGGCACCAGCACCTCACGTTATGGTGGCAGAGAGCCCACCGCCACCTCCACGACACCAGGCAAACACCTCGCCACGTGACGCATTATCATGGCCGTCGTCGTGTAGAACTGCCGCCCCCGTCCCCAACGTCGTGGCTTCCGGGCAGGAGCGTCAGCTCGCTATGCCCGCCTCCCCGCTCTTCAACGCCTTCGACTTCCAGAAGTGTCTTAGTTTTGTGCTCAATGAGCCAAGCGCTGCCACCGTGCAGCGCAATCTCTCCCCTTCTCGCCCCACTGAGGGCGGCCCACTCAGCGACCGTCTACACGAGGCCACACGGCGGCGTGTGGAGGAGATGCAGCGTGAGGCCTCATTGGTCAGGACGTCGCCTCCACCAATGCCGCAGCCCCTGCCGCAGGCATACCCGCAACAGGCGCAGCCTATGGCGCAGGCCTATCCGCAAGCTATGCCACAGCCAGCACAGCCATACCCACAGCCACGGACGCAGCCTCTACAGACATATCCCGCATCCGTGCCCATGTTTGTACCTGTGGAGGTGCCCGCACCTACAGCAGCATATCCCACCACCGCCGGCCCCGTAGCGCCCGTCTCACCAGCGTCCACAAAGGCACAGCCCAAAGCGGAGTCTGTGTGCGGGTCCTCGCCCAAGAGTGCACCAATGCGGCTGCACGACAGCTGTTTGCAGCGTGATGCACCAGAGCTGGCGACCATGCGGCATGAGATGGATACACTGCGTGCGGAACTGCACGCTGCTCGGGAGCGGGTGGGGCGGGTTGAGCGTGAGTTTGCGGAGTACCGGGGGGAGAAGGAGGTGGCGTTGATTGACATGCGGTCGCGGCTTACGCGGTGCGAGGTGAACGCAGCGGAGAGTGCGAATGCTGCCGCAAATGCTGTGCACCAGCTTGCAAGCGTGCCCATCCCGTCGAGTCCAAAGCCCATCTTGAACAGCCCGTCTCCACCAGAATGCAACGAGCCCATGACCACCCCACGCAGCAACGTTGTGCGTGGTGTAGCCGAGACGTACCGCAGCCCCACACGCCAGCCCACCCTCAGCCGCGTCTCCCCACAGCTCCCAGAGGCGCCACACCACTCAGCACCATGCGCCCCGCACGCCCCTCTCACCGCACCCCTGCCCCCAGACGTAGCGGAGTACACCACAGAACGCACCCCACGCGTCGCCATCTCAGAGTCCGCAGAGATGAAACAACTACAGTTGCTCATGCGGCGACGCGAAGGGCTTGAGCAGGCCATGCATGACAAATCACACCTCTACAGCAGCGACCGACTCCCATCTGTGGCCACACCAGAGGTGGAACAGGTATTTATTTTTTCTTTCTCTCTCTCTCTCTCCCCAAAGCCATATTCGTTGTACCCTTACATTCATTTACCAATAGACAAAAACTACCCAATTTTTAGTGATAATTTTCGCCTTTTCTCTGTGTTTGAGCACAGATCCTGAAATCCGACCTAATTAAAGGACTCCCCCTTCAGCACACCCTTTTATGCAACGCTACCTTGAATGTACGATGATTAAATAACCCGAATTTATACGAACCTGCTCTCCCACAACAATTTATCAACAAAACAGGAGCTGTCGAAGGATGTGAACAGAATGGCGAGCAGCATCCAGGAAAGCGCAAGGCGGTTTAGTGCTGTCTCGGAGACCTCACCGCCGAGGGAGGGGTCGAAGGTGGCGCTTCTCCTGGGGCGTGTCTCCGATCAGAACGGTGCTGGCACCACTTCCACCGCACCGTCACTCCTGAAGCCTCCACAGGACCCTGCAAGCGCCCATGCAGGCACCACCGCCATCCGCACAGACGGTGGGTGGAGTGCCCCCGCCTCAGCCCGATCTTTCCGCTCAGCTACCTCCGAGATCCCCCCACCCGTCGTTACCTCTGTACGCAGAGGCACCACCGGGCCTCCAGTTTCGCGCGTCTCCGCTGTGATGCATCCTTAGTCTGTAGTCTGTTTAGATCTACCCATTTTTTAGACCCCATCCCATTCTCTGTAACTAGAAAACTATATAAAAGAACGTTTTGAAATAAAGATCTGTTATTGTGCCTATTGCCTATCCTTTCAATTTTTGTGGGTATTGCTTCTTTGTGTTTCTGCCAATCGTCAGAACCGCCTCCGTTCTTCTGGTACGGATTGCTCATGTAACCCCCTTTGCATGGGCACGACCGAGCTGCGTTTTAGCACGTTTCAACTACTCTTTTTGTATTTATTTCAATCTCAAACAGGTAAAAGGGTATATTTGTCTGATCTTCTTACAAAGGAAGACTATGGGTGATGTAGTGAAGGCCCCGTGGTGGTTGGACGGGGGGTGGTGGGAAAATGACGCGGAGAAGCCCGCTGGGGTTGCACCTGCGTCGACGCCTGCAGATGCGGACAAGGAGAACAGCGTGCCTAAAGTTGCTGCCAATGCGGACACACAGGCGTCGCCAGCAAAGGAAAGCAACAAGCCAGACGCAGGCAGCATCCGTGTCGGCTGGACCGGTTCAAAGCACTGCGGCGGGCCCGGTGTCAGAACCGGCACCCTCGACTCAACAAAGTTTGTCGACCCCGAGCTGACCCAGGCCCACCTCGACAGAGCCAACGTTGCAAGCTCAGTCAACCCTTTCCCCGAAATCTACTCCAACGAGCTCCTCAAACCCTCCCGTGCAAGCACCGGAACTGGCGCAGACGACCCACCTACCACGTACAACGGCATGACCTCCGGACAGAAGCTGGCAGGATGGGAGGCCTACAACAGGGAGATGATTGACGTGCAGGAGCGCACTGACGAGTTGATTGCACAACGCAAGAAGAAGGAGGCCGAGGAGGCGCAGGTTGCAGAGGATAAGAAAAAGGCGGACATGGCGGCAGTGGCAAAGGAGGCAACGGTGGCAGAGACAGAGGGTCCACCACGGCAGTTCCTGAAGCGTCAGGTCACCTTCGAGGACGACAGCGACGATGCGCCCGACATGGTCGACTTCAGCAGCCTTGTCAAGAAGCAGGCAGAGAAGGGCGACCCGCACCACGGACACTCCCACAGCCACTCTCACAGCCACTCGCATTCACACGGCCATTCTCACGGTGGTGGTGGTGGTGGTGCACCACCAGGGTTTTGCCAGGGCCACGGCCACAGCCATGCACAGCCCTCACACCATGACCACAGCCACGGACACAGCCACAACCACGGACACAGCCATGGACACAGCCACAACCATGGCCACAGTCACGGACACAGCCACTCCGATGGACCTGGCCTGCAGTGTGCACACTCTACTACCAGACCCTCGAGCGACTTCATCGATTTGACGCTTCTTGAAGAAACCCAGGATGGGTCGGAGTTTGACGACGAGACGTTGATGTCGCTTCCTTTTGATGCGATTCTTTCTGCACATGCTGCCTTGCGCGAGGCCTTTGATGAGTGCGACGAGGAGCTGCAGGCACAGATCCGCTCGCTTTGGGCGGTCAAGAACTCCGACGCACTGCGCATGCTGTGCGGCGGCCTCGAGGAGGGCGACGAGTCACCCCCTGACGCCTCTGCGGGGAGCGCACAGCCGGAGGTCTTGCCTGGGTTTGCTGTGCCTGCCTCTGACAACGCCAACGGCGACGACGACGACGACGACGACGACGTCCCCCCCGGCCCCCTGGACAACGTAGACGACCTTGAAGTGGATATGTCCGACGCAAACGCGGACGACGGTGATGACCTTCCCCCCGCCCTCCCCAGCCGCAGCTCCCCAGAACAATTCGACCTGACCTCCCCTGGAGGCAAAGAAGGTGACGCCGATGTGAGCAGCAACCACAGCGACGACGGCAAGCCCTCCCGGAAGGAGCGGAGGAAGGCCTTCAAGAAGAAGCCGTCTGCGCGCGACTCTGCTGCGGACCACCACAGCGACGACGATGCATGCGCACCACCGACCTTCGCTGACACACCTAACTTCTCTCTCAACATTGCGGTCGACAAACCTGCTGACAAAAAGGAAGACACCACCGAGGCTACCAAGCCCTCCAAAGCACGCACCCCGGGGATCGGCTACTTCCGCAAGGGCGCTGTTGTTGGGACCTACCACCTCACGGATAAGGACCTGCGTGAGTTCTGCCATAAATGGCGCATCAACTGCTACTCTGGCGAGCTTGAGCAGGGTCTCGGCAAGACAGGGATCATCTCTGCCTCGCACCCCTCTGGCTGCGTCTCTGTTGTGTTCAAAGACACAAAACTGAAGTTAAAGTTTCCACCCACTGCATTACGCCTCTACTGCGGGCCCATGCGTGGGCCGGTTATGAGCTCGGATAAGGAATTGAGCTTGGCGAGGGTGGTGATCGAGGCGTTGAGGGGGAGAGATGGGTATCACACGGAGGAGAACTTTTTGTCGGAGGAGGATGCGGAGGCAGCGTGTGGTGATGCGTGGGAGCTGTGTTCGGATGAGGGGATGATGAAGCAGGGGGGCACCGGGCAGGGGAAGGGTGTGAAGCGCGATGGTGTGCTGCGTGGTGATCAGATCCGCTGGATGCCGCGCCAGCTCTCCCTGGACGGCTACGACAACAGCATCCCCGAAGGCCTCGACACCCTCCTCAGTACGCTGCACAGACTCCGCAAGGCCATCGTCTTCCTCCTCGACAAGCCCCTCTACCGCACCTCCATCCAGCTCGCAAAGTACCCCGGCAACAACCAAGGCTACGTCCGCCACCGTGACGTCAAGCTCGGCAACCGTGAACCCGAACGCCGCCGCATCACCTGCACGTACTACTGCAACAAAGAGTGGAAGGATGAGTACGGAGGGTATGTTGCACGCTCCTCCCCCTTTTGTTGCATCCTGAAAATTCGTTGATGAGAGGGGTTCAATATCAATTTTTCTAGCTTATTGTACCATTTTACCCCCAGCACAACTGGTTGCATGTACAGCCTATGTACGCCTATGTTAAGCAAGTACACCGGAAGTACTCGGAAAAAGAACAGTACATTTATTGTGCCCGTTCGCATTATAGTTAGCCTCTGAGGGACGAGGGGTTCTTTTATAATTTCCAAATTGTAGGCAGGAAATAGAAATCCTTTTGTCTGGATACACTGTCACGAGAGGGCTTTGTATTTCAACTATAACATTTTATTAGGTACCTAAGCACGAGAGGCTTAGGTTCATCTTATAAACTTTTCTTTATTACACAACCCCATCACCATCACCACCACAGGGATTTGGTAGTGTACCCACGCTCTCGCGACCCTACGCTGAACCACCGCAACACGGACACTACAGAGGAGAAGGCACGCAAGGACAAGGAGATGTTCTCCGAGGCCGTGCACGTCAAGCCACATGCCAACTCCGTCGCCTTCTTCCAGTCGCACACCTACCATGAGGTGCTTCCCATGAACCAGCCCAGGGTTGCCTTTGCCTTCTGGATGTACGGCCCGGAGTCGCTTGGTCTCAAGTACCCAGGTATGTCTTTTTTTTTGAATCTTGGATTATTTTTTGGAAAGTAAAGGACACAAAAGCTTGCTATCAAGGGTGATAATCAACATTTTTCCTCTGCATAGCCACGCTACATCAACAATATAAACACGAATCAATAAATCAACAGTTAGAAGCGTTTCGTATAGTGAAGCTCATCCTTGGGTGTCTACACTAATGCAACAAATTTTTCAAAAAATACAACAAAACACATCAGGTGCAACCTCAGATGAGGACGACAAGGACGGCGACAAGGATGACAAGGATGACGAGTGAACCAGTAGGTGAATGGGGGGGAGAGAGAAGTTGATGAATTGAGACAGACGCTTTTGACTTTGACAGAAGAGAGTGAACACCGCTGAAGGGAGTGTTCAGTGTAGTGTCAATGGTCCAAGCATCCTCCCTACCCTCGCAAACAGAGCACACATATTTTTTCTCTCTCTTCCCCACCCCATTAGATCCGTTACAAAATTGCAAAGAAATGTGGAAATTGCACGATTGTGACAAACAAGAGGCAACTACACTATTTCAAACATAGTGGAGCACACTCTAGGGTGGCTACACTAATGCAACCAAGTTTTCAAAAAAAAGGGGGGAGGGAAACCTCCGTCGTCTGTGTCTTCTACATAGCGAGGCTTGTACCCTTCTCTTTTGACAGTATTTCAGTTTTTCATGGAATAAGTTTTTAGGGGGAAATAAAACGTTTACCATCATGCAGCTCCACACAGAGGTTCCTGTGTGTCCTTCCTCTCTCTCCCTTATTAATCCCCAGAAGAGGAAAAAAAAATGGTGTAAAAAAAAACAAAAAAAAAAAAAACGAGAAACGAGACCCAAAAAAAAGGAAGAAAAAAAAGACACACCTATCTAGATTATACAGTTCCCACTTCCCTCGGTTTTTCCCTCCTTCCCTGCTCTTCTCGTTTGAAGATGTTTGTGTTACCCGATTTTATGTGTAAGGAATTTTTTTTTGTGTGTCCGTTCATGATATTTCTTTGTGTATTTGTTTTTGTACGAGAGACACATTTTCATCTTTCAACTTTTTTTAAATCCGTCGACTGCTTGCCCGAGACGGACATTCTTTTTTTCTTTTTCCCCCCACTGTTTGGTTGTGGCCTAAGAGAGTTTACCACACCAGACAGACTCCTTTTCCCCCGCAAAGAATTCCGCTTTTTTTGAAAAGCGGGGAAAATGGGGTTTACGCACACTACACTATTCCAATTTATCCAAAAAACAAGCAAACAAAAAAAAACAAATTAAGACCTCCAGCTGAGGTAAGTTATACAATGTAAAAAGACGCGATCGGTATTCTTAAATACTTTTATCCCCTCTTTTCGGAGAGAGAGGGAAAAAAATGCAACCTTTGTGTGAATGCGTTCGGTGAAGAGTGAGAGACAGAGAATAATGAGAAAAAAGGGGTGAGGGGGGGGGGGGGGGGGCTAGGGTCTATCAAAAGGGTACTAAAAAGGGTGGCAAAAAGTCATTTTTTACCGAGCGTCTTTTTTTCTCTGTATGTCCGAAAAGAAAAAGGGTAGAAAGGTTTGCAATGTCGGTATCAACCTTTGTTTAAAGGTGACTTAGCATAGATATAAGTTTAGGTTTCACAAAAGAAATCTATTTTTTTTTTTTTAAACGGATCGCATCAACGCGGTTTTTCAGTATTGTTGGTGCTTTTTTCGGAAATCGGTCAACGACCTGTCAGCGACCTGTCAATATCGACCCCTCTGGAAGCACCAGTTGTTCATTTTATTTTGGTACAGCCGGTCATTGTACCAAAGGTACACTGTTCACGAGAGGGGCTTTGTATTTCAACTCTACTTTTTTGTTTTTGTTTTTCATCGAAGATGTGACGAAGGGTGAAGTTGTTCTACCCTTCTCTCCCCCCCTCCCACAATACGGTAAAGTAAATGCCTTGACTTTATGGTTTCCCCGTTATAAGCCAACGATGAAACCACAAGAGAGCCAACTCATTTCCTTCACCGTTGTGCAAACCCCCCCTCCTTTTTTTAAAAAGGAACCCCTTCTTTCCCCATCCACTCTCTATTAGACTAGATGAGCTTCTATTTTTTTTTTTTTTTTTTGTGTGAGCTGAGTATATTTTTTCCACCCCCCCTTTTTTTATATATATAGCAAACGTAGCTTCTACAAAAAAAAAAAAAAAGACATTGTACTTAACATTTAACTCAAATCATCCCCAATCCCTTCCCACACCTCCTCCCCCTCCCTCAGACTACACCAACAAATAACCACACAAAATGCGATAGATTTTTTAAAAATAACGCTTTTTTTAGACGATTTTTTGCAAATTTTCTTTTTTTCATTGTAAATCAACATAATTTACCTTTTCTTCAATGCCGTTCACCGCTCCACCAGCACGCTCTAAGCCTATCCCCACTTTGCAAGGTGTGCAAAACAGGGTACAGGGTGTCTTCCGCACACAGCCGCCCCGACCATCACCCCCATCACACCATCAGGGCCCCCCTGAGGAGCCAGACCTCTATACTCTGCCTCACATCTCCTCTATTCCAGAGGTGTGTCGCAGCTACTACTGCACGGAGGGGGAGGAGGAGGATTTCCACACCTCCTCCCGAAGGCTTTCTAACGCAAGCATGGAGACCGCCTTGCCAGACGCAGAGGTGTATGCCCCACCACCACCACCTCCTCCTCCTCTGGTACCTGAGGTTCTGACAGAAGATGATGTCAGGGCGTTTTTATTGGTAAAAAAGGAGGAGATGGTGTGTGAGGTGGGGGTATGGCAGGCGGAGGTGGGGGTGTTGCAGGAGGCTTTGAGGCAAAGGGAGTTGGTGGTACGGTGCTTGGAGAGGGAGGCGGTGGAGGTACAGTCCATGCAGGCTATGCAATCTGTACAGACAAGACAGCATTCAGTGTCTACGGCATCGTATTCGTCGTCGTTACCACCTGTAGGGTCGCCTCTTCACCTTCTCACACAGCGTAATGGAGAGCTTCAACAAGAGCTTCTTGAGTTGCAACGTCGCTCCGCTCATCGGCGTCCAATAGTCGAAGATGACGTAGGGGGTCGTGCCCTGTACACATCTACCTCTCCTGCGCAAGAAGCGGAGATTGTCCATCTCAAACAGAAGGTCGCTCTTCTCCAAGAAGAGGCTTCAAAGCAGAACAACATTATATCCAAATTAGAGGCAGCATGCGCGGAGTTTCATGAAAAAAGTGTGACCCGGACCTTGGGTTTGGAAAGCATGGTTGATGAGAATCTTATTGCGCAAATCCATTCTTTAGAAGGATTCGTGGCAGCGATAACGAATGAGCTTGTTGCAAAGGAAATGTGCATAGTAGAATTAGAGCGAAGCCTTGCGGAGGCACACCAGAAGAGCCTTGGGAGGGTGAAGGAGGATGAGGTGTGTTCGCGTAGTGTGCTGGAAGGGGCGTTGTTGGGATGTCACGCTTTGTTGGGTGATGGTGTGCCTAAGGTTGTGCCCATGGATATTACGCACAGCGCATTGTTGCTGGGTGCAGAGGAGATGCAGGAGAGACAACGGGTGGCGGCGGAGGCATGTGAAGAGTTGGGGAGGTGTGGTGGTGAGGCGCGCGAAGCGGAGGTGCTCCGTCTCTGTGCGGAGGTTCAGAGGTTGGAAGGGGAGCTGCGGTACACAAAGCAGGATTGTGCACAGAGGAGTATGGTCGTAGAGAAGTTGGAGCGTTCTGCGGCACGGCGCAAGGCGGAAATGGCAGAGCTTCACCGCAGACTCGCCTTTGCTTCAGAAGAGGCGTCGCACTCTGCAAACCTTGCGCAAAAGGAGGCAAACAACAGAGCAAAAGCAAACGACCGCGTTAAAGACCTAGAACACCGTCTTCAAGAGGCATCATCAAAGGGAAAGCCTGCGGGGGAAAAGGTTGTGGCGCAAATGCAGAAAACCATTGACCAGCAGAAACGCAAGATTGAGCATCTCATTGCGAAACAGGAGCACCTTCTTGCGCCGATTGACACTCTCCAGGTGGAGTTGCACACTTTACGCGAACTCCACAGCGAAGTCTGCGGGGAGCTGGAGGAGACACAGGCACGACACGCATCACAGCGCTCATGCGACGCATCGGCTGCAGAGGAGCTGCAGGGGGCCTTACAGGAGAAGGTGGCGCTGGTGAACGCACTACGCGGTGATGTACGGGTAGTGACCAGGCAGTTGCAGGACAGTCTGAAGCTTCAGTTTTCTATGTCATTAAAAGACTCCGAGCTTGTGGAGGTGAAGGCGCGTATAGACGTATTAGAAGGTGAGCTGCAGGAGTCGCAACACCAGGTTCGGTGTCTAGAGGCTGAGGCAGCAGGGAGGAGGACAAAGGACGACGATGTCCACACCTCTGCTTGGGTGGTTGCGGAGCTCGCCACCCTGCAGCGCCAGCTTGCAGATGGCCCGCGTCTCAGCCAAGAGGAGCTTGCATCATCAACATCCTTCCTTGCAGACCTAGTCTCCTATGTGCGTACTCAAAAGCTCGCAGAAAACGGCCTCGTCATGCCACGCCACGCCTCAAAGGTCACCTTCAAAGAACCAGAGGACTCAGACATAAAACGGAAAGGACTGCAACTGCAACAAGACTCCTCTCTTCTCAGTGAAAGTCCGGAGTTGATTTAGAGCGATGGTGGAGATGGGGTTAATAGATTGTTTTTCTCTCTCTTTTTATGTGTGATCTCTTTTTTTGTTAGAATTCATTAGAATAGTAATTTGTTCTGATTTTTTTTCTTCCAAATAACTTTTCCCCCCACCTCCCATCACCTCCATCACCTCCACCACCACAGAGATACACTATACGTCACCCTCGAAACGATAACACACACACACTAAAGACTGGTAACAACTGATACCTCACCCCCCGCGCGCCTACCCACCCCATAAACAATTGTAGACACCAGGAACACTCTAATAGCCAATGGTCGGGGCGTTGTAAAAGCTAAATCCCCCCCCCTCCCCCTCCCCCACTCCTCCCCCTCCTCCTCCTCCCCACCACTCTCCCACCTCCCCTCTTTTGTTGCTGGGGTAACTTTTTTTCAATAACTTCTGTACTAACACAATGCCTGCACATGGCAACATAGTAGAGGTGTTGAGCAGTATGTTCACAGACTTTACGTCGCAAAATGACAAACAGAGGCCAAAGGATATTGAGGCAAGCATGGGTCCCACTATGTTTGAAGCATACCAAGCCCCTACCATAACGATTCATAAGTATTTTGCGAGGCTCGAAAAGTATTTTTGTGCGTCTGATGAGTGTTATGTGTATGCATTGATCTTGGTGGATCGGTTGATTAACAGGCATCCGACGTTGTACCTAACATCACACAATGTCCATAGGCTGTTGGTCACCGCGATTGTGATTTCCGCGAAGATAAGAGACGACTGCTACTTCAACAACCGGTTTTATGCAAGCGTTGCGGGGATCCGTCTCTCAGAAATAAACTACCTCGAAATGCACTTCCTGAAGCTGCTGGACTTCCACCTCTACGTCTCTCTCGATGAGTTCTGTCGCTACATCTACGAGATTGAGACACGGTACGGACCCATCACAGGCTACACTTCCAAGTACGTCAAAATCGCTGAAACGCTTCTCGAAAACGAAGCCGACTCAGACTTCGCAGAGGACGAGATTGGTGTCATGGAGTCCGAGGAGGTATGAACAACATAGGAAAATTTTTTTTTTTTGTGTCGTGCAGCTGTTTGATTTTTGTGAGGACTGCATGGTTGGGTGTCCACCCCGGTACACCCGGTCATTGTAGCAAAGGTACACTGTCAGAGGCGCGGGTTGTATTTTCAAGTCAACTTTCTTTTTGGTGTTTAAACTCAGAGGGTCTCAGGTTCATCCTTTAAACCCCCCTTTTTTTACAAAGCGAGAACCACCTGTAGCATATCCCAAACAAGGGAATCCACTTTATAACAAATTACATTAACTGGTGTGCTTGAAAGTGCTGTTTTTGGGGGTCTGTATTTTTTCCCCCCCTGCAAAGTGCGATAACCCCAAAGTGCTATGAAGCACTATAACGTGCTATTTTGGGGTTGTCAGCCACACCATTTACACATAAAGTATATTGGTTCAAGGTTCCGCTCTTATGTATTTACCCATACGCTTGCTATCAAAACACATACCCGCTACAGCCTGTTGCAGATTCTTCTAACCAAACCACAGCAGACACAGAGATGGAAGACAGTGAAACATTAACGGTTTGAGCGATCTCCTTTTTTTTAAAAAAAAAGGAATGCTTGTTGTAGGCTAAGTATAACAGGGCGAAAAATTCGATCCAAAAGAGAAAAAAAAAAAACTGTTTTGTCACTTAGTCTCACAAATCCTCTTGTTGTTGTGTGCATCGTTGTGTCGATTGTGGGAGGGGTTTTTTTTTGAATCTCATGAGAACCCGGGGTGAGGGGTTATATTGCGTCCGATATCAAATCCTGGAGGGTACACTCTTTCAAAGAAATGCCACAAATCTTCAGGTTTAGTTGTGCGTTTTCGTATTATGTGAAGCTCATCCTTGGGGGTGTCTACACTAATACAATTTAAAAAGGTGATTGTCTCCAGGAGGAACGGTCACCTTTTTATTTCATTTTATGTTTTAAATACTCAGACAGCATTCGCTGATGGGAAGATCAATCAGGGCAGCTCTTACAGGCGCGTGTACCTTTTTCAAGGGGGATTTTTTTTAAATCTGTTGGGGGAGAAAAGGGAGGGGAGGGGGCGATGCATACAGGCACGAAATTTTTTATCACAAAGAAAGGGGGAGGGGTAGGAACGAATATCATGCTTTAAAAGAAGAAGAAGAAAAAAAAAAACGCATTTTTTGGGCGGTCTTTTGTCCAGCGTCTGAATCTCAGTTTTTTTTTTTTTTTTTTGGCTCCCAACTACGTTTTCTTGGAGTATTGCGCAAAAAAGAGAGGAACGGAACGGCCATTGTGTGTGAAAGAAGTCCTAAACCTGTCTTCATCCCTCCCCTCAATTTTGGTGTGGCTGACGACCCCAAAATAGCAGAAAATAGCACTTTGGGGGTTTTTTTTGGGTTTGGTGGCTGGGTGGTGGTGTGGCTCATGATGTACGAGGGAAGGAAACTTGGCCAGCCCGCAAACCCGGAAACCCCCTCCCACTCCACAAACGGATCATAAGGTACACAGTACACAGTACACAGTACACAGTACACAGTACACAGTACACAGTACACAGTACACAGTACACAGTACACAGTACACAGTACACAGTACACAGTACACAGTACACAGTACACAGTACACAGTACACAGTACACAGTACACAGTACACAGTACACAGTACACAGTACACAGTACACAGTACACAGTACACAGTACACAGTACACAGTACACAGTACACAGTACACAGTACACAGTACACAGTACACAGTACACAGTACACAGTACACAGTACACAGTACACAGTACACAGTACACAGTACACAGTACACAGTACACAGTACACAGTACACAGTACACAGTACACAGTACACAGTACACAGTACACAGTACACAGTACACAGTACACAGTACACAGTACACAGTACACAGTACACAGTACACAGTACACAGTACACAGTACACAGTACACAGTACACAGTACACAGTACACAGTACACAGTACAGTACCTGGTCTATATCGGGACAAAATACATTTTTTTTGCTAAAATTGCTCTTATTTCTTACGCTTTTTGCTCGAAAAAAACGTGGTCCTGCATCTTTGCTAGGTGTTTTGGGGACTGGCTGGGATCAGGAGTCCCTCATTTCCCCTCCCTCTAGCAAAAGCCCAAACCACGGCCAAAAAATAAAAAAAATCCAGACCCCCAAAATAGCAGAAAATAGCAGAAAATAGCAGAAAGTAGCAGAAAATAGCACAAAATAGCACCCCCTTTCAGCCACACCAAATTTTGTTTTTTTTTAGACAATATTTGTCACAGCAATGCACTTCCTTAGACAAGAGTTGTGTAATGTGAGCGACATAGTACAACGGGAAGAAAAAAAAAAATATGGAAATTTTGTACACAGATTTGACAACCACGCCAATTTTTTTGACATTTTTTTTTCCCCTCTTGAAGTGCTCTCTGGGGGTTCGATAACCAGATACGGAGAACCAGTGAGTTGAGGTGAGAAAATTTGCACTTTCCACTCCCTTTTTTAAAGCAAGAGAATGCAAAGCAGGCTACGATGTCAGTAAAAAAAAAAAGCTCTTATTTTTCAATCAACTGCGAATCTCCCTCCACACTAAAATAAATCGGAAAAAAAAAACCTATAATTTTTTTTAGAACCACAAACAGTGATTTTCCTACGTGGGGGAAAAATATTTTTTCCCCCAAAAAAAAAAAAAAAAAAAAAAAGCTGCCGGGGGAAAAATATTTTTCCCCCACGGGGCTTATCTTAAGGGACCGGCCAGGGCCGGTCATATGTGACCGGTATTGGGTGGGTGGGTAGGGTGGGGGATGGGGATGGGCGGAAGTCCCTGCCTCTGAGTGACCAGAAATGTTTTTATGAACAAAGTGACCCCGTCACAGCCAGAACGCGACTCAATTGGTCAAATGCCGAAGGAAAAGGAAGCATGCAGCATGGCGAAAGGAAAAAAGTAGCGTACCGTGCGCCTGCGGCGCAAGCTTGCAACCCACCCTTCCCATGACAGTTTGGCAGTAAAAATGTGCATTTTTAAGCGCAATTTGTTGAAATGTTGCGTACCGTGGCTTCGCCAGGAACCTTTGGGTGCCACGACCGCCGTTTTTTTTTTGTAAATGTACTGAGGTTACTGCTAATTCGCGCACCATGTGTGCCTGGTGCAAATATTAGTGAAGTGCCGAACTCCGCAGTTGGACAACCCAGAAATTTTCACATTCCGCCGGAGGCCCCAACTTGAGCTGGGTTGGGCTCGGCCTTGGTGTCAGTACTGTTAAGCACTAGTAAAAAAAAAATTTCAAAACCAAAAAAAAAAAATTCCCCCGGCAAAAAAAAAAAAATCGGGGGAGAGGAAAATCACTGTGACCACAAAACGAAAAAAAAAACAAAGTAAATAATAATAACGGAGTCAGAGACAACAGTTGCATTCAGAAGAAGAGTATGACCTGGTCTTTCTTTCTTTGCGTCCCTTTCCTACCCTCCCCCTCTCTCTCTTCAAGATGTCTGTGTACCGCGAGCACCGTTCAAATATCATGTGTTTCTTGTAACCCTGCCCCAAAAAAAATTTTTTTTGAGCAAGCTTTTGACCCCCGAAAAACAGTATCACAAAAATTGGGAGGGGAAAAAAAAAAAAAAAAGACATTTTTCCGATTAGTGCAAAGATCCAGCATGCCCTATATGGTTCTACCGGTTTGCCTGCGGTTTTTCTTTTTTTATTTAGTTTGTTACTATCGTCTCAATCTCTCGGTTTGCAGTTCTGTGAGAGGTTATGGAAGATATTTTTTATGTGTTTTTGTGCCGTTTCTGTTTGGCATTCTTCATTGCCTATCCTTGCAGGGTAAGACATTTGTGTGCATAACTCTGTTATTGGCTGGAATATTGTTAGTCTAAAAAAAAAATTTTTTTCCCCTCTAAAAATGGGGGGAAAAAGGGGGTTAGGGAAGGGTTCGTATGGTCAGATATTATCACACACGTTTTCACTTTTTGCGAATCAGTTTTTCTTTTTTTTTTTTTTTTTTTTTGTCAACTGGGATGGGGGTGAGTACGGGGGAGGGGGTGGGGGGAATATCACATAAGTTTTTCTTTCATTTTTTTTCCATTTTTTATTTTTTTTGAAAAATAAAATGACACAGCTTAAGTCTAATGATGACTCAGCTTAGGTTCATCTACCAAACCCCTTTTTTTGTCTGTCTTTTATTTTTATCAGATGAGTGTACCAAAGCAAAATACCTCATCTCTCAAAAAGTTTTTTTCCCCCCATTTTTTTTTATTTTCAGTGCCCCTTTGCGCAGGGCACTAGCTTGGTTTTGGGGGAAATTCCAGAAGTGGGTCGCTTTCCATGAAAGTGGGTCAGCGAGTTTTTTACTACAGAAGATGGTTTAGCGGCGTTCTACGAGCTATTTTCTCCAATCCCAGCTTGTGGTGGGGATATTCGCGAAAATGGCCAAAATTCGGTCAGTGTTGCAGTAATCCTCCGAAATGTGCTGTTTGCCCGCCTCACTTTGTGGTCTCTCGGAAAACTACCACTGGTATCTGTATGAGTTTCAGAGCTTTCTTCCTCGAGGCAGACTTAAAGAAACTGAACCCTTGGTTCATGCACCGCCTCACCGCCGTGTAGTCACGGGTGTTTCGGACAGTGTTATTTTGCACGAACGGTCTCATCCAGGGTTTTTTTTGCGGAGCAAAAAAAAACCCTGGATGATAATATGGCGCCGCAGGCGAAAAAAAAATAGGGCGCAGTGTAAAAATCTAGCTTTTTACACCACAGAGTCACTCAACGAACCCTTTTTTGCGGAGCAAAAAAGGAAAAATGGCGCCGCAGGCAAAAAAATAAAAATAAGGTACAGCCTCCCGGGTCCTCCTCTAGACCCTTCCTACGTGCAAAACCCTACAGAATTCTCAGATTTTTGGTGGGATGATGGCAGGATGATGGTTTTTGGTCGGGGGGGAAAGCCATTTTCCGTGGGATGATGGATGATGGTTAGCGTCAGGCCTGAACAGGCTCGGGGGGAGTTCCCTATAGTCGAGCTCCCAAAATTTTTTTTTCTAAAATCCAAAATCCAATTTTTTTTTTTTTTCCCGGCTGACCCACTTTTTTTTTTTAAAGTACAGGAAGTGGGTCAGCTGACCCGCTGACCCAGCCAAGCTAGTCCCCTGCCTTTGCGTCTGCCGATGAACGGTGAGGCGTTTTGCACTTTTCAACATCTCTTTTTATATTCTCCGGAAGATTTCGTTGAAACCACAACAAAAAAAAGGACTTATTCTCCCCTCAAATTTTTCATTTCTCCCCCCCTCCTATGCTATCAATTAATCGAATGCATATGTTGAAATACTATATTTCTCTCCCTCCCCTCCCCCGCCACCACCACCCAATGGTGGCAGTATTGTGATAGGAGCCCATTGGAATACGCATCAAAATACATCACAATACACCTGTATTGTGATGTATTTTGATGTATTTTGTGTATTCCAATGGGCTCCCATCACAATACTGCCACCATTACCACCCCCCCCTTGGCGTCGTTCGAACGAAATATCATACCCTTGTAACCAGAAATACGCAGAGTTGTGTCTAAGAAGGGAGTAGGGTGGGGTACAGGGGGAGACATGCTCTTGGTATAGTTTCCTATACCCGCCCCCCCTTTTTTTTTGAAGTAATTAAGCACAATGCTTAGGTTTGTCTTTGCAAAACTTTTCTTTTAGTATTTCCCCCTCTCCACACTAAATAGGGGAGCTTTTTTTTTTTTTTTGGAAATTGTTGTGGTTTGGTTGCTATGTCTGTGCCATGGCTTGTGTGTGAGCGCGTGTGCGTCTTTCCACCTCCCCAACCCCCATTTTTTTTACGGCAAAGGGTATTTTTATTGTTGTTATTTCCTCTCCTTCCCGTTCCCCAACCCCCCACCAGATGAACAGCGTTCCTCGCAGCGTGATCCTCCCTTTTTTTGTGTGATAATTTGTTCAATATTTGAACAGCTAAGTTCCCCAAAGGTGAGGTTCTTAGTCGATTATCGACAGCATAAATAGGGAGCTACCAAAAGTGATCCTAAAATGGGATAAAATATGGTTGACCCTTGTACTGCTTTTGGGGACTGTCAACACCAATTTGGAGACAGATTCCCAAATGATGATTTAGTACAAGGTCCAGCATAGTTATTCGCACAATATTTCAGATGTAAAACCACGAAATGAATGTAAGACCGCTTGGTTCAGGTACACCCACAGTGCACCAAGTCGTATACCAAGGTACACAGGGCTTTGTTTTTTTTTTTTTTTTGAAAAGATACTTTGCTGCACACAATGTTGAGATAACAGCCACCCCCCACCGATTAGAAAATATCATTAAAATAAAAGCAGTATCACTATCAATAAGGGAAAGGAAGATTTCTCAAAAAAAAAAAAATCCTGCACTAGCAGGTGATTGTCGACACAACAAAAAAAGAAAAAAAGAAATAAATAGAACATCATCCGGCACCAAAAGAAAATCATATTCCCCTCAACGAATAAATAAGTAACTCGGGGGTGGCTAATCGAAAACTTGTTGTGCAGTGTATGGAGAGAGAGGGAGAGAAGGAGATCTAGGGAATATGATATGTGGTGTGGTGTATGTAAAGGACGACCTTCAAAATTGCTCAAACTCATCCATAAAAAGCGGGAAAGATTCCGTTTGTTTGTATTATGTACGGGGGAAGAGAAGGAGGGAGGGAGGGAAAGAGAGAGAGAGAGAGAGAGAGAGAGAGAGTTTATTCCCCCCTCCGGTGATCTCAACAAAGAAGCGGACCTACCTCTCAACTTACAAAGTACTACAATGAAATACAATACAAAAACAGAGTAGCAAAAACAAAAACAAATCACAAAACAAACAAACTTTCAACCCCCCTCCGGTGATGGGGAGGGGATAAAACTGAGCATACTATTGCTTTATGTTGGTGTTCTTGTTGTTGTAGTGTTCAATTTTGATGACAACAGTGCAAAGAAGCCAATAAACGCAAAATGTATTTTGACAGTCAAAAAATATGACATCCAGCGAGGTGACTAAGCAACAAGAGGCGGGAGGTTCGCCAACATTTTTTTTTTTTTTTTGTTTGTGTTTTTCATCTGGATGGCTGGCATCGTACAGAGTGGGTCAGTCAGAGGTGTGCCTGCATCAATAACCACAGTTTGTTTTTGAATATCTGAAAAGAACGTCCTTGTACTTTCTCTTCTTTGATCAGAGATCAGAAAGTGCCTGAAAACTCCTATTAATTTTGCACAAAGGAGACATTCTTTCCAGTTTTCTTTATTCAGGTCACCTCCCCTCACCACAAAGGTTACATACACACACACACTCTCTCTCTCTCTCTCTCCCCCATTCATCTCGAATACATATCTGTTACGGGTTTGCTCTGTTGTACCTCCCTATGTGCGGGCACTGTTCTTCTCCTGTTTTGTTTTTTTCCCCCTTCCAGTTTTCTTTGACTCGGAGCAGGCGAGGTTTAGGCTCGTCTCCCAAGATTTTCTCTCTTTTTTATGAAACTATTTTTTTTTGTAAACATCCCTAAATCTATTTTTCTTCTTTTTCCTCCTTCCCCCATGTATTCTGCCCCTTTGAGGCCTGTTCTGCAGTTTCTGATGCAAAAAACCATCACCATTTTTGTGTATTTTGGGGTGATCAGGGGGGGTTCTTTTTTGCTACTCTGGTCCACTCACGTTTTTCAAATGTTCTTCTTTTATCTTGTGGATGTAAAGTTATTTTGTGCGGTGTCAAAGTGAGTGGTGTGCAAATGGGGGCGGATAGTAGGCCATCCCTAAATGACAAAAAAAAAACAATAAAAATATAGTGGAGCACACTCTAGGATGGCTACACTAATACAACCAAGTTTTCAAAAACAAACAAAACAAGAGCACAAAGCAAACATATCAAAAACTTCATAAAAACCCATTCAAAATCCCTCAATGACATGTGGTAGAAGGCCTCTAGGTAAAGTCTTTAGGCAAACAAAGGAACGAGGTGGGGAAAGGAAAAAAAATAAGGAGGGGTGTAGGGATCGAACACGGCATCATGTGCGCACACGGAGAATACTCTCTCAATTTTTTTTGGCGCGATTTTTTTTATATTGTATTTGCCGTACTTTGTTCCCCTCCCACCCCACCACGAATCACCAATCCAAGAACCTCGGTGCCATTGCTTATTGACAAAATTTTTTTGCAGACAAGGATACTCTTCATTGACCCACTTTTTTCGAGAGTTTTTTTTTTAAAGGTTTCCTTATCAGATGTAAACCACGAAATAGATTGTAGGACTGCATGGTTGGGGGTCCACCCCAGCCGGTCATTGTACCAAAGGTACACTGTCATGAGAGGGCTGTATTTCAAGTCAACCCCTTTTTTTTTTTTGAGGGTAGAAAAACAGCATCATTTTTTTCTGTCTGTTTCCCCAACATCTGTGCCCTTTTGTTTGGAATAATTTTTTTTCCTTCTTCCAAACCTTTACAACACCCCCCTTCCCCTGGATGAAATTTCAACTTTCAAAGTACTACAATGAAATGCAATACAAAACAAACAGAGTAGCAAAAACAAAAAAACAAAAACAACAAAGGTGAAACAAACTTTTTCAAAACCCCCCTTCCCCTGGAACAGAGGTATTATGCTGTCTCCCTACTTGCTCTCACCCACGTACACGTGTGTCTCCAACTGCCCTTAGTAAAGGGGTAATCAAGTGATTGGTGTACTTGGGACCGAGGAAATGTCACTACAGTCGATCTTAAGCGTCTTCACATTGTGTGGCATTATGTGACATTATTCCCCTACCTTGCTAGGCGATGGTTGATACTACGAAAAACAAAATAAAAGGAGCAAGCAAAACCCGTTCTCTTACCGACCCCTTTTTCCACACGCACACAACCCCACACACCACGCACAAAAGCAAAACCAATTTTTCTTCTTTTTTTTAAAAAAAGAAGAAATAGCGTACACACATAAGTTTCGACACCCCCCCCCTTTTCACACACATTTTTTTCTCTCTCTTCCAGCCCGTCAGTTTGGTATCACCAACCCCCCTTTTTTTTGGAAGAGGAATTCCAAGCACTATTTTATCACGCTATTGTCCCCCCATATTTTTTTTTCTTCTTTTCAAAAAAAAGTTCAAAAGAAAAGTGCTTTTTTGCCTATTGTTACTGAGAGGGATTTGTTTTCTTTTTGAGCTTCATCCTTGGTGGAAATATGCACTGTTCCACATTTTGACCAACCAAGGTTCAAATAGAAAGATAAAAGGCTAATCTACTATTGGGGGGTTTCTGGGTGGGGGATGGGTGGAAAAATTCATTTCTTTTTTAAATAAGAGATCACGCAGGGTGTGATAACTCTAAAAAACACAAACAAACATACAAATTGTCACCTTTTCAAAGACAAAAAAAAATACTCAGAAAAAAAGAGGGAAAGTGGGCCACGATTGAAAACCACCATTTTTTTTTTTGGTGCGCTTTTACACAGTTTGTCAAAAGTTATTATTCGTTTTCCAGTGATTTTTCCAGGGGTTTCGTTTTTCGATTTGAGGTGAAAACAATTAGGGTACAGTGTAAAAATACGGTTTTTATACCACAGAGTCACTCAACTAACCCTTTTTTGCGGAGCAAAAAAATGAAAATGGCGCCGCAGACAAACAAAAATTTAAGCTAACAGCCCTGGAAGGTGCGGGGTTTCCCCCAAATTGGGCTAAAGTACATCATGCCTTTTGTGTAGTTTTTTAACTATGTCGATTTTTTTTTGTTTTTCCGAGGACTTGGCCGTTTTCTCAAAATCCCAGGAATGGGCTATGTTTGTTTTATCAGATGTAAACCACGAAAATGGATTGTAGGACTGCATGGTTGGGGGGGTCCACCCCCCGGTACAGCCGGTCATTGTACCAAAGGTACACTGTTCACGAGAGGGCTTTGTATTTCAAGGCAACTTTTTTTTTTTTTTTGACTTTAGCCCAGGCTCTCCGCTAGGATTTCCGATTTTGAAAATGTTCTGTTGATGGTCCACGTGGTGGGGTACATGCTTGCGCCGCAGGCGCACGGTACGCAACTTTTTTTTTTTCAACGCCCGATTTTGACTTTTTTGGGACGTTTGAGCACTCACCTCTCCATATCTTCTTCTCCTGAGCTTTTTTGACAAGTAGAACGGGTCTGAACCACTCAGCAGAACTTTTTTTTTTTTTTTTTTTTCCCCCATTTTCAAAAAGTTCTGTTGACAATCAACAGAACTTTAGTACCTAGCGGAGTGCCTGCTTTAGCCTTAGCCTTAGCGGAAGCCCTGATTTTGCCCTCCCCCCCCCCCCCCCCTTTTTTTTTTGGTGATTTTCACTGTATGTCACATCATGCTGTGTGTCACAGAGAAAACAGCGGCTCTGTACTACCCCACTATATCAAAATTTTACCACACCAATTTTACCCTCGCCCCCCCGCCCCCCGCCCCCCTAGAAAAAGCCCTGTTTTCTTCCCCTCCTTTTTTTTCAAAAAAAAAAAAAAAAGCCAGAACACCACAAAAAAAAACAACAACAACAAAAATGCGTACAGTATACAAACAAAGTCACCCATCACTCTATTTTTTTTTCCTCACCCTGCAATCTCTCTCTCTCTCTCCTTATCTCCTTTCCCCTCTTCCCCCTCTCCCCTCAAAACTTATAAGGGAGGGGGGAAGGGGGCCTATCTTTTTGAAATTTTTGAATTTCATTTAAAAAATGGAGTTCAGCCCATTTTGTCGAGATGGATGTTTCATTCGTGGTTTTGTGTTGCATTGCAGGACGTCTGCTTGGCGTGGTGATTTTAACATAGAAAACCCTGCTGAAGGACGGGCCAATCTGGTTTCAAGGGTGACAACGAATGTGGTGTTTAGCAGTCATAATGTGAGACGAAATGTGGATTTGGTCTGCAGTTTTGTTCCGGATGAGGAAAAAACCGCAGAAGAAGGAACGATTCTCAAGGTCGACGGAAACGGAATAAAACACTTAAAAGCGGACCCGAGAAGCATTCTTACCTTATTCCGCCGTGCCTTGGGAGTCCCTGCAATGGATTCAAGAAGACAACGGAAACGGGCAAGAAATCTACCTGAAGGGGTAGAGGTTGACGCCAAGGAGATGAAGTCCGTGGTAGGTATTTCAAGGGGAGACGGGTTTGGTATGGCGGGAGCATTGTCGCAATGCCAGCAGGCGATCCTAATGAAAAGCAAGGCAGACACCAAGCCGCCCTTGGTAGTGCTTACGGAGGACGGGGTGGACTTCCAAACCCTGCTGGAGGGTATGCATAAGGAGCGGCCCACAGAGCCCCTCTTCCCTCATGGCGTGGTTTTCGTGTTTGGAGACAACGAAGGTCTCAACACAACTGATGCGCAAGACGTGGACGCCTACTGCAAAGAAACAAAAACCACCCTCATCCGCGCCTCGCTTGGCCAGGGTTCTCTTATGGCCAGCCAGTGTGTGACAATAGTGCACTATCTTCTTGACCGCTATCATACCTGCAAGACCGCATAAAATGGGAGAAAAAAACCCTCAAAAAAATCTTCATTTTTTAGAAATATCATTGAATTATAGGAGGTGTGCTCATTATTTAAGAAGTTATTCCTCCATTCTTTTCAGCATCGAATTTCCCCCCTCGCTCCAATGAATTCCCATTCATCTGAGGATATATCAGATGTAAACAAAATGGATTGAGGGAAATCATTGGTTCAAACCCCCCCTCTGATATCCTGGAGGGTGTATTTTAGTCAAATATTTCATAATTCCAGGGGAACAACCCAAAGTATAACAATGGAAAGCCCCACTACAAAAGATGCCTTGCAGCGGGTATCTGAGGCAGAAAAGCGGATTAGAATGCTTGCGGACCAGGTGTACAACCACCAGCAGGGGCGTGATAGTGCGGTGGACGCGGCAGTGACGTCACCACCTGCAAAGACGCATTCAGTATTGGTGCGTGACACTGAACGGACGGAACGCAAATACGAAGTCCTCGAGACCCGAGTCCGGGAGCTCGAAAGCACCGTGGTAGAACTCAAGAAGGAGATCTGGAAGCTCAAAACCTGCCAATCCGCGACCCTCCCCGACACCTCCGCTTCCACAGCACCGCAAACACCCCCTCTCCCACGCAGCCCCGCAAACGGCAGCGAGCTTGGTGTCAGTGGAAGCTCTCCAGTACGCTACGCGCACACTAGCAAAGGGGGGTCTGACCTTCATTTGGAATGTCTCAACACAATTCCGACTGCACTTAGCCGTGGTTCTATGAGTATGAGTGGCGGGAGTGGAGAAAAGAGCAACAGTGATGTTATGAAGTACGAAGCCATCAAGCAAATACATGGCACCTTCGATCTAGACAAGGACGGCCACCTGAACTATAACGACGCATCCAAAATGCAGTTTGTGACAGAGCAGCAGCAGCTCACCGTGGATGACTACAACGATCTCTGTGAATACCTAGGGGTGGACACAGCAAAGGGGATCGCCGTGAACGACTTAGTGAGAATGTACTCTGACTCCAACATAGAGACCGATCTGGACCGGGATGTGGAAAGGGCGCGAAGTTTTGTATGTTCATCATTTTTTTGGTACACTGTCAGAGGGCTTTGTATTTCAACTCTTTTTTCCTTTGACTTTAAAAGTCGCTCCCTTTTTCTCAATATAAAATAGAACATGCTACATTTAATAAGAACAGTATCCTATATAACAAAGTGGTCTCCACGAAACAAGAGATGGGTGGAGGTGATGGTTGCGTGGAGTTCACACACAGGGGTGTCTACGCGTTATCAGTTTTCAATCTTTTTTTGTAAAAAGAAAGGAAAAAGAAAAATATAGTGGAGGGTGGCTACACCTACACGGTGGCCTGACGAACCCTATTTGGGGGGTGACCCCTCTACGAACGTACCCTGAGGGTTCGTACAGGCCACCGTGAATACAATCATTTTTTCAGAAAAAGAAAAGGTTTTTTCAGTTGAAACAATGTGAGTGCATTGTCGATTATATTCACAGATTAATCATAAGTGATCTATATATTGTGACCCACCTCACACTTTACAGAGAGACTGCCCGCCATGAGGAAAAACCGCACACTTACACACAGGAGTGCCAAAAAACAACATTGCAGAAATTTTAAAAAAACTGTGAAAAAAAAGGAAATATCTTCTCTTTTGTAAAGAACGCACCGAACTGGGTAAATGGGAATGGGTGGTCACGAATTTAGCTTCGCTTGGGGGGGGAGGGGAACAGGGGACTGGGGTGGGTGGGAGGGGGACATGTTGGAGAAAACGAAAACGTGTAAAATTTTTCTTGTGACCCGCAATATTTTGTTTGTTTGTTTTGCTTTGCTTTAAGTTGTACTGCTAGTAGCTTTGTTTTGTTCTTTTTGGAGAGAAGGGTTTTTTTTTTTTACATATAGTACCTTTACGTCTGTCCAGTATCCTCCTGCGAGACGTTTTGTACTTTGAGCTTTTCTCTCGTATTTGTGTTCTATGTACGTGGTTGATTTAAAGTGTTTCTTTCAGGATTGCCCTTTAGCGCCTGGTATAAGCTCTTCACCCCCTCTTTTTTAAATTTATGGTGACTAAGCACAAAAGCTTAGGTTCATCTTATAACCTTTGTTTTTAGTGAAAACAATAGTGCGGGGTCAGCAACTCAGTTAACCGTATTCGTAAAAAAATGTTTGACCGTAAAAAAAAAAGGTCGAACTTCCAGAAAAATCCTGAAAAGGTCGAACATTTTTTACGGTCGATAATTTTGTACGAATACGGTAGTTCTTCTGTGGTTCACCCACTGATTACACCAAAACAAAGGCATTTGTTTTTTGTTGCAAACCGGTGCCTTCATCAACGGAGAATTGTTTACTACCCAGAAACCTACGATTTTTTCCTTGAAGGTAAGCTGTGTTGTGTTTTTCTCTGTTGGGAGCGACAACGGAACCCGAGCCTCCCTATCTGTCTCTTCTCAACGAACTAAAAAATCTGTACGAAGTTAGTGCAGATGATCCTTCGCATTGTGGCTGACCAGAGGGGACGGGAACCAAAGAGAAATACAAAAAAAAAAAAAAAACACAGTGTAACCGGGAGGCAAAAAAATTGCACAGTGGAGCTTGCACAGGGTGGTAACTACACTATTCCAACAATTCAAAAAAAAGAGAGAAATATATGAAAAAAATAAAAGGTCTCAATGAGACCAGAACCTCATATGGGTCCGTCCGGAAACCCTCCTGGTAAGATTCATCCTTTTGGGGTTTTTTGAGGTTTTTCTGCTCAAAACACCCAAACAACCCAATTTTTTGATACCCACCATACACCTACCACCCCAGAGGGCATATTTTGGGCATTTATTTTTGTTTATTTCCCCTCCCCCCCTTTTTACTTATATTTTTTTACGTATTTTTTGGAAGAAAAAAACGTGGCAATGACAGCAGTGAAGTTCACTTTTTTGTCGAGAAACACGGTAAGAATGGGTGCGACGCACACTTGGTGTCGTTTCGAACCCTCTCTCTGATGATTCTTGTTGTCAGGAGATCCTTACCGTAGGGGTCATTGTCGGTGCCCTGCGCGAGCTTCCCCACACAGAGGCCTTTGTTATCTCATTCCCTCGTACTCATACGTATCAGTGCACCCTTCTTTCCATCAATCTCTTTTCGTCTGTGTACTGCTACCCGAGCAACGGTCGTGTCATTTCAGCTAGCGTGTACTCTGACACGGAGGGAACCTGTATTTACTATGGAGTCTCCACATCCAAGGTGACCCGCAAAGCAAAAGTCCCTGGCATTGATCCAGTAGATTTGACAGAGGTCAATGAAACCTTGTCAAGGCGGCATGGCAGGATTAAGAGAAAGAGAGAAGAGATCCAGAAGAACGACAATAAAAGGCTGAAAATCTGATTAAAAAAGCGAAAATATAGCCTCAGACCCCCCAAAAAACCTATTTTCATATCAGAGTAATGGGGGGCATCATCAAAAAAACCCAAAAATACCCAAAAGGATGAATCTTACCAGAGGGGTTTCCGGACGAGTCCATATAGAAAACATCTCTGATATTGGTAGAGATATATTTTCTCATATCATCAGGTCAGGTCTCTAATCCTACACTAAAAAAAAAAAAACAGCTCTGGCCGACAGAACACCGTGCACACCGACAAAAACGCATTCGGGAGGGGGGAAAAAAGGGAAAACAAACCAAAATAACATTCCTTTTCTTTGCCTAAACAACAAGAGAGCTTAGGTTGCATCTCATAACCCCCCTTCCTTTTTAAGGTGTATGTACATATGAAGTACATCTTATTTTTTGACTCCGTTTTTCTCCCCTCTTTTTTTTTTCCTATTTAAAACAGGCTCCACTCTTCTGTGCCACAGAACACAACAAAAAAAAGGATATTTCTCTCTCTCTCTCTCTCCTACCCCTTCTTCCTTCCAAAAAACCTCCAAAAAGGCAGTTCTCTAAGAGAAAAGCACACACAGGTTCGCAAAATTTTGTTATTGAAGAGAGAGAAGAAAAGAGTTATCACTAAATGAGTGCCGATCCTGCTGAAATCCGACCAGGATTGTATTTAGGCAGCAAAATTTCCGCTGAAAATCTGAACACATTGCAGACACATAACATTTGCTCTATTATAAACACTTCAGAAGAGATCCCCTGTTATCACAAAGAGGCTGGAATTGACTACAAATCTCTGCACCTCAAGGATGATGAAGAGGACGATATTGGCGCGCATTTTACACCCTGTACTGAATACATTAAATCCTGCCTCGCTAACGGCAATGCAGTTCTGGTACATTGCCAGGCAGGGATCAGCCGGTCTGCTACTATCATCATTGCGTATTTGATGATGGAAGAAAAAATGACGCTGAAGGAAGCTTTTTTTGATGTTAAAGGGAGAAAAGCGAATATACAGCCAAATGAATACTTCTTCAAGGCGTTGCAGAGGGCCGAGATAGAACTGCGTGGGGAAGAAAAAGGGGGGGAAAGGGGGGAAGCAGAAGAAGGTACCCCCTCCTTCTCAATAGAGGAGTACTACCTTGATGTTCTCTGTGGGATGGGGTTTGCCCGCGAGCGAGCGCAACGGGCCCTGAAGGACGCACAAAATGACTTCAATCTTGCGGTGTCGCTGTGTCTATGATAAAAGGGGGGTTTTCAAATGAAAATACCCCCCTTTTATTTTAAAGCCGAATCTCCATTGAGATTGGAGGAGGGTAAGGGAAAGGGGATGGGGGGGTTGAACTGTATAGCAATGAAAGCTCTCTCTCTCCCCCCTCCCTCTCTCTTTCTCTCTCTGTGCTTTCGACACAAGAGGGTAATGATGTAAAGAGGGGGATGTACGCTGTGGTGTTGTGTTCTATTAACTTCTCTTTTGAGGGTTAAGGATTGCCAAAAAAAAAAAACCAAATGTTTAGGATTTGGCGTTGACGGTCTTGAAAACACTTCCCGGTTCGAGTGCATAAAGATAGCCGCGGGTGTGGTGGAAGGGGTGAGGAGGATGATGTTGTATGCTTTCTTTGCCGATGCTGTGTTGCTGTATCTGTGGACGGTGTATGTGGGAGGGGGGGCTGAGAAGGAAGAGAGAGAGAGAGAGAGAGTGGGGGGGAGGGAGGGCGGCGCGTTCTAGAAGTGGGTAAGTGAGGAGAGTTAGTTCCGGTTCCAGTTGCTTAGGGTTAAAATCTTGTTAGTGTTTGTGTACACTCTTTTGAGATTCTGGCCTCCCCCCTTTTATCGTTATTTGATAATCTTGAAAAACGGGGGAGGGGAACATTACTGCCAACCACTGCGAAGTGGTCTGCAGACGGCACCTTCTTTCCTTCGTTTATGTGTTTCGCCGCTCTTGAAAAGTACTCTATTCCCTCTTCTGGTTTCGTGATTTCTCAACTCTTTGCCTGCAGATGCAACGCGAGCTTCATTTGGGTACAGGAATCCCACAAAAAGCGTTTTTTCAATTTCCCCCGCCGTTCTCCTTCCTTTCTAACTTGAACCAGCAAAGTTTCATCCCTACAGTATCAAAGCCCTATCGCCACCATTGAGACTGATCAGATACCAGTAGGTTGCTGACGGCCTCGAGGTCCTCGAAGGAGTCCAGTACAGGCATACTGCTAACTTTGCCGAAAGTGGAAAAAAGCAAAACGGCGACACCTTTTTTTTTTCCAGGCCAAAAAAAAAAAATTTCCCCCCGTTGAAAGCGGTCGTCGCGCGCTTCGCGCGCGCCTCCCTGCCAACCACAGAGGGTATTATATAGCCCCCCTAGCCTCCACCAAAAAGGTGGTTTTGTGTGAGGCAGTCATTTTTTTCTGTGCGGAAAACTCAGCGAAAAATATTCTCGGCATTTTGTGATGCACGGCCAACCTACACCACCCCAACCCTTCTCTGCGGGAAAGCTTCCCTCCTCTGTGCCTTGGTAGCTTTCAGCCACTGGTGATCCGCAATCCGTAGTGGGTGTCCGCCTTCTTATCAGTAACCTTAGTAAATTTATAAAAGAAATGGTGGCTATGGACTAACCAAAGGTTAGTCGGGTAACCAAAGGTTCCTGGCGAAGCCACGGTACGCAACATTTCAAAAATCGCGCTTAAAATTGCACTATTTTACAGCATGGGAAGGGTGTGATGTAAGCTTGCGCCGCAGGCGCACGGTACGCTACTTTTATGATTTTGCCAGATCCTTTTTCTCAAAAAATGACGGCAGGAAACGGCGTTTTGTCGCGTTGAAAACGCCGTTTTCTCGGGGAACGGCGCTTCGCCAATTTTGAAAACGGCGTTTTTTTAAAAGGCAAAACGGCGAAACGGCACTTAGCAATATGCCTGGTCCAGTACAGGCAATGCGAGTTTTTTTTTTTTGCATTTCGGGTGTTGTACGGTCATGTCTTTGTACACATTCAGTGACTCTCACCGTTGGTGACCCTCTTGGAGATTCGAGCACTTCTTTAATAGGTTCGTCAGTAGGCAAACCTTTCTCCAGTTCTTGCATTATGGTTTGAGGAGGACCATATGTGAGACCCAATACCTGCGTCTTTTTTGATACCCTGCGTCACCACCGAACGGTGCAGCGTTCCTCTAAACTTCTCTTTATTTTTTTACAAGAGTGGTGTTACCGAACAACTGTCAAGGACATGTCAATATGGGCCCTCTCCGGAACACCAAAGAGTATTGCAACCTTCACATCATCCCCTTTCACAGCCCCCTCTCCCCCTCCTCCCCCATTCCAACACAATATGATGGGAGGGGAGTTACGTCGTGCACCTCCACCACCTCCTCCTTCTCATGCAACTGATGGGAGGGTTGCAGAGATTGTACACGATTTGGAGAAGCGTGGGGATGCTGATATCGTGCTGGATGGTGCTCCGGCGCACACCTCACGCAGGCAGGAGCCTCGTAGGGCGCTCCCCCCTGCGACCACACCGCCAGCACCACAACGGCGGCCTGCGAGGAGGGTTATGCAGCTGAAGAGCAATATTTCGCGCACCTTTAAAAATTTTGTTTCAGGGGACAGCACCCCTGACGCAGCGCCTCAAGAACCCACTAGAGTGCACTCCTCCACAGAGGATTTGCAGCAGACATCAACAGACATTGACGCTACCGATGCTGCGTCTGATTCAGAGGATGTATCACCACGTGACGCTGCTGCAGATGATCAATGTGAATCCGACACAATCGACCGCGCCATAGCAAAACAAAGGGAACTGCAGTCTCAACGGGAAAAGGAAAAGGAGAGGGAGAAAGACCCAGAGGCACCTCCATCGACATCGTACACTTCCGCCTGCGAAGAGGATAGCTCTGAGGCGGTTCGGTCCTCCGGCCCTCAAGGATGCTCTCGGAGCTCCTCTGAACAAGAATCCGAAAAGACCATCCCCTCCACAAAGCCCCCCTCCACCCCAGCCTACTCCCCAGGGGGCAGAGAAGAGATCTGCACGGAGCTGGACAATACATCAAGCCCGCCGATTTCCCCTGAATCGGTTGCAGTCAGAGTGGCGGGGGTGCCACCACCACCGGTTGCCCCCGCTTTTGATGAGGCAATTTTTAACACCGTAGTTAGCCCTCTGAAGAGAGAACATACCGAGACAGATAGGCAACACAAGAAGGAGGAGGAGGAGGAGAAGGAGAAGCAGGAGGAGGAGGAGGAACACACCCCAGCGCAAACCCCATCAGAACCAGCCTCGCCTTCGAGATATGCCCATACCGGTCCAACGCACACCCCTCAGGTGGAGGTGGAGGTGGAAGCGGAAAAATTCTTAAAGGTGATCCCTGCAGAGTCTCCGTGTGGCAGATGCAATGCATCAGAGCATGTCGTTACGTGCAAGATGTGTTATGAAAAGGAGGTAGGTGGTTTGCAAGAAGATGCGCGGGCGGAGTGGTTGAACCGGGCTCGGTTGGACTCAAAATATATGCATTTGAGGGAACAATGTCAGAAGCTTACCCACAAATTGACTACAGGAGAATACGAGGTGGACGAATTAGAACAGGACCTTGCGGACGCGAACATTGTTATCAGCAGACAACACAAACGCATTGCTGAGGTTATGTCCGAGCTTGACGAACGCCAGGAACAACACTTTCATACAATCGAGGAGTTTGCAGAAGCAAAGCACCTCCTCAAACAACAACAATCCCGCATTGACGCGCTATTTCACGACTGGAATGAAGAGAAACGCAAAAGACAGTCCGCCGAAGGATGGCTTCATCAACTCCGTGACGAATGCGTTCGTCTTAAGGATTCTATGGAAGAAAGGGATTCGCTGCAAAGAGACTACGAAGAGGAACGGTGCATGCGTCGCCTTCTCCAGGACAAATACAACTCGCTTTGGGAACGGAGTAGTGTCATTGAATCAAGCGAAAGGGACGTTCGGAGACAGTTAGAACGCAAGCATGGGGAAACCGAGGCAATGAGAAGGGCGTGGTATCAACTGAACAATGATCTTGCAAAGTCGCGCGAATCGGTTGCAACACTGCAAAGGTACAACGATCATATCCGTAACAAGCTTATCGACGAAGAGGCAAAGAGTGGAGGAAACGTCCAAGCGGCTATCCAAAGCCTTCAAACAAAGACGGTCGCAGAGCTGACTGACACCGAAGTCGCGTCTGTCTGCGAAAACCTCTCATTAATCACACCCCACACCGTCTCCGTCATATTCGCCAACACAGCGAACCCACTCCAAGACATAAAGAAGCTTATGGCAACTCTGCACCCAGATAAAACGCCGATCCAAGCATGCAAAGAAGGGCTCCAAAAACGTTTTCAAATTCTGAACCATCTCCGATCGGTTGTCCAGCAGAATGCGGAGGCGGGGGTGAGCAGGACCGGTTCCATTTAGAGCTATATAATTTTTTTTTTGGATATTTTGTTTTTTGTTTTGGAATCGGTCAGCGGGAGGTGCGCTAATAACTTCGCTTTTGTTTCTTTTCTAGCCCTAGTTTTTTTTTTTTAAAGTTTTACCCCGATATTGTGAAGACCGTCATGGCGGCTACACTAAAACTGATCAAAATGGAGGGAAAAAAAAGCAGGGGTGGCGAAAAGACAAAAGACAGAGACTGAAACGAGAGGCTATCTGTCTCGTCTTCCTTCTGTTCTTAGATGGCCGAGCATGAGAGGTTGAGGCTCATGGTATCACCTTTAGCTTTATTTCTTTCAAGGTACACGTGCCCTCCAACGCTTATTGTAACATAGAATAGTCCACTCGGGCTTATCTAATCTAAGTTTTGAGTTGAAGCGGGAGGGCATATCTGTATAACCATAAAAGGAGGTACATCCATCTTTGAAGTTGTTTTCCATAAATACTCCTCGAAATGGATGTAGGACTGCCAAGGTGCACCGGTTATTGTACTAAAAGGTACACTGTTCATGAGAGGATTTTGTGGTTCAATGTCTTCTCGATTGAAATGTGTGTGTGTGTGTGTGTGTACGAAAGGTACATTCGTCCTACAAGTTTTCGATTTTTTTTTTGTAATAGAGAACTGCAGGGGGGGAAAAAAAAGGCTCAAATTCACCAATCACAGGGCTGTGTGTGTGGTATTATGGACGTCTCCGTTCTTTGCAACGTTGTGTGGTTCTTTTCATTTTCTCTCCATTTTTTTAAGCTTGCTCTTTTTTTGTTATTTTCCGCATTTTTTTTTTATACCCACACGGAAGTGTATTCCGTGTGTTCAGAAATACAGAAAAAGCTGTTTCCAAATAGAAATAACACAGGTTCCTCATTGTTTAATTGAAATGAAAATGGAAAGACAAAAACTCATGTTCACGCAAAACATTCCCTTCCCCTCCCCTCCCCTTTTCCGGTCAGAAGTCAGATACCAATGACTGGAGTGTGCCCAGACCTTGGTTTCAGATGTAAATCAAAAATCGAAAATGGAAAGGATTCGTAGGGTGCGCCCCATAGTGTTCCGGTCATGTACCAAAGGTACACCGTTCACGAGAGGCTTTTTTTTTCACTGTAACCTACCGGAGTAGGCGTGACGCTGACTACACGGGCTTTGTATTTCAAGCCAAATTTTGCTTCGTCCCTTTTACTGTAGGTGCGCGGTTGTCAGGTCCAGGTGGGTGAGCAAATTGGGTGAACAAAATAGCGGGTAGATAATATTATGTACACCCACCATGGGTGAGGTTAACTCACCTATAAGTGAGCATGTTGCACACCCATGGTAAAAAGCACTACGAGGATAACGTTAATCTGCACCAAACATTTTTTTGTTTTGTTTTTTTGTTTTATTCCCCTCAGGGGATGGGGCGGAATGGTTTACAGATATGATTTGAAAAATCAAGTATGTGGTGTGGTCAAAAAAATCTGTTTTTTTTTTTCCCCCACCATCCAAAAAAAAAGTAACCAAGGTCAGATTAATCCGTTTTTCTTTTCACGTATCATAATCAACTCTCCCTTTTTTTTGTGGATAATTAATTGGTGCCTGCGTCCACAGAGGTGTTAGCACTTTTCAATTTCCATTTCCATTTCCATTTCTGTTTTGGGGGGTTTTTTTTTTTCATGACGTCGGGAGTATATGAATGTATTTCATTCCTTTTTTCATTCTATTTTTTAAAATAATGTACGTTTCCTCACTGCTTCGTAGAGGGGGCATCCAGTAACTGGTCATTCTGGTAACGCTGTCTCTGTAGCCTCAGGTGGCGTTGTGTGTTCTGAGTTTTTCCAACCTTTTCCTTTTCAAAACAAAACATATGGGGTGGAAAAAAAAAAACCTGTCTTATTTGTCTGCAGTGCCCTGCGTCTGCCGATGAACGGTTGAGGCGTTTTGCACTTTCAACTTCTTTTTATCTCTCGTCCCTTACTCCCCTTTCCCCACCTTGAATGTACCCCCATCCTTGTACCCCCGTTTCTCAAAATACAAAAAAAACCATCCCCCAACCCTATTATAAACAATGTTTTCCCGTCTGTCTTATGTAACAAAAAAAAGGAACCTATTCACCCTATTTTCCTTTCTCGTTGTAAGTCATTTCTCTCCCCCCCTCCGCCTTCATTGCACCACTCCCACAATAGAAAACACACAAACCACGAATGGAACTCAACATTGAGGGCTTTGATGGTATGACGTACGTCGTCGATGTGGATGTGGATGACACAGCGAAGCACCTGCGGCGGAAGGTGGCAACTGCAGCGGGGTTTGCTGAAGACAGCTTTGGCATGAGATTCGGAGGGAACGACGAAGGAGAGGATCAACATCACAGCGCTGAGTGATGGGGATACAGTCGTTCTGACGCAGACGAAGAAGCAAGCATCCATTGTGGGTCTTCGTGCATTGGGTGAAACAGACCTCACACCAAAGAGACTTGCGAGTGTGAAAGACCCCAAGGTGGTTCAGTTGTTTCTGCAGGCAGAAGTTGTAACTGCGACACCGAAAAGCCTTCTGGCAAGCACAACGTTACGTAGCCTTGATCTGAGTACCCCGTTGGCCATAACTGCGGTTGGTGACTGCTTCCTGTTTCAGTGTTCATCATTGAAATCAGTTGACTTGTCTGGGTTGAGCAACGTCACCCACATAGGCGAGCAGTTCCTGGACGGTTGTGGGGCGTTGGAAACAATCGACCTCTCAGGACTCAGCAACGTTACGCATGTTGGGGACAACTTCTTATCAAGTTGCACGTCGTTAACCTCAATCGACTTTGCAGGCTTGGACAGTGTTACAAGCCTTGGGAAGTACTTCTTATCAGGTTGCACGTCGTTGACCTCAATCGACTTTGCAGCATTGGACAGTGTTACAAGCCTTGGGTGGTACTTCTTATTTAATTGCACGTCGTTGACCTCAATCGACTTTGCAGGATTGGACAGTGTCACAAGCTGCCTTGGGTACGCCTTCTTATCAGGTTGCACGTCGTTAACTTCAATCGACTTTGCAGGCTTGGGTAATGTCCCAAGCCCTGGGAACTCCTTCTTATCAAATTGCACGTCGTTGACCTCAATCGACTTTGCAGGCTTGGACAGTGTCACAAGCCTTGGGGACGGCTTCTTATATGGTTGCACGTCGTTGGCCTCAATCGATTTTGCAGCATTGGGCAATGTCACAAGCCTTGGGTGGGAGTTCTTATATAATTGCACGTCGTTGACCTCAATCGACTTTGCAGGCTTGGACAGTGTTACAAGCCTTGGGTACGCCTTCTTATCAGGTTGCACGTCGTTGGACTCAATCGACTTTGCAGGCTTGGACAGTGTCACAAGCCTTGGGGACAACTTCTTATCAGGTTGCACGTCGTTGACCTCAATCGACTTTGCAGCATTGGACAGAGTCACAAGCATTGGGTGGTACTTTCTTGAAGGTTGCATTTCTTTAAAAACATACAACTTTCCAGCATGGATTTATCTGTCTAGTGCAGATAGAAGTAGAATAGAAGCGTTAGAAGCGTCTGTGAGGCACTGCCATAATCGACCGCCCACATAAGCTGTCCGGTGGGGGGATTTTTTTTTGGGGGGGAGGAAAGCCACACCTTACATGATAGTGTGATTAGAAACCGATACTAAGAAGCCAACGTTCAGATTATTTTTTTTTGATACCACATTTATTACCTTTTGATTCGTTACTTTTTTATGCCACACAGATCTTTTGACAAATCTGTAGGCGTTTCAACAAAAAATAGTACTGCGTTATTTTAGCTATTTTAACTTTTCAAAAAAGAACCTATTGCAAGCTCGAAATTGTATTCCCCCCTACTTCTTGTCTAGCTACCCTTTTCTTCCTATCAAAACAAACCCGTAATAAAGGCTTTTAGAGATCATCTGAACGTTTCTCACTTCTCTCTTTTTAGCCTTTCAAAAAATGCAGATATCAGTGCGTGCCTTTATGAGGCTTAGTGGCCCTGTTGTGAAGGGAGGATCTGTGGTGCAGTTTACGGTGCAACCAGAGGAGACGGTGGAGGAGTTGAAGGAGCGGGTGGTGAACCGTTGTGGGGAGTCGAGAGGGGGGTCCGGGGACTGTTTGTATCGCAAGACGAAGCCGATGGAGTTGGGTGCGACCCTTGAGGCCTGTGGCGTGGTGGAAGGGGATGAGCTCTATCTCACGTCTGCGACACCCATGGAAATATTCATAAAAGACCTGACCGGAGACACGCTCACGATGCAGGTTCACTACCTCTGTAGCATTGCTGATGTGAAGGACGCCATCGCCCCGCACTATCACACCCCCCCAGAGCAGCTCCGTCTTGTCTTTGCGGGGAAGGAGCTGCAGGACGTCCGCAACCTCAACAACTACTCTATACAAAAGGAGTCGACCCTTCATGTAATCAACCGAAAAGACATGAAGAGGGAGATTTGACCTTGCTTTGGGAAATGGTTGGAGCAAAGTTTGTTTTTGACCTGCAGAGATGTTCAGAACGTTGCGTTCGAAGAAAAGGTGCGAAAATATTGCGATTCGAATGTGTTTATTATAAATGTTGTGGAAGGGTGTGATGGGCTAACCTGAGTATATAAGGGGATTTTGCTGCCTTCAGGTGCACCCCCACAGATGAAAAATACCAGAAAATGAAATTTTTGCTTCATTTTTTTTTTTTCAAAATAAACCCCCCCCCCGCAGAGGCAGGCAGTACAGCCCGCGTTATGATTCTATTCGTGTATGAGGTTGAGTGCTTCTCATCTCTTCTCTCTCAGGGGAGGGGGGTATTTTTTGTTGCCCCGGTTACAGCCGGTCATGAACCAAAGGTACACTGTTCACGAGAGGGCTTTTGTATTTCAAATCAGCTTTTTTGTTGTTGATTTATACCTTCAAGCGTAGCTTAAAGGAGAAATAATTCCTCAGATACGGTCGTCAATCACCCCCTCCAAGGGTAATTGTGCAATCAACGAAAAAAGTCTTTCCTTTTACCTATAAGAGGAGTTGCCATTTTTTGGTGCCTACATCCTAGAGGCGTTTGCACTGTCAACTTCACTTTTTTTTGGCGTCGAAATAATGGTATTTTTTTTAATTCCATTTTTTTAAGTCGTAGCCAACGAGATCTCTGCAACCGATGGTTGCAATATTTTTTTTCCCCCTTCCCGTGTCTGTTATCTACCACCACAGATGCGTCTCTCTAGCGTCTTCTTGCCTTCTCATTTTTTTTTTTTTTTTCTGTTGTTTCTTTCTTTTTGAGGAAAAAAAAGGGGAAAAAAAAATGCTCTCAAATGGAGATATTTCCTTTATTTGTTCACCCCTCCGGTACACTGGTTGATTGTACCAAGATACACTGTCACAAGAGGGCTGTTGTGTTTCAAGTCAATCTTTTCAGAGAGAATCTTTTTTGAGTACAGAACCTCTAGGAGGAGTGTCAATGAAAAAAACTAAACAACTAAAAAGAACGCAACAAAAATGCTCCCAATTGTCTCATATTTTTTTTTACATCCCTATTTCCCCTCAAGGAAACTGAAGGTGTTTATACACCCCATCAGTTTTAGTTTCTAGGCTGATTGACGCTGACCTTGGTCGGGTGGTGATCCAGGGTGATTGGTTTAAATTGGTGGTAAAAACCGGAAAAAAACGGGCCTGCCAGGCTCACTTCAATCAGCCTAGTTTCACCGTCCCACGCCGACCCACATTTTTGTCGATTACTAGTGATAAGAGTTAGAGGCCCGTTCAAACCTGCTGCCAAACTTGGTAGTAGGACGTCAGGTCGTATTCGCGGCACCTACCTTGTCAAATTCCCCCCCATCCAGGATACACTGTTACACCTTTTACCTAATCCATACGAAACCACCACCTTCCTTCCCCCTACACCCCATTCCGATTAGCCCCAACACAATGCCTGCAATACACTCATTCACATTTACACCAAACTGACGGGTAGGGGGTGAGGGGTCCCTTATTTCTTCAGTGCCCTGCGTCCCAGAGGCGTTTTGCACTATCAACTTCACTTTCTTTTTTGAATACTCTGAAGGGAAAAATTAACCACCTCCGCTCTGTGAGGCTTAGGTTCATCTTATAAATTCTTTTCTTTCTCTTTGCCCTTTTTTTGAGGCGACGACACAAGCTTACATAAAACGTTATATTTTGTGCTTCCGGGCGCAGCATTGTAAGTCAAATCGGGGATCTCTGCTTCAGAACTAATAGCTCCCCTTTTGATCATGGAGGAGACGACCATTCTGGAAGGGATGTTGTTACGTGAGCCGTCACCATCACCACCACTGTCACCAACTACAGTGTCAGAGGGGAGTGAGAGTACGGTGGTAGAATGTCTTGAAAATAAGGACGAAAATGGGGACAACGCTGGCTGGGACTGCAGCAGCATTTCTGTCGAAAGTGAAGAAGGGCCTGGTATAGGGGAGTGCGCAGAGCTGCTGTGCATGCAGCACCAGCAGATGGCGGTGTACTATATTATCACCTACTTTGAGCTGTACTCGAGAGAACGGGTGTTGAGGATGCACCATTTGTACCGTGCCTTGGTGCTGCTTGGGCGGAATGAAGTTACCCTACGTCTTCGCATTGAGTTGGGTGCACTATCCACCCTTGCAGCCGTCCCCGCTGTTACAGAGGCATTCACAGTGCACTGTCGCCAGGTGGATCTTCTCAATGGAGAGTCAAGTAGTAGTAACACAGCAGCATACCACCCACACTACCCCCGCCTTCTCGCCTACGCAATGCTATTCACGCTTTGCAACCTTGCGCTTTGTATAACCGCCATCCAGGCATTTTGAAACCTAAAAAAAAAAAGATACCCTCTCTTGTACCGTTATTGGAGTGGGGGTGGGGGTGGGGGTTGCGGCAGATTGCAACAGTGCTGCTGTAGGGGGGAGGTCGAGGTGGTGGGTGGGGAAAAGCAGGTTTTCTCATCGGGCTTGACAGACCGTGGTTGTTCATCGGAGGTGGATTGGCTGGGGTGGGGGTGGGGTGGGGGTGGGGTGGGGGATGGTGTTTTGCAGTTCTTTGTTGCTGTGACCCATTCCCACTCTTCAAGACGTTCTGGGTGGTGAGAAAATGTCGCCACGTGAGGGAATGATGTTTTGTTACCACGCACCACTCACATCCCACCCTAAGCATCACGACCGAGCTGCGTTGTCGCACTCTGTGTTATGTTTTTGCACACATTGTACAAAAAACCAGCGTTGTGAAGGCGACACAATTGTGACGGACTGAGCTGACCAAGCAAGGTGAGGATTTGGGTCTCATCTTAAGCCTTACACAGCTTTGGGGTATGGACGCACGGTTATTGAGGTTAAATGGGGTGGGGGGGTATGTTTGAAGGCAATAGTAGTATATCTTCTGTCTGATTCTGAGGGGTGATAATGTACCAGAATTGACAACACGTTTTGGGTTCATAGCTTGGGGTACACGGAGAGCCGGATTAGTAGGTGGATGCAAACACTGACCCTGCCCCCCCTTCAAAACTGACTGTCAATATCCTGACAGCCTGTGTCTTGATGGATGAGGTGTGTGGGAACTGTTGCAGAGCGTTGCTTCACGAGTTGTCTTAGGCAACCTAGCCTCGGGGAGGGTTCAGTGGGATGGGGGATGGAGTGGGAGAGGATGTGAGGGAGATCCTTTTCCAGCATGACCCCTGACTTCAGCAGCGCACACAAGGTGTAGGGCGGGCAACACTACCTTATCAGTGCACACCGAATAGAAGAGGTGCCAAACCCTGCAGTATAGTTCTGATAAGGCAAGGGTGACAGCCATCTTACCAACCCTTTTTCTCTTAGCGGCGGGGAAGGGGAAGGGGAGGAGGGGGGAGACGAGAGATGCAAAGGAGGTGGTGGTGGTGGATTGGCCCTTCTCTTTGAAGGCGTGCCTGGCTCCTTCTACTGCAAAAACACATACATACCGCGTTCTCTGCGTACACTCTGTGTTCGTACAGTGGTCCTACCCTCTAGGGATAGGGTGTTTGTGTTGTTTGTTGTCAATTATGAGCAATTCTGTGGACCCCTTGGTGCGGGAAGGTAGGCTTACACCCTTCCTTCTGCACCTCTCTCCATAGTGTTTGATTTGGCCGTGCTTTTTTCACACTTCGATCTTTTTTCTTTCAAAATAACCCCTTGCTTGGTGTTCTCGAAAGGTAAAGAGGAGTGTTTTTGGACATTTTGACTGTCCAAGAGAGTACCCCATCTGCTGGTCCGCTACGGTACTGCGATGTTATGATATGGGGTGGGGGTGGGCAGGGCAACATAGTGGGGGAGGGGGGAAGAGGGAGAACTGCGTTCTTGGTCATGCCACGGTCGTCTTATTTGGGGTGGGGCGTAGGCTATAGCTGTACCGTGTTTTGAGCTGTAGGGAGCGTAAGGGGAAAAGCTTGCTCGATGCATGATCTTTCAGTACCGATCCTCGTGAAAGCATGGCCTAACGATCCTTTGGTCTCGCTTCTGTTCAAGGGATGAAGCATGGGGTGACTTAAGCAGAGGGAGGGCGAAGGTTCATCTTATACGAAACCATTCTTCTCTCTTTTTTGTGATTTGGCTCAAGGACACTTTCATGCCTCTGTCTTGGTCGTAGTGCATACCAAATATCACCTATCAGAATATGAGTTATGAATACTCTTCCGCGCAGGGGTTTATTGTATGTAAGAGGCAGTCGTATGAGGCTGTTGGGGTTGGGCTTAGAGGGGGAGAAATGGCATTGTTTTGGGTAATCGGGTGGGGAGAGATTTGGGGAAGAGAGATCGTTGCAACTCTGGTGGTTTGGGTGAACCCCTTTGATGTTGTGCTCATTGAGGATGGGAGACGTCTGGGTAGAGGGGTGGTGTCTTGCTACGCTGATGTGGTCCTCTGATGCTGTGGGGGCCAAGGATGGGAGGCCAAAGAGATGCCCTCGTGTTGTGCCAGGTTGACTCTGGGATGGAGGGCGTTCTAATGTTCTTAGGAGCGAGGAGGGTTCAAACACACATAGCTTTCTCCTGTGAAGAATGAAAGTCTCATTCTGGAGAGGGGCACCTCGTGTGTTACAACTTTCTTCTTTATCTTTACGTGGCCTTGAAAAATGTCGTCTCCGCAACACTCATATGTCTATCGGTATCAGTTGTCCCCGTAGACCAAAGTGTTGAGCATTATGTTTGTTCTGTTGTTGTGTAATGCGACTTCTTTCTTAGGAAGCATCTGGCTTGGTATTAAGGGTTTTGCCAAAGGGGTTTATTTTCTTCTCATTTAAGTGAAGTGTGGAGAGTTTTGGGTCTATGCTTGAGGTTCGCTCGATTGGGGGTAATGTGTCTGGATTCGCAAAAAAAAACGAATCAGTACTGGTCTTCTCACCTCCCTCCCCCACCACTTCTCTCCTAGGGTGAGGCCTTTGGCACATTGGGTTTGACGATACACATTTAGCACCTCCCCCCTTTTTGTACACAGTTTTTTTTTTTTTTTTTTTTTTTTTGCTTCGATGAAGCGATCTGTGCAAGAGCTTGGGTTTGTCCCCAAGAAGCCGGTGGGGATTGCATGCACTGCGAGCGACCGGAGCCGGGAGAGGGTGGTGCTGTGCAGAACGAATGGGAGTATTGAGGCGTGGTCGGCGAACGGGGTGCGGCCGTATGTGGCGCGCACGCAGTGCACGCCTGCGGTGAAGGAGATGACGTTCAGGGCGGTTGCGTTTCTCGATGCAACACGATTTGTGATAGGCACACTAGGGGGACAGCTCTTGATTTACAGATACGCGACACTTGAGCTTCTCGAGGTGGTAGCATCGTTGGGAGGACCGGTCTGGTCTCTCGATGTCGACCACGCAAGCGAAACTGTTGCGATTGCCTGCGAAGACGCGCGTGCACGGTTCTTCCACATCGTGCCTGAATCGGAGCGCGTTGGCGCTGCCGACTCTCTTGTCCTCATCCCCAGGGCCAGCACCATGGTGCGTCCAGACTCGGGCCGTCTCTTGAGTATTAAGTTTTCAACAGACGGTTCAAAGGTGTACACCTCAGATGACACCGGGCATGTGATGTGCTCGCAGTGGCGTGATGGCAGCACCCAATGGGAGACCGATGTGACAACAGTGCTGCAGACGCTGGCCTCGCAGAAGCATGTCAAGGCTGTGCCCAAGGTGCCTGCCGTCGTGTGGACGCTGCTTGAGATGGAGGGGTACATCATTTGCGGGACCTCGACAGGCGAAGTGAAGTTCCTCGATCCACACACCGGTGTGCTCCTGCAGTCGATCAAAACGCACAAGGCTGATGTGCTTACTACAGCTCTCGTCGACACAACAGTGTTCGTGACCGGTGTCGACAACATCCTCACGACCCTCAACGTCTGGGAGGGCGAGTGGGTCAAATCCGAGGGACGTCATTGGGGTGTGTCCGACTGCACAACCCTGCTTGCACTGAAGGAGGGTGTTCTGCTGACAGGGCATCTTGATGGATGTTTGTATGCGTGTGAAACACGGAAGGTATGTTCGGGAGGTCGTCTTGTTATGTTTAGTATCTAATGAAATTTCTGGTCGTTTTGCACTCTGTTGAGCCCTCTCGTGGCCATCTTATTCAACCGTTCCTTTCCACACAGATGTTCCCCGCCAAGGTCGCAACGTCGCGAGCATCTCTCTTCCACTACTACCAGCCCGCCTTCAACCACACCTTCCCTTACTACAAACTCGCCGCCTCTGCCTCCTCACGTGCAGTCAAGAAGCGCGAGAAGAGAACGAAGCTGGACGAGGAGGTGCAGCGCCGCATGATCGCCTGCGTCGACGACTTCTCCGTCACGCTGCACTGCATGCCAAAGAGCCTCAACGCAACACGCGAACGGGCCGAAGAAGAACGCGAAATTGTTACGGAGCTGCGGTACGAGGTGACGGGGCGGTTTGGGGTGCAGGCATTTGATATGGACCCTTTGGGGCGGGGGTTTGTCTTCAGCACTGCGGAGCGCACCTGTGTGGTGCGCATTGAGTATGACGGTGTGACAGGCAAGACTGCGGCGGTGTCGGTGCTGCCGCTGTGGGAGTCGCGGGAGATGACGCTGCCTGCAGCGACGTCGTTGAAGCTGCACCCACGCTCGGGTGCGTTGGTGCTCTGCCACAGTGGTGGTGTGTGTGTCGTGCGTGATGTGTTCTCCCCTGCTGACGTGCCTGCAGCACGCGCCGCGCAGGTGACAGCACTCAGCAACGCACCGCACAGTGCATCTGGTGTCGGCATCTCACAGTGTGGTACATGTGTTGTCTTCGCCGCACGCGCCGCAGGCGGTGCAGAAGGCCTCCTCACTGCCTTCAAACTCTTCACAGAAGCAACCACAGCACCCCAAAAGGCAGGCAAGCGCAAGAGGGACGACGACACAGCACCAACAACCCTCACACTCTGTGCGTCCCCAGTGCAGCTTCTCATCAAGACAACGCGGAAGCCGGTTGCGGATGTGACCGCGTGTGTAGTGGTATGCCTCTTGCAGCCTATAGGCGTCTTAGGTTCTTATCAAACACACCTTTTTTTGAAGTTTTGGGGGTTGCCAAAAAGGTGGGTGCTGGTCAGCTACCTTTTTTTAAAAGACAGAAAATGTTCCCCTTTTTTAGTTTCTTTTTACTATAAAAAGGCCCCTTTTTTTTCACTGTACTATTCTGCGACTTTAACCGTTCAAAACCCTTTTCTTTCTCTCCCACAGAACGGCTTGCCCGCTGCGTTTGTGGTGCTCGTAGACGGGTCCGTGGCGGCGTTCGAACTCGCAAGCGGGAAGCAGGTCTTCGGGACATCAAACATGCCACACCTCTCGAAGGGTTTGGCGGCACCAAACAGGTGCGATGGATCTGGAGACCAGGTGCTGCTGTGGAATTCTGTGTATGCATTAATAAACTTATTTTTCCTCCCCCCCTTTTTTTATGTACAAAAAACAAAAGCCAAATCAATACAGAGAGAACCAGCCAATTTTTCAACATACAAACGATCTTTCGATCCCCCTTTTTTTATGTACACTGTCACAAAGAGCGCTTTGTATTTCAGATCATCCAAATTTTTTTTGCGTTCTGGGAGAGGGTCGCTTTGTATTTCATCGCACAAAATTGCCCAAATAGCAACACTGCTGAGACAGCGAAGAGAAATAGTAACTTCTTGGCGTTATGGGGTTTGCAATGGAGTGATACCTCACTCTTTTCTCCCTCCCCCCGGAGATCTGATATCGATTTCCCTCACGATAATATACACTCAATCTTTCTTAACTTCATTTGTCTTTTCTTTTTTTTCTTTCCAACGCAGGTGGTACACGGTGCTGAACATTGGTGGGCCTGGGTACACGGAGTGCAAGAGTATTGAGTCCTCATCGCTGAAGGCAGAGAGAAGGGGCCCTGCAAAGACCATGCTTGCAGTGAAGCGGGCACCCCTGCAAGGAGGGCACATCATGAACGGAGGGCAGACCCTGCTTCTCGCTGCGTGCTCGCAGGAGCAGTATTTCAGCTATGCGCCATCGTGTTTCTGGAGAAAACAGTACGCAACCTGATTTTTTTCTTTTTCTCTATTTTGTTCCCCCCTCAAAAACCCTTCATTTTGGGTGCCATTTTTTTTTGTCACCTTTCTTCGCTTTTTGTTTCCGGTTCGATTCCCCATCTTTTTTCAAAATCAAAAAAAAAAATCACAAAAAACAAAAAACAAAATCAGCAAAGGTATCCGTTTTGTCAAGAAAAAAAGCAATGCAAAAAAAAAAAAAAAGTTTTTCAAAAAAAAGAGAAGACAAGAATCAGAGGTTCGGACTCCACTGGGATTGGGGGGATAGTGGGGGTGGTGGGTAGGGGAGATTTGAAAGGTTCATGTATAAGGGGGGGTATATTCTAAAGGGGGTATATTCTCCCTCATTCATTCTTTCTTTTTCTCTCTATCCATCTCTCCTTTTTTCTCCGTCATAACGAAAAAGGAAGAAGAAAAAAGAGTGCACGCATGAAAACTCATACATGATATACCCTCCCCCCTCTTGTATCTGCCCCTCACCCCACTTCTCTCCACACATTTTTTAAGGTGTGACTTTAGACCCTTCTTCACCGGCTGTCTGTGCCATCTGGAGGGTGCATCACCATGACCGAGATTTACTGCCATAATATCCCCCATTTCTTTGGCCGTAAAAAAAGGCTGGGGTATAAAGAGGTCACGCGATTCGCCGAGCGGTTGTGAACCGCCTTCATTCTCTTACGGTACGGAACACCTACGTACCACCCTTTGCATGAGCTCGATTGAGATGCGTTTTAGCACGTTTCAACTACTCTTTTTTAGTCTGCGTCCGATGAACGGTGAGGCGTTTGCACTTTTAACTTCTCTTTTTTTTCTATATATAAGGTGACTAAGTACGAGAGGCTTAGGATCATCTTATAAACTTTTCTTTTTCCCCCCAAACACACAGCAGAATACACAGAGGGTAAAAGCACGGTTGATATTCTCCCTCTTTTTCTTTTTCTTTTTTCTTTTTCTTTCAATGACAGCAAAACGCCCCCCACCAGAGCTGAAAGGGGAAGAGGAAGCGCCTCGCCTGCAGCTCTGGATGTCTGGGAAACGTGCGGAGGGGGTGGTGATACGTCGAGGTGAGGAGGATGTGGGGCTTTCTTTGAGTCAAAGCACGCAGTACTCGGTGTTGGCTAGCCGTGACGGATGGCTAAAGCTGCGAGACGAGCTGAGTGGAGAGATCTTCTATTTGAATGCCCTTAGCAGGAAGACCGCTTGGAGTGCCCGCAAGACGCCGTTCTGCAATGACACAAATGATGCAGACGCACCTTCCCTGCGTGACACAAGAATGCAATATTTTAAATCACTGCTCCGCAAAAATCGCCTCCCAAAAGAAACCCCACCCACCTCCGACACCGAAGACCCGAACGTCACCCCTGGGGAGGTTCTGCCAAGCCAATCTGGGTTTGGGTCTGCTCTCCCCACTTCCGCGCCTATCAGCTCTCCGGGAAGCCCGCGTGCACCCCAGGATGCTTCTGGTGTGATCGGCGCAACCAGCGAAGCGGCGAGTTTCAGACAACACCTCAGCCTCTTTTGTCCGTACACAGGCAATGCTTATACGACAGCAATGTTCCGGCAGGGGTTGGTAAGAAGGAAGGAGGCGGTTGCCGGGCTGCTTGCAGAGCATGGAATAGATCTGCGTGACGTTCCACTCCACGAACCGGATGTCTCCTGCGAGCAAAGGGATGTGTACAACCGCTCGAGCCGAGCCTGTTTCCATGCAATGATGGAGGCCGCCCTAGCGGCGGTCCGAGAGATCGAAGGTGAGTTTGCGGTGCACAGATTGGATGCTGCGCTGCAGGATCTGTTTGAAGGGTTGACCGATGCACCACCAGACCACCACACCCCCTTCACCCCAAGCCACCACGGTGACGACACCAACAGTGTCTCCGGCAGCACCATCTTCCCGCAGCCGGGTGACTACGTCTTCCTCTGCAACCCGTCGCTCTCGGGCATGCCAGAGCGTGCGTACGCACCCCCAGGTGAGGTCACCGCGGTGTACCCTCTTACAGGATACTGCATGGTAGCCTGGGAGGAAGGACTCTCCGTGTCGCATAAATTCCCAGAAGAAATTATTCTTGCGTGAAAAAAAGGGGGGAGATAAGATAACGGGGTTATGGGGAGAAGGGAGGGGGTCATATGCTTTCACAGACGACTCAGAGGACTACTAGTAGATCTACTAGTCCAAATGACCAGTCTTTTACGACTAGTTTTACACCAGGAACACTACTAATTTAGCAACTGGTCGTTATGACCAGTAGTTCCACTAGTCCCTTTGATCCTCCATGGTAGCTTGACCACTTTTTTCAAATTCTTAAAGTCCAAACTTTCTGAGGTGAAAGAGACCTTGGTATAGGCACCCCAAAACCAACCCAAAAAAAATGGTCTTAAAATCACCTTTTTTTTGAAAAAATGTGTTGGTACCCCCCCTCATACCTCATATCTCATTATTTTAGGGCACTCCTCCCATACGAGAGAAAAATATGAGGGGGTGTAATGTATCCGGTAGATCTGTTCATATTTATTTTTTTTTCTCTTTGTGTCCATTTTTTTTTGAAAAAAAAAAGTTATTTCCTCCTCCCCCTTTTTTTATGAATTTTTGCCCATATCAGATGCAAACCACGAAATGGATTGTAGGACTGCATGGTTGGGGGTGTCCACCCCCCCCCCCCCCCCCCACAAAGACACCCTGTTAATTCACGAGAGGGCTGTTGCATTTCAACTCCTACCTTTTTTTTCTCTTTCTATTGTCTTCTCTTTTCTCTTATCGCTAAAGGGTACACAAAAATAGATTCTCTCTGAATGGGGAAAAAACGTGCTTTTGATGAGGCTATAGAGGGGGCGATTAGCGGCATCCGTGATGGGGATGAAGGGGTGGTCAAACGAGAGGTTGCGCTGAGTGACGTTGCCGCAGTGCTCTCTGGGGAACGTCTTTTAGCCTACCGGGAGTTAGCTTGGGTGGCTGAGGCGGGGGGGTTGGGGGAAGGGATGCTGGAGAGGGCAGGGGATTTCTTTAAAATTCCGGCCGATGTGAGGAAGTCGGTCGGGGTGGCGGTAGCAGCATGTAGTCTAGCAAGGAGGGTACGAGAGAGGGACATATGCCGACGAAGAGACACTACTGCGGAAAGTCATGCCTCAACACCCCCCACATCCCCTACACTTCCTGCAACGCTCCGTCTCCGCGCTGCAGAGCAGGTGGAGACGATTGCCTCTGAATCCGACCTCCTCACAGCCCAGCTCGCCACACCGCTAGGAGCAGCGCAGCGTGCCTCCGTTCTCCTTGCGTTGCGCAAAAGAAACGCTCAGTTACAACACCTTTCAACCGAACTCTCAGAAAAGAGTAGAAATGAGTGAAGGGGAGGAGGGGGGTGTGAAGAGAGAGAGAGAGCGGGGCCTAGCACAACGCTCTGGAAAAAAGGAAAAAAAAAAAAAGGTCCTCCATATCTAAGTGCATTATGCATTCGGGTGGCATGATTATGGCGACATGAGTACAGATTGAGTGCAGGATCCTGTACTAGCAGGTGATTGTCGACACAACAAAAATCGTGCTATATCCCGTCATAAACACTATATTTTCTCTTTGGTAAATACAAAAAACAAAAATCACACCTACCCCAACAGTTAGCCCCTTCCCACACACATCCCCCCCCCTTTTTTTTTTCTTCTTCCGACCCCCCCCCTTCTTATTCGTGAACTTCTCGTTTACCCGGTTTTTCCGTTGTTCTGTTCGCCCTAGTTCTTTTTTTTTTTACAACCCACACCCCCACCACCACCACCTAGTACACCTGCGTTTGCTTTTGTAAGATATCCTTTTTTTGACTTTTTTTTTTTTTTTTTTTTTTAGGTGTCCATTTTTTTCTCCCCCCTTTTTTCGCTCTCTCCCTCTCTTTCTCTTTCTCTCTTCTGCTTATATCACTATCCTTCCATTACTTTCTTCGTTTTCTTCCTCCTTCTCCTCCAGCCTTCTTCTAAAAAAACTTCCCCTTTAATTATTTGGGGGAGTCGAAGAAGGAAGGATGGCAAGAATGGAGAGCGCGATTGATTTGGGAGCGGTGCAGGCGAGGTTCCCGGAGATGGAGAGAAAGGTGGTGGAAGGGGTGTGCAGTGGAAGAGCGCAGGTCACTGCGCGGGAGGTATACATTCTGTTGTGCTTGGAGGAAGGGAGGGAGCATCCGGATGCGTTGTTGGGGATAGAGGATAAGAAGAGGGATGGTTCAGAGACGTTTTCGGAGTTTCCAAGCAATCCTAGCGCGGCAGCAGCGCTGCAGCAACAACAACGTCGCAGCTCTCCAGCCCGCTCCCCTCAATCCCGCTACGACGGCAGCAACGACTACACACCACGTCTCCTCCCCTCCTGCGATTGGTGCGGCCGTCAAATGAACGCCGACTACCTGGCCTCGCACCTCATAAACGAACACCGATTAGACCAAGACAAATTCTCGCGCCTCAAAAAAGAAATGTCACAGCTCCGCCAGAACAACCACCTCAGTGGTGGACAGGCGCCGGTTGATCAGGAAATTTCAAATGGGTGGGGCGAAATCATTTTGAAGGTTGTTGTCCCGGTTATGGAGTCTGCACAGTCGTTTTCGACACGGATAGAGGTGATTAAATCTTTGGAGATTTTGATACGGTCTTGCCCTGCATTTCCTAAGGCAAAGGTCTACCTTTTTGGCTCATCTGTTACAGGGCTTGCCGTGCAGGACTCTGATACGGATGTTGCCGTGGACCTCTTTGGCCTCGCACAGTCGGGTGTGTTCGAACCGCCTGCAGAGGAGAAGAGGCATCTAGATGACATCTACAACCACCTCTCCTCCGCACGCCACCCCTTCATCATCTCTAATGGAGACCCTATGGGCCCTGACGTCGGTCTCAAGAAAATTCTTCGTACACGTGTCCCGATTATCGGGAACAGCCCTTCTGCTGAATCGGAAGCAGCAAAACGCAATCCCAGTGTAATGGTGCGCTTCACATCAAACCTTCCAGATCTTCGTCAAAGAGAGCAGGAGGCGAGACAAAGTCTTCTGCAATGTGGTATTCATGAAGATCAAGCGACGGTGTGTACAGAGTCTTCTGGGCCGGTTTTGATTAAGTTTCAGGCGGAGAGTGAATGCGTACGATTCATTTGTCAATGCAGTCAGGCGAGTGTTTTAAACACCAGCTCTCCACCAGCAGTGTACTGTACTCGATGGGATATGTCGGCCAGGTTGTATGGTGTGCGCAACAGCCAGCTGCTCCGCATCTACCTCAGCGAACCGCACCTCCGCGTCGCTGCCGCTGCAGTAAAGATTTGGTCAAAAAAGATCAAAATCAACGACCCCAGAGTAGGCCTGCTCAGCTCCTACGCCGTGGCGCTGATGTTCGTTTACTACCTCATCCGCAAGGGGAAGGTGGCATTTGTCAACCCAGAGTCAATTAATATGATGGAGTGCCCCCCATTTTCCGCCTTTTTAGGCAATCCACAACCAGAGAGAGACCAAAAGGCGCAGTTTGCGGAGAAGGTAGGGGCCGTGTTTGTAGGGTTTATTGCGTTTTACTGCTTTGAGTTTGATTGGGAGACGGAGGTGATATCGTTGTCGCAGCCTCAGGTTGTCAAGAAGAGTGAGGTTGGGTGGACTGCGTCGAAGCAGATTCTTGTTGACCGTGGCAACTCTGTGCGCTACCATCTGTGCATTCAAGATCCTTATGAGCGGGCCGACCGCTCCCCCTTCGGGGACGACGTCGCAGGCATGCTCAACGTCACCAGAAAAATCACAGAATACCGCTGTCTCGAGGTGCACCAAAAATTCATCAAAACCTTCAATATCATCAGCTCGCAACGCTTTGAAGTGGACAAACTCTTCTAAAAATAATTTTTTTTGTTTGGGTTACATTTAGTGCACCCTAGTTAGTATATGAAACTTTTTTTTGAGTTTGAATCCAATAAAAAGCAACAACCTTAGCTGTCGAAGAATGAGGTGACCCTCTCATATAGGAGAGTGAACTTCCCCTTCCGTGGTGGGCAAAGATGGGAGAGAGAGAGAGAGAGAGAGAGAGTTAAGCAAAAATAGTGGGGAGTGGGGTTTGGTCTGTTCTATGTCTTGTTTGGCATTATGAAGGTGGCTTCGCACAGAGAGTCTTAGGTTCATCTCATATAAGCCCTATGAAGAGTAATAGTTGTTTGTGAAGAAAGCAGCATACCCCCTTTTTTTGGTTCGGTTTATTTTATTTTTTTGCAGGTTGGCTGTGTGTCATAATGACATATGGCCAGTACATCTTCCTGTTTTTCACAACCAAAAAAAAAAAAAAATCAATCAGAAAAAAAATGTTTTGCATGGTTCTGGAAAACAAAAAATAATGTGGACAAAAAAAAAAATCCACCAAAAAAACCAGAACATCAAAACAGCAATAAGGTGAAAAAATATTCAGCCTATCCCCCGTTATCCCCCCCTCATATACCCCCCTATTTCACCCCTTTAAAAAAAGTTGAAAAAAAAAACTACATAAGAATTATCATTTGGAAAGACTTGGGGGATGGTGTCTTGTTTTATTTTATTTCGTTGTTTTATTATACCATCTATTCAGCAGAATAGTTAGTATATGAAACAATTATTTTGAAAAAAAATCCCCTCAAAATGCCCCTCGCTTCTGGTGGAGGGTGGAAGGACATACCCAGGGTTTTCAATTTTCTGAAGAGAGCTGTACCTTTTTGTCTCTTTTCCGCTCTAATTCTGAGGACTGGAGGGAATATCTGAGACTTTTCTGGACACTTGACACGCCATCTCTTTATCACACCCCCCCCCCCCCCCCCCCTCCACTGAGTCTTTTAGCAACACACTCCTGGTACACTCACGAAAAAAAGGGTTACGTAAAAGTTAGAGTGGAGCGCATCCTCGGGTGTCTCCGCTACAATTTTTCAAAAAAAATTCAAAAAAAAAAAAAAAAAAGAACTGCCCTGTTCCAGGGAAGTTCCTAAGTGGGACCGAGAACATGAAATTCTGGATTTTAGTTTTTTTTTCCTTTTTTTTTTTCCTTTTTTCCTTAGGGGGCTTTCTTGTGGTTTCTGGTGGGTTTCACTGTAGGTGACACACCACCAGTGTGGTGAAATGGTCGAAACTCTCAAAAGCAAGAGTTTTCAGGGGGCAAGAAAAAAAAAATTGACACCAAAATCCTGCACCATCCAGGGCTGTACCCCCAATTTTTTTTTGCCTGCGGCGCCATTTTTCATTTTTTGCTCTGCAAAAAAGGGTTCGTTGGAAGCTAGATTTTTACACCGTACCCAAAAATTTTTGCCTGCGGCGCCATTTATATTATTTTTTGCTCCGCAAAAAGAGAAGTGCAAACGCCTCACCATTCATCGGCGGAAGCACTGGCTCCACGGGTTATCGAACCCCAGAGAGCACTTCATTGGCATGCACACGGTTGCCACGAGGGAGCGTATGCCGGTACAAAATCACTGCCCCATCCAAATAATATTCCCAACGTCTTTGGGGATCCCCTTGCATTTTGCAGCCAAAATGCAACTAGACCAAAGCTGCAAAAAGTTCCGCGCGCGTGTAGCGCGCCCGGGTTTGGGACCCCTTTTTGAATTTCGAGGGGCGGTTAAAGTGGCCCAGAATCACAGTTCTGACACTCATTTAGCATTGTGAGCAACGCACTAGTGGTCGTAACCAAAATTTATATCAATCAAGAACTTGTCCATTTTCTCGAAATGACCCCACTACAGTGAGGGTAGAGCTCGGAAAGCCCGAAAAAGGGCAAAAAACCCCACCCAAAAAAAAGGAAAAAAACGGGAACATAAATCCAGAATTTTGCTGTTTTTTCCGAGAACAAGGGGCAACCCTGCCCTGTTCTTGGCGAAGCAGTGAAAGCAAACTGTTTCAACAAGGGGGGTTTCAAGTCATACCTGACTATGATGCTTTTTTTTTTAATCACGGGGAAGATTTTGCTTGCGGAGAGAAATGTAACAGCGACTTTTTTTTGGGGGTGACTAAGCACGAGAGGCTTAGGTTCATCTATAAACCTTTTTTTCTTTTCCTCCTCTTTTTTTAAAAGGTACGGGTACAAACTGAAATACTTTGTAGTAACGGGGCACTGTTGTTTTTTTTATATATTTATTTTTATTTATAGATGACGTGCACGAGAGGCACATGCATCTTTCAAGTCTCCCCCCCCTTTTTTCAAGGTGACTAAGCACAAAGGTTCACCTTATAAACATTTTTTTTTTTTGAGTGGGCATGGTACATGTTGATCAGAAAGATGTACCCACCTTCTCTTTCTCTAACAGTGCTTTTCCCCCACCCTTGTTCGCAGAAGGTTCGTGACAGGACGAAATAAGGCTTCCCTTTTTTTACATTTAAACTATGTGTTTCACACTCATTATTTCAGGTTTATTTTATGACATTTTTTTTTTTTTTGTATTGGGTGACCCAAGCAAAGAGACTGAGGCTCATTTTTAACAATCTTTTCTCCGTTAAACAGAGAGGCTTAGGTTCATCTTATATTAACTATTTTTTTTTTATGTCATTGTACTTTATTGCTTGAATCTCTTCGCGTGTTAAACCAGGGACTGCCTTGTCTTTATCTGCATCCGTTGGGTTCACTCATTTCTGAATTGTCTGTGTTTTCTATTTAAAAAAAAAATCTCCGCCTTGAGGATGGTCTATGTGTGTGTATTCGCATACCACATTTCATCAAATATTTTCCGATTTTTTTTTTTTTTGGTACTGCACATCTCACAAAAAAAGCAGAGTTCCCCCCCCCCTAGGAAACGCTGTAGCAATTTATATGAAGTTTTGAAGCAACTGCAACCTTATCCTTCTCACCCCCCCCCCTTTTTTTTTTGAGGTACACTGTCACGAGAGGGCTTTGTATTTCAAATCAAAAAAAAAAATTTTTTTTTGTTCCGAAAAAAAGCACAATTGGCGGGTCTCATGCGACAAAAAACCGCACAACTCTGTGGACGGTGTGTTTGCGCCAAGAACACCAGAATGCAGCAAAAATACAAGAGTTCAGAGACGGCCTGGGAGAGAGGCACAATTTTTTTTTTTTTTGTTGTTGTTCAATTTTTATTCCGTAGGGAATTCTACCCCCCCAATCACATACCCCTGAAGCATTTTTTTACCCACTATTTAACTGAATGTGCCCCAGGCATGTTTTCCCTCAAAAAGGCTATTGCGAATAGAACTTCGAAAAATCCCGAAAGAGAAAAAAGAAAAAGAAGATGATGATGATGAAGGAAGAAAAGAAAAAAATAGCCCCCCCATTCCATTTTGTGGTTTATAGAGATGTGTTTACTCTCCCCCTTCCCTGAAACAAGAGCAGCTCTCATTAAAAAACTGGTAACGTTATTATGCTGCCTATATGGTGCTTCCCGGGGGGTATGCATTTCACAAATTTTCAATTCAATTCACAACTTTTCACAACTTTTCACCACCCTTTTTTTCTTCGTTGGTGAAGCTTTTAAATGCCGGCATTTGCATTTCCGGAATCCGTCCGGCCAGTGGTGGGGTCAATTTGCCGAAATGGACAAGTTCTCGTCATTTCCGCACAGTACACAGGTACACAGGTACACCACATCACGTTCTATCTTGTGAATCCCAGCATACCCCTCAATGGGTGGGCCACCACCCAACCCAAAAAAAAAACCCCCCCAAAAAAAAAAATCAATTCACAACTTTTCACAACTTTTCACCATTTTTCACCAGCCTTCACAATTTTATAGCGGTTTTCGTGTTGTGAAAACTTGTGAAAACTTGTCACATTTTGTGAAAATGTGTGAAATGCATACCCCCCGGGAAGCACCATAGTATACTCAAACAAAAAATTTATAGAGATGTGAATGTGCAACGGAGTCTTGTTTTCCCAGAAGCTGTGATGTGTGTACGCAAGGAGCGCACGCCATGCCTTCACATGCGAATGAACACCGGCTGAGATTCCCACCAACATTTTTCCCTTCCCCCCCCCTCCTTTTTTTCACACCACTCACTTATTTCAATCCACTTTACACTCCACAGTGTTCACACCTCACCTTCTCCCCCTCCCTCCTCCCCCCTTCATCTTCATCTTCCCCTCAGAATTCTCCCACAAAAATGACACGAACACGCCATTTGGAAGCTGAAGAAAGAAGGTTGAAGAGAAAAACTGCGAATCTGGTTCGTCGTGTTGAGGCGCGGCAGAAGAATCGAAAGGCGTTGTGGGATGAGGAGGAGGAGCAGGAGCGGGAGAGGAAGGAGAAGAAGGCGAAGGAGCACGAGGCGAACGACGCAACGAAGGAGGCCGCGTCGCTGCACCTGAGCATGCTGCAGGACGTCGAGGCGCATGAGGAGGAGATGCGGACCGACCTCTTCCTTGAGGAGATTCTAGAAATCATCGTCACCGGGCAGGAGTTCCGCATGGGCCTCACCACCGCTCAGTGGCTAGGAGAATGGGCGCTCGCCGAGCCCGTCAAGGCACCCCGCAAAGTGGCCCCCACGCACAACTCCCTCCGCTCCCTCTATGAACTGTCATACCTCGAAGGGCGTCTCAGGGATAACGTCTCTGCCAGCGAGTGTACCTCCTTCACGTCCATCTCTGCAGAGCGAGCGGTGGTGGCAGCAACAGAGGAGGCACGGCTGCAGACACGACGTAAGGAGCAGGCAGCGGCAGCATCCGTCGAGGACATAGACTCGCAGCGCATGCAGGAGGAGCGGGAGTTGCTCGAGGCAGAGCGAGCATACGAAGCCATCACCGCAACACTAGGAAGACGGGTCTCTCGTGCCAAAGCGGCGGTCGTGCTGCCATAAAGTGTTCTACGCAATGGGTTTACTTCACAATCGTGTATGCCACAGTAAAATATGTTTGGAAATAATTTGGGGATTTTCCAAAGGTATCCAACAAATGTTGTACCCAATTTGTGGGTGAGAAGGAGGGAGGGAGGTAGATGCCGCCCCATTGTGGTGATAGGATGGGATTGTCAATTGAAGGGCCCCTGTGGAGGCAAGCCTGGATGGGGGGGGGGAAGGTGGGGTAAACTCTGTTCTTAGATTAAATTTTGAATTTTGTTAGCGGTTTCTGCTTTTTTTATGCCATTTTTTTGTTGTTGTTATGCTTTCATCGGCTGGTCTCGTACAGTCGGAGGTGTGCCCGCATCAACGACCATTCTCATAAGGTTCAGTTCTTATCTGTTCCACCTGATTTTGCCTGAAATTTTGGTGGAGTTTCGTGGTGTTTGGTGATATTTAAACGTCACAAAATTTCAGGCAAAACCAGGTGTCTATTCAGACTCTATGCAACTATTGTAACCACTGATAAGGTGAAACCACAGCGATGTCCTTTAACAAGGCTACACTGTGCTGCGTGTTGTTGAAAAAGAAAGGACAATGCAAAAAGGGGGAAAAAAAACGGTGATTTAAGAAAATGGAGGGGGCATTCTTTGAAAACACACCCCTCAGCATCATTCTGTACACACGACGGGATCCAGTGAAATGACAAATAAGTCACTTGTCATGACAAGTGATTTACTTGACACCTTTTTCACTTGTCATTCACTTGTGACTTGTCACAGGGGGACCGTCGTGCATGTTGTTCTCACCACCACCCTTCCCACAGGTTTGCTTCAGTTTTGTTGCACTACACTGCTTTTTTTTTAAATCGTCGGGTGAGATACTGTGTGGCAGACTAAGCGTAAGCGTCTCTGCCTAAAGCCCCAACTCTCCTGCGTTTTTTTTCCTCTTTTCTTTTATTCTCTTTTAAACGATGGTTGAAGGACCCCGCAAGAAGCAGCACAGCAGCGAGCCTCCGGTATGAACAAAGCATTAAAAAAAGGACGATATCAAAAAAAAAAATCAGTTGAGAGGTGTTCATGAAGCCAGCTCATGTTTCAGTAATCCAAAATATGGAAAAAAAAGGGGGGGTCAAATTACCCCACTCCCCAAACTTCCGCGAAACTTATTTGGATGTCAAGTTTTCTTAGAGTACTGTATTTCATAACATTGTTACCTCACCGTTATTGCCCTTTCTTTTTTTCCCCAGCGTTTTTGGTGACATAATGCCTTGATAATAGAGTTAAGTTTCTACTTTATTTTCCAAATACAGCCTTTGACCCCACCCCCTTGCCACAGTGTTAACTTGCAAAGTTACTACAATGAAATACAATACAAAACAAACAGAGTAGCAACAATTCAGTGAAGATTGCACAAAACTGTGGCAACACAACCGAGGCAACTACACTACTCCAACAATTTATCAAATTAAAGAAAGCAAAAAACAAACAAACAAACTTTCAAACACCCCTCACCCCCACCACAGTGTGCACACAATGAATGGGACAACATCCGCTTCAAGAACATGATCGTGACCCTTCGCTGCAGGGTCTGCCGTGAGCAGTGGAAGACCCTCAACGTGAGTCTGCGGAAGTGCGCTGCCTTCTACGAGAAGAAGTGCAGCAAGGGATCAGAGTGCGACATGGTCCACATCAATAGGTGTGTTAAAAAAAGCTCTCTTTTTGAGACGGCCGAAAAAAGAAACATTTTGTGGCATCAGCTTCTCTTTTTAGTCATCAAATGACACCGTTCTGTCAGTTTCCTGACTCTCGCAAGCTCCTTGCGTATCCAGGGGTGGACTCTCCTTCTGTCCCCCACATATTGTGCATTTGTGCCCAGAACTGCAGCCCCTCAGCTTACTTCTCATCTGCCAAAGTGGTCAGCAGCTGCTTTGACGCACTCTCATCCGGGTGTCACTCGATTTTTTCCACATCCAGTTGTGTCGTACTATTTTGACCTTTTCAGATCTGCATGTTGCGTGTCGAGGTGGCAATTTTCGTACTGCACCATTTTTTATTATTTTTTTTTTTGTCGGCAAGCGTAATGCCGCGAACATATTGTCCAGTCTCGGTGCAGGTGAGTCCAAGCGACAGCCTGTCGCTGTAGAGCACACCACTAAGGGAAGACGGTGGGGTGTCAGGAAACTACTCCCCTTGGCCTCCAAAATCTCGGCGCAAAATGCCCCGACCACATTCTTCTGATTTCCTGACTCGTTTTCACGGACGCGGAAAGATTACAGCCAGTTCTTTTTTTGTGCTCACGGTTTAGTCTTCCATAACTATTTATGGATTGTCTTCGTGCCTTACTTCGAGTAGGGTAACGCCAACCTCCTTTACCGCCTTCTGTCCTTCTTTTGATTTCACGATCTTGTGTAAATGTGTACACTCCTGAATTTGAGAAGAGTTTTCCTTTGGCGTCGTGGTGCCCAACCGAGCAACACGACTTCTGCGCTCTGGCACTTTTGTGCCCCACCCCACCCACCCCTTGCTCGGGTGTTTAGTTTTTTTTGTGTTTCGCTCATCTGCTCCATCTTCGCAGTGAAGGGAGGCTTCCTCAGGGATACGGTGGCGGTGATGCGGCGCTCCCCTGCAGGGCGCACGCTGGCCCATGCACCTTGTCATGCCATTCTCTGCACAGTATCCCCCTCCATTCCTCCAGCCTCCACCGCCTCACCCAGGGCTGGCGGAGGTGCTGGACGCCACCGTTAACGCCTTCCCACAGTTTTAGTTCTTTACACATTTCATCAATTACCAATCACACACATGTCTCCCCCCCCTCTCCACATTTGGTCATGCTGCACAAACAAAACAGCAAAGTAAAACAAAACAAACTTTCAAACCCTCTCCACAGACACAAGCACACCCGCGAGCTCTGCGTGAACAGCCTCTCTGCCATTGAGGGGCAGGACGATGCCTCCGACTCTGCTGATTCTTTGGGGTCGGGGTCGACTGGATGGGTGCGCTCTTCCACAGCCATGATCCCACCACCACAGGACTACACGTCCATCTGGGCTGCCACTCCTGAGCTCAGCGGCGACCAAAGGTGGGATGATTACGACCTGAAGAGTGCCAACTACAAACGCGCTCTCCACGAAAACCATATTTGGTGCAATGCACCGATCTACGACAATCCCACGGCGATTGCCTAAAAAAAAATAGTAGAGTTCATCCTCGGGTGTCTACACTAATACAACCAAGTTTTCAAAAAAAAAACCCCCCTCACCACAGTACAGATCTTTGCCCACTATTGGTGTAAAGTGATTAAAAGGGAGGGGTGTCTTACCTAGTAAATCCCTTCTCCCATTTTTTCCCCGAAGGGAAAAATATATTGTGGGGCTACACTAAATCCAACCATTTTTTAATTTTTTTTTTTTTTCAAAAAGAAAAGAAAAAAAAAGGCAACCAAAGTGCACAAAGTAGTAAAAAAAAAAACACAGCCTGTATTTCTGACAGAATAATTTTCAAAAAACAATTTTCTTTTGGAGTATTTAATGGAGGTTCTTTTGTGAAAAGGGTATTTGGTCGAAGGGGTGGGGTTGTTGTATATTTTAGTATCAGATGGGCTTTTTTTTTCGTTGTATTTTTACACTGTACCGGATGCCCTTTCTGTGTTACTTTTATATTGTTAGATGGCTAAGCAACTGCGAGTCTCAGATGCATCTCACAATCGTTTTTCATTTTTTATTTATTTATTGGCAGCTTTGTGAAATTCAGTGTTTCTGTTGGAGATTTGAGATACTACTAATTTTTCTTCTGTCAAAAATTGTCAAAAAAAAAACCCCTCATCGGGTCAAACGAAGAGGGCTGTGTTTTCATTCTTTAAACAAACGAAGCAAACAAGACCATTTACCTTCTAGCAAAATGTGCCAACTCCAACCAAAAATTTATTAAAAAAAATACTCTCTTTTTTTCGTTGTGCATGTGTATTTTTTTTTTTTTTTTTGTGGACTGCATTTTCTTTTTGAGAGCGGGTTGTTCTTCTTGCAATCATTTTCCCCATGAAAAAATGAATGCAGAAAAAGAAATGAATTACCCTTTCTTGTCCCCCCCACCACATCCTTTCGTTTTGATTTTTTTTTTTTTTTTTTTTGGTCAGTTCTGGTCAGTTACGCCACCCCACCCCATCCCTCTGTTCTTTTCTTTTCTTTTCTTTTTGTAATTGTCTTTTTTCTCTTTTCCTTTTAAACCAAGGTAATGGGGACCTGCAATGATCGGATATATACCATACTGGAGCTACTCTTTGAAGACTTTCAACTTCAAAAAAAAATTAGTCACGACACGAAACCACCACCCAGGTATTGATGATCACCTCGTTACCCATTTCGACGCTGCTTTCCTTTGCTGTACCGAGGACAATTAGGCTCCCGGCAAACAGGAGTGAATACCGTACTTTTTTTTTCATGATTTTCTTGCTTTCTGTTTTCCTGATGTTGAAAGTACACAAAAAAAATTACAATTGGTACCCCAGAAATCCAAAAAGAAACGACAACTACGCACTAAGTACGCAAGAAGTACGCAATATAGGGTATTCCTGTATACTTATTATTTTGTGGACAAAGTGCGCAAGAAGTACGCAATATGGGGTCGTCAGGAGCACCAACAATATAATTTTGTTTTGTTTTGAAGAAAATAGACAACCAAAAAAAGGGAGGGTAAACAGACAGCAGCCGACCCTCCCCAAAGCGCGATTTTATCCTCATCTCTCTGGGTTGCTTTGCACTCTGACATAGTTATTATTTTTTTTCCCATTTTATTTTTTGAACGCAAAAATAAGCACAATTACAAAAAAAGGAAGAGAAAAGAGTTTCTTTAAACGCCCCACATATTCCTATTCCTCCCCCCTACTCTGCAGTTCTGCTAAGGAGCTCGCGGAACGTGCAATGTGGGTGTCCTTTTCAGCCATTTTATGTATTTTAGAGACTTGAGCCATTTCTTTTCTCTGGCCTGGCAGCAAACAAAAGGCTTCATCGCCTTTTTTTTTCCCCCTTTGATTTTATACCTTTTTTTTAAAGGGGGGGAAGTATGGTGGGGTCGGCAACCCAGTTCCCCAAGGGTTCTCCCGTGGTTCTCCCACGGATTTCCCCGGTGGACCGCTGACTACACCAGAATTAGTTTTTTTTTTTAAATGCAAAGTTAGTATCTACCGGTACCCATTGGTAATCACTTCAATACTAGCACATACCTCATCGTATTTGAACTTTGGGAAAATCTAAAAAAAATCGACCCAGATGGTTCACCGTATTCTTTTGTAGCATGCACCCGTGTGCTTTTGAAGCGGAATGGAAAAAAAAGAAAAAAAAAAACGAACCCCCTTTTTATAAAAATAATATGAATGTCAATACCAGGTCGCCCTTCATTTTATATATGAGGAGGAGGTCTCAGGATGGAGGTGAGAATGTTAAGTTCCCCTCTTCCTGTGTCCCCCTTCAGGTCACCCTCCGTGCACGTGACTCTCCTTCTCTCCGACCCGTTATTTGGCATCCCCCCCAAAAGAGCCACGGTGATGATGTTACTAAGGTTTTTGGTGATATGTCATGTTACATGACATGATTTGAACATAACAGGTTCATGTATGTTATATGACATGAGTCACCATGTCGCATTTACCCAGGTACCGATGGTTAAAATCGGTTTTTTCTTCCCGGTGACAAGGCCCAACTCAGGGGTCGAAATTTCCTCGAAAAAAAACCCACCATGTCATGTAAACCACTCATGGTTGGGGGTCCACCCCCGGTACACCCGGTTATTGTACCAAAGGTACACTGTTCACGAGAGGGCTTTTGTATTTCAAGTCAACTTTGCATGTCATATCACCAAAAAACCAAGTAACATCATCACCGTGAGGGGAAGGAGGGTCCACCATTCCCTTTTCCCCTTTCCCTTCCCCCTCTCTCCCTCAAAAAAAAATATAGTGGAGCACACTCTAGGGTGGCTACACTAATACAACCAAGTTTTCAAAAAAAATTTATTTATCAAAAACCCCCCTCTCTCCCTCTCCCCACAACTTGTTGTGGGTCTGAATGTACCGAAGTTAATGAGCCTACCTCCGTTTTACCCCTTTTTGGAGGTTTGATACTGGATGTGTGTAAAAGAGAGAACACAGCTATCTTTCAGAGAAGAAAATGATCCTTTTTTGTAAAGCTACTCTTAAAGTTTGAGGACGAACTACGTCTGCACCTTCCGTAGTACAAAAAAAAAAAAAAAAAGAATAAAAATATAGTGGAGCACTCTGGGTGGCTACACTAATACAACCAAGTTTTCAAAAATAAAAGGCTTCGGCCAAATATTGAGTAAACCCTGGTTACCCACCAAGATTGACACTTTGGGCGGTTTGCCGACACAAAAAAAAACCTGTTTTTTAAAATGTGCATATACTAATAATCAGTCGTTTTGTTACTTCCTAATTACACATTTTTTTTGTTTGTTGATCTTTCGATTGAAAATAATAATCTGTTTTTTTTTTTTTTTTTTTTTTTTTTTTGTTATTTTATTCAGGCTCTCCGCTAGGATTTCCGATTTTGAAAATATTCTGTTGATGGTCCACGTTGGTGGGGTACATGCTTGCGCCGCAGGCGCACGGTACGCAACTTTTTTTTTTACCAACGCCCGAATTTGACTTTTTTGGGACGTTTGAGCACTCACCTCTCCATATCTTCTTCTCCTGAGCTTTTTTGACAGGTAGAACGGGTCTGAACCACTTAGCAGAACTTTTTTTTTTTTTCTTTTTTTCCCCATTTTCAAAAAGTTCTGTTGACAATCAACAGAACTTTAGTACCTAGCGGAGTGCCTGATTTTATTGACCCTTTTTGGATGGAGGCCGTTTTCTGCCTCTCTCGTACTACCTTGCTGTAGACTTGTCCGCACATAGCGCCCAATATGAAGGAAACGCATCGTCCCCTTCAGTTACGAATCAACACGAGCATGCCACGCACCGGCATGCCACCATGGCGCATAGGCTTCGATATGACCGATGCCCGTCCAGGAGAACACCGTCAAGAAACTCGCCCCTTTCTTTGCAGGAACGTGGCGATACAGAGCGACAGGAAGAAGTTCCTGTTCACGTGTTCCTAAATCCTTGGTATATACAGGTAAAATAATGGGACACATAGCTGTTGACATAGCTTTTCCCATCTAACTTAATACCTACTCGGAATTTTCCACCGATTTTTTTTTTAATGAACTCAGAAACTTAACTCTGAGTTCATTCAAAAAAAAGATCTTATAAAATACCAAAATTTTAATTACTGAAATACCAATAAGCATGGATGTTAGCTTTAGGGGGGGGGGTCTTTCGCGGACGCGCCCATATTATAAAATAATTGAAACCCGGACTTGCACGACAGTCGTCCAATCTTCACGCTTCCGCGTTACACCACGTAGTACGTGCCAAAATTAAGAACCCCAAAGTATGCAATTCCCCACAGCTGATGCTAACGATTGTGACCAAGGATGACTAAGCAACGAGAGCTTAGCTTAGGTTCATCGTGGAAATTGTTCTTCTTCTTCTTCTTCTTTTTTTTTTTTTTTTTTTTTTTTTTTTGTTCTTTCTTTTTTGCTTGACCTCTTTTTTTTTGTTTTTATTTTCAAAGTCTGCAATTAATCGTTTATTGCACGATCAGAGGCGGTATTAACTACAGGAGTTTTATCGCTATTGGTGTTGTACAACCCTCTTGCGGCAAACCCTGTGATCAGATCTATTGCGTAAAACCCAAAAAAAACCCCAATCTTACCCTCCCCCCCCTTAGTCTGGGTCACAATACTCATATTGTTCCTGCGTGAGGACTAAGTAGCACCTTCGGCTTCGGCTTTCCGAGATGTCTTTATTTTTGTTTTCTTGTTTGATAAAACAACTTGTTGTCAATTCTAAAAAGATTGGAGGCAGCGCTGCAGGGCAAACAAAACGGATTGAAAAAAAACAGAAGCTTGCTTGTTTTCTTTGAGTACTCAATTAACCACAACAACCGTACTTCAGTTTAACACATTTTTTCACCTTTTTGTTTTCCCGGCTTTGAGCGCACAAACAAAAGACCCGATCTTTTTTGGGTACATTTAGTGCACCCTATTATACCTTCTGTTCAGTAGAATAGAGAGTATGAAATGAATTCTGTCTTTAACTATAAGACAGGATCTGACCGATAGTCCTGCATCTTCGTTGCCAAAAAAAGGCTTTTTAAAAGGTGGTGAAACACCGCGAGGGTTATGTTCTCTGATAAACACTTTAATAAAATTGGTTTAAAGAAATGGTTAAAAAAAGAAATGAATGGTGCTTTCAGAAGTCGGTCAACGACCTGTCAGCGACCTGTCAATATCGACCCCTCCCGGAGCACCAATAGAAGGGATTCAGATATCAATACCCTTCTTGCCTTTGCCCCCTTCTAATGAACAGTGCTGACTCCCTCCTCATTTGCCCTATCCCCCATGCACCCCACCTTAACTCCCATAAAATGCCCAACTTCTTAAACCCCGACCGTTTCCCCCAGAGGACGGTGAAGGTAAATGTTTTCACCGTTGGCTTACAACAGTGAAAATCATAAAGTAAAACCACAAAAAATTAAAAGTCATTTCCTTTTCACCGTTCGTGCTTCCCCATTCCCCAAACCCATCCCCCACCTCAGTTTCATCTCTGAACCGGAAAAAAAAAATCGGGAAAAAAAAAAAAATAATGATCGAATTACTAGCATCGTACCAACCAATTTTTTTTTCTTCTTTTTTGAGGGGAGGTTTTTGCAAAGATGATTTATACTCGTTAAGGATCTCTCATCTTTTAGTTACCCGCCCCCAATAAAAAAAATTTTTTTTTGTTTAGATGTGTGTACGCGAGAAGCATATTCATCTTCACATTTTTTTTTTTTTTTTTTTTTTTTTTTTTTTTTTGAGAGAGAGAGGGGAGGCTGCTTGGGTTTTCCCAATCAGAGGAAGAGAAGAATTGTTATCAAAGGGGGGGGATGGGAAGTGGGTGTGCGTGAAAGAATATTAAAAAAGACATTATCCCTTTCTGCGGGGGTGTACTGTTATAATACACTGGTTACACTAATATTCGTAAGGTCTGGAACAATCACGAAAAATGGGGATTTTTTTTTTTTTTTCAAAAAGGTGTGTGCATTGGGGGAGAAAACAAATGAGACGTTTTCTTTTTTCATCCCCCCCTGCTCTAACCCCCCCCCCCCCCCCCCCCTTACACCCCCTCGAATTCGACCCTAAAAAAATGGGGGGAAAAATGGAGGAAAGGGATGAAGATTCGGAGGCATCAAAGTATGTTATCCTTCGGCTCAGACTTTCTGTACTCTGTTTTTTTTTTGTTTTTTTTGTTTGAAAAATGTGTGATAATGAGTGAGACTAAAATGTGTGCAGCTTTTTTTTCTCTCTCTTTTTTTGGGCAAAAAGCCAAGATTTTTTGACCAAAAAAAAAAAAGGTGACTAAGCACGAGAGGCTTAGTATCATTTTACACACTCAGTTTTCCTACAAAGTCGCCTTCCAGAAATACCCCCAAAAATACTTGTTGAAATATGACCAAAATACAACAATTCCAACAAATTTTCAATTCAAACCCCCTGTTTTCTTGTTTTCTTTTTTGATACCAACTGTTTTCTTTTTGCTACGCCCTGTATGCACAAAACTACAGTCTATCACTCCCCTCATCCCCCGCTACTTCCACCCCCAATTCCCAGCACTTACCCCTTAAAGCAGAACGTCAATTGAAGGGACAAATCTACAAGATTATCGAATTGTGGAGCTCGGAGATTTATTTTAAAAAGAATTTGTTGTTGTGTATTCACAAATAAGAAAAAAAGGAAAAAAGGGAAGGTAAGCCCTATCGGCAATGTTGTTTAGGTTCCCAACTCTGATTTTCCTTTCATTTGCACTCTCCCCACCATAACCCCCCCGGTCAGTTTTTCCATTTTTCTTCACACCAACCTGAACTACCCGAATTTTAGAGTGAGGAGAAAAGACATGGTTAAGCTTTCTGGTAATGGTCACCCCTTCCAACCCCCCTTCCCAACGGTCTACGGTCTCTCCTGCCGTCATGGAAAAAAAAAAAAAAAATGTACTGCAAAAAGAGCCTTAATTCTTTGCAACTTTTTTTTCCACAAAATAAGGGAAGGTGGAAAAATGGAGGAAGGGATGGAGATGAATTTTACAGCATTTTTGTTTTTTTTCTTGATTGTCCTTCGCAAAACAAAAGGGACAACCAATGTAGAATTTTTGCAGCAAAAAAAAAAAAAAAAAAATCCACATAAAAGAATAGCTTGTATGATAACAGCAAGAAGGAAAAAAGGTGATATAGTGGAGCACACTCTCGGGTGGCTACACTAATACAACCAAATTTTCAAAAAAAGGTAACAGTTGCCAAAGGATAACCGGCACTAATCCCAAATTTACAAATTGGGAGTATTTTTATTTTGTAAATACGCGACAATACAGAGTATCCAATATTTTTTGTTTTATTTTTCCTTTTGGGTACCTGTGTGTTTTTTCCCCCCTCTTTTTTTTTTGGAATGATATCTTCTCTTTTTCAAATGAAAAAGACATACATCATTCCTTTTTTCTTTTTTTTCTTTTTTGTTGTTATTGACAAAATGAAAGGATACCCCATTCCCCACCACTTCGCAGACCACGTGCACGGAACAAAACGTGCCATTTCACATGCCACCGTAAAGTACACGAAAATGAAGAGAGAACCCACAGAGTTTTTTTTTTAACTGGCATCCCCCTCTTCTGGTCTTTTCCCTCCCCTTCCTCTTTTTTTATGAAGATAACCCCCCAGGGAACCGTTGGGAGGAGGGGGTTTTTTTTCATAAGAAAGAAGGGAACGTTTTTTGATCCCTATACCCGTACTTTCAATTCATTGATTGTATAGGTCATAATATTTTTTTGTGATACCAATTTTCATTTATTTATTTTTTTTTGTGCGTTTTTTTTTTAAAAAGACACACGCAAAAAAAAAAAAAAACGAAATTAGTAGCCGAGTGTAGGTTGCGGTGAAAAAAAAATGATAAAATAATCATGTGTTACAACACCTTTTGGGTGACGGTAATGCAAAAAAAAAAAAAATATAGTGGAGCACACTCTAGGGTGGCTACACTAATACAACCAAGTTTTCAAAAAAAAGGGAAGAGTGGAGTTCACCCTCTGGGTGTCTCCACTATTCCAACCAAGCTTTCAAAAGTTGACGCAAGCGATTTTTTCCCCCTGTCAAACCTCCCGTCTAATTTTTTTTTCGCTTCTCTTTCATTGGGTTCATTTTTCCCGCGATACTTTCCATTCGGAAGAACGCTTATTCATTTAGTGAGGGAGGTGGGTTCAAATGTTGGTAACAAAAAAGGATGTGTTTAAGGGTCTGTTTTGGTTTTTTTTTTACACACTTCGAGAGACGGATATATACCTTGATCTGAAATGCAAGCAAAATTGGGGTGGCGACATCATCCCGAACAACTGTCTTCTACAACACTGTAACGAAGAGACAGCAATAATTTCAAAAAAAAAAAAAAAAAAAAAAAGCAAACCCTCCCCTCCAGTGTGTTCCAAGCACGATAACGATTGTGGTAAAAAGATGTGACTGAGAAGGAGCATTTATCTTCCCAGTTTTCTTTACGAAACTACAAAGCAAAAAAAAAAAAAAAAAAAAGAAAATCACACAAATTTTTCGCATCGTTTATTTTTTGTTCAATTCCAACAGAATCTTTCCAAACTGGGTTTCGAGTGTATTGAGTTTTACCTAAAGAAGCCTCAGTACTTTTTTTACTACGTCCCTCCCTCTTCCAAATGAAACAGTGCTTTAAAAAAACAGTGGAACTTGTACAGATGACAACTGCACTATGCTAACAGTTATTCAAAACGGTGGGCAGAAAACACCCAAAACACCGTTTACCTAGGTCTCCTTGGGGTGTAGTATACAAGGCGGGAGGGTGAAGATAGAATCCTTGTCGTCACTGGAAAGGGGTTTCCACTTTTCCGCCCCTATTCCGTTTTATTTTATTCCCCCCCCCCCCCCCCCTTTTCGAAGATGTATATGCAGGCATATTCATCTTGTCAACTTCTTTTTTTCCCCCCCTTCCCCCCCCCTGTCCTGGGCGAAGATCCTGTTCACTGAAGGGCATCTATTGTCTATCTTCACTGAAGCAGAGTGCTCGCCTAGTTCTTTGTTGATGTTTTGTTGTTTTGTTTTTGTGTTTTTTTAGTTAGGCTATAGGTGACTAAGCACAACGAGGCTTCGGTTCATCTTTTTGAAAAGCCTTTCTTTGATTTTTTTTTTTTTTTTTTTTTTTTGAATTCATCTTTGTTCCGCTCTGAAGAAAAGGACTCAACTGAATTTAATTTGTTCACACCCAAAAAAAAAAATGTAGCAAAATCAAACGAAGGAAAAAACAAAAAAAACAAAAAAAAAAAAAAGGATTGCAATGAATGGGAAGCTCTTTTAACAGACCTTACAAACCCATTTCACTTTTGAATTTCAAAAGCCCGTTCCCTGCAAATGGAGACCAGGAAAATCAAAAAAGCAGACTTTATGAATGGGGAAAAAAAGCAAAAAAAAAAAAAAAAACGAGGAAAATATAGCAACACAGCGCAATCGACGTTTTTCTACTAAAAATAAAATTGTCTTATTGTATTAAGACCCGACTACACTGACTGCAAAATTTCTTATTTGTTTTTCAAAGCAAAAATAAGCAAAAGAAAAGAAAAAAATTATTGGACCCCCTTTTATATTTTTTCACCGTACACATGATACTCCTACCCAGTTCCCCCCTCTCCAAGCAAACTATCAGCCACGTGCCAAATATATGCGATTCTATGCCAATTCTGCCCACCTATAGCTAGACTAATAAGGTCGTCTGTGGTCAGTAAAGTAGTCTTGAAAGACTTACCCCTCCTCGCTAGAGCAGTGCCTGTTAAAGGTCTACCCTAGCGACGTCATCTCTTGCCCTCACAAAGAAAAAAGAAAAAAAAAATAATGTGTACACAGCCTACCTCGGTAGGTGATTGTCGATACAAAACAAAAACCTAGGGTTTGCTCTTTACAAGGAAAAACGGCCGCTCTTTTTTGTTAACAGAAAATGAATGTCACACGCCGTTATCTTTCGAACACCCCCTTTCAGTGCTGACGCTAAGGAAAAAGCCGGTCATATATGACCAAAAAAAAAAAGAAAAAAAAAGTCTGAAAATATGCCGGTCATATATGACCGGTGTTGGGTGGGTGGGCAGGGTGGGGTAGGGGATGGTCGGAAGTCCCCCCCAGTTGGCACCTCACACGAGCCTCTGAGAGTGACCAGAAATGGCCTCATGAACAAAGTGACCCCGTCACAGCCAGAACGCGACTCAATTGGTCAAATGCCGAAGGAAAAGGAAGCAGGCAGCGTGGCGAAATAATAAAAGTAGCGTACCGTGCGCCTGCGGCGCAAGCTTGCCAACGCACCCTTCCCTTTGACATAGTATATCAGTAAAAATGTGCAATTTTAAGCGCAATTTTTTGAAATGTTGCGTACCGTGGCTTCGCCACGAACCTTTGGGTGCCATGACCGCCGTTTCTTATTGTAAACTGATCCCACGCGTGCCTGGTGCAAATATCAGTGAAGTGCCGAACTCTGCAGAGGAATTCGCACATTCCGCCGGAGGCCCCCAACTTGAGCTGGGTTGGGGACCCGGGCGCGCGAAGCGCGCCCGGGCTCGGCCGAAAAAAAAAAAGTCAAAAAAAAATTTTTTATATGACCGGCCAGCCGGCCTTAGCGTCAGCACTGCCCCCTTTAAAAAAAAAAAAAATGACGAATCACAAAAAATACAGTTCCAGACGTGCAATATGCAGCCGCAATGAGACAAAAAGCTGGTGATGGTGTGAGTCATTTTTCCACCAATGTTTCTACAGAAATTTAGCACACCCCGCGACCAATTTCCTCATATTTTTTTGGTAGGCGTGTCATTATGTATATCGGCCACATTTTTTTTTTTTTGAGGTGCATTTATGACAGGATTTACAATTACACACATAATCCTTAATTGTACCTCTGGCCGTTGAATTGCCGTTAAATGGTTTGCAAATTGCACGGATGTAACAGGATTTTGTGAAGAGTCAGTAATTGCACGCTAAAAAAAGAACTTCTACTATACAAGAAGGCATGCCATCTGTAAGCATCCTGATTACCAATACCACTTTGGGTTTGACGATTTGAGCACAATAATCCGCCTCTCTTATTTGTCGAATAACAACAAGCAATGGAAAAAAAAAAATTGCAGTGCAGTGAGAGAAAAAAAAAGGAAAAACGAATGCGATTGTATTGGAGGAAACGGTGGTCTTAAGGTGCCCTTTCCCCCCCTCCAAAAAGAAGACAGGGGGGATACCAAATCAACCCTCATTGGAGCCAAGCAAAAAAGGGAAGCTTTCCCAAAAAAAGAGAAAAAAAAAAAATCGCAGATTTGTCCTTCGCCTCATTCTCCAACAACAACGATGATAGGGAAGCCAATTGCTCAATGGAGTAATGCACTTTTCCTCATTCCGTCTTAGGGTGATCGTTCTCTCCCCAACGTTGATCGAAAAATATCTTTTTCGATGTACTGCTTCGAGAGGTTTCACGCACACCCAACTGTTCCTTCTTACCTTTCCCGACCTTTTTGTTGGGGTCCCCGGTACAAGCAGTACCTTGGTTGCATTTCAAGGCAAACTTTTTTTTTTTTTTACCTCGCCAAATTATACAGGGTTTTACACAGAGGTAAGTGTTGTCTTGGGTTTCCAGGCAAGTATATCAGCCGTGATGGCTGATATATTTGAAATACTTCGAGATGTATATCAGGAGCTGATCCAGGCAGGGTTGCCCGCGAAGCCGGCTGAGATAGAGACAGACAACCCGCACACAGCGTCCGCGCTGGTCACGCTGTATACACTGCTCCTCAAGGCTCACCAGACAAGCGTGTCGTTTGCGGCTAGAGAATTCTCCGCCACCACCTCAGAAGTCCTCGACAAGCTCCAAGATGAGATCCATGCTCTCTCGGTATGTCCACCCCCCTCCCCCCTTTCCTTTTTGCGCGATAACGATAGGTAAAATATGTGTGTACGAGAGAGGTACGTTCATCTTTCGCCCTCCATGGGTTCGATAACCCGCAAGGTTCCCTCCACAGAGGCGTTTGCGCTTACAACTTCCATTTCTTTTTTCGAACAACCGTCTTTTGTGACAAGCGCGATAACGATAGTTGGTGTGGCTGACCCCAAAATAGCAGAAAATAGCACTTTATAGCACTTTTTCGTACCCCCCTTTCAGCCACACCAATAGTGATATAAAAAAAACTCTCAATCCATCTTTCGAGTTTCCTTGGTTCACCTACCCACCACCACCACCACCCCACCCACCCCACCCACAGGACGAAGCCAGCCGCCTCCCCGACGAAGCCTCCTCTGTCCCCTCCCTCCACGACCTCACCCGCCGCCTCAGCACCCTGCAAGCCTCCCTCGAGGTTGCCTTCACCGCACATGAGTTCCCCGTCAAGCCGCACCTCTGGGCCGAGTTTTTCAGCGAGACCGTCCCTCTCGATGCCGACACCACTGTGGAGGCGTTTACTTTGGGTATGCAACACATTGTTTAACGTACCAGGTTTACAGATTTCCCAATTTTTTTTTAAAACTTCAGGACATCTCTCAGCCGCAACTCAGCGGCAGGACCACCAACAATTTCTTGAGGAGATTCTTGCTAAGGCGAAGAAGGAGGATGAGATTGCAGAAGGTGTGGCAGAAATCATTGCACAGAGCAAACGAAAGCCTAGCCCGATTGCGCTCAATGTGTTCGACCCCCTCAAGGCAACCAACACTGTACGCGAACTCCGTGATGCCAGAGTTGCCATCGCCGCCTTGCGTTCTTCTGGCAGCTCCTTCATCGTCTCCCTCTGCGAAGAGCCTGCCACAGCCATAGACAGTCTGATTGAGGTGTTGGAAGGGGTATTAGATGTCACCTCTCGGGTAGGCATCTTTCAATCCATCCTTCAGGTCCAAACTGTGCGAGACATTTTATCGCAAGAAGTCGATTTGTTAGAAGGCGCGGAGCAAGAAATGCACGCCGTATTCGAAATTTTAAGCAGCGTTGCAGTGCTATGGACGCTATTTGAGGGGCCATTTGAGGAGATGAGGAGGAGGGTTAAATGCGCGGTTCTTAAAGCAAATGAAGCGGAGAAAATGCTTCGCGCAGCGATCAATGCTGCGAAGGCACAGTGCCCCCGCCTGCACTCCCTCCCTGACAACACTGTGCTGCAAATCTTCACTGCAAAGACAGAGCGCTCTGCAGTCCGTACCTATCTCCCTATGCTCTACAGCGCCGTAGTTGACATTATCTGCGATGACGACGAAGACATTGTGAACCTCACCATAACCGGCGTCCTCACCGCTGCTGGCGACCAACTCTGTTTTGACCAGGCATTAGTCATACCCGGTGGTACGCCTCTCGCAGAATGGGTTGGAGTGCACCTCGACGCGAAGATCGAACAAACCATCAACAAATTGATCCAACAGGCAGGACGTCAGAATGAGGCAATGAGACATTCCAAGGACGGACTGAGTCTTGAGTACCTCGAAAAGCTTCCGGGGCAGACCTGCCTATTAGGGGTGTACATGCTGTGGACGTCTCTCGTTGAAGGGACGTTGGGGGTGCCAAAAAACCCTCCTCCGCCGTTCCGGCGCACCAGCGGGACCAAGACAGACAACAACGAGGCCTGGGCCCAGCCAGGTCTCAGCTCCGTCGCAGATAGTGCCTGTGGGCGGCCCCAGTCTGCAGGTGGCAGCCAGGTCTTCACAAACCGCCCCCTCTCAGCGAACGTACGACGCACAGCAAAGAGGCCTGCCACAGCGGAACACCGTCTGCGACAGCTGACCACACCGCTGGCGCAGGATTCGGCAATGGTGTGCAGAGGTTTTTTTATTCTTTTTTAATTCTTACGAAGCTTGCTTTAAAGGAGAAATAGTCTCCCTCAGGAGGATTGTGCAATCAACGAAACAACTTTACTTCCGATCCTACTACTTTCTTTTTTTTGAAAAAAAGGGTGGGAAAATATGTGTTTTTTAGAGGAAAAAAACACATATTGGTGGTTATGTGGTTATTCCGTTCCTCTACAGGTCCGCCCCAGCTCTGCCGTCACCCGGGTCAAGCCGAAAACAGACGAGGTTGAAAAACCGGCAAAGACGTATGCCTTTGAGTTATCTTTCTCTCTCTCTCTTTCTTGCTTATAATTCTGGAGACTTTATGTGTCCATGCACAGAAGCTTGGTGCTTATCAACACTCTTTATATCTACATAGGGCTTCCTTTCCTTTCGTTTCCATGTCAAACATAATTCACCCCTATCCCAAACAGCGGCCGTCGCACCTCCAATCCCCTCCGCAAGGCGCGCAAGGACGACGACGGCCATGGTGTACGTGGTGTTGTGCGTATGTCTGGTGACGTGGCTTCTTCTGATCCGCATTTGGAGACACGCTTTAAGCGTCATGGACTTGGTGCATTTGAGGACTGCTCCCAACCAAATGACGACCATGTCCCTGTAGGCAATGCGTTGGAAGTGGGACGTTGTAAGTGGATGACAAGCCTTGGGTCGACAGAGGCGAGGGACCGTCTTCGGGTCCTCCAAACACAGCTGACACAGCTCTCCCTGACGTACCTCACGAAGCTGCGGCGCGCGCAGGTGGAGTCACTTCTAAACCATGTTGTGCACCTCGTTGGGATTGCTGAATCATCCGACCTTTGCGCCTCAGAATCACCCGATGATTTTGTATGGCAACGCCAACTCCGGATCTACCGCGTACGCTCTCAAGGCTACACCCTGAAGATGGGCGGTGCTGTCCTCAAAGGGGGTGCGGAACTACATGAAACGCACACTCGAGCGGTGGTGAGCCCTGCCACTGCGAAGTTGTGGCTGCATTTAGTGCAGGGCATTTCATTGAAATACAGCCCAGTAACCTGTAAAAGCGCCTTTGCAAAGGCAGCGCTGCAAGACGTATCAGCCTTAGGCGCACGCTGTGTACCCATCCTCCAATGCCACCCAGGAGTGCGGAGCACCGAGCTCTCTATGTTCTTCGTAGGGGTCGCTGCTGCAGGGCAATGGGGCCTTCTCAGTGACGTAGACTCCTTGGAACCAGCAGTTGCAGCCTCGGTCTCTGTCCTTGTAGAGGCTCTTCACGCATCCCGCCATAACCTGACCCTAGGGGGTAATGTGACCCCCATGAAAGCCGGTGCTGCCGTTCTCGCGACTGCAAAGGGAACCACTCATGCTAACATTCCCGCAGAGCTCCTGTCTCAGTTCCGTGTCGTAGCGTTGCCACCGCAGGATCTCGAGGTGGTGGGGCGCACCTTGTTTACTGTGGCAGGGTTTACTGAGACGACGGGGATTGCTGCAAAGATGGCGGTGGTGATGAAGAGTGTTCAGTATTTGTTGGGCGGTGAAGGGCTGTTGATATTATTGTTGCGGACGATTGCGCAGAAGGCGGCGACGTTGTTACGGAGGTCCTCTCAACAGGACCGGAGTGGGGTAGCGCAGGAGCTGTTAGTCGTGAAATCTGCGAAGGAAGTTCTTGAGGCCTTCTGCCCTCCCGAGGCGGCGAAGGCGCTGCAGCAGCACTTTGCGGACGTCTTCCCTGGGCAGCAGTCCTGCGTGCACCACCTCCGCATCAAGGAAACCACCAACCGCCACATCGCCAAAGAAGGCCTCATCGCACACCCCCCCTGGGTCCGCTGCGTCACCCACCTTTACGAACTCCATTCCGCCACCAACTCCCTTGTTCTCGTAGGCCCCGCCTTCTCTGGAAAGACGCAGGCACTCCAAACCCTTCGTGGTGTGCTCGCAACGGTGTGTTGTGAGGCGCAGCCCGAAAAACGGCTTTTCCCAAAAAGCTATAGCGCTGCCTCCTTTTGGGGGTCAACTGATGCGTTGGGTGTGTGGCGTGAAGGGGTGCTGGCGGGGGCGCTGCGAAGCTTGGCTGGGTCGAAGGAGAATGCGTGGTTGGTGTTGGATGGACCATTTGACTTTGCCGCATCCTTAGAGAGCATGACAGACAGCCCGGTGGCTGTATTCCGTGGTGCCCCAGCACAGACTCCGATATTGGTGAATAACGCCCTAAAACTTTGCGTCGAGACCACAAGCATAGCCGATGCGGACCCAGGGGTGATGTGCAGAACAGCGCACGTCTGTTTCGACTCTGAGTCGGTGCTCCCCTGGAAGGTGCATGTAGAGAGGTGGGTCAAAACCTGCGATGCTTCGATCCGGAATTTGGTAGGAGAGTTTGCACGTCTGTTCAACAAAGTGTTCCCTGCGGTGGCAGCCTTTGTTGATAAGTACACCGAGCATCTGGTCAGCCAAGCCCACGCTGTGACCTCGGTGTTGGACACTGTAGAATGCTTTATAAAGGGTGACGGTGTGACCGATGTCATTGCCCTACGGTATTTCTGGTGGTGCATGAACTGGGTCTACGCAGCGAGACTCCCCGAATCCCTGAGAGCACAGTTCCACAGACAGTTTGTTGAGCAGCACGTCGAACAGCTGCCAGACGGGGCGGCAACGCTGTGGGATGTGTGCATCGGGAAGAGCGGGTTGTTTCAGTCCATCTCCGAGCATGATTTTGGCACCGACTGGGCAGTAACAAATAAGGCAAGCAGAAATGAACAGCGTCTGGCAACTGTATTGCCACACCTTGGTGGGGCGATGCTATTACTACTACAGAAATTGAACGCTTTTGGGTGCAACATCTTTGTTTCAGGGGTACACGGGTCTGGGAAGACCACTCTTGTTGAACACTATTTGTCGACTGTAGAGCGGCCACATCGGAGGATGCCGTACCGCTTTAGCATGACGCGAGCAGAGCTGCTGGACACAACCTCGCAGGGGACGACCCTCTTTGTGGACGACGTCCATGTAGACCACCGCCCTGTCGACACAACCGGCGCTCACTGCGTTCCCCTCTACGAAGTGTTGACCCGCCCCTCCACCAGAGGTGTCATCATGACCGGAGGCGACACGCAGTCTGCGACAGGGGGCAGCACCTCGCTTGTCTCCCGCATGCTCTCCCGCTTTATATGCATCTCATGCTGTGTCTCCAAGGACAGCGTTGGTGTTGCCTTCAACGGCATCCTTTCCGCATTGTGGCCAGAGCGAGACTTCAAGACCGTGAAGAAGCTTGCCCAGGTCACCTACGCCGCGTTGTTTAATATATGCGCAGATGCACCAAAGTTGGACCCCATGAAAGTGAATGCGAAGCTCATGAAGGATATAATGTGGTCCTTAGCAGCGATCCCAACGGACGTCCCCTGGGAACGTCTCCTCTCTGTCTGGCGGAGTGAGATTTGCCAGCACGTTGCTCCGATTGTAGGAGATCCGGAGATCGCAGTGGTGGCAGAAGATGCGGCGAATAAGGCGTTGTTCACATCGGGTCTGGGCATCACCCCTGATAAAGGCACCTTCCGGCACTATACTCTCCTAGACGGGAAGAACTTTGTGAGCGTCATTGCGGACAACCTAGCCGAATACAGTGAGGCGCTGCAACAACACTGTGGGAACAAATCACTCCTCTACCCCTCCCTCATCGAGGCAGGCGCACGGCTGGGTAATGTCCTCCAACAGATGGGACGCCACGCCATCATCCGTGGTGCCTCTGGGTCCGGCCGCACGGTGATCGCAGGGACCGTTGCGCGGCAGCTCAAAATGGCGGTGGCGGAAAATTTTAGACTCTCTGCGACCCGCGGTGCGGGGCTTAAGGTGCGCAAGAAGGACGCAAAGACGCCGTATCAAACGGTTCTGCTTGCAGCTGCGCAGGGACAGCACAGTGTCATGCTGCTTCCACACCGTTATACCCAAGACCCAGACCTGCTTCATCATGTGTACAATCTGCTCGAAGGTGAGCCTAGCGCAGTCGAAGGGCCTGAGGCAATGAAGACCTTCATGGAGGAGGTGGCAGCGAACAGCGCAAAGGCTGCGGACACAGGGCGCTGTCTGCTGCGTGACATCAGCTCCCCTGAGGTGTTGGCGAAGAGGATGATCAGCAAATTCCTTCACATTGTGGTCTGCACGGAACTGCACCCAGACGAGCTCGCACACACCTTCACCTCCGCCTTTGTTCACATCGATGTGCCCAAGGAGATGTCAGAAGCCGATATCCACGAAATGACGGCAAACGGTCTGAAGGACACTCCCGCAGCGGAGTTATCAAAGCAGATTTCAGGTGTCCTGCACGATGCGCATACCTGGGCGATGCAGCGTGAGGGGCAGGAAAGACGCAAGGTAGCCCCAGTTCAATCTCTCGCTGCGCAGGTGTTGCTGCAGTTCAAGAAGGTTTTTGTCAAACACGAAGAACACTCGAAAGCGCATGCAAGCATTTCTGTCAAACAGCAGACCGCCCTCCTCAAGGTTTCCACCATAATCTGCGAGAACACAGGAATCCCCCCACGGCCACACGTCAAGGAACAGAAGTACTCATACTTTATGTCAAAGCACGACGGCGTGGTGGTGCGCTTTGTCCTCTTTGCAGAGAGAGACGAAAACACTGTGACACACGTTGATTCTGTAGGCTTTTTCACTGATTTGGGGAATGCGCCGGACCTGGTGACTCAGGGGACGGCAGAGTTTGAGTTTGACCAGGAGCATCAGAGACTCATCATCCGGGGCACAACCGTTGTTGACGCGATCTTTGACAACAGCACTGGGGAGTGGCGTCTTGTCGGGAAGGCGACAAACACGCTGGAAGACGACAAGGTCAGCTTTGAGGCCTGCGAGCTGCCGTTGAGTGGCGAATCTTCACAGAGCTGGCTCCGCGGAGACATGCGGATCGGGACTCGCGTCGAACCTCAAGAGATCATTGACGACCCACCCACAGAAGGCCTCGACTCTCTGACAAAACGCACCCACGAGGCTGTCGAGCTCGAGAGAACCCGCATCTTCAAACGCCTGGCAGAGCTGTCCTTGGACACCATGGCGGGGGACGCCTTCGTTGCCTGCGCCATCATGCTGTACGGAACATATCTGAACAACGCCGCGCGCATTGCACTCAGACGTCACGTCTTCGACTCTGCTGAAAAGCATGGCCTCCCCTTCAAAAAGGCGGCAACCCGTCTGGGGCTGTATGCGGTGTGGTTGGGTGTCGACGAAACGGATGTGGCGGGGATGTGCGAGGCGGCGCTTGAACATGGTTTGCCCCCTGGACACTCCTGGAGCGACACACACATGGCGTTGTCACGCGCTCAGTCCATCCTGCATGATGCAGGCACCGTACGCTTTCCTTTTGTCTACGATCCTCACGGGGTGACCGCAAAGTACATCCTAGCAAGCGAGTCTGCGTCACGCGAAGGCATCGGCGAAGTCATCTGCATCTCCGCAGGCGACCCAGGCCTCAGCGGTGTTCTGACAGACGCAGTGAAGCGCGGGAAGTCGCTTATCGTCGAACGCATCGCACCCTGCCATTGGGAGACCATCAAGGAGCTTTTAACACTGCACCTTGACGTCCAAAAGGGCCGTGTACACTGTGACATCGGAGAGTTCGGTGACAACAGCGCGTACTCTGATAGGTTTAAGATCTTTTTGTTGTCCGACCCTAATGTGCAGGAGGTGTTGCCGGAGTATCAGACACATTGCACCTTTGTGGATTGCACAGTGTCGGGGGATGCGGTGCGGGAGCAGCTGAGCGAGGCAATCAGCGCTGGGGGTGACTACAGCAGCGACACCCGGAAGCTTCTTGCCGAGCTGGACCTCTCTGAACAACGTCTTCACGGGGCGGAACAGCACCTTGAGACACAGTCTTGGGATGTCAACTGGAGCAACGCTATTGAATGGTACTACAACCCTACAGTCTACGAAGCGCTTGCATCGCTGCAAACAATCTCTACAAAGGTGGCCTCACTCCGACAAAAGCTGGACTCACTCCTCGCATCAAACGAAGCTGCTCAAGAAGAACACAAAGCACTCCTCTCCCGCATCATGGTCATGTACGACAGCTCCGTCGCAACAGCAGCGATCTCCAACCGACCCCTCGGTGTCGTCAGCCCATGGCGTTTGAAGGACATTCTCGCACACTCATTGCAGTCTTCAAAGGCATTAGCCGGAGCAAGAGGCAGGCAGGAAATGCAGGAGCTCGTTCTGGCTGGGGTGATGGCAGCGTTGCTACGTGGCATGCACCATGAAGATAGGGTAGTGCTGACGGCAATGGTAGCAATCAACCAGGATATGGCAGCAGCAGGGACGACCATGGCGCATGTGCAGTCCTTTGTGAACGGTGCGAGGGTCGCCTCGTTGGAGGACCACCTGGCATATGAAGCTGCGTGCACTGCAGAGGTTGACGCATCGTTCGCGTCAGACATGAAAATCTACCACGAAAAGGTAAGCGAACAACACCGTCGTCGTCTAGAGGACGAAGCCGAAGAGGCAGCAGAGAAAAAGCGCACCGCCCCCGCAGGGCAAAAGACCCGCCAGCCTAAGGCAAAGAAACCTGTCGGAGAGGTGCTGCAACTTCCCACCAAAACCGCGTTGCCAATGAACTGCAAGCCATCGTATTCCTGGCTATCACAACATACCTGGGTGAATTTGTTGCAGCTTAGCAGTGTGGAATGCTTTTCGAAGTTAGCTTCTTTGATACACCCAGACTCGAAGGAGAAGGCGGGGAAGGCGACCAGGGAGCAACGGTGGCAGGAGTTCTTCGTCTCCTTGGGGAAGGTACCTGAGTTTGACAAGGCACCGGTTTCGAAGTTTGAACGGTTGTTGCTGTGTCTCGCCGCACGGCCTGACCGTGCGATGCTGACCCTACGGAAGTACTTCACCGAGGTAGGAAAATTCAACGACCCATACGCAGGGGTGGACGCACTGAACGCAGAGGTGGTGCAGCAAACCCGCCCGCACATCCCCCTCACCTTCATCCTCACCGGGCTTGACAGCAACACCGAGGCGCTTCAAATGGTCATGACATACACCCAAGGCAAAAAGGCACAGCTCATCGCAGAAAACTGCATCACAGTGCAAAAGGGTGCCGAATCCGCTGTGCTCTCTGCAGTACAATCCGCCATCACTGCAGGAGAATGGGTTTTCCTTGCGAATATGCACTGTGCCAGCGCAAAGCTGCTTATGGACATAACATTGTGTCTCGCAGATGTACCGGTGGACACTCCATTCCGTCTGGTAATGACGTATATGGAAGTAGCAGGGTGTCATGCTCCCGCTATGGTGACAGATTCAGTGAGGGTTTCGCTGTCTGGGTGTCGGGGTGTGAGGAATGCGATGGCAGTGCTGTATCGCAGTGTTGAGGAGAAGACCCTCGAGGCGCTGTGTACACACGAATGGAAACGGCTGTTATTCGCGGTTCTTCTCGTTGTCGTCATTCTCCATGAACGGCGGGAAATGATAGCAACGTTGCGTGGCGGTGGAAACACACCAGATAGCTGGATTGTCACTGCTACTGCAGCGGTTGCGACTCTGTTGTCTCATCTGTCACGTCTTAGGATGTCAGAGAAGCATCAGGATGCGCACATTGCAGGACCTACGTGGCATGCGTTTAGACAGGCGTTGACAGAGGTATTGTCTTCGCATACGAACGGTGAAGAGGAGGAGGTGATCAAAGCGTTTGTGGATTGGTGGATCCACCCAGAGGTTGTGCAGCCTGGGATGAAGATATGCAAAGGGCTGTCGATTCCTGCAGAGGCAGATACATTGGCGAATCATTGGCAGCTCATTGATGCCATGCCTGCAACAGACTGTACAGAGCTCTTCGGACTCCACCCGGTCTTCGAGACAGAGTCGCAGCAACGCCAGCTCGACTGCATCCGCTCAGCCATCAGCACCGCTCTGCTGCCATTACCCACCGAAGCCTCCCCACTTCAGACGCTTGCAGCGAAGCTTCCCCCGGTTTTCAGCAATGAGGTATATTTTTTTTTTTTCAAAATTTTCAAAAAAAATATCAAAAAAACAAAAAAACAGGACTTCCAATCCATCGCCCCCGGCGCAGAAGATGGAAAACTCCACAGCAGTTTCCTCGCGTGTCTTCTCTCTGAGATGACTGCCCTCAATGCGCTTCTTCTTACAGTGCAAAATGACTTACAGAGTGGCGTCTGTCTGAGAGACGTTGTGGACGGGCATATCCCTAAGACATGGCTGGGGTGGTTTGATTCGAGAACGCTGGGCGCGTGGTTGACTGCTCTGAAGAGGGGGCAGATGCAGCTCAGGCTTTGGGTTAACAAAAAACGTCTCCCCCGCCCTTTCAATCTCGGTGCAGTGCAGCACCCCAAGGCAGTTCTTGATGCATTAATCCGCGAAACAGCTCGGATGAGGAAGGTAGCCCTCTCTGACGTGGTCCTCAAGGCTTCGGTCGAAGGGTCACGCAGATCCCCGCAGCTTGGGTACCACCAATTCTCGCATGAGCCCATCATTTTGTCGGGCCTCTCCACAACGGGGTGTCGCTACGAAACGGAAGGGGGGATCATCACGGACTGCTCCTGCAAGAACAATCAGTGGGCAGGGGAGGAGGTTCTCCGGTTCCCGGTCTTGAAAGTGTCGCCAGAGGTGGGTGGTGTATCCACTTCGGGAAGGCTGGCTGACCCTGTTGTTGCCTCTGCAGCAGTGGTCCCGAAGGCTCCAGTATCAGCCACCCCGGAAGAGGGTGGTGACCAAGGCGAGCAGGCACTTCCAACAAGCCCCCGCGTAAAGCTCCCTATCCAGGCAGTGACGTTGCCCCTAAAGGCCTCAGTGGAGTCGGGCAGCGCAGAAACACTCCTCGAGGTGACGCTGCAGTCTCGTGAAGAGCCGAACCATTGGATCATGCGAGGGGTAGCAATCATCTGCAGGTATGTGTGAAACGAAAAAAAAAGGAGAGAAAATGAATGGCTCATTTTGGGGGATTTTTTAGTGTAGAACCTCGGGGGTGATGAGTCAGTTACAACAAAAAATACTCTTTTAAAAGGATTTGAGGATGAACTAACGTACCAGTAAAAGCTCTAGATCATTTATTAAAAAGTGATGATGATAATATTGGCTTCTTTTTGTACTTCATTTTTTGCAGGAAACCCGACGTATAAAAAGAAGAGTACTCTATCGGCAATAAACTAAACAAAATAAAATTTGTCAGGAATTTGTGAGAGGGGGGAGAAAAAGAGAAGGGAAAAAAAAAGACACACAGACACGCATCCGATTTACACGGATTCCTTGTTGAACAGAAGACACTAATTTTGTGGATTTTTTGTGATATTTTTTTGTTGTTGTTATTATTCCATTCTTTCTTTGGTGACCCGACAGAAACACCAGACCTCTCTCCTCCCCTTTGTGTTTTTTTTTTTCTTAATTCCTTAAGAGTGTCAGATTCTTTTGTTTTCTTGTATTTTCTTACCCCTTTTAAGATCCGCCGGACTAAAGCACGGAGAGGCTTAGGTTCATCTTATCACCTTTCTTTTATATCAGCTCCCCCCCACGCCGCCCAGGATTTTGAGTTTTGAAAAAACAGAGACTTTTTGAGGTGGCGGCTCCCCTCTTGCTTTTAAATATTATATGTTTCAGCGCAGCCCTGTTTTCCGACACGGCCTCTGAGACAGAATGTTCCCCCCATTTCCCTCCCATATTTCTGACACAACATTTAGAATAAATACAATTATGACGCGGAAGGTACATAAAATTCACCTTCCCCTCCCCCAGACACCCATTTCCCACCCCTCACCAGCTATTCTCGTTCATAAAACAAACTCACTGTCTTTCCCCCCCCTTCTCCCCTCTTCATCATCATCCTCGTCTCTTTCTCTTCTCATAATAACAGATTAAAAAAAGGTCTTCTTTTTCGGAGTGCTGTTATCGGTTATCGGTGTGATTGTTATTTGTGATTGTTATGATAAAGTGTCGTCGTGCTGTCACCCTTCATCCCCTCATCACACACCTTAGGGATACACAAAGCAACCCCCCACGCACAATGCAATTTGTGTTGGACAACTTCCGTGGAGAGAAGACGGTCAGCCGCTCCCTTCAGCACTCTTTAGAGCTGGAGGAGGAGCTTGGAGACAAAGGGATGGAGGCATTGCTTGACGACGAGCGGCAGAGGTACGGCCGCGTCCTGAACCCTCCGGAGCGTCTGTTGGTTGAGAAACACAAGACCGGGGATCGGTCGTTCGACTACATCCCAGCCTCTGCGAGAACAAAGAGTGTACAGAACGTTCTGGCGGAGGGAGGCCGGAAAAACGGAGAAGAAAAATGCACGACGTGCTGCATCGCCGCCGTCACCGTCAAGCTTGCGTCACCTGTGGGTCTTATGATCACTCTTCTCTCTTACCTCGACAAACGCTCCCACCGACTTCCCGTTCGTAGCACCCGCCTGTCCTATATGGGTGCCATCATCCTTCCTGGTATTTGCGTGGTAATCCCCGGTGCTGCCGCCATGGCGCATACGTTTCATACAGAGAAGCCTCGCGACAGTGGAAACCTCTCCCGTGGACTGGTAGGGTTCTTCCTAGGAGCTACTGTCGCTACGGTGCTCCCTTTGGGAATATATTCGGTGCTTCGGCATCGTGTGTTTATTCCGAAGGGGATGTCGCGGGCGAAATGGGATGATAAAATGAATGTCGCGATGGTGCCTCTGAAGCCAGACTACCAACTAGGGATGTACAAACCGTTGCAGGCAATGAATTCGTATGAGTATATGGCGGTGGCGATGGCGTGGGCACTGTTCTTTCCGGTGGCGTTGTCGGGGTTTGTCTCGTTGTCAGGTGAGGGGGATAAGTTTCTTCTCCGAAAAAGTGATATAATAGCAAGGAAATGCGTCCCCGACAGAGTACGTACACACCTTGCGAAGGTAGACCAGGAGCATCTAGCAGAAGTCTATCCGACCCATGCGGAAAGGCAACAGAAAAGAGCGTCCGATGCGTAGGAAGGTGGCTGTGTTGTGATGTGTGATATTGTGATGGGCAGTTATCACAAAACAGCTGAGGGGGGTGAGGGGGGAAATAGATACTTTCATAACATCTGAAGATGTTCCAACCCCCCTCGTAGGGGCACTTTTTTTTGTAGAAAAACAAAGGACAGTTCTTTTTGATCTTGATTTATTATGTGCGTCCTCTTTACAGTTTTCCCCAGCAACCAAATACAACCAACAACTCCGGGGGGGTCGCTGCGGAATGGCAGTGCCTGCGTCCCAACGGCGTTTTTTTTTTCTTTTTATCAACTTCTCTTTATTTCACCACCCTTTTCAACCTATTTTAGGCGGGCCTCCCACTCCCCTCGCCCCTCCCCTCCCCCCCATCCCTCCACATTCCCTTTCACTTCCTTCGATATGGCCGACGGCTACGACGATGACTCTGTGCACACCGCGCGGGAGGAGGAGTCACCCGAGCCCTTCGCGGGACAGGGTTATGAGAACGACGAGGCTACCATCATTGGGATGGACACCGCAATACACGTCCGTGCATTGAGCGCTGCACAGATGCCTGCGTACACGCCCACCACACGCCCTACAGACGAAGTAATGTGCAGCATCTGCGACCTCTTTGAGATCACCGAGAAGGACTCCCCAGAACATTACCACCGTGCACTTGATACCATCAAAGGAACCGATGTACCCCCTTGCACCACAACGTTTATTGCACATACCCAACGCCTCCTTGCCACGGTCTTCAGTCAGGTAGCCGACTACATGGACCGCCGTGCGGTAAACCCGAATACGCCCTGCAACATACTAGGTGGTATCATCGGTGCCAGCACCGTTGCGGATATCTTATCTGCAGCGAGAGAGTCTTTAACGTTGTATCATAAGCAGTGCGCGGTGTTGCGGAGTGAGTTGGAGAGTGCTGTGGCGTCGCCGTCACCACGGAAGGAAAAGAAACAGCAGAGACGGAGGTCGCTTCACGACCCAACCGCGGGGATGAACAAACGCAGACTTAGCAGTGTCTTTCAAGGAGGGCTGCGTCATGAAGAAGAGCTGTCGGAGGATGGAGACAACGACGTTGATTTCAAATGCGCTGCAAAATCCTTTGTCACAGCCCTCCACGAAGGCCGTGACGTCTCCGGATCGGACCGCAAGCTGCATAACAAAATCCGCCCTGCTAACCGCGTCCTTCGTGAAGCAGGCTCACCCCTCTCACAGAACCTAGACATCAGCAACATCCCCCATGTTTCCACCTCAGGGACCTCCACCCCTTCGAGCCTGAGCATCAGTATTAACCCTACCCCAACCACACCGCTTCATCAATACCAACGCCAGCTCCATGAATTTAAGCTTGGCGATGCCCCGGGGGATTCGCAAAGTGAACTTAGTGGGTCAGAGAACTCAAGACCTCCGCTAACAACTGAGTGCAGTTCTAAGAGAATGTCCAGACGGCGCACCACCCATGCGCACGCTACGTTGGTCGCCCCAGAGGGGTTAGAGGAGCGGCTGGACCGGCTGCGGACCCTGCAGTTTTTTGACATTATTTCTCAAACTTTGACCCATATGCTGGCCTTTGTATATGACTGGCAGATTAAGCGCCTTACGCTAGAAGGCGAAACCTCTGGTGTCCTCCGCCTCGCTGAATGGTGTGTATGCCGCATAGTGGAAGAGATGTACGAAGACGGAGTAGATCCATCCTGCCCCTTAGACCTTCAATTCCTCTTCTGTGTCCAAGGGTTGGCCTTCGAAGGAGGTGCGTTCCACTACCGCCGTGTCAACCCTGTGGAGATGGAGGTGCTGGAAGCGGTCTGGGGTGAATATCTTCCTGTGGATGTGCAAGAAGGTCGTATTTTAACGCAATATGACCAGAAAAGGCGAAAGGAGGATCTCACCAACGGTGAAGCAGAGTACAAATGGTACGAATGGGGGGTCCTCACAAAGGCAGGGTTTGCAACCTCAATGAATACATTGCATACGGGGCCGAGATTGAATGCGATTGAGTATGGTTTTCGTGTGGGGCCGCATCAGATTGTTGAAAGTCTTGGTTTAAATGAGGTTTCTGATGTGTCCCAGTTGCGTCTTCCGAGCTTTGTAGGGAAACGTCCTGGGCAGCATTTGCTGAGCCGTGCGGGGGAGTTTGAAATCCCGAATTTGACGTTGTCAGCGCCACCAGAGGGGTCGTCGCATTTGGGGTCGAATAAGGCGAAACCGCATATCAGGCCGAGGAACCCGCAGCTCTGTAAGGAGTTGGAGATGAAATACAAAATGAAGCGCAAGCGGGCGAAGGAGACGCGCAAGAAAGAGGAGCGGAGGAGGAAGGAACGCAAGCAGGAGAGCGCGGCGATGGATGCTGAGGCTGAGGCAGGAGACTCCGAGAACGGAACGGGGTCGTGCATGAGTGACATGGAGAGCTCTCTGTGTGACGATGAAGAAGGCGAGGAGGCGCTCGAGAACAGCCAGGTCCTAGTAGAGCTAGAAGACGCACCCAAGGTGACTACCGCACTTCCTGTAAACAGTGCAGCGTGCGCAGCGCACAGTCCAAAACGCTCGCCAGCAAAACCCTCAAAAGGTGGTAAAAAGGAAAAGGACAAAGATGATAATCAAGACAAACGTGGAAAGTCCAAAGCCCGTGAAGACGTTGACAACACAACAGTCGGCTCAGGCGAGCCCCTCCGCGAGCACGTCAGCGGCAACGCGAAAAAAGAAAGCCCCTACGAGTTGCAGCAGTTCCGCAAGCCGGACCTGCAGAAGGACCGTTGCTGCGCAGTTATGTAGTGAAGGGGTTGGTATCTTCAATTATTTTTTTATCTGGCTAATGAGTGGAAGCGGGAGTAGCACAATATCAGATGTAAACCACGAAATGGATGTAGAACGGCATGGTTGGGGTCCACCCACGGTACAGCCGGTCATGCCACCAAAGGTACACTGTCAACGAGAGGGCTGTTGTATTTCAAGTCAACCTTTTTTTTTTTTAGCCGTCGTTCTTTATTATTTTGTCGTGCTGGCTAAGTACAGAGAGGCGTAAAGTTCACGAATCTTTTTTTTTTCAAAAAAAAATCCCTCACGAAAAAAAAAGCACCATCGTGAGGAGCCTTTTAGAGCTTCTGTGGTTTTTTTGTTTGTATAAAAGTGTGTAGGCAGGACTTATTCTTATTCTTTGTTGTTTATTTTTTCATCTGCATGACACAGTGCGGTACACATGCTTTGTCAGAGCATGGAGTTGCACCCTTCGTATCGGTGCTGCTGAAAGTGTTTGTTGTCAAGGTGACTGAGCAGAGGCTTAGGATCATCTTTCAAGACATCTTTCTGTTGTTGACCGCAGGGTAGTTGTACTTTTATCAGGATGGGCTGGCATCGCACGTCAGTCGGAGGTGCCTGTATCAATAACTTCACTTTTCTTTTTATATAAGGTGACTAAGCACGAGAGGCTTAGGATCATCTTATAAACTTTTCTTTTATTTTTGCATACTGAAATCTTGTCTATTTTTGTGTCTGGGGTGAACTCTCCCAGGCAACAGCGTTGTACAACATTGAGAGAAGGAAGTGGTGGGTATTAGCCTTTTGGTTAGCCTCTCATGTGTACCAGATGTACGGTGAGGAGGTATATTCACTCCCCTCCTCCTCAGTTTTTAGTTTCGTGCTACACATCTTGTCGATTCCTCACATATCCCCCTCCCTCATTCCAATACAGCCATTTTGCTTCTGTCAAATCACTTTTCCTTCCGCCAGCCCCAAATTTTCTTCCGAATTTTTTGGGATTCTTGCTACCTTTTTACTTTGCTTTCCCTTTCCCCTTTCGAAAAGCCAAACAAAAAAAGCACCCACATCACACTCCCCACAAATCCCAACACTCCGCGGGTTCGAAGCCGACAGCTACGGAATGTCAGTGTCTGTTTGTGTATCTCCCCTTTTTGGATGAGTGAACCCCGATGCGTTGAAAAGCGCCCCTTTTTTTTTGTCAGAGGCGTTTTGTATTCAGCACTTCACTTCACATTATTTCCACCTACCACCCCACCACCCACCCATAGAACACAATATATGACCACCATGGACACTACACAGGCACCTGCAGGGAAGCAGCCTGCCTCTCTCCCCACTATTGTCATTGACATCGGAAGTGGTGACTGCAAAGTAGGCTTCGGTGGCGAAGATGCACCCAGACAGACAGTGCCGACACTGCTGGGGACTCCACGACATCCAGGGATCAGTGGTGTCATGTTAGGTGAAGACCAGGACTCTTATGTCGGAAAGGCGGTGGTGAAGAACCGCGGGCTGCTGCAAACATGCAATCCGATCCAGGGGCGGGAGGTGACGGATTGGAATGCGATGGAAAGTTTGTTTTATAGCATCTTTTTTAAGGAGTTGATGGCCTCGCCTGACGACCATCCACTGCTGCTTCTAGATGCACCAGGCACACCACGGGCAGACCGAGAACGCATTGTCGAAATCCTTTTTGAGACATTCAACGTACCCGCCATAGTCCTTGCCAACCAAGCCTGCGCATCCCTCTTCGCCTCAGGTCGCTCCACCGGTGTCGTGGTCGACTCCGGCCACAGTGCCTCCCACGTAGTCCCCATCTGGGAGGGCTACTCCCTCGGACACTACTCAGAAAAGGTGAACTTCGGTGGTGCAGACGTGACGTCGTACCTCACGCGGCTCCTGAGGGAAAAGGGGCTCCCCTTTTCGTCGCACGAAGACATGAGAATTGTAGAGGACATGAAGCATCAGCTGTGCTATGCCTGCATGGACTATCAAGCTGAGCTGAAGAATACGGTTGTGTCGCGTTCGTTTGATCGGGATTATGTGCTTCCGGATGGGTCTAGTGTGCGGCTGGTGGACGATCGGTTCAAATGCACGGAGGCGTTGTTCCAGCCTAGTATGATGGACATAGCGAACACACGTGGTCTCCACGCAGTGACGACCGACTGTGTGCTGCGATGCGACCCGATGACGCGGTCCGAGTTCTTCTCGAACATCCTCCTCTCAGGGGGCAACACGCTCTTCCCAGGCTTTGCAGAAAGGCTTAACAAAGAGGTGAAGGCACTCTCATCCGCTAAGGTGCAGACTGTTGCGACCCCCGAAAGACGCTTCTCCTCGTGGATTGGAGGGTATGTACTGGGGGAGATTAAATGGGCCAGATTCTTTTAAAATATTTTCTTTGATGTGTATGCAGAAGGCAGATTCATCTTTCAAGTATTGTCATTACTGAAGTCAGATTTTATTTTAAAATAATTCTGGGTTGTTTGCAACTGAAACCGCAAACCGAAATGACTGTGCACGGCACAGTCACAAAAACCCTCACACTACATAAGAACCATTCAAGGAATTTGCTCCAAAACCTGATGCCAAAATATGCATCTCACATCACACAAAACAGGTCGTTGATCGCCTCCCTTCCGACCTTCCCAGCGATGTGGCTGGCAAAGCGTGAATACGATGAACACGGTGCAGGGTCAATCCACCGCAAGGCCTTCTAATCTGCACCTTTTTTTTTCGGTGTTTTTCAGCTCTTAACTTAAATTCCATAAGACGTAGCCTAGGTTGCAGTTCGGTAGGCACCACCCAGCCTTAGAGTGATTCTGCCGATAGGGAAAACAACACGCAGAGGTAGCAGAAAATAGGATAGTGTGCAGGGGAGGGCGGGTGTGGGTTTTCGGGAGGGCATCTCTAAAATCAGGGCTTCCGCCTTGTTTTTTTTTTTTAAACACCCCCCCTCGCCTACCTTTCCTCCTTTCCTTCTTTCTGCTGTTACACAACAAAACATAATGTTATAAAGCCTCCAGAGGATGCTATTCATACCCACTCTACATCCCCAACTTTTCTTCCTTTCCCTCCCCCCCCGGCGTTGGTTTTTTTCATCCTAAATTTTCCCCTCCTCTCTCTGACAGACAAAAAAAAAAAAGAATGTTTTTGCGAAAACAGTTTGGGGTGGTGCGGAGGGGGTATTGCTCGCAGACTCAGGCGACGCAATCTACACTGAAAGACGAGCAGAAGTCTTATGAGGAACCACAAGGGAGAGAGCGACACGGGAAGCGGGCCTACCCGGCTCCGAAATTGAACCCCGAGCTGACGTACGGGCGCAGGATGAATCGTCAAGCAGCAGTGCCAGAGACATTTCTCCAGGAGGACTACGACGAGCACGTGAGCACAGAAGCCATGTACAACGAAATCAAAGGCGGCCCCATCACCAGCTTCGAAGTGCTCTCCTGGAAGCAGCTGCTCCTCGGGCCCATGATGAACTACCTCATCATCCTGTTCGCGTTTGCGAGTCTGATGATGTACTTCGCGAAGAGAATTTACTACTTAACGTATGTAAAGGGATTGGCCAAAAGTTTCCTTATTTGAAGATGTGTGTTTTACTGTGGCGTTATCATGACCATGTTTTTCTGAATCCACTAGGACTTTGACTGTCTTTTTTTTGGGGGCAATACACAATGAAAGCTTCTGTCGCGATGAAGTGGATAAGTATCCCTCAATTTATTTATCCCTAGCACCCCAACCCCGCTTCATATAGACAGCCCTCCCCACCATGTCTGTGCTCTATATCAGCTTCATACACTTCACAGACAACAAGTTTTAGTCTGTGTAGATGCAACACGAAACTTAAAGACAAAGAGAGACACAAGGAACTTTTCACGGGTTCAGCAACCCGTGGAGAAGTAGTGGGCCCTGTGTCCTGCTGACGTTTTCACAACAAAAAAAGAAGAAAAAAAAAATTGTGTACAGATCCTACCTCGGTAGGTGATTGTCGATACAACAAAAAAAAATGGTGTATTTTCCTGATAACGATAGTGTTGATGTGACACACCCACCCATCAAAACGTCACATATTTAAGGGCCAGATATATTATAAGACTTAGTTCATCTGATAAACTATCCCCCCCATATTTGCTCCATTTTACACTGTTTATTATGCTTTTACAACAGGGTTGACTATAACGCTTATGAGGAGGACTTCAACCGTCTTGTACAAGGTGAAGAGGAGGATGTCGTCCGAGCCCTGCGTACCCTTGATCGTATGGAACAGTCTGCGAACGGCACAAGCAACCCAACCAGCTCCTTTGAAGGCTATCCCGTAATGGGCACGGCGCTAACGAAAGCGAGGGTGAGCGTGCTTGGGTTCTAAGGGTCTAAGACCAAAAATATGGGGGGGTCAAGTGGTCTACGGTCTCAGTATTCGCTACACGCCTGATGGCGAGTGAAGGAGCAGTGGAGCTACCTTTTTCCTTTCATGGTGTCGCCTCCTTGAGGTGTGTTCCCCTACGGAAGTTGGCATAAGGGGGGGAGGGGAGGGGTGCTTATTTTTTTTGAAAAAAAGTGTGCAATGCACTCTTGTGCACTCCCCATATGTAAGGTGGCTAACCATGCCAGGCTAAAGCATATAGCATGGTCAGACTCACTGCTCCAAGCGAGGTGCTTTTTCGGATATGTGTTCTATCATTCGTTTCGAGAGTGTTGTCTACTGACTGATTTTGTGTGCAAAACGACTGTGCCAATGAACACCAAAGAACACTTCCCCTTGCTTCCCCTTGTGTGAGGTGACATAGCAAAGGTTCGCACTATTTTCCACAACTTCATCAAATTCTTCCGATGCCGCCTGAAGTGTCTCTCAATTTTTATTGGGGCGAAAAAGGAGGTTTTCCTATGTACGCAGTTTTTTAAGCCTAGCCCTTTTTTTTTCAAAAAAAAAGGTGACATTGTGAGTAGTGTCAAAACCAACTATTCTCCCCCTTTCCCCCTCCCCCCGTTACCTGCTTCCCCCTACTTTATTGCATACCAATGCAGTGCTCTCTGGGTTCGATAACCAAGCGGAGAACCAGTGCCCTGCGTCCAATGAACGGTGATGCGTTTTGCACTTTCAACTTCTCTCTTTGGGCAAGCCATTAGGTTTCCTTTTTACATCTTCTGGTTCGTTACGAATGTATATGAATAATCTTCTGTTGTAGGCCGCAGGGTACTTTGTGCTTTTATCCGGATGGCTGGCATCGTACAGTGGGTCAGTCGTAGGAGGTGCCTGCATCAACTACAGTTTCTCCTTATTTGCTCCTCCCCTTTCTCCCCTTCCTCTCCATTCCACCCGAACTGCACACTGCAGGGAGTTATACACATACAACACACCGGTGCTCTCCAACGGCTTTCTTAGAGGCATAAGGGCATACAAAGCGTAAAGACACAAGGCAGCAGCTCCCCCACCCACCCCCCCATCCCGAGATGGGCGACACACCCATGGAGGACACACCCACCCACAACCCGCAAGCAGCTGCGGGCTTCCCGAAGGACCTACTGTCAACTGCAGGGAGACATGAGCTCCTCGCTATGCTCCGTACCTGCACCTTGAAACACGACGAGCTTGGCCAGGAGATTTTGGTACGTCCCCAACTCATTTTAACCTCATAGGAATTCTATAATGTGCACAAAAGAGACAATTTTTCAAAATCCCTTTTGATTATTTCAGTGTGTCCAGGATCCTTTCAAGAAAACCCGTGGCTGCTAGCTAGGGATAGCAGTCTATAATCAAACAAAATATTGCAGTGTCTCCGGTGAGGCGTTGACACTTCCATTCATGCATAGCCGCACAAAGTGATGCACTTTAACCAATCATTTAATCACAGACTCAATCTGGCCCCCCTTTTTTATGTTCTGTTTTTTATTATTACAACGGGTCATATTCTGAACTTTTCTTTCAAACAGTTGAACAAAATTCTCGAGAACTTGGTGCACAACAACCTTGTAGACCAGGCGGACCTCCTGATCCGCAACACGGAGCTGAACGAGCCTTACCGCTCGACCCACCAGGCTGCACGCTTCTGCTTCTTCAAAGGCTACGTCAAAGCTGTGCAGCTCGACTACACGGAGGCAAACCACCTCCTCCAGCAGGCCCTCCGCAAGGCACCTGAGAAGGCAACAGGGTTCCGCACCATTGCAACAAAACTCTGGCTCATCGTCCAGCTGCTGATGGGTGAGATCCCGGCACGGTCCGAATTCATGGCAAAGGTATGGGTCCTGGAACAGAGCGTTTCAATTATCACCTCAAATCGCGATCCTTCAAAGCCCTCAATCTTTTTTGTCTCCCTATTTCGACTTTGCAACAAACCCAGAAAACGATGCACATTTCATCACAACTCTTTTCTCTTTCGGCACACTGTTCACGAGAGGGCTTTGTATTTTCAACTCTTCGAAACAGACTCACTTTATTAAAAAAAATGCCCTTTTTTTTCTTCCAATTTCAATTTTTACTTACAACGCAGGGTCTGAAGAACGCGCTTGCGCCATATTTGGTGTTGACATCTGCAGTACGATTTGGGCAACTGTCGCGCTTCACGAAGGTGGTGAGCAAAAACGTTGATCTGTTCCACGAGGACCGCACGTACATGCTTATACAGCGTATCCGCCACAACGTGATCAAGACTGGGCTGCGGCGTATCTCGCTGTCGTACAGCAGGATCAGCTTCACGGACATCTGCCAGAAGCTGAACCTGCTCGACAACCCCGAGGCTGAGGACGACGTCGAGTACATCGTCTCGAAGGCCATCAACGACCGTGTCATCGAGGCCGTCATCGACCACGACAAGCGCTTGATATCGAGCAAGGTCGTCACAGATGTCTACAGCTCAGCCGAGCCCTCTGCTGCATTCCATAAGCGCATTGAGTTCTGTCTCCGTGTGCACAACGACGCTGCGCAGGCGATGAGGTATTATTTTTTATTTTTTGGGGAAAAATGAGTTGAGAGATTGCGGTCAACGAAAAAAAAAGACTCGGTAGTAGATTAGTGAGGATCAAGTGGCAAAATATTGGTTTAGTTTTTTGAGGGAAATGGGTTGAGAGATTGTGAGTTATAATATGCCGCTTTTGGAGATGTGCATCTTAGTCGGTTTTCGGGGGGGTTTTTTTTTGTACCGCTTTTTGTGCTTCGCTTTGATGGTTGTAAGAATAATTCGCTATCATCTCTTGATTCTGAAACCACACCCAGGTACCCACAAACCGGAGGCGAGCCGTACTCAGACACCCGTAGAAATGATGACGATGAAGATGTATGTGACCCACATTATACCCCCTCTGTTTAAGCTGGTCAACCGAGAGGGCTCAGGTTCAACAAAAACCTTTTTTATGAGCCTTTTTTTTTTTTTTTTTAGCCAACAGGCCCTTGAACAGGGTTTCCCCCACGGTTTGGGGTTTCACGGGGGATCAAAAAGACCCCCCAAAAAGATTTTTTTTGTTCTCCCCGCAAAAAATCGGGAAGTTGAAAGGAGGCTCGGGATACACTCTACTGCTGTTATGCTGAAATAATGCTTGAACTCCTCCATTAACCCCGCTCATGGAGTTTGTCCCGTCGAAACCTACGGCTAGCATCTTATGCTTGGGAATTGGCTGCAGATTTGGATGAACGAAATCCATAATGATCTCGGCGTCTTTTCTTTGAGCCTCCTTCATGTGTTCGAACAATTTTTTTCAAACATTGTGTTTGCCAGACACCCAAAACAACCTTCTTGCTTCGGCTTTCTTCTGCATCCTCTTTGTTTCATCTGCGAGAAACGCAGAGGTAATCAGTCTTCCCTAACTTCTTCATCGATCTATTTTTTGACTACATCACCTTTTGGGTCGCGTTCAACGAACATAAGTCATTCTTTTCTCCTTTCATATCAATATCAGTGGGTATATGTCTGGTTTTTACTTTACACTTAATCAAAAAAAAACAAAATTATAACACAACACAAACCCACACAGACGAGAGAAGAGGTGGATCTCATGGACGACTTCTACTAGAACGTGGCTCTTTCACCACACTACCCCCCCCCACACGGTGACAGCAAACACACATAACCCTTTCCAACATTTCCTCCCCCTGACAACAAGAAGGGAGTGGGGAGATGGACCAGCGACCACAGCCTTTATAATCCTACCGTCAGCAGAACACAGTATAGGGGATGGACCAGCAAGCACACAACCTTGCTATTTACCTCCCCTATCTCCATATACGAAATATTCACCACCCTTTTTTTCCTGGACCAGCTAGCCAACCCTTCTTTTTAAAAAAAAGCTTGCTATTTAAGGTGAACACACCGGGAGACTTTGGATGGTTCTTACCAACTCTTCTTTAAACGGTCTCAGCAAGAAGGTGCGGGGGGAAAGGGGGGGGGAGGAGGGTAATGTGACATTCCAATCCATCTCTAGGGAACGGTATCTGAGGGGGGGGTGTTTTTTGCCTTTACGTAGGGAATATTAAACAAAACAGGGGTAGAGTGGATGTGAGGGGGGGGACCCTCTTCTCCAATTTTCTAACAAAAATAAAAAAAACAAAAATAAAATAAAAATAACTTATCGCAATCTAACACAACTCCCCTTTTGTTCTGTTTTAAATTTTTCAAAAAAAAAAAAGTAACGCCACACTCTTGGGATGAGGTGTGCCGTTTTTGTGGAGTATCGCAATCTCCCCTCATTTTTTTTTCTTCTTCTTCTTTCTTCCTAAATGAACATCACTCTGTAGGGGTTCAATAACCCCCCCCCATGGAGTGTCAGTGCCTACATCTCCAGGAGGTGTTTTGTCACTGTCAACCTCACTTTTTTTTCCCTTCTTTATACCTTTCATTCAGTAGAAAAGAAAGTATATGGGGAGATCCGGGTGCCCGCAACAACAATATTCACAAAAAATCACAAAAAATCACAACAAATCACAACAAATCACACAAAATCACACAAAATAAATACAAAAAATCACAAAAAAAAAATTCTATTCACAACAAATCACAAAAAATCACAAAAATCACAAAAAATCACAAGCAATCACAAAAAAAAAATCCTATTCACAAAAAATCACAAAAAATCACAAACAAAAAATCTTATTCACAAAAAATCACACAAAATCACAAAAAAAAAATCCTATTCACAAAAAATCACAAACAATCACAAAAAATCACAAAAAGTGGATGTGATTTTTTGTGATTTTTTGTGATTGTTTGTGATTTTTTGTGAATAGGATTTATTTTTTGTGATTTTGTGTGATTTTTTGTGAATAAGATTTTTTGTTTGTGATTTTTTGTGATTGTTTGTGAATAGGATTTTTTTTTTTTGTGATTTTTTGTGATTTTTGTGATTTTTTGTGATCGTTTGTGTTTTTTTGCGAATAGGATTTATTTTTTGTGATTGTTTGTGATTTTTTGTGAATAGGATTTATTTTTTGTGATTTTGTGTGATTTTGTGTGAATAAGATTTTTTGTTTGTGATTGTTTGTGATTTTTTGTGAAGAGGATTTTTTTTTTGTGATTGCTTGTGAATATTGTTGTTGCGGGCACCCGGATCTCCCCAGTATATGAAATAATTCTCTGTTGGGTTGACATTTTTTGGAACTTTCGAGGGGATTTTTGTCGATACAGCAACAATTAGCACAAAAAAAACGCACGTTTTCTAGAACAGAGGGACAACAAGAACGGGGACGGAGCAGGAGGGGGAAAGGGGGAAGGGTAAGGGAAAGGTAGAAACCATGCGCTCCTTCTTTGTGAAGGGCGCCTTTTTGCCTTTTTTTATACAAACACCAGTTTTTTTTTTCCGGGAGGATCGGAGAGAAGGGAGGTGAGAGAGGGCTCCTCCTTCACTTCGATGCACATAACAATACCCATCCCTATCCCCACACCCCTTTTATTTTTTACAACTTTTAAAAGACTTCTATTTTTACAAAACAAAAATGGAAAAAAAAAAAGTATCTCATTTGCCTTTTCAATCTCTTCCATCTCTTCAACTTTGTCAATAACAAAGCACAAAAGCGTTACCGATAAAACTGCTATTATCAAGTACTCCATATCTTGTCAATCAAAAAAAACTCTCTTAAGGGTTGAGGATGATCTGCGTCTATACCTTCTGTAGTACGTAGGCTTCGGCCGACATTGAGTACAGATCGTTATACCAGTAGGTATAACGTGATTGTCGATACAGCAAAAAAATTCCTTAAGGACCCACCTTTGCCAATTGTATTCGCTGCAGAGACAATTTTTTGGGTTGCGTTGCCTTGTCGAAAATAAAATTTCATCACATCTCAGATATATTTACACAAAAAACCCCTCTCTTTACTTTTATTCAAAAACTTCTTGACTAAATCGTTTTTTTTTTTTTCTTCTTTTTTTTTGCGGATTTTCTCTCTCTCTCTTCAGAAGAGATAACAGACTTCTTTATCTTTATCCGTTTTTTTCTCTGTGCAAATCCTAACAAATGGCTGACGGAAGCATCGACGAGGTAGTGCGGAAGATCAACCGCGAGAAGGGTGTCAAAGGCTTTATCATCATCAACGCAGAAGGCATTCCCATCAAAGACTCCTTCGACGAAGTGGAGCCCAAGATGCTTACCATCCACTATGCTGCCCTCCTCACATCCCTCGTCGCAAAGGCGCGTGCCGCCATCCGCGACCTTGACGTCACAAACGACCTCACCTTCCTCCGACTCCGTTCAAAAAAGCACGAAATTCTGATAGCCCCCGACAGAGTATGACTCATAACCCTGATAATTGAAGAGTTTTGGGGGGTATTTTTGTTGTGCAATTTTTGATCCCAATTACACCAGTGTGTCTTTGGTACTTTGGTGTTGATGTTAGACCTGAATAATCACCTTTTTAGACCATATTTTTTGCACCTTCGGTATAATAAATAGGAATTTTATCAAAAAGGGTATACTGAGACTTCCTAACGCGTGGGTGCTTCATTTCATTGTTTGCAAGAGTCGCTTAGGTTTGGGAATGCTGAGCGAATTGGCAGGTGTCCCTAAACATACCTCACATTTGGTTTGCTGTGATTGAAGCAATCAAAAAGTGAAGGGATGGGGAATTGCACAAAACTGTGGCAAACACAACCAGAGGCAACTACACTACTACCCGACAATTTATCAAAAAAAAATAGTACATCATATCCACCCTTACAGGATTACATTCTAATCGTCGTGCAAGAACCTTTATGTGAATAGTGAGCGTGGGAAGGGAGGAGTAGAAAGAGGAAGATAACTTGCAACAGTTCAAAAAACAAACAAAACACTGAGGGGGAAAAGAACCCCTCTTCCCACCCCCTCTCCCAGGCAAAGCAAAGGAGAGACCATTGCAACATTATGGGTATCCCCTTGTAGTACATCTGGGTAAAGTTTTTTTTCTTTTCCTGTTACATCACCTCTTTCATCCACCCCACCTTTCCAATTTGCATCTTAACTCTTTAAAGGTGACTAAGCCCTAATCTGACCACATACCACTCCTTTTTTTAAACCCATTTTTGTCACCAATTAAAAAAGAAGAACACAAAAAACAGAAGACATTTCTTACAGTGTTCTGGTCACATACCAAGGTACACTGTACACCAGAGAGGGCTTTTTGTATTTCAAATCTAAATTTTTATTTTTTTTTTTGGTGCAAAAATAACCCTACTATTTCTCAGCACTCCCCCCCCCCCCCCTCTCCCCCTCATTCCCTTCTTTTACACAGTGATATAAAATACCAAAAGATTTTTTTTAAAGCGCCTCTCCCTTTCTCCCTTTTTTTTTTTTCACCTCCCGCTAAATTCATTTCCCCCCCCTTCATCCTCCTCCTCCTCCTCCTCCTCCTCAAAAACCACATTCAGGCGGGGACTTTTTATTTATCTTATCCCCCCCCTCTCTCTCCTCAAAGAAAGTGGAGATTGCATAACTGTTTTTTTTTTTTTTTTTTTTGACAACACAATTTGAACGGCAACTACACTATTCCAACAAATTTTTATCAAAAAAGTTTGGATTCTGTTTTATCAATAAAAAAAAAAATGGCACACAACAACCTATTGAAGAGTCGGTGTATGTTCCGAGGCGCGCTGAGCTCTTCTTCTTCTTCTCTGATTCCAACCACCTCCTCCTCTTCTTCCTCCTCCCCTCTCCTCCTCCAACGTCGGTATAAAGGAGGGGTCGACGTCGGAGAGATGAGACGCGCCGGAATCAGCGAAACGACCTGCTTTCATGAGGAGCGCAAACGGCTGCTGGAGGAGCCGTACCACTATGCGGATGGGGGGGTAAGGCAGGACCAGCCATTTAACAAACGGCTGGATGTTTTTCAGGAGGTCTACGAAGGGCAGGAGATGGACGGAACCTGCCGGTACCTCATGAATGCAGAGGCAGATGCGGCGGAGAAGAAGATCTATGAGATGGCGGTGCGGTCCGCTCGTCCGGTGGTTGGGGCACATAGGGTAGTTGTGATGCGACGGATAGAGGACGCACGCAGTAGGATTCTACGTCGCTATAAAGGATTAGACGCAGATCTTCGCTGTGGTGATGCACATCTTGAAGGCAAGGCTGAGGAGTATCTCAGACAGGTTTCTATTGGCTTGGCAAAGGGGCGCTGGGATTTTGCAAAGGCTGCGCATAAAACGTATGCAGCGCAGCTCCAAGGATCGCCAAAGGCGGAAAAGGAAGCGGAGGCTAGAGCAGAGATTGAAGGGGTAGCTTCTGCAGAGCCTGATGTGCTGCGGACGTTCGAAGAAGTAGGGTTTCTTGAAAAAGAGGAGTTTGGGATGCTTCGTGCTGAGTTGGGTGAAGAGGCGGCGGATGAGTTTATTGAAGGACTTCAGAAGACGCGGGCAGAGGTGGTGGCAAAGCGGCTGCAGGCAATCTCGAATCAAACGAAGTTGAACCAATTAGAAAAGCAGTTGGTGTTGCAAGACTACAAACAGGTCTTCAGTGCGGCAAACAAATACGACTTCAGGAAGGAACGTGGTGAACGGATTCTGAAGGACGCAGAGGACAATGAGGCACAGTACGACAGCTTTATGCGGGAACGTGACATGAGTGGTGAGGAGGCGCTGAACCAGGATACACATGACATGGCAGCGGATGTGAGACAGAGACGAGCGGAATTGCTAAGGCAACGAAGAGAGCAGCAGGCGACTGAATCGGACACAACATCGACACGTGGTGCCACAGCAGCAGCCTGGGAAGGCACAGCAGGCCTAGTGCAAAAGACACGTTCCTTCGTGGACCCCGACTGGTGGGAGCTTGCAACAGACAACCCTCAAACAAAGCGTGCCTACAACAAAGCCCTCAAGCGTGACGCCCGCGCAGTGCGTCCAGGCAAGGAGAACGCCGTGCAAGAAAGGAAGGACGCAGCGGACAGCGTGCTCGACGCGATGGAGAGCTTCTCGGACTTCAGGAAGGACAACTTCACGCGGGGGTACTCGAGGTCGCAGGTATGTGCACCCCCCTCCTTGTTGGCACACATCGGATGGAAACCACGAAATGGATTGTAGGACTGCATGGTTGAGGTCCACCCCCGATAGACCCGGTTCACGAGAAGGCTTTGTATTTCAAATCAACTTTTTTTTGTCAAGGTTATGGATAAATCTAATGTCCAAAAAACCCACCTCGGAATATAAGCCCGCTTTTGCCGAGCTCCAACAGATTATCAATGCTTTTACCCTGAGTTTACCGGTATTTGACAGCCAAATACCGGCAAACTCAGGGTCAAAATTAGGTGGATATGTCGTAATGATTGCCCAACTACCCAACTGTTCAAACAATGTTCAGCAACAACACCAACCCCCTCTTGTACAGGTTCTCGCATACGACGACCCGGTCACCAACGAGCCCCGCAACGACTTCATCCAGGAGGTGTACAACCTCGACTCCAACGGCATCAACCTCCCCACCATGCGCGAGCCCTTCCTGAGCGAGTCCATCTCCTTCAGACAGATGCTGAAGGAACAGAGTGGCGGGGCGCAAAAGAAACCTGCACAACAACCAGCAGGGTACGAACGTCGGGACTACCGTGTACCCAATGTTTAGAGAGGGGGAGAGCAAGGAAGCTGACCCCTCAATAGGAAAGCGAGCTTGGAGTCCTCGGAAGAAGAAGAAAAAAAGGTCAATAGAATGTTCGGAGGGAAAGCTACTGCAAAAAGTAAAGGGAAAAATACGCGAAGCCACAAATGCGTGATGTGGTGCGTGCACACCTGATGGTGACTCCTTTCTCCAATCTGTGCCAGACCCTCTCCCCCTCTCCCAGTCAACTCACCCCATCTTTCTCAATATAAGAAGAAAATCATGTGGTGCTATTTTATCCACGCCCCTCTCCCTCTCTCCTCCCTCTTCCACTTCCACCACCTCCTCCAGAACACAAAAAAGGGGTGGAATAGGTTCCCCTCTTTTCCACTCCCCCCTTTTTTATTCTGCCAAAGTTTTTTTTTTCTCCTTTGCGCGAGGGTTACGCCATCAGGGCTTTTGACTTAAAAAGCTTTTTAGCTTTGCCCTTTTTTCTCAAATCATGGCGAAGTACATGCCTTTGCAGAGGGGTACGCCTCCGTTGGATAATAGCGATGCTTTTGATGATGAGGATGTGTTTCGTGTGGATACACCTCTGCACAGCCATGTGTCAGGTGGACAACAGTTCCATCCGTTGAGCGCTCCGTTGTCACGGTCGATTGGGTTGTCTTCCAGTGTATCGTGCTCGTCGAAGGTGTCCGCTGCAACGTCTTCAGCGTTGTCACCACTTCCTTCGCAACGTGTGGCGCGTGATGTGATGCTGTGCATATTGTCGTATCTGAGTAGACGAGAGGTTGCACGGTGTATGATGATAAGTACCCGCTGGCGGGAGGTTATCCACAGTGACGCGTCGCTTGTGGAGGGGATGTATACTACAACAGATGACGGGGAGTGGTCCTCGATAGGCACCCCCAGCATGTCGCTGCCAGAGGATTTGTTGAAGTGGCTGTCCGTGTCGGAGTGGTTCCGGAGGCCGTTGCCCAGTCAAAGGGCGTTGCTGGCTCCGTTGGTGCTGGGGTGTGGTGGTATCATCCAGTGTGCGCCGTTGGCAGGGATCAGCACTGCGGCGGTCATTGCGTCTATATGGAAGGCAATAACATCGCGTTTGCCTCAGCATTTGGTGATATATTGCCATCGCAGCAGCACTTCAAGCACCGCCTCTTCAGTGAAGCGGGTGATTGGGAATATCCCGGTGGTTGCGACTGCAGCAAATAAGCTGAGAATCACACGGAACGAGCCTGAGGAGAGGATGGGGTTGAAGTTTAATGAGGGGTCTCTTGTACTGAAGAGTGTCAATGCAAAGCGGATTGCGCATTTTTGCGGGGCGGGGGAGTTTGTTGGGAAGCGGCTGACTCACGTTAACGACCTGAAGGTCACCTCTCTGGCCGAGGTCGCCCGCACTGCTGCCCTCCACAGCACCGTCACCCTCCGCTTCGAAGGCCGTGGCGTCGCCGACCGCGTCTTCTGGGACGACAGCAGCTACCTCGGGGGCGGCTCCGTCCAGGGCGTGCCCTTCTCCCTCGCGATCTCGCCGTACGACAACCCGCAGACCGTAACCCCATTGGAAGATACCATCTCCTTCCTCACCCTCCGCTTCAGCGAAAAACAACCCCAAACCACAAAAGAGCAATACATGGAGGAGGCCCTGAGTGAACGTGGCGGGGACGGGGGCGGAGCACACCGCTGCAGCTGGGCGTTCTGCTTTTTGGCAAGAAAGTTCCGTGGGAGATGTTTCCGCAAAGATCACTGTACACGAAAGGTGAAGCTAGACAGCGACGACGACGACCAATACCACGAGGTAACCATCAAACGCACCCCATCGGAACGATTAGGCATCAAATTTGAAGACGGCACATTAGTACTAAAGAGTGTCAACCCATCTCTCAAGGCGCACAGCCACGGTGTCTCAAAGCTAACCGGCCGGTCCCTCACCCACGTCAACGGGGTGGAGGTATCAACCCTGGAGGAAGTGAAGAAGATGGTCCGGATGCGCACCACCTTCGTCACCATGGAGCAAGGGGACTGCCCGACCTCGGTTCCGCAGCTGGAAAAGAACACAACCCACTCTGACCCGCCTCCGACCACATTGATCACCTCACCCCTTGATGGGGGGGACATCTTATATGAAGAGGATACTCACCGATTTGATAGTCTGTTCGCTCGACCAACACCAATCACCATCCGAATGGAAGGCAGCCAAGCAGCAAGACACCACTACGTTGTGCTACGCGACATCCACCGCGATGCTGGCGAAATCGGTGCGCATGCCGACGCTAACGTACGCCGCAGCAGCATGCTCAGACAACAGATTGACCTACTAGAGGAAATTCTATGTGAAATGATGGTAACCAGTTTGCTCATCGTATGTGAAACCACAGCAATGTGCGATGTGGTCGCCGAGCGGGTAGGAGGGACCGTCCTCTGCAGAGAAAATGAAGGGAGATATAACGCAGCGAACAATTGGATGGAGGAGAATGTGTTGGTTGTACCGTGGGATTGTGTTGCGTTGGCACCACGTGTGTCGTTGGTGGTTGTGTTTGCGAGGGAAGGCCGTGTGGAGGGGGAAAACGCCTTTGGGCCATGGTTTGCGAACAGCCTGCATCTGTCAGGTGCTCAACCCAGCCACCCAGAGATTTCAGGAGCCTCATTGACCTTCGTGACAGCAGCGTCCCAAGTAGACCCTCTCCGAACACAAAGCTTCAGCCCAGCCCACGCAGGGCTTCTTGAGCTCCGTCATCATCAGGTGGTCTCGGTTCTAAGACCCCTCATTGAAAGCAAATCTGTATCAGATTTGTCGAAGCGAGTATTGGCATAATAAGGCTGAAGGGAATATAAGGGGGAGGGGTGTTGATAGAGGATTGAAGGGCTAAATCCAGGGGAGGACTGAAAATTTGAATATACCCATTCGAAGAAAAAAAAACAAAATAAATAAATAAAAAAGGGAGAAAAATGCGGACTGTCTGAATATGGCGGCCTGCAATAAACCAACAGATTTATAAAAATCGAAAACCTGAAAATGGAAAATAGTTTTGGGGTACTTTTTTTCCAAAAAAAAAAGAAGGAAAAAAAAAAATGGTTCTGTATGTTTCGTTTTGGTATGCTCTTTCTCTTTCCCCGGTTATTTTTTTTTTTTCTATTCTCTTTTAAAAGATGTGTTGCCCAATATTGGAGGGGGGTGCGATTTTTTTTTCCCCCATAAAAAAGTTGAGGTACATTTAGTGCACCCTATTATACCTTTCTGTTCAGTTGAATAGAGAGTATATGAAATAATAATTTCCCCCCTAGGTATCTTTCAAGCTTTTTTTTTTTATTAGATAAATGCTGTGCGGCGCGATACTGGCATCGTCCAAAAAAGGGGGAAATTTTTTTTTCCAGTACTTTAGATAGCAATGCACCATGGGGCACATTTTTTTTTTTTTACCTCTCAATTTTTCTCCCTCTCCCCCCTTTTTTGCGCATTTTTTATCAAACAAATTATTATTTTTTACACAACACAGTCATAGTTCGTAGTCCGCCGGAGTCCGCCCGAGTCCGCCCGAGTCGAGACGGACTTTTGGCGGACTTTGAAAGTCCGTCTCAGGTCCGCCGGACTCGGGCGGACTCGGGCCCGAGCTGGGGTACGACCACCCTCACTCCATTTTCCACCTCGGGATACTGCCCCATCCCTCAGCAAATGCAAAATTTTCACCCACCCCATCCCAATGTCTATGAAGAAAGCGAAAAGTACACCATTTGCGCAGGGAGTTGTTTGTATTATATTTTTGAATTATATAGCTGGTAATATCCAGGTATATAATATTATTACATTTATACATAGCGCTCTAATGAGACTCTAATTAGATCATTAGAGTCGGCAGTTAGAGTATAATTAGAGTCTTTAAAACTCTAACTGAACTCTAATACTCTAACTGGGCTCTAATTAGAGTATAATTAGAGTCTTATAAGAGGGTCAATAAAGAGGGACACATCAACCAATGCTATAGCCATCAACCCAGGGAGCATAGCTAGTGCAAGAAATTCGACTTTGTAATCCAGAAAGTCTGTTCTCTGCTTGCAGAGAACCAGACACAAGAAAATATTGTTTGTTCCCCCAGAAAACCAGTGCACAATTCACACTCCTTGTGGATGGTCTTGTTGCCTTTTTAGCACAGGAATTTTGGCCCAGGGCATGCACTTGAAGCATGGCTATTTAGTGTATGGGGCAGGGTGTTGTTTTGTTATGAATTCTCTTTGGTATAACATCTAAGTCAATCGCGGGTAGTTGTTCAGCGCGTTCAGGCTTGGATCTCTCCTGGGTTCATAAGTAGTATTTCTTCGGATGAAATGAACGTATACTGTATAATGCTCCCTATAGATTTCCCGTCAACACAGCCGTTGATACTGGGATTACCCCTTCGACCCCTTAGTGGTAGTTAAATTCGATTGACATTTACATTTTTACAGATGAAAGAACAAGACACCACTTCTGTACCCGCGCATCAACATTTGTAGAAAACTTTGCACCCGAAACACCTTCAATAACGCCCGCCAAAAGGCGCCCCTTGTTGCTGGGAGTTGGTTCTCATGTTTGATACCTGCACAGCAGGCATTCCTCTGAGTCCAACGCTGCTTGGCCTGTCTGCGGCGTTGCACCGAAGGTGCACATAGAGTTTTTGCATCGCATTCCCTAATGTGTGGGTCACTCACACTTGAGGGCATGTGCCATTGCGCGGGTTTGAGTACCTGGGTACCCATAGCTGAGAATAAGCCGAGTCCCGAGTCCCGGTACTGGGTACTAGGTACAGTAGGACTAGGACTAGGCCCCCACCCTCCCGCGACCGGGTCCCCGACCCGCTTTCAGGCGGACCCACAGCGCCTTCACATATTGTGTCCCAGTCCGGCTGAGAACTCGGTTCCCCAAGTCTTATTTTCAGCTCTGTGGGTACCTGGGCACCTGGGTCCTACAGAGGAACCTTAGGGGAACCGGTTCCTTACGGCGTTTGCACCTACAAGAAGCCTGTTGTTTTACTCTAATTAGACTATAATTAGAGTGTAGTTAGAGTCTAATTATGCTCTAACTGCACTCTAATTATAGTCTAATTGAAGAAAAGCTACTCTAATTATACTCTAACTGGACTCTAACTGACTTGGCCCAAAATCCCAGACTCTAAGTATACCCTAATACTCTAAATAGAGCGCTATGTATATTTATAACAATGATAATAATACAAAAATTAAAATACAAACAACTCCCTGCGCAAATGGTTTACTGGGGATGGGGTGGGCGAAACTTTTATTTGAGGGATGGGGCAGCATCCCAAGGTGGAAAATGGAGTGAGGGTCATGGTTGTACAAAGTACTCGAAGAGTATCGAGTACTCGAAAACGAAAAAAATAGGCCACTCGACACTCGAGTACTCGCCCGACCCATTTTTTTTTCTCTTCAATTTACTCGTTCTGGCACTCGAGTACTCGAACGAGTAGAAAAAAGTCTCGAGTACTCGGCCGAGTACTGTTTTTTCCCCCCCCACTTTTTTCACTCGTTCGAGTACTCGAGTGCCAGAACGAGTAAATTGAAGAGAAAAAAAAATGGGTCGGGCGAGTACTCGAGTGTCGAGTGGCCTATTTTTTTCGTTTTCGAGTACTCGATACTCTTCGAGTACTTTGTACAACCATGGAGGGTGTTCGTACCCCAACTCGGGCGAACTCCGCCCGAGTCCGCCTGAGTCCGCCCGAGTCCGTCTCAGGTCCGTCTCAGGTCCGCCCGAGTTGAGACGGACCTGAGACGGACCTGAGACGGACTCGGGCGGACTCGGGCGGAGTTTGCCTGAGTCCGTCTCAGGTCCGTCTCAGGTCCGTCTCAACTCGGGCGGGTCTTGGTGAAATTTTTTTTGGCGGACTCCGGCGGACTACGAACTATGCACAGTTGCGCATTTTTTTTGTCAGCACAAACTCTCCCTACATCAGGAACTGATATAAAGCGACAGTGCTCCAAATATGTTTGGCGTCCCAAATAAAATGTCAAATTTCCCCCCAAAAAAAAATCTGCCAAACTTTATTTGGACTCCAACGTTGTTTGGAGTACTGTGCTGTGTATTGCATCTCTAGCGGAAGTGATGGCCTGAATGTTTTCAGGTTGCCACAGACTCTTTTGCAGATGTTAATCAACACAGAGATGTCATATCCTGTATGGGTGTTGTGTGCTGACTTTTTACAGACGTCCACTCAGACTTTTTAAGTTTTTTTTTTTTCTCTTTCAAGAGACGCCTTTTCTTTCGCGATGGTGCTATACCCACCTGATTTTTACCCCGCGTATAGGCCCGTATAGGCCAAACCCCACCCATTTTTTCCAGCCTTTACGCGCTATACGCGCCTATACGCGGGGTAAAAAACCAGGTGGTATACGGAGGGGTTTCACAAAATTTCAATCCTATTCACAACGTTTCACAACTATGTGGATGTGAAAAGTTATGAAATGTTCTGAAAAGTTGTGAAAACCCCGCTCCCCGTATAGCGCCAAGCAATGTGTTTGCAATAAGGTGCATTCATAATTTTTTTTTTGAGTGTTTTTTTTGTTTCATTCCATTTTTGAGGCCAATTTTTCGTCTTTAACGTTTTGTTTATTTAGTTACTGTTCTGAGGGGGGGGTTTTTTTTCCTTGGTGACTTAGCGATGTTAATGTCATCTTGCCATTTGCCATTTGTATTTTTTAGATGTGCGTGCATCAAGAGAGATACAAAAAATCCATCAATTTTCTCTTCATTTTTTTTCTCTTTCAATTGAACAAACACTAACGCACTCTTCTGAAATCGGAATTAATTTTTTTCCCCCCCTCCCCTTCAATTAGCTTTCTTCTTTTCTCCCCTCTTTTTGGATAACAGCTGATTATCGTATTTCTGGGGCTAGCCTCCAAGGGTTGCTATGAGTGACTTTTTGCGTTGCTCTGTATGTACAGCAAAACACCGGTGGGGTAAAAAAGTAAGGTGTATGCTGGGGTTTCAAAAAAAAAGTGGAGATTGCACAAAACTGTGGCAACACAACCGAGGCAACTACACTACTCCAACAATTTATCGAAAAAAAAAAAAAATAACTGTTTTTTATCCCACCGATGTTTGTTGTAAGACTGTGAGTGTTCCGCATGGTTGCAGCCTTTCAGAAACGTTGTCAATCCTGTTCCTTAAAGTCAGCACAGAGAGCCCGATGCACATTTCATCTTTCAAGTTTTTTCTGTTATTATTTTTTTTTTCCTCATAGTGTGTAAGCAAGATACATCTGGCCTTTTCTTGTCTCAAGATCTCGTCTTTCTCACATATTATGGTTTCTATATTTCAAAAAAGCAAGGGGTACAGTCCACCCTGCACATTTGAAAAGGAAAGAAGACTCATAAAACTTTTAAAGAAGATGGCAAGAATCGTCCCCAAACGGGTGATCCCTGTTGTACCACCACCGAAAAAAAAAAACAACAACTCCTTTTTCAAAGGAAATTACAACGAAACTCATACCATAAAAAAAGTCAATTATTTTGCGAACACCTCGTCTGATACTGGTTTGTTTCCCCTACCCTTCTGGTTCTCATTTTGTTTTTTTTTTTTTTCTTTGGCTCCCATTTCCCTAAAATGCGCGCATTTTCCCTGCGACGCATTCCCTCTCTTTCTTTGGTAACGTTATGCACTATGGGGCTTCTGTTCATCTTTACCAACTGTTGTCTAAGAAGAAAAAAAAACACTAAAACAGAGGAGACGATGCTTGGACAAATCTCCACCTTTTTGAAAGAAGTTATCTAATTCAATGATTTTCCAAAAAAAAAAACAAGTAATTGCTATCGGAAAAAAAACGGGGTGTGATGTGGAACTCCATCCTGTAGAAATAATCTACAGCACGTCCGCTCTTCTGCAGGTATGTTAACGCTCTTCGTACGCTGCCAGATCCACTGGGACGCCAGCATCTGAAACGTTCAAGAAGGGGCGCTGTCCTCTCCGTCCAGCACCATCTGCTCGATAGCGTTGTTGGACGTCGGCTCGGCAGGCTCGGCGTGTTCCAGCTCGTTTTTGTCCACAGGCTCCCCACATTGTCGTCGTCGTTGGAGTGCGGAAGAAGCACAGAATGCACAGACTACAACACATCGATCACACCAGGCACATCAGCACCTCCAGCAAATCGCCAGGATGCTACGGTGGTTTCGAAAATCGCGCGGGGTTTTCCACAGCACACCCCGTTTTTTTCTTAGCAATTACTTGTCCTTGTTGTTATTGTTGTTTTCAACCACCTTCCTTCAACCCTTGTGGGATCAGTCGTTATTTTTTCGCGAAAACATGAAATTACACATTTCAAGAGAACAAATTAAAAAGGGTCCTTATTTGCATTTTTGGGCTCCGCCCGTGCAGTGGTGGGGTCAATCTGGAAAATTGGACAATTTTTTGACCACTTAAATTTTGAGAAATATGAGCCCGGTTGCTTATACGTGGGGCCCATTTTCGGCTAAAATTTTCCTCAAAATCTGGTTTTGTAAAATTGACCCTTTCCCCCCCCCCCCACATCGATTTCAATACTATACCTTACTTCACCTACGGTTGCCCTTACAGGGGGGGGTGAAGGAAGGTAAGTTGAAAAATTCTCCCCCCATATATAGCGACTGTGTCTGCGTACAGCATCCCCCCCCCCCGCCGTTACTGTGTACCAATGAAGTGCCCCCCGCCCCCTGCCTGCGGTTGGATTACCTGCGGGGGGGGGGGTCAGTACCCTGTGTCCCACACAGAGGCGTTTTGCACTTCCTGCGCCTTTTTATTCCAAAGTGCAGCATTCTGTGGGTTCGATAACCCCTATGGAGTATGCATGTGTCTCCAGAGGCGTTTTGCACTGTCAGCTTTACTTTATATGTCAGTGTCAGGGAGGATCAGTGCCTGCGTCCCACAGAGGCGTTTTGCACTTCCTGCGCCTTTTTGTCCCAAAGTGCAACACTCTGTGGGTTCGATAACCCCTATGGAGTGTGCATGTGTCGCCAGAGGCGTTTTGCACTGTCAGCCTTTTATATTCCGCTCTCCGCCGATTGTTCAGAAGTGGGGTGCTGACTTTTAACATATGCGTCATTCACTTGGCAGGTTACTTTGTTTCTTCTCCCCCCCTTTTCCCCTCCCCCCTTCCCCATGGGGTGTGTCAAATCAGTTGTGGGGTATTCCCTTTGCAGGATGTTTCCCATTTTTGTGATGTGAGCTGTGTGATGTGAGCGGACTGATTGCTCCCCCTCTCCGTACCCTCTTTTAAAAGGGCGACATTGAGTGGTGTGGCTGAATGGGGGGGGGGATGCACAAAATGTGTAAGAAGTGCGAATCGCCCCCATCAGCCACACCATTGAGGATTGCGTTAAAATTTTTTTTTGTATGCTTCTAACTTCGGCATGTACGCGCCCCCCCCCTCCTCTGTGCCTCCCCCGCCACCATTGCAGCGCTTCCTGGATGACGGTGTCCTGGTTTTTTTGTATTTCCTGCATTTCACAAAATGTTACGATTATTTAGAAAATGAAGTGCTCTCTGGGGTTCGATACCCTCAGTAGGGGAGAAACCAGGTGCCTGCGTCCGTCCGATGAACGTGAGGAGGTTTTTTTTTTTTGCATTTCTTTTTGCACTTTTCAACTCTTCAGAGGGAGCAATATGTGTTTGCCCAAATTCATGTTTCAAGACTCATTTTATTTTATTTTAAAAACAGAACTGTAGTGCAATGAAAGCACTTTCCGGTATTCCCTCAGAAATACTACCCCCAAAAAAACTATACTTATTTGTCCTTTTTTTTGGGGGGGTCTTTTCTTTCGAAACCTTTGAAAAGGAAGATGCCTGAGATGTTTAGGCTTATCTTGCTTTTTAAGATGATTTTTTCTAATAAGATATCTGCACCCGAGAGGCACATTCATCTTACACTCTTTTTTTTTCTTTCTTCTCTCGGCAATGGTCAACGTTCAACCCTCCCTTCCTTCTTTTTTTGAAACCTTAAAAGGAACTGAAGATTGGGTTGGTCTGTTTAGCTTTTTTGCCGCAAATTTGGGATGGGTGTTTTTTTTTTCTTTCTCTATTCTGAACAGTAGTTGTAGTTTATCCTCAGTGAGGAGACGACAATGGGGGGGGTTGATACCATCATTTTTGTTGTCATAGTGCCACCTGATTTTGAAATTTGGTGGAGTTTTAGTGGTGTTTTTTTGGTATTGAAACCACTTTTTAACACCGAAAAACAACTACCAAATTTCAAATCTTGTGGTAGTGATTATGCCCGAAAAGATTAAAGGATCACCTCACCAACCTTTTTCTTCAAGATGACTAAGCACGAGAGGCTTAGGACCATCTTTATAACCTTTTGCTTTCTTTATTTTATTTTTGAATTTTTTTTGAAAAACTCCACGAGGTGAGGAAGAAAAGCAACTCGATGAGCATGAAGATGATGCAACACGATTCTGTGGGGAAAAAAAGCATGGCGATTTAAATTTTTTGATCCATCCACCTGAATTGGCCTGAAAAATTGATGGAGTTTAGTGGCATTTAAACCCCACACCCCCCCAAACTCCACTAAACCCCATCAAAATTTCAGGCAAAAATCAGGTCCTTTTTATCCAATTATTTTCATCGTATACTTATTTATCCCCCCTTTTTTTAGGTACACTGTCACGAGAGGGCTTTTGTATTTTCAAGTCACCCTTTTCCCCCCCACCCTGGAAGTTACTGTCGTATAAGATCACATGGTGGATTCTTCTAAGAAAGCTATAGTGTGTGTGTGTGTGAAAATCAGTTGTGGGTATTTCCTGCAGGGACCATTTCCCACGATATGTGTGTGTGTGTGTGTGTGTGTGTTGCGTTTGAACGCAGTTGTGGACAGCAAATTCTTAGAAGGTTGTAACATAGCCCATGCTGCATTCGTTCACCAAGGTTTTATGTATCTATTTTAGTTCACCTTTTATTATCGGTTAAAGCAACAGGCTCTAGCTTGGAGAAATCATTAGCCAAAAAACAACACTATCGGAAAAATTTTGTGTTGGTGCAAAAAAAAAAAAGAAAGCGTGAGCAAAATAGGTGAGAAAAAATCGTATACTAGCTTTTTGTTGTCCCTCTCCATCCACAGTTTTCCCCCCAATTGGCCCCCTTTTTTTTATGTCTTTTTTCTTCAATTTATGACTTGTCCTATATAGTGGATGAAGGACTGAAGCAAACCCTGTTTCAGTGAGATTGTTCTGGTCGTTGCTTTCCCAGTTCTTTTTATAATATTCTTTTATTGGGGGCTCCCTAAAACATGTTAAAAAATCGCAAAAAAGTTCAAAAAGTGTTTTTTACCTTTGCCAAAACTGAGATACAAAGGGGAAAAAAATGTTTTCGAATGTTTTAGGGACCCTCGGACTACGGACCCTCCCGCCCCACTTTCCAGCTATTTTGACTTATAGAAAGGGACCCTCGCAAATTTTTTTTTCCGCCTATATAGGGCTAATTTCGACGATTTGAGGCCGTTAAAACCAGAATTTGACACTTTTGAGCATCTGTGGGGGTCTAAAACGTGGTTTCGCGCACCCGAAATTTCGTGGTTTTTACTTAGGAAAATGCCCATTTCAACCCAAATTTTCGGTTTTTCTGGCCCGAAAGTCGAAAAAAAAAGCGCCGGGGGGCTTTGCCCCCCAAGCCCCCCAGACCCCCCTATGCAATTGGGGGCCTGCGGCGCAGTTTGGAGCTCTTGGTCATACCGAACTGGAATGTTAAATGTGGATGTTATTGTGCTTGCAGCGTTGTTCCTTGCCATCATGCGGCATCAGACCTCATGCAGCAGAACACTACGGTGTCCAGCATCGGCAGTGCGTACACATCGGTGAAGGATTTTATCGACGTGACGTGGAACACGGACGACGTCTGGCATTTACGGGTTCAGTACAAGTGTGAGCAGTGCGAACGCACTAACGATTTTGCGACGAGGCGGCAGCGATACCTTTCTCCTCTTCCCGGTGCAGGGTGGATCCTTATTTTCGCTGAAAATCCGAGATTTTTTTTCGTTTTATTTTCCTCTCCTGTTTTTGAGATTTTCCCGCGCAGGCCTGACGCTAACTTTCGGGTTTTTAGGAAATCGTGGGGGGTTGATGGTTTGTCCGCGAGCGCAGCGAGTCGAAAAATTGAGTGACCGTCGGAAAAGAAAACGAACAAGCAGGTTGGGACCTGTACTGAGGCAGAATAGTGGTGTTTTTTTACACATCTCATCTATCGCAGAACTAAACCCCAGGGAAATATAGGTTTTGGGGGTTTTCGCTGAAACTCGGTCATACTCGGTCGAGCCCAACCCAGCTCGTTCGGGCCTCCGGCAGAATGTGAGAATTCCTCGATTATCCTACTGCGGAGTTCGACACTACATTGATATTTGCAATGGGCACACGCAGTATCAGTAATCTCAATACATTTACAAAAGAAACGGCGGTCATGGCACCCATGGCGAAGCAACGGTACGCAACATTTCGAAAAATTGCGCTCAAATTGCACGTTTTTAGTGCCAAACTATGTCACGCGAAGGGTGGGTTGCAAGCTTGCGCCGAAGGCGTACGGTGCACTACTTTTATTCTCTCGCCATACTGCATGCTTCCTTTTCCTTCGGCGTTTGACCCCAATTAACTCGCGTTCTGTACTGCGCCCTCTGATAAGGGTAGTACTTTCTAGAAACATTCTGAAGTCTGTTTTTGACACACAATCGGGGTGGGTGGGCCATAATTTGCTCAACCAGTCGAAAATTGGGATTTTTCTGAAATTTGCATTGTGCCCAGCAAAAATCGTCGTTTTTTTGAAGAATTTTCCAAAAAATATGCTATATCCCCTATGACTGGACCCAACTCCCCTCACTATTTTTCCCCTCTTTTTTGACCCAGAAACCACGCGCTTTTTGAACCTTTTTATCCAAAATACTCCTTTTTAGGGAGCCCCCATTAAAAAATGTTCAAAAAAAACGTCTTGATCTGTTATTTTTTATTTTATTTTGAAAACTTCCCAGTCTCTCCCTCAAACCTTCTTCCCTGATGGCTATTCCCTTTCACCCCATCCCCATATTCGTTTCGTCATACCCCCCCTTCTCACCCCTTCTCACCCCTTCTCACCCCTTCTGGAATACTACAAGAAAAAAAAGTCACATCACATTTTTCAAAATAGCACACCTCAATCCCCAACGTTCAATGGTTCTCTCCTGTGCCATTGCCCGCAATGTTAGGCTTGCGGGTTTGCGGGTTTGCGTACGGCCTGATGCAAGAGAAAGCCATCTCCCCTGTTTTTTCCATGCACTTCCACTAGACACCCTACTGCACAAAAGTAGTGCAGCTTTCCAAGGTGAATGCGGAAATAACAAACAACAGACGCTGTGACGAGGAAACTTGCTCCCTCAGAGGAGCGTCGATAGCGTTTGTGGAAACGGATGTGTACGTGAGGCATATTCATCTTTTGACTATCCCTTCTTCCCCCCCTCTCACAACCACTTTGTATCCACTAAAAGGCATCCCACACCCACAACAAAACACCCACACACCTCAAAATGACTCGTATGTCCACCCTCGCTGACGCCCTGAAGACCATGGCCAACGCATCGCGCAAGGGAAAGCGTCAGGTTCTCCTGAGACCCACCTCCAAGGTGCTCATCAAGTTCCTGACCGTCATGCAGAAGCACGGATACATCAGCGACTTCGAGCTTGTGGACGACCACCGTGGCGGAAAGATCATCGTTGAGCTCAACGGACGCCTGAACAAGTGCGGAGTTGTCTCCCCCCGTTACAACATGGCCCTGATCGACATCGACGAGTTCACCACCTACCTGCTCCCGTCCCGCCAGTTTGGATTTGTCGTGATGACCACCTCCCTCGGAATCATGGTATGTTTAGGGAAAAGGGAGGGTGGGCTTACGCATTGTAGGTTTAAAACCTTTTTCTTGTTTTTGGGGTGGTATTTTCTTGCTTTTAAAACAACATGCCATATGTTGTTGATCATTGTTTTCGGTTAAACTCCCGTACGCAGCCTACCCTTTGGGTGGCATCTGAGCATAGAACCCTCTTTGGTGGGGTGAGGGGATACAACAACTAAACACTAAAGCAAACCAAACCAAAACCCGGGCAATATTTATCACAAGAATTACCCTCATAACCAATGCCACACTCAACACAAACACAGGACCACGAGGAGGCCCGTCGCAAGCACACTGGAGGAAAGGTGCTCGGATTCTTCTACTGAGGAGTGCAAGAGGACAAAGGACCACGCGCGGGTGTTGCACTTAAGATGAACACGACACCCCCGCGTTTTTCTTTAGGGTAGGCGGGACAGAAAGGGCAATGGGAGGAGGAAGATTGCTTTCATTTTTTCTTTTATCAACAACCAAAAAAACAAAAAAAAAACCTCCCAACCCTTTCTGCACCCTCCCCCCTTTTCAAAAAAAGGGATTGGTGTGGGCCAATACGGATTTCAAAAAAACGGCATTTTTTTATTTGTATACATTTCCTGCATATCTCCCCCCCCTCATGCAAATACACAACTGTTCTCTTCCTGCATGACACAAAGCAACGCATGGCAAGAGTACATCCAAACCAAAGCAACACTTTTCAGGAAAGAGATAAAAAAAAACCTTAAAACCAGTAAACAATGCCGAAGGCCAAGACCGCCGTGAAGAAGCAGACCAAGCAGGAGTCGGACAAGAACCCCCTCCTCGTGTCTCGCCCGAAGAACTTCTCCGTCGGAAACGACCTCCCCCCGAAGCGTGATGTGAGCCGTTTCGTGCGCTGGCCGAAGTACATAACCCGCCAGAGGCAGAAGCGTGTGCTTGAGCGCCGTCTTAAGGTATTATTTTTTTTGGGTAGCACCACATGAACGAAGACTGCAGTGTGCTTCTGTTGTTCTGTGGTTGTGATTATCCCAAACACTGGGGAGTAGCAACGCGTGCTATGATTATCCATGTGGGGTAGCAGAGGCCTGGCTAGGTTCTGTGATGATCCCGTTCTGCAAGGGTGTGCTGTTGTTGTGTGCGGTGAGGTGGTGTGTGCTGTCTGCACACCTGTCGCCACATCGCATAATACGACACCACGCAGCCCTGTGCATCGAGGCAGTGACATACGTCATGATTACCCTCCTCCAGCTGTCGTCTCAAACGATGCATCTGCGCAGGACTGAGGTTGCCTTGCCACAAAGAGGATGGAAGAGTGTCGTACAGAATGGATACATTTACACAAAACATTTACACACATGACACATGACAGGTGCCGTCTGCTCTGAACCAGTTCCGTCTGACTCTCGACAAGCAGACCAAGAACGAGCTGTTCAAGTTGATGGAGAAGTACACCCCTGAGACCAAGAAGCAGGCCGCCGAGCGCCGTCTGTCCGAGGCCAAGGCCAAGAAGGAGGAGAAGAAGGCGAACCTCGCCAAGAAGGCACCCTGCCTGAAATACGGAATCCAGCAGGTGACCCGCATGATTGAGGAGAAGCAGGCCAAGATGGTTGTCATCGCCCACGACGTTGACCCCATCGAGATTGTTGTCTGGCTGCCCTCCCTTTGCAAGGCACAGAACATCCCTTACTGCATTGTCAAGGGCAAGGCCGCCCTCGGGAAGTTCGTCGGCATGAAGACCTGCACCTGTGTGTGCTTCACCAGCGTGAAGGGAGAGCACTCCTCCACCTTCTCGAAGCTCCAGGACGCTGTGACGTCTGGCTTCAACGGACAGTACGACGAGATGCGCAAGTCGTGGGGTGGTATGATGATGGGCCGTAAGGGACGCCCCACCAAGGCAGCATGAGCGTAGGATCATCGGGGTGGGGGTTGGGCGGGTGTGGGTGGGGTGGGGGGTACGTCTCAGATAGTAGTAGCCCTTAGCACAGTGAACCATCTTTCCCCCTTCCTTTTTCTTATAGTACTGCACAATGCTGAACCTTTGTCGTTCCCATCCCTCTCCCTCCCCCCCCCCCCCCCCTCCTCCACTGTAATCTAGGATTGTTTTACTTTTTTTGCATCTCAAACAATGAACATTTCACGCCTTTCTATTGCCGCTACACGCAGGGTCTCTCTTATCCGAGACACAACCCCAATGGCACACCACCACCCTCTGATGCAACAAAGTCGTTTCAATGCTGAGCATCAAGAGAACCGTCGTGCAAGGCTCGATGCAAAGAATGAGATGTCGTATTCCTTGAGGCGGGAGGCGCAGGACCTGACAAAAGCTATGGAAACGCAGGTGGAGGAGGCTGTAGTCGCAAATGACGACATCCCGAAGAAGTACAAAGAGTTCATCATCACACACATTGGTACAATGGATGGGGTAGATGAGAAGCTGGACAACCCGAAGGAGGTCACCCGAAGCGAGGCCTTTGCAATTGCAGAGAACGACCTCTTTGATATCTGTTTCATCAAGAATGTGGGCGGCAAAGCAGAGTGTCGCCTGCGCTACCTAAAGCTTTACACCCGCCGGCAGGTGTCCATCAAGACAAAGGGTGCAATCGCTGGGATCCAGAAGAAGCTTAAAAACATCCACATGAAGACACCAGAGGGTGAGGAAAACGTTAAGCTTCGAAGCATTATCAACCCTCACGACCTCGCGCGGAAGGTCAGTGATGTTGTTAAGTTTGTGGAAGCGGGGAAAATCGTGCGGCTCAGTACCAGGTATATTTGGGGGCTTTTTTTCTTCTGATGTTGACTTTTCACATTATTTTTTTTGCTTCCGGAGGGATCAGTTGGTACCATGTTATGTTTAGTTTTTCTGAAAGGAAAGTATATGACCGTAACGTACGCACACTTTGGGTATTAGGCGAGAAACTTGCTTTCTCAACAAAGGTGTTTAAATAACGCACGCGGGGCTCAGGTTCATCTCATAAACTCTTTCTTTTTCCAACACAGGTTATTCGCAAGCGAGGAGCACGCTGTATCGTTTATGGACGATTTGGTAAGCAGAATTCGCGTATGCAAGCCGTGTCCCTACTCCCTCAAACCCTACGTTGCTGATTTACCCTTTTTTTGGCCTCAAAGAGGGTTCCTCTTCACGGCCAGGTACTCAGTGGGAGCGTACTGCAGTAATAAAAATATCACCAACAGAATATTTATTACACACTTTTACGCAACAAACAAAAATTTCTACTTGAGACGGCACTCCAGGGTATTGCTTTCATCCGGATGACCAGCATCATAATATGTCAGTCGGAGGTGCCTGCATCAGCACCTACCCTTTATTATTTTTTTCACCACCCACGTCCCACCCTGCATGAGCTCGACTGAGATGCGTTTTAGCACATTTCAACGCTTTTTTGGCCTCAAAGAGGTTTCCTCTTCACGGCCAGGAGCGTATTATCGAATGTCAACACAGAATATTTATTACACACTTTACAAACAAATTCCTTATCTCGTTTCACCTACTCAAATAACCTTATTTTTTTTGGTTTTACTGTATAGTCACTGCAAAAAAAATCCCCCAATTCATTATTCAGGACGTTGCAGCGCACAAGGGGGTAAAGGTGTCGTTCTCTGAGAGGCAGGTCGGGATCAAGGGCGGGACTATGACGATATCGAAGTAGAGCGTGCCACATCACCGCATCGAATGAGTTCGCTCACTCAGTCCTCCTGCGACAGCAACTCACTCGGTTGCCACAAAAAGGGCTGTGGGGTGGTGCACATCCATACTCTGTGTGTCTGCATTCTGCTGTGCAGGCTGAAATACAAAGGGCGGGCATTGTTCCTACACCGGCTTGCTGATGCTGCTGAGAGGGGTACGAATGCCCTTCCCCATAGGACCCTTCTGGAAAGCCGTCTTGAGTGTCCTGCAACAGTTGTGGGGTTAATGCACCCAATAGTTTGGTACACTACAGGTTAGTACACCTGTTTTAAACTTGAGGTACACTGTTCACGAGAGGGCGGATTTCAAGTCAACTTTAAACACCCTGTACTAAACCATGTCAACACTGGAGGAGGGGGCGTTGTTGCATGGTTCAAGTTTCAACTTCTCTTTCTTTGTGGTGGACACACTCGAGGGGAGGTGGTCTGTTGTATCCCCAAAACCTTTCAAGAGGAGTAGGTGCGAGAGAGACATTCACTCTTTCAAGTTTTTTTTTAAAGGTACTAAGCAGAGACTTAGGTTCATCTTATAAACTTTTCTTTTTACACTGTGCAAGAGGGACGTGCCAAGGGGAGAAGGAGGTGACAACCTTTATGTAGCGCGTAGAATGGTGCCTTGAACACCCCCGTGTGTTTCACACTTAACTTGATGCTCGAAGCTCCCTCTTGTCACAAAATGACTAAGGTCGCCTGGACTTACATAAGAGGACTGGTCGACGGCACAACGAGGTGGGGGAGGGTGAGGGGAAGGGAGGGTGTATACGAGAGGGGGTGGTTAGATAACTTCACAGTGTAACAGAATTTGGTGTACGGTTTTTGGATGTACACAAAGGTTAGCGAAGCGATATAAAAAAAGCGCATTTTTGTGTTTGACTATCGTTGTGACAGTTAAGATGGTACTGACACAACCGTGGTTCAAGAAGGGGTGTTGCCTCCTAGCGTTCACACCCCCTCCACATCCTCGGGAGAGACAACACCGAAACCTGTCAAGAGAAGAGAAGCCCAGATCAACCAGCTTCGTGCATGTCTTTTTCATCAGCACAGGAGTCAATGGACTGGGCCAGATACATGCAGTACTTTCCTCACCTTATCTCACATGATGTTTATAGCACAAAAGACTAGAGTCTCCGATGCTTGGGTGAAACCCACCTTTGCAGTTGATCGATACGGTGCCTTCGATGCACAACACACTGACGCTTTGTGACCAACACACAAGCAGTATCAACCCCTTCATCGCCGCAATCGTCCGGTCTCATCGCGGGTCAACATCTTTCCACCCTGGCGTCTCGTTGTATGTTTTGCGATCCGGGTACACACCCTCATTCAGCGCGAGATCAATCAATCCCGACTTCCCCCTCGCACTGCCCTTGATGCGGTACATAGCTCCGCACGTTTCGCCCTCTGGATGTTGGAGGGAGGAGCTGCACTGAGCCGTTCCCTCACACCTACGTCCGCCATCGCCAGCCTGGTCCGCTCCGAGACCAATCCCCGAAACTCAGGTGTTGCACGTTCCTCGTCTTACGCAGCTCGGCTTCTGCTTCGTGCGAGACGGCACGCTCCAGTTCCGCATCACAGAGCGTTGTGCGGGATGTCGTCGTCGTTGTCCAATCGACCCTCGCGGCACTCATGCGGGTCGCAGTGCACCGTTGGGGAAGATGCTCCTTCTAACTGCAAGCTTAACCCTGCGGAACCCATGCAGGTCAGTCAACCTGCATCAATGACCTATTTTCCAACGACACCATGATTAAAGGCCGTGCCTGATGACAGCTTATCCTATTTTTTTACCACCACCCATACCAGATTCTCCAAACCCAAACAATGTACCCCCAATCAAGGCTTGTGCACGCAGGGTGTGTTCTCTTCTCGTGCATCTGTGCTGGCATGCTTGCGGTGTGTCTTGCTTCCGACCGTTCTGTGTTCACTGTGGAGGAGAGCTACCACGGGCAGCTCACCGCAGCGCTGGGCAACCTTGGCTACGACCACCGCTATGGCGTGGGGCTGGTCAGCGACACGCTTGGCTATGGGTGGGGTGCAGACCTGAGCCTGCTAGGCCTCGACGGCTGCAGCGAACACGCTGCAAAGGGTACTGCCGCACAATGGCTGGTGATCGTTGCCGAGACCCTCATGTGTCTCTCTGTGATCGGGCACGTCGTAGGCATGCTGCACGACAGCCGCTTTGCCAGAGGCTTTCTCGCATTCCTCTCAGGGGTGTGCGCGGTTCTCTGTGGGTTTGCAGTGTGGGTGTTGATTGACCTCCACGAAAGCGCCCTGCCGTGCACAAAGCTGCGTGTCGAAGGTGGTGTGCAGGTGCAGGACGTACAGAAGGCCTCGCTTGGGGACTTCTTTGCGCGCGGCTTCGCCTATCCAGCGCTGATCACGGTGACAGTGATGTCTGCGCTTCTTGCTGTGGTCGCCTTGGTCTCGGTGTTCTACTGTGTGCGGCAGAAGAACGTTGATCTAGGGTTCTCAAAGCAGAAGACAGACTTTGATGCAATGCCTTCACCTACAGAGTCGGAGATGCGTGAGGTGGATATGTCTGATATGTGTGCCGACGCTGATGTCGTGTAGTGATGAAAGAGAGCGACAGAGAAAGAGAGAGAGAGAGAGAGAGCTCCCGCCGGCAGTCAAACCAGTGTCCCGAATATCCAGTTTATTGCCGTAAAATAAAGTGCCAGGGAAATGCTGTTGCTTTACCGTTCCGTAGTGTCGCAGAGCAGAGGGAGGATATGAAAAATAAGAAAATAAAAAATGTTGCTAATCTCCCCCACATCTGACGGAGAGATTATGATCATCTATAGATGAATTTCAAGTGTGCCTATCTTTTTTTGTTGATCTTAGTGTTGCTTTTTTTTCTAGCCTTCCACCTGATTTTGACCCATGTTTAGCGTTTTTTTGTTTCTTTCATTTTCTTTTGATGTGTGCATGAGATGTGCATAATTCACCCTTTCAAATTGTATTATTTTCCCCCGCATAGCAGTGTTTCATCCTTGCTATTGAGTTCTTCAGTATTTTTTTTTTTTTTCAGTGCCTGCGTCAGGGTATAAGCTTGGATTTTGGATTTTTTCCAGAATTAGGTTTTTTGAATTTTTTTTTTTTTGGTGGGGTTATAGACAGGGTAGTAGCTTGAAAGGTGCACTTTTCAAATGTTGCTGGTTTGCTGGTTTAGAAAAAATTTTCCCCGGTTGAAAGCGGTCGTCGCGCGCTTCGCGCGCGCCTCCCTGCCAACCGCAGAGTGGAGAGGCAAAGGGTAAATTTTGCGAGACAACAAAGAAAATGGAATATAATCCTGTGTTAACGGCGCTTGGTCTTGCACCTTACGTTTCACTAACCGTACAAAGCCAATACGTCTTCCAGAAGCTGTTACAACGGTCATTTTGAAAAAACGGTCAACTTTTTGCAGCTTTGGTCAAGTTGCATTTGTGGCCGCAAAATGCAAGGGGGTTCCCTACGACATTGTAAACTCTATTTTTTTGCGGAGCAAAAAAATAATATAAAGTGGCGCCGCAGGCGAAAAAAATTAGGGTATAGTGCAAAACATGCAGCTTTTTACACCACAGAGTCGCTCAATGAACCCTTTTTAGGGGTTCGCTTACGTGTGAGGCTTTCTCTTCTGTGAGTAAGAAAGTGGCGCGGGGCGACGAATAACTGAATCCCGAATCCCACTTTTTTTTTTTATTTTTCCCCAAACCAGTAAACCAGCTTGTTCTGGTTTTGAAACCAGCAAAAGTACCCAAGCTATTTCCCTGGTTATAGACCAGCCCCGCCGCCAGGATTTTGGGTTTTGAAAAAGTTCTGTTGATGGTCCAAAAAAAAATTTTCGCGCTTCGCGCGAAAACCCCTGCAAAGCTCCTTCGTCGTGGCCTCCGGCGGAGAGATGCATGTTCCCCAAGCCCGGTCAGAGTTCCTCCGAATCAGCGACATTTGCTCTTTCCTCTCACCATGCTGTACATTGTACTCTTCGGTGGCCGTCCACAAGCCGTAGTGGGTGTCAGCCTTCTTATCAGTAAGCAGCGGTCATGGTACCCAAAGGTTCCTGGCGAAGCCACGGTACGCAACATTTTTAAAAAATGTTCCCATAAAATGGAACTGCGTTGGTGGGAGCTGCTTGCGCCGCAGGCGCACGGTACGCAACTTTTTTTTTTTCCAACACCCGATTTTGACTTTTTTGGGACGTTTGAGCACTCACCTCTCCATATCTTCTTCTCCTGAGATTTTTTGACAAGTAGAACGGGTCTGAACCACTCAACAGAACTTTTTTTTTTTTTTTTTTTTTCCCCCGAAAAATTTCAGAATTAGGTTTTTGAACCTAATTCTGAGTACCAAGCTTATACCCTGGCCTGCGTCCGCCTATGAACGGTGAGGCGTTTGCACTTTCAGCCTCTTTTTTTTTCTCTTTTCATGATCCCTGAGTCCGGCCAACCAGACTCAGGGGTCCGTCCTTTAGTCCGGCCAAAAGGGTCCGGCCATTTTGGTCGGACTCCACCGTGCATGTTACCAAGCAGCGTCTTAGGACCTTCTTTCCACTTTTTTCTTTCCCCCTTTTTCTTCTCAGACGATGAGTCTGATAAGGGCATCACCTTCTTTACACAGGGCGTGTCCTTATTATGTCTTCATCCTGCTTATATTTGCATTGTATTTTTTGTTGTGTCTTTACACCACGTAATAGGGCGGGTAAATGGCGAGGTTGGCTTCCTAAACTACGGCGTGTGAATAAAAATATTTAAAAAAAAGGTGTGGCATCGTTTTTATGTTATTCCCTTGTCTGTTCCAGACATAACAACTGTTCTTACACAACCGTGGTTCAAGAAGGGGTGTTGCCTCCTAGCGTTCACACCCCCTCCACATCCTCGGGAGAGACAACATTGAAACCTGTCAAGAGAAGAGAAGCCCAGATCAACCAGCTTCGTGCATGTCTTTTCCTCAGCACAGGAGTCAATGGACTGGGCCAGATACATGCAGTACTTTCCTCACCTTATCGCACATGATGCTTATAGCACAAAAGACTAGAGTCTCCGATGCTTGGGTGAAACCCACCTTTGCAGTTGATCGATACGGTGCCTTCGATGCACAACACTCTGACGCTTTGTGACCCACACACAAGCAGTATCAACCCCTTCATCGCTCTGCCCCGCCGCAATCGACCCTCGCGGCACTCATGCGGGTCGCAGTTGAACCGTTGGGGAAGATGTGTCTCCTGTCAAGAGAAGAGAAGCCCAGATCAACCAGCTTCGTGCATGTCTTTTTCCTCAGCACAGGAGTCAATGGACTGGGCCAGACATATCTCGCCACATCCTCTCTTTCCTCACCTTATCTCACATGATGTTTATAGCACAAAAGACTAGAGTCTCCGATGCTTGGGTGAAACCCACCTTTGCAGTTGATCGATACGGTGCCTTCGATGCACAACACTCTGACGCTTTGTGACCCACACACAAGCAGTATCAACCCCTTCATCGCTCTGCCCCGCCGCAATCGACCCTCGCGGCACTCATGCGGGTCGCAGTTGAACCGTTGGGGAAGATGTGTCTCCTGTCAAGAGAAGAGAAGCCCAGATCAACCAGCTTCGTGCATGTCTTTTTCCTCAGCACAGGAGTCAATGGACTGGGCCAGACATATCTCGCCACATCCTCTCTTTCCTCACCTTATCTCACATGATGTTTATAGCACAAAAGACTAGAGTCTCCGATGCTTGGGTGAAACCCACCTTTGCAGTTGATCGATACGGTGCCTTCGATGCACAACACTCTGACGCTTTGTGACCCACACACAAGCAGTATCAACCCCTTCATCGCTCTGCCCCGCCGCAATCGACCCTCGCGGCACTCATGCGGGTCGCAGTTGAACCGTTGGGGAAGATGTGTCTCCTGTCAAGAGAAGAGAAGCCCAGATCAACCAGCTTCGTGCATGTCTTTTTCCTCAGCACAGGAGTCAATGGACTGGGCCAGACATATCTCGCCACATCCTCTCTTTCCTCACCTTATCTCACATGATGTTTATAGCACAAAAGACTAGAGTCTCCGATGCTTGGGTGAAACCCACCTTTGCAGTTGATCGATACGGTGCCTTCGATGCACAACACTCTGACGCTTTGTGGGTACAGCCTTTCGGGTCAATCAAGACCCACACATCCAACGTTACGTTGTGACAAACAACGTCAAAGGCCTGATACACAGATCACCTTTTGACGCCTTTTGTGTGGAACGGACACTCAATACCACATACCCCACAGGTGTTTTCATCTACACACAAAACAACTAAAAGCAGGCTTTTGTGAACAGAATGGTGCCGCCCAGGATGCTGCTGCTGGCATGTGTTGTTGCGTCGGTGTCTGGACACGGGTACGTGGAGTCGCCGCCGTCGCGCGCGTTTGGCTGCAAGTCTGGACTGAACTCCGGGTGCGGGTCTGTGCAGACCGAGCCGCAGAGCGTGGAGGGTCCTGACGGGTGGCCTTCGGGGGGCCCTGCGGAGGGGACGGTGGCAGCTGCGGGGCGGTCAGGCTTTGCGCAGCTGAACGTGCAGACGCCGACACGCTGGGGTAAGACTGCGCTTGCCGCTGGTACGAATGTGTTCACGTGGCGCTTCACGGCAGCACACCGCACGCGCGACTACAAGTACTACATCACACGTGCGGGGTGGAACCAGAACGCGCCGGTGGGGACGTCGTCGTTTGACACAACGCCGTTCTGTGTGGTGGACGGGGGGATGCAGATGCCATCAAACCCTACGAGCCACAGCTGCACGGTGCCCACACGCTCGGGGTACCACGTTGTGCTTGCTGTGTGGGACGTGGGTGACACTGGTGCGAGCTTCTACAACGTGATTGACGTGACCATTGGTGGTGCGGGCCCGACTCCCCCTACCCCAACTATGCCTGTGCCCACACCACCGACACCACCCGCACCAACTGTGCCTGTGCCCACACCTCCGTCGGGTGGATGCTCGGGTGGTGCGGGGGTGGCTCTGTGGGGCAACTGCAGGGCTGCGCCGCACTGCTGTGCGTCGGGGGCGACGTGCTACGAACAGAGCGACTGCTTCGCACAGTGCAAGCCGTCGTGCTCCAGGGCAGACGGGTGGACGTGCCGTGTGCTCGGAGCAAGCGCAGGACCGACGCCTCCCACACCTCCTGCACCTGTGCCTGTGCCACCCCCTTCTGTGCCTGTCCCAGCACCCACACCACCGGCAAGTGGCTGCGGTGCAGAGATCCAAAAATGGAACAGGTGTCTCGGGAAGGAGAGCTGCTGTGCTGCAGGGCTGAGCTGCACGGGGACACGGTGGTGGAAGTCGTGCAAGTAGTAAGACTGCACACCTGCATTAGCTAACACACAAATGCCTTTTTTATTCATTCATTGCCCTTTCTTTGGCTCAAGGCATCTTTGCCTTGTTTCTTATTATTTACCGACCGCTTCTTTTGCGGCCTTGATAGACCATGTGTCGTGGTGTACTTTATTCTACACCTGACACTGACTCCATACTCCCATACCCATACTCCCCTCGTATTTTCTGTGTCGTTATGTTGAGACAGCCGAAGCGTGTCTTGCGATGTGCAGCACGCCCATTCCTCGCACATGTCCGACGATAAAATGACCTCGAGTTCTATGATCCTGATGATCCTACTGACCTAGCAATGGCCGGCCCTGTGTCCAACCTTCCCCACACACATGCAGCCCCGGGTTGTACGTGGGTGGTCGGGAGGTGTAGATGCCGGAGGTTCGTGTCTTGCAGTGCAGTGCAAGCCCCATGTTATGTGAAGGGTATTTTGTCGCCTTCACATTTTGGGGGTCTATTTAACCTTTTGGGTTTCACGATTTTTTCTGTTCCAAATGTTAGTTCTGAAGTTGGTTCTGTTGGTTGTGCGTCTGCAGACTGCACCTGGGACTTTGACTTTAGTGCTCTTGATTTTGCCACCCTATTTTTTTTTTTTTCTTCTTTTTACCTCTCAATTTCCTTGTCTTGACATGTAGTCTCATTTCATTTTGTTTTCGAGATCCACCTCTGTTTTAGCACGTTCCACACCACAGCGGCACAATATAAGACAAAAAAACAAGCCAAAACCACTGTTTTCCCGCATAGTTTACCAAAACTAGATACAGCGGGACACGATGCGTGCAGCAAGGGAACCAGAGGATACATTCCTGAGCTGCGCCTCTCTGTGTGTGTGTGGAATGTGTGAGAGTGTGGCCGAACCCTCCGCTCGCATGAGGGTTCGGGAGATACATGCCGAAGATACACAAAAAAAGTGAAACAAGAAAGAAACCAAACCACAAACAAACAAATAAACAAAAGCGCCCTCTCCCTGTTGCCGACAACGTGTTCTCATACCCCATACCCCATATCCCGTACACCCCTTCGACACACAATACCTATGCAAAACCGACACCAGCTTTGTGCATGCTGTTCTCATGAGCACTGCAGTCATTAGACTGGGTCAGGCTTATCTCATCTGTTGTCCCTTTATCAGCATATCTCACATGATGTTTATAGCACAAAAGACTAGAGTCTCCGATGCTTGGGTGAAACCCACCTTTGCAGTTGATCGATACGGTGCCTTCGATGCACACCACTCTGACGCTTTGTATACAGCCTTTCAGCCCCACCACACCACACATCCAACTTTACTGACACAACCGTGGTTCAAGAAGGGGTGTTGCCTCCTAGCGTTCACACCCCCTCCACATCCTCGGGAGAGACAACACCGAAACCTGTCAAGAGAAGAGAAGCCCAGATCAACCAGCTTCGTGCATGTCTTTTTCCTCAGCACAGGAGTCAATGGACTGGGCCAGACACATCTCATCACATCCTATCTTTCCTCACCTTATCTCACATGATGTTTATAGCACAAAAGACTAGAGTCTCCGATGCTTGGGTGAAACCCACCTTTGCAGTTGATCGATACGGTGCCTTCGATGCACAACACTCTGACGCTTTGTGGATGCAGCCTTTCGGGTCAATCAAAACCCGCACAACAACGTTACACAACCGTGGTTCAAGAAGGGGTGTTGCCTCCTAGCGTTCACACCCCCTCCACATCCTCGGGAGAGACATTTTTTACCCAACTCTTCTTTCTCACCCTCACGCCTTACTCAACCAACGCTACCAATATGGTACCTCTCCATACACACCTCCCACCCACCCAGACACTACACCAAAAGCATAACAATGTCTGTTGTCCCCGGCCTTCCCCCGCCACCAGAGACGCACCCTGCCTCCCCACAGAGGGCGAGACAGGGCAGCGGATCGCCGTACCGTGCTTACTCCGCGTCACCCCCTGTTGGAGTCATGCCGACATACACTTCCACATCTCCTCTTGGTAATGTGCCGTACATTCCGGGGTCCCCGCAGACTGGGTACGCCACGGGACCAGGTTATGACACGGAGAAGGCGAGGGAGGAGGAACGTCACAGACAGATCTCGCAGTTCATGGGAAGCAACATGGGTGGAGGGTCGCCAGCGCGTGCGTACTCAGGCAGCCCGCAGCCAGGATATGTTGGGTCCCCGAGAGCTTACTCAGGGTCGCCACACCGTGCTGTCGTTGGAGTGCCCCCGGGTAGTCCGGTATACACAGGGCCTGTAGGAAGTTACGCAACACATGCTGCAAGCATTCCGCAGTACACCTCCGTTGCGCACGCAGGGTCTCCGACGTACGCAGGTTCCCCAACATACTCTGGATCCCCAACAGGGGTGGTAGGCGGGTCATTGCCCCTGACTGGACACCCTTCAGAAGGTGAATCGCCAAGGAGACTCCGCGCTTGGGGACAGTCTGGTTCCATTAGGTAAAAACCTCCCCAATGAATAGTTTTTTTTTTTGAAAAAAAACGAAAAATTTAAAATGATTGTATTGTATACCCCTCAGTTTCCCCCCCTTGTTGTTTTTTTCTTTTTTCTTCTTCCTCGCGACTTTCTTGTCGATGTGAGGTTTTGTACCTATCCTTTCAGTATTACTTTTTTAGCTTTTTTTTTTGTGTGTGCAGGAAAAAATGTTATGACAGATTGAAAAAGAAAACGGACCAAAAAAAAAAGGTGGAGAAAAAAAAATATGGCAGGTCGGAGTTTGTATCGACAATCTCTCATTAGATCTTCTGTTTGTTTCAGTGGTGTCGCTTTGTGTGATGGTTGATACCGACAAAATGCTGTATTTTTTTTTTTTTGTGCTGATAAAATACTCTGTGTGTATCGTCAAAGGGATTGTCGTGGTAATGTCTTTTGCACAGTGCACAGTCCCACCTGTCGGTGGAGAGGAGTGGGTAGGAGGGGGGGTACGTTTTATGACGGATGGTTGTCAGAACCGTGCAAGAAAACAAACCAAAAAAAGGGGGAGGGTGGTGTCATATTGATCTTTATGATTTGCCCCGTGGTTTCAGTTTGAGGGACGTGAACAACGGAGTCTTGTTTTCCCAGAAGCTGTGATGTGTGTACGCAAGGAGCGCACGCCATGCCTTCACATGCGAATGAACACCGGCTGAGATTCTTCTTCCCACACCACTCCAAACCCTTCCACAACCAGAAGCTGTGATGTGTGTACGCAAGGAGTGCACGCCATGCCTTCACATGCGAATGAACACCGGCTGAGATTCTTCCCACATCACCCCTCCATCGCTCTTTGCGCGATGTGTACCCCCCTTTTTGCCCCCTCCCTTCTCTCTTCTCCCCACTCCCTCTCCGCCCCCCCACCAACCATCAACCCTTCAGCTACAATGGACCCACCGGAGGGGCACTTATGGTTCTACGATCATCGTGACGTTCGTACTGGGTGTTTTTCTAACTTTTCAGAGCACCCCATTGTTGTGGATGGGGTGACGTTCCCGACTACGGAACACTATTTCCAGGCAATGAAGTTTCATAAGGACGGTGCCTTGGTGGAGCGGGTACGGCGTGCGGGGAGCGTCAAGGAGGCGGCGGCAGTGGGGCGGGATAGGAGTCTTCCACTGCGAGGGGATTGGGAGGACGTGAAGGTGGACGTAATGCGGGCAGCGTTGCACGCAAAGTTCACCCAACATCGTGACTGCAGGGACGCGCTCCTTGCCACAGCAGGCCTCTTCTTAGTGGAGCACACACCCAACGACGCGCTCTGGGGCGACGCAGGCGCACCCAACTGGCGCCACGACACCACCTCCACAAACACAGGGAAGAACCTCCTCGGCACCCTGCTTGTTGAGCTGCGTGACCTTCTCGGAGAGACAGGCTGAGTGGTTTGGGTTGGGTAGGATGTATTGAAGGAAGGCTACAAACCTCCAGGGTGGCTGTATTCCTCTTCGGAACGGTGCTCCATCCTATTTTAAAAAACGTTTATTTGAAGAAAGGCTACAACCCGCGAAGGAGCCTTGTCCAAAAAAAATGAATAGAGTGAGTCGTACTGCGGAGTGTATTCACTGCGCTCTGTTGGTGACTGGTCAGGTGATAGTAGACGCCCTGTGTTTGTGCGCCTGGATAGGAGGCTTCTTTACTTCGAACGTCCCGTTCTGGTGCTTATGTGCCTGCGTGCACCTCGTGGTGACATCTCCGTGTGTGTGTAAAAGGGTTTGATAACCGGAGTACCAGTGTTGTCTGCGTTTGTCGGTGAATGGTGAGGGTTTTTGCACGTACCATTCTTTTTGTTTTTAATGACAAAGGGATGTTAAAGTGGTGGTGTTGGGGGCAACTCTGTTGGGCATCCTCATATGTGGTGACCAAACACTAGGAACCATTGGTCAGGCCAGGCTTCCGCCTGCTACATCCTTCTTTGCGGAGAGGTGTACTGTCTTGTCTGTGAGCAACTGTGGGGAGTTCCAAGGAGCGAAACATTGCCCAAAAGGGGAGGGGGGGCTATAGTCACAGCAGGGAAGAAGGGATATATTGCTTGCTGGTTTGTCTGCTGCCCATTCCACGTTTGTCAGCACTTAGCGAGCTTTTTACCATCATCCTCTGTCTGTGTGTGTATGAGTAACAATGTGTAAAACACAAAGAAAAAGGGTTCGTTAAATTGACCCGTAAGTCCCCATCACCCCAGCCCCGTCCTTTTTTGACTGCATGTACCTTACGTCGTACTGTATTGTGCGTATATTTTTCTTCATTCATTTGTGCTTGCACGACGGTGCAATTCACACCCTATCTTGTCTCGTCTTATCTCACATGATGTTTATAGCACAAAAGACTAGAGTCTCCGATGCTTGGGTGAAACCCACCTTTGCAGTTGATCGATACGGTGCCTTCGATGCACAACACTCTGACGCTTTGTGGATTGCAGCCTTTCGGGTCAATCAAGACCCACACATCCAACCACGCCCAGATCAACCAGCTTCGTGCATGTCTTTTCCTCAGCACAGGAGTCAATGGACTGGGCCAGATACATGCAGTACTTTCCTCACCTTATCGCACATGATGTTTATAGCACAAAAGACTAGAGTCTCCGATGCTTGGGTGAAACCCACCTTTGCAGTTGATCGATACGGTGCCTTCGATGCACAACACTCTGACGCTTTGTGGATTGCAGCCTTTCAGGTCAATCAAGACCCACACATCCGACCACGCCCAGATCAACCAGCTTCGTGCATGTCTTTTTCCTCAGCACAGGAGTCAATGGACTGGGCCAGATACATACAGTACTTTCCTCACATTACCTCACCCCAACACATCCACACACCACAGGGGGATACACACCACCACCCCCACCACCCCCTCCTCCTCCTCCCCCTCCCGTTGGAGATGGACGAATTCACGGATGAAGAGATGCGCGACGAGTCGTCATCTTCTTCTACACGATGCTCGAACACGAGTGAACCGGGCGGGTTAGACTTGCGTCCGTATCAGCTGCACAACAAACGGATGACACACTTTTGTTTGACAGTCGACAAGACACTGCGGTTGAAGCGACGGAAGCTGCGCGGCTTTCTTTGCGAGGTGCTTTTGCCCCCGATTTTCATTTGCTGTCTTATGATTGGGTACTTTGCTTCGGACAACACACCTCACGAGGCTGCTGAGTACATAGAAAACCCTTACGTCAATGTAAGCCAGATGCTGGAACAGGTGTTCTGCACCTCTGGCTTCGAAGTCGAGGCGGACAACACTTCATCGATCCTGAGGTGCGAGCACCACCGATACATCTCCTGCATCCCGATGTGGGTCAAGGAGGACGACTCGAGTGCACTATGTTTGAACGTCTCTTTAGCAGCGAATGCCACGAACCTGCACCACTACTTCCACAATCTGTACAAAGCCGTGGTGTGGACGACACACAAAGGCATGGCTGTGCCGGAGTTCGACTCAATGGTAGTGTTGCAACGAATGGCGAAGATGGCGCGAGGTGATTTGCGCTTCAACGTAGATACCTATTGGAACTCCCTGCTGCATTCGGGGAGCATCGAAATCGTCTCGGAGGATTGCGAGGTGGGGGCAGAGCTGTACAACCACCTTGCAAAGAAAACCAAGTTTTTCAGCTACATAAACGCGGCCCCGTTCAACCGTAGTTACAACGACAACAACAAAACAGAAAACTGCAACAAAATTTGGCGGACAGAAAACGATGCAATCAACTACATCAAAAAGGACGGTGCAGACAGGGTGTGGGCGTTGCTGGTCCTCAACCGTATTGACAAAGAGAGCAAGGTCTTCGACTATACGATACGCATGAACTACACATCGACACCGTACACAAAGATCACCCATGACAAATTCCAGCAGGGGCTTGGGAAGAAACGTGCGCGGCAGTACATCAACTCTGGGTTCGCAACGTTGCAGTTGGAGATTGACGGCTTTTACCTGGGGCACCCAGAGCTGCCGCAGCACAGCATGATCTCGATCCCGATGCCGACAGGGCATTACATTCATTCGCAGTTTCTGGAGCATGCGGGGAATTTGATTCCGTTGGTGCTGGCGCTGTCGTTCCTCTACCCAGTGTCGTGTTTGGTGGGAGGTGTGGTGGAGGAGAAGGAGCAGCGCCTGCGAGAGGGGATGTTGATCATGGGGCTGTCGAAAACGTCGTTCTACGCATCGTGGTATGTGTCGTACTTCATCATGTTGACGGTGAGCTCGGTGCTCATCACGTTGGTGTCGCGGCTGACGTTTCTCGGGTCAACGTCTCCAGCGTTGTTCTTCCTACTCACGTTGTGCTATGCGATGAGTACCATTGCCTTTGCGTTGCTGCTGTCGGTGTTCTTTTCGAAGTCAAGAATTGCGACGATTGTGTCCCCATTGGCGTCGTTCCTGATGGCCGTTCCGAAGTTCACGATACCCGTGCATTCGCAGCTCAGTACACACGTCGCAGCGTCGTTCTCCTCGGCGGTGGCGTTCGGGTACGGCACAGAGCTCATCACGAACTACGAAAAGCGTGGCTCAGGGTCAGACTTCTCCGACTTCTTCTCCGATGAGTACTCCTACGCCCTAGCGGTGTGGATGATGCTGCTCGACACAGCGCTGTACCTGCTGCTTGCGTGGTACCTCGACAACGTGCTCCCGTCGCAGTTCGGTGTGAAGCTGCACCCGCTCTTTTTCCTGTTCCCGTCGTACTGGGGCATCGCGAAGACAGGGAAGTATGGGCTCAATGATGACGACTCGTCGCGTGACGTGCCCAGCAGGCTGCCGCAGTACGTCGACACCGAGATTGATGAGACCACCCGTGTGGAACTCAGTTCACGTGAGCGTGTGCGCATCATGGGCCTCCGCATCGAGTTCCCTAGCACCGAAGGCAGAGAGAAGAACATCGCTGTCAACAACCTCGGCAACTGTGTCCCCTCCAGTGCGCCTGGCGGTGCCAACGCACTGACGTTCTACGAAGGCCAGGTGCAGTGCGTGCTGGGACACAACGGTGCAGGGAAAACAACCCTGATCAACATGCTGACCGGGATGCTGACACCGACCTCTGGCGACTGTCTGATTTGGGGTAAGAGCATCCGGACAGACATGGCGAAGATCCGTGAGAACATTGGGATGTGTCCCCAGCACAACATCCTGTGGGCACGCATGTCGTGTGAGGAGCACCTGACCTTCTACGGGCGGATCAAGGGTGTGCCGAAGGCTGTGCTTGCGGAGCGTGTGGAGCAGATGCTGAAGCTTGTGAACCTGTACGAGAAGAAGCACTCGTGGAGTGAGGTGCTGTCTGGAGGGCAGAAGCGGAAGTTGTCTGTGGCGTGCTCGCTGATTGGAGGCTCGAAGCTTGTGTTCCTTGACGAGCCGACTGCGGGCATGGACGTTGAGTCGCGCCGTGCGATGTGGGCGCTGCTGCGGAACCCTGCTGTGCTGAAGGGACGCGTGATTGTGCTGACGACACACTACATGGAGGAGGCAGACATCCTGGGCGACAGTGTGGCGATCATGCACAAGGGGTGTCTGCACTCGTGGGGGTCGTCGTTCTACCTCAAGTCGCGTCTTGGTGTTGGCTACAACATGTCTGTTGCGATGCAGACGCAGTGTGACCCCGACACCATTGAGGCGCTTGTCAAGAAGTACATCACACGTGCTGAGGTTGGCCGCACCTCCTGCACAGGTAACGAACTCCGCCTCCGCCTTCCGATGGACTCGAAGCCTGATGTGCACTGGGCGGACATTGCAACGAAGAAGCTGTCCTTGCGGTGCGAGTCGCCCTCAAAGCTGCGTGAGAAGGTCATGGAGCTTTTGGAGCAGAACCCGAACTGCACTCAGCGTGCCGACTACGAGGGTCTGCTCTCGAACATCCGCACGGTCTCTGTGTTCCCCGACATGTTTGACGAGCTGGAGACCCGCAAGAAGGAGCTTTTCGTTGAGGGCTTTGGTGTGGGTGTGACGACGTTGGAGGAGGTGTTCATGCGCATTGCTTTGGAGGAGGAGGAGGCTGAGGGGCATGACACGAGCTTTGCTGAAAGCCGCAGTGAGTCTGCGTTGAGCCTTTCGGACATGGACCTTGAGATGGACGAACACGAGGCTCAGGCGCACCCACTCAACCCTGCAGACGGGGAGTGCCACATGCCTCCCCCACCCACAGACGCATCACCACAGTTCGGCGACCTGTACACAATCACGAACACAGACGACCCACCCATTGTTGGCACGCTGCTCTACATGGAGCAGTTCAAAGGTTTGTTCATGAAGCGCCTCCGGTCCTCCCTTCGCGACAAGCGCACCATCACCTTCCAGTTCATCCTCCCTGTGGTCTTCATCCTGATTGCCCTCCTCCTTGGCTTGATCGGGCCGCCTAGCATGCCGCTTATCACACTGAACCCACACCTCTTTGCAGGGAAGGACACTACCCTCGCGTACACCGTGGACCAACGTCTTGAGCAGGCAGGGCTCTTTGACAGCGACTACATGCCGGGGTACAGTCTCTATGATGTGAATGAAGGGGAGGCTTTGGATGGGGAACGTATCTTCGAGGACTTCGCGAATTATCAAGATTACTATACAAACCGGTTGAACCTGAACCGGACCAGCCCTGCCTTTGAGGAGTTTGAAGAGTTTGCAGAGCTGAGCAGGTATCTGTACAATACAACAGATGCACGCAGGAAGGAGATCGTGCGTGACATTGCAATGTCGATGTTGGACCTAAACGGCACCGTGCACCCGGTCATCTACGACAACGCGACGTTCATCCACGGACTGCCGATCGGGATCAACACACTGAACAAAGCCTTGCTCCTCAGAGATAACGCAAACGCAGATGTGCACCCCGACCTCATCGTCCGCAACCACCCCTTCCCCTTCAGCGAGTACGCAGAACAGATCATCTCCGAAGTGCAGATCACAATTACAGGTATCTTCATCATGATCCCGTTCACGTTCATCCCGTCCAACTTCGTGTCCTTCATTGTCAAGGAGCGGGAGTGCAAGGCAAAGCACGTCCAGGTCGTGTCCGGTGTGTACCTCTCTGCGTACTGGCTGAGTGCCTTCCTGTTTGACCTGCTTGCGTACTGCGTGACGGTGGGGCTTGCTTTCACGGTGTTCTTTTTGTCAAACCGGACGGAGTTTATCGGGTCGACAGAGGTGTTCTGTGCATCGCTGCTTCTCTTCCTTGAGTACGGGGTGGCCGCGATTCTGAGCTCCTATATGTTCTCCTTTTTGTTCAACTCGCACACTGCTGCGCAGAACGCTGTCATGGCGTTCAACTTCATTGCCGGGTTCATCTTGGTCATTGTCACCCAGGTGCTCGACTATGTGAAGAGCACGAAGGAAATCAACCCGACCCTGAAGATGATCTACCGCCTTGTCCCTTCGTACTGCCTTGGGGAGGGCATCATCCGCCTCTCCGTCAGGGAGCTGGCCGAGACCGTGCACTACACGGCCCTCTCCTCGGGGCCCTTCGACATGGAGACTACGGGGTACCCGCTGCTGTACATGGCAGCCACCACGCCAGCGTTCCTTATTCTGACCCTGCTCATCGAAAGCCCTACATCGCAGCTCTTCTTCAAGAAGGCGAAGCGCTGGGTCCACGCACAGTGCACGACGCTGTACCACACTGCACAGCGGCTGTTCCTCAGGGCAGTGTGGCGGAAGGTGTCTGGCATATGCATCGCCTACGACTCCGACAGCAGTGGCGGGTTTGAAGAGCGCCACCTCCTCGACAGCGACAGTGATAGCGACAGCGACAGCGAGGCCAAGGCTGCCACTATAGTACGCACCCGGTCTCTGGAAGACTGCCCACCCCTCCCCCGAGACGGCCCTGAGGTCCGCCACCGCCGTGGCGCCTGGCTGCTCTGCCGTGATGAAGGTGACGGCAGGACGTACTACTTCAACGAAGTGACCGGCGAGTCGAAGCACTCCGACAAGGACACACCCTTCTACCGCGACCAGGAGGTCCAGAAGCACGCAGATGAAATTCTCTCCACCGACCATGGGCGTGAAGGGGACTATGTCACCGTGAAGGCCCTACGCAAGGTGTGGGGTGCGCGTGGCAACGCAAAGCGCAAGGTTGCAGTGGCAGACGTCTCCTTCGGGGTAAAGAAGGGAGAGCTCTTCGCCTTCCTCGGTACAAACGGTGCAGGGAAGACAACAACGCTGTCCGTGCTGAGTGGAGAGGTGGAGCCGTCGTCTGGGCAGGCCTTCATCGCAGGGCACGACGTTGTCGAGGACGCTCAGCTTGCAAGGCAGAACCTTGGCTTCTGCCCGCAGTTTGACGCACTTCTTGACCACCTCACCTGTGAAGAGCACCTTGACATGTTTGCCTGTCTCAGAGGCATCCCAAAACAACACCGCAAATCAAGCGCATCAATCCTCCTCAACGGCCTCGGCCTCGCCACGCACAGAAAGAAGCTCGCAAGCAACCTCAGCGGTGGGAACAGAAGAAAGCTCTCAGTCGCTGTGGCCCTCATGGGCGGTCCGTCTGTTGTGTTCCTGGACGAGCCCTCTGCTGGAATGGACCCTCTTGCACGCCGCTCCCTCTGGGGTGCCCTGGAGAAGGCCATCACAGACCTGAAGCTGTCTGTGATCCTGACGACCCACCACTTGGAGGAGATTGAAGGGTTGAGCCGTCTGGACCACCGTGTGACGATCATGGTGGACGGACGTCTGCAGTGTCTGGGGTCGCTCTCGCAGCTGAAGAACCAGTTGGGAGATGCGTTCGAGCTGACCCTCAAGGTGAAGACTGTGGAGGCGGAGCTTGCGACGAAGGCGTACATCAAGTCGATGTGGCCCAACTCTGAGCTGGTCGAGTCTGTGCAGCAGCGTCTTTCGTACCAGGTCGACAAGAGGGAGGCGAGCCTTTCCACTATGTTCCGTGTCATTGAAGAGAGTCGGGAGAAATTAGGTATTGTCTCCACACAACAAACCACATTCACATCGCACCACATACTGCAAAACTTGTTTATGTAAATTTTAGCTTTGCTACACCAGAGGGGTCTCTAGGATAACACATCTAGTGAACAAGAAAGTCTGCCCTTTCTCTCTCTTTTTCTCTACTTTTTTTTCGCCAAAATCGTCACGGCACACTTCGCTAACTAATTATGCCACACCCCCCCCTACCAAACCACTTCAAAGGTATCACCGACTACTCCATCAACGAGACCTCGCTTGAACGAGTCTTCATGCGCATCAGCGAGAGGGCACTGCGTGAGGAGGAAGTGGTATGGTCCATTACCGACCGCAACCCCCCTACCTTTTTACAACAACATTTCCCTTTTTTTTATTCTTCTTCTGGGCACGCACCGAGGTACACAGTTAGGGGTGTTGTATTTCAAGACAAGAAAAAAATTTTCTGCGGTCAACGAAAAAAGACATTAGTAGTAGAATAGTACGGACAGATCAGTTGGTGTAATGTTATGTTTAGTTTGTTTGTGCGTAAAGTGTGTAATAAATATTCTGTGGTGATATTTTCATTACTGCAATACGCTCCCACTGACTACCTGGCAGTGAAGAGGAAACCTCTTTAAGGCCAAGTAGTCCGGGTATTGTACTTTCGCACTGCCGGCTTTTTTTATCCCCCCCCCCTTTTTTTTTTTTTTTTTTTTTTTAAGAACAAGGTAGTATAAGCAAAAACACCGATTGATGAACTCCACTGTCTCTCTTCTGTTTCTTCTTCTTCTTTTTTGAAAACCTGGTTGTATTAGTGTAGCCATCCTAGAGGGTGCTCCACTATTTTTTTTTTTTTTTTTTTAAAAACCCGATCCCCTGGATATCACTTAAATCCTTAGGAGAATGACTTTTCTTTATTGAGCGCGAGCATGGCGAGAAACATATCTCTGTCAGTTGCGGTAAGGGGGAGGTGATGGCCCGATCCGTGTAGCCTTGATGGCCGGTCAGCGGGGTTCATGGCGCTGGGGACATAGATGAGGGTGAGGTCTGAGGATGAAAGGTGGACACGGTCCCAAATTCTTGTGATAAGAGTGTGTGCCGGCTCGTTGAGGCTGTAGCCAGATGAGGCGGAGTGAATAACAGCAGTGTTGTCTACGTACACAGTGAGGGTACGTGGTGGGGTCTGGGGAGGTAAGGCCTCTTCCACTGCGAGAGTAAGAGCGTATAGCTCTTTCATAAAGATGTGAGCATCTATGAGGTGGGGAGGGAAGGGTCCATGGGAAAAAGAGACGGAAGAGGTGATGCCCCAGGCGAAGGAGCTCGCATCAGAGGCCACAACAAGGTGATCCCGCGGGGGGGACTGCCACACACACCACACGTTTGCAGCAATGTCCGAAAAAGCAGCAGAGAAGTGGACTGCATCGGGGGGGGACAGAGCAAACTTCGTCTTCCATGCGGCTTGTTTATCAGTGGAGGGGAGGGAGGAAGCGACCGTGGACATCCAACGGAGGACACCGACAACGGAGCTCAGCTTGCGGAGACGTACGTGCCATGCCCAAATGACGAAGCCCGCAAGGCGCCAAAGTATACGCAGTTCCTGTGGCTCGCTGAGGATAGTGCTTGCGCGCACAGTAGCCACCTTGTTGACCCAGATGCTATCGAGTCGCCATCTTTTGCGAGTTAGGTCGACTTCAAGGCCCAGAATGGTGGCAGAGGTAGCGGGAGGACTGTATGCACCGATGGTGATGTCGTACTGGGCGCAGATGGCACGGAAACGGACGATGGCCTCGTTCAGATGCTTGAGCGAAGAAGATACCAGGATGGTGTTATCGATCCAAACCAAGAAATCGACCAACGGGTTGCAGACCTGGTTTCCGATGGTGTGGGCCACTGCCTGTGCAATCTGGGGGGCGCCCCGGTACCCCATAGCCATCCGAGTCATCCGAAGTCTGCGATTGCCGCAGCGGAAAGCAAAAAAATTTCGGGCGGGAGGGGAAATGGGGAATTGAAAGAAAAATGCGGAATAGTCGAATTCGGTGATGTAGGCGTATGCCATCACGGTATCGATGATCCGCTTGTAGGTGGGGAGGGGGCAGGGAGGGAGAGGTACATGTTTGGTGCGTCGATTGAGCTCGTTAGCCGCAAGGATAAAACGGAGTTTAGTTGGGTCCTTCTTAGGCACTGGGAAAGCCGAGGAGAAGATGCACGGAGTGAAGCTTTGTCGTGGAAGCGGTTCAGCAAAATGAGACCCTAACAGCTGGGGATGTAGTGGTTCGAGTTTGCCGTTGCGGGGTCCGGGTCCGGTGTCACTTTGAACAGGTGAAGAGTGTGTGGTGGCGTGAAGAAAGTCACGGGTTATCCATTGAAGGGATGATTTAAGGTGGGGGAAATCGGTTAAGAGGAGGTCGATATTAAGTGGTTTCAGAGGTGCTGAGGCAATGGTGCCGGCGTAGTCTGACTTGAGGAGGCGTATGCCAGATCCCTTATCGAACCATGCGGTGGCGTAGTCGTAAGATCTTAGTATCCGGTGGATGGAAATTTCTGTGGGGTTGGTTTGCACTGTGATGGGTGGTTTTGCTGAAGAAAGGTGGAAAGGGCCGCGGTCGCAGTTTCCGTGTGTTTCACAGTGTCCCAGGTGTGTCTCGGGATGTAGGTGCGGGTGGTGGTGATGTGCGCATGCCGGCCGATTGCCTGGGCAGCCGACTCGTCCACCAGCGTGGCAGCCTGTGTCAGGGCACTGTGACGGTTGAGGTGGGACGTGATGCCCATTTTTTCCTTCAAGAAGGCGTTGTATTTTTTGAGGTTTAGAGCAAGCAACGGTTGCGTGGGCTGGAGGAGGGTCGATTGTAGTGTTTTGAGGATGTGGGCAGTGAAAGAGTTCTCCGGTATCTGCAGTGTCTGACCTTTTTTGTTGCGGTCCGTCTTTCCCCCCACAAAATGTACGTGGATCCGGCCAGCCGGAGGGCCGACCGCCAGGCGATGGGGATGATGCCACACCACGTGTTTGTTTTGGAGGAGAACAAGGTCGCAGAATCTGGCTCCGAGCGAGTACTGGAGGTAAAGAGCCTTCTGATGTGGTGAGGATGCGTCTCCTACTGTGTCCATGATGGTCTGGAGAGAAGGAGTGCGTTCGCGTACGCTTTGTAGTCTGTCCCACTCGTTCATCTGACCGGACGCCGCTTGACGGAACGCGTCCAGGAGGGGTTTGTGTCCCACACGGAAGGATTGGGCATATGTCACTGCGCTGGAGGGTTGAATGTCGTTGTTCTCCAGTTTGCGTTTTAGCCACATCGCCGTGGCAGTTTCGGGCGAGATGTCGGGGCGAAGTTCCCTTATCCGTTCGGCGAAACAGCTGGCCCGACGCAGGACCGACTCCACGCTGTCCTGTGAACCGACCCCCTTGTGGAGGAAACTGAGGGTGCGGTTCAGTAACGGTTGGACCTCTTCGCGTGACAGGTGGTCCTGTTTGCGTATCCGGTGATACTCTTGGGACAGGTGAGGATATAACGGGAATATCGGGGCAGAGGGTGGAGAGCGAGAAGTCGACTCGGGGTTCTTGTGAGGTTGAAATAGGTGAGGGAACCCGGTGGTCTCGTGTGTCCTGGGGGACGGAAGTGTCTGTGTAGTTGACCTGGAGGTCATGTTTGTCCCGGTGGACTGCAGTGTTTGCTGCTTTGACCCGGTGGTCATGTTCGTCCCGGTGGACAGTGGGGTGTGTGTTTTTGACCCGAGGGTCTTGAGGGTCCGGGTGGACGGTGGTGTTGGGGAAGTTGACCAGGTGGTGTTGTGAGTCCGGGTGGACAGTATGGTTTGTTTTGACCCGGTGGTCATGTTTGTCCCGGTGGACGGTGGGGTTGGTGGCCTTGACCCTATGGTCTTGAGAGGCCAGGGGGACGGTAGCGTTGGGGATGTTGACCCGGCGGTCCTGCGTTGTGTAGGGAAAAAAAGGATCGGGAGGTGGGGCTTGGGAGGGAGTTTGGAAGGCGAAGGGAGAAGGTAGTGGTGGAGTCACTGATCGCTCGAGTCCTTCTTTCCCTGATCGTTCGCTGCCTTGCCACCCTTTTTTCCCTTGCCACCCTTCTGGGACGAGTTGGAGTTGGAGAAGTAAGAGTATTGGGTTTGCTGTTTGGGAGGGTAAGGGGAGAAACGGTGTCCCCCATTAGCCGATGAATACTTGGAGGTTTCCTTGTCCCTCTTGGCCTTCTTGGCGGTCTCACGAGCAACATTTTGGATGCTCTGGACGCCATGAGAGGTCAGAGCGTTGGTTTGCGGTGGCGGGAGGGGGCTGTACGCTAAGTACTTCTCCTCGAACAGGCCAATGACGCCATCGAGGCCTTCGTTGTCCGTGTAGTTGATGGAGCAGAGTCGTGCCATGAGGGTGTGGAGCGTGACCAGGCACCGGGTACGAGCTTCTTCATACTGGAGTATGGGGAGGAGGTGCTCGACCGCAGTCAACAAGGCCCGCATCTCGTGTTTTCGCGCCGGAAAGTTTGCGGTTGGGCAGCGCGGAAGGGACTGATACCCGAAGAAGTCGCGCAGTTCCCTTTTTACGGCTTCCAGCCGGTAAGGGTGGCCAATGTTCTCGAGCCAAGTGTTGGGTACTTGGGCGTCGAAACCCACAGGGAGTCCGCAAATGGGGAGCGTGTTCTGCATGGCTTGCTGAACATGTTGGGTCTGTTGGGTGAGTAGGTCCTGTTGGGCCCGAACCAAGGCGTCATTCGACGCAATCAACCGAGCAATGAGTGGTCGGTGATTGGCCGGGAAGGACTCAAGCTGTTGCTCGAGACTTGGTTCCGGGTTCTCTTCCTCTGCGGGTGCAGGAGGAAGGACAACCTTGGCCGCCCTCCAAGAACAGACCGGACATCCCACGACGCCATCGACAAAGCGGGAGCTGTCCTGGGTGCTGGTTTTGACACACTCCGCATGTATATTGCCCTTGCAGCAAGGACAGGTGATAGAATTGTCATGAACATCCTGGCAATGAGCGAAGACGCAACCTTGGATAGTCTGGAAGGAAGTGAAGTAAGATGATCCGGCGATCAGTTCGGGGATGTTTGGCCAATCGGTGTCTTGGCACCTCAACTCGCTTCTGGCGGGGAAACGCACTGCCATAATTTTTTGTTTGTGCGTAAAGTGTGTAATAAATATTCTGTGGTGATATTTTCATTACTGCAATACGCTCCCACTGACTACCTGGCAGTGAAGAGGAAACCTCTTTAAGGCCAAAAAAAAAAAAAAGACTTTGCTATCTGCAGTTCCTAGCCCTTATGGGCGCCATTTGCTCATAGAAGCTACCTCTTTTATTTAGTTCTTTTTAGTGGAGTGATGGGTTCAATACTACACAGCAACACAACAACCTTGCACAACACCTCCTCCACAGCAAGCTTACAAATCGTCGGGATCAGCCCTGCCGCCGTTGCCACCTTCTGTGCAGTCCCCGTCCGAGTTCGCGCCACCAGCGGTGTGGAGTTAAGGAAAGAGCGATGTCATCTTATCACCGCACGTTCTGGTATTTTGAGGTCAACATTTTGTGTTGCGCTATTCGCGTTTGATTCGGTAAAAAATAAAAAAAGCAATCTGAAAAAAAATAAGGGGTCGATACACCGTGTTTTCGATTACATGAGATCGCAGTTTTTGTATATTTTTACACCTTTTTTTTGGATTGTTTCAGTGTGGGGTGTGGTTTTATGTGTGCACGAGAGACGGCATTTATCTTTTCAAAATTTCGTTTTTTTTTTATTTATTTCTTTTTTTCTTTCCTCCTTTTTTTTCTGTTTTCTGCTCCCCTCCCCTCCCCTCCCCCTTGGCTTTTCTCAAAAGCTTTCTCCCCTAAAAGTAAACGCTGGCATCGTCTTACCCCCTGACACACGGCAACTTCCGCAGGCTAACTTCATATCCTTTTAAACACATCTTACTTCAGTGCGGATCTGCCGTGTACTTCATAAAAGTGTGCAGAGGGTGCACCTGTCTTTCTTAGTTTTTTTTTTCTGATTCGTTTCCGAACCATCTCCCGAAAGAAACATTTAAAGTGGAGATTTGCACAAAAAACTGTGGCAAACACAACCAGAGGCAACTACACTACTCCAACAATTTATCAAACAAAAAAATATATATTCTCTTTCTATTCATCTGAGGTTAAGGGTGGTTATATGTGTTTTTCTTATTCGTTTTATGTTGCCCAGAAAGACGAAGGACTTATGATGCATATTCCATAGGTGGAATAGGGCGATTCATTTTATTTTGGACCATTCACGTCCCATCCTTTGCTTGAGCTCGACTGAGATGCGTTTTAGCACGTTTCAACTCTGTTATTTTATTTTTTTTTGAGCAGACAACACCACAGTAGTTGTCAAAAAAAAAAAAAGTAAAATGTAAGCTGAAAGGAACGGAGCTCTTTCGGATCGAATTGATTGGAATCGTGTTGTGTAATTCGAAAATAAATACTGCTTCGTTTTTTTAAAGGTGGCTAAGCACGAGAGGCTTAGGGTCGTCTTATAAACATTTCTTTTTTTTTTCTTGAATGGATGTGCCCAGATGAAATCATTTTGAGTAGAAAAGCTCGAGAAATGAAAGTTTTATTAGGTACACTGTCACGAGAGGGCTTTTCACTTGTATTTCAAGTCATTTTATCTTTTTTTTTTTTTGAGATCGGTGTGCACGAGAGTCGAATCTCATCTCATCTCTCAAGGCCCCCTTCCCCCTTCCCCCCCTTTACGACGTGGTCCAGAGACACCTGACAAGTGAAATGACATGTAAATCACTTGTCCAGACAAGTGACCACTTGTCGTCAATTTCACTGGTCATTTCTTGTCACCATGACAAGTGAAAAAATTGGTCCTGAACCACGTCGTGTTGCAAAGGCTTGGCCCGTATTTGATGCGACAGCGTTCCCAACTTTACCTACCGGAAAAGTGGATCAAGTAAAAGTATGGCTCTTCTCACGTATTCCCCACCTGATTTTCCCTGAAATTTGGCGGGGTTTAGAGGTGTGTAGTGGTGTGTAGTGGTATTCAAAACCCTCCCAAACTCCACTAAACTCCACCAACATTTCAAAGACAAAATCAGGTGCATTTGCGTATTGCGTATTCGACAGTACGCATCACGTGTTCTACCCAAAGGAACATATTCAACTCCCCTCATCTGACCGCCTTTTCCCCCCCACCCCCCTTTCTCTCTCGCGCCCCTCGGCGTTTTGGGATTTTTTATAGGTACAGGTCTGCAACGAGAAGTTCAGATTCATTTTACCAACTTTTCCACAAGATGTGTACACGAGAAGCACACATCTTACAATTTGTTCGTTTTTTTCCCCCTCTTTTCCCCCTCTTTCCAACCCCAGAGGACGGCTTCCTTTTCCGACGCAATAAAGGGCGAGGGTTGTCAAACCCCTTTCTTGAAAGTTGAAAGATGTGTATGCATGAGACTCATTCCAAATGGGTCGTTTTGGGAGTGAGTCGCGTAGACGTCTTTCAAAAAAAAAAAAACACGGGTCGGGAAAGATCTTTTTTTTTTTTTTTTTTTTCGAGAAAAAAAATCCTCTTCTCCCCATGGCTCTCGCCGGGGGGTGATCGGGTTTTAAATCACCCAAAAACACGGGTCAGGAAAGATCTTTTGTCTTTTTTTGTCTTTTTTCGAGAATCTCGGGAGAAAAAAAAAAAAAATCAAGATTTTCAGGATTTTTGTCTTTTTTTTTCAGGATCTCTCGAGATCTTTGAGATCTTTGAAAAATCCTGAAAAAAAAAGGAAAAAAAAGGAAAAAAAGAGAAAAAAAGATGAAAAAGATCTTGAAAATCTTTTTTTTCTCAAAAAAAAGATAAAAAAGATTTTTGGGATTTTGAAAAATCTTTTTGGGAAAAAAAAAAAAAAAGATTTTGAAAATCTTTTTTTTTTTTTTCAAAGATTTCTCAAGATCTCGAGATTTTTCATGAAATTTCATGGATTTTTCCAGGATTTTTCAGGATTTTTTCAGGATTTTCCCAGGATTTTCAAATCTTTTCTCTTTTTTTTTTTCTCCCAAAAATCTTTTTTTTTTTTTTTTTTTCGGGAGAAGAGGATTTTTTTTCTCGAAAAAAAAAAAAAAAAAAAAGATCTTTCCCGACCCGTGCAAAAAAAAATTTTTCAAAAAAAAGAGGGGTGATCCGGGTTTCGGATCACCCCTCCAAAAAAAAAAAACACGGGTCGGGAAAGATCTTTTGTCTTTTTTTGTCTTTTTTCGAGAATCTCGGGAGAAAAAAAAAAAAAATCAAGATTTTCAGGATTTTTGTCTTTTTTTTTCAGGATCTCTCGAGATCTTTGAGATCTTTGAAAAATCCTGAAAAAAAAAGGAAAAAAAGAGAAAAAAAGATGAAAAAGATCTGAAAATCTTTTTTTTCTCAAAAAAAAGATAAAAAAGATTTTTGGGATTTTGAAAAATCTTTTTGGGAAAAAAAAAAAAAAAGATTTTGAAAATCTTTTTTTTTTTTTTCAAAGATTTCTCAAGATCTCGAGATTTTTCATGAAATTTCATGGATTTTTCCAGGATTTTTCAGGATTTTTTCAGGATTTTCCCAGGATTTTCAAATCTTTTCTCTTTTTTTTTTTCTCCCAAAAATCTTTTTTTTTTTTTTTTTTCGGGAGAAGAGGATTTTTTTTCTCGAAAAAAAAAAACACGGGTCGGGAAAGATCTTTTTTTTTTTTTTTTTTTTCGAGAAAAAAAATCCTCTTCTCCCGAAAAAAAAAAAAAAAAAAAGATTTTTGGGAGAAAAAAAAAAAGAGAAAAGATTTGAAAATCCTGGGAAAATCCTGAAAAAATCCTGAAAAATCCTGGAAAAATCCATGAAATTTCATGAAAAATCTCGAGATCTTGAGAAATCTTTGAAAAAAAAAAAAAAGATTTTCAAAATCTTTTTTTTTTTTTTTCCCAAAAAGATTTTTCAAAATCCCAAAAATCTTTTTTATCTTTTTTTTGAGAAAAAAAAGATTTTCAAGATCTTTTTCATCTTTTTTTCTCTTTTTTTCCTTTTTTTTTCAGGATTTTTCAAAGATCTCAAAGATCTCGAGAGATCCTGAAAAAAAAAGACAAAAATCCTGAAAATCTTGATTTTTTTTTTTTTTCTCCCGAGATTCTCGAAAAAAGACAAAAAAAGACAAAAGATCTTTCCCGACCCGTGAAAAAAAAAAAAAAAGATCTTTCCCGACCCGTGAAAAAAAAAAAAAAAAAAAAAAAAATCCCAGGGTTGAACCACGGGAGTACCATGGGGAACTGGGTTGCTGACCGCATCATCCAGTCTGTACCTCAATTTTTTTTTGCCTGCGGCGCCATTTTTCCTTTTTTGCTCCGCAAAAAAGGTTTCGTTGAGTGAGTATGTGATGTAAAAACTACCGTACCTTAAATTTTTTTTCGCCTGCGGCGCCATTTTGTATTATTTTTTTTTGCTTCGCAAAAAAAAAAAAGCACAGACATACAGTTCCCAATGTCCCTGGTCAGCAGTGCTGAAAAATTTTTTGAGCATAAAAACAAGCTGACCCCAAACGAGGGGAGAAAGCGCCTCGCCTCCCTGCACTGGCAGGGACTGGCAGGGAGTCGCGCGCGCGACCGCTTTTACGGGGGGAAAGCTCGGGAACCCCAAATCACCCCCCATTTTGGCCAAAAGGGGTGATTGGCGAGAGCCCTGCTTCTCCCGAAAAAAAAAAAAAAAAAAGATTTTTGGGAGAAAAAAAAAAAAGAGAAAAGATTTGAAAATCCTGGGAAAATCCTGAAAAAATCCTGAAAAATCCTGGAAAAATCCATGAAATTTCATGAAAAATCTCGAGATCTTGAGAAATCTTTGAAAAAAAAAAAAAAAGATTTTCAAAATCTTTTTTTTTTTTTTTCCCAAAAAGATTTTTCAAAATCCCAAAAATCTTTTTTATCTTTTTTTTGAGAAAAAAAAGATTTTCAAGATCTTTTTCATCTTTTTTTCTCTTTTTTTCCTTTTTTTTGGTGTGGCTGTATAGGGCTAGGGTGTATACCCTAGAAGGACCCAAGAAGTACCCAATTTACCCCTAATTTTAAGGGGGGTGCAAAAAATTTTAAGGGGGGTGCAAAAATTATTTTGTGTATTTTTTTTTGGTGGTTTTTTGTGGCCAGAAATTTTCCCCCAGAAATTTTTACCCCAAAAAATCAAAAAAATGAAAAAAATATTTCAGTGCTCCGGAGCCTCTCCGTGCTGTGATGGGGTCACTTTGCGCTCAGAACTGAGTATTTTTGACCTAAAATGCATGTATCAGTTTTTACAGGCCATTTTCAGGTTTTGTGTGTAATTTATGGTCAGTACTTGACCACTGAGGGTAAAGTGCAAAGTAAACGTGGGGGCAGTTTGCATAGCTGCGAACTTTGCTGCGCGTTGTGACCCCCCACAATTTGACGGTCGGAGCTCGTAGAACCCAACGAGGAAAAGTAGCGTACCGTGCGCCTGCGGCGCAAGCTTTGCAACCCACCCCACCCATGACATAGTTTGGCTGCAGCAACCTGAACACCTGGTAGTGGTCGTCGCAGGCCACTGTCGTCTCGGACCCCCCCATATTCGACCATCATCCCACGATTTCCCAAAAACCCAAAAGTTAGCGTCAGGCCTGGTCATGACAGGTAAAATGCACTCGGGGACTGGTGGGCACTAGGTACTGGGTGGGTACTGGGTACTGGGTACTGGGTACTGGGTACTGGGTACTGGGTACTGGGTACTGGGTACTGGGTACTGGGTACTGGGTACTGGGTACTGGGTACTGGGTACTGGGTACTGGGTACTGGGTACTGGGTACTGGGTACTGGGTACTGGGTACTGGGTACTGGGTACTGGGTACTGGGTGCCAACCCCGGATTTTGAGAAAATTTCCACCACCGAACACGTGGGGCTCTCGGATGTACCAACTTTTTGCGAAAACAAGGCTACTAACCACAGGGAAAGCTCGGGAAAAAGATCACGTTTTCCTTAAGGAAGTGCCCTAAGGAAAATCACTATACCCTAGAAGGACCCAAGAAGTACCCAATTTACACCTAATTTTTAGGAAAATCACACCATTTTTCCTTTTTTTTCCAGGATTTTTCAAAGATCTCAAAGATCTCGAGAGATCCTGAAAAAAAAAGACAAAAATCCTGAAAATCTTGATTTTTTTTTTTTTCCTCCCGAGATTCTCGAAAAAAGACAAAAAAAGACAAAAGATCTTTCCTGACCCGTGAAAAAAAAACCCCGTTCTTTCCGCCCCCCTCTCAGAAGTCTCTTCAAAGAAAGCTTCTGTTCATTAAGTGTGTGAATGTGGTCCATAAGAGGGGGTGTGTTTTCCCCTTTGGATAGTAAAGGAACTGTCTCGATATATGCAGCTACGAAACCAACCTGACTATCGGAAAAAAATAAATAAATGAAACCAGAAAAAAAATCTTTTTCAAAAGAACAGAATGGAAGAGAGTGAAGGGCAGGGCAGGGCAGAAGGGGGGGTCCAGTACTTTTATATATCTGCAGGCAACCTGTATTATACATATTTTTTTTTGTGGATTCCGAGTCTGGCTAAGGCTTGTGTATTTTTATTTTATTTTATTTTGCTTCACAACTCAGTAGGGGTGCTGATAAACGGGAACGAACACAGCAAAAAAAAAGGGAAATTGAGAGAGAAAAGGAGGGGTATCCCATAGAGTGGCTAAAGCACGAAGGGGAGGCTTAAAGTCAAGCTTTTCTCTTCTCTTTTGGTCTTCATTTTTTTAAAGGTACACTGTCACGAGAGGGCTTTGTATTTCAAGTATACGTTTTTTTTTCTTTTTAGATCTGTGTAAGAGACACAACTTTCAACTTCATATTGCCCCATACGAAAGGGAATTTTACCCAATAATATTTGTTTTCCACCCAAGAAGGAGGGAAACAAATTCAAGAACTATTTGAATAAAAATAAAAAATAAAAAAAAACTAAAAATTGGGCGTTTCTGTCTTCTTCGTTTTTTTGACAAAGGCTGAACCCATACTATCCTCCTCAACAGAATTAGCAATTAGCAGAGATTTTAAAAAGAAAACAGAATTATTCTTTCTCGTCTTGGTCGACAAACACGTTACCGTATCCCCCCTCTGCCTCCCCCCCTCTGATGGCAGAAATTTGTTGTTGTTTATTTTTTTTGAAAAGGGTTGATGGGAGGGCAGTACCTTGGTGTGGCTGTCGGGATGGGGGGGAAAAAAGGTAGGGTATGACAGTCAGCATCACACTACATTGTAGGTTACAGTGAAACAAATAAAATGGGTGTTTGTGGAGTGCATCCTCGGGTGGCTACGCTGATACAACCAAGTATTCAAAACAAAAAATATGGGGGGGGTTGACATTCCTAGGCTTGTTGTACCATACCGCTGTTGTGTCTTTGACTTACTCCCATCAACTTTACCTTTTATATTTTTTTTATCGATTTCTCAGCTTTCTCCTTCTTCCTCCCTCCCTCAGTGTTCCCACACATCGATAGTGAATTGAGATGTGCACAAAAATGAAGATGCATTTCGAGGTGTTCTGATACGAGAGGGTTGAATCGTCTTACAAAATTTTCGGAGTTTTTTTTTTTCTCTTAGATGGCAACCTACAAAATAGATGTAGAACATCATGATTGGGGAGTCCACCGGTCATGTACCAAGGTGCACCTGTCATGAGAGGGCGTTGTATTTGCGTGGAAACGACAACGTACATCACACAACTACAAGAAGGGGGGGAAGGGGTGAGGGAATGGCAAGTGACACTCTTTCAAGTCAAAAAAAAAAAATATTTTTTTTGAGGTGACCAAGTTGGAGAGTCTTGGCCACGACACATCTTTTCTCATTTGTTTTTCGTTTTCAATGAAGGGGCTCGCCTCTTTCTGTGAATAGAAAATGCCTGTGGAATATGTTCGGCTTTCTTTTTTTTTTTGTACTGTTGTGGAAATCTGGCCCAATTTATTTGCCTTTTCCAAAACTACAAGCTTAAACATATTTTACCCACACGGTGTCAGTTAGCTAATTGAGGCGTGACTGGAAAAAAAATTTTTTTTTTTTAGGTTTATTTTGGTGACTAAGCAAATGAGGGCTTTGGCTTTATGTTGACCATTTTAAGCATAAGAGGCTTAGGGTCATTCTTACGAACCTTTCTTTTCCCTTTTTTTTTTTTTTCCTCCTCTCCCTTTTTTTCCCATGCGCAACACTCCGGGGTTCGATAACCCGCGGAGTGTCAGTGCCTGCGTCCCAGAGGCGTTTTGCACTATCAACTTCACTTTTTTTCAGATGTAAACCACGAAATGGATTGTAGGACTGCATTGGGTGTCCACCCCCTGTACTGCCGGTCATATACCAAAGGTACACTGTCACGAGGGGTTTTTTTGTATTTCAACTCTACTTTTTTTTTTCTCTTCAAGATGTGTATGCACGTGAGGCATGTTCCTCTTTCTATTCGTTTTTCCCTTTCGTTTTCTGCGATAAATGCCTGCCTACTCGGTTTCTACCGGTACCAGAGCTGTAGATGGGTCCCTCATCCCCCCCGTCTACGTTTTCTCCCAAAAAAAAAGAAAATAAAACTTCCAAAAAGCTTTCCCTTTTTTTTTTACCCCCTTCTTCTTTCTGGAAGTGAGATTTCGTGTGGGGTTGTTTTTTTTTGTTTTTGGGGTTTTTTTTTATTTCTCCTCCCCTTTCCCTCCCTCCTTACCACCGACCAGGGAATGGTAAAACGGAAAAAGAAAAAGAAAAAATGACCACTTTTTTTTGTAGTTTTCCACCCTCTCCTTTGAATTCCCATCCTCACTCTCACCTCTCACCCCTCACCCCTCAACAGAACACACAACCGTCATCTTCGCTGCCTTTGTAAAGGCAGATTTTTTTTGTGTGATACAGTAGGATTTTTTTTTTTATTTTTTTTTATTTTGAATCGGAACAATTCACATTCAAGGCGAGATGGAGAATGGGGCCGTGGTCTCGTCCCCAGGGAGGACGAGCCCGACGAACAAGCTGAACAACCAGAGTGCGCATGACATTGATTTGTCTTCGTATTCTTTGAGTCATAGAGGGTTGACGCATTTCCAGCTTGCGACGATGAAGACGTTGCGGTTGAAGACACGCAAGCCGATGGGGTTGGCGTGCGAGCTGCTGCTGCCGCCGTTTTTCATCTGCTGTCTCATGATTGGGTACTACGCTGCCGACAACGACACCGTGCTGGCCACACAGTACGCAGAGGACCAGGTGTTCGACGCCTCCGACTTCTCCGACCTCTTCTGCACCCAAGGTGACTTTAACACAAGCCACGAAGTCACCTTCGCCACCTGCCCCACGAGACAAGAGGGCTACATCTGCTGGCGGCCTTTCATCGAAGCACAAAACGGCGTCACCGGAAGTCTCTGCGCCGCAAGCATCGACTTCAACAAGATGCAGCACCAGATCCGTGCACTCTACGACTCCATCCTCAACAGCACCGGTGTTGTGGTGCCCTCCTTCGACATGATGATCGCGCTGCAGTCTGTTGCGCACTACATCGAAGGCGACCTCGACTTCAACACAGACTCCTATGAGAACTCGCTGCTGCATTCGGGGAACCTCGAGTTTGTTGCAAGCGACTGTGCGACGGCGGAGGCAGTGATGACGCACCTCAACACAACCACGCAGTTCTTCGGGCACTTTGTCAACAACAGTGTCGACAGGAACAACGCCGACTGCCCGCTGGTCTGGAACAACGAGGACGATGCGATTGACTACGTGAAGGGCGACGGTTCCTCGATTACCTGGGCCGTCGTTGTGCTGAACGAGGTGAACGAGGTTGGCACGTTCGACTACACGCTGCGTCTTAACTACACATCCACGCCGTACACAAAGTTCACAGAGGACAAGTTCTCGAACGGTCTTGGGAAGCACCGGGCTAAGCAGTACATCAACTCTGGGTTTGTGACCCTGCAGCGTGCCCTGGATAACTACTTCCTCGGCATCGTCGACACACCCAATGATGTCAAGCTTGCCGCAGATGACGCTGGTATTATGTACCTCCCCATGGCCACGTGGAAGTACACAGACAGTCAGTTCTACGCGTCTGCTGGGCAGATGATTCCGTTGGTGCTGGCGATGGCGTTCCTCTACCCAGTGTCACGTCTGGTGGGTGGTGTGGTGGAGGAGAAGGAGCAGCGCCTGCGAGAGGGGATGTTGATCATGGGGCTGTCGAAGAAGTCGTTCTACGCGTCGTGGTTCTGCAGTTATTGGTTTCTGTTCACGATCTCGTCGCTGCTGATCACGCTTGCTGGGTGCGGGACGTTCTTCTCGAACACGTCGCCGGTGCTCCTGTTCCTGCTGACGGAGCTGTACGCGATGAGCATTATTGCGGTGTCGCTGCTGCTGTCGGTGTTCTTCTCGAAGGCAAGGATCGCGTCCATTGTGTCCCCTCTCATCACTTTTGCCATGGTTGTGCCGAAGTTCAACCTCGGCGATAACGCAGAGATGTCCCAGAAGGTGAGTGCCTCCCTGTCCTCCGCCGTCGCCTTCGGCTTCTCCATCGAGCTCGTCTCCAACTACGAGAAGCAGGGCGCAGGGTCGAACTTCTCCGACTTCACCTCAGACGACTACTCCTACGCCCTTGCAGTGTTCTTTATGCTGTACGACACTGCCTGGTACCTGCTGCTTGCATGGTACCTCGACAACGTGCTCCCGTCGCAGTTCGGTGTGAAGTTGCACCCGCTCTTCTTCCTGTTCCCATCGTACTGGGGCATCACGAAGACAGGGAAGTACGGACGCTACCCAGACGATGCCGTTATCACAAACCCCACGCGTGTGCCCAACTTCGTCGACACCGAGATTGATGAGACCACGCGCAGAGAGCTCGAGGAGAAGGAGCGTGTGCGCATCATGGGCCTCCGCATCGAGTTCAAGAACCCAGAGCGCAGCGGCAAGAAGAACATCGCTGTCAACAACCTCGGCTACGGTATCCCTGCTGGTGCAGCTGGCGGTGCCAACGCACTGACGTTCTACGAAGGCCAGGTGCAGTGCGTGCTCGGACATAACGGTGCAGGGAAAACAACCCTGATCAACATGCTGACCGGGATGCTGACACCGACCTCTGGCGACTGTCTGATTTGGGGTAAGAGCATCCGGACAGACATGGCGAAGATCCGTGAGAACATTGGGATGTGTCCCCAGCACAACATCCTGTGGGCACGCATGTCGTGTGAGGAGCACCTGACCTTCTACGGGCGGATCAAGGGTGTGCCGAAGGCTGTGCTTGCGGAGCGTGTGGAGCAGATGCTGAAGCTTGTGAACCTGTACGAGAAGAAGCACTCGTGGAGTGAGGTGCTGTCTGGAGGGCAGAAGCGGAAGTTGTCTGTGGCGTGCTCGCTGATTGGAGGCTCGAAGCTTGTGTTCCTTGACGAGCCGACTGCGGGCATGGACGTTGAGTCGCGCCGTGCGATGTGGGCGCTGCTGCGGAACCCTGCTGTGCTGAAGGGACGCGTGATTGTGCTGACGACACACTACATGGAGGAGGCAGACATCCTGGGCGACAGTGTGGCGATCATGCACAAGGGGTGTCTGCACTCGTGGGGGTCGTCGTTCTACCTCAAGTCGCGTCTTGGTGTTGGCTACAACATGTCTGTTGCGATGCAGACGCAGTGTGACCCCGACACCATTGAGGCGCTTGTCAAGAAGTACATCACACGTGCTGAGGTTGGCCGCACCTCCTGCACAGGTAACGAACTCCGCCTCCGCCTTCCGATGGACTCGAAGCCCGACCCGGAGTGGATGGCGATTGCGAAGGACCGCCTTAAGCTTGAGAACGCCGAGAACCCGTCGAAGCTCCGTGAGGATGTGACTGCCATTCTGACTGCTGGCACTGCGCGCAAGGAGGTACTGTTGGACTGCGAGGGTCTGCTCTCGAACATCCGCACTGTGAGCACTTTCCCCGACATGTTTGACGAGCTGGAGACACGCAAGAAGGAGCTTTTCGTTGAGGGCTTTGGTGTGGGTGTGACGACGTTGGAGGAGGTGTTCATGCGCATTGCTTTGGAGGAGGCTGCTGACGATGACGAGGACAGCGATGACGAGGAGGAGGTGAAGTCAAACCCGCTGGACCAGCTTAAGGGCAATGTCCATGTGTTCCCGAGCGAGATTGGCGGTGAGGAGAAGAGCATGGCCACAATCCATGCAGGCAGCTCCACCACACCGGCGTCTGCGCCCAGGTCTTCACCGACGCCGCCGCCTGCAGCCAAGATCGACATTGGAAACGACTTCGGCACACTGTACAGTATCACAAACGCAGAGGACCCTCCGAAGCAGCACACCGAGCTCTACCTCGACCAGTTCCGTGGCATGTTCATGAAGAGAGCACGCTGCGCACGTCGTGACAAGCGTACCATCTGCTTCCAGTTCGTCCTCCCCGTTCTCTTCATCATGCTTGCACTGTACCTCGGCTCCCTCAGACCCCCGGACATGCCTGACCTCATTCTCTCGCCTGGCGAGGCACTGGGCTCGGGTGAAAAGAACTTCGACTTCCAGGTGCCCAACGAGCATGACGCCCTGTTCAAGAGTGACAACTTCCCCGGGTTCACGTCCTTCAACAACATCACAGCGCAGGACGCAGAGGTCAACGGCTACGTCCCCTTCTCGAAGTACCTCCTTGCAACGTACAACAACCGTGAGCGTGATGTGAAGCGACAGATCGCTATGTCCTACAACGCAGACCGCCCGGTCGTGCTTGCCAACGCGACGTACATCCACGCCTTCGCAACAGGAGTGAACTCGTTCGACCAGGCCCAGATCAAGGCAAAGGCAGGACCCAACGCAAACCTGCAGGTACACAACCACCCGCTGCCGTTCTCCAACTACGAGAAGGATGTGATCGACAACGTGATGGTTGTGATTACAGGTATCTTCATCATGATCCCGTTTACGTTCATCCCGTCCAACTTTGTGTCTTTCGTCGTGAAGGAGCGGGAGTGCAAATCGAAGCACGTCCAGGTCGTGTCCGGTGCGCATCTGGCGGCCTACTGGATGAGTGCCTTCCTGTTCGACTTCCTTTCGTACTGTGTGACGATGTTCCTGGCGTTTGTCATATTCTTTGTTGCAGACCGGACTGAGTTTATTGGGTCGGTTGAAAGCTTTTTCGCGACGTTCTCGCTGCTGCTGATGTACGGAGTGGCGGCTATTGCGTCGTCGTACTTCCTGTCCTTCATGTTCAACTCGCACACTGCTGCGCAGAACGCTGTCATGGCGTTCAACTTCATTTGTGGGTTCATCTTGGTCATTGTCACGTCGATTCTGTCTTTCATTCCTTCGACTGAGAGTGTCGCGAACGCACTGGAGTGGCCCTTCCGCATTGTGCCTGCATACGCGCTTGGGCAGGGCATCATCAACCTCTCCTCTAGAGAGCTTGTCAACTCCGTCGGCTTAGACATCCCCGGTGCGTTTGACATGGACGTCATTGGGTGGAGTCTTGTGTACATGGGGGCGGTGACACCCATTTTCATTATTTTGGTGCTCATTATTGAGTCGCCTTCGCTGAAGGGGATGATCCGCAAGCTGAAGGGGACTGAGAAGCGTGCAGGGGAGCAGGAGCCGCTTCTTGGCAACAACCAGGCGGAGTTCGACCCTGAGGAGTACGCTGTGCTGGAGCGTGACGGCCCTGAGGTGCTGCACCGCAGGGGTGAGTGGCTGATGTGCAGGGCGCCTGACGGCCGTGCGTACTACTTCAACGAGGTGACAGCAGAGTCGAAGTTCTCCGACAAGGACACACCCTTCTACCGCGACCAGGAGGTCCAGAAGCACGCCGCCGAGATCCTCTCCCACGAGGATGTGCGTGAAGGCGACTACGTCACCGTGAAGAACCTACGCAAGGTGTGGGCGCCCAGAGGCAACGCACCCAAGAAGGTTGCTGTCTGCGACCTTTCCTTCGGAGTGAAGAGTGGAGAGCTCTTCGCCTTCCTCGGTACAAACGGTGCAGGGAAGACAACAACGCTGTCCGTGCTGAGTGGAGAGGTGGAGCCGTCGTCTGGGCAGGCCTTCATCGCAGGGCACGACGTTGTCGAGGACGCTCAGCTTGCAAGGCAGAACCTTGGCTTCTGCCCGCAGTTTGACGCACTTCTTGACCACCTCACCTGTGAAGAGCACCTTGACCTCTTCGCCTGTCTCAGAGGACTCCCCAAACAGCACAGAAAGCCCAGCGCCGACCTCCTCCTCAACGGCCTCGGCCTCGCCACGCACAGAAAGAAGCTCGCAAGCAACCTCAGCGGTGGGAACAGAAGAAAGCTCTCAGTCGCTGTGGCCCTCATGGGCGGTCCGTCTGTTGTGTTCCTGGACGAGCCCTCTGCTGGAATGGACCCTCTTGCACGCCGCTCCCTCTGGGGTGCCCTGGAGAAGGCCATCACAGACCTGAAGCTGTCTGTGATCCTGACGACCCACCACTTGGAGGAGATTGAAGGGTTGAGCCGTCTGGACCACCGTGTGACGATCATGGTGGACGGACGTCTGCAGTGTCTGGGGTCGCTCTCGCAGCTGAAGAACCAGTTGGGAGATGCGTTCGAGCTGACCCTCAAGGTGAAGACTGTGGAGGCGGAGCTTGCGACGAAGGCGTACATCAAGTCGATGTGGCCCAACTCTGAGCTGGTCGAGTCTGTGCAGCAGCGTCTTTCGTACCAGGTCGACAAGACGGAAGCGAGCCTTTCCACCATGTTCCGTGTCATTGAAGAGAACAGAGCTAGGCTCGGTATGCACAACAACAACAACAACAACAACAACAACAACAACAACAACAACAACAACAACAACAACAACAACAACAACAACAACAACAACAACAACAACAACAACAACAACAACAACAACAACAACAACAACAACAACAACAACAACAACAACAACAACAACAACAACAACAACAACAACAACAACAACAACAACAACAACAACAACAACAACAACAACAACAACAACAACAACAACAACAACAACAACAACAACAACAACAACAACAACAACAACAACAACAACAACAACAACAACAACAACAACAACAACAACAACAACAACAACAACAACAACAACAACAACAACAACAACAACAACAACAACAACAACAACAACAACAACAACAACAACAACAACAACAACAACAACAACAACAACAACAACAACAACAACAACAACAACAACAACAACAACAACAACAACAACAACAACAACAACAACAACAACAACAACAACAACAACAACAACAACAACAACAACAACAACAACAACAACAACAACAACAACAACAACAACAACAACAACAACAACAACAACAACAACAACAACAACAACAACAACAACAACAACAACAACAACAACAACAACAACAACAACAACAACAACAACAACAACAACAACAACAACAACAACAACAACAACAACAACAACAACAACAACAACAACAACAACAACAACAACAACAACAACAACAACAACAACAACAACAACAACAACAACAACAACAACACGATTACCACCCTTCCCTCATACAGAAATCTCCGACTACTCCATCAACGAGACTTCGCTCGAGCAGGTCTTCATGCGCATCAGCGAGCGTGCCATGCGTGAGGAAGACGTGGTATGTTCCATTACCGACCGCAACCTTTTTTTTTTGCTGCGGTCAATGAAAAGATGACACAGTAGTTTAGGTGAAAACAAATCAAAATGGCAAAATGCTATGTTTAGTTTTGCTTTTCTTGCACTTCAAACCCCCCCACCTCAGAATACCCCCAAAAATGCTAAGACCATATTTCCCTATCTCCCCGACTTTTTTTTATTACAAAACCCCTGTGTTTTAGCGTTTGGTTACAAATTATGCAATGAAACCGAGAAAATCACAAATTGTCTCTTTCACCACACCACACCAAGGGTCATATTTCTGCGCAAGAATTACCCTCACTAGGCATTAAAACCACACCACACCACCCAACCCCCACAGCAAGCCTACAACCAGACCCAGTTCGTTTCCCGCCCGGAGCCCCCGAGGGAGCACCAGCAGGCTGACGCCAAGCTTGTGGAATAGAGTACCCCGTTTTAGCTGTTTATTAACACACAACCTCTTTCCACCCTCCCGCTACCCCTCTCTCTCTCTCTCTCTCTCTCTCTCTCCACCAAGGGAACGAAGATGTGATGCCCATTTTCACCAAAAAAAAAAAGGATTTTTTTTTTATACCTACAAAGCATAGCTTAAAGGAGAAATAGTTCCTCTTTTATGCAATGCCTTCCTGTGGTCTTTTTTCTTCTCCCCCATCCCTCTATCCCACCTACCCACCCCACCCCAACCCTCCCCCCTCCCTAGACTTGACCAACAGCTCTTTAGTCTTGCCCCTCATCATCTCATGCATTTTATTAGGTGGCTTAGCATAAGAGACTTAGGTTCATCCTATAAGCTTTTCTTTATTTGGTGTCTGCCTCCCAGAGGCGTTGGCACGTTTATCAACTTCACTTTTTTTCCCCTGTAGAGCGAGAAAGGTGCAGGGTGCCCTCAGTGGCTTATTTTTGGGAGAGAGGAGATCGCTGATTAATGGGCAGGCTCCAGATTTTTCAAAGATTTTTGCGTGGTAACAAAAAAAAAAAGTCGAACCTACAAAGATTCAAATAAAAAAAAACTTCCGTGTTTTGTGATTTCAAAACTTTTGAGGCCCCCAACCCCCAGAGTCCTATGTTTTTTTTTTTGCCCCAGTTTCACTTTCCACATAATCTACCTTCAATTCTAACCCATATCGAGATTTTTTTGTAGTGTTTTTCTGTATCCTTTTTTTATGTTTTTTTTTGAAAAACATATTTTCCCCCTACCCCAGTTGTTTATGATTGTTTCGAAAAGCTACGCCAACAACAAAAACAAAATAGTCATGATTTGATTGCCGTTCCTTCTTTGCTTTTGTTCTGCATTTTTTGCGTCAATACTATCTATGGAGGCAATGCTGTTCATCGAACACTATGCCTTTTAATTGTTCCCAAAAAGTAACGCAATTCATGTAACTACCTAACTAAGTTTTGGTTGAAATCTATCTGGTTTTTCAGCGTCAGTTTTTTTTCCCCCCCTTTTTTTTTCTACGAGTAAATGTATCCGCGCATAAGAGGTTCATCTCTTTGGGGAGGGGAATAGCTATTTCCCTCCCTCCCGCCAGAGCCCGAGGGATCCCTTGAGGGAGGTCAGGGCAGCCCTGACCTCCCGAAAGGGAATCCCGAGGGCCAAGGGGGGGAGGGATGTAGCTTTGTGACCCGACGAGGTCGTTTTCTACCCGAACTGCCTGCAAACAAGCGCTTTTGTGGTGTTTTGTGTACAAACACGTAGGTTTTTCGGCCCACATGGGTACCATCGTTTGTGGCCCAAGGACGCCGAAAAGCATGCGAATACGCTTTTCGAGTCGCAGAAACCAGGTTGTGGGCCGTTTTAAAAAGTTTTTGGCCGGTTTCAGTCACCAATAGCTATTTCCCTCCCTCCCGCCAGAGCCCGAGGGATCCCTTGAGGGAGGTCAGGGCAGCCCGAGGGCCGAAGGCCCGAGGGCGCCCTGACCTCCCGAAAGGGAATCCCGAGGGCCAAGGGAGGGAGGGATGTAGCTTTGTGACCCGAAGAGGTCGTTTTCTACCCGAACTGCCTGCAAACAAGCGCTTTTGTGGTGTTTTGTGTACAAACACGTATGTTTTTCGGCCCACGTGGGTACCATCGTTTGTGGCCCACGGACGCCCAAAAGCATGCGAATACGCTTTTCGAGTCGCAGAAACCAGGTTGTGGGCCGTTTTAAAAAGTTTTTGGCCGGTTTCAGTCACCAAAACGCACATTCTCTCGCGGGAATTTTTGGTGCTCTCAAGGGAATCCTCTTAGCTCTCAAGAGAATCCCTTGAGACCTCTGGAGGGTTACAAAACGCACTTTCTCTCGCGGGAATTTTTGGTGCTCTCAAGGGAATCCCTTGAGACCTCTGGAGGGTTACAAAACTCGAAATTCCGCAAAAAAAAAAAAAAAAAAAAAAAAAAAAAATCGTGAAGGAAGGTGATTAAACACGAGGCTTAGGTTCATCTTCGAAACTCTGTTTCTTCTTTTGGTTATATAGTGTCTAAACCAACCCCCCTTTTTTTTTGTTCGTAACACGTAGTCCACCTGATTTTTACCCCGCGGATAGGTCCGGATAGGCGCGGATAGGTCCGGATAGGGCCGGATAGGACCGTACAGGCCAAACCCCACGTATTTTTCCCATACGTACTGTGTACTGTGTACTGGGCACTGGGCACTGGGCACTGGGTACTGGGTACTGGGTACTGGGTACTGGGTACTGGGTACTGGGTACTGGGTACTGGGTACTGGGTACTGGGTACTGGGTACTGGGTACTGGGTACTGGGTACTGGGTACTGGGTACTGGGTAGCTACGTTAGAGATCTGTTTCATTCTCGGCAGTAATCTTCGCCTCAAACTCCAAGACAAAGGGTTGGAAGAGGAAGTCGGATTGGGCTGTGGAAGTTTCGGGCTACTGTTCCACCCCGCAGATGATTCATAAATAATCTTTTGTCATCCGCATGCCCCCAGAGTCATTCAGCACTCTTCTCATATTTGATAGGGCTTGCCGTTGTGGAGCACATCAATACTGTGAGACGAACCTCATCTGTGTTGAGCCATTTGCAGTGTTCTTCAACTTCCAGTGCAAAATCTTGCGACGAAATTAGCACACCATTGAACGACTGGTCACGCGCACTATCCTTCGTCTTTTTTGTCGGAAAATAGACCGCATCACGTTCTGCACACCTCTGGATCTTCTTCGCTATGTTAGTGCGATACGCGCAGAGGGAGGGGTCCACCCCTTTGCTCCCGTGAACTTGTACTGTTTGTCCGATGTTTTCTTTGGCACAAGAGTGATGAACGGTGTTTGAGTGAGTCCAAACACATCCTTCTCAGGCAAAGAGTAATAAGAGGTTGTGAGACGCTCGGGACGCTGCGAATGCAGCATGCAGAACTGAAAGGCAGTGTTGAAACCAGAAGATTACAGATGGCGGGTCAGACGCTGTGTCACTTACCCCATGCATCGGTAGATGAGAGCCAGCACCTTCAGAGCAGTGAACACAACACTGGGCGCAAAATTCATGTGCCAAAAGGCAACAAAACCCTACAAGGAGTACACAGTACACAGTACACAGTACACAGTACACAGTACACAGTACACAGTACACAGTACACAGTACACAGTACACAGTACACAGTACACAGTACAAAAATAGTTTTTTTCTGATTTTTCGACCCCGCGGATAGGCGCGGATAGGTCCGGATAGGCCCGGATATGGCCGGATAGGGCAAGGATAGACCGGATAGGGCCAAAAGCCGGTTTTTTTTTTGGGGCAAAATCAGGTGGGTAGTGTTGCTGCGTTCAACGAAAAAACACTGTTCTTTTTGTTACAGTAAACACTCTAATTAATAAGCATCTAATTCGTGAATTCCTAATTCGTGAATCGTGAATTAAAATTTTTTGGGATAAATGTTTCGTAAATAATTAATTATTTTTTCCGGCGGAGCCGAAAATTTTTTTTGACATGGTACTGTTTGTTGAGGTTTGTATGGGAGGAGCGTGTTCTTCTTGGTGGTGGTGCCGATCTCGATCACCGCGAGGTCCGTCCTCTCCTCCTCCTGCTTCTCAGCAACAACCTGCATCTGCTGACTGATATCCATTGTATTACAAGTGGTTGAAATGTTTCTGGGGGTGTTCTGGGTGGGTTGTACGGGCTAATGGGTGTGAAAGGAGGGTCGTGTAGAGTATTAATTAGAGTGTTTACTGTAGTACTGTATAGTAGGTATTCTTAATTCGTGAACACCTAATTCATGAATTCCTAATTCGTGAATGAATTATTTAATTTTTTCCGGATTTTACCGAATTCACGAATTAGGAATTCACGAAATAGAGGCCGTACTGTATTGTTATCAAGATCAGTTTGGCGGATGATATCGTCTAGTTTTTGTTGTGCACACAAATGGTTCTTTTTCTATGAAGCGTCCCACACGGGGGGCGTTTCACACCTTAACAAAATTTCTGAGATAGGGGTTTTGTTGCCCAACTTTTTTTTTCTTCTTCTTCTTCGCAAGAGATATATTTCTCCTGTTTTTTGTTCAAAGATGACTAAGCAACGAGAGGCTTAGGGTTCATCTTATAAACTTTTCTTTATAGTCATTTAAGAAAAGAAAGTATATGAAATAAACTTTTCTTTGTTTTCCCCACTCATCTTATTAGAGATGTGTGTGAAATGTGTATTTGTGTACGTGTCTGGCCTTTCTCATTTGGTCCAACCGAGGAGCGCAAAAAAATGTGTCGATTCAAAAAAAAATAAAAAAAAATCCATAAGCGATGCCGTCAATGACCCCAAAAGAGGCAAAATACTGCATACGAAACTTTTTTTTTTTTCTGATTCTATGGGGTGATCAGAGGTACTTTTTTGCAGCTCGAGTCAAGAAAAATCACAAAAAATCACAACGGTTACAAATGCTTACAAAAACGAAATTGGGATTTTGTTTGGGTTTTTTGTGAGCGTACGTGATTTTTTGTGATTTTCTGTGATTTTTTGTGATTTTCTGTGATTTTTTGTGATTTTTTGTGATTCGCATTCCGGATTTTGTGATTTTTTGTGATTTTCTGTGATTTTTTGTGATTTTTTGTGATTCGCATTCCGGATTTTGTGATTTTTTGTGATTTTCTGTGATTTTTTGTGATTTTTTGTGATTCGCATTCCAGATGTTTGTGATTTTTTGTGATTGAATGGTACTATACGGGGGGGTACCTGATCACAAATGTTCACAACCATGGTAATGTTATGGTAACATCACGGTTAACATAGTGGCGTTGTGAACTGGTGTGAAGTTGTGAATCAAATTGATTTTGATTTTTTTTGGTACTGTGTACTGTGTATACTGTGTATACTGTGTATACTGTGTATACTGTGTATACTGTGTATACTGTGTATACTGTGTATACTGTGTATACTGTGTATACTGTGTATACTGTGTATACTGTGTATACTGTGTATACTGTGTATACTGTGTATACTGTGTATACTGTGTATACTGTGTATACTGTGTATACTGTGTATACTGTGTATACTGTGTATACTGTGTATACTGTGTATACTGTGTATACTGTGTATACTGTGTATACTGTGTATACTGTGTATACTGTGTATACTGTGTATACTGTGTATACTGTGTATACTGTGTATACTGTGTATACTGTGTATACTGTGTATACTGTGTATACTGTGTATACTGTGTATACTGTGTATACTGTGTATACTGTGTATACTGTGTATACTGTGTATACTGTGTATACTGTGTATACTGTGTATACTGTGTATACTGTGTATACTGTGTATACTGTGTATACTGTGTATACTGTGTATACTGTGTATACTGTGTATACTGTGTATACTGGTATACTGTGTACAGTGTGTACAGTGTACAGTGTATTGTACAGTGAATTTTTTCTATAGGTCAACAACTTGGCCATTTCTGCAAAATGACCCCACCACTTCCTGGGATTGGCTCAAAAATGCAAATGCCAGCGTTTTCCTTCACATTCCCGCAAACCCGAAAAAAAAAAATAAAACAGGGTACCCCCCAGCCTGGTGTAACCACGGGAGACATACGGGAGAACCACGGGGAATTTGTACCGGTGCCACACCACAAATGAATAAAAAAGGTTGAAAGGAAATAACTTATAATTACCGTTAAATTATATCCCCACAATTTAACGCAGTGAGTTGTGGGTCACGAGTGTACTAATCCCACGAGCGCAGCGAGTGGGATTCGTGAACGAGTGACCCACAACTCACTGAGTTAAATTGCCGGGATATAATTTAACAATAATTAGTAGTTTTCATTGACGTGCAATTATAGACGAGTCACAAAATCCTTCTACAGGCGTGCAATGTGTAACCGCTATGAAACCATTGTAGTGCTGGTGGTGTTGAAGTGGAAGGTGGAGGTAAGAAGACTCCAGATAGTCCACAGCCCTTCATCCCATCAGACCGCATGCTGGTCGGGAAGCCAACGACGTGGTCTTCTTCTGGGGGGTCTTTCTGTTCGTTCTGAGGTTCACACTTCCAGTGTTTTTACGGGATCGTCGAGCTTCCTCAGTCTCAGTTGTGCACTCGCCTAAGGACCCGCTTGGGGAACCTAGGGTCTGTACTCAAAAAAAAATGTGTTGTCTGAGGGAGGCGTGTAATTATAAATACTTAATTAAACGCACACATTTCCCACCCATTTTGTACAGAAAAATAATTACACGCATTTGGGATGCGTGTAATTATAGATCATTAATTAAACGGCCACATTTTACGTGCATTTGTAACAGGATCTATAATTACACGCATAGTACTTAATTCTACCCTGGCCGTTAAATTGTGGATTTCAAATTGCACGCCTGTAGAAGGATTTTGTGAAGAGTCTATAATTGCGCGTCAATAAAAGGAAGAACAAAACAGTGTGGTGTACAACAGGGACTATAAAACAAGCTAGCCCATCTGCCCCTGCCCCGCACACTGCCACGGTGTCTGACGACGACCCAGTGTAGGATCAACGCCTTGCAAACACTCAGGCCAAATCACCATATTCGCGGTGTTTATTGTGATTTTCTGTGATTTTTTGTGATTTTTCGTGATTTTTTGTGATTTTTTGTGATTTTTTGTGATTCGCATTCCAGATTTTGTGATTTTTTGTGATTTTTCGTGATTTTTTGTGATTTTTTGTGATTCGCATTCCAGATTTTGTGATTTTTCGTGATTTTTCATGATTCTTTGTGACTGGAGCTGCAAAAAAGTACCTCTGATCACCCCATTCTAATCGATTTTTTTTTGTTTCGCTCATTATTTAGCAATCAAAACTCTAAAGCAGTGGCAGGGACACCGTTCCTGTCTATAACGCAACCAACAAAAAAAAATTTTTTTTTTCGCTCAATATTTTGCCTTTTTCTTCTTTTCTTTAGCTTTTTTTCTAGAACAAACAAGAAAATGGGGTAAGCGAGGAGGTGGATACCCGCCCCCTCCTTTTTTTTTAAACACAAAAACAAAATAAAAACAAAACTACGTTATGACATCCAGCTCTCGTTGCAACGGCTTTCTTTTGATGTGCTGCTGAGGCACCTAATGCACCTGAGAGAGAAAATGTACGTATTGAGGGATGTTCTTAGCGAGGTGAGGTACCCTATACCCAAAAATCGCCTTTGCTTGCGGAGGATGGGGTGTTTTTCGCCCCAGCGATGCGCTTCTCCCCTCCCCCCCTTTTTTTTTTGTGTCGATGTGGTCTTGCATCGTGTTGATCTCGGAACCTACCGACCCTCCCTCCTCCTCCCATCCTCGTCGTTCAAGTTAGTGATCTAGCCCACCCACCCCATTTCTTCAGCTGTTTCCCTCTGAATATAAAAGATTTTTTTTTTTTGTGTGAGGAGACGACGCTGGTGGATAAAACTCCATCTTTCGATTGAAAATAATATCGTAATCTTTTTTTTAGAATAATAATTAGCTATTCCTTCTGTAGCTTATAAGGCTTCCGTCAACATTTAGTGCAAACCCTAAAATCCCCACAGAGGGTACTCAGGGGACAGCAAAGAAAAAAAAAAGCTCTCAAGGGTTCAGGACGAATGACGTCTATACCTTCCGTAGTACAAAGTCTTCGGCCAACATTGAGTACAGACCCGAATTATCCCACCTGGTGGGATTACTCGGCGATTGTCGACATAACAACAATTAGGAAGGAGGGGGGGAAAGGGAACTGATATACCTTCGTTTATCTTTACTAGTGCACCCACATAGCTCTGTCGCATCTCTGCACTGATATCGTTGGTATATTCACTTCACCCCTCACAACCTTTTTTCTTCTTCTTCTTCTTTCAGTTTTGCTTCTAACCCCCTTTTTTTTAGCTTTCCGCGCAACAAAAAAAAACAAAAAAAAAAAAAAAAAACATGATAAACCACAAAAAGAAATAACCAGGAAATTTGCGTCTTTCAGCACTGCAACCAATTGCCCTTTATTTGCATACCCCAGCAAGTTGAAGGTGATTATGCCTTGTTGAGGGGCCGGTTTAAAAAGCTGTATTCGGCTTATGACCCATCTCCACCACCCACCCCCTCACTCTCTTTGCTTTACGTTGGTCAAGTCTTCCCTCCCCTCTCCCCTCTTCCCCCCCTTCTTTCCTCCCTTTCAGCTTGGTTTCTCTGTTGGTTGTGTTAGTCAAAGTAGAAAAGAAATTGATTTTTCTTATGAAGTCCTTCTTTTCTTCTTCGTGTGCTGTGATGCAAGCGTGCGTATTGTGAGTGTTTTTCTTTTTTTTTTTGCCAAAGCCTCAGAAATCATCAAAAGGAGGGGGGAAAGTGGTGGACGTGATATTGCATGATTTGGCACTCCTATGCAGGCCTTTTTCTGCTTTTTTTGTTTGACAAAAGGTATCCTTGCTCTGGGTGACCTTGAGTGAGGAATTGTTATTACAACACAATCTATTGAAAAAAAAAAAAAAACAAAAAAACAAAACAAAACAAGAAAGGTAGTGACTAGGATATGTTTTCGTGGTCATCAGAGTGCCATTTCCACAGTTTCTTCCAGGAAGATTTTTTTTTTTTTTCTTCTTTTTTTCAAAAAATCTGAAAAAAAAAAAAAAAAGAAAAGAAGATTTCTTCTTTTGGGAAAAATAAAAATAAAAAAAAATTTGGGGAAAAAAATTTGACGGGCCTCAGAGGCCTGGTCATATGGGCCAGTCTCCGAAGCACGCTCCATTTACAACCAAGAGTGTGCCTTTGTACACCCTCTTCAGGTAAAAACCATCTAAGATGTGTAAAAACACCTGCCTCGCACAGTCCCAACACAAAATTTTCCGCTCGCTGCGCTCGCGGAGGTACACCTTAAATTTTTTTTCCGCTCGCTTCGCTTGCGGAAGTACCCCAAAAATTTTCTCCGCTCGCTGCGCTCGCGGAAAGACACCCCCAATGTGGACTGTTACGTGAAATAAAAAAACGGGCGTGGAGAAAGTTTTTTGAGCCTCCCACGATTTCACAAAAACCCAAAATTTAGCGTCAGGCCCTGGTTTCCCCATTTTCCCGTGAATTTTCACACCTCTCCCAACTTTGTCAGGGAGGAGCGCGCGCGAAGCGCGCGCGACGACCGCTTGTGTGGGGAGAAAGCTCGGAATGTACTTTTCTGAAGGGGGAAAAAAAATCTTCTTCAAAATTCACACCCGAAGAAGGAGCGAAGAATCCCTGGCCATTTCGCTCCAAAAAAAAAAAAAAAAAAAAAAGAGCAAAATAATAAAAATGCGGCAACAAAAATATTCGAACCTATTTCACTGGTGACAAGATCCTTCCTGCTGTTGGGTGAAAACCGTGGTTCAAGAAGGGGTGTTGCCTCCTAGCGTTCACACCCCCTCCACATCCTCGGGAGAGACAACACCGAAACCTGTCAAGAGAAGAGAAGCCCAGATCAACCAGCTTCGTGCATGTCTTTTTCATCAGCACAGGAGTCAATGGACTGGGCCAGATACATGCAGTACCTTTCTCGTCTTATCTCACATGATGTTTATAGCACAAAAGACTAGAGTCTCCGATGCTTGGGTGAAACCCACCTTTGCAGTTGATCGATACGGTGCCTTCGATGCACAACACTCTGACGCTTTGTGGGTGCAGCCTTTCGGGTCAATCAAGACCCGCACAGCAACGTTACACAACCGTGGTTCAAGAAGGGGTGTTGCCTCCTAGCGTTCACACCCCCTCCACATCCTCGGGAGAGACAAACCACCGTCAAGCCTCCACCCCCGCCACACCTCTCACCACCCCTCCACCCCTCCACCAGGACACTTGTCAAAACACAATACACAAAGACCACAGGATGACAACCCCGAAGCTGCTCCTTGCACTCTGCCTGACGGCCGTCTCAGCACACGCCGACAGCGCAGTGGTGGAGACTGCGGAGGTCGACGTGTCTGCAGGTGGCAGCCACACCTTCACCCTGAAGACACCCTCGACACACACACTTCTGAAGGAGGTTGCTGTTGTGAACACGGCACAGCGGGGTGAGTGTGCAGTGCAGCTGGTTTCTCTTGTTGTGCAGAGGGATGGGGGTGATGTTGCAAACGTGAGGCTTGGCTTCAACGGTTCTGAGTGGTCGCAGTTTGTGGGGACGAACACAACGCAAAATACCACAGCCATGCAGGTGATTGTGCTGGACTGTGCTGTGCGTGTCAAGGTTGTGGGAGTGTTTTACCACGTGGAGGAAACCTTTGTGACAGTTGCGTCCGACCCGCTGCTGATCAGCAGCAGTGCAAGCATGCCTGTGGACGTGCCTCTCAGCCACACCTTCGTCTCAGGTGCAACGCTGCGTCTTCTGAACCTTCTGAACTGCGCAAACACGTCGTTTGATGTGCGCTTTGGCTTCGGGTGGGGTGCGGAGAACAACGAGACCACATTTGACAGTGCAGGTGACAGCATCACCGTTGTTGACGGACAGTTGCACCAGGTCTCGCAGTACCCGTCTGGCGTGTCTGTGACGACGTGGGTGTACCTGGACAACCTGCCCTCGACGTGTGTGGCAAACTTCGTTGTGGAGCTGGCCTGCCACCACGTCGACATCCCTCTCACAGTGGCACCGCCTTCGTGGGCACCCCCCACACCGTACACACCGTGGCCTGAGTCGACAGCAACGTTCTCCCCGTTGGACCTTCCGTCGTATGACTGGGGACTGTTCGGGGTCATCTTTGGGGGGTGCGTGCTCGTGTTTTCTTGCCTCACTTTAGCATCAAAATCTTTGGAGCTGCTCAACAAGAAGAATGCAGTAGCAAATGGTGTTCCCACTGGGGTTGTTGTGCAAGGTTTGGTCGACTGCGAAGCCACAGAAAACTCTCCGTGTGAGACAACTTCGCTGACCCAGTGAAGCGGCCACGTTTACCCCTCTGTGACAGTAGTTAGCAGGCTATTGTGTTCCTGTGATGCATCTGTGTGCATGTGGACATATGGGTCGATTTCAAAACCCCCCCCCCCCAAAAGTTCTTTTTTGTCTTTTTCATGATATAGGCAGTTTTTTTGCAGTCTGAGGTCCGGAACCGCCCCAAAAACGATTTTCTGGGAGGTTTTGGGTGGTTTTGGGGCGAAATGGACCTTTTTTGACCATTTTTATGGTATTTTTAGGCTGTTTTTGGCCCTTCTTCTTACACAGCCTATTGGGGGTCAAAATAGCTATTTTTGACCAAAAAACACAATTTATTTGACGCCAGGAGGCCTCCGTTGGCCCAAATATATCCCAAAAATGGGCTGTGAGCCCAATCCGACCTGTTTTGGGCACATTTGGCACTTTTCTTGGTGCTTATTTGATGTTTTTTGGTCAAAAATAGCTATTTTGACCCCCAATAGGCTGTGTAAGAAGAAGGGCCAAAAACAGCCTAAAAATACCATAAAAATGGTCAAAAAAGGTCCATTTCGCCCCAAAACCACCCAAAACCTCCCAGAAAATCGTTTTTGGGGCGGTTCCGGACCTCAGACTGCAAAAAAACTGCCTATATCATGAAAAAGACAAAAAAGAACTTTTGGGGGGGGGGGTTTTTGAAATCGACCCATATTTATTATTATGGTTCTCTTTGTGTTCATCATCATTCGCCCAATTTGAAGTTTGAAAGAATGTTTTTGGCTGCATGTTTTCAGCAGCCTCAACAGTTTCAGATGATTCCCACTGTGATGGGAAGTGTCTTATTTTTCTTGTCCTTTTTGTTTTTCACCATTTAGCGCAGAGTGGGTTTCAGTTTAATGCTACATTCACCCATAACTCAGCAAAGGCATAGCATACACACCGCATATGTTTCGCACACACGAATGATAACCATTGTTTCGCCTTCAATTCGTGTAATGCTATGTTGCTTGCTTCCTTTTCAGCCACCTGATTTTACCCAAAGCCCTTTAAAGACCCATAACCTGTATCTTATTGTAGGTGAACATACATTGTGCAAAGACAAGAAATGCACTTGTTTCCCTATTATTGCAATTCCGTTAATGAACCCAACACAAACACCAAAGACACCCTGTCCTTTTCCCCTATTTTAAATGCACCTCATACGTTCCCTCCACACCTCTCACCACCACAAAAATATTCAAACCTATTTTACTGGTGACAAGATCCTTCCTGCTGTTGGGTGAAAACCGTGGTTCAAGAAGGGGTGTTGCCTCCTAGCGTTCACACCCCCTCCACATCCTCGGGAGAGACAACATTGAAACCTGTCAAGAGAAGAGAAGCCCAGATCAACCAGCTTCGTGCATGTCTTTTCCTCAGCACAGGAGTCAATGGACTGGGCCAGACATATCTCATCACATCTCTCTTTCCTCACCTTATCTCACATGATGTTTATAGCACAAAAGACTAGAGTCTCCGATGCTTGGGTGAAACCCACCTTTGCAGTTGATCGATACGGTGCCTTCGATGCACAACACTCTGACGCTTTGTGGGTGCAGCCTTTCGGGTCAATCAAGACCCGCACAGCAACGTTACACAACCGTGGTTCAAGAAGGGGTGTTGCCTCCTAGCGTTCACACCCCCTCCACATCCTCGGGAGAGACAAACCACCGTCAAGCCTCCACCCCCGCCACCAGGACACTTGTCAAAACACAATACACAAAGACCACAGGATGGCAACCCTGAAGCTGCTCCTTGCACTCTGCCTGACGGCCGTCTCAGCACACGCCGACAGTGCAGTGGTGGAGACTGCGGAGGTCGACGTGTCTGCAGGTGGCAGCCACACCTTCACCCTGAAGACACCCTCGACACACACACTTCTGAAGGAGGTTGCTGTTGTGAACGTGGCACAGCGGGGTGAGTGTGCAGTGCAGCAGGTTCCTCTTGTTGTGCAGAGGGATGGGGGTGATGTTGCAAACGTGAGGCTTGGCTTCAACGGTTCTGAGTGGTCGCAGTTTGTGGGGACGAACACAACGCAAAATACCACAGCCATGCAGGTGATTGTGCTGAACTGTGCTGTGCGTGTCAAGGTTGTGGGAGTGTTTTACCACGTGGAGGAAACCTTTGTGGCAGTTGCGTCCGACCCGCTGCTGATCAGCAGCAGTGCAAGCATGCCTGTGGACGTGCCTCTCAGCCACACCTTCGTCTCAGGTGCAACGCTGCGTCTTCTGAACCTTCTGAACTGCGCAAACACGTCGTTTGATGTGCGCTTTGGCTTCGGGTGGGGTGCGGAGAACAACGAGACCACATTTGACAGTGCAGGTGACAGCATCACCGTTGTTGACGGACAGTTACACCAGGTCTCGCAGTACCCGTCTGGCGTGTCTGTGACGACGTGGGTGTACCTGGACAACCTGCCCTCGACGTGTGTGGCAAACTTCGTTGTGGAGCTGGCCTGCCACCACGTCGACATCCCTCTCACAGTGGCACCGCCTTCGTGGGCACCCCCCACACCGTACACACCGTGGCCTGAGTCGACAGCAACGTCGTCCCCGTTGGACCTGGCATCCTTTGACTGGGGACTGTTTGGGATCGTGTTTGGTGGGCTCATGGTCTTCATTTCTTTAGTCGTTGCCGTAACTGTTTGTTCGGTGAAGCGGTTTAAGAAAAACGAGGTTCCCACTGGGGTTGTTGTGCAAGGTGTGGTCGACTGTGAAGCCACGCACACATCTCCGTGTGAGACATCGTCGCTGATCCAGTGAGTTGCACCGTGACGCATGTGAACACATTTCCATTCAGAATTTCTTTGTGTTCATCATCATTCGCCCAATTCGAAGTGTTTTGGCTGCATGTTTTCAGCAGCCTCAACAGTTTCAGATGATTCCCACTGTGATGGGAAGTGTCTTATTTTTCTTGTCCTTTTTGTTTTTCACCATTTAGCGCAGAGTGGGTTTCAGTTTAATGCTACATTCACCCATAACTCAGCAAAGGCATAGCATACACACCGCATATGTTTCGCACACACGAATGATAACCATTGTTTCGCCTTCAATTCGTGTAATGCTATGTTGCTTGTTTCTAATCAACAACTCACCATTTCATAACCAATCTTGTTCAAGTTCTATTCATGCGCACAAAACATTCGAATACACCCTGTCCTTCCCACTCTTTCAAACCACTTTCAAATGCATTCCGACACACGTTTATGCGCATGGTATACGCGTAGACGCTTTCGGCACCAATGAAGGAACCTACTCACAGGGTGCCATTACCATCGTTGATAGAGCACAAGGATCTGCACGAGAGGGACCATTCCCCCTCACGGTGTCGCTGTTCTCCATCACACCCCATTTCTCCCTGGGAGCATAGCTGAGAATAAGTACCGGGTACCGGGTCCTGGGTCGGGTCCAGGTACCCCAGGCCCCAGCCCCAGTCCTAGATATCCCCCTATGTTCTTTGACCTTACCACAAAACCCTACAGGAAATCAGCTAGGTCACCCCCCCAATCCCCACCCCCCCCTTTTTCCTTTTTGTGGAACTCTTTTTTTTGTTATCTTTGTTTTTTTGTATGACACACATCATTTCGTTGTAAAATATTTCTACGATGGGTGTGTCCCCGACGGTGCCTGAGCTGGGGGGTGTTACAGTAGAGAACACAGCCTCGAGCACATGCCGTAAAGACGCATGGAAAAGTGGTGTGCTGTCTGTTGGTATTCTTGGTCTTGCGCATGCTGCGATTGAGCAGCCGATGTGCACACCAGTTGGTGCAGCTGTTGCACAAACCCAGGTAAACGGGCGTGCATTCTCTGAAAACTTCATGGATCTGTACAAACGTCGTGCTCTGTACCGCTCTCTCCCGTCTGCTTTGGTAGGCTCTGTGCCGAAGTCGATAACACATTACTTCTTTTTTTCGTGCTTTTCCGACGTCTTCCTCGCAGGTGGGGATATCGCAAAGGCCAGCGCCGCGCAGGCAGCGTACACCGGTGTTGCAACGGGTGTGGCGGAGGCCTTTGTTGCGACACCACTCAACTTTGTTCGTGCCAGAATGCAGAGACCAGAGTGGGGGTACACTAGCACGGCAGGGTGTGTGCGGGCGGTGGTGCAGAAGGAAGGGGTGACTGCGTTTTATAAGGGGCTGGGGCCAACGTTGCTGCGGAATCCGTTGTGCAATGGGGTCACATGGTATACGTTGAAATCCCTCGACAATTCGTTGCCGGAGTTTAGCGGGCGGTGGTTTGTGTGCGGCGCTGTGGGTGGGGTGTTTGGATCGCTTGTGTCCTACCCCTTTGAGCTTGCGCGTGTGCTCCAGTCGCACAACATTCCCCTCGCCTCGTTCTCCCCCAGCTCAGTCGGGTTTCTCCGTATGTTCCGTGGCTGGGCCCCAGGGGCAACCCACCTCACCTTCTCTTCAGCTCTTATGGCGTTAATAGCGCCAAACCTCCGACCGCTCAGAGATTTCCTCGAAGGGGTTTGAGAGGGGTGTGTTGGTGTCGATGATTCAGGAGAAGAAAGCCTTTTTTTGGCCTCAAAGAGGTTTCCTCTTCACTGCCAGGTAGTCAGTGCGAGCGTATTGCAGTAATAAAAATATCACCACAGAATAAAGGGGGGACCCGTCGATTATTTACCTATTTTAATATTTACCTTCGTGTATTATTTACCTTTTTAATGCCAAACATTGTATTATTTACCTTTCGTGTATTATTTACCTTTTGAATTGGCATTTAATTAATTAATTTCCCGCCCCGCTTTTTTTGGGTGAAGTTCTGAGGCACTGGACGTGTCGCTGAAGCTCTCAACGGCCAGGTCCAGGCTCGCCACGCTTGCCTCGTCGAGGCCGACGACCACCTCGCAGCGGCCACGGCGCACCTCATCCCACTGGTGGTTCAGCTCTGCAAGGGTCGAGGCGTTCAACATGACGGCGAGAGGGGTTCCGGGGAGGGGGAAGGGCGGGGTGTGAAAATCTGTTGTGCAGTGAGTCGGGGGTCTAGTGGGTGTGCATCGAAAACAGGACCGTTTACCCGCAATAGGTCAAACCGTATATTATTTACCTTTTGAATTAATAAAGTCCAAATATTGTATTATTTACCTTCCATGTAATATTTACCTTTCGTGTATTATTTACCTTTTCAAAAGGTAAATAATCGACGGGTCCCCCCTTTATTTATTACACACTTTACGCACAAACAAACTATTTGATGGTGATGTGTCAGTAACAAAAGAACGGAGCTTGCACAAAAACTGTGGCAACGTAACCAAAGAAACTACACTACTCCAAAAAATTATCAAAAAAAAAAATGTTAGGAGGAGTAGGTGAGGCCTCTCTCAAAAATGAGTTCAACGATGTTTTTTTTTTTTTTTTTGTTCTTTTATGCGGGGGGGATTTTTGAGTTTTTTGTTGGGGTAATTTTTGTTTTTCTGGGGGTTCGATAAACCAAGCGGAGAATGCCTTGTGTCCGTCCGGGTGTTCGGTGAGGCGTTTGTACTTTCAACTTCTCTGTTTTTCTTTTGATTTTTTTTCATTGGGTTTCCATCATGGGAGAAAGTGATTTTTTCGCAAAAAAAAAAAAATTATGTAAGGTGACTAAGCAGGAGAGGGTTGGGTTCATATTATAAATATTATAAACCTTTCTTTATTTTTTTGCATAGACAGCTATGTTACTATCCCAACAGATCATCAAAAAAGCAACAAAAACAAAACAAAACAAAACAAAAAAACAATAACAATTCAAAATCTGCATCGCAAAAAATGAAAACAAAAATATGACGAAAACAACACAATAAAACAACCAATGCGATGTGGATTTTTCTCTTTTTTTCTTTTTTCTGTAAAGTTGACTACACACCAGTGGTTTACGTTTATCTAATCAACTTTCTTTTCCTTTTATTTTCCTTTTATTTTCCGGAGCGTCAGCCTCTGAGTGACAGAGGCGTTTTTTTTTTTTTTGCCCCTCTCCCCCCCAAAAAAAAACACACACACACACACAGTAAAGGCTGTCACATTATGGCATCTACACTACTCCAAAAAAATTACCAAAAATAAAACAAAACTACAAAAACGACTTGCAATGAAGGTGATAGTGCTTTGTCTAGGGGTTTCCCCCTGCACAGACACATTGCTACAACACACGGACATATTGGGCAAATGGTCCGCTTTTAGGATCATCCAGCTCGCTGCGTTCAAACATTCACCTCCAAATGGCAATATTCCGCACTGAGGGATTCCCCCACAATATATGAACTGCTCCCTGTGCATTGTGCCCTTTTTTTTTTGAAGTATTTTACCTATCAATCAAAATTCGCTATATTTTTCTGCATTTCTGGTAAAAAAAAATATGCATCAAATCATACACAACAGCCACCCTCACCCCTACCTGGAAGGTTTGGCTGTGTTGTGTATTTATGATGTATTTTTTTATCTACCAGAAACGCATCAGAACAGAGCTATATTCTGTATTCTAGACAGTACAATACAACCCCAAAGCGGCACAGCACAGGGCATATTATCCATTATCCCATCACCCTCCCCATCCCCCACTAGGGGAGTCCACGTAGCCGTTTTTTCTGTCACACACCCCAAAAAATCATAAAAAAAATGCAAAAAAATCATTCCAAAACACAAAACCACCCCAGAAAACACATTTCTGGGACTATTCCTTACTATTTGATGCCTTTTTGGCACTTTTTGGCACTTTTGGGAACTTTTTTTTGACACTTTTTGTAGCGTTTTCACCCCATTTTCATCGTTTTCTAAGGGGGTTTGATACAGGGCGATTTATCAAAAAATTCAATTTTTTTCAATAGTCCAAAACAAGAGGAAAAGAGATTTTTTCCGCTCAGATGTGTCCACAGAGCGATTTCTGGGGGTTTTGGGGCCAAAAGTCTATTTTTTTGTACGCCTTTGCTGAAAATTTTGAATTTTTTTTTTGCCGTAAAAACCACTTTTTAGCCGGGAGGAGGAAGTGTGACATAAGTGTGACATTGGAGGGGGGCATCTCATAGGCCAGAAAAAAGCGTTTTTTTTACTTGGAAGTAGGGTTTTCTGCCTATTTGGGTGTCCCCGCATCCATTCCGAGCCGAATTCTGGCCTTCTGTGACTTTTTCGGCGGCCCTTTTGGGGTCGGCATTTGGTAATCATCCCAAGAACACCCCAAAGAACAGGTATTTTTAGGGTAAAATGAGTATTTTTTTCGAAAAAAAATATTTCTGGGGGTGCCAAAAAAGCCCCAAAACCATATTTTCCCACCCCCGGACCTCACCCCAATATGATGGGAGTGGTTTTTGGGTCTTTACAGGTGCTCTTTGGAACTAGAAAGTGTAATTTGCTAAGTGTGACATAAGTGTGACATTGGAGGGGGGCATCTCATAGCCCAGAAAAAAGCGTTTTATTAACTGGAAAGTAGGGTTTTCTGCCTATTTGGATGTCCCCGCATCCATTCCGAGCCAAATTCTGGCCTGTGGTGACTTTTCTGGTGATTTTTTTCGGGGTTGGTATGTTGGAAACACCCCCAAAAACGGGTATTTTAAGGGTAAAATGAATGCTTTTTCCAGAAAATTTTATTTCTGGGGCCGAAAATCGGTGCCAAAAAAGCCCCAAAACCATATTTTCCCACCCTCGGACCTCACCCCAGTATGATGGGAGTGGTTTTTGGGCTTTACAGGTACTCTTTGGAACTAGAAAGTGTAATTTGCTAAGTGTGACATAAGTGTGACATTAGCGTCACATTTTTGTCACACATTTTTCGTGTTTTTTTTCAGAAAAACACGAATTTTTTAAGGAACAAAGCTTCTGTTGAGGTCGTCTGTGGTTTTAATGAGATATTTTTGTGATCGGGAGGTGGTTTTGGGGCCAAATACGACTATTTTAGTGGATTTCTTACTGGGGGGGGGTAGGGGATACGACTCCAGCCATTTTGGCTGGGACCAAACGCACGGAAAATTCATTTGGCATTATCTGGCCATCTCCAAGGCAACTGCGGGTGAAAAACACCCTCAGAGTGGGTCACAGGGGGCCTGTGGGTCGAAAAACGACCCAGAAGCCACCCCAGAATACAAAAAAATGGAAAAAAATAGTGAAAAAACGGCTTTTTTCACGTTTTGGCCACTTTGGGCAAAATAGCGATTTTTCGAGAAAAAAATCAAAAACCGGGATATTTTTTGACATCACAAAGCCTCCTTTGGCACAAATATACCCCAAAAGTGGCCTGTGAGTCCATTCCAACCTGTTTTGGACATATTTGACACTTTTGGAAGTGTTTTTTTGGTGTTTTTAGGTCAAAAAAATGCCCAAGACGTCCCCAAGACATCCCCAAGACACTTTGCACACCCCCTGTTACGGTCATATTTTTTTCGTTTTTTTGCCTGAAACCCCCAAAATACCCCTCCCGGACCCCACATAGTCCCGAATATCCATCACACACCCACTCAGAGTGAGTAGAAGCACCCCAAAAAAAATATTTTTTAAAGCCCTAAAATTGTGCTTCAGTTTCGGCAGCATCCATGTTGAAGTTGAAGGGCTTTAAAAAATATTTTTTTTGGGGTGCTTCTACTCACTCTGAGTGGGTGTGTGATGGATATTCGGGACTATGTGGGGTCCGGGAGGGGTATTTTGGGGGTTTCAGGCAAAAAAACGAAAAAAATATGACCGTAACAGGGGGTGTGCAAAGTGTCTTGGGGATGTCTTGGGGACGTCTTGGGCATTTTTTTGACCTAAAAACACCAAAAAAACACTTCCAAAAGTGTCAAATATGTCCAAAACAGGTTGGAATGGACTCACAGGCCACTTTTGGGGTATATTTGTGCCAAAGGAGGCTTTGTGATGTCAAAAAATATCCCGGTTTTTGATTTTTTTCTCGAAAAATCGCTATTTTGCCCAAAGTGGCCAAAACGTGAAAAAAGCCGTTTTTTTCACTATTTTTTTCCATTTTTTTGTATTCTGGGGTGGCTTCTGGGTCGTTTTTCGACCCACAGGCCCCCTGTGACCCACTCTGAGGGTGTTTTTCACCCGCAGTTGCCTTGGAGATGACCAGATAATGCCAAATGAATTTTCCGTGCGCAAAAAATGGCTGGAGTCGTACCCCCTACTGGGGGGGGGGGGCGAATAAGAGATCAGGGGTGAATAAGAGATTAGGGCCGAATAAGAGATCAGGTTGAGATTTTGGGGGTATTTTTTTTTTTTTTTTTTTGCACGCACCAGGGTTTTATCTTGAAAAAACATTTTGAAATTTTACCCTGTCTACCCGGTCTGGCAAAAAAGTGGTCAAAAAATTTTTTTTGCCTCCGGCGAAAATGTCTATTTGCTTTTTTTCCCCAAAAAAATTTTTTTATTTTTGGCTCGTCCGTTCGCCTAATAAGAGATGCCACATCTCTTATTCGCCCCCCCCCAGTAACCTAAAACTCAAAAAAATGGGTTTGTGACACGGTTTCTTAAGGAATTCCTACTACGTGGACTCCCCTACCATCCCCCACCCCCCACTTGGTAGCTCTATAAATACGATTCCACTCCCCGCATGAATTCAGAGGCGCATCTTTGTGAAAACTGGAAAAAAAAATTATTTTCTCAGTAGCGCCAGACAGAAAGAGAGAGGCGGGAACTTATAGAGGTCGTATAGGGAACGTGCTGACCATTGGGTTTAGCACGATATTACCGAAAAAAAGTGGAGTTCATCCTTTGGGTGTCTACACTAAAACCAAATTTTCAAAAAAAAAAAATATAGTGGAGCACACTCTAGGGTGGCTACACTAAAACAACCAAATTTTCAAAAAAAGAAAAGAAAATCTGTCTCGTATGTCAGGTACACTAAAACCAATAGGTGCTCTGTGTCTAGCAGAGACGAACCCCCCCCTCTCCCCACCCATTAACACACAAACGAACGAATTCGTCACCTATCCCCTTATCAGGCCAGACCCTACCCTAAGCGCTTGCTTTTCTTTTTTTTTTGAGGGTTTCTTAGTGGTTTTGCAAAGGGGAAAAGGGGTGCCCCCCTTTTTTTTTTGTCTTTTTTTTAAAGACGACTTTAGCAAAGGAGGGTCAAGGATCGGCCCAACACTCGATTTTTTTTTTTCTTTTTTTTTTTTTTTTTTACAGAAAATCAATGCTGTAGTTCGATACATTGTGTGTGTACCCCTTTTAAAGGTGTCCATCTTTCTTTTCTTTTTATTGTTTATTTTCTTGACCTTTTTTTTTTAGTGTTATTGAAGACGGACTACTTGCCGTTTTTTTTTCTTTCATGGAGAGACTGGTGTTTCTCGAGTAAATCGTAACGCCTTTTCCTGGATAGGCAGAAGGCGTGCTTATTGTCTCACAAAAAAAAATAAAAGAAGGGGAAAAAAATTCCTCTCGTGGTGTAATTAAAAGAACGAAAAAAAGGGTTTCCAAGGGCGCTCCCATGGACATTCCCGGAGGTGCCCACCCTAGTCATCCAAGGGGGAGGGCTAGGTGATTGTCGACGCAATGAGTAGAGAAAAAAAAAAAAGTCGGGCGACATTGAGTACAGATCCTGCACTACCAGGTGATTGTGTCGACACAACCAAAAAAAACGCGCGGATAATTCTTCCGCTGCAAGGAACGATAGTTCGAACCTTCAAAAAGGGGAAAAAGAAAGAGGGGGTGATGAAAATACTGGGCACCTAATGTTAGATCTTTGTAGTAGTATGTGTGTGGGAATTTTTTTTTTTTGTTTTGTTTTCACATCACAACAATTTTTTGTTACTTAGAGCGAACGCAATGTTTCCCAAAAAATGTATTTATTGACCCACCTTTTTCTTTCAGTCGACCCCGTTTTCCACCCCCCGGGTAATCTCACCTCCCCACCACCCTCTCACCGCCGTGTGTTTCGAAAAACCCAGTCGAAAAAAAGGGAAAAAAAAATCAATAAAAAGAGGCGTGGCTCACAACCCCCCCTCTTAGTACCACAAAGGAAGTACAAAAAAAATGCACTTTATTTTGGTGTGTTAGTCACATCAAAAAAAAGCCAAAATATCTTGGCTATATTTCTATTCCTCTCCTTTATTTGTTCCAAAAGTTTTTTTTTTTAAACCCGCGTTTTGCAAAACATACAAAAAAAGATGGGATCATTTAATCCCTATACCTATGCTATCAATTTTATTGAAGGCGTACGTTGAAATACTTAAAACCCCTCTTTCTGAAAGGGATGTTTTACAAGAATATGATAAGGTGACTAAGCACGGAGAGGCTTAGGATCATCTTATAAACTTTTCTTTATAGTCAGGAGGGCTCTGGCCCCTTTTGGGTGTCAAAAAACCATGAGCCGCACAATGAATGGGTGATGTGCGCAATTCCTTGAGGACGCAGCACAACCCGATCCTGATGTATTGGAAAAAAAAAGCGATTTTTGAGGTAAAGCACCGCTTTTTGAGTGAGGAAAAAGGCCGCCTCTTTATGTGATCATCAGTCGATACAATCCTTTTTTTTGGCCTCAAAGAGGTTTCCTCTTCACTGCCAGGTAGTCAGTGGGAGCGTATTGCAGTAATAAAAATATCATCACAGAATCTTTATTACACACTTTTACGCACAAACAATTTTTTTTTATGTCTCGTCGGGGGGAGACGACGCTGGTGGACAAAACTCTCTTTCGATTGAAAATATTATCTTAAAATCATATCTCGTACAATCTCACGACACAAAAAAAAAAAATTTCCCACAAAGAGCTTGGGTGTCTACACTAATACCAAAGTTTTCAAAAAAAAAAGAGTGAAAAATAAAAATAAAACAGCGCACGGTTCTTTTGTTCGATTTCGTGTGCTGTATGTTGTTGACTTCAGAAGGCCTTCCAAAGAACGAGATGAGTACTGATCCTACCTCGGTAGGTGATTGTCGACACAACAACAACAACAAAAAAAAAATGCTATGTTCTGCCTCTGTTCTGTTCTGTTCTGTCCTATTTCCTTATAGGGTTTTGTGGTGTGTTTCTAGAAGGGTGTGTTGTGTCTGTTTAGGTGAGAAGGAACACATTCATATCTTTTTCTCCAGATTTTTTTTTTTTTAGGGGCTTTTTTTTTGAATAAAGCTGCGACGTGTAGTGGTGCTACCAACCACTCTTGTCCAATAGCCTAGTCAAAATGGTTTTTTTAGGGGCTTTTTTAAAGGTGACTGAACGAGAGACAAGGTTATCCACAATAAGACAACAAAACACCGGTAGGGGGTAAAAACCTAAGGTGCGTTTTTGGGATTTTCAAAAGCTCTAAGGAGGGGGGGTTTTTTTACCCTGCCGATGTTTGTTTTGTCTTACTGTAACTTTTCTTAGTTGTGTGAATGTGTCTGTGAGGCACATTCATCTTTCAAGTTTTCTTTCTTCACCTTTTTTTTTGTGGGGTTCGATACCCTGCTTCGGGTGTTCTAGAGCTGCCCCCTTTTTAGGTGACTAAGCATGAGAGGCTTAGGGTCATCTTATAAACTTTTCTTTTTTTTTTTTTTTTAGGGAAAAAATTGGTTCCGGAATGCGAAAAATTTCCCAAAAAAAACAAAAAAGTTCGAAAAATTAGCGAACACACCCCTGATAAAGATGTGTGTATGAATTGTGAGAGAGACACATCCATCTTTTCAAATTTCTCTCTCTTTTTTTTTTGCATTCCGGTGGCTCCTTTTCAACTCTATTACTTTTTTTCTTCTTTTTTTCTCTTTTTTTTTTTTTTGCACAACATATTTCTGAGAATTTTTCCCCCAAGCAAGGTGGCAGTGTGTGCCTGTGAGGCCCATTCATCTTGAAGATTTCCCTCATTTGTTCTTTTCCTTTTCTTTTTTTTGCTACGGCGACAACTAAGGGCTTTTTATCAATTTCACTTTTTTTTTTTGTCAAAAAGAAAATCCAAAATGTGTAGTTGTGTCTACCCCCCTCCTTTCACCCCATCTAAAGAAGTGGGGAGAAGAGGGGGTCTTTTTTGTGGGTCCCGTAAATCACACTAATTTGTAAGAAGGGGAAAAAATATGCAGACAAAAAAGGCAAACCGAGAGAAAAAAAAAACCAAAACAAGAATATGACTAAACCAAAACGAAGGTTCAAAAAAACCGCCTTGTAGTGCAAACAAAAAAAATATCGTATCCCCTTCCACTTCCACTTCCTCATTTTTCCTTTTACATTGTCTCCCACTCCCCCATCATCCCCCAAATCCTCCTCCCCCCCTTGTACATCAAACCACCAACTACCACAGAAACGAAACCACAACACACAAAAAAAAAACACCCCAAGCAATTTTGCTTTGGGTTTAAAGAGGAGACTTTCCCCCCCCCTCCCACTCCCCCCATCCCCCATTTTTTTTTCTTTTTTCTTTTTCATTTTTCTCCCCTCCTCTCTTTTCCCCCTTCTTTAGCTATGCTCGCGGGGCTCTGGTTGGTTTTGTGTGTAGCGTCTGAAGCGACGCTATCGCCTTCTATCTTTTATATCCCGCCTTGCGCAAGCTTTTCGATGGATGGATGCTTCACACAGCCGTTGTATTGTGAATGGGATCATGGAGGAGGGGTGTGCAGGAATAGCAAATGCTTGGAGCTTTCGACCGATACTCCATCTACATCTACGGTGTCCAACTGCGCAGCATCTGTGGGATGTGACATTCGACACCAAAATGGGCATATCTACTGTGGACCATCGAATGATAGGGTATTGTGCAATTTCTCTCGGGAGGAATGCGATTCGCAGCCGTTTTGCTCTTTACAGACGACTCCTATCGTGGAGTGCGTTATGCTGGATCTTGAATCGTATTGCCACTCAGCTTCTGCAACAGACTGTCTAAAAAAACGACCCCAATGTGACTATAACGCAGTAACACAACAATGTGAGCGTGCGCTCTGTGGCTTCTATCCTATCCAATCCCTTTGCACCCCTTCTTACTGTGAATGGATAGCACAAAACACAACGTGTCAAGCGAAGCAGGATGTCTGCGAAGGACTGCCTATATACGAATGCGATCGGTCAGAAAAATGCGGGTTTGACAAGACCTGCGGAGAATGTGCGGGGGTAACACATCAGGTGGGGTGTGAAGTGATGGTAGGGTGTGCTTGGGATAAACGGAGTTCCGAATGCAAAAAGGAGTTCGCATGCGCGCAATTAGAAGGGGCAGGAGCATGCAAAAAACACCGTGAATGCTACTACAATGAAGTCACCAATGTCTGCGTCGAACCGGAGGGTGCACCACCATGCCATAGCCCTTATATGACTGAGTCTGCATGCAAACGGCATCCTTCGTGCGTTTTTTCTTCAGGAAGGTGTACTGCAAAACGGCATACCGAATCGTGCAATGGTCTTTCCCCGAATAAATGTAGGTGGAACCCGAAGTGTCGTTTAGACCGTCAAGGCTCGCGATGCACCAGAATCGATTCATGCAGTAGATCGACAGACCAAACGCATTGTCTTACCTCCCCCGAGGACTGCCATTGGGTGCAGAATTTGCACACCTGTACACACATTTCGTTTGGTTGTGAGGAGCTTGCCCCGCAGGCGTGCAATGCGAAAGATGGATGCGCCTTTTGGGCAGATCGGTCGCAGTGTCTCCCAACATTGGGGTGTGCACGGCTGTCGAAGGAGATGTGTGTTGGGAGTGCGGGGAAAGGGAAATGTCAATGGGCGGGGGAGAAATGTCAGAAGAAGGCGAATGCGTGCAGTGTGGTGGATTTTTCTATTCCGACGATGTGCGAGAAGGAGGGGCTGTCGGCGTATTGCGAGGGGGTGGCGCCGGAGTGGAGGAGGCGGTCGGTTATGCTTGAATCCTCTGCTCGCGATGGGCAGTTGGTCTTTGAGCTGGACGCAGGGACGATTCCTCTTTACGCAGAAACAAAGTCCTTTCTCTGCCGTCCCGACACACCCTGCGCGATCTGTGCTCCAGGGTACGCCCTCAACCGTTTCCTCGAAGTCGGCTGCGACAAAGAAGGCGATTTCGTCGCCATCCGAGGTCAAATCTGCATCAGAGAGAACACCGAATGCCGCCTCACCTTCGAACAGTGCTCAGAATCCGGAGGGCTCTATCATCCATTAACCCTCATTGCGGCAGGTGCGTCGAACCTCACCCCATCATGGGGAATGATGCTTCTCCTTTTTGCGTTGATGACATAAAAAAAAAGGGTAAAAGGAAGGAAAATGATTCCTTAAATTTCTGCAGTGTTGCAGAAAGGAACGGTCGCATTTGGGGGGAAAATTCTGCTCATTCTGGTGAAATATTTTCTCTAAAAAAAAAATGCGAAGCGATTCGAATCCATATGGTGGGGTCCTGTCGGATTATCAAAAAAAAAGGGGGTAGGATTTCCAGCAAGGATGTGTCAAATGAATGTATGGTGCGGATCTAGTGTTCTTGGACGATGCAAAAAAAAAAAAGTGGAGTGTGGATTTTTTTTTTTGGTGTCCTTGCCGCAAAGTCCTACCAAAGTGTTTGGCATGTGGGAGAGAAGGGTCAAAAAATGGGGTATAGCTTTTTATTGAATCCTACCAGCTTGCTTTAAAAGGAGAAATAGTTCTCACGGTACGGTCGCTAATCATACCTATGCATACTCATACAGGAGGATTGTGCAATCAACGAAACTACTTCTATCACGTACCGTTGTTACTATTTTTTTTTTTGTCTGAATTTAGGCTGATTCAGCACTGCGAAAAGAAAAAAAGCTTATGGGATCTAAAAAAAGCTTTCCTTTTTTTGGTCACTCCAAACCGAAAAAGACACAAAAAAAACAATAGGTATCGGTACCATTTGAGGTGTTGCGAACCACCACGGACAAGCCGGACACCTGCAGGTGGGGTCGACCTGTCGGAACGACAACTGTTGCAGGTATATTTGACTTGCAACCTGATCAAATACCGTAATACACCTGTCGGATCCGACGGGTGACCACCTGTCGTGATTTCACCTGTCGGAAAAAAAAAATTGGACAGTGGAGATTGCACAACTGTGGCAACACGACCGAGGCAACTACACTACTCCAACAATTTATCAAAAAAAAAACGACTTGCAGGTGACCTGACTAGTCCGTGGTGACAGCTACTCTCACCCCCTGCCTTTTCTGGCGCGTGGTGGCAAACCTACAAGCTACCTCCCTTCTGTGCAACCATGCTATACTACCGTGCCTGGCTTACTGATGGGGAGCCGCATTAGCGAATATGGAGGGGGGGAGGGGGGAAAGGGGAGGGGAGAGAAGGAAAAATGGGGAGCCATATTTGCACTCTGTGTGTGTGTGTTTTTTTTTTTTTTTTTGGGGGGGTGGCTCCCAACTGTATGATTCTTAGGACTGAAACAGGGTTAATGTCAGAAACCAATCTACTGAAGTTTCAACTTGTGCACGAAACATTTTACTTTTCTTTTCTACGTTTTGCAAAACACACACCATACAAAGAAAGATGGGACCATTTTTGTTGATCCCTCACCATATACTATCAATTTATTGATTGCATATGATGAAAATATTTTTTTTTGTATTTTTTTCTTCTCGAGGTACACTGTCACAAGCGGGCTGTTGTATTTCAAAGCAAACTTTTTCTTTTCAGGTCTATTTCCAGGGTTTCGGTTTTTCAATTATTATTTTTTTTTTGGGGGTGGCTCCCGCGAACTCCCCCGTACGCGGAATAAGCCCTGCCGAAATGAACAGCTTGGGGGAAATAAGAGCACGCTTTTCAAGAAAAAGGATGTGTCTTTTTTTTCTCTTTCTCCTGAGACATTTTTATTTTATTTTTTGCACTTTCAGCTTTTACCAAAGGTACACTGTCACGAGAGAGCTTTGTATTTCAAGTCAAATTTATTTTTTTCGTTTTTTTTTGGTCGCTTTACGTAACCCCCTGCGTGTTTGTTTGTTTCTGTGTTTATTTTTTTTTTTGTGCGCTTTTGTTGTTGTTATTTGATAACCGATAACCCACGTAGTACCAGTCCTGCGTCCTTCGGGCTGTTAACTTTCACCGTGTTATTTGCCATCGTACGTCTGTCACCAGCGACAGCGTCGACTTGATTTTGAAAAAAAAATTATAGTGGATCACACTCCAGGGTGTCCACACTATTACAACCAAGTTTTCAAAAAAAACAAAACAAAAGTGGGAACTGCACTTCCTACGCCCACTTCCAAAATTTTATCAATTTTTTTTTTTATTTCTTTGAGCTGTTTTGTGTCACTGGCCAACAGATTATCAAGAACAAAAAAAAAAAGTTAAAAAAAAAAAAACAAAATCTTTCTCGAGTAAGGATTATATGCGTCTAATGGCCTTAAAAGCCGAACCATTTTTTTTGTACAGAAAATAAAGCAGTGCAGACTGCTTTTGCGTGGGCAGCTGCACTGATCCAAACCCCTCCCCCCCGCAGTGTTGGCAGGTTTAATACAGAGTGTCTAAAACAGGTGTACTAAACTGTACTAAACTTTTGGGGTGCTGTACTAAAACCAACACTGCCTCCCCCCCCCGCTTAACCCTTTTTTATATCGAAGACGATAATGAACCAGCCCCCCCAGGTCACCCCCACCTATCCACACATATTTAATGCGTGCATTTCACACTTTATGTATTGCCACAGTGACCCCCCGGTCATGGCTTTTTTTTTTGACCAGCCTTCGGAGACCCGAGCACGAAATCGCGCAATTTACCACCCGGTTTTCGATCGGTCATTGACCAGGTTTGATTTGTCAAATGAAAGAGCTAGGTTGGGTCATATATTTTGTGTTATCAAGCATTGCCGAATAGAAATGGAAAACGACGGATTGGTGCGTGCCCGCTTTAGCGCATTGGTTTTCCACTAACATACACATCACTCACATTCATCAGTGAAAAAAACACAACCCTTTTGCGGTGCGATAAAACGAAAAAGTGTTTTCTTTATTTCACTTAACTGTCATATCCTGAAGTCGTTTTCTATTTTTTTCTGAAGGGCTGCTTACCGAAACAAAGACGAAACGAGGGTTTTAATTTTTGTTTCCCTCCCAAGCGCAACACTCCGGGGTTCGATAACCCCGCGGAGTGTCAGTACCCTGCCTTCCAGAGGCGTTTTGCGCTATCAACTTCACTTTGTTTTTTTTTTCCTATTTCGAAGTTCTGTTCCGGTCATATTCAAAATTCATTTTTTTTTTTCTTTTAGACGTTTGGGGAAGAAAGAAGGTACGGTGGTAGCACATCTTATTCAGATGTTTACTCTACACTACAAAAAAAAACCAAGTTTTTCAAAAATGAAAGAAATAACCAAAAACCTTTTGTAATCATATGACCCTCACCTGGATAGGGGTTTTTTCCTCCCCTACGGAGCGTCAGTGCCCTGCGTCCACCGAGGCGTTTGCACTATCAACTTCACTTCACTTCTTTCTTTTCTTTTTTTTTGATTGTCCAACGTTTTCAACTAGAACCGCGTTTTGAAAACGAGCCCCCCCTTTTTTAGCCCTTTAAAGCTGGGTTTCAAGGCAACATTGGAGAGATATTGCAAGAAAGCAGGCATTTCCTGCTTTTAGATGACTAAGTACGACACGGCTTAGGTTCATCTTATAAACTTTTTCTTTTCCCCCTCCCAGTCAGGCTTGCTATCTGGTGATAGTGGTCTATAATCAAACAACTTTTTTTCCCACCAATAAGACACATCATATTCGAGCAGGTCGTGTACGTTCCCTTCCCCTCAACCTGAGAATATGCCACACATTCCTTCATTCATTTTTTTATTCTATGTTCTATTCTGTTTCGGTTGTTTGGATGATTGTTGTGTTCGTGGTTATGGACATCCGGCATCCAAGTTTTCTTCTTCTTTTCTTTTTGTGTTCTGGCATCAGTTTTTTTTGATTCTCTTCAGAGATATTTTCCTTTTAGATGCACACGATTCATCTCAGGAGGGGGGGTTTTTTTTTTCCTTAGGGCATCCGGTATCGGCTATGAACCGTAGCATAACAAGAAAGAAGAGAGACTCCAGGGTCTCATATTGCGTCTGTTTTTCTCAAGAGCTTCGGGTGTTCTTCCACTATTGTGGGTTTGCCGTTGGAACGGAAGCACCTACCCATTTTGCCGCTCTTCCTATTTGTGTTTCGCGGGTACACAGGCAGCACACATCTCCTCCCCCCTCCACACGTGGCAGTTGAGCCTTGTTGTGGTTGCTCCCTGGCCTGACGTATTTTTTTTTTATTTTTTTTTTTTGGTGTTTTTTTGTGTTTGCACTTACAACTTCTATTTGTGTGATTCGTGATGTGTATGCACGTGATGCATATTCACCTCTCAACTTTTTGTTTGTTTTTTTTTGTTATGAGAGAACCCTTGTTATGTACTATTTTATTATTTTATATATAGGTGGCTGGCAGAAAGAAAATGAAGCTTTTGGTTTGTTCTTTTGCAAACGCCCTTTTTTATTTTCATTTCATTGTTTTTTATACCTACAAAAGCAGTAGCTTAAAGGAGAAAATAATTCCTCAGATACGGTCGTCAATCACCCCCTCCAAGGGTGATTGTGCAATCAACGGGAAAACCTTTTTTCCCTTTTTACCTATCAGAGTTACTATTGCTTTAATATGATGGCAGTGAATTGTTGTTTGTGAAGGGCAACATCACACTCTATCGGTTCTCCAAAGTTCCCCCCATTATTATTTATCTTCAAACCCACCCTCTCTTCCCAACAGGCCACGCTTCTTGGCTGATAACTCATAACAGACCCTCCCAAAAAAAGAGGAAAAAAACGAGGGCAAATAAACCAGGAAATGCACAAAAAAATGTATTTCGACAATTGTTGAGTTCACGAAATCCCCCACGACGGGAGCCATCGGGAAACATTGTGTACAGAACCTGCCTGCTTCAGATGGGGGTTGTCAAAAAAAAAATTAAAAAGGAATAACGTGCTGACCATCAAAAGGCATCCCGTTGTCGAATTATCGAAATAAAAGTAAAAAAAAAGTAAAATTAAAACATCTTTGAAGAACAAATGCCAAAGGAAAACCAACCAGTATTTCCCTTTGGATTATCCTGACCCCCAGGCCTCAGACACTGGGGGGTAGGCAGGCCAACTTTGGTTTGGGGAGGTGCACCAGGTACAGAAAATGACATGTCCATGTCATTCTAACGTATTATCACGCTGACATGTGGGCAAACTTTTTCCGGGGGGGAAAAAAATAATAGCCAGCGAAGGACTGCTTATCCCCCCCTTTGTTTGCTGCCTTTGTTCACTTCCCCCCCCTATCTCAAGCTCTTGCCTTGGTCATGCTGCAAAAGTAAACAAACAAATAAGTAAAAAAGTACAAAACAAAGTAGCAAAAGCGACAAACTTTCAATCCCCCCACATCTCAAGCTCTTGCCAAATAGGAAATAGAAACGACAGAGTAGCTTGTTACCCCCCTTCTTTTTTTCTTCCCACGCACCAATGCAACTATGTGCAATATTCCGCACAGGAAAATTTGCCCAGAGGGCTGATTTTTCAATGCAACACAGTAAACAAAATTCCAGCAAAACCTAGAACAAAAAAAGAGCAAGCCACCCTGCCTCGACCACGCTAAAAAGTCGGAGGTGCCTGCATTAATAACTTCGCCCCCCCTTTTTTTTTTAAATGGCAGCAACATTATTTGTCCCCTCCTCTTTCATATGGGTCGATGCGTAAAACCCCCCCTCCCCTAAATTTCACTACGATTTTTGAGGTTTTACCAGAAATCAGCGCCGAAAACTGCCCAGAACCACCCCAAAAACCATTTTCCGGCGGGTTTTGGGGGCTTTTGGGCAAAAATATACTTATTTTGACCCATTTTGGGGTATTTTTGCGTGTTTTTGGGCTATTTTTACTCCCTACCCCCAGAACAGATAGACACATAAAGAATGCCCAGAGTTGGACTCAACACAGACGATATAATCGGTGACTCCTCTGACGAGGAGCACGATCCTGTCCCTCAAGAAGAAGAAGAGATGACAGAGGCCCTTCACCGCATGGCTAAGAGAACGCGGTCTTTTATTTCTTCAGTTTCCTCAGTTTCACATAAAACGTGTGAAACCTGCGGTAAGACGGGCCACAATACACGTTCATGTCCAAAAAAGCGTCGCACATCATAAAAAAGACCCCAAAACACCCTCCCAGGGTCCCCAGGCCCCCCAGACCCCCCAAACACCCCTTGTACATGCACCTCGACCTCTCATAGCCTCCCAACAGAAATATAAAAAAATCAAAAATCGTAGTGAAATTTAGGGGAGGGGGGGTTTTACGCATTCACCCATATGGGAAAACACTTCACAGAAGATTCCTTCTGATAGCAAACCCATACCGCTGTACGACCCGGCCCCACCCTTCCTCTCTGACTACACGTCTACAGCACCACCTAATCAATAAATAAACCGAGCATAAAGCACTTTCAAAAAAAAAAAAAACATTTTCAAATCCTCCCCCTCTTTTCCGACCGAGCTGCGTTTTAAGTTTCAACTACTCTTTTTTTTTGGTTGGGTGTCCACCCACGGTACAGCCGGTCATTGTACCAAAGGTACACACTGTCACCAGAGAGAGGGCTTTTGTATTTCAAGTCAACCCTTTTTTTTTTTTGCTTCAGTGTCAGAACCACATTTCTTTGTGGGCCTTTCCCCCCATTTTTCTTATCTTCTGTTGTTGCAGGGTAGTTGTGCTTTCATCCGGATGGCTGGCATCGTACAGTGGGTCAGTCGGAGGTGCCTGCATTAATAACGACAGTTTTTTTTTTCCTGTTTAGATGTGTCTACGAGCGACATTTTTCATCAAGTTTTTTTCCCCCTCCTTCTTTCACGTGCCTGTATCCATCATGAGGTGTCCTGCACGTAATCAACCTCACTTTCTTTCAAGGTGGCTAAGTGCGAGAGGCTTTTATTCATCTTGAAGCTACATTCTGAAAACAAAATATTTTTATGACATTGATTTTACCAATGTACACGACAACTGATTTGTACTTGTGTGATTTTAAACGTAGTGTAATGTTTTTTACTTTCAAATTTTGTGTGGATGGCAAGTGCGCGAACCGTGGGCGAGCTGAGCCATGATTTACAGGGACCCTGCTACGAAATAATAGTGGCCATTTATGGCTGGGGTATAAATAGGTGTGTGTTCTAGTTTGATCCGTTTGTTATGCGGAACACTTCGAATCCCCGCCCTGTGCATGTGCTCGACTAGGCCGCGTTTTTAGCACCTTTCATTTTCATTTGCTTTTATTTTATTTTTCTGAAGAGGAACCCTTGCTTCTACTGATGAGATGCTGCCGGGGGTTCAGAGAACGTGGTATAGGAGCAGGCAGCTCGAAACCACAAAGTTTTGTTGTCAGCCCACGGCCTGCTAAGAGGACCCGTGTTACACAATTAGGGAAAGGTGTACTGGCTGTACCCTGTTTGTTCAGTTGCAAAAAAAAACAAAAAATAAAGACAAAAAAAGAGGAGACGACGCTGGTGGAAAACTCCATCTTTCGATTGAAAAGAATATCTTCATCATTTTTTGGGGGTGGTTTTTTGACGAAATGTGATCAAAAAGGTGACGAATCACAAGAGGCTTAAGTTCATCTAAAAAATTTTCGAGACAGAACCTTATTTTTTTTTCTCTCTCTCCATTTCTAGAACGAGATGTTGTGTCCGCTTTCAAAAAAAAAGGTGAGACATGCCATCTGTCAAGTTTTTTGATTTACTCTCTTTCCCCCTCCCGTGGAGTGGTGACTTACCTCTTCTTCAATAAGACCAAACATATCATGCCCTAAATTAAAAGCTAAAAAACCAATAAAAAATACTGGAACGTAACAATGTTCCAAATTCCCCAAAAAAAATTACAGTTATTTTACGTTCAAAAGTATTGCGTTAGTATTTTATGGTTTACGGTAATAAGACATACTCCAGCTGGTGTAACGTTGTCGACGTGAGTAAAAGACACAACCTTCGGGCAACATGAGTACTTGAGTACAGAACCCACGTTGATGGGGGAGTGCGTTACAGCAAGGTACTATTGTCAACAATCTAGTCACATGCTTGCTGCGCGCCGGGTGAGTAAAACCCCTTTGGGTGATATTATGTACAGTCCATTTGTCTTTTTTTTTGACTCAGGTGATTGTTGATACAACTAACATAGAGGGTGGTAAACGTTTGATGCGTTCCTTCCCGTGCTCCCTGTTTTTTTTTTTTGTTTTTGTTTTTGTGATCAAGGTGACTACACCACAGTGAAGTAAATGACTTGGCTTGTGGTTTTCACTTATGATGTTTTACCGTTGGCTTGCAACAGTGAAACCATTAAGTAAAAAACTACAAACTAAAACATTTACTTCACCGTCGTGTAAGCAAACGAAAGACTTGTTGTCGGACCTTAGCTCTGTTTTTACTGCGCGCTATTCAAGGCTGGCTGTCTATTTATTTTGCAGCAAGGTACACTGTCACGAGAGGCTTTGTATTTCAAGTCACACCTATTTCCCCCCCCTCCTTTTTTTAGGTGAAACCCATGCAAAGCAACATGGGGCTTTTGGTTCATCTTCTCTTCGTTAACCCTTATTTTTTGATGTGTGCACATTCATTCTCAATTTTTCTCTTTTTTTTTTCCCCCTTCTCTCAAAAGGGCCTGAACTTCCCAATGACTGGCCAAGCGCTAATTGTATAATTTTCATTTTTTTTTTTTTAGATGGGTTTCCCTTCTCCCTATGGGTCTATTCATCTCGAGGTATTCTCTCTTTCCCCACATATTTTAGTTTGTGGCTCTTTTTTACGCTGTTTTCTTGAAACCTCTCGGGGAGGGGCCACACACAGCACACTTTTCTCACCTGCCCTGTCTGAGGTACACTGTTCACGAGAGGGCTTTGTATTTCAAGTCAACTTTCTCACATGCAGACTATGTCCGGGTCCTTGCCTTTTTTGTTCCTCTGTTAGGGGGAACGAAACACGAGACTTGGTTCATCTTACATAATCTCAATACCACATCAATTTCTTTTTTATTGATTCCACAACGAGTAATATTATTTACTCAGTAACCAGGACAAAAAACAAACCCCCCCATACATTTTTTTTCCAACCGAGTGATTTAGCTCTGGCAAAAGCCCCGACGAGGTAAACGGGAGTTGATTGAGGTGCAAAATCATTGATTTCTATACGTTACCGTGCCTCGAAAAGTCATTGGCCAGAATAAATTTGGATTTTTTTTCCCCGGATTAATCATCACCCCCTTCTCAATCAGGATGGGGAAATGAATGCGTGCCTGCTCACAGTTTCCCTGTACGCAACTCCCAAGCGCAACACTGGGGGTTCGATAACCTGCGCGACGTGCCTGCATCTAAAGGCGTTTGCACTATCAACTTCTTTTTTTTTTTTTCTCTTTTTTCTTTTTTTTTTGGAGATTTTTTCGAAGCACGGCATTGTGAAAAGCCTGCTTTATGTTTGGTTTCGGGTGACCGTGTACATTATCATTGTAACCTGGACTATTTTGTTGGATTTAGTTGGACTTTTTGTTGTAAAGATGTGTTTGCACATTCATCTTCAAATTTTCTTTTTTGTTATTAGCTGCCTTTTTTTTTGGGGAAGTGAAGGAAAGGGGAATGTTTCCGCACATAATAAGGCCTATGGGCCTTTGAGGAGCGATGCAACACTTTCAAGAAAAGAAAAAAAAAATTCTGGATGCAGGGGACCACATGGTTTTCGGGTCTACCCCCTTCCTCTCAAAAAACAGTGAAGATTGCACAAACTGTGGCAACACCAGAGGCAGAACCAGAGGCAAACTGCACTACTCCAACAATTTCAGGCACTCCGCTAGGTACTAAAGTTCTGTTGATTGTCAACAGAACTTTTTGAAAATGGGGAAAAAAAGAAAAAAAAAAAAAGTTCTGCTAAGTGGTTCAGACCCGTTCTACCTGTCAAAAAAGCTCAGGAGAAGAAGATATGGAGAGGTGAGTGCTCAAACGTCCCAAAAAAGTCAAAATCGGGCGTTGGTAAAAAAAAAAGTTGCGTACCGTGCGCCTGCGGCGCAAGCATGTACCCCACCAACGTGGACCATCAACAGAATATTTTCAAAATCGGAAATCCTAGCGGAGAGCCTGAACAATTTATCAAAAAAAAAAAAAAAAAAAGAAAACAACAACAACTTCATTCAAACACCCTCTCCCCTTCTCCAGTGTTCTGGCGGCGCACCAAAGGTACACTGTCAGGAGGGCTTCGTATTTCAAGTCATATTTCTTTGTGCGTGTCGATTTTTTTTTATATCGAAGGTTTGTGCGTATAGGTAAACCCTCTGTTTGTATCATAGGGCGTAGGCATCCAAAGGATGTGTGCTCCGCTCGGATTTCGTTTTTTTTCATTTTTTGTGTGATGCGTGAGTCTGGACTCTTATTCGTTTTGTAGGTGTGAAGCACAAAAAGGGGCTTTGTACTATTTTACAAACTTCTCTGGTGTCGCTGAATCAGGGGGGTGCAAAAAAAAAATCCGAGAGGTGCGAATCACCCCCCTTCAGCCGCACCAATTATTTTCTTTTTGGAGGGGGGAAAGGGGGGGGAGGAAAGATACCACAAAAATGTGGTTTTTTGAAAAGAAGAAAAAGTTAGTAGTCAGTGACGCGGTTACCGAAGCATGACCAAATGGTTAGCGTTGGTCATAGTGAGGGAGAATACACAACTTTTCTGCGCAACAGAAGCCACCAACCCTGTTGGGCAATGAATGTGATTGCTCTATTAATTAAAACAAGATTAAGAACGAGAGGCTGAAGTTCATGTTACAAACCTTATTTTTTTTTTCAGTTTTTTTCCGAAAATACATTTGTGTATTTTCTTTTCGTGTTTTTTAAAAAATAAAGATTGGACGGATCTGAATAGAACGTCCTAGTACTTTCGCTTCTTTGATTTTGAAAGTATATGAAACTAATTTAATGTGGATGCAGAACCGACTTCATCCACATACCCTCCCTTCTCTCACACCCCCACTGCCCCTTCGAATATGTTGAACAAAAAAAGGCACAACTTTTTAAATTTTATACCATATTGGTGCTTTCGGAAGTCGGTCAACGACCTGTCAATATCAAGGGGGGTGTGTATAGAGTCCCTGTGTGTCAGCGACCTGTCAACATCGACCCCTCCCGGAGCACCACATATTCTAAAAAAATTCCCCTTTTATTTAACCTAACACACACATTCCCCCAACCCAGCATAATACACACTACGACTCATCAAAAAAAATCACCCACATGACGCCCTAAGCACAGAGGCGAAAAGGGGGTCCTGAACTTTTTCTCCCCTTATTCAATCCCCCTCCCTTATTTCAGCCTCTTTTTTCTTTTTTCTTCCTCAACGCTGGACAAAAAACCATCTTTCTTTAATCATTTCCCCTCTTTTTAGAAGATGCCTGCACCACGAGGTCTTATCGTACTCGATGATAGCACTAACCCTGAGGACCGGGGAGTATTATCGCCATCTTCTCGGGGCAGATCTGCGTTTACCCCACTTGGGAGAGGTCATTCGGAACCCCCTTTGGCACGAGAAGGAGGTTCATCTGATGCTTATGTACAGGCCCTGCAGTCCGGAGGGTCGCAAGGTGGGGTGAAGGGAGGAGGTGGAGGGGCGGGTGTATCCCGAAATGCATCGAAACGTTCACATACCTCAACCCTTCGTACTGCTGTTTCGTACGATCCTTATGCGGCTACTCTACGGTCGGGGACTTCGCAGATTTCTGTCGAGGAGGTACGTAGCAGAAGACCGTCTACAAAGCCAAAAAAGGGTGAAGAATCAGCAAAGCCAATACCAACAAAGACAATGCAAAAAAGAGCGAGTGGATTTCCATTAGCAGATTTGAAGACAATTTTGAGGGCACAACAAGAGATGCAGACGGATCTTAATGAGAAGGAGGTGCAGATTCATCGTACCGATGAGGGGGAAGGTGGAGCTCATGTTGGGTCGATTCGGGCAAAGGATACTCAAGATGGTGAAATCCGCCCAAAACACCTTAGTTCTGTAAGAAAAAGCACGCTACGCAAGGAAGACCTGGAGGATTCACCGCCTGCCTTATATTCGCAAAGAGAACCTTGGGATTTCTCGGATTTTGCGACACCAACCAAAGGCGTTTCCAGCCCCATAACACCAGGACGCAGTTTGAAAGCGGAGCCTTCTCCTACGTATGTGTTCACCGTTACCGATTCTGGACGAAAAATAGAGTTTGACACCCACGGAGTTCCTCTCAAAAACGATGCCGCGTATAACAACTGGGCAGGGTCGTTGTATTATGATCGAGACCCGAAAGATCTTTTTAAGACAATGGATGAGTACAACCTTACAGCTTTTGCAAAAAAACAGCGAATGGTTGAAGAGAGACGGAAACAAAAGGAAAAGGAGAAGCAAGATGAGATGGCGGAGTGTACGTTCAACCCGAAGGCAGCGATAGCGAGGGAACGCAAGAAGAATGGGGCGAAACCTATTAAGCGTGAGGAGAAGGAGAAGGAGAAGAAGGTGCCAGAAGGGGTAGACTCGCCTAAGGTTGAAAAAGATGACGACGATGCAGAAAAAGAAACTGTACCAACCGAGGCACAAACAGAGCTAGACGCTGCAGAAAAGGAGATTGAAGGGGGGGAGGAGGAGGAGGAGGGCAAAAACACCGTTACTGAAAAACCTCAACTCCACAACCTACTTGTCGCAGAAGATGATGAAGATGATGACGACTTTCTTTCAAATGCATCAGATTCAATCAAAGCCAAATCCCACCATTCCGCTTCCACTGAACGTCTTGACACCCCAGAACCACCCCAAGCTCCTCCTGTTTCTCAAATTGAAAAAAAGGTGGAAGAAGTGGAGGAAGAAGAAGAGGAAGAGATGTCACTCAGCTTGGAGTCGCAATTCGCAGAGAAAGCGTTGCCGTACTATGGTCTGTGGGTTGGGAGTGTGAAGAAAACGTATTTCTTTGCAAAATTTGGGGGGAAGGTGATGGTGTTGTGGTTGAAGGCGATGGGGTGGGGGGTGGTTGTGAAGCCGACCGCTGCGATATATTATTTGGGGCTGAAGGTTCGGCAACGAAAACGGAATCGCAACGACGACGCCGACGACAGCTCCTCCGACAGCGATGACGATGACAGCAAAGGCACGTCCCTCCTCTCCCTCGGTGTCGCCTTCTTCATCTATCTCATCTTCTTCGTTCTTCCGACAGTTCTTCTCTATATACCCGACCTCTCCTCTGAAGCGCATGACGCAGCATTTGGCATTTTTTCCGCATTTTTTTGCATTTTTCTTCTCGTAAACATCATTCTTGACGAACGCCACCCCTTTGGGTTCCGATTCGATTCGTTTCATCTCGCGAATTTTCAAGATGGGACCGAAAATCTGAAAACTAAGAAAAAATCTAAAAAATCTAAGAAAAGGAAGGAGGGGGATGATGATGATGATGACGATGATACCAGCACCTCCTCTTCCGCTTCCGCTTCCCCACCTTCTCCGGAAGTTGCAAGCACTTCGGGGGGAGAATGTATCAGTTTTCTTGATGTTGTGTTCGCAGCGTTGGACGGATTGTTTTTGATGTTGATGTGTTTCTTACCGGAGTTGGATCAAAACGATGCAGCGGATTCTGCCATTCTTGCGACCATCAACGAAGCCATATCAGACTATAGCGTGCAAGGTGCTGACTACGCGAATCTTAGTGGTACGGTAAGGCTTGCGACTGCGGTGGAGGATTCATCGTTGGTACACAGCTCCTTTTGGATGAAGGATGCAGCGGAAGCGATGTTCTTTATGTTCTCCCCATTGCAGGTTGGACAGGTATTGGTGTCAATTATATGCTTGATTTGCATTGCATTTATCAATTATAAGGCTTATGTGAAGGTCCATCTCATTTACCTTTGCGCTGATGGAGAAGAACGAGAGGAATTTAATGAAAAGCGGGAGTCAAAAGGGTTTTTTGAGGCGTACGATGAGGTTGTGGTACGTTCTGAAGGGGAGTGGGCGTTGGAGAAGGAGATCTGTTACAAAGATGGGGGAGGTGGAGGAGGGAGTCTGGTACACTATAATATGAGGCATGTGGAACAGCAGATTTTTCTTCGAATCTGGCTTCTCATTTTGTCTGTCCGTCTGATGGTTGGAAATTCAATGTGTACTGGAGGCACGCAGTACTCTCACGAAGCTCTGCTCTCCTTTCTATCGACGCTCAACACCCAGCCCTTCGTTGCCAACACCACCGCCGCATTTGCAACCACAACCACAACCGTTCATTATACAGACTCTGATACCGAATGCTATGACATCATCCATGGGGCGCTCGGGGTATTATCGTCTTTGATTGTCATTTCTTATGTCGGCTTTTCGGCGTTTTTCTTTAGAAAGAAGGATGGCATTCGAGGTGCAGTGGTTATCACTACAGTGATCATCGCAACGAAGCTTCACGATAGCTCTGCAAAGGGAGTCGTTCATGGTGTACTATGCATATGCGCTATTGTCCTTATGTGTGTTGCACTCTTTTGCACCGTTATGCCACCGAATTCAACGGTAAACCCAAATGGACGTTACACCTTCCGAAGGACAGCTAAATTAGAGTTTGTATGGGCGTTTAGTATGCTCCTCTCCTGCTTTGCCTCGATTCTTGTCTCGCACACCAACCAACCTGATGTCGCCACCGCTCTTCTCTCCGTTGCTTTTGTGCTTCCCATTATCTACTCTGTCTTGGTCTACCGAGCGACCTTTTCCTCAAAAAAGCATCTTCCGTACTCAAATTCAGCGGTATCCATGATTGGTGATGGGGTTCGATCTCCGAGAGATCCGAGGGAGAAAAAAGCTGGGAGGAGTAGTAGACCTAAAACGGCGTCGAAGGCGTCAGGCTCCCCAGGGTCGCCTCCGATGGGGCAGCCGAAGTCGATGGTACCGCCTACAGAAGACCGTGCGCGGAGTGCGAGGAAGAGGAAAGGAGGGGAAAGTAGGCGGCATTCGTCCCCGCAACGCAACGGACGGTACAAAGGCACCCCGCAGACAGTCCCCTTGCAGGCGCAGGGGAGCAATCCGAACCCGCTCGCAGAGGTGGGGATGTCTCCTCAGAGGGGCCGCCCGCCGTTGCCCCCGGTGCAGAGGACGTATAGTAAGTCTCCGTCACAGCCTTCGTTGGCGCAGGGTGGGGGTGGTGGTGGTGGTCAGCAACCTGCCGTTTCCCCTGCCCACTCCTCGCAGTCGGTGTATATAAGCGAGGCAGGGAAGTCGCCTCTGGCGCAGTTCACTCCGTCAGGGGGGGCCAGGGGTGGAGGAGGAGGAGGAGGTGCTGCGCCATTTATGTTGGATGCTTCGCCGAGTCCTGTGCGGGGTGGAGGGGGTGGAGGTGGAGGGCGTGGAGCGAAACGCAAGCCTGTAAAACGTCCACGAATTCCGCGTCTCGGGGAACCACAAATGGTGAACCTCCCGCCCTCGAAAAGATAGGGGGTGCTTGAGAGGGTAACGTCTCTATAGGTGAGGTGTCTTAGGGGGGTTTTTTTGAAATAGAAAATAATGGATAAAAGTGGAGGGGTGTGTTTGAGGTGTCTAAGCGGAGAGGTTTAGGGTTCTTTTCAAAACTTTTTTGTTGTCGTTTGTTTTGTCCTCGTAACCCTAGTGGAAGGGTTTGCAGGGATGGGGTTCGTGTTTTGGTGATGAAAAGCAATGAGAAGAGTAGGATTGTCTTGCCAAAAAGAAAAAATTCTTGTTTTCGGTTCTAGAACGAACCGCCAAAGGATCATCAGACTTCATTTTTCATAACCATTGTCAGATGTCATTTCCCCCCCTTTTTTGAGAAGTATCCAAATCTCACGCGAGGCTTAGGTTTCATATCACACGATGTACTCAAGACATTACGGGTGTCATGACGTAGTCATGACGAGGTAGCGACGTATTTTCACCCCGTTTTTGACCCTGTCACCCATCACGTAATGTTACGATTCCAACGTGCACCAAGCCGTCTTTTTCCTCCTCTTCCCCCCGTTCGGACAGCGCAAGCAGAAGGGGGTGTGAATCACTATTTTGTTTTCGTATACTTATATTTTTTTTTCAAACCAGTTTCTTGTTTTCCAGCACTCCTGGCAAACGAAACTTAGACCAAACCTAGACCTTTTAAGTTTTTTTCTTTTTTATATTTTAATATTCTTCTTCTCTATGTTGTTCCACGTGCCCTATGTTCGTTCCTGTAGAGGACAACTGATCTTCTTCTTTTTTTGGGCAGAATTAGCCATAATACCCACATTACTAATGTCCATTTGAGAGTAATATCTATGTGTATCATCGCAAATGGGTGCCGTAAACGTAAAATATTTTACGTTTACAGTATTAGTACGGGTAATATAGGAATTACCCTTTCTTTTTTTTTTTGCGGAGTGTCAGTGCCTGCGTCCCGGCGTTTTGCACTATTAACTTCACTTTTTTTTTGCACATGGACACACCAACTTCGCTTTGTTACAACAGATGGGTTTTTACCAACTCCCCAATCCCCATGCTGGCTGTGTTTGTATTTTGCCTTCGGAATCCATTACAATGCATGTAGTGGTTTTTTTTTGATGAATTTCTGATAGCACACAAAGATGCATCAAGACGCTGCCAGCATACGCACGCCCCCCGACTATACCCCTTCTTTTTTGTAGTAGAATCTGCCTGTTATATTTGGTTAGTTACCCTCCCGCCTCAGTCCCTTCATTTTTTTTTTTTTTTTGTGTTGTTATACAGTGTGTGCGAACGGAAAACACAAAAGAAATGCGATGTTCTCCCCCCAGCAACTCAATTATCTTTGCATTTTTTTTTATACTCAGACGAGACGCTGAGTGGACAAAAACCTTCCATCTTTCGATTGAAAATAGTATCGTAACCATTTACTCAGGGGTTGTGCTCCATTATAGCCTCTCACACACTGCCGAAACCGGCAGAGGACCCCCAACCCTACATCAGGATTCATGTCATCTACACACCAACCCACCCACCTCCAGACCCTACACACAAAACTGCCTCTCTCCCCCCCGGTTTTGATATACACCGTTTTGCTCCTTCACAGCTTCTTTTTTTTTTTTGAATGCAACGACGCTGACGGTCATCCCCCCCTTTTTTTCTCTAAGGGGCTTGTAAGATGTCTTGGGGCGGGTTTAAGCTTGAGGCGTTGAGCGATATTTCGAATTTGGGGACAAATTTGACGGGCGCGTTGAATAGAGCTGCAGGGATTGATGAGGATGGCGAGGTGGTGGTGGTGGATGGGGAGGAGGGGGAGGAAGTGGAGGAGGTTGACATGAGTGATGAGGGGGACGGTGCGTGGGGGGCCACCCCGCTGCAGGGTGAAGATGAGGATGGGGAAAGAACGATGGCGCCGTTTCCAGAGCCTTCTCCTCCACCCCTAAATGACGACCTCGAAACCCTCAAGGTGCATGCATCGCAGACTGCTGCCCTCAAAATCGAGCTGCAAAGGGCAATCTCAGATCTTACTGCAGAGCAGAAGCAGAGTGCGGCACTGCGAAAACAGATTGACACAGCGCAGCAGGAGCATGATGAACAGCAGGTGGCATGTATTGGGCAAAGGAACCTCGCGCAGAGTGAAGCTGCTGCTGCAACGGAGGCACTGCAGTTACTCAAAGCGGAGCAAAATGGTGGAGGAGAAGGAGAAGGAGGAGGAGCGGAGCTGGCGAAAGCGCGCGCAGAGCTGGCAGAGGCGAAGGAGCAGCTGAGGGAGATCCCGCAGCTGAAGAGTACCATTGCAGAGCTCAGTGCAGGGGGTGTGCATGGAGGTGACGTAGAGCGGCTGGAAGCAGAGGCAGTAGAGTCTGCTAACAGAGTTGAAGCCCTCGAGGCAGAGCTTGCAGCACTGCAGGAAGGTGTGGCAGATGCAGAGGCTGTCCGCTGTGAACTCCAAGGGTTGCGGTCTCAGCTGGAGGAGATTCCACAACTGAAGCAGACCATTGCTGCGTTGGAGGCTGCGCAGGAAGAGCATGGGGGTGAGGCAGTAGCGTTAGCTGATGCGCTCTCACAGATTGCGCAGCTGACTGCTGAGGCAAAGGAGGCTGGTGATGCTGTTACTGCATTGCGGTCTCAGGTTGAAGAGATTCCGCAACTGAAGCAAACCATTACTGCGTTGGAGGCTGCGCAGGAAGAGCATGGGGGTGAGGCTGCGGCGTTAGCTGATGCGCTCTCACAGATTGCACAACTGACTGCTGAGGCAAAGGAGGCTGGTGATGCTGTTACGACATTGCGGTCTCAGGTTGAAGAGATTCCACAACTGAAGCAAACCATTACTGCGTTGGAGGCGACGGCAGGGGACAGCACAGCGGCATTGGGAGAAGCAGGGCGGCTAGGAGCAGAGTTGGCTGCCTTGAGGGCGGAGGCTGCATCTGCTGGGGAGACTGCTGCGACGACTGTTGCGGACCTGCAGGAGGAGTTGACGAAACTGCAGACTGCACATCAACACCTTACTGCAGAGAACGAGAGGCACGCTGCGGCGGAGGCAACAGCAACGGATCGGATCGCTGCCCTGGAGGCCCAGCTCTCAGCAGCATCAGAAGGGCAGTCGGAGCTGACCGCACAGTTACAATCAGAGCTGTCCACTGCGCAGGAGGCGAATACTACAGCAACACAACAGGTGGCGGCGTTGACTTCATCTCTTTCTGAGGTGGGGGCGGAGGTGGAAACACTGCAGGCGACTGTATCGGAGCACGAAGCTGCGGTCAACAAGGTGGAAGCGGAGTTGCAAGAAAGCGGGGCCCTACTCAACAGCGAACGCACTGCAGCAGAAGGGCTGCGTGGCGAGGCTGCCTCCGCTGCAGTACGCGAGGCAGCCTTGGCAGACGAGGTCGCCTCCCTCACAGCAGAGCTCGCTGCGGTTCCTATCCTGCGAGAGGAGGTGGCGACCCTGCAGGCCGCACTGCGCACAGCGGAGCACACCGAGCAAAATGCCGAAGAGCTACAGGAGCGTTTGGCGGGGCTTGCGTCAGAAAAGGACGACTGTCTGCAGGAGATCAGCACCATACGTATGGAGCTGACTGAATGCATGGAGCGTCTTGAGCGGGCAGATCAGGTCAAGGCAACGTTAACAGCACAATTACGCGATGTGTCAGAAGGGACTGCAGAGGCGTCGAACCGCGAGGAGGCAATGTCCCGCAACATGAGCGCGCAACAGGCAGAGCTCGGCGTTGCCACTGTCGCGAACAACCAGATGCGGGCCTCCCTGCGCGAGCACCAGCAGACGAACGCGCTTCTCCAGGACGACCTCGATACCTGCAAGGCGGACCTGGCGCGGGCAGAATCCTCTCTCAAAAGCCTGCAACAACAACAAGAAGAGCAGACACAACCACAACCCTCTCCGAGCAGTTCCTCTGGTGGCGGCGGCGGCGGCAACCGAAGGAAACGCGGTAAAGGAAAGGGTGGTGGTGGCGGTGGAGGAGGAGGAGGAGGTGGTGGTGCTGCTGCTACCCCCGCCGTAAGCATTGCCCTCGCCCAATGCGAAGGCAACCTCGCAGCTGCCAAGGAGAACATCCTCTCCTCAGAGCGGAAGGTGGAAGCGCTTACCGCAGACGTCGCCTCTCGAGACGAGGCTGTGGAGGGCCTGACTGCGCAGACGGAGCGGCTGAACGCACAGACCCAGGAGCTGGCCTTGGCGATGGAGGAAGGGGCGCGGCGGGAGGCGTCCCTGCAGGCACAGCTGGCGGAGCTGGAGGAGACGCTGTGCAGCAAGGCTGAGGCGTTCGAAGGGGTGCTTGCGCAGCGCAATGAGGAGAAGGAGACCTGCGACACAGAGCTGGCAGCACTCCGAGAGAAGCTTCTCGCAGCAGAGACCTCAGCGCAAGAGGCATTGCACGCACAGAGCACAGAGGATGCAGCGGTCTCTGAATTGAAAGAGGAAAAAGCGCTTCTCAACAACAGCCTTGCAGATGCATCGAACGAAATCGCACGGTGCAAAGAAGAGATCGAAGGTTACTCCACAGAGATTGCTTCTCTCAAAGAAAAGCTTGTTGAAGTGGAGCAGGGGTCTGCGAATGCCGCAAACATTGCAGAAGAGGTGGCGTCATTGAAAGAGGAAAAAACGCTTCTCAACAACAACCTTGCGGATGCATCCAACGAAATCGCACGGTGCAAAGAAGAGATTGAGGGGTACACCACAGAGATTGCTTCTCTCAAAGAAAAGCTTGCTGAAGTGGAGCAGGGTTCTGCGAATGCGGACACTGCGTTGGAAAAGGTGCGTGCTGCCTTAGCAGAGTGTCAGGAGGAGGCTGCAGCCTTGCGGGAGGAGGTAGGGGTGGAGAGGACGGGGCGTGGCAGTGCTGAAGGGGAGATGGCTGCTTTGGGTGAGAGGCTGCGGGAGGCGGAAGAGGTCAGCGCTGCGAGGGGAGAGGAGCTGGCAGGGGTGGTGGCGGAGAAGGAGGCAGTGCAGGAGGCTCTGCAGAAGGCGCTAGCGCAGGTTGAGGCTGTGGTGGAGCAAGGGGAGCAGGCGAAGGAGAAGGGGCAGGAAGAGGAGGACGTCAGAGAGGCTCTCAAGGTTGCGGAGTCGCAAGTGATGGAGCGCGACGCACGAATCGCAAAAATGGAAGAAAAAAAGCAAGAAATTCGCGTAAAATGGAATGAAATGAAGGAGACACTCTCAGAAAAAGCAGCCTCTCTAGCCAAAGCAGAGACAGCCCTAGCGGAGATGCAGCAGAAGCATGCTGGGGTTGTCGTGGAGTTGCAGGAGGCGAAGGTGTGTTGGGTGGCGCTTAGAGAAACAAAAGGGCACTTTTTTTTTTTGTTTTGTTTTGTTTTAATGCTCACAGAGCCCTTACGACTCTCCTAAATTCATCTTTTGGGGCTCAGACTCGTCTATTTACTCGTCTCCACAACACAGGCCACCGCCGCCACATCGACGTCGGAGGCTGCCGACAGCTCACAGCAGATTGAGCAGCTCACTCTCCAGCTCAGCGCTGCCACACAGGTTTGTTGTTGTTGTTGTTTTTTTTGTTGAAAAACTTCGTTGTGTTTAGTGTAGCCCCCCGAGAATGAGTTCCGCTACACTACACACGCTTTTTTAGAGATTTTCTCTGCCAATCGATCCCCTCACCTTCACAATTTAGGAGCGGGGGGGGATTTTTTTTTACCAACGTCGCTGTGCTTAACCTTATATAATCACTCAAATGACCCCCACCTTTACAGGAGTCGTCTACCCTGCAAGAAACCATTGCAACGTCAAAACAAGAAAGCGCAAGGCTTCTCTCGGAAGCCACACGGCTGGAGGCGGAGGCAAAGAAGGTGTGCACACATGCCAACCCTTACTCATTTTTCAGATCAAGGTGACTAAACACAACCACCCCCCCCCCCCCCCCCCCAAGGGTGTAAATAAGCCGACTCCCGACTCCCGACCCCGACCCCGACCCCGACCCCGACCCCGACCCCGACCCCGACCCCGACCCCGACCCCGACCCCGACCCCGACCCCGACCCCGACCCCGACCCATTTCCCAAGGTTACCGCATCATGGAAACAAGGAGATCCAAAAAAATCCTGTTCGAGCACTTTTGACCCTCTCCAGAGGGTGCATAGTGCATACACCCCCTTCTTAGCAACTGTAAATAACCGACTCCCGACTCCCGACTCCCGGACCCCCAGACCTTATTTACACCCTTGCCCCCCCATTGACTGTACTCCCCAGAACCGACTATCCTTTTTTCCACCTTTTTTGTCCACAGGGTAGTAAAATTCTCAAAAAAAAAAAACCTCCACCCCTTCCCAGAGTGCCACCTCGCTGTCTGATGTGACAGCGGAGCTCACCACCGCACGCGGCATGCTGGACGACCTTCGCAATGAGTTCGGCGTCACACTTGCAGACAAAGACAAAAAGATCCTCGCCTTCCGCAAAGAACGCGACGCCCTGAAGGAGAAGATCCAGACCCTCACAACAAAGATGGACCGGCGTGAACAGGCACTCAAATCCGAGGCAGGTGGGCAGGAGGAGCTCAAGCGCGAGGCCGAGGCGCTCTCACGACAGCTCGGGAAGGAAACGGAAAAGTCGCGTGGGCTTGCACGCGACCTAAAAACCGCAGAACAAGGTATCATAAAGAATACGTACTCAGTCCTTAGGTGTTTTTTTTTAGGTACACTGTGTCACGAGCGGGCTGTTGTATTTCAAGTCAAGGGTTTTTTCTCTATTCTAAATGACAACGCATTGCAACACCGAATTTACCTAGCGGAGGCCCTGTTGTAGTGTTTTTAGTGTGTACGCCACGCTGGTCGATATTAGTTGTGTCCAGCCACCTCCAGTTCCATTTCTGCTGCCCGCACCACGGGCATTTGACTCTGGTCACTCTGGTGCCTCAGTGCTTTGTCCACATCGATGTAGACACGCTCGACTTCGTCGACATCTATGTACTCCCGCTGGTCGACATCGATGACCTGGTCAGCCATTTTCTGGGGTGTGTGTATTCGCGAGTTCCGAACAAGGTAAGGGTCTTGTGAGAGTGGAGGGTGATGGTGTTTGCTTTTTCTATTGTATGGCGCTACAGTCATTACAGTGCTGCAGTGGGAACATGTAATAACTACCCGCTTGCACCGAAGCCTCCTGAGAAAAAGGGGCAATGCACGGAAGTATCGATGTAAGTATATCAATATCACATAGCTAGCAACACAGCGCCGCAGGCGCACGGTACGCTACTTTTACCCTTTTTAAAAAAGATTGCACCACCCCCCTTTTCTTCCACTTCTTTTGGCACAGCGAGCCAAATGCTCGGCACGGTGGGGTCGCATGACCACGGGGGGTCATCTACAACCTCCAAAACCCCATTTTTCTTGGGGGGGTCCATGGTCCCCCCCAAACCCCTGTAAAAATCCGGATTTTTCTGGGAAAAATATTGGGGGGGACCATGGTCCCCCCCGGTCCCCCTTGGCGGAAACCCTGTACACGTAGTGTTATTAGAAACTCGAGTAATAAAGCCAACGTTTAATCGCCTGATACCGACTATTTTCTCCTCCCCTTTAAAAATCACTTGCGCCAAAATTCAGATCTCATACACTGTTTTTTGGCTGCGTTCAACGAAAATAATCTTCCCCCCTTTTTCTAGTCGAGTAATCAAGATCAGTTGGCGACTGTAAGAGTCGAGTTTTTCTTTACTTTGGCTATATTGTGGGGTTGCATTTCTTCTCTAGGTCGAAACAACCCGACACCCCCCCTTACCCACCAATAGATCTCGAAGCTGCACGCGAGTCGCTCTCTCAGTGCAAAGGCAAGGAGCAGCAGTGGCACGACCTGAAGGCGCTCTACGAACGCAAGGAGGAGGAGCTGCGTGAGGAGGTTGCCAACGCAGAGCGCCGCTGCATCGAGTACGGCAAGGCTGTCAACGAGGCGGAGGCGCGCCTGGCAGAGTGCGAGACTGCGGTATGCCTTATCACACCACCCCCCACCTACCCCTCCAGCTCACTACGATCGATGCAATATTTTCATCTTACATTACGTTCTTCTTTAAGATTTTGGCCGTAAAGAGGTTTCCTCTTGGAGCATACTATCAACAGAATATTACTTCATAAAAATTCTTACAGCTCTCGGAAGGACGTCGTGAGCTGTCTTCGAAGGAACGCAACCAAGAGGTGGATGCAGAGCGGCGTGAGCTGGAGGTCTTGCGGGAGAGGAAGGAGATGGAGACCGAGGCGGCGCAGCTGAGGATGGAGATGAGCGAGGCGTTGCTGGAGGCGGATAAGCGGATGAGGCAGCTGTCGCAGGAGGTCCAGGATGCGAAGCTGCGTGCTGCGCGCGCCGAACAGCAGCTTGTCGAAGCGGGCGACATGGTGCCCGAAGCCACCCGCCCCCTGCTCCGCCAAATAGACGACCTCGAAGCCGCCTTCCAACCCCTCCAACACGACCTCGCAGAGCAACGCGCCACCACACAACACCTCAACACCCGCATCGCAGAGCTTCTCTCCACCACGGAGACCCTCTCTGCAGACAACAGCACCCTCCAGACGCAGTGGAATGAGGTAGGCGCAGTGCACGCAAAGGCGCTGCAAGCACTACGTGACAAACACGCCAAAGAGATGCTCGACCAGCAACACGACACAGAGCAGCGGGAACGCGAGATGGCAGCACTCCGCAGGGCAGACTCTGACCATCGCAGGCGGGTGGAGGAGAGTGCGGAGCGTGTTCGCATCTTGGAGGAAGAGGCGGCTGTGGGGGCAGCCATGCCCACCCCGCAAAGAGCAACCCCAATCCTTACGCCAGCAGAAGCAGTGGTCGCACCGCCGGTAGCACCATCCCCAGCACCGTCGCTCAGCGACGCTCGGAGCGCTACACCATCTGAAATGGATAAATACCACCACCTTCAGCAAGAGCTTCACCGTTATGTAGTTGAAAACGCTGCCCTGAAGAAGACCACTGCAGGTGCCACAACCCTGCAGTCGCGTTACAGAGAGCTGCACAAAAGCCACGAAGCGATGCTGCAGCTCTATGGCGAAAAGGAGGAGGAGTGCACTGCGATGAAGACGAAGTTTGCAGAGGCGGAGGCAGGGTTCAAACGCCAGATGGACTTCTTCATTGAGAAACTCAAATAGAAAGTATTTTTTAAAAACAGCAGTCAAATTCTAAAAAGATTTGAGGCAAGCGCTGCGGGCAAACAAAAACAAAAACAAAAAAAAAAAAAAACGGATTGAAAAAAATACAGAAGTTCGTTCTTCGAGGGACTCATTTAACCTCAACATTTTTCAGTTATTTTTTCATCTTTTTGTTTCCCGGATTTGAGCGCAAAAATATAAGACCCGATCTTTCTTTTTGTTGGGAAAATCCGAAATACTGAACGAAAAACCCTTTTTGTCGAAGTAACAAAAAAAAAGGGAGAAACGGTGAGGGTGGTTCAAAGAAATATCTTTGTGGGGTTGGGAACATGGGGAGTGGGGGGGGGTGAAGGTGTGGAAGTAACAAAATATAATTTCCTTAATAGAGAGATGAACGATGGGGGAGGGGGAAGGTTTTGTTTTTTTTGTGGTGAAACGTATCCCGATATATTTTTTTTTATTTGTTTAGGTGGCGCAGAGAGGCTTACGTTCATCTGTACAGCTAGTCTCTCTCTCTCTCTCTCTCTCTTTTTGGTGTCAAAAATAGAAACCGACGGTTCGATTATTTTGTCACTAAAAATAAAAATAAAAAACATTGCAGGTTTGTGTAGCGGTTGCACAGCAAAACAAAGGTTAGGAAGGGGGCTGTATACTTTAGATTTTTTTTCTTCTTCTTTTTTCATACAACTTTCCTAAAAGGGGTTGGAATGGTGGATCAAGAACGCCACCAGATTGTGTGCTCGGGAGGAGCACATCTCAATGGACATTTTCTTCTCCAGATTGCGGCATTTTTGAATCGTTATTTCACAGTTTTGCCATACAATAAATAGTGTAGTTCTGGAGACTGGTTATTTGACACTTTATCTGCGTTTTCTGCCACCGGAAAGCAGCTTACCTTACCACCACCTGCTTTATTCCTTTGACTATTTTTTTTTTTAAACTGCAACAATCGTGACAATTGTTTGCTCGCAAAAAGAAAGAAAAAAACACCCCACCACCAATACCCCTTCTCTAAACCATGTGCCCTTCATGTGCGGCTCTTCACATAGAGTGAACATTACCCAACATCCGTTCCACACCACGTACACCATTGCAGACACCTCGTCCACCTTACACTTTACACTTTCACACAATGCCGCTTTTGCAGAAGGGCCTCGTGTTGGCGTCCCTTGTGGCCCTCTCCCAAGCCGACGAAGCTAAGGTGACCGTGACACAGGCAGAGGCAAAGGCAGATCTTAATGCGAACGCAGTCTCTGCGTCCCTCCCAATCCACCTCGAGTTCCTGTCCTCAGCAGGCAACCCTGCCTGGCCAGACATCAGCGCACCGACAGTGGTGTCCGGTGCACGTCTGCAGGACCCACCAGCACATCTGCGCCTGCTTCCAACAACACTGTCGAACTGGGACCTTGCTGCAGGGACGGAGGTGACGTACTCGTGCCCGAACGAGCCTTCCCTGATTGATGTGTGCGACGCATGGGTGTTCTTCTACGCGTGCCCGCAGAGCTGTGTGCGTACGTACCAGGGCGGCCTCCCAGGACTGCTTGCAGTGACCCCAGGATGGGAGAGGACGCAGTGCGCACCACGCTTCACAACCGGTGCACCCGGCACCTCGTTCGTGCACCCGATGGGAAGCTTCAGGAAGCAGCTTGCACCAGGAACATCAACGACGTTCACGCTGCCTGCCAACGCAGAGTTTGTTGCCTTTGGTATTGACAAGGACGGTGTGGACTGCACGCAGCACCTCACTGTAGGTGCATGCCCTGTTGCGGGAGGACGCTGCACCTGGGACGGGTCCTCGTGCAAGAACAACAACTGCCAGGGCAGGTACGGCCCACCACCGCCGTGCACTGAGTGCCCGTGGGAGGGCCTTGTGTCGCGCCCTCCGTCTGACGGTCCCTTCACCGGTGTCCCCTAAGTCCTCTTGACAAAGAACAGCACCACAAGCAATCCAATATACAAAAGACATTCCTTCCTCACCACACGGCATCCCTGTCCCCGATCTCTGCCTACGGACACGTAGAGTAGAGCCTTCCGGGACACTTTGCCACCCAGAGACCACACGCTCTCTGTCTCTGGGGTTCCTTTTCTGACAACCTAAGCCACATCCGTACCAACGGTGCCTTTATTCACATGATGTTTTGAACACATCACACTCTTTGCTTTTTGCCTTTTCCGTTTTAACCTTTTAGACCACCCGTGTTTGTGTTCGTTTGTCAAATGTGTCTTTGTTTTATCCACATACTGGAAACTGAACACTGCGGGTGTTGCCGTTTGTTTTCTTTGGCATTTACCTGAGTGCCGAAATGAGCGGCAGCAATAAACCAAAAAAGTTTCCGTTGCTTTGCTTCTTTCGCCTTCCACACCGAATGACCTCTGCCTTAACCACATTGCAGACACCTCGTCCACCTTACACTTTACACTTTCTCACAATGCCGCTTTTGCAGAAGGGCCTCGTGCTGGCGTCCCTTGTGGCCCTCTCCCAAGCAGCTGACGAAGCTAAGGTGACCGTGACACAGGCAGAGGCAAAGGCAGATCTTAATGCGAACGCAGTCTCTGCGTCCCTCCCTATCCACCTCGAGTTCCTGTCCTCAGCAGGCAACCCTGCCTGGCCAGACATCAGCGCACCGACAGTGGTGTCCGGTGCACGTCTGCAGGACCCACCAGCACATCTGCGCCTGCTTCCAACAACGCTGTCGAACTGGGACCTTGCTGCAGGGACGGAGGTGACGTACTCGTGCCCGAACGAGCCTTCCCTGATTGATGTGTGCGACGCATGGGTGTTCTTCTACGCATGCCCGCAGAGCTGTGTGCGTACGTACCAGGGCGGCCTCCCAGGACTGCTTGCAGTGACCCCAGGATGGGAGAGGACGCAGTGCGCACCACGCTTCACAACAGGCGCACCCGGCACCTCGTTCGTGCACCCGATGGGAAGCTTCAGGAAGCAGCTTGCACCAGGAACATCAACGACGTTCACGCTGCCTGCCAACGCAGAGTTTGTTGCCTTTGGCATTGACAAGGACGGTGTGGACTGCACGCAGCACCTCACTGTTGGTGCATGCCCTGTTGCGGGAGGACGCTGCACCTGGGACGGGTCCTCGTGCAAGAACAACAACTGCCAGGGCAGGTACGGCCCACCACCGCCGTGCACTGAGTGCCCGTGGGAGGGCCTTGTGTCGCGCCCTCCGTCTGACGGTCCCTTCACCGGTGTCCCCTAAGTCCTCTTGACAAAGAACAGCACCACAAGCAATCCAATATACAAAAGACATTCCTTCCTCACCACACGGCATCCCTGTCCCCGATCTCTGCCTACGGACACGTAGAGTAGAGCCTTCCGGGACACTTTGCCACCCAGAGACCCACACGCTCTCTGTCTCTGGGGTTCCTTTTCTGACAACCTAAGCCACACCCGTACCAACGGTGCCTTTATTCACATGATGTTTTGAACACATCGCACTATTTGCTTTGCTTTTTGCCTTTCCGTTTTAACCTTTTAGACCACCCGTGTTTGTGTTCGTTTGTCAAATGTGTCTTTGTTTTATCCACATACTGGAAACTGAACACTGCGGGTGTTGCCGTTTGTTTTCTTTGGCATTTACCTGAGTGCCGAAATGAGCGGCAGCAATAAACCAAAAAAGTTTCCGATGATTTGCTTCTTTCGCCTTCCACACCGAATGACCTCTGCCTTAACCACACCACACCATTGCAGACACCTCGTCCACCTTACACTTTACACTTTCTCACAATGCCGCTTTTGCAGAAGGGCCTCGTGCTGGCGTCCCTTGTGGCCCTCTCCCAAGCAGCTGACGAAGCTAAGGTGACCGTGACACAGGCAGAGGCAAAGGCAGATCTTAATGCGAACGCAGTCTCTGCGTCCCTCCCAATCCACCTCGAGTTCCTGTCCTCAGCAGGCAACCCTGCCTGGCCAGACATCAGCGCACCGACAGTGGTGCCCGGTGCACGTCTGCAGGACCCACCAGCACATCTGCGCCTGCTTCCAACAACGCTGTCGAACTGGGACCTTGCTGCAGGGACGGAGGTGACGTACTCGTGCCCGAACGAGCCTTCCCTGATTGATGTGTGCGACGCATGGGTGTTCTTCTACGCATGCCCGCAGAGCTGTGTGCGCACGTACCAGGGTGGCCTCCCAGGACTGCTCGCAGTGACCCCAGGATGGGAGAGGACGCAGTGCGCACCGCGCTTCACAACCGGTGCACCCGGCACCTCGTTCGTGCACCCGATGGGAAGCTTCAGGAAGCAGCTTGCACCAGGAACATCAACGACGTTCACGCTGCCTGCCAACGCAGAGTTTGTTGCCTTTGGTATTGACAAGGACGGTGTGGACTGCACGCAGCACCTCACTGTAGGTGCATGCCCTGTTGCGGGAGGACGCTGCACCTGGGACGGGTCCTCGTGCAAGAACAACAACTGTCAGGGCAGGTACGGCCCACCACCGCCGTGCACTGAGTGCCCGTGGGAGGGCCTTGTGTCGCGCCCTCCGTCTGACGGTCCCTTCACCGGCGCACCCTAAGTGCAGGCGACCGATGCACATCGCGACGTTCGTTGTGCAGGGTGCCTGCAGCTTCTGAACGCAAAACACACAAATCAACGCAAAAGACATTTCTCCCTCTCCACACCACACGGCATCCCTGTCCCCGATCTCTGCCTACGGACACGTAGAGTAGAGCCTTCCGGGACACTTCGCCACCACGAGACCCGCACGCTCTCTGTCTCGAGGTTCCTTCTTACCTGATAACCTACCACACCTGTGACAATGGTGTGCTTATTTTGTTGCGATGTTTTGACCATATCTCAACTTTCCCCCCATTTTTTCTCTCTCTTTTAACCTTTACCCTTTTGTGTACCCTTTGTTTCCTGCGCATTTTCCCTTTGAGCACAGCAAACACTCACACCCCCTTACCAACATTCTACGTGACTCCACACGAGAGGTTACCCACTTTTTCTTTACTTCTTTACTTGGGAACACAATCCCCATCAACCCGGCATCCCCTCCCTCCCCCCCTCCCTTTAACAACCCACCCCCCAGCTATTCTACGCTTCATCTACTTCACACACCCTCCAGGGAAATACAGAAACAAAGCCTTGTCACCCCCCACCCCCACCCCACACCCCACCTTGAACCCTTTCCCTTCGGTTGCCTCCTATGTCGGGGGCACCTCCTCCTCCTCCTGGGTTGCCGCCCACGAAGGGAGGGGAGGATGTGACTGCGGATGACGACTACGTAGGCGACTGGCGTGCCGAGCTTGCGGGCAGCGAGCGGACCGACGCAGAGGCCGCAGAGCAATGGGGCTTCACGACGGACGAGCTGGAGGCTGCGCTCAAGGTGGTCGGCATCCTCCGCTTCAAGCCTGAGGTCTTCCTGGAGGATACCACGCTCCGCACTACGGGGCTGTGGCGCTGGATCAACCGACCCCCTTCCATGGGCAAGCAGGCAGGGAAGAGGGTGCAGCAGGAGCTCTTCAAGCATGCACGCAACCAACGCCGCCGTCTCATGAAGGAGCAGGATAAACAGAAGCTTGCGAAGACGGAGATGCGTGTTGCGAGGGATGAGGCGCTGAACAGGCTGCTCACGATCGACCCGGACCAGCAGCGGGCGCTGTTGATTGAGAATGAGAAGGGGTGTGAGTTGAAGATCACCGGTGCTCCGGACACTCAGATGATCACTGAGGCGGGTGAAACTGCTGAGGTGGCGGCATTGATTCCGTCTGGCGCGGGTGGCAGCGACGCTGTCCCAACCTCGGAGCTGGCCGAATCACCTGGCGAGTTGAACGCACCCCGGAAGTGCCACATCTGCAAGGACGCCTTCACGGAGCTGCACCCCTTCTACTACTCGCTGTGCAAGGACTGTGGTGTCTTCAACTATGAAAAGCGTCTCCAGCGGCGCGACCTCAAAGGCAAGGTCGTCATCATGACCGGTGCCCGCATCAAGATCGGCTACCAAGTGTGCCTCAAGATGCTCAACGACGGCGCAACAGTCATCGCCACAACACGCTTCCCACAAGACGCAGCAAAGCGCTTCCAGCAGGAGCCCAACTACGAGGACTGGAAGGACCGTCTTCACCTCCACGCGCTTGACCTGAGAGATCTCTGGTCCGTCAAGCAGTTCTGCAGGTATGTGCTAAAAGCAAAATGAGCCCAGATAAGAGCCTTTTTCTTGAGTCTTTTGTTTTTTTTTGTCAGTGCCTGCGTCCGAGGCGTCTGCACTATCAACTTTATTGATGGAGGTGTGATATTTCTGTTATTATCCTCAACTTTGAGGGTTGAACAGCCAACCCTTTGGGGGATATGTCAATACAACACAACACACAGATACGTCCTGAACAACGTCAAATCGCTCTTCGGCATTGTGCACAACGCTGCGCAGACCATCGCCCGCCCCACAGAGTACTACCAGCACCTCATTGCTGGCGAGAAGACCACGATGCAGACCCCGCTCATTGCACCTGTCTGGAACGATTTCGTGCAGAAGGGAAGTTCCGCGTACACGACGGGGGTGCAGCAGAAGCTTGAGCAGAGGGGTGAGGTAGCTGCCCCGGCTCCACCAGCACCGAGCGCGAACCTCACAAACCGTATCACGGATGAAGGGACACAACTGGTCACAGTGAACAAACCGTTTTATGATATGTACGACAGCATGCAGGAGGCGCAGGACAGACGCACGCAGAACTCCTGGACAGCAGACCTGCATGATGTGAGCGCAGAGGAGGCGGCTGAGGTACATGCGATCAACGCACTCTCGCCGTTCATCATCAACTCGATGCTCAAGCCGATTCTGGTCGCCAGACCCGACGATGCTGCGCAGGAGAACCACTTTGTGATCAACGTCTCTGCGATGGAAGGACAGTTCTACCGCTTTAAGTCCACGACCCACCCGCACACTAACATGGCCAAAGCCTCACTTAACATGATGACACGCACTTCAGGACGTGACTACGCGCAAGACAGAATCTACATGAACAGCGTCGACACAGGTTGGATTACAGACGAATCACCCTATGAAAAGCAGAAGCGCAGGCTTGCGAGCCAGCAGCTCTGCCCCTTAGATGAGATCGATGCGGCTGCGCGGGTCCTGGACCTCATGTACACTGACAGCACAGAGCACTCCAAGTTCTGGAAGGACTATCACACAATTCCGTGGTAAAAAAGAGAGGGAAAAAATAGTTTGGAGCAGAGAGAGAGAGAGAGGAGAGGAGGAAAAAAAAGAATCATTTTTTTGAAAAGGAGCGACGGAATGTTTATTTCGGGGGGAGGGGGGAGGTTTGAAATGATGCGGATTGTGTGTGTTTGATTTGAGAGGCATATTCGTTTCGTGGTTGGGTGTCCACCCACGGTACAGCCGGTCGCTGTACCAAGGGTACACTGTTCACGAGAGGGCTTTTTGTATTTCAAGTCGACTTTATTTTTGTTTGCAAGGGTTCTTCGTTTTCATTGCTTTGTAAAAGTTGTGCCCTTTTTAAAAAAACTCTTACCACAATATCTAAAAAAAAACCTTCCTTTTTCGTTTCTTGACCTGCAAATATGTAGGTAGAGAAGCTTCGGGTAGGTGGCCAACTTTTCGCATGTGTTACAAAAGAACTGCTGTGTTCCCCCCACCCTTTCGTGAAGGAAAGTATCAATACTGCCCCCCAATCACCCTGTTGTAAATTCCACCTCCGCCACATCACATCCTATCTTGTCTCGTCTTATCTCACATGATGTTTATAGCACAAAAGACTAGAGTCTCCGATGCTTGGGTGAAACCCACCTTTGCAGTTGATCGATACGGTGCCTTCGATGCACAACACTCTGACGCTTTGTGGATGCAGCCTTTCGGGTCAATCAAGACCCACACATCCAACGTTACGTTGTGACAAACAACGTCAAAGGCCCGATACACAGATCACCTTTTGACGCCTTTTGTGTGGAACGGACACCTCCACAGGTGTTTTCATCTACACACAAAACAACTAAAAGCAGGCTTTTGTGAACAGAATGGCGCCCAGGATGCTACTGCTGGCATGTGTTGTTGCGTCGGTGTCCGGACACGGGTACGTGGAGTCGCCGCCGTCGCGCGCGTTTGGCTGCAAGTCTGGACTGAACTCCGGGTGCGGGTCTGTGCAGACCGAGCCGCAGAGCGTGGAGGGTCCTGACGGGTGGCCTTCGGGGGGCCCTGCGGAGGGGACGGTGGCAGCTGCGGGGCGGTCAGGCTTTGCGCAGCTGAACGTGCAGACGCCGACACGCTGGGGTAAGACTGCGCTTGCCGCTGGTACGAATGTGTTCACGTGGCGCTTCACGGCAGCACACCGCACGCGCGACTACAAGTACTACATCACACGTGCGGGGTGGAACCAGAACGCGCCGGTGGGGACGTCGTCGTTTGACACAACACCGTTCTGTGTGGTGGACGGGGGGATGCAGATGCCATCAAACCCCACGAGCCACAGCTGCACGGTGCCCACACGCTCGGGGTACCACGTTGTGCTTGCTGTGTGGGACGTGGGTGACACTGGTGCGAGCTTCTACAACGTGATTGACGTGACCATTGGTGGTGCGGGCCCGACTCCCCCTACCCCAACTATGCCTGTGCCCACACCACCGACACCACCCACACCAACTGTGCCTGTGCCCACACCTCCGTCGGGTGGATGCTCGGGTGGTGCGGGGGTGGCTCTGTGGGGCAACTGCAGGGCTGCGCCGCACTGCTGTGCGTCGGGGGCGACGTGCTACGAGCAGAGCGACTGCTTCGCACAGTGCAAGCCGTCGTGCTCCAGAGCAGACGGGTGGACGTGCCGTGTGCTCGGAGCAAGCGCAGGACCGACGCCTCCCACACCTCCTGCACCTGTGCCTGTGCCTGTGCCACCCCCTTCTGTGCCTGTTCCAGCACCCACACCACCGGCAAGTGGCTGCGGTGCAGCGATCCAAAAATGGAACAGGTGCCTCGGGAAGGAGAGCTGCTGTGCTGCAGGGCTGAGCTGCACGGGGACACGGTGGTGGAAGTCGTGCAAGTAGTAAGACTGCACACCTGCATTAGCTAACACACAAATGCCTTTTTTATTCATTCATTGCCCTTTCTTTGGCTCAAGGCATCTTTGCCTTGTTTCTTATTATTTACCGACCGCTTCTTTTGCGGCCTTGATAGACCATGTGTCGTGGTGTACTTTATTCTACACCTGACACTGACTCCATACTCCCATACCCATACTCCCCTCGTATTTTCTGTGTCGTTATGTTGAGACAGCCGAAGCGTGTCTTGCGATGTGCAGCACGCCCATTCCTCGCACATGTCCGACGATAAAATGACCTCGAGTTCTATGATCCTGATGATCCTACTGACCTAGCAATGGCCGGCCCTGTGTCCAACCTTCCCCACACACATGCAGCCCCGGGTTGTACGTGGGTGGTCGGGAGGTGTAGATGCCGGAGGTTCGTGTCTTGCAGTGCAGTGCAAGCCCCATGTTATGTGAAGGGTATTTTGTCGCCTTCACATTTTGGGGGTCTATTTAACCTTTTGGGTTTCACGATTTTTTCTGTTCCAAATGTTGGTTCTGAAGTTGGTTCTGTTGGTTGTGCGTCAGCAGACTGCACCTGGGACTTTGACTTCAGTGCTCTTGATTTTGCCATCCTATTTTTTTTTTCTTTTTACCTCTCAATTTCCTTGTCTTGACATGTAGTCTCATTTCATTTTGTTTTCGAGATCCACCTCTGTTTTAGCACGTTCCACACCACAGCGGCACAATATAAGACAAAAAAACAAGCCAAAACCACTGTTTTCCCGCATAGTTTACCAAAACTAGATACAGCGGGACACGATGCGTGCAGCAAGGGAACCAGAGGATACATTCCTGAGCTGCGCCTCTGTGTGTGGAATGTGTGAGAGTGTGGCCGAACCCTCCGCTCGCATGAGGGTTCGGGAGATACATTGCCGAAGATACACAAAAAAAGTGAAACAAGAAAGAAACCAAACCACAAACAAACAAATAAACAAAAGCGCCCTCTCCCTGTTGCCGACAACGTGTTCTCATATCCCATATCCCACATCCCGTACACCCCTTCGACACACAATACCTATGCAAAACCGACACCAGCTTTGTGCATGCTGTTCTCATGAGCACTGCAGTCATTAGACTGGGTCAGGCTTATCTCATCTGTTGTCCTTATCAGCATATCTCACATGATGTTTATAGCACAAAAGACTAGAGTCTCCGATGCTTGGGTGAAACCCACCTTTGCAGTTGATCGATACGGTGCCTTCGATGCACAACACCCTGACGCTTTGTGGATGCAGCCTTTCGGGTCAATCAAGACCCACACATCAACCTTGGTTAATAAAACCTTGGGTTAATCAAAACCCGTTACACACCGTGGTTCAAGAAGGGGTGTTGCCTCCTAGCGTTCACACCCCCTCCACATCCTCGGGAGAGACAAACCACCGTCAAGCCTCCACCCCCGCCACCACACCTCACCACCCCACCACCACCACCAGGACACTTGTCAAAACACAATACACAAAGACCACAGGATGACAACCCCGAAGCTGCTCCTTGCACTCTGCCTGACGGCCGTCTCAGCACACGCCGACAGCGCAGTGGTGGAGACTGCGGAGGTCGACGTGTCTGCAGGTGGCAGCCACACCTTCACCCTGAAGACACCCTCGACACACACACTTCTGAAGGAGGTTGCTGTTGTGAACATGGCACAGCGGGGTGAGTGTGCAGTGCAGCTGGTTTCTCTTGTTGTGCAGAGGGATGGGGGTGATGTTGCAAACGTGAGGCTTGGCTTCAACGGTTCTGAGTGGTCGCAGTTTGTGGGGACGAACACAACCGCAGTATTCACGAAGGTGCAGGTGATTGTGCTGAACTGTGCTGTGCGTGTCAAGGTTGTGGGAGTGTTTTACCACGTGGAGGAAACCTTTGTGACAGTTGCGTCCGACCCGCTGCTGATCAGCAGCAGTGCAAGCATGCCTGTGGACGTGCCTCTCAGCCACACCTTCGTCTCAGGTGCAACGCTGCGTCTTCTGAACCTTCTGAACTGCGCAAACACGTCGTTTGATGTGCGCTTTGGCTTCGGGTGGGGTGCGGAGAACAACGAGACCACATTTGACAGTGCAGGTGACAGCATCACCGTTGTTGACGGACAGTTACACCAGGTCTCGCAGTACCCGTCTGGCGTGTCTGTGACGACGTGGGTGTACCTGGACAACCTGCCCTCGACGTGTGTGGCAAACTTCGTTGTGGAGCTGGCCTGCCACCACGTCGACATCCCTCTCACAGTGGCACCGCCTTCGTGGGCACCCCCCACACCGTACACACCGTGGCCTGAGTCGACAGAAACGTTCTCCCCGTTGGACCTTCCGTCGTATGACTGGGGACTGTTCGGGGTCGTGTTTGGTGGGTGCATGCTCGTGTTTTCTTGCCTCATTTTAGCATCAAAATCTTTGAAGCTGCTCAACAAGAAGAATGCGGTAGCAAATGGTGTTCCCACTGGGGTTGTTGTGCAAGGTTTGGTCGACTGCGAAGCCACAGAAAACTCTCCGTGTGAGACAACTTCGCTGACCCAGTGAAGCGGCCACGTTTACCCCTCTGTGACAGTAGTTAGCAAGCTATTGTGTTTCTGTGATGCATCTGTGTGCATGTGAACATATTTATTATTATGGTTCTCTTTGTGTTTATCGTCATTCGCCCAATTCGAAGTGTTTTGGCTGCATGTTTTCAGCAGCCTCAACAGTTTCAGATGATTCCCACTGTGATGGGAAGTAGCTTATTTTTCTTGTCCTTTTTGTTTTTCACCATTTAACGCAGAGTGGGTTTCAGTTTAATGCTACATTCACCCATAACTCAGCAAAAGCATAGCATACACACCGCATATGTTTCGCACACACGAATGATAACCATTGTTTCGCCTTCAATTCGTGTAATGCTATGTTGCTTGCTTCCTTTTCAGCCACCTGATTTTACCCAAAGCCCTTTAAAGACCCATAACCTGTATCCTATTATAGGTGAACATACATTGTGTGGGGGAGCCTATACCGGTAATTTAGGCTCCTTTTGATTTTAAATTAAAATTTCTAAGGGAAAACAAACTTTCAGTCTGCGTGCGCGTCCTGCGTGCCTGGGTTTTTTTGAGATTTTCAAAAAAAAAGTTTTTTCTGTGGAAAAGCGAATACCGACCCCCCTGCTACCCCTGTCTCCCCCCAAAATTTTTTCCCATGGAGAGCAATCGGCTCGCGCAATCAAAAGAAGACAGAGAAAAGGGAAAAGAAGAAAAGAAAAAAGTTGGGTACCGTGCGCCTGCGGCGCTACCTGTTCCCTACCCCCCTTTATTTTTAAACATGATGTACTTATTTGTGTACAGTGTTCATTTTCTTTTGAGTACGACTCCACATCCCCCCTCCCTCACGGATAAAGATCGATTAGGACACCATGGCACACCTGCAAGCCTGCCCCGCAGCGAATAATGATCTGCTGAACCGTCTCCACCCTCGCTGTGTGAGGGCACCCCTCCGAGGACATAACCAGTTTTTTGTTTTCACTCTTCTCTGTGGTCACTGAAACCCCACCGACGTCACTACAATACCATAGCTTTCTTCAGTACATTGGTGTTTCCAGTAAAAACACTACAATTTCATGCCACGTTGGCTTTTCAGGCTTCTCTCCTCATATACCCCAACACTTTCCCTTCCCCTTCCCCTTTCCCTTTCCCTTTCCCTTTCCCTTCCCCTTTCCCTTTCCCTTTCCCTTTCCCTTTCCCTTTCCCTTTCCCTTTCCCTTTCCCTTTCCCTTTCCCTTTCCCTTTCCCTTTCCCTTTCCCTTTCCCTTTCCCTTTCCCTTTCCCTTTCCCTTTCCCTTTCCCTTTCCCTTTCCCTTTCCCTTTCCCTTTCCCTTTCCCTTTCCCTTTCCCTTTCCCTTTCCCTTTCCCTTTCCCTTTCCCTCTCCCTTTCCCTTTCCCTTTCCCTTTCCCTTTCCCTTTCCCTTCCCCTTCCCCTTTCCCTTTCCCTTTCCCTTTCCCTTCCCCTTTCCCTTTCCCTTTCCCTTTCCCTTTCCCTTTCCCTTTCCCTTTCCCTTTCCCTTTCCCTTTCCCTTTCCCTTTCCCTTTCCCTTTCCCTTTCCCTTTCCCTTTCCCTTTCCCTTTCCCTTTCCCTTTCCCTTTCCCTTTCCCTTTCCCTTTCCCTTTCCCTTTCCCTTTCCCTTTCCCTTTCCCTTTCCCTTTCCCTTTCCCTTTCCCTCTCCCTTTCCCTTTCCCTTTCCCTTTCCCTTTCCCTTTCCCTTCCCCTTCCCCTTTCCCTTTCCCTTTCCCTTTCCCTTTCCCTTCCCCTTTCCCTTTCCCTTTCCCTTTCCCTTTCCCTTTCCCTTTCCCTTTCCCTTTCCCTTTCCCTTTCCCTTTCCCTTTCCCTTTCCCTTTCCCTTTCCCTTTCCCTTTCCCTTTCCCTTTCCCTTTCCCTTTCCCTTTCCCTTTCCCTTTCCCTTTCCCTTTCCCTTTCCCTTTCCCTTTCCCTTTCCCTTTCCCTTTCCCTTTCCCTTTCCCTTTCCCTTTCCCTTTCCCTTTCCCTTTCCCTTTCCCTTTCCCTTTCCCTTTCCCTTTCCCTTTCCCTTTCCCTTTCCCTTTCCCTTTCCCTTTCCCTTTCCCTTTCCCTTTCCCTTTCCCTTTCCCTTTCCCTTTCCCTTTCCCTTTCCCTTTCCCTTTCCCTTTCCCTTTCCCTTTCCCTTTCCCTTTCCCTTTCCCTTTCCCTTTCCCTTTCCCTTTCCCTTTCCCTTTCCCTTTCCCTTTCCCTTTCCCTTTCCCTTTCCCTTTTCCCTTTCCCTTTCCCTTTCCCTTTCCCTTTCCCTTTCCCTTTCCCTTTCCCTTTCCCTTTCCCTTTCCCTTTCCCCAAAAATGCCTGATCCCAATGACCCTGTAGCAGAGGCTAAGAATGAGATCGCTGAACTGAAGGAGAAGGAGAAGACGTTCAGTGAGCACATTGATGTCTTGATCGATTGTAGTGCATCGGAGAAGTTTGCTGACGAGAACCTGGGTGTCACCAAGAAGTACTTTACAACACTGCCACCACAGAAGAGCGAGGTGCTATTACAGATCGCCGACCTCAAGTATTATCTGAAGGTATTACCCTTGCTTTCCACACCCATTCTTATTTTATCTGTCCAGCACGACCCATTCGCAACATGTGTGTGTCGTGTAGAACTCTTTGTAGTTTCTATTCACTTAACCTTTGAGTTGAGTCATTACATGTGGTTGTACTGTCTGTGTGGCGGAGGGAACTTTTTAAGGTGATGTGATCCTAAGCACGAGAGGCTGAGGATCATCTTACAAACCTTTCTCTTTTAATGTTCCCACGAAATTATCGTTGTCACAGTCATCATCATTAATGGATCGCACAACAAATAAGTTACCCTTTTCCAACAGAGCCCCCACTATAACTTTATTTAACATGCAAATTAAAATTACCTATTTGGTGTGATTCAGGGGGTACGGAGAACCCACGGAAGAACCACGGGGGAACGACGGAGAACTCGTTCAGGCTATATTAAGATTTGCGGAGCACCTTCGGGAGAACCACGGGGGAACCACGGAGAATCCGTTTGGGTGATCACATCACTATTCGAATTTTTATACAGTAGTTATTTTGCGATATTTCACTTATTTGGGGTGGCGACAAGGGGGGTGGGAACTGGGCAGTCACGAAAAATCACGAAAAATCACAAAGAATCATTTTCTTCTTTGTGATTCTTTGCGACAGGTCGTGATTTTTTGTGATTTCTTTTTGCGGTTTTTTGTGATTTTTTGTGATCGGCATATTTTGAGATGAGCTTTTTTTTGTCCCACTCTGGTACTGTACTGTACTGTACTGTACTGTACTGTACTGTACTGTACTGTACTGTACTGTACTGTACTGTACTGTACTGTACTGTACTGTACTGTACTGTACTGTACTGTACTGTACTGTACTGTACTGTACTGTACTGTACTGTACTGTACTGTACTGTACTGTACTGTACTGTACTGTACTGTACTGTACTGTACTGTACTGTACTGTACTGTACTGTACTGTACTGTACTGTACTGTACTGTACTGTACTGTACTGTACTGTACTGTACTGTACTGTACTGTACTGTACTGTACTGTACTGTACTGTACTGATCAACAGAACTTTAGTACCTAGCAGAGGCCCTGGTTTTACACATTTATTTTACACACACTTACAGACCACGACGGATCGGATAACAGCGATGGAGCAGCAGATTGCAGCGATGGAGCAGCAGATTGCAGCGAAGGAGCAGCAGCTTGCAGCGAAGTTGGCGATGGCAGCTCAACAGCAGGGGGCCCGTATGGAGGTATACTCACACCCCCCAAGAAGTTAGCTCTAACATTGTATTTTTCTCAACTGAGGAAAAGTAGCTCCGACCAAACCCTGTGGAAGAAGTGTGAGAATAAATACACTTTTCCTCACGCAGTGTGGAAAAGTAACATTAATTTTTGGCTGGGGTTTGTGTAGAAAAAAGCCTATGTTGCATTGTACTCCCTTGCATTGTACGCTCCTGATAGATGTCGGACCAGAAAAATTGGTCCATAAAAAAAAAATAATCCCAAAAAGTCCATAATTATTCTGGTACATGTTTTTTCGAAACACGGTAATATAAAATGGCGCAAGAAAATGGTTTGCACTGTTCTCATTTTCTTGTACTTTTCCAACACTGCCGACCCCCCTAAAAAAGACATTATTTCTAGTGGTGTACATTCATTTTGCACGTTACAGGAGCTCGCGACAGCAGTGCAAGAACTGCAGAGTAGGCAACACACTATCGAGATGGACCATTTGAAAGCATGTTTCTTGGAGCAGGGCAAAGCAGATAGTGTATCAGATTCATCAAGTGCGTTGAGTGGCGACACTCGGGCCTCAAATGCGGAGATATCGGCCAACAAGAAACATATCAGAGAATTGCTGGGTACGAAGTGCATGGTTTGTGGGAGTGAGAACGATGTGGTTGTGGCACACATCCTAAAGAAAGCTAGTCACTGCAAATCATTTAGTGTGGCTTATTACGACAAGAATTCCAAGGATATGTCGAACTGGCTCATGCTTTGTGGAACACGGGGTAAGGTTAATGCGTGTCATCATCTGTTTGAAAGTTACAAGATGGGGTTCTACGTGAAAGATAATCATTGGTATGCGTACGGTGGGGTCAAGGATGGAGCGCAGGTTACTCTGCGGTCGAACCCTCACAGAACAGTGCTGCAAGCCCACCTAGCTCTGGTGATTAAGAATTTGGAGGAGGCTAATGAAGCTGTTCTTGCATGGAGTAAAGACGTGTCCCAGAGCACCCCGCCTGCACATGTCCAATGCTGCAACACCTGCAGGCAGTACGGGTGTGGCTGCCCCTCCATGTCCGAAACACTGTCGTCTACTGTTGTCCATGAATAGCCTTGTTCCAGGAGATGTGTTCCAGAAGCTTCAAGGTGGATTTCTTCGGATGGTAGGTGCACGACGGTGAAGTATAGTACATTACAAGTGAAGTTACTAGTAACGTTACAAGTGAAAAACCGTTACAAGTGAGTTATAAGTGGGTTACAAGTGGGTTACATGAATTGCAGGCAAAATCAGGTGGTAACTGGTGGGTTACAAGTGAGTTACAAGTGGGTTACATGTAACTCACTTGTAACTCCACTTGTAACACCCGTTACTTCACCGTCGTGTGGGGGCAAAACCCCTATTTTTTTGAAGCATTTGACTTTTTTGGACTTCCGCGCAAAGTACGTACAAACCACCCCTCATACCCACCCAGAAATGGGTCAGAAACACCCTGTGACCCTATTTCACTGGTGACAAGATCCTTCCTGCTGTTGGGTGAAAACCGTGGTTCAAGAAGGGGTGTTGCCTCCTAGCGTTCACACCCCCTCCACATCCTCGGGAGAGACAACACCGAAACCTGTCAAGAGAAGAGAAGCCCAGATCAACCAGCTTCGTGCATGTCTTTTCCTCAGCACAGGAGTCAATGGACTGGGCCAGACATATCTCATCACATCCTATCTTTCCTCACCTTATCTCACATGATGTTTATAGCACAAAAGACTAGAGTCTCCGATGCTTGGGTGAGACCCACCTTTGCAGTTGATCGATACGGTGCCTTCGATGCACAATACTCTGACGCTTTGTGGATTGCAGCCTTTCGGGTCAATCAAGACCCGCACATCAACGCCACCCAGAAATGGGTCAGAAACACCCTGTGACCCTATTTCACTGGTGACAAGATCCTTCCTGCTGTTGGGTGAAAACCGTGGTTCAAGAAGGGGTGTTGCCTCCTAGCGTTCACACCCCCTCCACATCCTCGGGAGAGACAAACCACCGTCAAGCCTCCACCCCGGCCACCACACCTCACCACCCCTCCACCCCTCCACCAGGACACTTGTCAAAACACAATACACAAAGACCACAGGATGACAACCCCGAAGCTGCTCCTTGCACTCTGCCTGACGGCCGTCTCAGCACACGCCGACAGCGCAGTGGTGGAGACTGCGGAGGTCGACGTGTCTGCAGGTGGCAGCCACACCTTCACCCTGAAGACACCCTCGACACACACACTTCTGAAGGAGGTTGCTGTTGTGAACACGGCACAGCGGGGTGAGTGCACAGACGACCAGGTCCCTGTAAACGTGAGGCTTGATAATTTGGGTGTTACCAGCGCGCACCTTGGCTTCAACGGTTCTGAGTGGTCGCATTTTGTGGGGACGAACACAACGCAAAATACCACAGACATATTGATGGTTGTTTTTGACTGTGCTGTGCGTGTCAAGGTTGTGGGAGTGTTTTACCACGTGGAGGAAACCTTTATGGCAATTGAGTCCTCCTCTCGCTCTCTTAACAGTGCTGTGAATACTATTGCTGTGGACGTGCCTCTCAGCCACACCTTCGTCTCAGGTGCAACGCTGCGTCTTCTGAACCTTCTGAACTGCGCAAACACGTCGTTTGATGTGCGCTTTGGCCTCTCGAGGTTTGCAGTGTACAACAACGAGACCACATTTGACAGTGCAGGTGACAGCATCACCGTTGTTGACGGGCAGTTACACCAGGTCTCGCAGTACCCGTCTGGCGTGTCTGTGACGACGTGGGTGTACCTGGACAACCTGCCCTCGACGTGTGTGGCAAACTTCGTTGTGGAGCTGGCCTGCCACCACGTCGACATCCCTCTCACAGTGGCACCGCCTTCGTGGGCACCCCCCACACCGTGGCCTCCGTCGACAGTTACCACCGCGCCCATGCCTTCTGCTTTCACGTGGGACTGGGCGCTGTTCCTTATTGTGGCGGTCTGCGTCATCACGTCCCTTGGACTTGTCTTCACTGCAGTTTTCCTCTGTGCGAAGTACTCAGCCAAAGCCCCCAAGTCCACAACCAGCACAGAGCCAGAGCCAAGGTTACTCGACGAGGAGGCCACCCTCGTTTGTCAGGTGAATTAGTATCTGTGATGCCTTTGATGTGGCACAAAAATTAGCTCTCTAGGTGATTTAAGTACGCGCTGCTTAAATCCATCCTTCCACCCTTTGTCTTTCTTTTTTTCACACATCTCAATCATTTTCACACACAAAGTGTTATTGGAAACTGAACATAGTTAATAACCGGTAGATCTGTCTTTACGCTTCCTTTTGAATCCTCCCCTCATCCATAATCACGTACGTCACTCAGGCAAAAAGCCTAAATGGCCGCAGTCAACGAAAAAGACATAGTAGTAGAGTAGTGAGGACAGATCAGTTGGTATAATGTTATGTTCAGTTTGTGCACCTTGGTGTATTGACCCTCCACAAACCCTCCAGCATGTTGTGTGACTTTTCTATTCTATGTTTTTTTTTTCCGTCTCAAATTTCACTCAATTCTAAAGTGTTTGTCCGTTTGTGTACCCAAGCATCATATTATTGCCACTGTTGTGGAAGTTGCATCATCTTTACCCAAAGGTAGCTGAGCCCATGAGGCTTTAGTTCATCTTACTAAGGTTGCTCTGTTTTCCATGTCTTTGCTAAACTAGAGTGGTTTTTATGGCATTCACCCATCAGTATAGGCCACATGCAGCACAATGTGTCGTATAGCGTAAGAGCGCAACCAGCAGCTCGCAGGCAGTGTTTCAAAAAAGACTGCCTCGTATTCTGGTTGTGCAGTGCGTGTATGATGTTTGTTTGTTGGCCTGTATTTTTCCTGAAGGTGTCCCTGTGTGAGGACGTAGCCTTAGTAAGTTAAATTTGTTTTATGAGATCGATGTCCAGAGTTCTGTCGTGCACATCAAAAAGGGAGCCTTAGTTTGCGCCTCAAGCCCCATAGGGTGGACACTGAGCTCACGCGGCTAGCTTTCTCTTGGTTCAAACCATGCCGCCAACAGGACGGGCAGACGGTCGTTATCTCCCGTGGTATGATCTGACGCTTGTCAGATTGACCAGGGTATCTATTTTTGTTTTCAATTTTTTTTTTTCGAGGGAAACCCGTGGCAAAAAAAGTAAGCGTGCAGACCACCTGCGTGGTGGCGTTAGCATAAGAAGTTATGTGCATTGAGTTGCCGTGTGTGTTTCCCTGCATTTGCCGTTCTATTTGTGATACAATCAGTGACAGACATATTTATTCATTTGCGTTGCTTGCTTGCACATCCCACCTCCACCCCCCGCCACACCTCTCACCACCCCGCCAGGACACTTGTCAAAACACAATACACAAAGACCACAGGATGACAACCCCGAAGCTGCTCCTTGCACTCTGCCTGACGGCCGTCTCAGCACACGCCGACAGCGCAGTGGTGGAGACTGCGGAGGTCGACGTGTCTGCAGGTGGCAGCCACACCTTCACCCTGAAGACACCCTCGACACACACACTTCTGAAGGAGGTTGCTGTTGTGAACGTGGCACAGCGGGGTGAGTGTGCAGTGCAGCTGGTTCCTCTTGTTGTGCAGAGGGATGGGGGTGATGTTGCAAACGTGAGGCTTGGCTTCAACGGTTCTGAGTGGTCGCAGTTTGTGGGGACGAACACAACCGCAGTATTCACGAAGGTGCAGGTGATTGTGCTGAACTGTGCTGTGCGTGTCAAGGTTGTGGGAGTGTTTTACCACGTGGAGGAAACCTTTGTGACAGTTGCGTCCGACCCGCTGCTGATCAGCAGCAGTGCAAGCATGCCTGTGGACGTGCCTCTCAGCCACACCTTCGTCTCAGGTGCAACACTGCGTCTTCTGAACCTTCTGAACTGCGCAAACACGTCGTTTGATGTACGCTTTGGCTTCGGGTGGGGTGCGGAGAACAACGAGACCACATTTGACAGTGCAGGTGACAGCATCACCGTTGTTGACGGACAGTTACACCAGGTCTCGCAGTACCCGTCTGGCGTGTCTGTGACGACGTGGGTGTACCTGGACAACCTGCCCTCGACGTGTGTGGCAAACTTCGTTGTGGAGCTGGCCTGCCACCACGTCGACATCCCTCTCACAGTGGCACCGCCTTCGTGGGCACCCCCCACACCGTACACACCGTGGCCTGAGTCGACAGCAACGTCGTCCCCGTTGGACCTGGCATCCTTTGACTGGGGACTGTTTGGGATCGTGTCTGGGGGGTGCGTGCTCATGATTGCGTTTGGGCTGTTCGCAACAATTTGTTTCGCGAAGTTCAGCGACAAAGTTCTCAAGGCAAGGCGTGTTGTGCGAGGTGTGGTCGTGCAAAGCGACGACGACTCTGAAACCTGCAACACCCCTTTTCAGTGCTGATCAAGTGAAGCACCCCCTCCCCCCAACAGCGCCAACACCACGACCTAGTATGAGCAATGACAAGGGGGTATGACTAGTTACATGACAAGACTAAATAATGACAAGACCTCCTCCTTGTCAAATGACAAGGCTCCTGTACAAAATGAGTGGCGTTAGGTCCTGTCATTTGACAGGGGTCTTGTCATTATTTAGTCTTGTCATGTAACTAGGCGTGCACCTTGTCACATGACTAGTCATGGGTGGTAACTAGGTCGTGGTGAACAAAAGCTTTCGTTTCTTGTTTTCAGCTTCTGTGATTATTGCAGCAAGTTTATTGTTCGATTTTCCTCAACTTTCACCCAATTCGAAAATGTTTTTTGTGCTGCACATTTTGAGCAGTACTCAACAGTATCATAATCATTAATGTATTTCAGTCTGCATGTTTATATCCAACTAAGTGGCGTATTGTGTCGCTCTCAATGGTTCTCTAAATGTGCTGTGCTTCAATTTAAAGATGCTACTTTCGTTTCAAACGGATGTGGCCCCTTCATCTTCTTCTTCTTTTTTACTTGGTCCTAGCACGTGTTGTTCTGTGTGGGCTAGCCGGGTCTTGCGATCCGACTGGTGCCTCTTTTACTCGGTGAGCGGGTTGACACATTATGTGAGCACCTCCTGGCCGCTTAGGGAGCACAGACACCCTTTTTTTGCTTTTGTTTTAAAGATTAGAGATTGTCCGTGTGCGGCAGTTGCCCTGTCTTATCTTATGTTTGTCTTTTGTTCACCTGCATACAATGCCTTTTTTATTCTTCAATTTCTCCCACACCTTCAAGCAAATTACAGTTCGCACACTCGATCTGTTTCAAACAATCGAATTCCAACCACTGTTTCGACTAATCTTTGAGTGCTGCTATGTAGCATATATTCTAAATACATGCGCCACCACAGCCGCATGGTTTGATTGTATTTGCAGTTCCGTTCATCAACACAAAACAAAAGACATCACAAGACTACCCTCCCACCCTTCCCACCCACTCTTTCACATATACTCCATATGCATCTCCACACGCACCTTTCTGCCTCATATTCCCGCTGTGCACACCACACCACGTATGGGAAATATTCGTAATTATCCGCAACTGATTTCATTCACATCACACCACACCAAAGGGCCATATTCTGTGCAAGCATTACCCTCACGAGGCATCACCACATCACACCACATGCCCCCATCCCCCTCACATTGTCCACCACCTCCACCACAGAGGCGTGCCCTGCGGCATAGGTTCCTGCACCCCCTCACACCCAACACAACACCTCGAGATGAAAGCCTCGGGGCTGTACGAGGTGGTGCGAGAAGAGGACACGCAGGAGGTCGTGTGGCGTGTCTTTGTCGACGCTGTGCGCAGCTCCGGGCTGACCGAGCGCGACCTGGTACATGTCTCCGAGGGGACGATCAAGGCGCTTGCCTTCCACGCAGGGTTCGGTGTGAACAGCGTTGTGCTGGCGAAGCTGATTCTGCAGTGGCGCGTTTTGCGAGAGGTGTTGGTCTGTGTGCCTGAGGCGCCGTTGGCTGCGATGCCACCACGACGCAGCCCGACGGTGGAGTCGTACCGAGCGTATTCACCGAACCGCATCAATATGTCGCCCATTCGGACGCACCACTCACCATCACGCTCTCCTGCAGCGAATGTCACCCCTTTGCACCGGAGGACCCCTTCGCCGTGCAGATCACCAACAAACAGCGGTGCCTTCACTATAGAAGGGCTTCGGAGAAAGCCGTGTTTCAGTGCAAGAAAGGCATTAGGAGATCGTGGCAGGGTGGCGCAAGGGATGTCACCTGAAGGTGTTGTGGAGAGACGGAGTGGGAGGAGGTTGGAGCGTGTCGCGGTGCCAGCGTTGCCGCCGTACAAGCATTGTGTTGTGGGTGATGGACCGCCGTTTCCGATACCGCATCGTGGTGCAAGGAGTGTGTCGCCTAGTGGTATGGGAGGGGTGAACACCTTTGACAGAACCATGACCAACCATATAAGCCGTCCGATTGTGAACGAAACGCCCAAAAAGGGGCGGGCCTACTCAGCCTCGCCGGACCTCCGACACCGCACCTCCAGCAAGGAGTCGCGGGTGCGGACGCTCGACCCGCAGAAGAAGCATGCGTCGTCCCTCACCCAGGCCTCCGTCGTCATCTCCAGCCCTCAGAGCGTTTCCCCAATTTCAAAGCGTGTTGGGTATGCGCAAAAAGGGAAAATATACGGCTCCACCGCAAAGATGTCGTCTATCTTCGGATGAGATGAGCTGGGGGAGGAAGAGGGGGAGGGGGGGAAAACGTAGTTAGCAAAAGGATTTGAGTGCAGGGGATCCTGTGAGCAGTAGATGTGGGGTGGTAACTCACTTTTTTGGTTTGGAAAAAAAAAAAAAAAAAAAGATCGTGTGTGGGGGGAAAGTAAACCATTGTAGTGTGGAAATTATCTTCAACAAGGCGTAGTTTTTTTGCAATAAAAATGTGGCGCTGTTTTTCTGTTGTTTTTTTTTTCAACACCAAAAAAAAAACGAAAAGAACAAAATACCACTTAACCTGCGGAGCACTTCAAAAAAGCTACGATGTCGCATCTCGGTGCTTCGGTGTAGGATTGTTGAAAAGGGAATGCATGTGGACATTTTGCGGGACCTGGGGGTGCCCCTCCCCTAAACTAAAACTCGTCAACCCGCAAAAACCCGGGTTCGCATCCATAATTTGTGTCAACACCTTTTTTAGCCTTCATTTCCGTGGGTGAAGAATCCAACCCAATAATTCCAACCAACCTGTCTCACGACGGTCTAAACCCAGCTCACGTTCCCTGTTAGTGGGTGAACAATCCAACCCTTAGACAATTCTGCTTGTCTAGGCTAGGAAGAGCCGACATCGAAGGATCAAAAAGCAACGTCGCTATGAACGCTTTCGATTTTGAAGTGTTTTGAGGAAGGCGTCTATTTTTTTTGTGTCCTGCAACTCACCCTTTTTCTCAAGGTGGCTCAACACAGAGACGCTTAGATTCATCTTGCCCAAAAAAACGTTTCTTCTCTTCTACCCTTTTTTTGATAAAACAACTTGTTGTCAATTCTAAAAAGATTGGAGGCAGCGCTGCAGGGCAAACAAAACGGATTGAAAAAAACAGAAGCTTGCTTGTTTTCTTTGAGTACTCAATTAACCACAACAACCGTACTTCAGTTTAACACATTTTTTCACCTTTTTGTTTTCCCGGCTTTGAGCGCACAAACAAAAGACCCGATCTTTTTTCGCTAAAACTCATACTGTGGGTGTTATAACGTTATGTATAACGTTATTTTTGTTATAACGTTATTTTTGTTATAACGTTATCCAATAACGTTATAACAAAAAATAAAAGTGTTATAACGTTATCGATAACGTTATAACACCGTTATAACTGTTATTTTTGTTATTGCGTTATGGTACCCAGGCACCCGGGCACCCAGGTACCCAGGTACCCAGGTACCCAGGTACCCAGGTACCCAGGTACCCAGTACACAGTGCCGGTGTACCTGGGTACCTGGGTACCTGTGTACGTGGGTACCTGGACCTGGGTGCCTGTGCCTGGGCACCTGGGTACCATAACGCAATAACAAAAATAACCCCCAATGACATAACGAAGTATCGCTTGAAAGTACCGTTCAATATACCTTTCTTGGTGTGCATGAAGTAGCACACAAGCATTGCCAAGGTATATCAACCGATAAATCAATCAGATAAACGTTACATCATTGGAAAATTGTTGGCACCGCCCCCCTGTCTTCGTATTTATTACGTCGACAGGCCAAACAGCGTTGGGCTCAGAAGAAGCAGTGCAAGACACTGGGGATCAACATGAGAACCAACTCCCAACAACACAGGCTACCGAAGTAGCAGGTGGGGTGTTGCGGGTGTTTGGGGTGAAGAAAATCGATTTTGGTAAGTTACAGCAGAAAATTCTTAAGTTTGCACTAGTCGAGAAGGGTTACCACTTGCCTACTAAATCTTCGTGCATGTGCACCCATTTAAGGGTGGAGAAGCGTGACACGCACATACAAGTATGCACGTTACTTCAACAAAGGCTGAATTCTGGTAATTCTAAGGGATGTGAATTACAGCCACCACATGGTTGTCATTAGGCTACTACCTTCGTCGTAGACGTATACAAAGGTTTCGCCCCCTTCTCTTTCATGCAAACTTAAGAAAATTCTGAAGTAACTACAACCTGGCGTGCGGGTACAGATGCATTGCTTTGTTCTTTCCTCAAAGTCATGTGTGATCTCTCGGGTCTGTACTAAAGTCAGTGTTTAGATAAGCATCCACTTGACTCGTTCTAACAACCGTTGAAATCGAACAAAACAACACACTGCCCCTTCTCACACCAAGCCGCCATGCTTCAAGAGCATGCCCTGGGCAAAAATTACTGTGACAAAAACTGGTTTCTGGGGGAACGCAATATTTTCTTGTGCCTAGTCCTCCGCGAGCAGAGGACAGACTTTCCAGAAGGTTTCCAAAGTCGAATTTCTTGCACACGCTATGCTCCCTGGGTTAAATGGCTATAGCAGTGACTGACTAAGAGTTTCATAATAATTAGGGTGGTCTATGGGGGTGGTGTAAAACAAAACTAAAATCAATTATGAGTGATTTATTAGAGTATTATTAGAGTTTTGTAGATTATTACAAGCTCTTGGCAAGCTCTTGTGATGGGTCTAGGTCTGGGATTTTTCTGTGGAAAATGAGTGGAAACTGTGTAATTAAGTATTTGTAATTACACGCTTCCACTCCAGACCTGCACAACATATCAGGCAGCAAAAATAAAAAATTCTCAATTTTTTGTGGGTAAAAATTGCTGGGGGAAATATTTGGTCTCAAAATCAGCGAGCCGGGGTGACCAAAACAACGGAGGTCGTTGGTTCAATGAAGAAGTGCAAGCGATGACCCATCTGGGACGGAGGAACGCGTCTTTATGTATCCTGGTACGTCGACCAAGCTCTCCCGGGGTCCTCCAGACCCCCCTTGCACTTTTCACCTCCTCCCTCCCCTTCACCTACCACCATCGCTTTAGGGAGGCGTCTTTAGCGGTTACACATTGCACGCCTGTAACAGAATTTTGTGCTCGTCAATAATTGCGCGTCAATGAAAACTACTAATTGTAAGTTATGTTTTGGAAGAATTTTTAAATAGGAACTTTTTTGAGAGTGGCTATTTTTGGGACTCATTTTTTCTCGGGACACATTTTTGGTGGATTTTTGGTGTGTAGGAGGTAAAAATATGTAACTTTCGGCCATTTTTGGTATTTTTGTTGGCAAAATCTGGCATTTTTGGCATTTTTGTGGGGAAAAATGTTGAAAATAACACTCAAATAACACTCCAATAACACTTTTTTTGTTGGAATTTTTTTAAAATATGAAAAAAACATGTTTTTGGGGCATTTTTTTTGTTGTAACCCCCCCAAAAAATTTTTTTGGGGGGTTTTGGGCACGTTCCGAACCACTCCTGGCCCTTAGAAGTAGATAGGAAAAAAAATAACAAAAATAACACTTTTAATAACGTTATTAACGTTATAGATAACGTTATAACACCCACAGTATGAAAACTATGCGAAAAAATGATCTTTTTTTTGACTTGAAACTGTATGTTCCTTCCCCGTTCATTCATCTTTCAATTTCGAGTTTCTTTTTCGTTTATTTTTTTATTTTCCCGCTTGACAGGTGTGGCTCGTTGTGTCTGGTAAGATTGACCACTTCTTGTCATTTTAACCTCGTCAAAAAAAATCCCCTACCACTTTGCACCCTACCACTCTGTTCTTTTTCTAGAATTTTGTGTCCTCTCTCAGATGACATTATTTATTTCATTTCATTTTTTGTCCAATAAAAACCCTTTCTTTGTTTTCAAACATTGTATTTGTATGTGTAGCTCTCAGGAAGAAAATCAATATTGCCTTATATCCCCTCCCCATTCTCTCAATCTTTTTCATTTCTGCTGATGCTGCGCGATAACGCATGCAATCAAGGTGACTAAGCACGATCCAAGAAACAATACGTTCGGCGGATTTGAGAATTTTTTGGTGATTTTTTTTTTTGGACACCAAAATATTGAACACATCAAACCCAAACCTCGCAACAGTATACACACAACCGCGTTTTCCCCTCTTTACAAAATACACAAAAAAAAGCATCGACCCGATTTTGCGAAGACACAACGCCGTGAAGGGGTGAACAGCCCTCCCCCTCCCCCCTTCACCCCAAAATGCCTCCCTCCCCAGAGGGTGCTGGCGAGTCGGTGCGACCTCCCTGCCCTGACGACGTCCTGCACCTGAGGAAGCTGTTGGGGGGGCGGTTTGTCAAGCAGGAGAGCTCGTGGCGGGATCGGAAGAGGGCGCCGGAGGTGAACCACGACACCGGGGAGCGGTCTGTGGTGTTTCGGTGGGAGAACCGCGTTGAGTCTGGAGACCACCCCTGCCCGAGATCAGGCCACACCGTCTCTGTCCACGAAGACCTTGGTCTGGCACTTCTCTTTGGTGGGTTAGGTGACGGAGTCAACGTTGAGACAGACACCCTCTTCAACGATACGTGGTACTACAACCGCCACGATGGTGCGTGGCATCAGATAGCCGTGCGTGGAGACACCCCTGCCCCAGTCTTCGGACACACCGCGGAGATAGTCAACTTTGACCCAGAAAATTTGTGTCTCCTAATCTTCGGAGGCCAAGGCGAAGCAGGCGTGCTCTATCACGATACCTTCGTGCTGGTCAACGTGCTGAACGACCCAGTGTGGTACCGTGTACCCGACTTCCACCACTGCTGTCAAAGTACGTTGTACCGTTGGGGGCACACAATGACGGCGATATTCGAAGCGCCTGGGAGTGTGTCTGCAATAACAAAGGAAAGGGTACCGGACAGTGGGAACCTGCAGCTTCTTGTCTTCGGTGGGATGACCTGTGCGCAGGAAAGTCTGAGCGATCTAATCGCCTTCGACGTCAGGCAGCTGACCTGGCGTGATGTGAGTGTGCTGCAAGACAACGTACGCAGGGCAAGCCCGATGGGACGGCGACGCCACGTTTCAGTGGTGGACCCTACTACGCATAAGATGTGGGTATGCCAAGAAGAAATCATCCAAAAATTGGACAATGTGACCACTTCACCCAATATGACAATAGACACGGGGAGGTTCCCTTCACGCCCATCAAAAATATATTAATCAAATACCAACAGGTTTTCGGCGGTCGCTCTGAATGGAACCACTTCCTCTGCGATCTCTGGTACTTCGACTACCAATCCCGAATATGGACCGAGCTTCTCCGCCCGGGACACCCAAAGGTATAGAACCCCTCTCCCCCTGCCCGACCCTGAAATACAATACAAAACAAACAGAGTAGCAAAAACAAACAAACAAACTTTCAAACCCACCCTTTCTTGTCTCCAATTTATCATTATTTCCAACCTGCCACACTACCATACCCCTACAGCCTCGCACAGGACACTGCGGGTCCCTTCACGGCATGCACTTCTACATCTTTGGCGGATTTGAGCTTGTACCCGTAGGGCAGAAGTGGGTATGCACACAGTACACCCCCACACTATGTGTACGGTGAGGCATTTGCACTTTTGTAACTTCTCTTTGTACCAAGGTGACCAAAAAAGGCTCCGATATTTTTAGGCGATGGTGGTGGGTGTAAACCTTTGCTCCGTTATTGTCACGACAATCCCTTCCCTCTCCTGTTGTGTGCAACGCTGCAACCACAAAACCGAATAGTTTTAAGTAGCATTGCTTCTTCACATTTTCTAACAGAGCCATGCGTCTGTTCATTTTTTTTTTTATTCTTTGTCACCATCAAACCTCCACCAACCTCCACCAACCCACAACAGGAATACACCCTGCACAACGACCTGCACCGATTCAACACCGCAACCAGCGAATGGGAGGTGGTCACACCGACGCAGGCTGCGATGCCGGCTACTTCTCCTGGCTCCTCCTCCTCCTCTTCCTCCTCCTCCTCCTCTGCACTGTCGCCGGTGTCGGCAGGCACGACCTCGATTGGAGGAGGGCATCATGCTTGCGGCGAAGCGGGCACCGCTGTGGCGTGCAGGGTGCCACGCAAGCGGAGCATGGCGGCAAGCTACCTGCTCCACAACCGCCTCTTCATCCACGGCGGGCGGGATAAGGACTGTGCCTTCCACTGTACCTTCTCGGTGCCGCTCCCAGCTGTCCAGCAGATGAGTCTCGCCGAGCATGTCGCGCACTTCATTGTCACCCACCGTATACGCTACGTAAACGAACGCCTTCCTACAACGGTGGTCTCGCTTCTCGATTCGATCTTCTGTCCAGCGCACAACGACACCTCCTCCACCTCCTCCGTCACCTCGTTTAAGGACCGTTTAAAGCCCTTTGGAACATCAGAAGATTTTGGTGGAGTATCAGACGAAGGCTTAGGTGAAGGTGAAGGGGATGGGGAGGATGCGGACGAAGACGGGACAGTGCACGGTGTGTCCGATGGGAGTCTGAGTGTCACCTCGGAAACGCCGTTGCTTGGGGGGTCGAGCGGAGCGCAAGGCACCGAGCTGGGCGAAGAAGAGTTGGTCTAAGGGTGGCATTTTCAAAATATTTGAAAAAAAAATACCCGAAGGAGGGTGTCTAAAAAGGTCAAAAATGGAAAAAATGGAAAAAAAGGTAGAAAAATTTGGGGTGTTTTTGACCAAAAAAAGAGTGAGGGGAGTTGGGTCCAGTCATAGGGGAGTATAGCAATTTTTAAAAAATTCTACCAAAAATGCACAGCATTTTTCAAGCACATAGGCAGATTTTCGCTTTTTTACAAAAAATTGAGGAAACCGAAATATCTCATTGTAGCTGTCCTCGAAAACGGCCTCTGAGGTCGGAGCCCAAAAAGGCCCGTTCTTCCTGCGGAAAGTAGTGCGCACACTGTACATATCTCCGAAGATGAACGGTTTCGGCTCGCAGAAACAAACTCAAATTACTTGTAGCTTGCGAGTCTCCGTGTTCTTGAAGTGTGGGGCGTAGAGGGAGAAGGCAGCGATCACATTGAAGTCGTCCATTAAGGATTCAATATTACCCGGAGGTCTGACTTCGGATACTGCCATCCAATGCCATCGCTTTGGGAGAGTGACTTGCCTTGCGTCATCGGATGACTCCAGGGCTTGCGCAAACTTTAAGGTTTCGGGACCGCTTGTGAAAAATAGGGCTCTGGTGCATGTTGAGGAAGAGGGGAGCCGGTCATCTCCGGAAGCGGTGTTGCTTTGTGAAGCCTCCCGCTGACCACCTGTGAAACCGCCTCAATCGCGTGATTCGTGATCGCTGTGATTGCTCCTTCGTGTCTGAGGAGTATTGGAGCACCCTCCGCTTGATGGCAGACGGCGTATGTCCTGGCGCAGACGCTTGGGGCCACACACCCTCGGTGCTACAGGATCTTGAGGGTTTGACGCACTGTTGGCTGCGTGCTCGGTGGGTCACAAGAAGGGGTTGAAGCTTGTAGACACCAGCACCGGCACGAGTCAAGTCACAAGGAGCTTAGGAGAACTGACGTGTGGTGGGGAAGGTTCCCTCCTACCGTCCGGACTTGGCGGTCTGCACCCCCATCCTCGTCAAGAATTGGCTAGAGCACATGGCACCCAGAGCAGTGACCGGTCCGACGGTCGCACGTGAGCGTCGCTCCTCCGGAAGCTGGTGGCCCAAGTGGCCCAAGTCCACACGGACTAGAGGCCGCCGATGAGCAGGAAACTGCAGGAAACTGCAGGAGGGCATGCCACAAGGGCTAACGAAACCATGGTAATGGTCCTATGTGGGGTTACAGACGTGTATATGGTGTAACCACAGATGCTCAAAACACCCGATTTTTACGTTTTTTTGCATTTTTCGGTGCCCCAAGACCCACCCCAGGGGTCTAAAAATTTTTCGAAAAAAAAATTTTTTTTTTCAGATTTTGCTAAGGTAAAATGTGACTGTGAAAATGATCCTCAAAATAGAGGATCCTCCAAATTCCCGTTTTTCCCTTTTTTCTTTTTTTTTTTTTTTTTTCACAAGTGTTCATGGCTTCATAAATATATTCAATATTTTTTTTCACGTTTTTTTCAATATCAATATATTGATCAATATCACGTAGTAAATTTTCAATATATTGACACTTTTACCGTGTAAATTTCCCATTCAATATTTGCAAATATTGATCAATATATTGATCAATATATTGACACTTTCCTTCACACAATGGTCTTGCGCCCCTTGGAAACTGGTTCTGCATCTTCCAACCTCACACAAATCGTGCACCACACATGAAAACATGCCCGAGTTGAGGCACAAAAAAAATTGCCCCAATTTCCAGGACTGGTAATTGAACTTCGACCCAAAAATGCAAAAAATATGGCGACTTGTGTGATACCAACTATGACAAAATTCCACATGACTTCTCGAGTCCGCATTGCACTTCGCGGTAGCCCCAAGGGAAGACACCCTTCTTCAGAAGCCAGGTAGAGAATGCTGTTCCCCACCCACCCCCTCTCACTGTCCGCGTAGATCACTAAGGAGCCATCTGATGCCACAAGGCAAGTCGCTCCCCCGCGATGGCACTGAATGGCAGGTGCGCGTTTACGAACTGAGCCATGATTGCCCTTAGAGTCCCACGGTAACACGTGCAAAATCATAGAGTTTTTGGCTGTTAAAAAGGCTGGGGTATAAAGAGGTCACGTGATTCGTCGAGCGGTTGTGAACCGCCTCCGTTCTCTTACGGTACGGAACACCCACCTCCTACCCTTTGCATGAGCTCGACTGCGTTTTAGCACGTTTCAAAATGTACCCAGAACAACCTCCTCTCCAAGCAGCAAACCCCACCCCTGACCAGGGGAAGCCTCCTGGGCCCATAAGCGGAACTATTTACTCACTGATCCTCTCATAAAAAAAGACATGTGGATGATGGATTTTTCAAATGTATGTTCGCAACTCTCATAAAAAAGTAGCGCACCGTGCGCCTGCGGCGCGGACAAAATTTGGTTTTGCGAATCCTAAATATTTTTTGCTAGCTCGTGTGGTTGATGAGCGAGAACGAAACCAAATCGATCGCAACGCCTCGTACACTAGCTAAAACACCTGAATGGTCACAGAACACAACGCAGTGCATGGTTTTGTGGGTTGTTTTTGCCCACAGAAGTACCCCTGTGCGGCCTAGACCTGGTTCTAGCACCCCAGAATCGCGTTTCCCAGTCCATATAACCGGGTATGGGCCCAAAAAACCACCCAAAAAGGCGAAAATCCCGGTTTTTGGTGAAAAACGCCTGTTTTGCCCATAGGGTACTTTAAGGAACGCACGTTTCTAAAGCATTTCCCACGTAAACTCGCGACACAAAAATAGGAATTAAAAACAAATCTCTCAGATCTGATGTGGTGTCCCGCGACCAGCCCACAATCGCCCCCCTAGAGCCCACCTGGGCCCACCTGTGCCCACCTGAACCCAATTTCACCCGATTTCACCCGATTTCGCCCGATTTCACCCGATTTCACCCGATTTCACCCGATTTCGCCCGGATTTCAAAAATTCCTTTTTTTGGGTTGGCGGTGGGGAGCTTGGGCGGGGTTTGACCAAAACCAAGAACTTGGCCATTTCGGCAAAGTGACCCCACCACAGCGCGGACGGATTCCGGAAACGCCAATCGCGGCATGTTTTGGAGCCCACTTTTTTTCAGGGAAAATATTTGCTTCCAGATGTCGGAATTTTCCGGAAAATTTCCAGAATTAGGAAATAGCCTGGAGGAGCGGGTTGAACGTTATTGGCGCGTGTACCTACAATGGTTTGTGCCAATACCCACCCAAACTGTGTACTGTGTACTGTGTACTGTGTACTGTGTACTGTGTACTGTGTACTGTGTACTGTGTACTGTGTACTGTGTACTGTGTACTGTGTACTGTGTACTGTGTACTGTGTACTGTGTACTGTGTACTGTGTACTGTGTACTGTGTACTGTGTACTGTGTACTGTGTACTGTGTACTGTGTACTGTGTACTGTGTACTGTGTACTGTGTACTGTGTACTGTGTACTGTGTACTGTGTACTGTGTACTGTGTACTGTGTACTGTGTACTGTGTACTGTGTACTGTGTACTGTGTACTGTGTACTGTGTACTGTGTACTGTGTACTGTGTACTGTGTACTGTGTACTGTGTACTGTGTACTGTGTACTGTGTACTGTGTACTGTGTACTGTGTACAGTGAGTCACCTAAAGGGGTTCTGCTCAACGAAAGTGGCCGATTTTTTTTTTATTTCACCCAGACCCAGCCCGGAAATCTCGAAAAGCGCGGTTTCTGGGTGTTTTACTGGGCCAAACCCTCACAGAAGCCAAAAAACCCTGTTTTTGCCCGATTTCGCCCGATTTCACCCGATTTCGCCCGGATTTCACCGGGGTTGGGGACACCCCATCTGATTTGGTGATCCGCATTTTTGAGGCCCAATCTTTCCAACGCCGAAAAAATCTTACACTTTGGTGCATTTTCGGGTGCACCAGGAGGGCACTGGGAGGGCAGCAACCTTAAAAAACCTAAACACAAGTGTTTAGGAATTACGAGCGGTAGCCCACAGCTCTACCCTATCCATGCTATAGTGATAATGTGCGATTTATGGCACAATCTTTGAAATGTTGCGCACATGGCTTCAACAGAAAAGTTTGACCCTTTGCCTCTCCACTCTGTGGCTGGAAGGGAGCTGAGAATAAGCCGGGTCCCGGTACTGTCCCAGGACTAGAACTAGGACGGGTACTGGGCACTGGGTACAGTCCCAGTCCTAGGGACTGGGAATACCCCTCCATCCATGCCCCACCCTCCCGCGCCCGGGTCCCTGACCCGCTTTCAGGCGTTTTCACAGCGTTTTCGACATATTGTGCCCAGTCCCACTGAGAATAACCGGGTCCCGGGTCCCCAAGTCTTATTCATAGCTATGGCCTCCCGTCAAGGAAAAAGCAGGCACTGCAACGTCAATATTCAATAATATGATCAATATTTCAATATTATTGAAATATTGACAGTTTTCAGTCAATATTATTGACACTTTCAATATTCAATCAATAATATTCATCACCAAATCAATATATTGACGATATTCAATATATTTATGAAGCCATGAGTGTTTTTGAATAGTTCTGTAACCTCTCTCTCTTTTACGGCAGGTAACCGGTTGAGGTGATACTTCCGGACTGAGGAAGGGCATTCTTTTACTTTTTTATTTTGCCTGGACGGGGATGGGGGCGGCTTTGTCTAGAGTCTTTTTATATTGTAGTTTTTTCCCCTTTCCCCTTAGTCATTTTTCCCGTTGCCTTGTCGAAAAAAAATTTTTTGGGTCAAAAAAAAAAAGTGCAAATTTTTCACAAATTTCGATCCTTCGACCACCCACAGGTGACGAAAACTCGGTTTTCGTAAAAAAAAAAATTTTTTTTTTGTGTCAAACAGCGCCTTGCCTATAGCATAGGCTTGTACAGAGACGTGTATATGGTGTAACCACAGATGCTCAAAACACCCGATTTTTACGTTTTTTTGCATTTTTCGGTGCCCCCAGACCCACCCCAGGGGGCCAAAAAATTTTCGAAAAAAAAATTTTTTTTTTCGGATTTTGCTAAGGTAAAATGTGACTGTGAAAAATGATCCTCAAAATAGGGGATCCTCCAAATTCCCGTTTTTCCCTTTTTTCCCTTTTCCCCTTAGGGAAGGCTCGTTTTTCCATTTAATGTTACAAAGTAACAATAAAACCACTTTTTCGGCGACCGGGAACCCCCCCCCCCCCCCCCCCCCCCCCCCCCCTTTGTTACACGGAAAAACTGTTTTTCCGAATTGGCATTTATTGTTACAGTGGGCATACACCGGGTGATGATGAAATTTTTAGCCGGCATTTGCATTTCCGGAATCCGTCCGGCCAGTGGTGGGGTCAATTTGACGAAATGGACAAGTTCTCGTTTTTGGTCAATTTCCGCGCAGTACAGTACAGTACAGTACAGTACAGTACAGTACAGTACAGTACAGTACAGTACAGTACAGTACAGTACAGTGCTGTTTGGCCTGTCGACGTAATAAATACGAAGACAGGGGGGCGGTGCCAACAATTTTCCAATGATGTAACGTTTTATCTGATTGATTTATCGTTTGATATACCTTGTGTGTGCTACTTCATGCACACCCAAGCAAGGTATTTTGAACGGTACTTTCAAGCGATGCTTCGTTATGTCATTGGGGTACCTGGGTGGCGACACCTGTCAAAAATTTTCACTAGTCATCACCTGCACGCGGGTGTCACAAACACCCAAACTGGGAAAGCCTTCAAGGCGGTAATGGATTATATAGTTGCTATTACAGCAACTTGACCGAGGAATCCTCCCACGGCTCGACTTTTACACAAGAGCGCTTTTGCATCGCGTACTTCGATCGCGGTGCTTCTCTTAGCGGGTACACGAAGCGGTACGAAGTTGTGCACAGGTGGCATCGCATCCTGACCCACTTCGTCGAGAGCATGAACTTCCAGAAGCACATGTCTTCCATTGCCACTCAGAGAACTACGTCGAGAGTTCCCAAAATCTCTCCGTCCCTCATTCGTGTGGTTTTCCTTCTAGTTTGTTTGGTATGATCTTGATAACAAGAAAAATATAACTGGTACTCATGATAACCCCATTTTGCGTACTTGGTATTTTTTATATCAGGAGCACCAATATCAGTGTTTTTCGTTGAACGCAGCCAAATAGGGGTAAAAATCTGTTTGGCGCAAGGTGAAATAGGATTCAAGGGGAAATACTGTTATACAAGATCTGAACGTTGGCTTTCTTTTTGTCTAGTTCTTAATACACTACGTGTTAGGAAACAAAAAACATACACCGTCTAGCAGCTCTCCGTGGTTCCCCCGTGGTTCTCCCGCGGGTTGTCTGTACCCCCTGCATCACACCAGGAATATAATCCCTTATTACGGAGCTTGATCTTGCACCTTACGTTCCCTAAACTTACGAAAAATATAAATGGCGCCGCAGGCGGAAAAAAAATAGGGTACGGTGTAAAAATGCTGGTTTACACCACACAGTCACTCAACAAACCCTTTTTTGCGGAGCAAAAAAGAAAAATGGCGCCGCAGCATGTGTGTTTGGGCAATGTGATTCCGATGCCCGATTTGAGAAATTCTCAGAATCCGAGAAAAATTTCTATGGGTTTTTTGTACAGGGGGGTTTTTTTTTTCTATGGGTTTTTTGTGTAGGATTTTTTTTTTCCCCTAGGGATTTTCTCATAGGCTTTTTGCATATGGTGTGACCCCACCACGTTCCGCAATCGGTCCGGAAAGTCCAAAAAAGGAGAAGAAAAAAAAAGAAAAAAAAAAAAAAAAGTCCCGTACCCAGGGTTCTATACAGCATTCCGCCCACGAGGGGCGTCAGAATCGGTTTGACTCGGTCAGCTCAAAAAAAAAAATTTTCCCCCCTCCACAGGGAATTATATAGGTTATGGGGTTTTTCGCTGAAACTCGGTCGAGCCCGGGTCCCCAACCCAGCTCAAGTTGGGGGCCTCCGGCGGAATGTGAGAATTCCTCGGTTATCCAACTGCGGAGTTCGGCACTTCATTGAAGCAATTCGTGCACCAGGCACACGTGGTACACGAATTGTCTGTAGCCTCAGTACATTTATAACAAAGAAAGGGCGGTCACGGCACCCAAAGCGAAGCCACGGTACGCAACATTTCTAAAAAAAAGTTGACACAAAACGGCACTGTCGCTGGTAATTGTGGTCAGCTTCCGTAATTTTACTCCCCTGTTTTTCTAAAACGAAAGTTTCTGGCGAAGCCACGGTACGCAACATTTCTAAAAATTGCGCTTAAAATTGCACATTTTTACTGCAAAAGTATATCATGGGAAGGGTGGGTTGCAATCTTGCGCCGCAGGCGCACGGTACGCTACTTTTATTATTTCGCCATGCTGCATGCTTCCTTTTCCTTCGGCGTTTGACCAATTGAGTCGCGTTTTGGCTGTGACGGGTCACTTTGTTCATGAGGCCATTTCTGGTGACTCTCAGAGGCTCGTGTGAGGTACCAAAATTTCCACCCAAGATTTGGAAAAAAAATCTGAGATTTATAAAAAAAAAAAAAAAAAAAAAACGGCTGACCGAGTGACCGGACCTGTATAGAACCCTGCGTACCGTTTGCCTGCGGCGCTCAATCCAGAATATCACTGATCGATTTATGATCCGGTTTCGTTTCGGCCACACAGTGTCACTGGGGAAAGGTGTGCAGTCTGTGACCACACGATACGTAATGATAACCCACAATTCCTCCTCACCCAAATCAACATCATTCAGAACAGAACATCCCAATCCAAAAATGTCTCTGTGGTCTCATGTGGTTGAAGGTGAGTCGACGAAGGTGACGGGGAATGTGACGTTTGGCACATCTTCCATCCTGCAGTGCCTCTGCACTACGTTGGCACTGGTGAAGAGCGACACACCCGCACCGACTACACTACGTGGAACGGTGATGGGAGTGAGAAAAAAGATTTTGCGAAAAGAATAAAAGTAGCGTACCGTGCGCCTGCGGCGCAAGCTTACATCACACCCTTCCCATGACATAGTTTGGCTGTACAATAGTGCAATTTTAAGCGCAATTTTAGAAATGTTGCGTACCGTGGCTTCGCCAGGAACCTTTGGGTGCCATGGCCACCGTTTCTTTACCTGTTTCATACCCTCACAGAAGCTACGTACCACCATGATATTCTGAAGCTTTGGGGTATGGGGTTTTCTTGGTGAGATCGAGGCTTCGTCGAGAAAGCTCGGAATACACCCAAAAACCCTTGAAAGACCATTTTTTCCCGGCGGGAAAAAAATTTTTTTTGGGAAAAAAATTGACCCCCCCCGAGAAAAAAAAACGAGATCCTAGAAACAACCCTGCGATGCAACCCAAAAAAAAAAGTCCCATGTAAAAAACCCATAGAAATTTTTGTGATGCCCACCCCCAAATTCTCGAAAAAAGGGTGTGATGCCCATACACACATGCGCCGCAGGCAAAAAAAAATTAAGGGGTACGGTACCTCTTCGAGCGCAGCGAGCAGAAAATTTTTGTTACCACAGGGAAAAAGTCACTTTTTCCCCGCCATTGTTACAACAAAAAAGTTTTTTCCTCGGATTTCGATCGGGACCCCCCCCCCCCAACCTTAGGCAGAAAAACACTTTTTCCCGCCATTGTTACAAAAAAAAAGTTTTTTCCCGGATTTTGGCCTGACCCACCCCAGACTGCAGACTAATTTTTTCATTTAATTACTTACCATACCACCCCGATATTTTTGAAAAATGGCCCCACGTATTAGTGACCGGGCCCATATTTTTCAAAATTTAAGTGGTCAAAAAATTGTCCAATTTTTGAGATTGACCCCACCACTGCACGGGCGGATCCCAAAAATGCAAATAAGGACCCTTTTCCACAACCTTCCTTCACCCCCCGCTGTAGGGTAACCGAAGGTGAAGTCAATATTACAAACCCGGATTTTGAGGAATTTTTTGGCCGAAAATCGGCCCCAGCTATTAGTGACCGGGCTCATATTGTCCAAAATTTAAGTCATTAAAATTTTGTCCATTTTTCCAGATTGACCCCACCACTGACTGGGATTGGCTCAAAAATGCAAATAACGGCGTTTTCGCCTGTATTGTTGGTTACGAAACCCCGTGCAGACTAGCCATTTAATTAATTACTTACCAGACCCCCCAATCCTTAGTCTGCAGACTGACCCACCCCCCCCCCCCCCCCCCCTTTTTATTGTTACTTTGTAACATTAAATGGAAAAACGAGCCTTCCCTTAGTCATTTTTCCCGTTGCCTTGTCGAAAAAAAATTTTTTGGGTCAAAAAAAAAAAGTGAAAATTTTTCACAAATTTCGATCCTACGACCACCCACAGGTGACGAAAACTCGATTTTTTTGAAAAAAAAAAAATTTTTTTTTTGGTCGAACACGGCCTTGCCTAGCCACTTTTGGGTATAGTATAGGCTTCTTCAGAGACATGTATTTGGTGTAACCACAGATGGTCAAAACACCCGATTTTTGCGTTTTTTGGCATTTTTCGGTGCCCCCAGACCCACCCCAGGGGGCCAAAAATTTTTCGAAAAAAAAAATTTTTTTCACCTGAAAATTGCCTTGTCAAAAAAAAAAAAAATGGCAAAGACAAAGGGAAAAACGGGAGAAAAGGGAAAAACGGGAAATTTGAACACCCTCCGAAAAAAAAAAAAAAAAAAAAAAATGACCGCGGGGAAAACCTCAGGTGACCAAGCATGAGCATGCTTGTAATCTTACTTTTTTCTTTTTGACAGGACGGACCTGTATTTCTCTTTTTTTGTCGCATTTCGACAGTGCTCCCGTAGCGGGGGGTCGGATCACGGTTTGGGTCCGGCTTCTTCCTTGGGAGCACTGCAATAAAACGCAATTCAAAAAGAAGAGGAGAAGTATATTGTATTTGTATCCTTTTACCGAATTCCTCCCTCCCCCCTTTACCCCACATACTCCAAGCGTTTTTGCGGTGTCAATAAAAGGATATTTCAGGGTGACCACTGCGCAGGATTATCCAGCCTTTTTTTGTTTTGTTTTGTTCTGTCATTTCGAGGTGCCCTATATGTTTCCTCAGAAGTGGTCTTGGTCTGTTCGCAGAGGCGTTTGCACGTTCAAATTTGCGCCTTTTTAACAATATTTGCAAGGTGTATGTGAATCCATCTTGGAAGTTTTCTTCTTCCAGATTTCAACCTCGAAATGGATGTAGGACTGCATGGTTAAGGGAAGATACACTGTTCACGAGAGGGCTTTGTATTTCAAATCAAATTTCCTTTTCGGGCCTGCAGTTTTTTTTTTTTTTACATCTTCTGTTGTTGCAGGGTAGTTGTGCTTTCATCCGGATGGCTGGCACCATACGTGGGTCAGTCGGAGGTGCCTGCATTAGTAACTTCACTATTTTTTTTTGTTTATTTGGTCCCCGTTTTTTTGACACACAAAATTGGTTTCTTTTAAAACAAAAAACCGTTCCTGATATATCCCTCATACCCCCTTCAAGGTAGCCCCCCTAGTGTCTTATTCGTGATGCTCGTTGCCATATACGTTTTTCTTTTCCGTCTGGTTCTGTACTCTGCCTTTGGATTTGCCAATGGTATTCGCCTAACCCCCCTGCTGCCCCCTTTTTTCAATATTTTCAATAAAGTGCTATATTTTCACTTTTGAGCCCCACCTCCACTTCACATACACCAAAAACTGTCTTCCAGGCGTTTTTTTATTTTATCTCTCAGACAGGGCGTTCGCTATCGCCATCGTTTTTTCCTGATCGTGGCGAAATGCCAAAAAACCCGAAATTTTTGCTTTTTTACTAGTGCTTAAAATAGGTCAAAAAAATTTTCCGCCGGAGAGAAGCTAGTTCGTGGGGGGTGAATCCCTGGTACTGAGTGGTCAAAAAAAATTTGCGATTTGCGCGTGATCCCTTCCCCAGCACAAGTGCTATTACAGCTGCACTTTCCTGATACTAAAACCAGCAAAACGATGGAGAATTTCATCAATCCCCCCTCACTGAGGGTCTCTTTGTGTTGTTTAATCAAACAGATGTACAAGAGAGAGGCATCTGTCATGTGAGACTTCATCCTTATTTTGATTATTTTCAATAAACTAAAACGTCTCTCTGCCGTTGAAGGTAGAGTTGACACGAGTAGTGACACCTTCTATAACAGGGGCTTCAGCAGACTGCAGGATTGAGGAGCGGGAGTGCTGGGGAAACTTCCTCTCACGGCAGGCGGGTTTGCGGAACAGTGGACACCCCTCTGCGACCCCCCCTCCGGGGGGGTCGACAGGGTGGTGGGGAGAAATCTCTCTCTCTTTATTTTTTTTTCTCCCCTTTTTTTTTTTTATTTATTTATTTATTTATACAGGGTTTCGCCCCGGTGGGGCGAAGCCCTGGGGCGAAATAAAATGTCATTTTTTCAGGAAAAATTTTTTTTAACGAAAAAAAATATTTTTCCCGGGGCGAACGCCCTGCTCTCAGATTTTCTCTTTTTTCTTTTTTTTTTTTTGCAAAGGTCAGGGTTTCCGCCAGGATTTGGGGTTTCAGAAATTGGGGTGTACCATGAAAATGACCCCAAAAAAATTTTCTTTCTCCCCGAAAAAGCGGTCGTCGCGCGCTTCGCGCGCGCCTCCCTGGCAGACACAGGTAGAGAGGCGAAGCGTGCGGGGGTGCTCCAAAAAAATTTTTTGGGAAGGGTTGGGGAAGAAGGGGAGGCGCGAGATACGCTCACTACCGGTTGAGGTGTCACTTCCACTGGGCTGCAGATATGTGGCGCATCTCTGCAGCACTGTAATCACTGTGTAGCGCCATGCAATGAAAAAAGCAAATACCATCACCCTCTCACAAGACTCCTTTACCTTGTGAAGCTTCCACCCCCGACCTCCAAACGAACCAGCTGTGAAGTTTAACATGGTTGCTATCAAAGCTGGTGCTAAAACCCAAAAAGTTGCCAAAGCTGCGGCAGAGCCGACTTGTCTTGGTCAAGAAGGAGACCCCTCCCACGGTTGACGAGGCGATACGGGCATCACTTCGGCTGGAGGAGGTGGAAGCGGAATCAAGGAGACAATGGGGAAAGGTAAGGAGTCTTGTGAGAGTGATGAGAGGGATCCCGTTGGGACATGTAGTAGAAAGTGAATGCATTCGTCGCTTGCACCGAAGCCTCCTTTAAAAAAGGGGCAATACACAGAAGTGTCAATGATAATATAGCAACATCAAATAGTCAGCAACACAGCGCCGCAGGCGCACGGTACGCTACTTTTTTTTCTCTTTTTTCCCTAGATTTTACCCCCCTTTTCTTCCACTTCTTTTGACACAGCGAGCCAAACGCTCTGCACGGTGGGGTCACATGACCACAGGGGGTCATCTACAACCTCTTAAAACCCCATTTTTCTCGGGGTGTACTTTGGTACACCCCGAATCCCTGTAAAAATCCAATTTTTTCCTGGAAAAATATTGGGGTGTACCAAAGTACACCCCGGTACACCTTGGCGGAAACTCTGAAGGTAGCGTGTGGGGGTGAAAGCCTTAACAAACCTTTCTTAGGTATCTGTGCACACGAGGCTTTTGCCGTCGTTTGTAAAGTATCTTAGCCCCTTTGGGGTGACACTGTTTGTACAATGGCCTGTATCTTATTTGATAAACGGCGATTCTTTGTCGATGCAACAAAAGAGGGGGGTGGCGGCCCGCCCTTTGAAAAACAGAAAGTGGAGATTGCACAAAACTGTGGCAACACAACCGAGGTAACTACACTACTCCAACAATTTATCGAAGAAATGATGTCATGCAAGAGTTGTTCACGTTCAGCGATGTATGTTCGACTTCTTGTGTGGTTCCCTGTATGGAAAGCATGGTAATAAAAACAGAGAGGAAAGGGGTGTTACTTCAGTGCTCTTTAGTGGTGTTGCTGGGTTTCTTAAGAACGTGAACGTGGTTCAGAGGGGGTTTGTTTCTGTCCTCTGGTGCTTCGTTGCTTGCAGCCGTACCCTCTATTGTCTCGTGTCTTGTATTGACTATTTTGTTCTTGTTTTTTTTTTGGGCTTCGCGTTCAGTGAGACTGATCTGACCAAAGTGAGGAAGGCGGGGAAAAAAATGGGAGGTTTTTTTTTTGTTCGTGTTCTCCCCACACCCCCTTATTTCACACCACTGTTCAGGACCTGTTTTTTTTCTTCTCTCTACACAAAGTCTCAGCCTACCCATACCTGCACACACTTCCCTCTCTCTCCCTTCCCCGCATAGCTGGCAGCTGGTGTATCCCACCACAGTGTAGATTAAGACTTCTCCTTCTCCTTCTCCCTCCACCGATTGTGTTTACATCTTCTCTCTCAACACAATGAACACTCCTGATCAGAAGGCGGCTTCCTCCAGTGTAGACGAAGCTAATGTGTCTCCGAGCAGTGTCACGAAGGCGGAGCAGGAAGTGGAGGATCTGACGAGGCAGGTGGAGTCTCTGGCGAGGCAGATTGCTGCCGAAATAGAGAAGTTAGTTACTCATGTCCGTCAACTCGACAATGAAGACGTTGAAGCGGCGGGGTACGGCCTCTATGAGGGAAGCAACAACAAGGCGAGAATGTACGCTGACGAAATCGCCACGCTCAAGGGGGAAAAGGTGGTATGTAACACGTGCTTTTCACACCTATTTTTATTTTATCTTTCTAGCATGACCCATTCGCAACATGTGTGTGTTGGGGTTGCAATTGTCGGCACTGGAGATGCACAGTGTGAGACAACTTTGTTGTTATTTTGTTGTTTCTGGTGTTGTACTTTATTTTGCACACAAACAGGCAATGTTGGAGCACCTGAGGATTGCGCGTGAGACACTGATGATTGCGTCTGAGACGCTGAAGGAGAAGGAGCATCAGCAGACGTTGGCGATGGAAGGTCGGCAGCAGGGTGATCCCAAGCAGGTATGAGTGAGTTGTTTTTGGCACCATTTTTATCTCTTCTACGCAGGCTTCAGTGACACTCAAGAGTATTGTCGAAACTTTCGGGTGGGACAGCGTCATAGAACAGCTAACGAAAAAACCAAAGGAATGTGTGCATTCTGAAGGTGCATCCTGGAGGTATCAGACCGATAAGAAACTTATGCAAGCAGTGTATGCTGCATACAAGAAGAATGCACAGTATTTTGAGAGGGCAAAAAACAGCGGCAAAGAATGGGACAAGAACAACTTCACTCTATGTATAGTTGCAGGTGGGCCTGGTACTGGGAAATCGCGTACTCTCGATGAAATCGGCAAGTCGTTTATGTCTGGAAAAGCTGAAAATGAGACGACGAGGGTCGTCCTCGCTGTCAGTTTTGAAAATGGTACATCGCTGGTAGACGGCGAGGTTGCATTGGCGGGTATAGCGAACCGTGTGTACTACCAGCTCAGCAGGACACGCGACCCCTTCGGTCAATGGATGTCGAAGACACAGGGACCAAAAGACAGTATCGAAGACCTACTTGATCAGCTGCAGGAGGGGAGAACACACAAGGTGGAGTGTATCCTGCTTGTCGACGCGGTGTCCAACCTCTCTCCTGAACCCTTTCGTGACGATGGGACGCCCACAGATCAGATACGCGATTTCCTCAGAAACGCAATTACAAACATGACACTTGGTTCGAAACACCACATCTTCACAGTATGCTGCCTAACGGCCGCATTCCCTGCTGCTCTCGCTTTCAAACAGTCACCAATTGTCCGCAAGGTGTTGACTCCTTCATTACTGACTGAGAAACCTGTTGACATGGATGGTTTCAGCGACAAGCTGTTTGCTATGTCAGGAGGGCACGGGCGCGTTGTGGAGATCATCTGGCGCGTGTTAACAGCAAAAAAAGAAGGTATGGCGCATATCAGCACGAACGGCGACATTCTGCGGGAGGTGCGAAGTGAGCTCTGTGACAGGTACCCTCCCCAGACAGAAAAACTGGCTGACGAAGTTATGCGATTAGCCCTCACGCGTACTGCATCAAACGGGACATACGAGTCTACTGGACTCATCGCATTGGAAAAAATCGAAGACTATTTTGTTTTGGTGCCGTCGTTGGCGTGGGTGCTTCTCAACTGCCGTCATTCAAAAATTCTACAAGGCTATGATTTTGGAACGAACCTCGACTGGACTGGATTTGAGAAGTTTGTCGCTTGGCACCGAGCAGCCCTCTCCAAGGCATATACACCAGGCATGATTCCGATCAAGGATTTTCACCGGGGTGTTACGTGGGTGCAGGAGCCTGGGGAGATGCAGATGAAGAACGAGGAGCTCACTATTGTATCATTACAACAACAAATTAGCACCTCAGACGCGATGGATGCGTGCGCAAGAGCTGGTGCATCAGATTCCCAAACAGGAGAGGAAACAGAGCTTGTCCCAGCCTACACAGGGCAGGAGGGCACGCAATGCAAATACACACAGCAAAGTGCGGATGCTGCGACTTTCAATGCGTCTCTAGTTGTGGACGAGCTTGTGAAGTGTCTGAACCCAGCGGATGAGATCAATCGGAAAGGAGTGTTCTTGTTCGTTACACCAAAGCGGTTTGCAGATAAAAAAAATGCCGGCAAGAACATGGTTGACGCCATCAAAGGTGTATTGCGTGATCGTGGGCTGCAGTCTCCGTGCTTGGGGGTTGTACACGACGACAACTTCGAAGAATACTTTGGCTTCACTTTCTCGCCCATGTGGACAAGGAAACGCAAAGCCAGCGTTCAAGAGGGCCCATCACCAAAGACGCGGAAGAAGAACCCCAGTGCTGTAAGTGAAGAGATGGTGGAGGAGGAGGAGGAGGAGTCGAGTGCCAACAGCCAAAGGCACTAGGAATGTCACTGTGTACGTGCGTGGAATCTCTCTGTGGCAACAGTTTTTTTTTTTTTTTTTTTTTTAAGTAAGAGAAAACCGAATGGAGTGGGAACGCTAGTGAGAGCGCAGCGGAAACGATAGTGGGAACGCAACGAGCTTTTTTCATAATGTTTTATTCTTCCCCACAAAATATCACGCGCAGAGAAAGACTCGTTTTTCACACAGCGCGTCCGTTTGTTTGTTTTTCTCAAACGACACCTTTTTTCAAATTTTTTCCCGGTATCACATATGATACTGATTTCCATGCATACACATGAAAAGGAGTTCCGTGCTATTCACAGAACTCGATAGGCGATTGAGCTTATCTAACAACAACCAAAACAAAAGAAAGTACAAAGAAGAGAATAAAAAATGCAGGAAAAATAGACAAAGAGAAAAACAAAGAGATTTTGACAAAGTGAACAATAAAAATTTTTTTTTGTCGGGGAGGTCACGGCCGTGAAGAAAATCTGAAAAATTTAACGGCCGTGAAATTTTGCATTGATCACGGCCGTGAAATATTTCCACGCTTTTTGCTTGTTTCTTCTTTTTCGTTCGTAGACAGGGCCAGACCCCCTTCTTGGGGGGTAAAAGCACCATAAAAAAGTGCAAAAAAAAATCGGCCCCACTGCGATCGGGAAGCTGACGACACGAATGCGCACTTATGGTGGTCCTGCCCTGCCAAGGCAGGCACCAACTGGTGAAGTGGTGAGGGACATGTTTGCTGCGAGTTAGATAATGAGAAAACAAGAAAGAGACAACCACCATCCCCCACCGTACCTACTCTTGTTTGTTGTTCGTGTCCTCCCCACACCCCCTTATTTCACACCACTGTTCAGGACCTGTTTTTTTTCTTCTCTCTACACAAAGTCTCAGCCTACCCATACCTGCACACACTTCCCTCTCTCTCCCTTCCCCGCATAGCTGGCAGCTGGTGTATCCCACCACAGTGTAGATTAAGACTTCTCCTTCTCCTTCTCCCTCCACCGATTGTGTTTACATCTTCTCTCTCAACACAATGAACACTCCTGATCAGAAGGCGGCTTCCTCCAGTGTAGACGAAGCTAATGTGTCTCCGAGCAGTGTCACGAAGGCGGAGCAGGAAGTGGAGGATCTGACGAGGCAGGTGGAGTCTCTGGCGAGGCAGATTGCTGCCGAAATAGAGAAGTTAGTTACTCATGTCCGTCAACTCGACAATGAAGACGTTGAAGCGGCGGGGTACGGCCTCTATGAGGGAAGCAACAACAAGGCGAGAATGTACGCTGACGAAATCGCCACGCTCAAGGGGGAAAAGGTGGTATGTAACACGTGCTTTTCACACCTATTTTTATTTTATCTTTCTAGCATGACCCATTCGCAACATGTGTGTGTTGGGGTTGCAATTGTCGGCACTGGAGATGCACAGTGTGAGACAACTTTGTTGTTATTTTGTTGTTTCTGGTGTTGTACTTTATTTTGCACACAAACAGGCAATGTTGGAGCACCTGAGGATTGCGCGTGAGACACTGAAGGAGAAGGAGCATCAGCAGACGTTGGCGATGGAAGGTCGGCAGCAGGGTGATCCCAAGCAGGTATGAGTGAGTTGTTTTTGGCACCATTTTTATCTCTTCTACGCAGGCTTCAGTGACACTCAAGAGTATTGTCGAAACTTTCGGGTGGGACAGCGTCATAGAACAGCTAACGAAAAAACCAAAGGAATGTGTGTCTTCTGAAGCTGCATCCTGGAGGTATCAGACCGGTAAGGAACTTATGCAAGCAGTGTATGATGCATACAAGAAGAATGCACAGTATTTTGAGACGGCAAAAATCAGCGGCAAACAATGGGACAAGAACAACTTCACTCAATGTATAGTTGCAGGTGGGCCTGGTACTGGGAAATCGCGTACTCTCGATGAAATTGGCAAGTCGTTTATGTCTGGAAAAGCTGAAAATGAGACGACGAGGGTCGTCCTCGCTGTCAGTTTTGAAAATGGTACATCGCTGGTAGACGGCGAGGTTGCGTTGGCGGGTATAGCGAACCGTGTGTACTACCAGCTCAGCAGGACACGCGACCCCTTCGGTCAATGGATGTCGAAGACACAGGGACCAAAAGACAGTATCGAAGACCTACTTGACAGTATCAAAGACCGACTTGATCAGCTGCAGGAGGGGAGAACACACAAGGTGGAGTGTTTTCTGCTTGTCGACGCGGTGTTCAACATCTCTCTCTCTGAACCCTTTCGTGACGATGGGACGCCCTCAGATCAGATACGCGATTTCCTCAGAAACGGAATTACAAACATGGCACTTGGTTCGAAACACCACATCTTCACAGTATGCTCCTTAACGGCCGCATCCCCTGCTGCTCTCGCTTTCAAAAACTCACCAATTATCTGCAAGGTGTTGACTCCTTCATTACTGACTGAGAAACCTGTTGACATGGATGGTTTCAGCGACAAGCTGTTTGCTATGTCAGGAGGGCACGGGCGCGTTGTGGAGATCATCTGGCGCGTGTTAACAGAAAAAAAAGAAGGTATGGCGCATATCAGCACGAACGGCGACATTCTGCGGGAGGTGCGAAGTGAGCTCTGTGACAGGTACCCTCCCCAGATGACAGAAAAACTGGCTGACGAAGTTATGCGATTAGCCTTCACACGTACTGCATCAAACGGGACATACGAGTCTACTGGACTCATCGCATTGGAAAAAATCGAAGACTATTTTGTTTTGGTACCGTCGTTGGCGTGGGTGCTTCTCAACTGCCGTCATTCAACAATTCTACAAGGCTATGATTTTGGAACTAACCTCGACTGGACTGGATTTGAGAAGTTTGTCGCTTGGCACCGAGCAGCCCTCTCCAAGGCATATACACCAGGCAATCAAGGATTTTCACCGGGGTGTTACGTGGTTGCAGGAGCCTGGGGAGATGCAGATGAAGACCGAGGAGCTCACTATTGTATCATTAGAACAACAAATTAGCACCTCAGACGCGATGGATGCGTGCGCAAGAGCTGGTGCATCAGATTCCCAAACAGGAGAGGAAACAGAGCTTGTCCCAGCCTGCACAGGGCAGGAGGGCACGCAATGCAAATACACACAGCAAAGTGCGGATGCTGCGACTTTCAATGCGTCTCTAGTTGTGGACGAGCTTGTGAAGTGTCTGAGCCCAGAGAATGAGATCAATCGGAAAGGAGTGTTCTTGTTCGTCACACCAAAGCGGTTTGCAGATAAAAATGCCGGCAAGAACATGGTTGACACCATCAAAGGTGTATTGCATGATCGTGGGCTGCAGCCTCCGTGCTTGGGGGTTGTACACGACGACAACTTCGAAGAATACTTTGGCTTCACTTTCTCGCCCATGTGGACAAGGAAACGCAAAGCCAGCGTTCAAGAGGGCCCATCACCAAAGACGCGGAAGAAGAACCCCAGTGCTGTAAGTGAAGAGATGGTGGAGGAGGAGGAGGAGGAGTCGAGTGCCAACAGCCAAAGGCACTAGGAATGTCTCTGTACGTGCGTGGAATTTCACTGTTTGTACAATGGCCTGTATCTTATTTGATAAACGGCGATTCTTTGTCGATGCAACAAAAGAGGGGGGTGGCGGCCCGCCCTTTGAAAAACAGAAAGTGGAGATTGCACAAAACTGTGGCAACACAACCGAGGTAACTACACTACTCCAACAATTTATCGAAGAAATGATGTCATGCAAGAAATGTTGTTCACGTTCAGTGATGTATGTTCGACTTCTTGTGTGGTTACCTGTATGGAAAGCATGGTAATAAAACAGAGAGGAAAGGGGTGTTACTTCAGTGCTCTTTAGTGGTGTTGCTGGGTTTCTTAAGAACGTGAACGTGGCTCAGAGGGGGTTTGTTTCTGTCCTCTGATGCTTCGTTGCAGCCGTACCCTCTATTGCCTCGTGTCTTGTATTGACTAAACCCCCCCTCCGGATATTATTTACTAAATTGGGAGTAAATAATAAACGAGAGAGTAAATAATAAACGGTTTTAATTTATCAAAACTGTTTTTTACGATAGAAATTAGTAAGTAATGAGTGGGAAAGTAAATAACACCCGTGAAGTAAATAATAAGTGGAGGTAAATAATATTCGTGGGGGGGTTTTATTTCGTTCTTGTTTTTTTTTGGGCTTCGCGTTCAGTGAGACTGATCTGACCAAAGTGAGGAAGGCGGGGAAAAAAATGGGGGGTTTTTTTTTTGTTCGTGTCCTCCCCACACCCCCTTATTTCACACCACTGTTCAGGACCTGTTTTTTTTCTTCTCTCTACACAAAGTCTCAGCCTACCCATACCTGCACACACTTCCCTCTCTCTCCCTTCCCCGCATAGCTGGCAGCTGGTGTATCCCACCACAGTGTAGATTAAGACTTCTCCTTCTCCTTCTCCCTCCACCGATTGTGTTTACATCTTCTCTCTCAACACAATGAACACTCCTGATCAGAAGGCGGCTTCCTCCAGTGTAGGCGAAGCTAATGTGTCTCGGAACAGTGTCACGAAGGCGGGGCAGGAAGTGGAGGATCTGAGGAGGCAGATTGCTGCCGAAATAGAGAAGTTAGTTACTCATGTCCGTCAACTCGACAATGAAGACGTTGAAGCGGCGGGGTACGGCCTCTATGAGGGAAGCAACAACAAGGCGAGAATGTACGCTGACAAAATCGCCACGCTCACGGGGGAAAAGGTGGTATGTAACACGTGCTTTTCACACCTATTTTTATTTTATCTTTCTAGCATGACCCATTCGCAACATGTGTGTGTTGGGGTTGCAATTGTCGGCACTGGAGATGCACAGTGTGAGACAACTTTGTTGTTATTTTGTTGTTTCTGGTGTTGTACTTTATTTTGCACACAAACAGGCAATGTTGGAGCACCTGAGGATTGCGCGTGAGACACTGAAGGAGAAGGAGCATCAGCAGACGTTGGCGATGGAAGGTCGGCAGCAGGGTGATCCCAAGCAGGTATGAGTGAGTTGTTTTTGGCACCATTTTTATCTCTTCTACGCAGGCTTCAGTGACACTCAAGAGTATTGTCGAAACTTTCGGGTGGGACAGCGTCATAGAACAGCTAACGGAAAAGCCAAGGGAATGTGTGTCTTCTGAAGCTGCATCCTGGAGGTATCAGACCGGTAAGGAACTTATGCAAGCAGTGTATGATGCATACAAGAGTAATGCACAGTATTTTGAGAGGGCAAAAATCAGCGGCAAACAATGGGACAAGAACAACTTCACTCAATGTATAGTTGCAGGTGGGCCTGGTACTGGGAAATCGCGTACTCTCGATGAAATCGGCAAGTCGTTTATGTCTGGAAAAGCTGAAAATGAGACGACGAGGGTCGTCCTCGCTGTCAGTTTTGAAAATGGTACATCGCTGGTAGACGGCGAGGTTGCGTTGGCGGGTATAGCGAACCGTGTGTACTACCAGCTCAGCAGGACACGCGACCCCTTCGGTCAATGGATGTCGAAGACACAGGGACCAAAAGACAGTATCGAAGACCTACTTGACAGTATCAAAGACCGACTTGATCAGCTGCAGGAGGGGAGAACACACAAGGTGGAGTGTATCCTGCTTGTCGACGCGGTGCCCAACCTCTCTCCTGAACCCTTTCGTGACGATGGGACGCCCTCAGATCAGATACGCGATTTCCTCAGAAACGGAATTACAAACATGGCACTTGGTTCGAAGCACCACATCTTCACAGTATGCTCCATAACGGCCGCATCCCCTGCTGCTCTCGCTTTCAAAAACTCACCAATTATCTGCAAGGTGTTGACTCCTTCATTACTGACTAGGAAACCTGTTGACGTGGATGGTTTCAGCGACAAGCTGTTTGCTATGTCAGGAGGGCACGGGCGCGTTGTGGAGATCATCTGGCGCGTGTTAACAACAAAAAAAGAAGGTATGGCACGTATCAGCACGAACGGCGACATTCTGCGGGAGGTGCAAACTGAGCTCTGTGACAGGTACCCTCCCCAGATGACAGAAAAACTGGCTGACGAAGTTATGCGATTAGCCCTCACGCGTACTGCATCAAACGGGACATACGAGTCTACTGGACTCATCGCATTGGAAAAAATCGAAGACCATTTTGTTTTGGTGCCGTCGTTGGCGTGGGTGCTTCTCAACTGCCGTCATTCAACAATTCTACAAGGCTATGATTTTGGAACTAACCTCGACTGGACTGGATTTGAGAAGTTTGTCGCTTGGCACCGAGCAGCCCTCTCCAAGGCATATAAACCAGACATGATTCCGATCAAGGATTTTCACCGGGGTGTTACGTGGGTGCAGGAGCCTGGGGAGATGCAGATGAAGACCGAGGAGCTCACTATTGTATCATTAGAACAACAAATTAGCACCTCAGACGCGATGGATGCGTGCGCAAGAGCTGGTGCATCAGATTCCCAAACAGGAGAGGAAACAGAGCTTGTCCCAGCCTGCACAGGGCAGGAGGGCACGCAATGCAAATACACACAGCAAAGTGCGGATGCTGCGACTTTCAATGCGTCTCTAGTTGTGGACGAGCTTGTGAAGTGTCTGAGCCCAGAGAATGAGATCAATCGGAAAGGAGTGTTCTTGTTCGTCACACCAAAGCGGTTTGCAGATAAAAATGCCGGCAAGAACATGGTTGACACCATCAAAGGTGTATTGCATGATCGTGGGCTGCAGCCTCCGTGCTTGGGGGTTGTACACGACGACAACTTCGAAGAATACTTTGGCTTCACTTTCTCGCCCATGTGGACAAGGAAACGCAAAGCCAGCGTTCAAGAGGGCCCATCACCAAAGACGCGGAAGAAGAACCCCAGTGCTGTAAGTGAAGAGATGGTGGAGGAGGAGGAGGAGGAGTCGAGTGCCAACAGCCAAAGGCACTAGGAATGTCTCTGTACGTGCGTGGAATTTCACTGTTTGTACAATGGCCTGTATCTTATTTGATAAACGGCGATTCTTTGTCGATGCAACAAAAGAGGGGGGTGGCGGCCCGCCCTTTGAAAAACAGAAAGTGGAGATTGCACAAAACTGTGGCAACACAACCGAGGTAACTACACTACTCCAACAATTTATCGAAGAAATGATGTCATGCAAGAGTTGATCACTTTCAGTGATGTATGTTCGACTTCTTGTGTGGTTACCTGTATGGAAAGCATGGTAATAAAAACAGAGAGGAAAGGGGTGTTACTTCAGTGCTCTTTAGTGGTGTTGCTGGGTTTCTTAAGAACGTGAACGTGGCTCAGAGGGGGTTTGTTTCTGTCCTCTGATGCTTCGTTGCTTGCAGCCGTACCCTCTATTGCCTCGTGTCTTGTATTGACTAAACCCCCCCTCCGGATATTATTTACTAAATTGGGAGTAAATAATAAACGAGAGAGTAAATAATAAACGGTTTTAATTTATCAAAACTGTTTTTTACGATAGAAATTAGTAAATAATGAGTGGGAAAGTAAATAATACCCGTGAAGTAAATAATAAGTGGGGGTAAATAATATTCGTGGGGGGGGTTTTATTTCGTTCTTGTTTTTTTTTTTGGGCTTCGCGTTCAGTGAGACTGATCTGACCAAAGTGAGGAAGGCGGAAAAAAAATAGGTTTTTGTAGAGAGTTTGTCCACCTTTGCCCCGCCCACAAATACCACCTATCATTGTCGCAGGAGATATTCGCTTTTACACAACTATGCGTGTTTTGCTTGCAGTCTGTGCAGCGTCGCTCGTCGCCGGAGACAGCGTGAATGTGAACTTCAACACCTGCACAGGGTCCACCTCAGGCGAGAATGCATGTGGGATCAAGCAGTTGGTGCGTTACGTGGAGACAGAGTTCCCCCCCTTTGATGACATTGACGAGCACAACCACCAGATGACAGGGCTCATCCCGCACATCTTTGCGGAGATTTGCAAGACAGACGTGATGAACGGGATTGAGTGCGTCGAGATCCGTGACTCATGGAACAAGATCTGGACCCCCGACCACTACCCTGGCGAGGCTCTGTCTGACGGGTGGTACCACATGGCGTTTGCGTTTAAGAACACTCTGAGGAAGCAGTCGAACCTGTACTCGTACCCCATCTCGAGGCGTGTGGCAAACCACTTTATGTTCAGGCAGGACAACCCACGTGTCACTGATGCCCACAAGCTCGCCTTCCCTGCCGGTGGCAACGGCCTCCGCATCTGTGCAGTGGAGAGCTGGGGTGACCTCCACGCCCTGCAGGAGACCTTCCCGCTGGCGACGTACGAGCTGACAGCAGACGTGAAGGAGCAGTTCGAGGTTCTGAACAACACAAAGACAGAGACCGGAAAGTGGTGCGACCTTGTGTTCACCTCCGTGGACGAGTGGAACACACGCAACGCAGAGAGCCCCGGTGTGTTCGCCGTCTTCAACGAGCACGGCGAGAACGGGATCTCTATTTTGGAGCTGAACCCGAACCCCAGACACGAGGACAACGTTGCCTTCATGTTCTCGAGGAAGAACAAATGCATTCGCGACCTTGTGAACAAGGCGCTTATTGAGATGGCGAAGGACACCGACAAGATCAAGAAGATCTTCGACAAGGCGCCCATCCTTGAGCCACGTTACTCCACCTGGAGGTCGGATTTCGACCTTGAGGACTGAGCGTGACACACAACACACAAGGCAACGTAGATGAGAAGGGTGTACACGGTCCAACTCTACATTACCAATTTCTTTTTGCAACAGCATGGTTTTTCTTTACACAACCCCTCACGTTCCACCCCCCACGTTCCTGCACCCACTGTGCCTACAAGCAGGCAACCACCACAACGTCGAGAGGATGGGTTTTGTGGGTGGTGTCGTTTTGGCTTGATCTGGTCAGGGTACATATACGCCACGTACACACAGCGCTTTGGTTTGTTTGTCGTGCTGGGCGCGAAGAGAGCGAAACCCCGTACCACCCCTTTAAGGGAGTTGACCCGGCCCCCGTACCCAATCCCATACGCCACACATACCCCGGCTCCAACAGCTGCACCCATCTAGCGTGCTGCGTCTTAATTTCCTTTCCCCCCTTTTCGCTTGTGAGTAACATAAGAATTTAAAAAGAGAGAAAAAAAAAGTATTGCTTGGGGAGATCCGGGTGCCCGCAACAACAATATTCACAAAAAATCACAAAAAATCACAACAAATCACAACAAATCACAACAAATCACAACAAATCACACAAAATAAATACAAAAAATCACAAAAAAAAAATCCTATTCACAACAAATCACAAAAAATCACAAAAATCACAAAAAATCACAAGCAATCACAAAAAAAAAAATCCTATTCACAAACAATCACAAAAAATCACAAACAAAAAATCTTATTCACAAAAAATCACACAAAATCACAAAAAATAAATCCTATTCACAAAAAATCACAAACAATCACAAAAAAATCACAAAAAATCACAAAAAGTGGATGTGATTCTTTTTGATTTTTTGTGATTTTTTGTGATTTTTTGTGAATAGGATTTATTTTTTGTGATTTTGTGTGATTTTTTGTGAATAAGATTTTTTGTTTGTGATTGTTTGTGAATAGGATTTTTTTTTTGTGATTGCTTGTGATTTTTTGTGATTTTTGTGATTTTTTGTGATCGTTTGTGATTTTTTGCGAATAGGATTTATTTTTTGTGATTACTTGTGATTTTTTGTGAATAGGATTTATTTTTTGTGATTTTGTGTGATTTTTTGTGAATAAGATTTTTTGTTTGTGATTTTTTGTGAATAGGATTTATTTTTTGTGATTGCTTGTGAATATTGTTGTTGTGGGCACCCGGATCTCCCCATTGCTGTTCTTTGTGAGCCTTTTCGCCAGTATTGTTGTGTGTTGGTGGTATGCTCTTCCTGATTAGTGTACGAGTCGTTATGACAATTAAAACGTTGCTGACACAACCGTGGTTCAAGAAGGGGTGTTGCCTCCTAGCGTTCACACCCCCTCCACATCCTCGGGAGAGACAACACCGAAACCTGTCAAGAGAAGAGAAGCCCAGATCAACCAGCTTCGTGCATGTCTTTTTCCTCAGCACAGGAGTCAATGGACTGGGCCAGATACATGCAGTACTTTCCTCACCTTATCTCACATGATGTTTATAGCACAAAAGACTAGAGTCTCCGATGCTTGGGTGAAACCCACCTTTGCAGTTGATCGATACGGTGCCTTCGATGCACAACACTCTGACGCTTTGTGACCAACACACAAGCAGTATCAACCCTTCATAGCCCTTCCGAGAAGGCGTGTCTCCTGTGGCAATCTTGCTGGGGGTGACGTGTCTACCGTGCCTTGCACCCTTCATGCACGCACCCCCATCACATACACAAACCCACCTATCATTGTCGCAGGAGATATTCGCTTTTACACAACTATGCGTGTTTTGCTTGCAGTCTGCGCAGCGTCGCTCGTCGCCGGAGACAGCGTGAATGTGAACTTCAACACCTGCACAGGGTCCACCTCAGGCGAGAATGCATGTGGGATCAAGCAGTTGGTGCGTTACGTGGAGACAGAGTTCCCCCCCTTTGATGACATTGACGAGCACAACCACCAGATGACAGGGCTCATCCCGCACATCTTTGCGGAGATTTGCAAGACAGACGTGATGAACGGGATTGAGTGCGTCGAGATCCGTGACTCATGGAACAAGATCTGGACCCCCGACCACTACCCTGGCGAGGCTCTGTCTGACGGGTGGTACCACATGGCGTTTGCGTTTAAGAACACTCTGAGGAAGCAGTCGAACCTGTACTCGTACCCCATCTCGAGGCGTGTGGCAAACCACTTTATGTTCAGGCAGGACAACCCACGTGTCACTGATGCCCACAAGCTCGCCTTCCCTGCCGGTGGCAACGGCCTCCGCATCTGTGCAGTGGAGAGCTGGGGTGACCTCCACGCCCTGCAGGAGACCTTCCCGCTGGCGACGTACGAGCTGACAGCAGACGTGAAGGAGCAGTTCGAGGTTCTGAACAACACAAAGACAGAGACCGGAAAGTGGTGCGACCTTGTGTTCACCTCCGTGGACGAGTGGAACACACGCAACGCAGAGAGCCCCGGTGTGTTCGCCGTCTTCAACGAGCACGGCGAGAACGGGATCTCTATTCTGGAGCTGAACCCGAACCCCAGACACGAGGACAACGTTGCCTTCATGTTCTCGAGGAAGAACAAATGCATTCGCGACCTTGTGAACAAGGCGCTCATTGAGATGGCGAAGGACACCGACAAGATCAAGAAGATCTTCGACAAGGCGCCCATCCTTGAGCCACGTTACTCCACCTGGAGGTCGGATTTCGACCTTGAGGACTGATCACGACTTTAGAAGAACACATCTAGCTGTGGTACCCATCACTGGTTAACTGCACCCCTCCCATGGACACTCCGAGTTTTTGTTTCTTCTGCTTTTTACAACACCTCTGAAAAGCTTCGACAAAATGACAGAGTGCGATGAAAAGTTCCTACGCCACCACCTTCTTCCTATTACTAGATAAATGCACCCCCTTTTTTTAATTTTTTGAAAAGATAACAAAACAAAACAAAACAAATAAAAAAACGTCCCCCCCTCAAAACCACCCCGTTTTATGCTCCAACAGCAGAGACAAAGGATGAGAAGAGGCGTAAAAAATGCCCACTTAAAAGGGCGCATTTTTTTTCTGTATTCTTTTCATGAAGGTTTGTTTCCCCCCCCCTGAAATGCTGTTTTAACATTTTTTTTTTAAAGACAACGCTAAAAAGAAGGGAAAGTACAACAGTGAGAATAAAAGGTTACCTTTTACTTTCCCCTTCTGCACCCTTGGTACGCTATGTATCCATGCAAAGTATAGGACCAAGAGTCGAGACTGTCTGTATGGCAGCTACACTGAACTAATGATTTATAAAAAAAAGAGTTCAAAAAAAAATACATCAAAACAAAACAAAAACCTCATGCCACCAAATAAAAGACCTAATAACACAGCAACTGTGTTTTTTTCCTCTTTTGGCATTTTTTCCCCCTCTCCACTTTCCTACACCAGCCCCCTCTCCCACGACCCCGCATATCCTCCTCCCCTCCCCACAAACCCTAACGAGACTGTGGTTGGCCAATGATGCACACCTGACACAACTCATTTGCACACATGTCCATTTGACACAACTTTGCCGCAGGAATTAAATACCATTTTTTGTTGAGGAAAAAAAGAATAGTTGTATTTGATGGGAGTTGTGCAAAAGTGATAATAAAGAAAATAAATGGTGAAGTGTAGAGCCTCTCCGCAGGCAGCTGTACTAAACCAGCAGACGAAGGTGGCAGTGTTGGGATGGGCAAAAAAGGTTGCACCACAAGAATTAAACAAATTGAGCAAAACAAAAATAAAGCAAAACAAAAAAATAGTACTCTACTTTGTAAACACTTTCAAAATGCACGTTCTTAATTTGCACTACTTTGCGTTCAGGCGTATTTGCTGTCTTCATTTCTTGTGACATGATGTTTATAGCACAAAAGACTAGAGTCTCCGATGCTTGGGTGAAACCCACCTTTGCAGTTGATCGATACGGTGCCTTCGATGCACAACACTCTGACGCTTTGTGACCAACACTTCTCTCTCCCACCCTCTCTCTCTACCCCCGCTCAGCCCATGAAATGCTTTGCATTTACGTACAAACAATGGGTGAAGGTGCAGCAGCGGACGGACGTGTACATTGTATGGGTAGTGGAGCGGTGCAAGCTAGGTGAATGCTATGCACTGGCTGCGGTGCGTGGAGTAGAGGGTGGTGAGGTGGGGGACATGGACGAGGCCACGCCTGCCTGCATGCCGCTGTGGGAGGACATGGTGCCTGCTGACACCCCGCCGTGTCCAATGATGCCATACCCACCACCACGTGACAATGTTCTCAAAATGACCATAGCCATTGCCGCTGCAACCGACCACGCAAACGCAACGAACACCTTCCTCTGGCAGTGCAAGACAGACCCCCTCCTGCACACCTTCTCCGCACACTACTTCTGGAAGCGGCACTGCCTGCAGCACGGCACCAACGACACAGAGGCGACCGCGCTGCTCCTCTCCCACCTCACCAAGTATGCTGTGGTCACAGCACCCCCATGGACGCACAGCACGACACCGACAAAGCATATGTACACACCGGTCCCCCAGGAGGTGTTGTTATGGATACAACAGTCCCGTGGTGGGGATACCACACGGTATTTGATGGACTGGGGGAAGGAGCATGGGACGCGCGCGTTGTTGATGGCGTTTTCGCAGATTTTGTGTACACGGGAGTGGGGGGTGTGCTGTCTGCGTACGGTGTTGGGTTGCTGTGTGCGGGTGGCGGTGGCGTTGCAGGTGAATGGAGGTGGGGCGGAGATGAGCCTATGTGGGTGTTTGGTTGTGCTGTGCTTCACTCTGGGCCTGCAGCAGGGGGAGATGCTCCTGCCTCTGGAGCAGCTCAAGCCCGCTGTGCCCTCTGTCACGTACACCTTCCTCACCGACATCGTTGAAGGCAGCGCCGCCACCCAGTCTGCAGCACTACGCAGCCACACCGCGCACCTCCGTCGCCTCATCGGACGGCCGCCGCCACCCTCCCAACAGACCCCCTGCAGCAGCCTCCCTACACTCGGTCTTCCCGCAGCCTCACTTCTTCGCGTCAGGGAGGCGCAGTCTGCAGCGTACACCCCGGTGCCCTTAGGTGGTGTGGTTCGGGGCAACGAAAGCAGCCATTTCCTTGGAATGCAGGTTCACAACGGGAGGTCCGTCGAGACAGCGTTGGGGAGGTTCTATGCGAGTGTGGCGGAGGGTGGTGGTGATGGTGAAGGCGCCTTCGACGATGTGTTTGAACGGACGCGGAAGAGAAAGGGTGAAGAGCTTGCAACCCGGATGGCCTTTGTGAAGGTTCCTGTTGGCGACGCTGTCAGCACTGCAGACGCATCGGCGAAGACAGAGGTCTGGGCAGAGAGACACGTGCTCCGCAAGGTTATGCTCGCCTCAGAAGAAGACACAGTTATCCCCATGACAGCACAGCTTCCTAGCGGGGCGACGTTCACACCGCCTGTCAGAAGCTCGACGTTGCTATAGACGGTGGGTGAGGGGTGGGGAGTGGGGGGGATCTAACCCGAGAGAGCATAAATAAAAAAGCCTTGTGAAATTTTGTGTTTACCGTTGGGGAAGATGTGTCTCCAGAAAAGAGAAGAGAAGCCCAGATCAACCAGCTTCGTGCATGTCTTTTTCCTCAGCACAGGAGTCAATGGACTGGGCCAGATACATGCAGTACTTTCCTCACCATATCTCACATGATGTTTATAGCACAAAAGACTAGAGTCTCCGATGCTTGGGTGAAACCCACCTTTGCAGTTGATCGATACGGTGCCTTCGATGCACAACACTCTGACGCTTTGTGACCCACACACAAGCAGTATCAACCCCTTCATCGCTCTGCCCCGCCGCAATCGACCCTCGCGGCACTCATGCGGGTCGCAGTTGAACCGTTGGGGAAGATGTGTCTCCTGTCAAGAGAAGAGAAGCCCAGATCAACCAGCTTCGTGCATGTCTTTTCCTCAGCACAGGAGTCAATGGACTGGGCCAGATACATGCAGTACTTTCCTCACCTTATCTCACATGATGTTTATAGCACAAAAGACTAGAGTCTCCGATGCTTGGGTGAAACCCACCTTTGCAGTTGATCGATACGGTGCCTTCGATGCACAACACTCTGATGCTTTGTGGATGCAGCCTTTCGGGTCAATCAAGACCCACACATCAACGTTACGTTGTGACAAACAACGTCAAAGGCCTGATACACAGATCACCTTTTGACGCCTTTTGTGTGGAACGGACACTCAATACCACACACCCCACAGGTGTTTTCATCTACACACAAAACAACTAAAAGCAGGCTTTTGTGAACAGAATGGTGCCGCCCAGGATGCTGCTGCTGGCATGTGTTGTTGCGTCGGTGTCTGGACACGGGTACGTGGAGTCGCCGCCGTCGCGCGCGTTTGGCTGCAAGTCTGGACTGAACTCCGGGTGCGGGTCTGTGCAGACCGAGCCGCAGAGCGTGGAGGGTCCTGACGGGTGGCCTTCGGGGGGCCCTGCGGAGGGGACGGTGGCAGCTGCGGGGCGGTCAGGCTTTGCGCAGCTGAACGTGCAGACGCCGACACGCTGGGGGAAGACTGCGCTTGCCGCTGGTACGAATGTGTTCACGTGGCGCTTCACGGCAGCACACCGCACGCGCGACTACAAGTACTACATTACACGTGCGGGGTGGAACCAGAACGCGCCGGTGGGGACGTCGTCGTTTGACACAACGCCGTTCTGTGTGGTGGACGGGGGGATGCAGATGCCATCAAACCCCACGAGCCACAGCTGCACGGTGCCCACACGCTCGGGGTACCACGTTGTGCTTGCTGTGTGGGACGTGGGTGACACTGGTGCGAGCTTCTACAACGTGATTGACGTGACCATTGGTGGTGCGGGCCCGACTCCCCCTACCCCAACTATGCCTGTGCCCACACCACCGACACCACCCACACCAACTGTGCCTGTGCCCACACCTCCGTCGGGTGGATGCTCGGGTGGTGCGGGGGTGGCTCTGTGGGGCAACTGCAGGGCTGCGCCGCACTGCTGTGCGTCGGGGGCGACGTGCTACGAACAGAGCGACTGCTTCGCACAGTGCAAGCCGTCGTGCTCCAGGGCAGACGGGTGGACGTGCCGTGTGCTCGGAGCAAGCGCAGGACCGACGCCTCCCACACCTCCTGCACCTGTACCTGTACCTGTCCCAGCACCCACACCGCCCAGGCCTGTGCCTGTTCCAGCACCCACACCACCGGCAAGTGGCTGCGGTGCAGCGATCCAAAAATGGAACAGGTGCCTCGGGAAGGAGAGCTGCTGTGCTGCAGGGCTGAGCTGCACGGGGACACGGTGGTGGAAGTCGTGCAAGTAGGAAGATTGCACACCTGCATTAACTAACACACAAATGCCTTTTTTATTCATTCATTGCCCTTTCTTTGGCTCAAGGCATCTTTGCCTTGTTTCTTATTATTTACCGACCGCTTCTTTTGCGGCCTTGATAGACCATGTGTCGTGGTGTACTTTATTCTACACCTGACACTGACCCCATACTCCCATACCCATACCCCCCTCGTATTTTCTGTGTCGTTATGTTGAGACAGCCGAAGCGTGTCTTGCAATGTGCAGCACGCCCATTCCTCGCACATGTCCGACGATAAAATGACCTCAAGTTCTATGATCCTGATGATCCTACTGACCTAGCAATGGCCGGCCCTGTGTCCAACCTTCCCCACACGCATGCAGCCCCGGGTTGTACGTGGGTGGTCGGGAGGTGTAGATGCCGGAGGTTCGTGTCTAGCAGTGCAGTGCAAGCCCCATGTTATGTGATGGCTATTTTGTCGCCCTCACATTTTGGGGGTCTATTTAACCTTTTGGGTTTCACGATTTTTTTCTGTTCCAAATGTTAGTTCTGAAGTTGGTTCTGTTGGTTCTGCGTCTGCAGACTGCACCTGGGACTTTGACTTCAGTGCTCTTGATTTTACCACCCTATTTTTTTTTTTCTTTTTACCTCTCAATTTCCTTGTCTTGACATGTAGTCTCATTTCATTTTGTTTTCGAGATCCACCTCTGTTTTAGCACGTTCCACACCACAGCGGCACAATATAAGACAAAAAAACAAGCCAAAACCACTGTTTTCCCGCATAGTTTACCAAAACTAGATACAGCGGGACACGATGCGTGCAGCAAGGGAACCAGAGGATACATTCCTGAGCTGCGCCTCTGTGTGTGGAATGTGTGAGAGTGTGGCCGAACCCTCCGCTCGCATGAGGGTTCGGGAGATACATGCCGAAGATACACAAAAAAAGTGAAACAAGAAAGAAACCAAACCACAAACAAACAAATAAACAAAAGCGCCCTCTCCCCGTTGCCGACAACGTGTTCTCATATCCCACATCCCATATCCCGTACACCCCTTCGACACACAATACCTATGCAAAACCGACACCAGCTTTGTGCACGCTGTTCTCATGAGCACTGCAGTCATTAGACTGGGTCAGACATATCTCATCTGTTGTCCCTTTATCAGCATATCCCACATGATGTTTATAGCACAAAAGACTAGAGTCTCCGATGCTTGGGTGAAACCCACCTTTGCAGTTGATCGATACGGTGCCTTCGATGCACAACACTCTGACACACCATTCCTTTCAACCCCATCACCACTTCCCTCCTCCCTCCTCCCTCCTCCGCCCCCTCTTACAAACCCTCTTCCTTTCACCCCTACCCCCCCTCCCCTCCCGCTCTCCCTTCAACCCTCCCTTTCACCACAGACCCCCTTCCCATGAGCCGCACACGTTCCGGCGTGGCCGGCCTCCCTCGGGGGCCAGATTTGATGGACATGGATGAGCTGGCTGCACAGTACGCAGTGGAGGATGAGGGTGAGGATGAGGGGCCATCCGCCTCGAGCACGCGTCTGAACAGAGAGAAGGAGAGGAAGCGGAAGGAGCGTGCGAAGGAGCAGCGGGCGAAGGAGAAGAAGGTCCCGTCACAGCTGGAGAAGCTGAAGGAGGTGGTGCGGGTGGCAGAGGCGACTGCACCGGACACACAGATGCAGGCATATTCCCAGAGCCAGATCGCATTCCGCCAAGAGACGCAAGACGCGATGCCTGTAGACGAAGAAGAAGAAGACGATGTCGATCTCAGCAAATACCTGAATGACGGCGAAGATAACGACGAAGGTGAAGACGACGGCGAGGACGACCAAGAGAAGGCCACAGCCGCAGGACACGGCGATGACCTTTTCTTCACCGCAGTGCCAAAGCCGGCGCCTGCCGTGCCCACCCCCACCCCCACCCCGGTCCCGGTCCCGGTCCCCGCAAAGAAGGCAGCGCCAGAGGAAGAGGAAGGACAGTATATGACGGACACCCAGGCCACTGCGAAGGCGACGGCGAAGCAGAACAAACAGCGTATCGAGACTATGGTGAACAAGCCGAAGCCGAAGCCGGTGGGGGAGGGTGTGAACTTCACAGTGGCGCAGGGCGAGGCTGTGGGCATCACGAACAGCACCTTTGTGCGCAAGCAGGCACAGCCTGTTGCAACGCCGACACCGACAGCGACACCAAACGCGATGATGCCGCCACCGCCGCCAGAGGGCGCACTGCGCTTCTTCTGGATCGACGCCAGAGAGGACGGCTTCGGTCTCACAGGTACAGGCGGATCGCACGCACCAGGCACCGTCTACCTCTTCGGCAAGGTGTTCAAGCCCGACGGCAGCCTCGAGTCCTGCTGCGTGCGTGTGGGTGGTCTGCAGCGCCAAGTCTTCTTCCTCCCCCGCACCACAAGAAAAGGTACCGACGAGCCCCTCCCCATCATCGAGGCGCAGAAAGAAGTCAGCGCACTCTGCTCGCAGCTTGAGATCACACAGAGGAAGGTGCAGGCGCGGGACAGGTGGTACGGATTTGAGGAGCCAGGCATAACGCGTGACAAGGCAAAGTGGATTAAGTTGAGCTACCCGGCCACCTTCCGGGAGTTGAACGTGTCGCAGGGGAAGGCCTCAGATGTGCAGAAGTACCTGGACACGTGCACGCATGCGTTCGGGGATGGGCGGTCGTTCCTGGAGATGTTCCTGCTGAAGAAGCGCTTGAAGGGCCCGTGCTGGGTCGACATCACCTCCTTCACTGCGATCCACCCCGACGCACAGATGTCGCATTGCGCGAGCGAGTATTCGACGGAGTACAAGAAGGTGAACCTCTCCGAGAACTGGGAGCAGATCCCGTCACCCCCCCTGAAGCTGGTGTCGCTTGCGATGCACACTGACCTGGTGGAGGCGCGTGGGGGGCAGGCCAACAACGAGATCTTCGCACTGTCGGCGTGTTTCTACAACGATGTCGACATCGACAGACCGAGGGCACGCGCGCCGCAGCCGGGTCGGTTCTGTGGGTTGCGGCCAGCCCCTGGGGGACGGCTGCCACCACCTCATGAGACGGAGGCGTACTTCAAGCAGCGTGGTGCCACCAGCAGCGACATCCCGAGCACCTACGAGAACGAGTCCCAGCTGATCACAAACTTCCTTGCAGTCGTGGCGGCACAGGACCCGGATATCCTGTGCGGGCACAACTTCCTCTCCTACGACCTGGACGTGCTGCTGCACCGCTGTGCCGCACTGCGCATCCCTACCTGGGACAGGCTCGGCCGGATGCGTCTTCGCTACATCCCAAAGCTCCAGGCCGGAGCAGGTGGTCTTACCGAGAGCACCTGGGAGGAGCGCTCTGTCCTTGGTGGCCGTCTGATCGCAGACTCCTACCTCCTTGCGCACGAGTACCACAAGACCAACAACTACAAGCTGCGCAGCCTTGCACAGGAGTTGAAGCTGGAGGGTCTCTACGGGTCGGTGACGCTGCCTGCATTGGACATCAACAAAACAATGTCCACACCCGAGGGCCTCATGGAGGTGGTCACGCGTGCAGGGCAGAAGGCAGTTCTGCAGTTCCAGCTTGTGGACAAGCTGCAGTGCGTACCACTGACGAAGCGTCTTACCTACCTCTCGGGGAACCTCTGGAGCAGGACGCTGACGGGGTCGCGTGCCGAGCGTATTGAGTACCTTCTGTTGCACGACTTCTACGCACAGAAGTACATCCTGCCTGATAAACGGCGCATCGTCTTCCAGAAGAAGAACACCAAGGACGAGGCTGCCCCCGCACGGCGCAAGGCAAAGTACGCAGGTGGTATGGTGCTTGAACCGAAGAAGGGGCTCTACACAGACTACGTTCTGCTGCTCGACTTCAACTCGCTGTACCCTTCCATCATCCAGGAGTACAAGATCTGCTTTTCGACCGTCGACCGTGAAGAGCAGCCACTCGATGTCGACGACCCGGACAATAACCACGTGGTTGAGGTCCCGCCGGAGGCAAACCTATACTGTTCTGAGTGTGCAGAGCAGTTCGAGGACAAGGCCAGTGTGGAGACGTACTGCAGGCATAAGGGTGTCCTGCCGAAGGCAATTCGCAAGCTTGTCTCTGACAGAAGAAAGATCAAGAAGGCGCTCGCCTACGAGAAGGACCCCTCTGCCCGCGCACGGTACGACATCATCCAGAAGGCACTCAAGCTCACAGCAAACTCGATCTACGGGTGTCTTGGGTTTGAGCACTCCCGCTTCCACGCGCAGCAGCTTGCCGAGCTTGTAACCTTCAAGGGCAGAGAGGCGCTGTCTGCCACCATCGACCTCGTCGAGTCGCTCCCAGAACACCAGCTCTCGGTTGTGTACGGTGACACCGACTCCGTCATGCTGAACACATCGATCCCGAACACCGCACCCATCCAGGAGGCAATCCAGAAGGCGCAGATCGTGAAGGACGCTGTGAACAAACGCTACTCAAACCTGGAGATCGACATTGATGGGATCTTCAAATCGATCCTCCTTGTGCGGAAGAAGAAGTACGCGGCCATGAACATCACTGACTGGAACCGTGAGGGGAAGACTGTAGAGAAGGAGATCAAGGGTCTGGACATGGTGCGGCGTGACTGGTGTCCGTTCACGTCTGAGGTGCAGGAGCGCACACTGGACTTCTGCCTCTCTGGGGATGACGAGGAGACGGTGCGGTCGGGTGTCATCGAGTACCTGCAGAAGGTGGCGGGCGACGTGCGTGGGAATGAGGTTGCGATTGACAAGTACCTCATCACGAAGTCGCTCACGAAGGAGCCCACTGCGTACCTTGACCACTCACAGCCACACGTCACTGTCGCACTGCGCATGCGGCAGGTGGACAAGCTTCCCGTTCGTGTCGGCGACCTCGTGCACTACATTGTGTGCACTGACACATCTGCGAAGGGGCTCCTCGGCGACAAGACCGACACAAAGAAGATCTCGAACCGCGCATTCACGAAGGACGAGGTAATCCGCAACTCGCTCACGATCGACAAGGAGTGGTACCTGCAGACTCAGTTCCACCCACCTGTGATGCGTCTCACCGAGCACATCAGCGGGCTGGACTCGCACGTCATCGCACACTGCTTCGGCATCGAGTCCTCAGCGACGACTGAGAAGCAGGACAGGCCAACAGAGCTTGGCGCTGCGACCGCTGGGGACAGCTCCTATGTCATGACTGCGACAGGGCAGAAGAAGATCTCTGAGCGCTTCTACCCCTTGGAGCTGCAGGTGCCATGTACGGGGTGCAAGAGCGAGGTGGCGTTGAATACGCACGACATTGTGTGCGACATCCTTGAGGTGTGGGACGACACGTTGCCGAAGTGTCGCATCGGGGCTGGGCTGTTCCGATGTGCATGCGGGGCGTTGTTCGACCTGAAGCTTGTGAGTGAGATTGTTGTGAGAAGCATCCGAGAGCGGCAGACCGAGTACTTCAGCGATGCTACGGGGTACGAATCGCACTTCCAGCTCGACAACGTGGATGCAAACCGCCGCCTCACAGACCGGCACACCCGGGACTACGTCGACTTCACCAAGGCAATGTTCTCCCTCCAAGAGCTCTGCCAGGTTATCATCACCCACGTCAACGGCGCGAAGGAGGACAGACTCGTCCAGATATGCGGCCAACGTGGCAGAACGGGTGCAGCAAGAATCGCTGTCGAAAAGGTCTGGAACGTCATGACCGATGGAGAACAGGTATGGAATAATCGTTATTTATGTATTTTTTTCTGGCGGGAAAAAAAAACAAACGGTTGGGTGATCTATGAACGAGAGAGAGATTTTTTTAGCATTATTATTAGCTCTCAGTAGTGTCTCACAGACTCTCACAGCCTGCTGTGTTGTCTCACGGAGACGGTCATAGGTCAACCGTAAGGTGGGGGTGACAAAAAAATGCTACAAAAAATAACAATAACAATAACAGACGCATTTCAACAACATCTCGCTGTACCTCCAGTCCATCTCTAGGCGCTTTGCACGGAACACAGTCGACATCGGGGGGTTGTTTTCAACAATCACCAAATTTTCCGGACGGCAACAATAACCCCACGGTCCCACCCACGCAGTGTTTTTTTTGCTGACCAACACAAAATAATTCCATCAAAACTTTAGAACTGGCTCGGGAAACAGGGGGAAGGAAAGGCTGTGTGCTGTACATGTCTGTTTTTTTTAGGTACACTGTTCACGAGAGGGCTTTGTATTTCAGGTCAACTTTTTTCTCTCTGCGCACCCGTCTTTTTATTCCCTCCTTTTTTTGTCGAATATGTATTTATCTCCCCTTATAGGGTCCCTACCCCTATTCCCCAAAAAGACAGTGTCGTCCCTTTGAGAAATGTGTCCATCGCTTCAAATTTTTCCTTTTTTTTTTTAGCTTTACTCCTGGCAGTCAGAAGGGTGTGAGTTCAATATATTGTATTCACAGTATCTGCGTCTGCCGATGAACGGTGAGGCGTTTTGCACTTTCAACTTCTCTTTTATTTTAAAACCCCATCCCTTTCTTCCCTCTTGGAAAAAAGCACTTTGTGCGAAGAATTGTTTTGACAGTGGAGATTTGCACAACTGTGGCAACACTACCGAGGCAACTACACTACTCCAACGATTTATCGAATTGTTTCAAAATAAAGGGGTTTTCTTTTTGAAAACTTGGTTGTATTAGTGTAGACAAGCGAAGATGAACTCCACTAAGTTTTTTTTTTCTTCAAAAGATGGTTGCTTTTTTGTCAAAAGAGAAAATGATACAAATGCCCTATTATTTCAAAAGACTTTTTCTTTAGAGTTCTTGAGACTTTGTGGATAGTTACGACTTGTCTTTGTATAGGCAGGGAACACTACACCTGACAAGAGTATCAAAAAAGCAAACAAAAAAAAAAAAAAAATACAAACAAACTTTACTGTCCTGGAGACGTTACAACGTTCTAAAAAACGGTGTTACGAATGTGGTACAGTAATCATCTAGATTAGCACAATAAAAATGCAAAATAAATAAACAATACAAAAACAAAAAACCAAACAAAACAAACCTGCGCTACTCGGCGCCCCTCCCCTCTTCCCCCTGAGAGAAAAAAATGAACCGGGTCAACTGAAAATTAGGTCATACCACCTCTTTTGTCTCACCCAACACCTTTTTTTTTCATTTCTCTTGGTCTCCCCTGTTATTACAAAAATAAGTACAAAAAAATAGTTGATCCTCTCCCCTCCTTTTTTTTCTCCTCAAGAGTGACGTTCACTATCATCGATTTTCGTTTTGTAGAATGAATGTTATCAAGGTGACTAAGTAGGTGCATCTATAAATGTTTCTTTCGTGTCATCTTGCCCAAAACGAAGTAATGCCTGTAGGGTGTACGAAGGAGTGTTTGTACTTTAGTATTTCTCTTCCCTCAAAACCATTTTCAGAAAAAAAAAGAAAATTCAAAAAATGGATTGTATCCAATGAATTTATCCCTTCTGTGCTGCCACTGCGATGAGGTGTTTCAGAGTAGGGAGACCCTCCGGTCGCATGTTGCTGACGAAAAGCACTGGCCGCAGGTCGTCGACGCGCTTCTCCGGAGCAGCAGCAGCGACACCGACCTGCGACGACGCACCCGCACCTTGCGTGCGTACCTCCCTAGGAAAGGGGCATCCTTGGAGGGCAGTGTTGCCACCGCATTGGACGTCCAGATGAACCGCGTCTGTGGTGCTGTTGGGGCTGACCGCGAGGCAGCACGCTCCACTGCATTCATCCAAGGGAGCCCTGCCGACAGCGATGTACAACGTGTGGCAACACACCTCCCGCGCTTTGAGTCTGGAGTCACCCCAGTAGAGTCGCAACGACGTGGCCTTCTGGCACGGTATCATTGTGTGAACCATGCGTTGGATCTGTTGTGGCATCTGCCGACGCCGTTGAGCGGTGGTGGAGGAGGTGGTGGTGGACAGACTGTGCCCCCCTCCCTCTCAGCCACCCTGCGCGCCTGGCTAGCCGCAGCAGGAAGCGAAGAGGAGCAAGAAGCCGAGCAGACCGCACTCCTCACCCGGCACCTCCCTGCAGACCTCCCAGAGGCACACACAAATCGTCTGTTGCAGGCACTGCAACAGAGGCGGGGGAAATTGGCCCGGGACACAGCGTCTCCTTCTGGGTCTGTACACAAGAAACGGCGGGTATAAAAGAAGTGATGTCGACCGGAATGATTGAGCACTAGATTTTTGTTTTGAAAAAAAAACGTTCCTCCCTTCTAGCTCAAATAAACGCAGTTTGAAGAAAATATATTCCCAACACCCATGGTGCGCTGGTCATGTCAAGCCTGACCAGTCCACATGACTAGTTATATACATGGTACTGGGTATTGGGTACTACCCCCCACCGAATACGTGGGGATAAGCGGGATGTACCAAGTTTTTGTGATCGCCACCACCCTCTCCAAAACAAACTGAGCAATCAACGACACCATCTTTTTCCCCTTTTACTCACCTAACCTTATCAGAGTTTACTATTGTCCACCATGATAGACGTTGGTGTCCGCATCTATGACACCCTGCATGTGGTCAGCGCCCCCGATGACGGCACTGTTGATGATGTTGTGTTGGAGGCCTGCCGCCGTTCCCAGCTCGATCCTGCAAAGGTTGTTGCGAAGGTGTTAGGGGAGGCGCTATGCAGGGCAGACCGGCTAAGCTCTTTGGACCTGGGGAGTGGGGAAGTGGAGATTGCACCGTGTGTACAGCTTCTTGCGTTGGAAGAATTGGTACGGATTGGTGTGCTGACGGAGGTTGAAGACCCGGACTATACACATATGATGCGGCACTGTGTACATCATTACAACGATGTTGAGCTGGTTGCCCGCGCAGGGGCTCCTCCTAATAGGTTGCTTCAGATAGCGGATGGCGAAACGTTGCTTCACAAATACGCAGCAAGGGGGAATGTGGCAGGGTGCAGTGCAATGCTTGCTGCGCCGTGGAGGGAGAGGGTCGCGGTGGATGCGCGGTCGAGGGTGCAGTCTACCCCGTTTTTGCTTGCGGTGGAGCAGTGCCATCCTGAGGTGGCGGCGGTGCTGTTGGAGCAGGGTGCGGAGGTGGGGGTCGTGGATCGGGGGGGATTGACAGCACTACACCTGGCTGCTTCGCACGCTCCATACCCGGTCACCGATCGGTGGCGCGCTTTGATGCAAATTCTGTTAAACCTCGGAAGTGACCTAAACGCGAGAGGTGGAGTCACCGGTGCCACCCCCTTAGTCCACATGGTAGCACACAGCTGTGCACGTGTCCCCTGTGTCGAAGGCGTCGCGCTTCTCCTCCAAGCTGGTGCCGACCCCTCCATCCCCGACGCATCAGGCCGTACAGCTCTCTACCACGCTACCCGTGAAACATCACTCAATGCCTGCAGATTGCTTCTTGAAGGTGGTGCAGAACCAACCCTAGGACACAATGTGCATGCCTCGGAAGTGGTGGGAACAGGGTACGGCTCTCGCGCAACGCAACCAGAGGTAAAGGCCCTGCTCCGGCTCCTCAGAGAATGGGGTGTGAAATGACCCAAAAAAAGGGGATTTTTATTTTTTTGGAATAGTTGATACCGTGTAGACACCTCGCTTTTTTGTTATGAGCTCCAAGCCGTTCTTCGCCTATCTCTCGTTTGTGTGGATACCGTTACTACGTTTTTTGTTTGTTTGTTTGTTTCTGTAGAACTTTGTCCTTTTTGTACGGATGAAAATGCCTTTTTGCATATTCATCTTTCGAATGTTATCAAGGTGACTAAACACACGAGACTGAGGTTCATCTTACCACAACTTTTCTTTTTACTATAGAACCCCATTTTGTTGTGTCCGCCCATTGCTGTCGCAAAAAAGGGGGTTGAGGGGGAGGGGGGAAAGGGTACACGATGGGACCCAGTGACAAATGAATGACAAGTGAAAAAGGTGACAAGTAAAATGACAAGTAAATAGCCTATATCTCAATAGAAAATCACTTGTCATGACAAGTGACTTTTTTGAGTGACACGTGACAAATGACGTGTCATTTCACTTGTCACTTGTCACTGGGAGATGTCGTGTAGTGGTGGCTGTATTGTGATAATTGCCCAGCACAATACAATCCTGACCAAGGAGGGGTAGTAATGTTTCTCAGGAAGAAACAAACAGAGGGAGCATTGTCCCGAGGAGTTTATATAGAGATTTTTTTTTTTTTTTTGTGGTGAAGCACGAGAGGCTTAGGTTCCATCTTATAAACTTTTTTCCCCCCCGCAGAGCTCAAGTCAAGTTTTTATCTCGGGGTGACTAAGCACCATGAAGCTTCGGTTCATCTTGCCCAAACATTCTTCTCTATTTCTTTATTCGTTCCAACTTCATCTCAGGGGTATGAGACTTTTAAAAAAAACATTTATTGGCTGTTTTGGTGGGTGATAAAACGTTTGCCACTGTTCACCCGGTTCACATGGTCAGATTTCTACCCAGGTTTGTGCAAGCACCTTTTTTCCATTCTCTGTCGATGTCCCCTTTTACCGTGATGCGTTAGATATATCTTCCCAAACCTTTCTTTCTATGTGTGCGTGAATCATATTCGTCTGTTTTTGTTGTATTATAAGGTGGCGACCCTAAGAGAGGCGCAAAGCCGTCTTACTGCACCTTTCTTTTGATGTGTGGATTCCTGAAACTGCCCAAGCAGGGTCTCGGTAAATGGGAATAGCAGTGCCTCCGCCCCGGCCGGATTCCGGTGAGGGGTGTTTGGTGCTTCAGCTTCTGTTCCTTAATTACTGAAACCTTCGCGCAGGTCAGTCTCATGGTTTATGTATCGCTCCCACGGAGTATGTGCTTTCGCCTTACTGACCGTGTCACGTCAATGAATGTTTTCCCATAGCACGGCACGCTTCAATACGTACCCCTCCCCCTCTTTTCCGAAGTGAATACGTAGTGTGTTCAAAAACAGTGGAGATTGCACAACTGTGGCAACACAACCGAGGCAACTACACTACTCCGACAATTTATCAAATAAATAAATAAACATTACCACAGAAACACAAAAGAAAAGAAAAGAGAAAGAAGCCCAAGATGCCTCTCGACTTCATCACGCAGATGCACGCGGAGCAGAAGAACGTGGTGACAGAGGAGGATGCGACTGTGGGGGACCTTCGCAGGAAGGTTGGTGATGCCTGGGGTGGCGACGGCTTCCAGATGTCGATTGCTTCAGGCATGTTGGACAAGGATGACCTGAAGCTGAGTGAGTGCAGTATTGAGGGGGACGAGGTGATTGAGGTGAGTGTGTGCCCGAAGAAGGCTGCGGTGCTTCTCCTGAAGGAGATGGGTGTGACGACAGACCCGCGACACTGTTTGGTTCTTTGTGTGGCGCAGGGTGCTGCCGAAATGGGTGAGGACGGCAAGCTTAAGGACGAGGAGCTGTTTGAGAAGTTTGAGCTGTGTCTGCAGTCGGGCCTTGACATTGACACACAGGACAACGAGGGTCGCCCTCTTCTCACTGTGGCCGCAGCACAGGGCAAGGCCGACACTGTGCAGTACCTGATTGACAAAGAAGCGGATGTCTCATACGTTGCCAACGATCCGAGTGGGGGCGGTAAGAAGTACACTGCACTCCTCAGTGCAGCACGCAAAGGACACCGGCGAACATGCGAAGTGCTCTTGGATGCCCGTCCAAAGAGCATCGACGACGTGGACCACAACAAGCAGACACCGCTTCACATTGCTTCTGAACTGGGCCGTCTTGCAGTGATTGACGTTCTGGTCAACCACAAGGATGTGACCGGCATGGCAGCGGATGTGAATGCGAAGGATGTGAACGGCATGACACCACTGATGCTTGCCAGCAGACATGGGCACGTTGAGGCAGCACAGAAGCTCATTTTCTCTGGTGCGGAGGTGAACTACACGACCCCGAGGTCGTCGGCGTTGAAGGTGGCTGCAATGAAAGGCAGTGCTGAGATGATCAAGGTTCTGTGCGCTGCGGGGGCAGAGGTCAACACGTTGGACGACCTGGGGAAGTCGGCTGTGTGGTACGCTGCCGCTTCCGGCCATGTGGATGCGCTTACTGCCTTGATACGCATGGACGAGGCAGACATCAATCAGCCGGACAACAGGAAGTACACACCTCTCATGTGCGCCGTCGCCAGCGACAAGGTGGACGCAGTAAGAGCCCTTGTGAACGCAGGCGCAGACGTGAGTCTCAAGCAACTGAATGGACAGACAGCCTTGCAGCTTGCCGAGATGCAACCTGTAGATGAAATCACCGAGATCCTGCGTGCTGCCACCTCCTCCCGACAGTAGCAAAGCAGATTACCACAGCGTTGTGCACGTCTTCTGGCTGTACACGCAGGAGCACAATCTTCGAGAAATTCTAGAAACAAAACCCTAAAAAAAAACTAACGAAAAAAAACATTGTATTAAAGCCCCTAGTGATATATCACTACACAGTGTCAATGCAGAGGTTCAGCTGGTACGTTTCAAATCTCCTACAGATATGTGTTAACGGATTCATTTATAATACATAGCAGGCTTTGACAGAATAGGAAAATAGAATCGACGGAAAGATGCGTCCCAAACTTTATGCTTTTTTTGTACTTTTTTTTTGCACACAAAGTGGTATTGGAAACTGAACATAGTTAATAACCGGTAGATCTGTCTTTACGCTTCCTTTTGAATCCTCCCCCTCATCCATAATCACGTACGTCACTCAGGCAAAGAGCCTAAATGGCTGCAGTCAACGAAAAAGACATAGTAGTAGAGTAGTGAGGACAGATCAGTTGGTATAATGTTATGTTCAGTTTTTTTTTTTTTGGGGGGAGGTGAAAAATTCTGTCCTTTTTTTCCCCTCTTGTTGTCTTACCACATCATGCCTGTCTTTGAAGCTGGTTTTCTATTTTTAATAAGTTTCCGGATACGTTGCTTCGTTGTGGAACTTGTGCGACACAGTTACCCACGAAATTTTGTAGCGGGGAAAAGTACCCTCCTCTGGCGGTTGTCGAATATAACAACACAAAGAAAGAAAAAAAATAATATACCTTTGAAATTCATTAGCCTTCGGGCGACTTTGTTGTACAGAACCCGTCCTCGGACAGGTGATTGTCGAAACTACAAAAAAGGTGTATTTGGTGTACTGGGAATTTGGTCGAGGACCTGCCAATATTCCTAGCCCTTCCAGCACAAGATGGATCATTACAATAACTTTGTTTTTTTTTTTTTTTTTTATTTTCTTGCACTCACCAGGGTAGATCCTTAGCGAAAGTGAAAATAAGGATTCGAGGTTTTTTATTTTTTTTTCCTTTTTTTTTTTCCTTTTTTCTCTGGCCCATTTTTTTGGTTACCTACTAATTTCCAGGCACAGAGTGGCACCACCACGGTCCGCAATCGATCCGGAAAGTCAAAATAAGGGGGAAACCAAAAGGAAAAAAAATAAAAGTTCGCTACCGTTTTTTTGGCTGGCCTTCGGCCCGCCCCTTAATGCCCCTTTAATATTTGTCTTCAGTTCATAAGACAAGGACCAATGAGTGTCAATTCTCAGTGTCACCTTGCATAAGACGATTTTGAAGCATAACCTTGAAGAACACAATTACTGTGTCCGCAAACCCGCAAAGCGGACCATTGTAAAAAGGTTGGTGCTGAGGGTGGAGGTTTCGAAGAAGTGCGTGTGTGTTAAAGGTCGGGTATGGGTCACCTGTACGGAGTATGAGATCCAATAATAAAGACTTTAACCGGACCAAGGCAGAAACACAACACTGTTCGGCCAAAATCCGAAAACCCACAGGGGCCCCAGTATTGTTGTCGAAAATCCCCACTTAATTTTTAGTGAGATTTTGAACTTTGCCAAAAACTGCGAAAAAAAATTTCCGCTCGCTGCGCTCGCGGAGGTTCACCCAATGCTGTCTCGCCCACCCAAACTGCTGGTGCATCGGCACTACCTATTTAATTTTGAAAATTCTTGCCGGGCACTACCACTTTTTTTCAGAATGTTTCTAGAAAGTATTACCCTTGTCAGAGGGCGGAGTGTCCGACGAGGGTCACAGCCAGAATGCGATTTAATTGGTCAAACGCCGAAGGAAAAGGAAGCATGCGAAAGAAAAAAGTAGCGTACCGTGCCTGCGGCGCAAGATTGCAACCCACCCTTCCCATGACTAGTTTGGCAGAAAATATCTGCAATTTTGAGCAATTTTTAGAAATGTTGCGTACCGTGGCTTCGCCATGGGTGCCACGACCGCCGTTTCTTTTTGTAAATATACTGAGGTCACTGCGTGTGCCTGGTGCAAATATCAATTCAGTGCCGAACTCCGCAGTAGGATAACCGCGGAATTCTCACATTCCGCCGGAGGCCCTAACGAGCTGGGTTGGGCTCGACCGAGTTTCAGCGAAAACCCCCAAAACCTATATTATCCCCTGGGGTCTAGTTCTACGACAGCTGAGACGTGTAAAAAAACACCACTATTCTGCCTCAGTACGGTACCAACCTGCTTGTTGGATTTTTTTTAGACCGTCACTCATTTTTTCCGCTCGCTGCGCTCGCGGACAAACCATCAACACCCCACGATTTCCCAAAAACCTGAAAGTTAGCGTCAGGCCTGCGCGGAAAAATTTCAAAAACGGGAGAGAAAAAAAAAAGGAAAAAAACGAAAATAAATCTGGGATTTTTAGCGTTTTTAGCGAAAATAAGGATCTACCCTGGCACTCACCACATTCATGTAGTTAGGACAAAAGGGTAGGGGGGCAGGTCACCACTTCCATTAAGTAGTCCCCTTAAGGATTCTAATGAGGATGCTTAAGGGGTCCTCCGGGAGTGGGGGGGTGTTATATTTTATTTCCATTTTTTTTGTTTTTTTGTTTTTCTTTTTGAGACAACTGCCTTGCAAAGGTTGTAGGGGAGGAAATGAAAACGTATCTGAGTGTGCTCGAATTTTTGGTGTGAGTGATGTAAACACGACACAACTTATCCACAGAAAAGTTTTTGATTCTGTCCGTACACACTCCACAAAAATCCGGTGCGATCAACGAAATTAAGATATTAACCTCGAAATGGATGTAGGACTGCATGGTGTGGGGGGTCCTCCGGTGCATCGTATTCAGGTACACTGTCACGAGAGGGCTTTGTATTTCAAGTCAAGTTTCTTTTATTTATACCTACAAGCGTAGCAAAAGGAAAAATAATTCCTCAATAATTCCAACAGGGAAATTGTGCAATCAACGAAAAAAAACCCCCTTTTTTTTCCCTTTTACTTACCTATCAGAGTTACTATTTTTGTTGCACAAAGACGTGTCGAGAAAATCAAAAAAAAGTGAAATGGGGTGAACTGGGTGTCACCGAAATGGGGTCTCTCAATTCGCCCTTTTTCGCTTTTTACCCCCAGACACACTCTTTTTACCACTCAAATACCGCTTTATGGAGCTTGTTAAAGCTTAGATAAGATGTTCACGCGGAGTACATTCAACAAGTATTATCTCTCTTTTCCCTTTTCTTTTTGGAGGCCGTCTGTTTGCTTCCAGAATAATGCAAAATAAGGTTTCAGCGGGAAAAAAAAAAGGTGGGGCAGCAGTCTTTTTGACAGTAATTTGGTGATGTACAAATGTGAGGTCGGCGTTTTATCTCGTGTACCACCCTTGATCGTATGGGTCATTGTGATCAGTGAAGAATCCTGCCTGCTTTATGGTTTCGCAAAAAAAAAATAATAACAATAATACACACACAGACCCAAAAGGAAAAGGAAGAAGCCAAAGCGCAGAAGATGCCTCTCGACTTCATCACGCAGATGCACGCAGAGCAGAAGAACGTGGTGACAGAGGAGGATGCGACTGTGGGGGACCTTCGCAGGAAGGTTGGTGATGCCTGGGGTGGCGACGGCTTCCAGATGTCGATTGCTTCAGGCATGTTGGACAAGGATGACCTGAAGCTGAGTGAGTGCAGTATTGAGGGGGACGAGGTGATTGAGGTGAGTGTGTGCCCGAAGAAGGCTGCGGTGCTTCTCCTGAAGGAGATGGGTGTGACGACAGACCCGCGACACTGTTTGGTTCTTTGTGTGGCGCAGGGTGCTGCCGAAATGGGTGAGGACGGCAAGCTTAAGGACGAGGAGCTGTTTGAGAAGTTTGAGCTGTGTCTGCAGTCGGGCCTTGACATTGACACACAGGACAACGAGGGTCGCCCTCTTCTCACTGTGGCCGCAGCACAGGGCAAGGCCGACACTGTGCAGTACCTGATTGACAAAGAAGCGGATGTCTCATACGTTGCCAACGATCCGAGTGGGGGCGGTAAGAAGTACACTGCGCTCCTCAGTGCAGCACGCAAAGGACACCATGAAACATGCGAAGTGCTCTTGAAGCACGGTGCGAAGTGCGACGACGTGGACCACAACAAACAGACACCGCTTCACATTGCTTCTGAACTGGGCCGTCTTGCAGTGATTGACGTTCTGGTCAACCACAAGGATGTGACCGGCATGGCAGCGGATGTGAATGCGAAGGATGTGAACGGCATGACACCACTGATGCTTGCCAGCAGACATGGGCACGTTGAGGCAGCACAGAAGCTCATTTTCTCTGGTGCGGAGGTGAACTACACGACCCCGAGGTCGTCGGCGTTGAAGGTGGCTGCAATGAAAGGCAGTGCTGAGATGATCAAGGTTCTGTGCGCTGCGGGGGCAGAGGTCAACACGTTGGACGACCTGGGGAAGTCGGCTGTGTGGTACGCTGCCGCGCGTGGCCATGTAGACGCTCTGCGGGAGCTGATTGCCTGCCCTGGGGTGGACATCAATCGAGGCGACCATCGCCTGTACACACCTCTCATGGCGGCTGTGTTGAACTGGAGGGAGGACACCTTTTCTGTGCTCATGGACGCTGGTGTGGATGTGCGTCTCAGGAACAGTGACGGCAAGACAGCCATTGACATCAGGGATATGTACCGCAAGGACCGCACGGTGCTAGATAGATGATAGTGTTTTCTTAGAGATGCGTATGCGAGGCATATTCATCTTGCAACTTTTCTGTTTGCAAGTCTCCTGCTGTGTTTGAAGCAAGTGTTGAAATGAAGCCACCCCGTACAATGCTTGCTCCTGTCCCTTCCTCCTCACATGGACCACTATCCCATCACAGCATACACAGCACACACAACACAACAGAACTAACAATGGACTACATCACGCAGATGCTCGACGATGAGCAGAAGAACGTCACCCTGGAGGAGGACGCCACTGTGGCAGACCTGCGCAAGAAGGTTCAGGAGGCCTGGGACATCGACGGCTTCCAGATGAAGGTCGGCGCAGTCGTCCTGGACAAGGAGGACCAGAGGCTGAGCGACTCTTCTATTGAGGGGGGTGAGGTGATCAAGGTGAGCGTGTGCCCGAAGAAGGCTGCCGAGATGCGCCTGAAGGCGATGGGTGTGACCACGGCGCTGAAGCTGCGTCTGCTGGAGTACACCCGCAAGGGGGCAGCCAAGGTTGCAGATGGAGCGCTTGTGGATGAGGAGATGTTCCAGAAGTTCGAGCTGTGCATCAGTGCCGGGCACGACGTGATGACACGCGACGGTGTGGGCAACCCGCTTCTCTCGATTGCGGCCATGGCGGGCTGTGTCGACACAGTGAACTACCTCCTCAAGCACGGTGCAGACGTCAACGCCGTTGTGGACAACAAGACGCAGAACACAGCACTCCTCGCAGCCGCACGCAAAGGCAACACCGAGGTGTGCAAGGTTCTCTTGGACGCTGGCGCGACGCTCGAGGCTGTTGACGAATACAAGCAGACCCCGCTCCACGTCAGCGCGATCACCGGACGCCACGAAACTGTGCAGCTCCTCATCGAGAGGAAGGCCGAGGTCGACGCGAAGGACGACGCCTACGAGACACCCCTCATTCTTGCGTGCAAACGCGGCCACGTCGAGACGGTGCGTGCACTGGTTGCCGGCAACGCGAACGTACAGTACGAGTCGGAGGAAAAAGACGACCAGCCCACACGCACCAGCACCTCTGCGATCCGCACTGTGGCGCGTTCGCAAAAGCCGGAGCTGATTGCAGTGCTTTGTGACGCTGGAGCAGACATCAACTGCGTGGACAAGATGCAGAAGGCACCGCTCTGGTGGGCTGCATCCACAGGCAACGTTGACATGGTCAACGCGATCCTGAGCCGCCCTGGCCGCAACATCGAGGTTGTGGACAAGGAAGGCTACACACCACTCATGATTGCGACCATGAACCTCAGGAAGGATGCTGTGATCGCCCTCGTCAACGCGGGTGCCAGCCTCACCGCCAAGAGCACGGCAGGCAAAACCGCAATCGACATCGCCACCCAACAAACCAAGGAAGGACCCAACGAAATACTCGCAGCTCTCAAGGCAGGGCCACAAAGCTGAGAAAGATAGAAGTTAGAAAAGGGAGGGATTTTTTAGTTTTTTTTGTTTTTGTTTTTTTAGGTAGTGGATGTACAGGGCATTTTCGCCGTGTCATATTTGTTTTGTTTTGTTTTTTTTTTTTGGGGGGGGGAGGGGTTTTGCTCTTGGTGTCTTGTCCACCGAGGCGTGTTGCAACTTTTAACCTTTTTGTTTTGTTGTGCGTGTTCTGAAATTGCTCTGTGGGGATGGGGTGTTCGTCTTTTTAAGATGACACGCAAGATTTTTAGGTCATCTTGCCATTTTACTATTTTTTCTTTCTCTTCTGTTGATTTGAAAGTAAAACGGGGGGCTGTTCCAAGTATCTTTACCCCCAAATAATAGCGATTTTGCCGAGCTTTTTTGTTCTCCAGATTTGGGGTGAAAAAAAATTACCGAATACCTTCACCTCCACCTCCTTTTATTTTTGAGGGGGGGGTAATTTTTAAGGGGTACTTCCGCGTGTATTTCAAGTCAAATCTCTCTTGGTTGACCGAGTACTATGAGGTTCATCTTACCTTTTTTTTTTTTCTTTATTGTGTGGAAACCCTGAAACGTACTGTGCATGGTAGCACCTTTTTTCTTTTATTTTCTTCTTCAAAAAAAAAACATTGCAAAAAAAAAAAAAAAAAACAATCGACATTGAGTACAGATCCTGCGTTAGCAGGTGAATTGTCGACAACAAAAAAAAGCAAAAAAAAAAAAAACAAAAAAAAATACCCAAAAATAAAAAATGAACGTGGTGCTCTGTATTGTGAGTTGCTATTGTCATCACTCTTTAGGAGTGATATTCAGCAAAGTCTCTGCGTCTCACCGTCCCAGCTACGGGGTGACATTAAATACAGAATTTCCATCCGGAATGTACCACGGTTGGGGGCTAGCCATTTAGTTTAGAATAGGAAAATGGAGTGATCGTCGACAAAAGAAAAAAAGGAAAAAAACGAAAAAAGGGAGAGAAAACTAGACGATATCATCCAACTGATCTTGATAACAATAAAACTATAGCAGTGTTTTTCGCCAAATAGGGGTAAAAAAGCTGTTTGGCGCAAGGTGAAAGGAAGGGGAAATACTGTTATACAAGATCTGAAACGTTGGCTTTCTTTTTTTGTCTAGTTTCTTAATACACTATGTGTTAGGGAAAAAAAAACAAAACAAAAAAAACCGGTCCTTTGATGTCATGTGTGGGTGTGTTTTTTATATCTTCCAAGCATAAAGGAAAATAGAATTGATGGAAGGTGTGTCTGCATTTTCTTTTTTATTTTTTTCTTTTTTTTTTTATATATTTCACTCGGCATTGTTGATGGGAACATTTTTTTTTTTGTTGATCCCCTCCTCCTATGCTTTCAATTTATTGATTGCGTATGACATACTATGTTGAAAAACTTTCATTCAGTTTGTTTTATCATCCCCTCACACTCATGCAGCGAAAAAACACAACAAATTAGCAGAGCAACAAACGAAGAAGAAAAAAACACAGACAGTGGAGATTGCACACAAAAACTGTGGCAACACAACCGAGGCAACCTACACTACTCCAACAATTTATCGAAAAAAAAATAAATCATGCAAGAGTTGTTCACGTTTCAGCGATTGCGTTGTTTTCTTCAACAGCTTATTATTTGGTTTTAGGGGTTATCATTGAATCCTGGTTAAATCCTGGTCAAGCCGCTCGCGAAGCGCGCCCGGTACCCAACCGAGCTCAAGTTGGGGGGGCTTCGGTTTATTCACTTTGCCTTCTTTGTCATATCCTGAAGACATAGATTCTATTGTGCTCTTCCCCACTATAACCTATGAAGAAGCGCAACACCGCCTCGAGATCAAGTAGGGCAAGAATGTTGTTTATCTTTTCAAGACGAATAACCCGCGGAGTGTCAGTGCCTGCGTCCCAGAGGCGTTTTGCACTATCAACTTCACTTTCAAGTTCTCTCCTTCGTTTCAACCTTTGCTGCAATCCCTTTCCTTTCCCCCCCTGCCCAGAGCGACTAAGGGATTGTGCTCCATTTTTGCTGGGCGGAGGGACCCCCAACCCCCCTCCCAACTGGACTAACCTGCGTCTCCAATTATCCTTGTAGGATCGCATGGTTGGGGGTCCACCCCGGTGCACCGGTCATGTACACAAAGTACAATGTTCACAGAAGAGGGCTTTGTATTTCATGACAAAAATTTTTTTTTCACGGTGTGGGGGGGAGGACTGCGGTCAATTTTGCGGGTGGTAAATGGAGAAAAAAAGTGCGGTCGCTGTCGGTCGCCGGTGGTTATTACCTATTAGGAGAAAAGGTGCTCTTTGGGTAGATGTGTGTATATGAGACACGTTCATCTCTCAACTTTTCTTTTTTTTATTCCACAGTTAAATAAAGTATACGAAGGATTTGGCACTTTTAGCGTGATTCTTTTTAATGATAATTTCACGCAGTGTTTTTTTCGCAAATAAAAACCACGCTAATTGAACTTTATTTCACGCATTTTCACTTTTTTTCACTGCAATTCCTTAGGAGCGTGATTTTATTTTTGTTTTTTTCACGCCAAAACAGGGGTTTTTTTTGGCGATAACTTCACGCTAAATTTTGGTACATCCTGCACCACCACCCGCCTAAAAATTGAAAATTGCGATTTTTTTTTGCACTTTTCCCATTTTTTTTTTGTTACACACGCAACATGCCGAAGGATCTAAGCCGCAAACGGTCCTCCGACAAGAGATGGACGAGCGCTACAGTGGTTTTGTTGAAGGACTAGCATCGTCGACACCGTACGTCTGTGAATGGGACCGCTTTTGAAGGGATTCATTGGCAAGCCCAACGGTAAGCCCACGGAAGCCGACTTTGTTTTGTGCATAGTGCATCAAATCGTCGTCGTAATGGACAACGTTCAGTAAGCTGAGCAGTATATTGGTGAGGAAGTATGGGGTGCAACTGCAAGACCAGTTTCCGCAGGCTCGTGTGTCTCTTGAAGCAACGCGAGACCGGCTACCGACACGACAGTCCAAGGCACTCCGCACTTACGAAACTAGAAATCGACTCCTTCATTACCTATGAAGGCGAAGGACACACCACCCCCTTACTTCATTGTGAGGAAGGCGGTGGCTGACATGATATTCTGTGATGGGCGGGGATCTACTGAATGTTTCTCGCTCTTGCATGAGAGCCATTTCCCGACCTCCCGCTAGCACCCGGGCCCAGTTTACCGGGTTTTTGCAGGTTCCCCCGCGGGGGGGTAACAGGGCTGGAGGGACCCTCCAGCCTTTTTTAGCCTCCCTCCAGCCCCTCAGGTACGCCAGCCCCCCCAGCTGGAGTCCCGCTAGCCTAGCTAGGGGTCCCGTGGGATTCCCGGTAGCGCTGGCGGGAGGGTAAGGAAAGCTACCCGGAGGGACACAAACTCGTTAGTTATTGCACAATAAATGAGTCACGCTAAAAGTGCCAAATCCTTTCGTATACTTTATTTAACGTGAAATAAAATTACGTATTCAACGCCTTTTAGCGATTTTTTTTGCGATACTTCACTTATTTTTTTCCCAGGTTCGTGGATTCAATTTGCCTCGCTTCGCTCGGCAAATTAACTACCACTCGCCTGGGAAAAAAATGCGTGAAGTTATCGCAAAAAAAAACCACGCTAAAAGGCGTTGAATAAATAGTTATTTTTTACTTTGTCGAGAATTTTTTGGGGAAAAAAAAAATATAAACGCTCCCCCTTTTTTCAAATATTCCTGCTTTGCGACCTCCCCTCGTGGTATCCATGTCAATGAAGTGCTTTATGGGGGGTTCGATGGGGGAAAACAGTACCCCTGCGTACAGTACGTCTCCAAAAGGGCATATCGATACCTTTACGGTTTCTCGTCCGCGCCAGGGGGGGTGATCCCAGTAGACGATGTCATCGCGGCCACAGCCCCCCTGCACAAAAAAAAAAGCATGCTAAAACGTTCCACATGAAAAGCGATGTGTTTTTGCACCTTTCAACTTTTCTCTTCTCCCCCACCATTTACCCCCTACCCAGTTTTCAATTTTTCTTTTGTTTCTCTACACACAACCCCTCCCCCCTCTTGCATTCTCATCCCATTTTCTTAGCTTTTACAATGGGGGTTGGTTCAAGTCGAGACGAGGTTGTTCGTCGTGACTGTGGTGTAAGGCATGATATGCAACAGAGTGGACTTGCGATAGAATCGAAAGGCCGCGTTCGCTGCCTTTGCGCCTGCACACAGTCTGGGGTGGTGCTTGCTTCTGTAGGCACTGATGTGCATTCTTGGACGCTCGACGGAGTCTTCTTCCGTTCCTTCAACATCGGCTATGCCACTAGCTGTTTGACAGAATCGCCTGGAGGGGAGTTCTTTTATGCAGGAGTAGACGAGGATGCGGCAAGATTAGTTGCGAGGGTGAGGCTGACGAAACGCACTGCATTGGCCCCTTTCGAACGGCAAGAGGATGGGGAGGAGCAATTTCTCAAATTCTATACGATAGAGGCAACAGAAGAGCACACAGAGACCCCGCTGTTATCTCTTTTACGGCCGTACGTCGTAACCGAGGCTGTCACACGGATTGCGTTTTATGAAGAAGAAACCGCGCTTCTCTGTTGCGCACCGCATGTTGTCTTATATGATTTCGCCACCTCCACTTCGCTCCGTCAGTTTCACAATGCGTATCCCTCCGAATCTTCCCCTTTTGATATTTATCTTCCAAGTGTAGGGCGATCATTTCTACGACATCCTTGCATTTTCAGCGCACTTCGACAGCGGATCTACTCCTCCAACATCATTTCCGGCAAACAAGAGGTGCTCACCTTGAACCTCGCCATGGAAGCAATAGGGGTGTTGAAGGTGGTCGGGAATGCATTGGTTCTTGGTGTCGGGGGTGAGGTTGTGAAGTACAATTTGCTGGCGTCACAGTGTGTATGGAGGGCACGGTGCGAGGGGATAGTACGCAACGTGTTGGATGGAGGGGGGTTGCTGTATGTGGTGTCAGAGAAGAGCCGTGCGGTGGAGGTTCTATCACGAAAGACAGGGCGGAGGGTGGGGCGCTACACTACGTCCTTCACCCCGCTTCTACCAGCATCACTGCAGATCCTCCAACGATACCTCTTCCTTGCCGATCTTCCTCATGCAGGGCATGGCTTTAAGACTCTCATTAAGAGATTCGACCTAGCTACGTGGTTCGTACACAGCCCCTGGATCCCGCATCTCCCTGAAGGACCAGGGTATCCTGATGTAACACCTTCCCGTCCCCCTTTGATGGATGCAGTGCTGTGTGTAGGGCAGCTTGCAGTGGAAATTTCGCAACCCAAAACTGAGCTAAGAATTGGCGACAATGAGTCGCTTTTGCAGGAGGAAGGGGAGGGGGAGGAAGAGGAGGAGGAGGAGGGGGAGGGGGTTGCAGGTCCTGTGCGGAAAGTGTTTTTGACGCAAGGGGAGATCTGATGGGAGATATAGAGAACAACCTAAAGAAGACCGAGGGGGCGAGCAGCGCAAGCGATGAAAAAGGTGATACACTGAGAGGAAGGGGCACCTATTTATCTCGAAAAAATGGCGACGATGAAGGCGGGGGCGAATGTGGTAGGCTGAAACAACCCGGGAGGAGGAGGAGGAGGAGGAGGGTTTTTGAAGCTAGGGGATGTGTGTGTGTGTGTGTGTGGGAGGAGGGGAGGGGGAGGGTGGATCTGTCCTCGAGGAAAACCACTGTTCCCAGTGGGAGAGAGGAGGTGTGGCTGTGTGTGTGTCTTTTCTCATTTCAGTTTTGACAACCAAAAGTGGAATTGTGTTTTGGTGGATGGGGGTGTCCGGAAAGATAAAAAAGACCAGTCTTTATTCTTTGCTCAAAGTCAAACAAGTATGTGTTGAGAAAAAGCCCCCCCCCCCCTAACCAAAAACAAACCCGATGTGAAGTAAAACGTACGGGGGAGGAGAAACACACGCCAAGCCATTGTGGAGGCGTCCTTGGCGTCGCCCGCCTTCACCGGGATCTGGCGGCGGCGTTCCTCCAAGAGGGAGTGGCGATCATTCGCCTCGAGATCAAACCAACGGACATGATCATAGATCATGTCCCTGGGATCGTGGGATTTTGATGCTTGGGGTTTTTCCGGTTCAGCCAAGTCGATGTCGTCGTCATCCGCCAATGAGGAGGCCCCCCCCACAGAGAGAGGTCCTGTTCCGACAACCCCGCAGGGTTTGCGCTTGAAAGTGACCCGTGTGGGTTTTCCAGGAAGGACGGGGGGATGCATCTACGTCGGGCAGGTCGCTTTTTGGTACACTCCCCTTGAGGACGAAAGGTATTCCGGCTTCTCCATCACCGTGCGTGAACACTTCGTCGCTGGTGTAACGGCGGATCGTTGCCAAGAAGAGCACCACTCTCTGGATGCGGACATTCCCCCAATCCTCCACCGCAGTGCTTGACATCCGTGCCACGGCGTTCTTCAGCACCGCTTCCCTGTCTTTTTCGGTTTCAGCCTCCCCTGTCGGGGCTTCAGCGGTCTCGAGGGCATATTTCCCCGGGAGGCGCGAGTCGCGGTACGCCGTCACGACGACCTGCGGAACTTCGCCGGTGTTTAGCACCTCACTCAGTTCCCTAGACCTCTTAAAGGAATATTGTTGTTCTGGTTCCAGGTCATACATCGTGGAAAACGTACGGAGAAACACACCGACTAGGGAATCAAAAATTGAAAATCCTGATGAAGGAGGTGTTGTTTATTCCCGGTCCCCTTCCAACCTTACCGAAAGTAAGTGGTAGAAAATATCAAAAAGTGAGAGGAATTGTCGCTATTATTTGTATGTCTTTTTATCCCCCCAATCCGCAGCAAAGCTGCTCAAACAAGTTTGATTGTGATGAGAAAAAGCTAAGAGCGGAAGAGTGGGATGTACCCTAGCCTATGATGGGGGTCTGCATGGAGTCGATTTGCATATTTTTTTTTTTTACAGACTCACGGTATTTTCATAGAACAAAAAACGATATCATGATCGTGAATTGAGGACTATTGCTGTCGGCTGTATCTACCCACCTTCTTCTTCTACAGGTCCAAAAAAAAACGTACACTTTAGATTGACATCAAACACAAAAAAACACAAAATGGCGAATATGGATGCTGACAATCTGGACAGCATATTTGGGGCTAAGGTATGTACCATTTTTTTTTTTTTAGACAATTTTTTTTTTTCTAACTTTCAAAAATCATAATACAGTTTGATGAGGAGCGAAGATGCAAGGTGGTGCAAGCAATGCGTAATGACGTCAACTTTGAACGCAACGTGAACGAATTCATCCTTGCCCGCGATCCGACCCTGGGGAAGGAACCCCTGCGCGTCCTGCGCGAGAAGATGTACCTGCAGCTCTCCCTCCAGGCAGACCAGGAGAAGCTTGGCGAGATCACAGCCGCAACACGACCGCTTCCTCGGAAGAAGTCGTAGGGGTAGGTTGCGACTCACTGCAGAACGCCGTTATGCTGGAAAGCGGCTATTTGGCGCAACAGCTAGGGCCCTTAGGTGATGTGATCCCCTTAGCGATGTTGTGGATGGAGAAGAAAAGAAAAGCGTATAGTGGAGCTCATCCTCGGGGGTGTGTCTACACAATTACGGCTAAGTTTTCAAAACAAAAAAAAAAAAAAACGGTAACCACGAAACGGTGATAGGCAAGAAGTGTGCTCGAGGTGGCAGGTCCCGTTGTCAGATTATCAAAAAAAAAGAAGAAGGGAAAAAAAGGAAGAACGAAAAAAAAAAAAAAAATGAAAGAAGAGGTGTGCTAGTCAGACCAGAGTTTCCTTAGTTCTCATCTCTTGTCTGTAGTTTCCCTAGCCCATTTTTTGGGGGTGGTGATTTTGAGTGCAGAACCCACCTGGTGGAGTGATAGTCGATTCATGCAAAAAAATGAAAAAAGAAATAGTTGTTCCTTTGTCTGCAGCCACGACAAATTCCCACTCACACGACGCCTCATGACATGTGGTTTTTTGACGTGTCATTATGACATGGGTACGTGTTGGTACATGTCGTTCTCTGTACAGAACACACTTTTCCATGGTTTTGTTCTAACCCCCCCTCGGGTGAGCCTCAACAAACCTTAGAACAGTGTCTGTTCTGTACAGAGAACGACACAAACCAACACGTACCACATCTCACAATGACATATGTCACCGTTTTCCCCATGCCATTCTGACATTTCACGCTGACATGTCGTCATGTACCCCTCTTTTTCTCACAAACAAACCCAGGTGCTTTATTGCATTTTTTACACTCTCAAACTCTCGAGGCACAGCTTCGTTAAGTATATCTTACCAACTTTTCTCTCCCCCCTCACCTGCCCCCTTCTCTTCTCTTTCCTTTACAATGCCCGGCAAGAAGAAGGCTGCAACGAAGGCGGCAAGCTCCTCTTCCTCCTCCTCCTCTTCCTCTTCAGCCTCCTCCGACGACACATCGCTGTACTCATGCAGCACAGAGTCCAGCAGCGAGGAGTCATCTTCTGTGACATCGTACTCTACACCTAAGAAGCGCCGTGCCCCCGCAAAGCGTGCGAAGCCTGCCGCTAAGAAGGCTGTAGCGAAGGGTGCTCGCAAGCCTGCAGGGAAGCTTGCAGGGAAGGCGGGTGGGGTGGGGAGGGGTGCAGTCCCGCAGCGTGTGAGGGTCAAACGGCGCAGGGCGGGGTCCGGGGTTGCACACTCAGTTGTACGCAACTTTGCGAAGTGGTTGGTCTGTGGTGATGCAATCCTGAAGCGTATCGGTGGAGAGGGAGGAGGAGGAGAAGGAGGAGGAGGAGGAGGAGGAGGGACACAAAACCTCTTGAAAAGTATGATTCTTCCGGGGCTGCCGCGTGGAATAGAAGTATTGCGAGCGAAGGTGGAAGAGGTGAAAAAATGATGGCAAAAAAAAAAAAAAAGACGTGAATGTTGAATGATGAAAAAGGGAGGTTTCAAAACAACAAAAAAAGACGTAAAAAAAGGGGGTGGTCAGAGTTCCGAATGTCTCGTCTCTGTGCTGGTTGTTGTGTCATTGTAAGGTTCTGGGTGATGTTGGGTGGTACAGAACGCGCTTTGATGTAACTTTTTAAAAAAATGCTCATCCTGTTGTGTAGATTTCTTGTCTCCCGCCTCACGGACGAAACTCTCAAAAAGGAAATAAATGCCCTCTAGGTCTCTGTTTTTTTTTGTTGAGGTGCTTTCCTTTCGTCTTTGATCGCATTTTTACAGGTAGGGTGCCTAAGCACTGCTAGGATCCAATTTGACAACCTTTTCTCTCGTTTTTTTTTCTTCTCGTTTTTCTCTCCAAAACAAAAGTAACCAACCCCACACTGCTACATTGTCCCCCCCTCCTCTGTTCTACCCTTCAACCGTTCGCCTCTTTACCCCACCTCAGGAAGTGCACATGCATGCTGACTGTGCATCATGAGCAATACGTGCCTGCTCGCTGACTTTGGGCTTACCCTGCGTGGGTCGTGGGGAGGGGCTGGTGGGAGTACAGACCCCGATGTGGTGATGGGTGTGCTTCTCAACACGGATATTGCGCCGGACGCTGCGGGCGGGCCCGTGGTAGAAGCGAGTGGCCTGGACAGGGTGCTGGGTGGGGTGGAGGGAGCGGCGGCCGTGGTGCAGGTGGAGGAGTACGAGGATTGTAGCGTGCCGTTGAGGGATGCGGCGAAGATTGTTGCTGGGGGCGGGCGTGGGTGGAGCGGTGGTGTGAAGCGTGTGCTCAAGATGGTCGTGACAGACGGCCTGCACCGCATGCGTGCTGTGGAGCTGCACCGCTGCCCCAGCCTCGACACAATCTCGCCTGGGTGCAAGCTCGTGCTGCGCCCGCCCCTCACCCTGCAGCGTGGTACGCTGATCCTCGAGCCGCACAACGTTGCTCACATTGGTGGTGTCGTTGCGCTCCTTGCACACAAGGAGGCTGAATTTTGGAAGACGCAAATGATTGCCACAGTGGGCAAGCCGTATTTGATAGAAGGCGGTCCAACGGTGGTAGCGAGTCTCATGGAGGACCATCCGTACCAACAGCAGCAGCAGCAGCAACAACCCCAACAACAACAACACCAACAACATCAGCAACATCAGCAGCAGCAGCAGCAGCTCCCGCCAGCAACGCCCTCGTCTCACAATGTGTTGAGTCTCGAAAGCCCATCACCGCAGCAGCAGCAACCTGCATCCCATGGTTCTGCGCCTGTCGTGAAGTCCTTTGCTGAGGGTGCTGACCCGCAGTGCCCCCGTGGCGCAGTCGTTGTCGCCCGCGCGTACGTTGTTACGGTATGTCACCACCACCTCCTACCACCCACCACCACCACCACCACCACGACCTAACCACAGCTCTGCTCAAGCCTGCAGTTTGCCAGTGGTACGTACCGCTCGTCGATAATGGTCGACGATGGGACGGCTGTGGTGATGGTGACTGCTGCCGACTCTGTCTTGGAGGGGCTTGTGGGTATCCCTGCTGTGCAGCTTGCACGTCTGCAGCAGGCGGGGGACGCAGAGTTTGCGCGCTATCTGCGGCAGTTCGAGAGCAACCTGGAGAACATGGGTGCCGTGATGATGACGGTGTCAGGGCTGCAGGAGGGGCAGGCCACGCTCTCAGAGATGTCCCTCGTTACCCCCAACGTGCGGGACGACTTCTTTGCTCAGGTATGCACACTCCAGAGAATAGCGTCACCCCTTTCCCTCTGCAGGGCCAGGCAGCAGCGAACAAGCTCTCGACAGCCACAGACCCGGAAGCACAACGCTTGCTTCAGATATACCGATCACTCACGTGAAGGGGAATACCTCATTACAAGCATCGCTTTCCCCCCCAAGTGTCGGTGCTTGCGTCCCAAAGGCGTTTGCACCATTTTTTTTTGTGGTTTGGTGTGTCCGAAAAGTAAAAAAAAAATAACAAAAAGAAGTCTTTTACGTGGACTACTATGGTTTTCGAGCACTCCAAGCTCGTCTCAAGGGGTTGTGTATGTTGGGGGTAGATATGGGGGGTGTTTTTTTTCTTCTCAGATGGTTCTTTTACAAAAAATGAACCGATGTCCCACGATTCTTGTGCTGGTTAGTACAGTGTTCGCAACAAAAAGCCAATTAGAAAACAAAGCAAAAAAAAAGGGGGGAGAGCCTTTCTACAAAAGCAACCTAGCCTTTTTTAGAGTCTTCAAAAAAAATGACATTGAGGGCCCCCCCCCCCTTCTTTGGTTTGTGGAAGTATTTTCTCGACAATCCTACAAAAAAATATACCTCCCCCCCTTCCCCTTCCCCTTCTCCCCCCAATACCTGCATCCGCCCGATGTACGGTGATGTGTTTTCCACTTTTCAACTTCTCTTCTCTCCTCCCCATTTCCCCCCTTCCATTTAAACAATACCAGACATATCCCAACACACCCACACACATCCCCCCTCCCCTCAAATGGCTGTGTCCTGCAGCTAAGGGGCGGTTCCTTTCTTAGACCTTCTGTTCCCCCTCTCCCCTCCTCTCCCCCTTCCCCCTCATATCTCCCCTTCTTTTCCATCTTGTTTACGGAGAAAAAAAAATATAACAGTGGAGATTGCACAACTGTGGTGACACAACCGAGGCAACCTACACTACTCCAACAATTTATCAAAATAATTAAAAAGGTGAAAAAAAAAAATGGTGATCCCGGTGATGGACCGCCGTCCGTGGTTGGTGAAGCATGCGAAAGAGGGTGTACCGAGACCGCCTGCATGGAGGGATTCGAGGGAACTGCATTTGGGGCATTATCGGTTTGCGGTGCATCTACAGCGTGTAGATGAGGGGTTGGGGCTGGCTTGTAGGGTGGGGGAGCACGGTGCGGTGCTGGTGGGGGTGGATGAGGGGAGTGCCGCTGCGAGGAGTGGGCTGCGGGCGGGGATGCGTATTGTGAGCATTCATGGGCATAGCATCCATTCTGACAGCGATTTGGTGATGGCACGCCAATTTGCGGCGAGAGATGCATCCTTATGCATCGTCATCTCCGCAACAAACATCCACCTCAACGACCCCAACGGACACCTCACACCTGCCAGCTATAAGGTAGCAGACGCAGTCGCGATACGCACCATACCCCATACGCGGTATGCGCTCTCCCCACCGCGGGTTGAGTATCAGGAGCATTTTCCGCGGACGTCGGGTGCGCTTCCGGTGGATGCTGCTCGCTTGTCGCCACGCAGCCCGCGGTTTGTAATATACAATACTGATTTCGGCGGTGCGGTGCACACACCGCATGGCGCCTTTGGGAATGAGTATCAGAATGTCGGCTCGCCAGGGGGTCGTGAGGGTGGTCCATTGTCGCAGACAGGTGCCGCGTTGTCGCCGGTGTATTCACCGCGGTACGCAGGGCGTGTGCCCGCACCGCCCGTAGGGTACACCGAGTATGAGTACAAAGCCATGGTTGAAGACCCCTTCCCACCACTGCAGTCCGGCCTGCCGCCTCCTATAAGGATTCCATGAGGTTGTCTTTGTAGAAGGGTGGCCCTGGTGAGGGGGGGCTTTTTGCGATTCAGTGTATGGGTCGCTTGAAATTTTTTTTTTTTCGGTGTGAAAAAATGGGGGGGAGAGGGGGGGCCGTTTTCTTCCCGTACTCCTTGGTGCAGTGAGCAAACACACCTTTGTTGTAGTAAGGGAACCAACTGCCCCCTCTCCCCTCGCTGTTTCGCAAGCTTGGCTCTTTTTCTAGAATACATAATGATTTTTTTTTTGGCCGGGGTGTGGCTAATCTACTGCAACGAGGCCTAGGTTCATCTTGCATTGATTTTTGATTTTTTGAACAGACGCTTTCTCTCTCCGCTTTGTACAAATCCCTGCACGGTTCGATAGCCTGCAGAGGGGCTTGCGGCACTTTGCACTTTCAGCTTCCGTTTTTTTAGAGCGAGGCCTCTGTTCCTCGTTACCAACTCTGTTCTCTTTTATTCGCGATAACGAATATGATAAGGTGACTAAGCACGAGAGGCTTAGGTTCATCTTATAAACTTTTCTTTACTTTTGTAGATATCCGTTTTTTGATGTAGCTGACTGAAGGTCAAGGTAGTGGTGTCTTGCGTACTCTGCTGTACTTTACCACGCAGAGTGTGCGGCAGCCACCAAGGGACGGGGTGGGGGTGTATTAGCTTAGATTTCTGTATGTTTTCCCCTCCAAAACGCTTTTTTTTTTTGTACTCGTCCAAACCAATAGAATATTGCAAGAAAAAGCCCCTCCCACCCCATACGTATCTTTTCCCACTGTTCCACGTCTCCTTCCACTATGGTAGAGCCACACTATAACCACAACACAAACTGGTCAAAGAAACGACACACTGCCTCGCCTAGGGAGCGATAGAACGTAAGGGCTAAAGCACCAAGCGGAACCATAGGAACGCAGCTTTCACTTTCCCACACACCCTTTCTCTCTTGCTTTCCACCATTTCTTTACCCCGCAGACATACACCTTCTGATGTACACACAGCACGGCGTACAGGGGTACGGTCAGCCCAACCCTGGGGTCCCACAACAGCAACAACAACAACACCCCCAACACTCCCACCACCCCCATCACCACCATGGTGATATAGCCCCTGCCCCTGCCCCTGCCCCACAGCAGTACCACGGTGAGGTGGCTTCGTTCGGTGCTGTCCCTGCGCCGATGATGCAGCCACGTACGTGGGTGTTTAACGAGCCGATGGTTGTCATGCCGGTGGGGAACGTTGTGCAGGCGGCAGTGACTGTGGGGAATACGTCACCGCCATTGCGGTCTATTTCGCAAGGGACAACGTTTTCGGAGCAGGATGCACGTCGGGCAGCGAAGCAGATGATGCGTGGGGTGGACCACCAGATGTCGCCTGAGGATGCACGGGGAGAGGCACACCGTATATTCCAGCAGATGCAGATGGGGCAGAACGGACAGATGGGGCAGAGCGGGCAGAACGGGCAGGTGGGGCAGTACGTGGTCGACCTTCATGTCACCTCGCGTGCAGTGCATGGTTCGACCTCTGGGTCGGTGCCGCGTCAGCAGACACAAGCACCGCCCCATACAGCCCATCTGGAGTCAGAAAACGCGCACCTCAGAAACCGTCTTGCAGAGAGCGACATCCGCCGTGGGCAGGAGCTGGAGGAGGCGCGCGAGGAGATCCGCAACGCAGCTGCACTGCTGAAGCAGATGACCGCACAGAACATGGCGCTGCAGGCACAGCTCGCAGGCGGGGCAGGCGATGCTGCACACACCCCTAACAAACGCTCCTCTGCAACACTTCGCGACGTCATCGACTCCGCACCGCACAACGCCTATGTGTACCGCTCCCCAGAACCCCCCGCCACAGCCGCCCAGTACGAACCCCCCGCCCCGTACGCCGCCCCGCCACAGCAGACGTACCCCCTCACACAGCCAGAAGTGTACGATAACGTTTCACGCCGGAGCTCTGTACGGTCGCTACAGCCAGAGGTGTACGACCATTCCAGGCGGAGCTCTGTACGGTCAATGCAGCAGAGTGCGCCGAACGACCGGATGGCGCGGGGTAACACTGCTATTGCGTGCGACAACGACTATGCAGAGATCAGCTCTGCGGGCGGGTCGGTGAGGAGCGCACGGAGCATACGGTCTTTGGTGCAGGAGGTGGTGCAAGACGTGGCACAGGATGTAGAAGACGATGCCGTGTCACAGCGTTCGGCAAGATCGGCCCGGTCGAATGCATCTGCCTCGCGTGCACGCATGGGGAAGCAGAACACCGCCATCGCCTGCGACAACGACGAGGTCGAACTCAGTCTTGACGGCAGTGAAGCGCCTACGGTGCCCCCAACACCAGTCCAGAGTCTCTCAGGTCCACCTGCATCGTTGGCTTCGCAGAGCCCCGAGAGCAACAACGAACGGATGGGGAAGCAGAACACCGCCATCGCCTGCGACAACGACGAGGTCGAACTCAGCCTCGACAGCGATGATGATGCCCGCAGCATAGCCTCTGTGCGGTCCGCAAAGTCTGCCAAATCCGCAAGCCCGCAGGCTGCGGACTCCACCAAAAACCCTCCCAGCACTGCAACCGACAAAGGGCGTATGGGCAAGCAGAACACCGCCATTGCCTGCGACAACGATGTGCTGGACCTTGATGATTTGTAGCCTTTATTTGAATAAATCTGAAGTAAATTTCTCTGAAGACGTTCTTTATGTGATCACCCCAAAACAGGCTGGGGGTCATGCCTACATGCCTACAGTCTTCCTCTCCGTTGGGGTGCGACACCCCAACGGTTGCGTCAGTGCAAACGTCCCAGAGGGGTGTAGCATCAACTTTCACTATTTCACTATATGTCCTGTGCAGGCTAATTCACCTTCACGCCCCCTTTTTCTTTATAGAGGTCAACCTTTTTCTGTTGTATTCATTTTTTCCTATTTTTGTAAGTGTACATTTTTTCTCTCTCTTTTAATTATTATTCCACCCTTTCTTTATAAAAAGAACACCGCCCCTATTCTACCTCTTGACGACCAAAGCGTTTTTAGCCACAGTTTCAATCCCTCCTCCTCCACCCCCTTTACAGCATAACACAGCCTCCATCTTCCCCCAAAAAAAGGGAAACCTGAAGACGTTGGACCACACCTATCCGTAACACCATACCACTTTCCCCTTTTTTTTTAAACTTTTGCCCTTCCCTTCTAATGGGTGAGCATGTGGGGCAGTGTGTCCTGCGAATACACCTTTGGTACGCAGTGATGGTGTTGTTCATTGATGGGTGCAGGGGGGGTGATGATAGGCATGTGTACCTCCATTCGCGCGTTGTGACGCATGGTGATGCTCGCGAGGCTGCAGTGCTAGCGTATAGTACCGCAGCTGCCGCGCATTTTGTGGTGAAGCTTGCGGACGGGGTGGAAGGGGTGGAGGAGGCACTGCAGGGCATTGCTGTGGAGGGGAGCAGGCCACATTTTGTACCGCATGGTTCATATATTGTGTACACCACCGCGGCACGGCTGCAGGACCTGAAGGAGTCAGAGCGTTATGCAGACCGTATCCTCTGGACAGCGCGGCTCCGTAGTACCGATAAGGTCGATGCAGCCACGTTGTCGCAGGCGCAGACACCTGCCGCGAGACGTGACTATGTAGTTCTCGTAGAGGGTAGTGCAGGGGCGTTTCTCAAAACTGCACTGAGCGGTGCGGGATGGCACTGCAGCTCCCACGTCATCCCGATCCCCGAAGGTTACCCCTTTGCAAAGGTCGCAGTGTCCTGTGCAGGCGTGACAGAGAGGACCGTGTTGCACATTGCGTCCCACTCTGCAGTAGCCTTCGTGCACGAAAAGGAGACCCCCGCACCGTTTGCAGACCTAACTGCGGTCGCTATGGTGCAGAGTGGGACACCAACGCATCTGAAGATATGGGACGCAGGCTTCCGTGGTGAAGGTGAGATCGTTGCTGTGGGCGATACTGGGGTGGATCATGCGTCGTGTTTCTTTACGGATGCCGCAAACCCGATAGCGCTGTACCCTAACGTCTCGCTTTCACATCGCAAGATTCTTTCTATATCACAGTCCGACTGCGAATGCACGGAGCGTGGTGCAGCAGCGAATGGACAGCCTGCAGTCATGGGGGACTACGAGGACAATGTCGAGGGGCACGGCACGCATGCGGCAGGTCTCATTGCAGGTGACGCCGGTAGTCTCTCAGCCCAGGCAGGTGTCGCGCCCAAAGCAAAGCTCTTTGTGCAGGACCTGCAGGACCCTAGCCTCTCGACGACGTACCTCCGCAGGGTCTTTCCAGGCTACTCCCTGCTCGCAAAGTACCTCCCAGATGCATACAACATGAAGGCCAAGGTGCAGTCGTCCTCCTGGGGCACCTCTCCCGCAGCAGGCCCAGACGATGCGGTCGGGGAAGGTGGGTTGGGGCCAAGGTTCTCGACTGTGTACAGCTCGCATGCGCATGAGATAGATTTCTTTACCTGGACGAATAAAGACTTTCTCCCGGTGTTCGCAGCAGGGAACGACGGGCGGCGCGGGGCGCGTACGATAGCGACGCCCGCCAACGCAAAAAACACGCTGACGGTGGGTGCGCAGGAGGTTCTCCTGCAGGGCACTGCGAAGGACGATGTGGCGTATTTTTCTAGTCAGGGGCCGACTGCAGATGGGCGTCTCAAGCCAGAGGTGGTTGCACCGGGCACCTCTGTGCACGCTGCGTACTCAGATGGAAACGGACCCAACACGGAGTGCCGTGTCACCGCACATTCAGGGACCTCTGTGGCCGCACCCCTCGTTGCCGGCGCAGCGGCCTTGGTGCGGCAGTTCCTCCGCGTTGCGAACAAAGGTGCAATGGACAGCGCATCAGCAGACCTGGTCAAAGGGATCCTGATTGCATCCACAGACCTCTTGCATGGCGTGAAGAAGCAGGACTTTGACGACCCCATAGGGAAGCAGATCAACACAACCTGGCCGTCCTGGACTGCAGGGTACGGATCGGTGAACCTCGACAACGTGCTGCACCCCCACCCCACCCCGTTGAAGCAGATGTGGTACGCAGAGGAGCGCTTCCTGCACCATGCTGCGGATGCGATGATGACGTACTGCTTCTCCGTCCCGGAGATTGCGTCTGGGACGCACAGCGTGCGGGTGGTGCTGTCGTGGGTGGACTACCCTGCGGCAATATTCGCGGCGAAGGCGTTGGTGTCGGACCTGGACCTGATTGTCTTCAACGACTTGGGGGAGACGTGGCGTGGCAACGCAGACATGCACAACATCACGGACACCGTCAACAACGTCGAGGCTGTTCGCATCAACAACCCCCTCCCAGGGCGCTACCAGGTGCACGTCGTCCTGCGCAACGTCCTCATCGACGCAGTCAAGGCAGACGGCGGCCAACCCTTCGCGCTTGTTGTCTCCGGTGCAGTCTCAGAAAACTCCGGTGTGCACTGCCCCGTGCGCAACTGCCCTTCCTCCTGCTCGGGGACAGGGAACTGTGGGCAAACAAACGGCGTCGTCGCAGGCCTGCAGACGAACTTCAAGAGATGCACCTGCCCAACCGGGTACGTCCACGCAGACTGCAGCGTCCCCCCCTGCAGGTATGTCACCCAAAAAATAATACAGAACCACACCCGTGTTTCTACAGTGGAGACGCACAGTGCTCGTACAACGGGTGCTACGATACCACCAGCTCGGCCTGCACCTGCTTTAGAGACCCCGTGAAAGGCTTCTGGGACGGCGTTGTGTGCGACAGATGTACCCACTCATATTCCGTATGTCAAAGCCCCCTCCCTGTCCATGCAACTTTTTTTCAACACAGGGCACAGGGATCAACGCATGTCGGGTGGACAAGCAGTGTTCGCACCAGGGGACGTTCCGTGCGGTGTCGGCAGCGGAAGGTGTGTGTGATTGCTTCGGTGTGCCTGCGACAGGGTTTTGGGACGGGGTGTCGTGTGGGGGGTGTGCGGCGACGCACCGTGGGTCGACGTGCAGGTGTGGGAATTCGTACTGTGATGGGCATGGGGTCTGCACTGTGGATGGCTGTGTCTGCCAGGGGTCGCTTGCGACGGGGTACTGGGCGGCAAGCGCACTGTACGCAGACTGCGCAGTGTGCCACAAGGACTGGCATGGGCCGGACTGCAAGTGCCCACACGCAACCTGTAACAACCACGGTGTCTGCAAACCAGGCGGCTGTGTCTGCCATGCGTCTTTCCCCACAGGGTACTGGCAGTTGCACAATGACTCCTGCCTGGCCTGTCAGAAGGAGTGGACCGGTGCCGCCTGCAACTGCCGCGTTACCTTGGACGCACAGAACAGACCTGAGGTCTGTGGCGGGCACGGCAGCTGTTCTGCGACTGGCTGTGTGTGTGACCAGAACCCTGTGACGGGGTGGTGGGGGTCGAACACCGCCGGCATGTGCGACGTCTGCCAAGGCGGGCATGGCCCCTCCTGTACCTGCAAAGACCAGCTGTGCGGGGGGCACGGCAGCTGCACGGTCAACGGCTGTGAGTGCAACAACAACCGCCCGTCCGGATTCTGGCAGGTCACTGACAACACATGCCTTGTCTGCCAGACGAACTGGTACGGCCCTGGCTGCAGGTGTGCTACCCCCGACTGCGACGGGCACGGCACCTGTAATGAGTTCGGCTGCGCCTGCCACGACAACCGCGTGCACCACCTGCCCTCCAAGATCGGCTTCTTTGCTGGGGACGGCTCGATGTGCACCACATGCAAAGCGGGGCACGGGGTCTACCCAACATGCCTCTGCGCCACACAGCACTGCAACGGGCATGGACACTGCACCACTGAGGGTTGCATCTGCCAGGCACCCGACCTCGACAACAACGTGGGCGCGTGGGGGGCCGTGGATGCACACCAGGACTGCTCTGTGTGCGCACCTGGCTTTGCCGGGGCCGACTGCACCTGCTCAGCGTCAAACTGCAAACAGATGCCCGTCACCAGCGACACCACGGTCGACGACTCCTTCTCCCTCCATATGCACACTGTCAGCAACATGACGTACAACACGACCATTTCGCTCTATGCTCAGCAGGACACACTGGTCCCCATCGACACCGAGCTGGACTTGCTCATGAAACGCGTCGAAAAGAAGGCAGAATCGCACCCACGCCGCACCGGCCCACCGGAAATGGTGTTCCTCGAAAATGCGTTCCGCTTTGTCTTCCAGGTGACGGAGACTGCGGGGAATGATACATCCGCCCCTGCGGAGACAACGTCACCTGCTACATACATTTTTACTTTATTCCTTCAGGTGGAGATGACGTATGTATTGACGCCGGAAAAGCATCAGGGGGTGGACGAGACGACGGCGGTTCTGATGGTGCTGTCCAGCTCTGGGTGGACACCAGCAGCGGAGACGTGCGCAAAAGATGTTCGGAAGGCGGAGGCGGACACACAGTCGAAGGCTGTACGGCTGCGCATCTGCCAAATTGCGAACAACGCAATCTATGCTGTCTTTGCCGAGAAGAGCGTGAACGACTACACGCTGTACTACATCCTCGGAGGGGTCGGGGGCGCGCTCCTCATTGCCTTCGTGGTGACCGGGCTTGCAGTGCACTTCCGCCGCAAGGTCGCAGCAGAGCGTGCAAAGCAAGAAGCAAAAGCGCAAATCATCCAATTCATGCAGGGCCGCCCTCCAGACCAGATCACCCTACGGCAACGTCTCCGCCTTGAAGACGGCGAGGAATTCACCCCAGAGATTGCTGCATCACGGCTCAAGGTGCATCTGGACAAACGCCGCAAACTGTTTTCACTGTTAATGAAACGAAAAGAATTTAAACAGGTTCAGTTATTGACGAAGGCGATGATAGGGTATGAGCTGAAGGGGGGAAGCGCGGACAACATCTCTGCTTTAGCTGCGTTGACTGACGGCGAGAAGCAGATCAAGAAGATATGGGAGTTTTCCGATGCGGAGCTCCACTTGCTTGAGGCCTGCCGGCTTCTGCGTGGCATGCTGTTGACAGATGATGGGGGCACTGCACGTCTCCTCGAAGCCGCTCTCCCTGACATCCAACGCGAAGCAGTCGAAACCAAAGCAGAGAACGTCAAGCTCCGCCGCATCCTCTCCGCACTGCAGGCCCGCGAGGGGCAGCCCTCACCACCCCTCTGCAATCCAAAGCAAAGCACCTTCCCCGAAGACCCAAAAACACCCCACGCCACAAAGGTCACCACAGCACCCCACGGCCTCCTCAGCAACCTCATGGGTGGCGGGAGCGGCGCCGTGTTGGGACGTGGTAGAGGGGTTCGAAGCGGTCCTACAGGGGGAGGAGGGGGAGGAGGAGGAGGGGGTGAACGGCGCCTCACTGTAACACAAGCGGCAGAGACGATGGCCCTGTCAAACTCCTTGGGGATCGGGCCCAGTTCTGGCCTGGGTGTGGCGGGTGGTGGTGGTGGTGGTGTCTTGCAAGGCCAGCCCTTACGCCCTGTAAGATCTGGTGAAGAAGGGGATAAAGGAAAAGGGGGCAAAGGAACTGATGCGAAGGATAACTAATAAATATTTCCCCCCTTTTTTTGGAGAACGATTGGGCAAAAAGGTGGAAAAAATCACAAAAAAAACAAGAAATAACTATTTATTCACCTCCTTTTAGCGGGGTTTTATTTTGCGATAACTTCACGCATTTTTTTCCCAGGCGAGGGCTACTTAATTTGCCGAGCGAAGCGAGGCAAATTGAGTGCACGAGCCTGGGAAAAAAATAAGTGAAGTATCGCAAAATAATCCGCTAAAAGGCGGTGAATACGTAATTTTATTTCACGGGAAATAAAGTATACGAAAGGATTTGGCACTTTTAGCGGGACTCATTTATTGTGCAATAACTAACGAGTATGTGTCCCTCCAGGTAGCTCTCATTACCCCCCCGCTAGCTTTTGCTCGCTGGGAACCTGCAAAAAACTGGTGAACTGGGCCCATACCCTGGTATGTGGGGTGGGATACGCATTTTCGGGGTGGCAGAACCATGTGTGAGCCACAGGGTGGTGCACGTGTGACCCCATGCAGTACCACGCAACCCACGTTTTTACACACACAACAACGGCATTTTGCGCGTAGCGCGTACAGTATGTAGCCTAAAAAGCCCACACCACGTGTACGCATAGCGCGTAGCGTAGCGTGTGGTCGGGTTTGGAAAGCTGCCTCAACGGTACACAAAGCTACATCCCGACCTCTCGCCACCTCAGTGTCCCCTCGGGTGCGGGAGGTCGGGAAATGGCTGTCGTGCAAGAGCGAGACACATTCAGAAGATCCCCGCCCATCACAGAATATCATGCCAGCCACCACCTTCCTCACAATGAAGTAAAGGGGGTGGTGTGTCCTTCGTCTTGATAGTGAGATCGTCACGGAGATACACTATGTAAGAAACGAAGTCGGCTTCTGTGGGCTTACCGTCAGTCTTGCCAATGAATTCCTTAAAAAGCGGTCCCATTCACGGACGTACGGTGTCGACAATGCTAGTCCTTACTGTAGTGCTTGTCCATCTCCTGTCGGAGGACCGTTTGCGTCTTACATCCTTCGGCATGTTGCATGTGTCAGAAAAAATGGGAAAAGGGCAAAAAAAAATTCGAAATTTTCAATTTTTAGGCGGGTGGTAGTGCAGGATGTACCAAAATTTAGCGTGAAGTTATCGCCAAATAAAACCCCTGTTTTAGCGTGAAAAAAACAAAAATAAAATCCCGCTCTGAAGGAATTGCAGTGAAAAAAAGTGAAAAACGCGTGAAATAAAGTTCAATGAGCGGGTTTTTAATTTGCGATAAAAAAAGTGCGTGAAATTATCATTAAAAAGAATCCCGCTAAAAGTGCCAAATCCTTCGTATACTTTATTTCCCAGGGGAATAAAATAATGAAAGGTCCCCAGGGAGACACTGTATACAGGACCTACCGCGATTTGTCTCCGCAAACAACCATTTCTTACGAAATGGAGTGGGGAAGAAAAAAAAAGTGCAGTTCTCAATGTTGTATTTGTCTTTACGCGCAATACATCGTTTTGACTGTTTGCCTCTCCTCTACCATCTCCCCCAAAACCTAAGGAAAAAGTACCTCCCGCCACACACCCCCTCTTTTTATACAGTTTCCCTGTGCGGGTTTACGGGTTTGCAACTCCCAAGGTGCAACACTCCTGAGTTCGATAACCCCGCGGAGTGTCAATTCCTGCGTCCCAGAGGCGTTTTTGCACTGTCAATAGTGTGGCTGAAAGGGGGGGTGTGATAAAGTGCTTTTAAGTGCTATTTTGGGGTCGTCAGCCACACCAAGATTCAACTTCACTTTTATCCCTCTCACTCTCCCTCTCACTCTCCCTCTCACTCTCCCTCTCTCTCTTCAACCAACTAAGTGTTCTACAGTTGTCCAATATCTTTCAAAAAGCCGAATTTAAGAAATCCCCAAATCTACCAGACTTATTTTCTGAAAAAAATTTCCCCCATCCCCAATCCCTCCCTATACGTGGCTCCATTATTACACCACAAAATTACCCAAAAAAAAAAAAAAATTCCCAAAACCAGGCTTTCGTTGAAAAAAGAAGTGGGACACAACGATGGACAACCCCTCCCCTCCTGCCTCACCTTCTAAGGAGAGTTTCAAGAAGGGGAAGAAGGTGAAAGCCCCGGTGTTGTCAAGCGAGGTGAAGGCGGGTGAGACCGTGCGTCTTGTGGTTGGTGTGGATGGTGCAGTGTGTGTGCCAGGGGAGGATGTACGCTTCAATGAGCGGGTCGGTGCAAAGCGGAGTGCAAGCGGGCGGGAGCCGAGGTGGTGCCCAGTAGACCAGGTGGAGGCGGGGGGGTGTGCCTTTGGGGAGAAGTGTGCGTATGCGCATGTTGTGGAGGGTGCGAAGGAGGTGCGTGAAGGGAGGGATGCAGACGCAAAGCTGATGCCAGAAGTGCGTATCATCCTAGTGGAGCCGCAGGACTCACGGAATGTAGGCTCAGTGGCAAGGCTCGCAGCAAACTATGGTGTGGATGATGTGTGGATTGTCTCGCAGCGTCAGCTTGGTTGGGAAGAAAAGCGTAACAAACGCGTGAAGGCAGACCCCGCTGCGCACCCCATGCTGTCGACAGGGTTCTTCCGTTATGCAGAAATGCTGGCTACCCCAGAAGGGCTTCCGCTTCTACATGGGTTTCACATTGTGCCGGAGTTTAAGGATGCGCTTGTGGGGATTGATAAGGCGGTGGCGTTTACTGGGAAGCGTGGTGGGACGTTCAGGACAATGACCGTTGATGTGCCTGGTATTGTGCCGTTGTTTGCAGGGCGTGGGGGGAGCTCGCAGAGATTGGCGTTGGTGTTTGGGAATGAGGCGATGGGGCTGAGTTCGAATGATACGTTGCTGTGCAGTCATGTGTGCACGTTGCCGACGTCGGCGTATTGCACCTCGTTGAATCTGTCGCATTCAGTGGCGGTAGTGCTTTCAAGGTTGTGGGAGGAGCTCCACGGTACAGAGCCGCCGGCCCAAGGGCACGTCGCCCCCGACCACATCCCAGCACCAGAGGCAGAGGTGGCAGGGCTCTTCGAGCACTGCAGGGAGCAGCTTGCAAAGCGCGGGCACCCCTGCTCACCCGAAGACTGGACCGGAAACTCACGGCGCAAGAATATGTACGCATACAGATGTCACAAACACGTCACGTCTCTAGTCCACCTTGCACAGGTTTGTTCTTTTTGAAAACATAAAATATGCTATTCCCATAAATTAATTTCAAACACAGAGAGCGGGTGCAACCTCTGATGAGTTAGACAGCATTCAGAAGCTTCTGCAGTTGGTGCAGGAGCCGAGCCACAAGGTGGAGGAGGGCAGCACAGCTTCTCCCAACGAAGAGCACGCAATGCAGCAGGTTGAGGAGTGAAAATAAAGCAAGGAACAAATGCGGTGTTGTGTGGGCATGCGGGGGGTGTGGGTTTGGTGTTGTCCCCAACGCTTTCCAGGTTGAATGTGGGGTGAGCATCATCACATCAAAGATGTACCTGCGTCTTATCAGGATATTGTGCACTATTGTCGCCGTTTTCTATTTCTCGGGTTTTGGATTGAGAAAAAAAACATCATTTTCAGAAATTCAATCCCGTCTTTGTACACCCCGCACGGCAGCATCCCTTCCCCCCTCTCCCACATTTGAGCACTCAGGAAACACACCAAACGTTCTTTTTTTAGCCTTTCATTAATCGGAGGGGTCAAAAACTGAATTGTTTAATATGGATGCCTCCCCGACCACCTCGGGTGTGCCTAAGGACGACTCTGTAGAGCATTTGCACAAAATTTTGCGTATCATTGATCATAGTGGAGAGGCGTATCTAAACGCAACGCACAAGATGGCACCGTACTTGGTTGAGGCGATTGAGCGGTGTTTGGGGAATGGGCTGTACGAAGGGGGGCATTGGTGGGACTGCATGACGCAGATCATGGACAGCCCGCCGTCGGGGGAGGACGACAGCACACACCAGGCGTCGCAGGAGATACTGCGCATTGCGAATGAGGCGCGCACCAACTCTGCAGGGTACACACTCTCCTTCACGAAGCCCTCGAAGGAGGACCAAGCGCATATGTGGATTCTGTATATGCTCAACTCCGTCAAAGCCTTTGCGAAGTTCATGGAGTACACCATGCAGTTGCAGGATGTGGTGCTTGCGTTTTACAGTCCAGACTCGCTTCTCGGTGCGGACAGCACGCACATCGCGCCCTCCAACGACGACGACGACGAGACCCCCAAACAAAAATTCATCTCCCTCCTCTGCGAGCTAGGCGAGCTGGAACGCATCTCCTTCGACCCTTACCGCGACGTAAAAATTCTCTGGCGTGGCGAGCCCCTTCCAGAGCTTTCCCCTACTGGCCAAGCCATGGTTATCCAAGACGGAAAAGGGGTCAACAAAAGCCAGATCCAAGCAAACCTGCAAGCAGAGAGCGGCCAAAGCGCGACAGTACACTCCCCAACCCGCGGGGTGGGCTTCTCTGCCTTTGGCACCTTCTCAGGGTTGTTGCGGAATAAGCTTCAGGGCGAAGGGGGCAACTCTCCACCCCCTGTGGAGGAGGAGGAGGTGAGACCACGTTCGCATACCTTAAGCCAAGGGATTCTTCAGAAGACTCCGCAGGCTGACCCTGAGTACAGTACTACTCCGGTACGTGGTCGTGGGGTGAGTCTTGCTCCGGCGCTTATGCAAAACCAGGCTGAAGTGGCAGCCTCAGCTTCAACCTCAGCCTCGGCAGACACAGAGAAGAAGAGGAAGAAGAAGAAAGTGGTCCGCATCAGCAAGCCAAAGAAAGGCGAGAAAAGCGAGAAGGGCCGCACCGCACAGCGCTCCCCCGCCTCCACCCCTCCGGTGTCCCCGAGGCAGACCCCAGAGGAGACGGCGCTCTCTCCAGAGAAGGCGACGCTGTCCCCAGGGCAGGCCGAGCTGTGCACCTTGAAGACCTCGCTGTCAAGCCAGGAGAACGGTTTTGTTGAGTTTTCTGCGAACGAAAAGGGGTTCGTGAAGCGGGACACACAGTCGTGCCAGACCACGGAGGAGTCGCTGTTTTTGATGCGGTTTGCGACAGACGAGGAGATTGCGGTGGTGCAGGGGAGGGAGCAGCGCTTTCAGGCAAAGCTTGCGGAGCATGAAGCTCGGGAGCGGGCTGTGGCGGAGCGGGAGGAGACACTACGACTGCTTGCGGAACACAACTCTGAGCTGGGCCACCCGGACTACCGGGCAGAGACGATCACGCCGTCAAGCTCGCACAGCAGCCTGCCTGGGGGGTCGTCACCTACGACACCTAGGGTGAAGATGGACGGCGCGAAGTTAAAAGACATCATCACTGCATTGCGGCATCTTCACAACAAAGCACGCAGCGACGTATCGCAAGGCAGCAACGTCCGGCGTGAGGTGTTCCGCCGCATCAACCTCGCCATCCTCGCAGCCACCACACCCACCTCAGAGGCAGGGAACTTTCCGTTTGCCACACCAAACGACCCTTGTCTCGACCCTGCGCGTCGCACCACATCTCAGGTCGTCGGTACTCCTACCATAGACGCATCGGGGTCGCAACACCAGGCCTTTTTTTCGCGTACAGTGTCGCTGCCGTCGACGTCTGCGTCTTCTTCACCGAATTCTGTTGTTTCAAAAAAGACGCATCGCAATGTATTCACTACTAGGGAGTTGGATAAACCACCGGAGCCGACCCAAAAACAGACTGTCGTCAAGCCTGCAAAACAGCAGGAATCTAGTGGCACCGCCATCATCGTCGACGAAGAGTCTGACAACGAAGAAATCGACCAGCTCCAAAAACAGAACCACTCCTGCCCTGGCTGCGACATCGACCTTAAGCGCAACGCACCCATGGCTGTGGTCACACCAGGCTCCATAGGGTCGAAGCGGCTGCCACGACGGTGTTCATACGACAACAAACTCTACTGCAGACGCTGCCACACAAACAAAGAGGCCACCCTCCCTGCGAAGATCGTTGCACATTGGGACTTCAAGACGTACAAGGTGTCGAACCCTTCATTGCAGTTTTTGCAGAAGGTGGGTGCAGATCCGTTGCTCCATATTCAGGCGTTGAATGCAGAGCTATACGAGAAAGTGGCAAGGTTGAGTCGGGCACGCAAAACACGGAGAAGATTGAAACAGATGCTCGAACTGTTACGCTTCTACAAGGCAAACATCTTAGTAGACGACCCTTCAGAATACGTCGTATCGTGCCCCGATGCTTACAGCGTGAACGACCTCCACCTCCTCCACGGAAAAGACCACGAGAAGTACTTCGTCATGCTCTCAGGGCTCGAGGAAACTCTTGTCCGCACCAGCCGTGGGATATCTCAAGAGGTACATGATGAGGTGCAAGAAATCATGAACGGAAGTTAAGAGTATGGGGTGTGTGTGAGAAGGTGTGGGGTTATCTCTAGTTGGAATATAGTTCATATGTGTGTCTGATAACATAATAGGGGAAATTCTTGTGCAGAATATGGCCCCAAGGGATGTGTGTGTGAGGGGGGGTAGTAGTGAGATGGGCTAAGCGAGGGAGGGCTTGGGCTAAAGATGGCTCGTTTTTTTTCTTTCGTTTTTTTTTTTCTCTTTGTGGTGCCTGTGATGTACGTGGTGATGTGTTTGTGTGCATGTGCCATCTTTCTCTTTTTGCCGTTAGTGTACCAAAAGGAGAAGCTAGGATTTTTGGTTTTGAGTTTTTTTCTTTTGATAAATTGTTGGAGTAGTATAGTTGCCTCGATTGTGTTTGCCATAGTTGTGCAAATCTCCACCTTTTTTTTTGAATTGGGCTGTGCGTGTGAGGATGAGAAAGGTTACAGAGTGCGAAGTGTGCATAGGCACAGAGAAAAAAAAACCCCGTGTGAAGCCGTCTCAACATATGCATGTGTTTTATAGCATTGCGCAATGTGCAAATAAAAGCACATTCAAAAAAGAATGTAAGCAGATGTGAGGGGGCAAAAAATAAAAAAAATTGTGCCAAAACAATGTATCCTTTGATATTCATACCATCGTATTTATCAGTTTGTTTGTTTTTTTTTCCAGTTTTGCTCTTCCTGAAATTTTAAAAAAATCTGTGTTTTTTTTTTTTTTGCTCTCACCTTTCCACAGAGGGGGTATTTTTCTTTTATTTCCTTTTTTGGAAACATGCTATCTAATGTAACCGCTGCGGAGAAGGAGTACATTGATGCACATGGTGTGGAGGCTGTGGTGCAAAGCATTGTTGCGTCGGCAGCAGCGTGCGGTGCGGAGGACTTCCGCGACCATGCAAGACTGCACCTTGCCGAAAGCATCCGCAATGAGCTTCAGTTTAAGGCAATTATCTTTGATTTAGACGGCTGCATCACTAAGACCGCTGCGGTGCACTCTCGCGCTTGGAAAGCTATGTTTGACGCATTCCTTCGGGACGAAGCCACAAACGCACCCCTCCCTGAGTTCACCCCCCAAGACTACCTCAAATACGTTGACGGCCGGCCACGCTACGAAGGCGTAGCAACGTTTCTCCAAAGCCGCTCACTAAGCCTCCCAGCAGGAAGTCCAGAAGACCCGCCTGGGCTTGCCCCACCGACGTGCTGCTCATTGGGAAACAGAAAAAACGACTTTTTTTTGGAGGTGCTGCACAAAGAAGGGGTCGAAGAGTACCCCTCATCAGTGCGGATCATCCGTGCTGCAAGGGCATTGGGGATTCGTCTAGGCGTAGCGTCGTCCTCAAAGAACGCTGCAGTAGTCCTAGAGCAGGCGGGACTCACGTCTCTCATAGAGGAAAGAGTGGACGGGGTGGTCTCCGCAGCCACAGGGCTCAAGGGAAAGCCAGCAGGGGACATATTTGTGACGTGCTGTAAGAAATTAGGCTGCAGCCCCCACGAGGCAATAGTCATTGAAGACGCTACGTCTGGGGTTGAGGCAGGGCGGAACGGGAAGGTATGGTTATTTTGTGCGAAACAAGAAACAAGAAAAAAATGCTAAAAAAAAACACAGTTCCGATTGGTAGTCGGGTTGGCCCGTGAAGACAATGAAGCAGATCTGAAAGCATCAGGGTATGTGACACAACGGGAGATACATAAGGATATACTAACAAAAAACGGAAAAAGTCCACGAAACGGAGATAAAGGAGGAGGTGTATGCAGACCATGTGGTGGTGTTGTTACCGTTGTTAACTTTACAGTGATGGTCTACACTAATATGGAGGTTGATGAATATTACCAAAAATAACCAAAAAATTGCAAAAAATGCAAACCTCCTCAGTCTACACTAATACAACCAATCGTTTGGGGAAAAAAACCTCTTTCTCTCCCCCCCATTTTTTTTTTTTTAAATGCACAGTGCGCACGTCGTTGTCGACGACTTCCACAACGCTACACTCTCAACGCTTAATGACTGGTTCCTCGCACAGCCCCTCCCATAGGCATAATTCAAAGGCGTATACGTATTTGCCCCATATTCGGATCCGAATATAGGGCGAATACCATATTCGCCTTTCTTCTTCTATATTCGCCTTATATTCGGATACGAATATAGGGCGAATATGGTCCAGGATTATTGGGATCCGAATATAGGGTGAATACGTATTCGCCTTTGGGGTAATGTATATGGGGTCCCAGAGGTCCCTCTGTTCAATACCACAACATTAGCAACATCATGGGGGGGAACTGCATACTCTGGTTTTATGTGTCACCAAAAGGCGCGTATCCCCTCTCTTTCCCCCCCCCCTGATTTTCTGTTATAAGTTATTCGGAAAAAAAAACGATTACGTAAAAAGCGGTTTTGGTATGTGAATGCTCTTTGGTGCCTACACTAATGCACCAAAGTTTCTAAAAAGGGTAGCCTCTTGTTATCTATTAGTGATGTTGTCGATACAAAAAAAAAAAAAAAGAAGGGGGGCAACAATATTGGATATCATTGGTAAACAATGGTATTTCAATGATGATATAGGCCCCCTTTTTAAGTTGTGTGCACGTTCGGGAAAAGGCAACTTCCTATTAAGCCCGCCGACTCCATTTTCTTCCCTAAAAAAGGAATGGTAAAAAAAAAGTTTTTTAAAAAACGTTTATTTTGCTTCAGGCTTTAAAAGAGCCTGTTTTTTTTCTTCTAGAAGTGGTGCAACAGTTTTTCTTTCGTGACTGTGTGTGCCTCCAGTGTGATTGCATCCAGTATTCCCCCCTCCGAATATGGTTCAAATGACCAAATGCAGCGATCCTTCTGCGGTTCGATACCGCAGGAGAAACGTGGGGATACATGCCTGCAGTCCACTGAGGTGTTTTGCATTTTTCGAACTTTCCATTTTTTTTTTCTCTTTCCTTTCTAAAGAAAGATGGGAACATTTTTGTTGATCCCTCAATATACTATCAATTTGTTGATTGCATATGATGAAGTTACTATTTCTTTCCCTTTCTTTCTTCTAGCTTTCTTTAAACCCCGCATAGAGGGCTAAATACGCCAATAAAAAAGCCTCTGTGTGTCAACATACACAAAAAAAAAAGACTCTTTTTTCGCATACCAAGTGGGAATGTGGTTGCCTCCGCGTTTTTCTAAACCCAAATAAAAGGGAGGGGAGGGTTATATTATAGATACAATGAGGACGTTGTTGTTCTGCTGTGCGGTGGCGGCGGTGTGTGCAGGGAAGGTGTCTGTGAGTGAGGTGTCGGTGGGCGAGCACAAGGGGAAGGCGGCTGCAGGGGCAGGCTACTCGGAGCGCTCGGCGTTTGCACTGTCTGTGGACGTGGCGCATGAGGGGAAGGCTGTTGCGGAGATGGAGATGGCGGCAGTGAGGTTCACACACGTGGAGACGGGGAGACAGGTGTGGTTCCCGCTTGCTGCAGGATCTGGCAACACGTGGTCTGCGGAGGTCGACATGGTGCGTCACGCAGAACAGTCCTTCTACTTCGTCGCCGGCAAGTACACCGTCGCCTTCATCATCTCCGACTCCTCCTTCTCCAACCAGGTCGAGCACGACGCAGGCTCGCTCGACATGAAGCTCACCCCAACCCCCCTCTTCCTCCAGAAGCTTGAGTTTGGAGAGGAGAAGGACTGGGTCCGCCGTGCTCCCCAGGCATGGGACATCCGCCCCGCCGAGCAGCAGGGGTCTGCAGTGGTATGTTAGGCGGGGGTGGGGTCTTTAAGGGCTGGGGGAGGGAGCTCTGCACCCCGCACCTTCAGGGAGTAGTAAGAGTTGGTGGGTTGAGGGGGAGGCCTGCATTGTGCAGTGCGCTTCTGCTGGCGTTTGAGTGCAGATCTTTACCCGGGTGGGTGTAAAAAATGTTGTCAAGTTAGAAACACCCTCAACCCAAACCACAAACAGGCAAGCACCTTCTTTTCCGCAGCGCTGGGTTTCCCCGTGCTTGTGCTCTTCGCACTGCTGTTCAACGCTGGAGTGAACTTCAGCGGTCTCTTCGAGAACAAAGTGGTATGTTATTATTTGAAAAATTATTTGAAAAAGAAGCGACCGCTTTTACGGGGGGGAAGCGGGGGGGTACCCCAAATCACCCCCGACTTGGCCAAAAAGGGGTGATTGGGGAGAGCCCTGCCCAAGTAAATGTAAGGTTTTAAAAAAAACCCTCCCACACACACCAACACCCAAAGACATTCGTGCGGTCGGTGATCTTCCATGGATGCCTGTGCGCCATTTGTGCCTTCATTGTGATGTACTGGATCCACGTCCCTCTGTTCCCTACCATGATGTATGTAAGTTTTTAAAAAAGCAGAAATCTGTCACATCTGTTTTCTCTACAGGATGATCGGAGGAACTGGAGTTGTGGCATTAGTCTTCCGCCCGAAGGCATCAGCTGTGAGCAAAAGCAAGAAGGAATGAAAACTTTCCATAAAACAAAACAAAACAAAACAAAAATAACGTATACAACGTGCGCGATGAGATAAGAAGTGGGCGGGGGTTAGGAAAGGAAAAAAAGAATAGAAAACCTTTGTGTTCGTGGAGCGCATCCTCGGGTGTCTACACTACAACCAAGTTTTCAAAAAAGAAAAATACCAAGGTAAGATACGACGCAAAAAAATTTTAATAACCGGGAAGAATGTATGTGGTACGTTTTTTTTTGTGTGTTGTGATATGGTTGTCTTGTTGGGCTTGGGGGTGGGGAGTGTTATTTGAGTGTCTTTTTTGTGCAATGTCCCCCTCTTTTTTTTCTTGTTGTGTGTTTTTTTTTTTGGGGGTACACTGTCAACGAGAGGGCTTTGTATTTCAAGTCAAACTTTTTTTTTGTGTGCCTTCGTTTTCCCCCCTGCTCCTCCTTTCTCCGAGAAGTGGAGAGGGGAGAAAAAGAAGAAAAATAGTGTGAGCGGTATCCACGAAACGAGAGATAGGCGAGGAAAGGCTGCGTGGAATTCTCACGAGAAAAAAAAGCGAGGTGTCTGCACGTCATCAATTTTTCAAAAAAAAAAAAAAGTATAGTGGAGTTCATCCTCGGGTGTCTTCACTAATACACCCAAGTTTTCAAAAAAAAGCAAACCGTTGGAAAGAATAAGAAAAGGGGCTACTCTGTGTCTCATCGATATTGTGTGTATTTGACACTATTTCCCCTTTTTTCTTGTTCTTAATTCAATCTCATATTTTGCGGTTTTTGTTTTGTTTTGTTTTCACTTTGACCATTGGGAGATGGGAAATGGGAGAAAAAAAATTTTGAAGGGGGTACAGAAGACCACCACAATAATGTCGAATTTTTAAAAAGGGAGTCTGCGTAATGCAACAAACTAGTCTCGTGTCCTTTTTTTTTGGTTTTTTTTTTGGAAAAAAAAATGCGGGGTCCACCCCGATGCAACCGGGTTATGTACCAAGGTACACTATTTCACGAGCGGGATTTGGTATTATTTCAAGTCAAAAAAAACTTTCATTTGTTTGTGCGCAGAACTTGCTTTAGTGCCTTCATCATATTAGATGCTGTTCGATTAAAACTGTGTGGGGGGGTTTTTTTTAAAAAAGATGGTGTGTATGAGAGAAGACGTACTTATCTTTCAAATTTTCCCTTTATTTTGTTGATGCACGCTAACACAGCAAAAAAAGAAAAATGGCAGGAACACCCTTCGGGGGGGATAACACAAAAAGATTAAAAAACGAGAAAAAAATAAAATAAAAAACAACAAAAAAAAAAAAAATGCCGTCTTATGTGTAGAAAACATGTCTTTTTATTGATATGATTGACGTCACAAAAAAAATTGAAACCCCCCCCTTTTTTTTGATATATTTTGAAGATTTTTTTTTATTGTCTCACCACACCACATCACTTCCCTGCTGTACTGGAGAATTTATGAAGAATTGAGCTGAAGGAATCTCAGAAGGGATACCCTTTCTTCAGGGGCACAGAGGAGAAGGGGGGAACCTGTACAAAAAACAAACATTCCGCAACAAAAATCAACCGTGACCGGAGTGGACTCCCGTATTTCGGTTTTTTTTGTTTTCAACGAACCTCTTCTCTCACGTAACCTGTCTCTCCTGATTCGTTTTTGTCCCATTCAGGGGCAGGGCGTCCGTAATTCTAAGGCACAAAGGGTTTCCCTTCCTTTTTCGGCTCTTCTCTCTCTGAATCTTCCCTTAGTTCTGCTGGGGTTTTTCGCGGTGGGGGGGAATCTTTGCAAAAAAAAAAAAAAAACGGAGATTTGCACAACTGTGGTGACACAACCGAGGCAACTACAGTACTCCAACAATTTATCAAAAAAAAAAAAGTGGATATTGTAAAACTGTGGCAACACAACCGAGGAAATAACATGACTCCAATTTTTTCAAAAAAAGCTTAGAGTGCATCGATCAGATCCCAAAAAGTTTGAAAACCCGAGGAGGAAAAAAAAAAAAGTTGCTCTTGAGGAGTGAGGGCGAAAAGGCTTTGGCCAATGATTGAGGTAGAGCTTCTGGTTACCCAAAGGTTGGGTACTCTAGGCGATTATCACACAATAGAATCCTCGAGAGGGTGAGGTGAGTGCTTTGGGTGGAGTATATAGTCTCCTATCTCGGGGGTCAGTGAGGTTGGCAGATAACGATGTGGCAAAAAAAGAGCAAAAAAAAAAATAATCCAAAATAGAACGAAAAGTCCCTACGTAAGCGAATTGTCGCATAGTCGGTAGGGGTCAAGAGAAGGGGGTCGAAGAGGGAGGGGGCTGAGAGAATAGGGCTTTGTTCCCATTTCTTTTCCTCTCTCTCTCTCTCTCGATCTCCCCGATTGCCCTGCGATCAGGTATGCAATTTTTTTTCTTTTTTTTTTGTTCGTCCTTGGAAGACGACGCTGATGGACAAAAACCCCCATCTTTCGATTGAAAATAAGTACAATCTTTTGTTTATCCCTGTACTTTTCTCTTTGAGTTGAACGTATATTTTTGAGTCCTTTTTTTGTACGTTCAAATGAAAGGAAGCCCCGCGCAGGCCCCTGCTATATCATATTATTTCACCCCCATTTTTTTATTTTTAATCTTTATGCATTGAAGAATTGCTTAGATTCATATCAAAGCGTTTCTCTTTTGTTTATTTGTTTTTGTGCTTCGTATTGACACAATACACTTAAAATAATTCACCCCCCATTTTTTTTTCTCAACTATCGCCCAACTCCTCAGGGTTGAGAGTTACGGAAGAGAGAGACGGCGAGAGAGAGAGAGCGGCGAATCTTTCGGGGGACACCAGAAACAGCCTTTGGGGGGAAGGAAAGAAAAAAAAAAATGGGGTTCGCTTCGTTCCTTCGTTGAGCCGCACACAAAAAAAACGCTGTGACGATTTGTGGTCGGCTAATGATCCCAAGCACACTGCGAGGCTTGGGCTCTGTAAACCCTTTTTTCCTTTTCTCGAGTAAAAGAATTTTACGATAGGAGAAGAGCGAGCGAGAGAAACCCGACGTCGGTAATAATGTTAGTACCGTAAAGGGGGAGCGGGGGGAGGGGGGGGGTTTTTCCCCCCACAAAAAAAAGGGGGGGTGTTTAGTCGGAATAGAGTGATTAGTGGATGGGTGATTCTGTAGAGTTGAGCACTAAACATCATCATGAAGTTATGTTGTTCTTAATTTATCGGAGTGATTTGCCACTTTCTATTTTGAAGAGAAAAAAAAAAATCTCCCAAAAAAAAATTGGCTGTGTCTCCTGTCCTGAAGTTGCCTCTCGATCCCTTTCTCCGTTGTTTGCGTGGGGAGAAAAAAGAATAATTTTTTTTTGTCCCGTTCTATCGTTCATCTATCTACGTTCTTTTTTTCTCCCAATTCAAATCTCTTCCCTTTGGTTCCTGTTCTCTGTCTTGTTCTAAACTGTTCTAAACTTCACTTTTTTTTTTGGGGGGGTAAAAAAAAAAAACACCACCTAACTTAACTCTCTCTCTCTCTCTCTGTTAGGACCAAGAAAAAAGGTTTTTTTCAAACCCTTTTCGGTCTTTTTTTCCCCCTTCTTTCTCTTTCACATGGCAAGCCCTACGGACTCCCCGAACAGCAGTGGTACCGGGAGTGTGCATGTTCCGCCGTTGAACACCAGGGCTGCCGCGTTGGGTGGGCTTGGACTGCATGGCAAAGGGTTTTCTCGGCCACACAATTCGCACAACTCGCATCACCCTGGTGGAATGGGGATCCGCAGGAACAGCCCGGGATGGCATCCATGTGGTTCACCTACCCTGGGTATCCTTCCGTATGAAGCACAGTCTAATGCGAAACGTTCTCCGGTCACCGGAAGACTAGGTCTATCTCCGGTGTCAGACTACCAACACGAATGGGGCGATGACTCAGTACACCGCACACCAACCGCAAAACGCTCATGGCAAGAACAACCGCCGAACAAAGAGGCGCGTCACAGACAGCGTATCAAACAGGTTGCCTTAGGGAAAGCGACGAAAGGTTATATGAACTACTCCAAAGCAATTCCAAAGGCGCAGAGGCAGATTGGTGTGAATCTGAACACCCCTTCGACGTCCCCGCGGACGATTGTGAATATGAGCAAAAGGCAGTTTCATGGAGAGCTGAAGGCGTGGCGGAAATACCTTCATCAGTTTGACGATATTGAAGGGCAGGGGACGTTCTCGCAGTTTCATGATGAGGAAGAGGAGGAGGAGGAGCAGGAGGACGAAACCCCACCGCTACAGGCTGTTGATGCGCCGAGCAGGAGAAGGAAGGCACGCGGCTCGCCGATCAGCCCGCACGGCACCCCGGTCGACTGCTACGATTACACCTACGGGGCGGACCACTATGCTGCCCCCTATCCACACCTCCCCCCTACTGCGATGCCACGCCTGCCCGCCACCACTTCACCCTACGCCCACCATATGCATGACTACGGCTGGGGAGGTCACGCTGTCGCCCACCCACAATTCCACGGTACACCCCCTGCAACGTGTGCACTGACCTACCATTCATCGGGTTCCTCTGCCATCTATGACGACTATATTGGAGGTGCAGGGTCTGCGCATGGACACTATGACAGCAGCGGTGCGGAAGCCTTCCCAAGCGACCCAGACATGGTCCTCTCAAGACGTGGATCGGGTAACAGAGCAGGAAGTGGCAGTGGCAGTGGTGTACCACACACAGCGGTACTCCCTCATGGCCTAGAATACTGCGAAGACCTCGCAAGCCTCGAGCCAGTAAACAGCGCGAAAGTAGAGGACGATGACGACGACAACGGTGAAGACGGGCTTGACGAAATCCAATGGGTCTTCCCCATTGAGTCCACTGAATGATCTTTATCTTTATTCAAAAAAAAAGGGGGGGGTGAATTACACTAAAAAAAAAACTAAAAAAAAGCCTTTTTTTTCTCCCACTCGAGTTATTTATTTTTTGTGCAATTTGAGGACTCGCTGTGATTGTCAAAAGGACCTTGTTAGGGGGGCCGTGTCAAATTAAATGCAGCTTTTTTTGGTGTTAACTTTTTGATTTCTTGCAAGGTTTAGGGGAATGGGGGGGAAAGGTGGGTGGGGTTTTCTTCTAACAACACACTCTGTTTTTTTTTATAAAAAAGTTTCAAGTTTCAGGTGTTTATTTATGTGTTTTTTTTTTTAAATCCTCACCCCTCTTCACCATCTTCCCTTTTCTCCCCCCCCCTGCCGTCCGTAGAGATGTTTGCACTGCCAATTTTGTGCATGAGAAGCAGGTTCTTTTTCTTACAGTGCCTGCGTCCGCCGAACTGAACGGTGAGGCGTTTGCACTTTCAACTTTCTCTTTTTTAATCCCTCTCCCCTTTTTAAGCTTTTGTTCTCTTTGCCCCGGCATGGAGTATCATGCAAGCACTGCTTAAGTGATATTACGTTGCCGCCATACGTCATAGCGAATAAAAGAATAAAAAAAAAAAAAAAACACGCGTTGTGATAACATAGTGAGTGCCATGTTTATAACTTTTCATAAACCCTTCTTTTTTCAAAAAAAAAAAAAGCAGTGGCGGGGATATGTTCCTGTCTTTTTTACCCAACCAAAAAAAAAAAAATTAGACGCGTGTAGTATAGTGGAGTTCATCTTCGGGTGTCTACACTAAAACAACCAAGTTTTCAAAAAAAAAACAAAAAAACCTTCTTTGTCCCGGTCCCCTTTTCTTCATGGGTTTTCCTTCCCCTTCTTCTCTCTTGAAAAAATAAGAGCACAAAAGCAAAACAAAATCTTCGTAAAAAACACATTCAACCCCCTCTTGAAACCATCCAGAGTCCGTGGGCATTGCAATGACTGGTAGACAGAGTATGTTTTCTCTTAGTTTTCTCTATCCAGTCTCTCTTTTTTTTTTGTTCTTTTGTTGATCCCTCACCATATACTATCAAGTTATTGATTGCATATGATGAAATTACATTTTGTTCTTTTTTTAAATTTTGTTGTTCAGTACGGAAAGTGTATTATGGGAGAGCTATTAGCTACCCACCCCCTACATTTTCACTTCCCAAAAACCAAAAAATGAATTTTCTTCTTCCCCTCCCCATCCCATCCCATCCCCTCCCCTTTACTAAAACTACAAAGTTTTTTTCCCCCCCCTTAGATGTGATTCCACCCAAACGAGAGGGCTTCATTGCATCAACGGTTTTTTTTTCCCCAACTTTTTTTCTCTCTTTTTCTCAACTTCTCAAGGGGGGGGTGGTGGGGGTGGGGGTGGGGTGGGGGGTTTTCCAAAAGTGTTTTTACCCTTTTTCTTTTTTCCCTTCTTCCCCACGCGCCTGCGTCCGTAGAGACGTTTGCGTCCACCAACTTCGCTTTTTTTTTTTTTTTTTGATTTATTTACCTCTTTTTAATAACACCCCAACTCAACACAATTCCCCATTCCTCTTCGTCCTTCCCCCTCCCCCCTCACACACACACACAAAGTTTTCAAATAAATAAAATAAGAGAAAATCTCATTGACCACTGCACTGTTTTTTTCAAAAAAAAATTTTTAAAAGGTTGACTAAGCACAAAGCTAGGTATAACTTAGCAACCATTTATCTCTCTTTTTTTTTTTCTTCTTCTTTTGAAGGGAAATCAACAACAAAAAAAAAGGTGTGTCAGAACATTATTTTATGTCGCTGCTCTAGATCCATCTTTCCGACCCCCATCTCTCTTGGCACGCTACCCCATTATTTATGATTCCCCCAAAAAAAGGACCCCCCCTCCGGGATGTATTCTCGAAAGCAATGATTCGCGCAAAATAAAAAAAGTTAAAAAAAACTCATCGACGAAAACCTCCAGGGTATTGTCGGGGGGAAGAAAGGGGGGGGGGGAAATGGTAACAACAAGACGGGACGCTAATGTACCGCCTGTTTTTGATACTGTCGAGGGGGGGAATGAATTCGGAGCGTCCACCTGCCTGCTGGGAATTTAGTTCTATTCCCCATATTTTTACGACGGTACTTTGTAAAAAAAAAAAAGAAAGGGGAGATTGTACAACTGTGGCAACACAACCGAGTACTACACTACTCCAACAATTTTTCAACAAAAAAAAAGAAAAGACATCCCATGATGCCACATCACATTCGGGCACACAGCATTACGTTTGGTGGAGACTCTGCTACATCAAAATAACACAAAGGGGAGGTCTATCAATGATTCATTTTTACTATCAAAGGTGACAGAACTCAGAATCATCGCACTCAATACAATTATTCTCTCTTTTTTTTTAAATAGGTACAGGACGCATAGGGCGGGCACACTGAGCTTTTTCATTGCTGAGAGGGTTGTTCGAAACCCCAAACTGCAAAACCCACTCAGTGGGCCATACAAGGCCTTCTTTGACCCTGCTCCAGCATAGGTTTTGATTTAAAAAGGAGTGTACGGTACCACAGAGCACTAGGTAAATATGTTCCGCCAGACCGTGGGAAGACCCAAAAAATAATAAAGTAATTGGACCAGATGGTGGGGAAAAAAAAAACTCCTTTCTTCTTTTTCGGTGCTTGTTGTGCTATCCTGTGGTTGGTTTTGCTACCCTGCTGACCACTTAGTTGACAACACTCTGTTTTCCACTTTCCGGAGTGCAAAAACTGGCGAAAAGGGGAAAAAAAATACCCCACACATTGGGAATCCATGTAGGGAATTCCCTGCGTAGGAAAAATCTCAAATTTAATCACGTAGTGAATCCCCATGCATCCCGAGATGTGGAACGTACTGTGCAAAACGTAAAAAATTTGACCCCCCCTTTTTTTTTGGTCTTTTTTTTTTCTTTCTCAAGGTGACTCAGCGCGAGGCTTACGTTCATCCTACCAATATTTTTTTATTTTCCTTTTTTGCGCGTCCGTCGATGACGCGGAGATTTTCCCAAAACAAAAAAAAAAGTTCACAGAATTCTCTACCCACACACAGCCACGCCCCCTTTCCTCCTCCCAAATCCCCCCGTTTGGACGAAACCCTTGAAACAGCAGATCGCGACTCCCCCCCCCCAAAAAAAAAAAACGCTTTTTCCTCCCAAAAAAAAATCCCCAATTTCTCAAAAAAAATAATGTAAACTGAAGGATATAGTTGGTTCCCTATTTTTCCCATCTCCGTGTTTTCTCAAACAGCATTTTTTGGTGTTCTTTAGAAGGCTATGTAGGTGGCATGCTAAATCTTTAAATGCATTTTTTTATTTTGTGTGGCTTGGCTCTCCTTGTCTTTCTAGTTTTATTTATTATTGTTGTGCTTCGGAGCTTTCTTTTTTTTCTCTCTTTTTTCGTGTTCATTCATATTTTTTTTGGCCTCAAAGAAGTTTCCTCTGGCCAGGTAGTCAGTGGGAAGCGTATTGCAGTAATAAAAATATCACTACAGAATATTTATTACACACTTTACGCATCAAGTTTTTTTTTTAACTCTCTTTTTGTTTTTGTTCTGGAATGACACCTCTCCCTATTTGAACCTTCCCCACCTGTTCTCCCCCCTCCGAAAAACAGAAAAGAAAAAAAAAACAGTATATTTTATAGCAAAACCAAAAAAAAACAAAAAACAAAAAATATTGCGAACCAAAGATATTTAGATCCCTTAGGTATTTTCTCTCTCTTCTATCTCTTCCTCCTTTAGGATTCCAAAAAAAAAAGAAGAAAAAAAAAAATAGTGGACAACACACTCTAGGGTGGCTACACTGATACAACCAAGTTTTCAAAAAAAAAAAAAAAAAAAAAAGGCGGCCAACAATGAGTACAGACTGTTCTCCCACCCGGTGGGATTACTCGGCGATTGTCGACACAACAAAAACAAACCAAAACATTTTTTTTCTAACTCCTCTAGGACCCCCCCACTCTCTCCCCATTTGTCATTTGTCATTTTTGGTGACATAGTGCCTGATTGATAACAGATTCAAATTTCTACTTTTCAAAACCCCCCCCCACTCCATTGTCAATCGTGTGTTTGGATACTTCCCCTTTTTTTTGTTCTCTCTCCCTCTCTTTTCGTGCAAAATTAAACAGAGCACAAAGCACTTTCAAAACATACAAAAAACATTTTCAAACTGCCTCTCTTTTTATTGCAGATGGTACAGGTACACTGTCACGAGCGGGCTTTGTATTTCAAAAAAAGAAGGTTAGAGAGTGGTGCTATGGGAAATCTGTCAAGATCGACCCCCTCCCTGAGTTACCATAGATTAAAAAGGTTTTGAAGACTGTCCATACGTTACGTGGTAACAAGCTACACTAGGTTAGACGATTTAGAAGAAAAAAAAAACAAACAAAAGCAAAACAAACAAAAAAAAAAAAATAGAAGAAAATTGTTTCGTGTAGAGATACCTGTGTTCACAGCGGACTCAGGGGGGGACTACTAGTGGAATTGCTAGTCGTATATGACGAATAGTCCGTCTCGACGGAAACTAGTTGTGACACAGTGTTACTGGTGTCACACTAGGCATTTAGGATGAGCAGCATCACTTAGAGTAGTCCCCCCTGGATTGGCCGCTGGGTTGTTTCTCTCCCTACCCCCCGCCAGGGCATAGGTTGTGCATCTGCAACTTCATATCCCCTTTTTTAGATGTCTTGTGTGTACGAGAGACACATTTTCATCGAAAAGTTATCCCTTTTCCCACATTCTCCCCGTATTTTATTGTTCTCTCCTCGCCTTCCCCCTCCCCTTCCCAGTATTTATTCAACCCAAAAAAGTTGGGTTTGAACGACAGCTGGGCCAAATTGTGGTTCGATACAGTAGGTACAGAAGTTATCTGAGGTTGGCTGAATGTTATGAGTATGTTTGCTACAAATAAAAAAATGGGATGTACTTTCTCAGATCGAAAAACACAAAAAAAAAAAAAAAACCCTCCCACGACTAGGAAAAGCCTGGTTGTACCATCCTTCTTTCTTTTTCATTTCTTTTCTTTTGCTTTCTTTTGCGGCACTAACAAAAGTGAGTCGTTGTCCCATTATAAGGGCTTTTTTATTAGGTAACTAAACGTGAAGCGAAAACTAGATGAGCGGGGAAGGCCTGTATGTGCGTCCGTCGTGAAGTCCTGCAGACGAAGCTCCCCTCAATGTTGAAACCATATTTATGAAAAAACAATGTGGAAGTAAAAAAGCAAACACAACAAAACCAAAATACGTTTAGAACGAGATGAAAACAAAACCAAAGAAAAAAATCCCCCCCGAGGGTCTGAAGACGTTACCCCCCGTGTCTCCCCTTCTGAATTATGATTTTTCCCTTTTTTTTTTTTTTTCCCATCCCCTTATTTTACAGCTGTTGTGAGGCCCATTTTATCGTTCAGTTGATTTTTTTTTAGCCTTTTCGTTATGTTTTCTCACACAATTTGGTGTCTTTTTTATTTGGAGTACAGTGCCCTGCGTCGGTGAACGGTGAGGGCGTTTGTACTTTCAACTTCTCTTTTGATGTGTATGCACGATGTATATTCATCTTGCAGCCTTCCTCTATTATTCTCTAGTGTTTGTACCAAACCGCAGGAAAGGGTTACAAAAACCCCCCACCTTTTTTTCAGCACAGACAACATAAAGATGGAAAAGGATTTTCGATCCTTTTTCCGTCTATTCTTGTTTTTTGCACGATGTTATGTTACCCGGGTTTTCAGGTGTGTGGGTTGGCATGCATCTTTCAAGAACTCTTTAAGAATTCTTTCTTTCTTTAGTTAAGATGCCTCAAGCAAGGCTTAGGACCATCTGCCCACTTTTATTTCTTTTTCTTTTTCTTTTTGTACCCACCCTTAGGTTTGGGACACACATTATATAAACCTCCACTTTCTTTTTTTTTTACCCCCTCCCATCAAGGAGCACAGTGTTTTTCTTTTTTTTTTTTTGTTCTCCTTTTCGTTCTCAAAGATAAGAAAAAATAACCGAAATAAAAAAGAAGAAGAAAAAGGGCTATCCCGTGTCAAACCTGAACTCAATTCAACCACCTTCACACCACGGGTGTTCGTTTGTTGTAATTTTATTTTATTTTATTTGGGGGTTTTTTGTGCCTTTTTTTTGGTGTGCAATGTATGTGTTTTGTTAAACAGCGTGTTTAATGACTGTTATTGTGAAGGCATGACTGATGGTTTTTCCCCCCGGGTGTACCTTTTTTGTTTTTTTGTTTTCAATGCCTTATACTTTGTGGAAGCTAATTGGCGATTCATAAGCAAACGAGAGGCCGTCGAGAGTCATCTCATAATTTTTTTTTCTCCCTGTTATTTTCCACACAAACCCCACGACAAAAAAAGAGGCGAGTCTTGTTTTTGTGCTGTATCGGATTTTCAGTGCGTCTTTGCACAAAGATGGCTTGCTGTGGGGATGTGGATTGTGCTTTGGGGGGGAAATTGTATTTCTGTGCAGTTCTGCATTTACTTTTTTCTTCGGGAGATGTGGTTTTATACTCCTTCACTTTTTTTTTTTGTTCTCACACTGTTGTTTTTTATACACTTCCCTAATGCTTTCAAATTTTATTTGAAAGTATATGAATTTGTATTCCGAACAATTTGTTGTTCCGAAGTTCTCCTTTTTCACTCCTCACAGCATCCCCCACACACACGCGGTTTTTTTCTTCAACGGTGAACAGAAATGAGTTGCCCTGTCTAAAATAGTCTTTTTTGATATAAGCAAAAAAGCCGCATGCAGCACACACACCTTGGACATGTGTTTCGCCCTTTGGAAACCTACCCACAAATTGCTTTCAAACACACACACTACTCGCCCCCTCTTTATTTTCCACACCCTCGGTTGTCTTATGTTTGCGACGAAGAAAGAGCCGTGAAAGCGGGTATAGGGGGGATTTTTTTTTTCTTCTTCCCTCCACAAAAAAGTGTTTCAAACTTTTCAAACCCTCCTCCCAACCCCCCTTTTAAAAGGTGGTTGCGGACCTTTTTTTTTTTTTTTTTTTTTGCCAACTTTTTCTCTCTCTTTCCAAGGAGGGGTGGTGTCAAACTACAGTCCTCCATTTTCCCCCCTTCTTTATATGGATAGCAACCACGGTAATACCCGGTAATGACTCCAGGATTTACAAAACCTAATACACGATACCTGGTAACGGGGGGCCATCCGTGTCTTCAAAAAAAAAAGGAAAGTGGAGATTGCACGAACTGTGGCAACACAACCGAGGCAACTACACTACTCCAACAATTTTTCAAAAAAAAAAAAAAAAAAACAAAACAGAACAAAATTTTAGCCAAATTTGGGCAACTTTTTGTATACAGAACCCCATCCTCGCCTACAAGTGATTTTCTATACTACAAACCAAAAAAAAAACAAATAAATGGTGACTAAGCAGAGTACTTCAGACTTAGATTCATCGTACCAACTTCTTCCTTCTTTGGTAAAGGTTATAAAGGTGACTAAGCACATTCTGATTTTAGTTTTTTTTTGAACATGATCCACTTTTATTTTTGCAATTTTGATTTTTTCATTCTTTTACAATGTAGGTTTCGAAAACTGTCTGGGCCTTGAGCGACAGCGGAACACTAACTACAAGTCCACAGAGGGTCATGCACTGATGAAGTCCACCTCTGTTTACAACTAATGTATGCGTTTAGGACTGAAACATGGACTTGTGGTACAGATGTACCACCCTACAAAAACTTTTGAATATGCATATTTACAAAAAAACAAAAACAAAACAAAAAGGATCCAAAAATACAACAAAAAAGATTGATGAATAACCAATGTTCAAAACATTAAGTAATCTAATCAGACTAAGCACATTCTGAGGCTTTGGTTCATCTTACCATCTTTCTTTATTTTTTTTTAAACCTCCATTACTCTCCTCCTCACCCCCGCCCCCCCGCCCCATTTTCAATTGTTCGTTATTTTGCAGATTGCGATAAAATAGTGATTCGAGAAAGGGAAAAAAAAAAACAAAAAATAGAAACTAACTTTCGGTTCTGAATAAAAAGAAAACAATGAAAAACAACTTTTTCGTTTATCGCTCCGCAAGCTTGTTGTGTTTTTTCGCTGAAGTGTGTGTTGTATGAGAGAGAAAAAATAATGAGTGAGAAAACACAAGCTGGCACGCACCTTCCGTCGTTTCTATTTCCTATTGTCAAGTACCTTGATTTACAAAAAAAAAAAAAAAAAAAAAAAACAACAACAACAACGCTGTGTCTGCCTATGCAAAAATCTCCATGAAAAACGGGGGGCACGCTCAAAAAAAAAAAAGTAGTGGAGCGTGCTCTAGGGTGGCTACACTAATACAACCAAGTTTTCAAAAATAATTAAAAAAAACACACAAAGCTGTAACGATATCCCCAAAATAAAATAAGTGGCGTGCCGTCCTCTGGATGGTCTGCACTAAAAAGGGCATTTTTTTGTGGAAAAAAAGCTAGGTTCCAAACCCCTTCCCGCTCCCCACACATACCCCTTTCGTGTTACGGTGTTAAAAAAAACTTTCCCTGACCCTTTCCCCTGCACGGAGTGTCAGTGTTTGCATCCCAGAGGCGTTTGCACTGTCAACTTCACTCTTTTCCCCCACCCTTTTTCAATAAAAGAAAAATTTGTTCGTCGTTATGTGTCCCGTCGCGCTCTGAAGTGGTGAACGATCTCGGTTCGAAATCACGCTTTTTTTTTTCCCTCACGAAAGGTGCGCATAACGCCGAACAAAGTGACTTTGTGTGGAAGGTGGAGATTGCACGATGTGACAACACAAGAGGCAACTTCACTACAACATACAAAATTTTCAAAAAAAAAAAAAAAAAAAAGCAAAAAAGATAACACACAAAAATAGTGCCAGAATGAAGTACAATAGGTATTTTTATTCCAACCGCGTTCGTCTGTTTGTCTCTCACCCTCCCCCTTTTCCCCCTTCAACTCAGTTGGCAAGATTTCGGAATTTTTTTTTGAAAGTTTGAAAAACAAACAAAAAAAGCTTCCAGCCTTTCGATTCAACATGAGACCTTAGTATTTTAGATTTAGTGGATGTGTGCGCACGAGAGGCACATTCATCTTACAAGTGTTTTTTTTTTTTTTTTTTTGTCCCCATTTTTTTTTTGTGTGAAGAGGACATGATGGACATAGGGTTATTGACTCGTGTACACCCACCCACCTACTGCACCTACACCCCACATTCATTTGTGTAAACACACAAAAACAAAACAAAACAAAACAAAACAAAAAACAGCAATAAAAGAGCCCACAATGCGAACAGAACAAAAACAAAACAAAATATATACTGATTTTCTACCCACTCTCTCTCTCTCTCTCCCTCTCCCTCCCCTCAAAAAGGAAAAAAAAAGAAAATCCCCTTCTTCTCCCCCACTCCCCACAGTACCCGTTCCCAAAAAAAAGCGTTTTGCACCCGAAACCTCCCCTTTTTTAGTTGAAATATATCTATGTACGTTAGACATATCTCATCTTTTCAAACTTTCTTTATTTTCTTTTTCCTTTTTCTTTTGGGGGGGTGACTAGGTACAAAGAGGGCTTCATCTGGCTAGAGGTTCATATCCACACCTTTTTTTCCCCTCCACATTTTATGCAAAAACAAGAGAAGAAAGTTCCCCGCATACCCTCATCCTTTGTTGCGTGAAAAAAAAAAACAACGGTAGTGTCGATCCTACACGACGGTGAAGTAAAATGATTTGGTTTTCACTTATGATTTCACCATTGGCTTGCAACGGTGAAACCCATGAAGTAAAAATCATACGTCACGTCATATATTTCACCGTCGTGTACCCACTGCCTTGGTGTGGAAAAAAAATGTGAAACTCCATGTCCAACAATTCGAACGAAAGATAGGGGGAAGGGGGAAGCTGGGGGAGCCCATGCCATGTAATTTTTTTTTGTCAAAAAAAAATAAAGAAAATCCACTCAGAAATACCAGATGCATATTTTTGATTAAAATCGGTGAGATTATGTGGAGTGGTAAACTGCCCTATTATTTTAGCCAAAAAAAAACCCCCCTTACAGTGTTTTGTGAGAATGGATGACGTACCGGTAAGAACTCACCTAGGATGTACAGGACATCTCAGTAGGTGATTGCCAATGCAGCAACAACAACAACACAAACAAAAAAAAAAAAAAAAAAAGCTACCCATCCCCTTTTCCCTCTGCTATTTTATCGATATCCCTCCCCCTTTGTTATACCCCCCCCCTTTTTTTTTTTTGAAAAAAAAACCCACAAAACTCTTTTTACTTCAAAAAGTAAATATTGATTTTTTTTATTTTCACTTTTCAGTTTTACTTCATTCTTTCTTAAGTTGGGACTTGCCTTGGGAAGCGGGGGGGGCGACTTTTATCGAGATTTTTTATTTTACTCTCTCCCTGAGATAGTTCTTTGTGTCTGTGTCCGTAGAGGCGCAGATACCGTTTTTTTCCTTTTTTTTTTCAAAAAAAAAAATGCAAAAAAAAGGGGGGGCTTGATGTGAGTTCTTACGCGTATCATCGCATTTAGTTCGGTGTGCACATGAGATATTACTCATCTTTTTCTTATTTGGTTCATCTTACCAAAACCTTTTGAAAAAAAAAAAAAACAAATTCCTCAACTTTCTGAGGACCTCTTAGGCATATTTCAGACCCTGTTGCCTTTTTTTCCTTTTTCCTTTTTCTTTTTCTATTCCTCTCTCCCGTTTTCATTTTTTTCATTTTTTCTAATCTTTTAAAAAGGTAAAACGATTGTGAACAAAAAAAAAAACTGTGTTTCAAGCAACTGCTGTGCACAAAAAATCCGCCATTTTAGGGGAGCTACGCAAAAAGGGCTTGGCCTCTTGACCATAATATCGAGAGTGAACAGGGCAGAGCCCAAGCCTGAACCGGCAATTTGTCGGCATGTGGTGCAAGCGTACGATGGGGGCCATACGTTGGAGGAGTAAGTCTTCTGGAATGAAGCGCCATAGAGGGTGAGAGTCCCGTCCTTCCTCCTAACGCGTGGGTGCTTCATTGTTTGCAAGAGTCGCTCAGTTTTGGGAATGCTGAGCTTGTGTGTGCAAGCGTACGATGGGGGGAGCATGTCTTGGAGGAGAAACTCTTCTGGCGGAATGAAGCGCCATTAGCGGGTGAGAGTCCCGTCCTTCCTAAACCGCGTGAAAAAAATATGAGAAGCAATAAGCTCATCTGAACAGTGACACCAAAAAAAAACAACAAATGAGTTTATCCTATACGTATTGTCTATGCTACGCCACTACTTCACTCCCCCCCTCGCCCACCACACCCCCCAAAAAAAAAAAAACGGTAAAAACAAGTCGATGAAAAAAATATGCCCCCCTCTCCATTTTTTTTTTTTTTTTTGTGAGGCGGACTGTGTCTTTTGTAGATGACGAAATGCCTTCTGCGCGTTCTGATGAAAGCTTTTTGGAGTTGAAGCATTTCACCCATACTGGTGTGTTCCGGGGTATGGGATGTTACACATCTTCACAAATTTTCACAACATAATTTTGGCCATGATACAGTATGTCGCTATCTCCGCCAGGTACCGGATCTGCAGTGTAGAGTTCCGGTGGAGTTTGCACATCAGTGATCGTTTCCCAGTCGGGGGTTTAACCTCAAATCGGCGCGACGTGAACTCAAACGAAGCACACATGCCGTGTGCGATGTCCAGCTCAGTGCACTGGATCCTGCCCTTCCCCTTTTATATTCATCCCGGCAGGCATTCAAATCACCGAAAGGTTTCATCCCACGCCCCTTTTCTTCACAACCACCTCCACTACAGACAAAAATACAACAACACAACCTCTCCCACTTTTTTTAACCCCCCCCCGCACTCCCTTTTTTTACTTTTTCCCTTTTTTCTCTCTCTTTTCAAAAAATGACCTTCGGAATCGCTTCCTCCATGGAGTCCTCTAGGCGCTTTGGTGGTAAGAAGGGGAGGACTGCTGGACCTGGGCGTATTGGAGGACGTGGCACTTGGAACATGCGGACCGCACCCCCCACCGCTGTGGGTGTGGACTACGAGGAGACGATTGCGCTGTCGGATTTGGGACTGCACGGAGGCTCCCGCAACCAGCACGACCAACAGCCGAACCAGGAGGCACGCCAGAAGCAGCGCATCAAGCAGGTCGGCATCGGCAAATCCACCCAGGGGTACGTCAACTACCTCCTCGCCATTCCGAAGGACCAGCGCCAGGTTGGGATCAACCTCGACACCCCCTCCACCTCACCCCGCACCATCGTCGGCATGAGCAAGCGCAACTTCCACGGCGAGCTTAAGACCTGGAGAAAATACCTCCACCAGTTCGACGACCTTGAGGGTGCACCGGACAACTCGCAGGACGCTGCGTCAAGCGAGGCGGACTCCGGGGCGCTTGACTTCCCTGCCGAACCCCTCGACCTCGGGGACAGCCACTACTACCCCAACCAGGCGCCTGACTACCAGGAATGCTATGAGGAGGTGCCGCAGTTCTACCAGAACGTTCATGAAAACGGCTACCTCGTGGAGTACCCACAGTATGAGCAGTACGAGGGGCCAAGCTCCGAGGATGTGCAGGATTCGAGCGAGGACTACATTGCGCAGGAGGAACTCCCAGGGCTTGTCTATGGCGATCTTCCGCAGGTCATGGTCACCGAGCCCCTCCAGCCCGCCATCTACCAGGATGTGAACGCCGACGCCTTCCCATGTGACCCATTGGAGACCGTCAGCTTCCGTGAGACCATGCTCCACGACGCGTCCTTCACCTCCCTCATTGATGGAACCCCCGCAACAAACATCGAAGCCCTGGAGGCTCAGCTCATTGCATACAACTGATTTTGATAGAGAAAAAAAAGGGGGGGGGGAAAATGGAAAATAGGAAAAGAGGAGGAGGAGGGAAGGCATGGTAAAAAATAGCCCTATTTTTTTGTAAAAGAATAGGGGGAAATTTTCTGGATTAATTTTTTTTGGCAAAGAGAAAAAAAAATAAAAGAAAAAAATAGAAAAAGGAAACGCTAACAATCCCCCAAGGAGGGGGGAGCTATTTTTTGTTACATCCGCATTTTGTGTTTTTTTTTAAATTTTTGCGGCATTTTTTAGAAAGATATCTGTGCACAACGAGGCATGTTCATCTTTCAAGTTTTATTTTGACTTTTTTTTAAATATGATGGTCAACCCACTTACCCCATTATTCCATCCCTTGCCCCAAGAAAAGAAAAAAATGCAGGAAAAATGCAAAAAAAAAATCCCTAAAAAAGCCCAGATCTTGCCGTCTCAAACAATGGCAATAATAAAATAAAAAAGCTTCATTTTTTTAAAAACTGTTTGGTTGCCAGCAACACTGGTCATCCTGGTTTGTCTCAAATCTCTGCGCCCTTTAGAGATGGGGGCGATTTTTGTGTTTTATTTCCCTTTTCCCTTTCCCTCTAAAGAACAAACACCCCCAAAAAAAACACAAAGCAAAAATAACAATAATAAAAAAAACCTCAAAATCCCTCCCCTTTTTGCAGTAATCGAAGTCCCGTAGTTCGTATTTTGCGTAAAGGAAAAAAAAGTGTGTTTCTTTCGAAAAAGACACACCCGAGTATTTTGCTTTTGCTAATGTTATCAATACAGGAAACATTTAAATTTGTTTTTGTAAGGTCTTCGAACTCCTTGGATATCGGAGGGAGGCTTTTTTTTTGGGGGGGAGGGTGTGGGTAAAGGAAGAGAAGCAAAATGAAAAGTGTGCAGGTGTCATCCTTGTGGTGTCTGCACGGGTAGTTTTGCAAAATTATTCAAAAAAACAAACAAACAAACAACAAAAAAAATTACAAAAAAAACAAAAAACAAACAAAAAAAAAAACCAAACAAAAACACAACGAAAAAGAACTCACAAAAAAAAACAAAAAAAACAAAACAAAATGTAATAATCATCCCGTTTCCCTGAAACTCACGTTTTCATGAGCGCTCCAAGCGCTCCGTGCAAGTAGAAAGGAGATGTCAATGGTTCTTACAGAACTCAACACATCCAACAAAAAAATATTTATTTTCTTCTCCAAAAAAAAACAACAAAAAAAACAAAAACAAAAACAAAAAAAAAAAAACATGAAAAAATTGATGAAAAAGAAAAAAAAATGCCTGTTATGACAGTGTGCTTTATAATAAATTACGGTTCTATCTAATTTGGCTACTTCCATCTCGTTTACAAAAATAAAAGTTTTTTTTTTGTTTTTTTTTTTGTTGTGGATGACGAAAAGCAAAAAAAGAGAGCTTTAGGTTCATCCATTATCAACGCTTGCAAATTTAAAGAATTGTTAAAAAACGTTTTAGTTTTATTTGGAAAATTCTGCGTTTTACTTAAATTCTGCGTTTTTTTTTGTTGTTGTTGTTGTTTTTTTTTTTATTACCGCTTGAGACCATGAATTTCACGCCCCTTCACAAAATCGTTAAGAGGTGCGTGTAATTTATTTTCCAGTATTACACGCTCGAAAAATAAATTACACGCTCAGAAAATCGTAGAACTGAACTCTCGAAAATTTTTTTGGAGGCCTTTGGAGGCCCAATTTTGCAATTAAAGCCAGAAAAGAGCCATTTTGAGCCATTCTAGGGGTCTCAAACGCATTTTTGAGTTAATTTTCTGTAACACACAAACCACGGATTCACACGTTTTTTTTTTTTCAAATTTTCACTTCCAACCCCCCCCAGAAATAAAGAACTGAAAAAATCCCAAATGAGACCTCCAAAACGTGCGAGGGCACCTTTGGAGAGTGAGTCCGACACGAGCACAAGTGTCATCACACATGACGGGGATGTCCCCATGGCACAAACACCACACATACCGGGGGGGCATGGTGGGGGGTCACAGTGAATATCAACATCGGTGATATCCTAGCTAAAGTTCTGGCTCAAGACGCCGTCCAGCGCTAAGAGGCCCACATCAAAAAACTGGATCAAAAGTCATCATCAAAAGTACCCCACCACCCTCATCTCTTTGTACGTGAAAACGGGTTGTGAAATTCATGGTCTCACTTGGTGATAAAATAACATATTACCGTGAATTTATACCAGTATTTCACTTACAGGTGGAAACAGCCCTCGGGGTAGCATTTTTGCCCTCGGGCTTCGCCCTCGGACAAAAATGCTGCCCCCTCGGGCTGTTTCCACCTGTGCGTGAAATACTGGAATATAAATTCACGGTAATAATATATATTACATCCGTTTCTATGTTTCATTTTATGTTAGATTTTTTATTTTTTATTTTTTATTTTTTATTTTTCACATTTTGTGTTTCTTCCATGACTCTAGGAGAGTCTACTCTGGTATAGGTGATTTGTCCGTACAACACTCATCCATCGCAAAAATCAACCCAAAAAGTAAATTTAAAAAAAAAACACAATGGCAACTATGCCACTAATCATAGATGGTAGTCGGGCCGACTCGGGCCGACCACTTTTCGTTATTTTTTTTTTCAAAATTTTTTTTTTCAGGGTCGGCCCGAGTCGGGCCGAGTCGAAAAAACTCGGCCCGACTCAAAAAAAAGTCGGCCCGAGTCGGGCCGAGTCGAATTTTTTTTGGTTTTTTTTTTTTTGGGGGTTTTTTTTTTTGTTTTGTTTTTTTTTGGTTTTTATTTTTTTGGAAAAGATTTTACTGTGGGGGGGCCGAAGGGACCCGAGTCGGGCCGAGTTTTTTTTTCGACTCGGGCCGACTTTTTTTTAAAAAAAAAATTTTTTTTCGACTCGGCCCGAGTCGGCCCGACTTTTGAAAAAAAAAATAAAATAAAAAAAAGTCGGCCCGAGTCGGCCCGACTCCCAGATTTTCCAAAAACTCGGCCCGACTCGGGCCGACTACCATCTATGACTAATAGTAGCAGTTAGTTGCTGTTTTGTTATCATTTTTTTTTTTTCTTTTTTACCGTTTATTAAACGCGTTTTCTCTCACCATTTTAAACAAAATGCTATTTTGTATACTATGCTCATTAAGAAAAACCCGTCTGGCACAAAAAAAAAAAAAAAAAAATACAATTTTTAGATCACAGCAAACATCACAGACACGGGGTATATTTGCACTTACGTGTCAGATGTGGCGGAGAGGGTGCTTGATGGTTCCCACTCTTTCATGACGAAATTTTTGTAATACCATCTGTTTCGTGCTCTGTTTGTCGATTTTTTTTTGTTTTCATTTATCTTTGTTTTCTTCACGGTTTCAAACGGCCATTGTGCTGTTTCACATTTTTTTTTTTTCAGTTCTTTATTTCTGGGGGGGTTTTTTTTTTTGCAGATCAGCACAAAGTGTTGCCAGCTTCACCTCTATTTGTTTGCAATCATTTGACAAAAAAAAAAAAATAGTTGCACCGCAAAATAAAAACCATCGGAAACAGGGCGTTCGCCCCGGGGCGAAAAATATTTTTTTTCGTTAAAAAAATCTTTTCCTGAAAAAATGACATTTTATTTCGCCCCAGGGCTTCGCCCCACCGGGGCGAAACCCTGTATAAATAAATAAATAAATAAAAAAAGGGGAAAAAAAAAAAAAAAAAAGAGAGAGAGAGATTTCTCCCCACCACCCTGTAGACCCCCCCGGAGGGGGGGTCGCAGAGGGGTGTCCACTGTACTCAAAATCATCCGCAAACCCGCCTGCCGTGAGAGGAAGTTTCCCCAGCACTCCCGCTCGCTCCTCAATCCTGCAGTCTGCTGAAGGTGCACCGTACCCCCTGTTATAGAAGGTGTCACTGCTCGTGTCAACTCTACCTTCAATGGCAGAGAGTTGAAAATAATCAAAATAAGGATGAAGTCTCATATGACGGATGCCTCTCTCTTGTACATCTGTTTGATTAAACAACACAAAGAGACCCTCAGTGAGGGGGGATTGATGAAATTCTCCATCGTTTTGCTGGTTTTAGTATCAGGAAAGTTCAGCTGTAATATCACTTGTGCTGGGGAAGGGATCACGCGCAAATCGCAAATTTTTTTTGACCATTCACCCCACGAACTAACTTCTCTCCGGCGGGAAAAATTTTTTTGACCTATTTTAAGCACCAGTAAAAAAACGAAAATTTCGGGGTTTTTGGTATTTCGCCACGATCAGGAAAAAACGATGGCGATAGCGAACGCCCTGATCGGAAAATACAAAAAAAAAAAGAAAACAGCAACAGAAAAAGGGAGGGGGGGCAATTTGGAAATTTGTCCTCTCCCCCCCCCCCCTTTTTTTTTGAATCCGTGAAGGTGGAAATAGAAATCGATATCTTTTGTACATTGGGGTGAATAAAAAAAGGCTTGATTTCAGGGGTGGAAACAGCCCTCTCGGGGTGTTTCCTGTATTCCGAAAAAAAGCCATTTTTTTTTTCTTCACACTAATACACTTTTTTAGAGATGAATCGTTGCAACGATTTGTCTTATCTTATCTTTTCCCCTCCTTTTTTTTATTTTATTTTATTTTTACGAAGAAAGATGGGGCCATTTTTGTTGATCCCTCACCATATACTATCAATTTATTGATTGCATATGATGAAAATACATTTTTACAGAATCCCCTCCAAACGGAGGGGATGAATAAGACCTACAACATACTCAAAAAAAAAAAAGATAGACGTTTGTTGTCCCTGGAAGTGTTACAGTATAGGTATGGGGGGAGATACAAAGTTTTTTTTTTGTTTGATCTGACCATAACATTGAAGGATAAAAGAGAATGAAAGAATACGCTCGACGGTGACTACTCAAAACAAAAAAATTTTAAAAAAAAATCCCTGACCTTTTCCACTGTTTGTCTGAGCATTCGGTTATTACAATGTCCTTTCTTTGTTGTGTCGGATTTCTCATCTTTTTTTTTAATGTATGTATCACCCCCCTACCAGCTGTTCCAAAAAAACAGATCCAAAAGAGAGTGAAGTCATAGACAGCTAGAAAAGGTGTTGTTTACAACGGTAAGCTATTTGCGTCTGCATCACATCTTATTTTTTTTTTTTTGTCTTCTCTCTTGGTTTCTCTTCAATATCTGTTTAACACCGCCAAAAACGGTTCCCTTTCTTCAAAACCCCCCGTAGGACAGCGAAAAACACGAAAAAGAAGAAGAAAAAAAAAAAAAAAAAAGGATTTCTTTGGGTGGACAAAAGGTGATTGTTCTCTTTTGTCAATACCAACGAAAAAAAAGAAATTCCTTTTTTTGGTTGTCCTGAAGGGGTTTTTTTTGAATTGGGTGCTTTTATATCTCCCAAATGAGATTTTTTGATTTTTTTTTTTTGTTTTTTGCACGTTATCAAACGTCGCGAAATTTTCATCTGGTTTCTGGTTCGTTTTACTTTTTTCATTTTTTTCATTTTTTGGGCGAGTACGGGAGATTCACACTTATGGTTGAGGGATTCCTTTTTTGTTTTTTTTTTTCTTCTGCTAGCTGCATGTGGAAAAAGGGAAGACAGTAGAACCTTGCTCAGGCAAAAGAACTGCACTATTCCTCAAGGAGTTGTTATATTTGTGTGAAGAGAAGAATAAAACAACGACCATGTGTGCTAACTGAAAAATAGAAAAAGAAAATCCTCGTGAAAACGATGAAGTGAAATACTCCTGTCTTAGCGCTTGCGCTCCGCCCAGTTCATTATTATTCAAAAAATATTTTTTTTTTCAATTCGGTTCGTATTCTCCGTTTTCCCCCCTTCCTCTTCATCCCTCTTCAGTTTCTCACAAAAAAAAAAACAAACTTAAAAAAAAAACTTTAAAACAAGCGGGGGAAATACCTCAAATAAAAAATGGAAAAAAAAACAAAAAAAACCTACAAAAAACAACTAAAAAAAGTAAGAAAAAAATCAAAAAAAAACCCAATAAAACCTGACTTCCAATTTCCCGGGACTCTATCTATCTCTATCCCCCCTCTCTCTCTCTCCCCTCCCTTCCCTATCCTCCCCATTTTGCTGTTTTCCTCAAAAGCGTTTATGATATTTTTCTCTCTGCCGGAAAAAAAAAAAAAAAAGACAAAAAAATCCAGGGTGTTTTTATCACCACCACCATGCCCTTCCTCCCCTTCCTATGTTTTCTTTTTTTCATTTTTTTCATCACCTGTGAAGAAAAAAAAAACCCGTGGCTGCTATCTAATTGATAGTAGTCGTATAATCAAATTTTCTTTTTTTCATCACCCTTTTATACCAACATCTTTGGTTATTTCCCTTCTCCTCCCCCCTTGCTCGGAAGAGTACTGCGAATAGACGGTTTTTTTCTGAAGATGCGTTTTTTATCCTCTCCCACGAAGAACACATCAAATAAAAGAACCGTCGTTTTGTAGTACTGAATGCATACTACTTGAACAGAGCTCTCCCCCCCCACTCTCCAATCCCTTATTATATCCCCTACATTATGCATGGTCTTTTCTCTTTCTTTGTGTATCTTACACCAAAAAGGAATTCAGAGAAAAGCTATTTTTTTTTCCCCATTTCCACGAAAGCCGCAAAAAAGTTACTATCAAAGCAACGAAATGGGGGGGTGAGCTTTGATGTGCTTTATTTTCGTTCTTCGTTTTGTGTTATTTTAAAAAAAAAAAATATTTTTGTCAGTTTTAAAACAAACAATTGAGATACATTTAGAGTTGACTAACGATTCAAAGGTATCTGAACGTCACACTCTTTTTTACTATCTCACAAATTCCCAAAAAAAAAAATCCCCCCCTTTTCCTTGGAGACAGGAGGGTATACATATTATGTATTGTAATAGCCAATTGAAAAAGAAAAACCTCTCGATCTATGGCTATTATTAGCCCCATTTTTTCCTTTTTTTTTTCTCCCCCCCTTGATGATTTAAACTTCTGGACAGTGAAAAGATTTGTCAAAAAAAAAAAAAAGGCTTTTTTCTACGCTCAACAGAATTTCAAAAAGGGGGAGGAGAGAGAGAGAGAGAAAAAAAGTGGCACATCGATCCGGGGGTGGAGAGCCTTTAGCTAACTCCGGAGAGAGATATCACTCTTTTTTTGTGTGAAAACAAACAAACAGAAGATTCTTGCACTGTCTTATCCCGGCAGTGTTTTTTTTTTTGTTGAATTTATGAAACTCAAAAAAAGGGTGTCACCTTGTAGAGATGTGGAAGAAGGCATCTATCTTTAGTTCTTTTTATTTATTTTTTTTCTCTTTTTTTTTGTTTCTGAAGTAAACCAAAGCCTCCTCGACTTCAGTGAATGTAAAAGAATTCAGGGATTTTTTTCCAAAAGCATAGTATGCAAAGAGTTGGAAAATACCTACACCCAAACCCTTCGAGGTATTTTATAAAATTATGGTAGTATAGTGGAGTTCATCTTCGGGTGTCTACACTTTAACAACCAAGTTTTCAAAAAAAAAAAAAAAAAACAAAAAACCAAAAAACCAAAACAGAATCAAAAGATGACTCAATTCGGAAACAAAAAAGCTTACCGCATGTCTTCTAAATATCACCCCCCCGCCCCCCCACTCCTTTTTTTATGTGTTTTTTATTTATTTATCAGAAACTGCTCCAGCACTTCATATCAGTTTGCTTTTGCTTTTTATTTTTATTCTTTTTTTGTATCACGAAAAATATAACCCCCTCCTTGTCCACGACGGGAAAAAAAAAAAAAAAGGGAAAATGCAATCATTCTCAAGCCACAACCATCTCTGTAGCAACAAGAGGCCGCAACGTTTTTCAAAAAAAAAAAACCTAGCGTGTTTCCCATAAAACGAGAGAGACATTTTTCCTTTGTAATTTTTTACCACGATCAGGGTGTGGGGTTTTTTTGTTACCTAGGTGACCTAAGCAAAAGAGAGCTTATATTTCATCTTATGACAATTTTTTTTTCCACTTTTTTTTATTGTTTTTAATCACCCCCCTCCCGCCCATTTCCGTCATCTTTCAAAACCGTACAACTCTCGAAGTAGGTGTTTGTGTGTTTCTGTGCACATTTCTTCTTCACCTATTTTTTAAAAAAAAACTTTTTCCCATCCCAAGACAAGACAAAAAAATGCAGGGAAAAAAATGTCTATTTTGACTGGTGTCAAAAAAAAATAAAATCGACAACTGCAACAATCAGGGAACCGTTTTCTAAACTATATCATGTACTCTATTCATTTTGTGTAATTTTTACATTTTACTTTTATATTTATCAATAAAGTGCGAGTTTTCGCTCAAAAAAAATGCAAAATGCAAATTATCGCTCTCTCTCTCTCTCTCCCTCTCTCTGTGACTTATATAGTTCCCCCACAAGATGGTGTGTGTTAACTCAGCCAGCTATTTTATTTTTTTGAGATAGTTGAATGTTCGACCCATCTTGTAACGACCCATTTTCCCTTAGTTTTTTTTTCTTCTTTTCTTGACTCTTTTAGGGAGAACAAATTATAACGAGAGGGAGGGGAAAAAGAAATAGTTTATCACTCAAAAAAAACATAGTGGAGCTCATCCTCTGGTGTCTACACTAATACAACCAAGTTTTCCAAAAAAAAAAAAAACACAGTGAAAAAAAAAAGAGCGTTCTCCTCGGATGTCTTTGACACGAACCACCAATTTTTTTGATTTTTTTTTTTTTTTTTTTTGATTTTTTTTTTTTTTAGTTCGCGGAATACCCATTTTTTTTCCCTCTCCGATTTTTGCTTCGTTTTTTTTTCCTTGTTTGCAAAGCAAAACTCTTTTTTTTCCCTTCTGAGATAGTAAGTAGTAAAAGGACTGTCCGTATGATGGAGCAGTTTAGTGATGACTTGTATTGTGATAACTGCCGATCATAATACATAATCCACATCACAATACAGCTGTCATCACTAGAAACAGTTGCGCCCCAGCAACCAACAGAATATCACAAAAAAGGAGGGGGGGAAAAAAATTAACATTACCTCGTCGCATTTTTTTTTAGTTCTAAGGTATCTGTTTTCTCAACTATTTGGGGGCAGATATCAAGTAATTAATCCCCCCCCTCCTGACCCCATCCATTTTTTCTTCCATTTTTTTTTTTCTGTGTGTTACCCCAACAAACGTAACAGTGACGTTGGAACAAAACGCCGATATTATGGGAAAAAAAAAACTCTCCCCCCCCACTCTACCTTCCTTGGTGGCGCATTTTGTGCATTTACTTATACCTTCTATTCAGTAGAATAGAATGTGTGTGAGTTTTTTTTTTTTTAAATACCCCCTTATTATACCATCTATTCAGTAGAATAGTTAGTATATGAAACAATTAAATACCCCCCCATTGGAAAAGAAGAGGAGATGTCGTGTTGACTTACCGTCGATTCCCCGCTCCTTTTTGTACCACTCTTTTCTTCGTGTATGTTTAGATATTTTTTGATTTTTCAAAAAAAAAAAAAATATGAGGAGAGTGGTATTTTTTTGTCTGCAACAGATGCAGTCCCAGACAAAAAAAAAAACAAAAAGGACATCCCGAGGGATTTTTTTTTTACAACAACGAGAATTTTGATCAAAAAACCCACCCCGAGTGTGAACATCTCAACTCACACCTCTGGCGCATTTCGGCACGCGTCTGAACGGGCTGCCCTGATTAATCTTCCCAGTAGTTGCCCTGAGTAAAGGAAGTCTGAAAGGTTCATTTTTTCTTCTGTCTTGATGACTAAAACGAGAGGTTTTAGTTTCAATGCTTCTCTTGTATTCTTCTTGATTGATTTTTTAGTTTCAATTGATGACTACGCTACGAGAGGCTTAGGTACATCTTTACATTAACCCTTCTTCTCCTTTTCTCTCTCTCAAGAGACTCAGGGCAAGTCTTCCCAATTCTCTTTTTCCTTTCCTCCCCCTTTTTCTTTGCGTCCACGCTCCCAAGGCCCCCTCCCCACCGGGGTGTTTTTAAAAACCCACATGTGTACAGACTGAAGCGAAGATCCTTCCTTTCATCATCTGAAACACGGGTTTTTCATCTCCCCCTCTCCCACCCCCCCACCCCCCCAACCAATTTTTTTTTAATGTGGGTTTGAAAATATGGGGTAAAGTATTCGGTTTTTTGATGGTTTGGGTTCAAAAAAAGTGTATCAAAAACTTTATCCCTTTTTGCAAACCCACACTCAAAAAAAAAATAAAAGAAGAACAGGCTTCCCCTACGATCAACGACCCCCCCCCAAAAAAAAAAGGTGGGGGTTACTTTTTTTGTAAACCATGAAATGGATGGACTGCGTGGTTGGGGGCGTCCACCTCCGGACCGATTATGTACCAAAAAGGTACACTGTCACAGAGAGAGCTGTGGTATTTCGAGTAAAAATTCCTTTTTTTTTTTCCCCCTTCACCTTTTTTTGCAAAATTGCGTACTCCCTTCTATTTTGCTCTCTATTAAGGATATCTGTGAAAGAGCAATCGTAGCTACCTCTATAGTAGTCTATACTGGGGGTACGGACAACCCACGGGGGGAACCACGGAGAATCCGTTTGGGTGATCACACCATATAATCAAACAATTTTTTTTTTGTTCACACTTCCACCATTCCCTCAGGAAAACCCTTCTCTATACACACCTTCACAATGCTGAGACGATCTGTTTCTGCCCTAAAAAACTGCGCCATCCCGGTGAACCCAAACAACCCTAAGGTGTGGATGGACATTAATGTTGGGCAGAAATATGCGGGGCGCGTTTTTTTTGAGCTTTTTGCGGACACTGTACCGAAGACGGCCGAGAACATGCGGTGCCTCTTCACCGGGGAGAAGGGAACAGGGATCAGCAATAAAAAGCTTCATCTCAAGGACACTCCGTTGCACCGGATCATCCCGACTTTTGTTATACAGGGTGGAGACACTACGCGGGGTGATGGTCGTGGTGGTGAGAGCATCTACGGCGCCCGCTTCGAAGACGAGACATTCAAGGGAAAGGCCGGCAAACACTTTGGCCCAGGCTGCCTATCGATGGCAAATGCAGGACCAAACACGAATGGTTCGCAGTTCTTCATCTGTCTAGGCCACACACCGCACCTCAACGGGCGTCACGTTGTCTTTGGGCAGGTCATCTACGGGTGGGACATCTGCATGATGATTGAAAAAATGGGAACCCCGTCAGGTCGTCCCAGAGTGTCGGTGCAAATTCAAGATTGCGGGCAAGCAATGGAGGAGGCGGATTATGCAGCAGACACAGAGCAATATGCTACTCAACGGCCAGGAGGATGGAAGTCAACTCCACAGTAGGATGTGCTACATTTTATTTTATTTTTTTTACGCTTTTGTTCTTTCCCCCACGTCTCTTCTGATGAAGAAAAAAAGGATTTTTTCCCCATTTTTGCAGTTCTAGGGACGAACCGCGCTGCAGAGCCACTCCTCACCCAAAACAGGTCGAGGTGTTGTGCGTTTTCACCACAACCTGTCTCCCATAGGTTTTATCGTATGAGTGTTCAGTTTTTTGCAAAAAAAAAAATGTCAATTTTCCATCAAACCCAACAGAGGGAGAGGTGCGGGGAGTGGAGCGGGGCAGGAGGAGGAGGAGGGGGGGATACAACACAACACCCCATCCTTGCCTCTTTTTTTGTTTTTCTCTTCTCTCATTCCCCCCCTTCTACCCCAAAGGCGAGCTTTTTCTTTGTTGAGTAGCAATGAGTGGCGGCACCGAGGCGCCACCGTCGTCGCCACTTCATAGATATTTCAGCAACCATCATGTACTAGCTGTCGAACCCCCATTGAAGGTGTTCAGCCCGCCGGACACATTGAATGCGTTTACTAAAGTGTTTTACGATGAGATTGCAGACGAAATGGTCGTTATTCAGGGGAACAACGTGCAGTTTTCTCCCCTCTTTGCTAGCCCACGGGATACAAGGGGGAGTAGTGAATGGTCGCTCCCAGATACAGGGCGGGTGAATTTACGGGGTGCAAAGCGGTCGTTGGGGAAGCGCTGGCTTGCGGTACTGAAATCCGACAAAGACATTTCCTTTTACGAAATAGTACAGAGCAATGTGGGGACACGCCCTACGCGCATTGCAGACTATACGTGCAAGCAGTCCTTTCAGCTTGGATCTGCGCTGACTGGCGGTGCAAAACGCAATACTGTTGTCAAAGACTTCTTCTGGCTCTCCACTAACACAATCCTCATCCTCACCTCCACCACCATCGAAGTCTTTATGGTCAGCGGCACACAAAACGTTACATCCCCCCCTGCTGGGAAGGATCATAAGACTTCACGCCCTGCATCTCCTAGGGGAGAAGATGGGGGGATACCATCACAGCCGTCGCAAACACTGCAGAGGGTACGGCAATATGCCACCACTATAGACTTTTATACGTATTTCCCTCGACACAAAATTTTATTGTGCATTTCGAAGGATAAACCGCAGTTGGTTAAGACATACCGTGTGGGTGGCTCAGGTATAGTGCGCTTCACGAAGATCAAGCTGGATGATGCCACGGCAAGACCTCTTCCAGATGATCTGTGCTCCCCCGCCTACTCCTTTGCTGGAGAACGTCTCCCAAACTTTCAGTATACCTTGGCCAGGCTTTATGGAAATACCTGTTTGCTGCATATCACCTCCCGGCAGGAGCTGATGGTGTACACCCTGAACACCTCGACCACAGTCTGGGAGAAGACCGCCACGTTAGGTCTGTTCGAGCGTGCGACGTTCTCGCTGAACGTAGTGGACAACCTCATTGTCGCGCACAACCTCAACAACAAAATCACCCAGGTCTATGATCACCGTATCTCCAACGCTCCTATTGCAGCGCCGATCCGGATTGGGTTTTATCGTGCGGAGGAGACGACACCCGAAGAGGATACACAAGGCACGCCAAGCACACCACCAGAGAACACTGTTGGGCCTTCAAATCTCTCGTTAACTGGAGAAAACAACTCTCGTCTTATGAGGCTGTATGATAGACGGCAGGTTGTGACGGTCTTCCCTGATAAGCTTCTCGACCTTTCAGGATATCTCTACGGTCTAGCGGTGGATCTTCAGGCAATTATTCCGTCATTTTCCCCAAAACCGCAGCTGCTTGCGTTTCTGTTGCAGAGACGGTTGTCAAAGGGTGACGTACTGTCTCATGTGTCCGCATTGTGTTCTAACCCTGATACTCCGTTGTCTCAGGTCAGTGCGTCGTTCGATTTGATTATAGGAGCAATGTCGAAAGGGATGAAGGAGCAGGGTGGGCGTGGTGGGTATCGACAAACACCGAGCGCCCCGCAGAACCATAGTCTCCAGTCTGCAGGGTCGCAGGCGTCGCAAAAGGAGGAGGAGAAGCCAAAGCGTGATGTTTCCATGGAGAGTGCGGGGATGTCGGTGACAACGGTGTTTGCGTCGACAATGGATGCAGAAGGGCTGGAGGCGGAGACCGCCTCGCTGCCTACATCGGGGCCGGTCTCGCCTGCTGCAAGCCCGAAGGCAGCGTCGCTGGCAGGGCGTGAGAGTCTTTCGCTGAGCCCTCGAGGAGACCGCATCGTTGCCTGCTTTGAGGGAGAGGGGGGTGAGGGTGCGGTGGGGGCAAGCTCGGGGGGTGGTGCGAGGTGGAAGCCGTATCCGTTCTATACGACGTCGGGGGATTGGTACACCCTCGGGCATCTGCTGGTGGTGGAGCAGATTGATATGTTCAAAGAGGTTTTCTGCAAAATGCACGAAGAGAAGGACTCCCCCATCTCCTCAAAGCGATTCCTCGTCATCTTCCTTGAGTACGCGCGCTCGCTCTCGGAGCATCAGATCAAGCTGAAGGATATGCTCCAGCGCTTCCTCATCGATACGCTGATCTACAGCAACCCGCCGATGTACCCAAAGCTGCACCACTTCCTGCAGTACCACATCATCCAGGACTCCATCCCAATCGCGTTGCAGCTGCTGAAGTTTGAGGATAAGTATGTGGTTTTTTGGTTGTCTTGTATTCCGTTGGGAATTTCCCTGTCAGCAGGATGCAACACTCCGGGGATTCGCTAACCCGCGGAGTGTCGGTGCCTTGCGTCACAGAAACATTCGTACTGTCAAATTCACTTTATTCTCCAGGGTGCTATTCTACCCCAGAATAAAGCCAACACTTTTTTTAAGAGTCGCCCAGTTTGGGAATGCTGAGCTAATCGGCAGGCATCCCTTCTGCTAAGGCTAAATATCTGACATCTCAGATGTGTGTGTATATGAGAGAGGACACACCCATCTTTCAAAGTTTTCCTATTGTACACTAACGAATTCACGTCAATTCAGATCCAACACTTTGGCTGCGTTCAAGGCAAATATCCCTATACCAATCAATTAACATTAACCTGATTTTCGAAAGCATTACTGTCTCATTTTCCCCCATTTTATTCCCCCCCACAGATATCCACCGTCTCTGCAGCTTGCATTGGATATGTTGAGTAGAGAGAAGGCGTTCCAAGAGATTGTCGCTGTGTTGATAGCAAGAGGACACTTCGTGCGTGCCGTGGAGATCATGATACAGTACCGTGTCACGAACGTTGATGTCAAGTTCATCCTGCAAAAGGCAGCTGAGAGCGACGATGCGCTGGTGTTGCACTCCGTTGCGTCCCTGCTCCGCAAGTACAACTCAAATGTACGCAATATTAGGGGCTTCACACCACGTGAACGATGTGTCGAGTTCGAACAGAAATTTGCCTCTGTCCTCGGTGTCCCATTGATGTGATTTCTGCGAGTCTCACAATAATAATGTAATGGGCAGACTAAGATGGTCAGATGTTCGAGATTCAATAAAAAAGAAAACGAAAAGGGGGGTGATGCCCAACGCAACAACGTTGGGTGATCTATGAACGAGAGAGAGAGATTTTTTTTTAGCTCTCAGTAGTATCTCACAGACTCTCACAGCCTGTTGCGTGTCTCACGGAGGCGATCATGGATGAGTACTTTTTCAACAGCTATTGTCAACAAAGGGGAAAACAAATGATCGCGAAGAAAAAAGCTTGCGGCTTCTTGGAGGAAAAAAGGACAGTCCGTATGGCAGCTGGAAAGCGGGAAACATTCGGGGTTGAAGGGGAGGAAGAGGGGAGTTTTGTTACCAATCTAGCTGTTGCAGAGAGAGTGTGCCTGTGAGGCCTCTGTCTTTGCAGGTCCTTTTTATTTTTCATACTGCGCGATAACGAATGTGATCAAGATGACTAAGCAAACGAGAGGGTCCATCAGGGTCCATAAACTTTTTCTTCTTTATTTGCGCTGTTCTTTCCCAAATAAAGTAGGGTTCTGTGTTCCGGGGGTACGCACGTTGTTTCCTTTAAGCTTTCAGAACAACAAAAGCAGCAAGTAGAACGGGGAGGGGGGGTAAAATTTGCACTATCTGTTCCCACAATATTTTCCAGACGTTGTCTTGTCGAGGTTTTTTTTTTTAAAATTCACTCCGGGGTTCGACAACCCCGCGGAGTGTCGGTGCCTGCGTCCCAGAGGCGTTATGCACTATCAGCTTCACTTTTTTTTTAAAATAAACGAAACGTAACACGAAGGGGACGAAATCGGGATGAGGTGTGTGTGTGTTTGATAACTAATAGGGGGGTAATTCTTGCGCAGAATATGGCCCCAGGTGAGTGTCTGTCGATGGCCACAAAGTGGCCCACAATGTAGAAGTGTGCGAGGTGTTTTTTGTTAAGTAAACGGCGTTTTTTTTGTTTTGTTTTGTTCTGCCACACTCTTGCTATGCCCCCCCGCGCCCCCGCAAAAACGTGTGTCCTGTGTGTATGATGTCGTAGTGTGGACGGATACTTCGGGTGATGTGTTGCTTTCTTCTTCTTCTTTTTTGCTGCATCACCTAATCCTGCTGGATGCACTTTTGAGTACAAAAAAACCCACCTCTTTTTTTCTTCGGTGTTTTTTTGTCTGACTAAAACATTACTAAAAAAATGAAAATACCCCCCTCAAAATTTACTCAAATTCCCTCCTTCACCCGACAATGCTCTTCTCCTTTTGTCAAAATATTACAGAAAACTTGGTTTTTTGGTTTTGTTCTTTTTCCCCCCCATTTCACTCCCTATTTCGTTTCTATTGTGAATGGTATACCGCTCAGTATCCGACCCGGTTCTGCGTGATGTCAAATGGGTGTGGGTGCCTGAGGGGCAGACGAGCACGGGGTGTCTTGTGTATGCGACGGGAGCTGAGTCGCACCCGGCCAATAGTGAGTGGGCGACTGCGGTGATGCGCGACCAGGCGGCAGACTGCCCACCGATCCTCAACCTGCAGCGTTTGTACTGGGTGCACGAGACTGTCATGGCGACACAGCGGCGGCATCTGCTGTCCCCTGAGCTCGCTGCGGTGCTCTCACGCTGTGCACACCACGTCTGCCAGCACGCCGAACAGATCGCACCGACACACAAACGCACGCCCCTCCCCTCCGAGCTGACACGCTGCTCTGCCCCCTCCTGCTCTGTACAGCACAACCTCTGGTTCTGCCTCCTCTGCGGGCACATCGGATGCGGTCGTGTCAAGCACGACGACACCTCCCAAGGCGGCAACGGCCACGCCCTGCAACACTGGGCAGACAACCCTTCTCACGTCCTCTGCGTCAAGATCGGGACCATCTCCGCAAAGGACGCAGACGTATACTGCTACTGCTGCGAGACCATGGTGCAGAACCCTTACCTCGGAAGGCACCTTTTGTGGTATGGGTTGGACCGCCGCAGGCAGGAGCTGACAGCACCCCCGACAGTCGCATGGAACACCCCTGCAACGAAGCTGTACGTCGATCTCCCGCTCTTCACCTACCAATATGAAGACCCGCCCGTCGTCTTTGGCCTCCCAAAGGAGCTGTTTTGGCACATCCTGCGTTTTCTTGGTGCCCCGCAAACACAGATGCGGACAGTAGGATACCTCAATAAGTCATGCCACATCGCGATAGGTCAGCGTCTCCTGCGCACCCGGGAGGTCGATCTGTCGTCATCAAAGCCGTCCTACGCGTCGCAGTTTTTCGAGTGGAGTGCGGTGCCTGGTTTGCGCAAAATTGTGTGGCGTGGGTTTGCCCCGCAGAAATCCTTTGGGTTCCCGTTGGATTTGCAGCTGCTGGACACTCTGGTGCTAAGGGAGGGGTTGTGGCAGGATCGTGGCGCGAATGTGTTTTGCAGTCTGTTTGGGCTGCGGAGGTTGAGGGTGCTGGACCTTGCTGGCTGCGACGGTGGTTTGTGGAAGGCGGTGGCCACCTTCAGCGACACAGCGAACCACGACCGCACGATGCTGTTCCCTGCCCTCGAGCACCTCGACATCTCTGGCATCCCTCTGGAACAAAACAGCGCCGAGGTGACACAGCTTCTCTCCCTCACTGCAGGCCGCCTTCTCGGCCTCCGTATAGGCTGTGTCCCCGAGATGGCACGACTCTGTGACGATGGCACTTCCGACGCCTTGGTCGGTTCTCTTTTGGATGTCACAGCACGGCACTGCCCGGGGCTAGAATTTTTTGAATTTTTTTCCGAGCCGGTGTGGTTCGAAGGGTTGGATTGGGTGTCGCTGCTTCCGATGGTTGATGGAAACGTATGGACGAAGCTGCTCCCTTTGTCGAAGCTGAGGGTCCTTTTGTTTCGTCCGTGCATTCTGCCGGCAGCGTTTCTTGAGGCGATACCACGGCGGTTCCCAGCATTGGAGGTGCTGGACCTGCTTGCCTCGTCTCCCTTAGTGGAGGAGGCACTGCCACAGCTCACATCGCTTCTCTCCCTCATGCCAGGCTTGCAGGTCTGCGTGCCGGTTCCAGTCGAAAGCGCTGTCCGCCGTGGACACCCCGGGACCACCATCCAGCACACCGACAGCAACGTCTCCCCACGCACCCTCTCGGCCTGCCTCCTGCAGCCCACCCACCTCGCCAGCTTCTGGAGCACAGAGGTGTCTCCCAACCCTCCATGGGAGGCGTTCTGATATGCATTTCATCGCGTACCTGAAGCTTGGGTCATCTATTCGGTACAGGAGATGTGGTTAAGATGAGCAAGCGAGGCCGTGTTGGGTCAGCCCTTTTTTAAGATTATTGTGTTTTGGGTCTCAACAAAGACTGCAGCATAGGGGCAGCGCTTTGGATTGTAATAAATGAATGGAATTCCCTCTGTTCCTTTTGGGGGGGGGGGGGGGGGGGTGTAGGGGTAGGGACGCTACCCCTACACCCTTCGGAGGGAGGCGTCTTGTTCATTTTATTTTATTATCCAGCCTGCGTACAAAGTTTTTTTTGGTGGTTTTGGGGCAGATTCTGATTTGTCCTAAAATGGAAGCGGGGGGGTGGGGAGGGATGTGTGATGATGTGTGCTTTCGGGTTGTGTATTTTTCAAGGTGACGAAGTACGTAGTAATAAGACTAAGTACGAGAGGCTGAGGTTCATCTTATAAAACTTTTTTTTTCCGGCTGACGAGCGGTTGTGAACCGCCCTCGCTCTCTTGCGGTACCGGCAAGCCATTAGGTTTCTTTTACACCTTCTGTTGTTGCAGGGTACTTGCTTTCATCCGGGGTTGGCATCGTACGTGGGTCAGTCGGAGGTGCCTGCATCAATAACTTCACTTTTTTTTCCCCCTCTCTTTTTGTTTGCCTGCGTCCGCCGATGAGCGGAGAGGCATTTGCACTTTTTTTGATAAAACAACTTGTTGTCAATTCTAAAAAGATTGGAGGCAGCGCTGCAGGGCAAACAAAACGGATTGAAAAAAACAGAAGCTTGCTTGTTTTCTTTGAGTACTCAATTAACCACAACAACCGTACTTCAGTTTAACACATTTTTTCACCTTTTTGTTTTCCCGGCTTTGAGCGCACAAACAAAAGACCCGATCTTTTTTCCACTTCTCTTTGTTGCCTTTGTAAACTGCTGGCATTTCGTTTGTAAGGTGACTAAGCACGAGAGATCTAATCAGACTAAGCACGAGAGCCTTAGACTTAGGGTCATCTTATAAACTTTTCTTTGTTTTTGTTTTTGAAGGTGACTAAGCGAGACTTAGCTTCTTCTTACCAACCTTCTCTCTTAAGTGTTTTTTTATATAAAGCTCCCTGTGTTATACCCTGCAGAAGGACAACAAACCTCCCCCTGTTCTTCGCTCTAGCTGTCCCGACCCATTTTCCCCTATGGTTTTTTACACATACAGCAAATGACTGTGTACAGAAAACCAATTCAAAAATCCATTTTTTTTCTTCCTTTTTGTGCCTGCATCTGTTCAGGTGTCTGTCACTAACGAACCATTTAGGGAGGCAAGATGGCGGTGGTCAAAGAGAGGCTTCAGTTCATATCTTATAAACAACGTTTCCTTCAATTTTTTTTCTGTGCCTCTCAAAAGGGCCTGATAGAGTTTCACCAATAGTTTCGCAGCATGCGGTCTGTCAGGGATCTTTCCAACTTCTTTACTTTTTAAAAAGGGTGTGATATAATGTGTCATCTTTGCAACTGGTTGCGTTCATTCTATTCTGTTTACCCCCTTTTTTTTGCATACACACGGCCACTCGATGGAGCGTTCCTTCACCCTTCTGACGTTTCGTCCTAGCTCCAGCACGATCCTGTCAGGAGGGAGGAACGGCCTTGGAGAGTTGGTCTAGATCTCACCAGACAGCTTGCCGGGCACACAGTGTCTAAAAGGGGGTTGTGTGGGGGGGAGAGCAAAATGCTGCTCAAACACACACAACACACACCCCTGGCCACATTGTGTAGTGTCCACCCCCCTGGTGGCGTTCTGCTTGCTACCTTGCTCTCGTCTTTATTATTTTTATTTTGCGGCGTTATGAGGTGCCTAAGCATGAAGAGGCTTAGGGTAAAAAAAAAACGATTATATTTACCGGTATAAAGGAGACATTTTTGCCTGTGTCCGCTGGTGAAGTGTTTGAGCTTTCAAATTCTCTCTATTTTTGCTCTCTATTAGCGTGAAGAGAAGAAAAAAATCGTGGCTGCTTGTCTTGTGGCAGTCGTATTAGCAAAATTTTCTTCTGCTGAGGTGTGTTTTTTTTTGTTTTGCATTTTCAACTTCTGATTGTTTTTCGCCTTTCTAGACATAGTTTCTTTCCCAATATACAAAACACAACTCCTTGAAAACAGTTCAAGGGTTGGGGGGTGGGGGGGGGTTTTTTTGGGAAGAAGGGTAGGGAGGGAGGTGTGTTGTGAAGTAGGTTTTCTTTTTGTTCTTTGATGAAAAAAAATTGTTGTCAATTCTAAAAATATTGGAGGCAGCGCTGCGGGCATACAAAAAAAACGGATTGAAAAAAAGACAGAAGCTTGCTTGTTTCTTTGAGTACTCATTTAACCACAGCAACCTTCAGGTTAACACATTTTTTCCGCTTTTTTGTTTCCAGGCTTTGAGCGCACAAACAAAAGACCCCATATTTTTTTAAAAGTTTGCACTATCAACTTCACTTTTAAAACAAGGTAATAAACTTTTTTTTTTTGACTAAACATGAGTTCGTTCATCTGACCAACGTTTCCCTCTTTTGTTCAGATATTGTCAATCCAGGGGAAATAAAAGATCGCCCACGAAACCCAAGAATGGGATTCAAAAATTTCGCTATATTTTTTTTTTTTTTTGTATTTTTTCTTCTGTTCATTTATTATATTGTGGGGTGATTTTTTGAGCCTTTTCCTCGTATTTTCTTGGGGTTGCAAACCCCCCACCACCACCCCACTTGCTGACCTCCTCTTCTTCTTCTAACTGGGTCTTCTCGACTTTTTCATTTGAAAAACAAAAAAACCAAACAAACAAAATAGATGGGGAACTCATTCTCGCTAATGTCATTATGTCTTTTCTGTGACCTCGCTTTAGTCCCCCACCTCATCCACACTTCAGAGCGGGGAAGGGGGTTGTTCCAACTATTCTTCTTTGTTGGTGTTTCTTGAGTAAAACAGAATGAACGGGGGGGAGTTTGAGGTGCCCTTTGCGTTAAATTAGCTTTCCCTTATCAACAAAAAAAGCGCAATGGAACGACTGGCAGAGAAACGTTTGCGCCCAGAACACTCGCCCCCTGCCTGCGCACTTCTCTCTGTAGTTGTGACTACTTCTCTGCTGCTGTGGGGTGCGGTGTTGCTGTGGATAACTTTTGCTAGGTAAAAAAAATAAAGCAAAAAAAAAAAAAAATGGGTATCCTCAACTCGAGGGGGAAGGGGGGGGCTGTGTTTTGAAAATCAGGTCTGTGTGCACACTTTGCTGTAATATTTATCATGAGGCAGTGTGTATGTTGAAAAGCAATGTGGACAGTTCCTTAGGACAAAACAGTGGCATATGATGGGTGTGTTATGTGTCTGAATATCTTCTTATTTTCTTCCTTTTCTGTGCGAAAGAAAACCGAGGTCCCCTTATTCCTGAGAATAGCTTCTGGGATCAAGGCGATGCCCCCTCCCCGCCCGCCCCTCTTTTTTTTGAAGGTACACTGTCACAAGAGGGCTTTGTATTTCAACTCTACCTTTTTCTGTTTGAATGTTCCAATATCTGCATCTGCCTGATGAGTGATGAAGGGTTTGCACTTTCTACAGTCTCCATCTTTCTTTTTATTTGCAAAATTGTACCCTTTCTTCACTAACCTAACAGCGAATACCTCTTATAAACCAACAGTGGTGTATCCCCCCCCTTTCTTTTTCCCTTTTTCCCTTTTCCCCTTCCTCCTCATTTTGTTTTTTTTCTTCTTCAAAACCCAACCACAACAGGAAACACAACCCCCACCATTTACACCTTTCATACTATATTGCAATGCAATAAAAAAAACCCCCCTGCTTCTTTTCCTCTCTTTGCTCCCCCTTAACCTTTTCATTAAACGATTTTTTTTTGTGACCAAGCGCAAATCTTAGGGTCATTGCATTCATTATCCCTCCTTGTATATTTCCTGAATTTTTTTTTTTTTAACCTTTTCTAATCATTTTCTCCCACCCTCCTCCGAATGGCACAGTATTACCAACCCCATCATCGTTCCCAGCAGGGGTCTGTTGTGCAGCCACCGAGATATAACAGTGGAGGGCGGTATCATAAGACACCTAGGTCGCCACATGACATGACACAACACCACGACACACCCAACCTGCTTGGAACCGCCAGCACCACATCCTCCTCTCTAGGTCATGCCTCTTCAGTACCGTCACCCCCTCTGTTTCCACGGAGGGCGGTGCACACACCACACATCCAGCACAGCCACACCGCAAGCACCTTCTACGTATGTCTGAAGGACTTCCGCATCGCAGGGGTGCTGTCCCCTTCTGCGGAAGGGGTTGTCTCGCTGAAAGGGGCGTTTGACGGGAAACAGTTTGATTTGGGTGATTTTGGGTACACCAGCATTGACGCAGTATGGGCAGATGAGATCACCCTGCTCTATGAGATCGACCATGTGGCAACGTTGGCACAACGTTATGTAGACCTAGAATTGGTGTACACCCGTCTGGCGACACGGCAGAGCTTTTCCTCCTCTGTTCAGGTCCCTCTTCTCGATCTTGCCACCGCGCAGCATGGTACGCACGAACGGACGGTTCGTTTTGAAGACCGCACCCATCTTGCTGCGGGAGGAGTCGTTTCGTTTACTGCGGTGATGGAGGAGCGCGCTGAGGTTGCCATCAAACTAAGCGTACTAACGCTTCATATACCCATCAGCGAAGGGGATATGTTTCACATTAAATACGCCTTTTTGGGTAACACAGAAGCACCGTTGGAGAGCGCCGCAGTGCACCCTACAATGGAACACCACGGTTCGACATTATTTTTCCGTACAGTGCCGACGATATCGTTGCAGACGTCGGTTGCAACGTTGATGGGGGCGGACCTCCGTTTTGAGGTTCTCCGTTCAGTGTCGGATGGGTGGCGTGGACGTGGCCCTGCCCCGCCCCAGGAGGTAGCGACCTTTGTTGTCCCCTTTGCGGAGATGTTCTCCCAGCATGGGGAAGGGGGGTTCTCCACGGAGGCGGTGCTGAGTGGTGGGGGTACTGTGGTGGTCAAAGGGTGTGTTGAGGTGGAGAACCTGCCGCAGACGTTCCAGGAGGCTCCGTTGGAATTTTCCAGGGTGCAGAGCGGGTTTGGGAGCACGGTGTCGCTGAGGGAGAGGGAGCTGCGGGAGAGCAGGACAGCGTCGCGTGGGGATTTGAGGCGGAATGTGTCGCCGCAGCGGGGGGATAGGGATAGGGAGAACGAGAGGGAGAGAGAGAGGCATCGTATTGAAAGGGTTGGTGACCCAACAGAGGGGCGGAGGTGCGATGTTTCGCCGAGACGGAGTGGTGGTGGTGGTGTGCATCTCGGTACAGCGAGCAGCAGCATCAGCAGCCCGCTCGACGTCTCCAACTACTCCATGCGCCAGCGCCGTGAGGATCTGAGGCGGCGGCTGGAGGAGCTCAAGCAGGTCGTCCCAGTCCCGGTGCTTCCTGTCCCCGTCGCTGCGGCGGTTTCGATGCCGCACAGCAGGGGGCGCAGTCCTCACCACCACCACCATCCTGGACACCACGACAGCTCTCAGGGGAGGCGGAGCGATGTGTCGCCAATACGTAGCCGTAGTGGTGGAGGTGGAGGGGGTGCTACACAGTCGATGCGGCGCTATCGCGATGCCTTTCGTTACGCCCGCGAGGAGGACGGTGTGGCTGCAGCGGTTGTAGGCCAGCAGACCTCGGAGATCCAGCTTCTTCGCGACGAAAACGCGCGTCTGCAGCAGCAGCTCCGGCATAGCCACCACAGCCACGGTCACCACGGACAGCACAGCCACCGCACTCCTTCGTCCCCTCCACTATCGCCAGATTCGATACGCGGTGCTTCGTTGGCTTCGTCTGCGCATGACAAACGCATAGAACGGATGGAAACAGAGTTGTCCCTTCTCCGCGGTATCGTGGTTGACCAGAAGGAGAAGGAGATGCGCACACGGGTACGGACATCGTCACGGTCGCGCTGCGTTTCACCACAGCGCTCTGAGCGCTCCGCCCCTGTGACACCCCCGCGGAACCGACACACCTCGCCTACCCGGAGTAGGCACACTTCCCCGACACGGCACCGCCCGGTCTCCCCGCCTGCAAGCTGCACATCAAGCCGGCCTACGTCACCCACCTCCAACCACATCGCACCACCACGACACCTCCCTCTCCCGGAGGCTGCAGTACGGCGCGACCTGCCTCCCTACGACTCCGCCTCTGAGAACCTCTACACCCACGTGGTCTTGGGGGGAGCCAAGGTGAACATCGGGGTGGCCGGCGTGCACTTCATCGGGTCCGACATACCGGAACTGCTGTCGGCATGTTTTCGCGGGGATGCGGTTTATGTAGCACGATACGTAGAGGCGGCAGAGGGGTGTAGGGAGGCGGTTGTGAGCAAATGGTTTACACCGTTGCATGCAGCATGCCTCGGGGGTGGGGTGGCGAGGGCGCCGGAGATGCTGACAACGTTGTTCCGTGTGTGCAAGGTAGGGGACGCAACGCGGGACGGCGACACTGCGCTCCATCTCCTCGCGCGCTCCCCGGTTGTCTCTGTTGAGTGTCTAGCGCTGCTCCTACAGGGTGGTGCCAACGCAGCTGCTTACAACGCGCAAGGCCTCGCCCCCCTTCACATCGCAGCGCTTAACAAAGCGGACACCAACCAACGCTTCCTTCGCTTTCTCATCTACCAAGGTGGGGCGGATATCAACCAGCGGACGCAAGATGGACTCAGTGCGCTGGAGCTCTGTCGTGCTGATATGTCCCGTGAGGTGTTCGCCTTCTTCGTGGAAGGGGGTGCAAAATGAGAAGAAGGTGAGGTAGAGGGAGAGAGAGAGAGAGGGGGTTGGGAGGTTGGGGGGATTAGAGTAATGTTTAAAAACACAGAAAAAAAATGCCTTGCGCTTTTTTAAAATGTCTTTTTGAGAGCATGAGAGGTCTGAGGTCTTATAACCTTTTCTTTGTGTTTTTTTTTATATGTCTGCTGTCTGCGGTGAGGCGTTTCAGCTTTCAACTTCTGGTTTTCGTGCTGTGTATCCACAGAGTGTGCTTTGCACCTTTGCAACCTTTGCAACCTTTGCAGCTTCATTATTTTGGTGACAGAACATGCACAAGCTTATCTTACATACGGTCTCTCTCTAGATGTGCACAAGAGGCACATCGCCCTCCTTTAAAAGTGTTTCAATTTTAATTCAATATTCCTCCCCAAGTAGCCCCAAATAGCCCCCATCCTTTGTAAAAATGGTCTCCTGCACTGCAGGTGGGGGTTGCACATCATATACACCTATTGTCACAAAACAAAGTAAGTGGCACATCAGTTCTGTTCATGTCAGTCATCCAAAGGTACGTTCAGATCCCTGCTTCTCTTTATCTTTTAGATCAACGGTGAACATAACGAACACATTGTCCCTCCCCTTTTGTTTAACAAAAAAGTATGCATTGCGCCGCTACGGCCAATTCCTCTTTCAAGTTTTTTGTTCTCTTCCAGTTACACTCTTTCAGTTTTAGTTTTTTTATAAAATAATGAGTCACTCACGAGAGATTCGGTTTATTTTTTACCAACTTTTCTCCCAGGGGGTCAGATTCTCTTCAGCTGTGCAGCAAACCAAAAAAAATAAAGCTTACCTTTTGTACACTTCCTCTCCTCTCCACCCATCTCCACCCATTTCCACCCATCTCCACCCATCTCCACCCCTTCTCCCTACCAACCATCTTCAGGGATAAAAATCATACCAATATGTCCGTTAAATTCTGCCGACAGTGCAACAACATGTTGTACCCAAAGGACAACAGACGCGAGATGCAGCTGTACTACAGATGCAGGCGGTGCCAGAAGGTCGAGCAGATCGAGGACACCTCAAAGTACTGCGTGTACAAGAACGTGATCAAGCGTGAGATCAACATGAAGATTCTTGAGTCCGTGCTGAACTTGCAGTCGTACACTGAGGACCCGTCTCTACCAAAGACACGCCAACGAACCTGCGCGAACTGCAGCGAAAAGGACGCAGTGTTCTTCATGAACCCTATTCAGATGAAGGACGACGACATCCAGCTTTACTTTACGTGCATTAATTGCAAGTTCTCGTGGGTCGATGACGTCAGAGATCGGAAAGAAGAAACAGATATTGCCAAGGCGGCAAACTAAATGGATTTTTGTGTAAATTTATGCAAGATTTTGCGGGGTTTTGGGGGGGTGGCGGGGTGGTGGGTGGGGAGGAGGAGGCAAAAGGGTTAATGCAAACCCTTCAACAATACTTTTTGTCCCCTTTTTTTTTGTCCCTGCTCGAAGTTGTATTACCGACGACTTCTTGTCTTTTCCAACATTTTGTTGTCCCTATAAAAGTGTGTGCTGAGAAACCCCCCCCTTGGTGATGTCATCGGCGTTCTGTTCTGCTGCTCAGATGAGTGTGTTGCATTCATATTTTAAGTTTTTTTTTTTGGCCTCACAGAGGTTTCCTCTGGCCAGGTAGTCAGTGGGAGCGTATTACAGTAATAAATATATCACCAACAGAATATTTATTACACACTTTGCGCACAAACCAATTTTTAAACCTAACAGCAGCTTTTGCTTTTGTCAGTACTAAAAAAAAAGATTGGAGGCAGCACTACTGTGTCCGGATATCCTAACCCACGGAGATCCTAAACACAGGAGGATGCCATGTCCAGATAAAGTTCCTCATCCTACAGCCAATTTGTGTCCCCTTTTCCCTTAAATAGAGTGGTTCCGGGAGAAAGGCCCATATTTGGTAATTTTATTATTATTATTCCGGGGGGGGTTCGATGCCCCGTGGAATATCAGTGCCGTGCGTCCCAGAGGCGTTTTGCACCATCAACTTTCGCTTTTTGTTTGGATGCGAACCACGAAATGGATGTGGACTGTATGGTTGGATGTCCACTCCCCGGTACAGCCGGGTCCACCAAGGTACACTGTTCACGAGAGGGCTTTGTATTTCAAGTCAATTTTTTGTTTCTTTTAGGGCGCATTGCACCACCGGGGGCTCACACACCTACACTATTTCCTCCCCCCCCCCCCTCAGCTTTTTCGCGACAAAAAAAAGGGAGACAGTATTAAACACAGAGCGGGTTTCTCCTCCTCCTCCGACCCTCACGCAGTTTAGCGACAACAAAACAAACAAAAAGCAAAGATCTCCCTTTTTTTTAAACCTTCCCTCTCTTCTCTCCCCTAGGTCCCCCCCCTTCTCGCTTCCTCTCTACCACCTAACCCAACAGGCGCCATGCTACACACTTTGTATCTTTACTCTTGGGCACATAGCACCAGAGGTTGACCTGCTCCCTTTGGCGAAGAAAGGAAAGGCGTTAAACTCATCTTTTTGTTTTTTTGTTTTTTGGTGGTGACGTTTATCACAGGGTATCTTTACCCAATTCTTCCGTTATCTCAGAGTATCGTTCTCATTTTTTTTACCCACCCTTCTCTTCCAAACCTTTCCCTTGGATTTGGAATAAACCCTTCCGAGATGCTTGCACAGCATACTCGATCTTCGTTTGTGTCGGACTTTGGAGGTGGACAAGGGTATCATGGGCATCAGGGAAAGAGGGCAGCGCTGCTCGGTTCGCCTACCCCGCAGCTTGCTTCGGGGCTGCGGCGGCGGACGTTGCCGGCACTCAACACGAACAGCACCTCTCCAATGGACACTTCGTTGCCGTCCAACCTACCTCTGGCCAGGTCGCATTCTATGACGCGTTCGGTGCGGGACAAAGCCGTGCTGGAAAGGGTGTCGGAGGTGTCAGAAGAGGAGTGGGAACGGCTTGAGAAGGTTTACAACTTTCATTGTTTACAGCAGGTGAAGAAGCAGAGTGCGTTGAAGGCATTGAATTTGGGTGACGTGATGACAGCAGCAGAGCGGGTGCAGACGATTCAGGTGCGGAAGAATCGCGACTCTGCGCATGCCAGCTGCGTCAAGGAGAGGAAACTCTCGCTTGAGGAGGAGGAGCTGGCGCACATCCACGACCTGCGGATCAAGCAGATACACACACAGTACCCGGAACACCGGCAGGCGAAACGGTGGCTCCCCTTGCTTGTGTTAGCTGCCGCCTCTCGGGGTCTCCTCCATCACGTCGATGCAGCACGCAGGGCGAGCCTCGTAACGCCACCACGACCGATCCTTACGACAAAGAAACGGCTTTCGCTCCCACGCCGTTCGCCAGAGGACATTGCGAAGGAGACGATTCGGGCGTTCTTTGCGAGGTGCCCCGCATTGCGTATGCTGCAGGCTCGCAGGGCGGATGCACGAATCCTTCGGTCCGCCTTATTCCAATATCGATACGCCGTCCGTCAGCATGCGCTACGCAGATACATCGCCACCGTGAAGCGGGTGCAGCGGTGGTGGCGCAGAGCGTCCCTCCGCACTGCAGCACAGCTCCACCTCTTACAGCGCCTCTGGACCCGCGAGTGGCCGTCCTACTCCAAAACCCTCTCACTCCCTGCAGGCTTCCTCCGCGCGCTCAGCGACGAAGCGCTTCTCCACGTCCCCCAGCGCACCAGAGTACGGTACCTCCACAAGGATTTGCGGCGGAGGTGTAGGGTGCATTGCGCGACAATAAGCCATGTACAAACAATTCGGTCTGAGGGGTTTAATTCGATTCGGAAGGGTGTCGGGCAGGGCATGCTACCGGTGTCGACACAGCTGCTCTTGACGTCGGAGTATTTGCCTAGGTTCAAGGTGCTCCCGAGGCTTGCGGAGCTGTACGATGTGTTTGCTGAAGCGTTGGAGCACTGCAGGGTGCTGCGCAGCGAGACCGCAGCCCTGGCAACAGAGGAGGTGAAGGCAAGGGAGGCTGTGGTGTCCCTCAGGGCACTCTCCTTTGCATCTCTGTGCACAAACGTGACAGCTCTCATAGCGTCGGTCACATCGCCACAACGCAAGTCCGCAACTACCTCCAACAGTAACAGCACCTCATGGAATATATTAAGCGGTCGCCGGGTGGTCAAAAAAACACGGCGAAGGTCATCAGAAGGGAGCGTATAGGGGGGTGTGGTTTTTTGGGTTGTCTTTTTTTTACAAAGAAGACAAAAGAAAAGATGTTTCGACCTAGATTTTTGGTGGTTTTTTTTTTCTCTCCATATTCAGCATATGACAGTGGGTAGCGTACCAAATGAACAAAAGATGGGAGGAGTTTATTTTACTCTTTTTTTTTTTTTAAAGCAAAATCTTACCATCTGCAGCCCCATTCCACTTTCCACCCCCACACTCCACTCACACTATCCACTCCCCATACCACTTTATATACCTCCACCAAAAGGTCCACCCCCCCTCCTCCGCCTCCGCCCCACCTTTTCCTTTGCACATTTCTTTCTTTCCTTCTTTTGCATTTCTCAATTGCAAAATGGACTCGGAACTCCTTCTCGAAATCGACCCTCTTGAGTTCGACAGCGACAGCGAGCCCGAGGAGGTTGCGACCGAGGTCTGTCCTTTCTGCAACAAACCTATCCCGACCCCTTCCCTTGCGCAACACACACCGTCATGCCGAGGACGCCGGTACCTTGGGAAGGTCGGGTTTCTTTTAAACGAAGCAAACTGTCTACCGACATTATCGAAGATAGCGCATGGCTGCCACGACCCCACCAACCCAGCCTCATGCAACGTCGCGGAGTACATGACAACCCACGACTCCCTTGATGTACAGTACCTCTTTGACCACGGAACCAACGGAATCATTGATGAAATCCCAGTCAAACCGGTTGCCCCTGATGTTCTCACGGATGCCATAAAAGATGCGATGAAAACTTTGGCACTTGACTCTGGGTGCAGAACGGAGCGGAGGTTCGATAAACACTTTGACCAAGAGGTTGTCCTTTGTGCACAGATTGCTCAGATGATCCGACAGAGCCACCCTGAGATCTATGACCGCGCAGTTTCCTCTGGAGATGCGACTGCTGAGATCTGCATTATTGACTGCGGGGCAGCGGCAGGAGAGTTGCTGCATATATTCCAAGCGCTCTTCAAAACAGCAGTAGTGCTGGTAGAGTTTTACACCCCACCGAGAATGGTCGATGCGCTGTACGAAGGGAACCCAAACTTCTCGCGTCTCTGGAAAAAGGTTGAGGAGGTAACGGAAGGCGACCTGGCGCCGATGCGGCGCACTCTAAACATTGTTGTCGCAAAGCATCTCTGTGGGGATTCGACCGACGCTGCAATGTGCTGCGTCGTTGATGAATGGAGAAGGTTCTTTCCTGTCACGCATTTCGTTGCGGCACCGTGTTGCCAACAGATGTCTACGTGGGATGGGTACAGTGCACGGAACTACCTTGAAGAAAGATTTGCCTTTGCAAAAGAGAACTTTGAGGTTGTCCGCGCAAAGGTCGGCTGGAAAAGTCTTCTCCACAGAGACAGCCGGGAGCGCCACCGTGTACTCTACGAGGTGGCGAAGGTGTATGAGTACGTCTGGCACATCGGGCGGGTCCACTACCTTGCGTCGCACGGCGCGCAGGCAGATGTCTTCCAATTCGTTCCCGAGGACGTAACCATTAAAAACGTTGTCATCACTGCGTGGTTCAAAGAGTAGGGTGCTGTGGAGGAAAGCATTTTATTGAGAAGGTGGCGAATAGATGCCGTCGGAGGTTTGCCTTTGCTAGTGGAAAATATGAGGGGAGAGCCCGGTGCGCATGGCAAAGTGGTTTTGTGTGCAGCTTTTGAATTTTTTTTACGGTGCGGACCACGTAGCACCCTTAGCATGAACGCGGCGGAGCTGCGTTGTAGTGAGTTTCAACCACTCTTTTGTTTTGCTCTTGATAGAGCGAGTTATCTCCATTTTAAAGGACTACCTGATTTTTTTGACCCATGTTTGCTGGTGTTTGCTAGCCGTTTAACACCGGCAAATATGATATGGGTTAAAATCAGGTGGAAGAGTGGGAGTGTAAAAAGGCGTTCGTCTTCCATAGCTTTTCTTGGTTATTTGTTAACTGAATCAGTGCTTGAGTACGATGTGCGGTTTTTGCACGTTCAACTTCTCTTGTTGAGGAAAAGACCATTCGTCATGATGGGTTATTGTTGGTGCTCAAAAGGGGGGAGAGGTGGGGGTGGGGTGGGGGGGTGTTGTGTGAGAGAGGTAGTTATCAGTGCGCTCAGAGGCGCGGGAAAATGGGTTTCCCAGAAATTTCTCAACAAAAACAATGAGGTGCTTTTTTTGAATACTATCCGACGTTTTGTACTGATCTTTTAAGCCTTTTGCAACATGATGTTTATAGCACAAAAGACTAGAGTCTCCGATGCTTGGGTGAAACCCACCTTTGCAGTTGATCGATACGGTGCCTTCGATGCACAACACTCTGACGCTTTGTGGATGCAGCCTTTCGAGTCAATCAAAACCATCTAATGTTACACAACCGTGGTTCAAGAAGGGGTGTTGCCTCCTAGCGTTCACACCCCCTCCACATCCTCGGGAGAGACAACACCGAAACCTGTCAAGAGAAGAGAAGCCCAGATCAACCAGCTTCGTGCATGTCTTTTTCCTCAGCACAGGAGTCAATGGACTGGGCCAGATACATGCAGTACTTTCCTCACCTTATCTCACATGATGTTTATAGCACAAAAGACTAGAGTCTCCGATGCTTGGGTGAAACACACCTTTGCAGTTGATCGATACGGTGCCTTCGATGCACAACACTCTGACGCTTTGTGGATTGCAGCCTTTCGGGTCAATCAAGACCCACACATCCGACCACGCCCAGATCAACCAGCTTCGTGCATGTATTTTTCTTCAGCACAGGAGTCAATGGAGTGGGCCAGACACATCTTATCACATCCTGTCTTTCCTCACCTTATCTCCACCACCCGACAGCGTAACTTTTCGTACCAACAAAAACCTTTTACTTTCTTTCACAATGGCAGCCTTCGATTCATTGTCTTACGCTGTGCCCACGAAGAACGCTCTTGCACGTGACCTCCCTCTGATGACCATGCACTGGCAGGATGTCTTGTCGTGGAACTCTGTGTCGCCCTTCAAGGCACGTGAGGGCAAGGACGGGGAAGCAATGCTCGGGTTTGAGACACAGCTGAACGAGCCGAGCATGCTTGCGCGCTTTGCGCTGTGCTGCACATATCCGTCGTTTGTGATGAACGTGACCGACCTGCAGGGGGACGGACAGCGGGTGGCGAGCATTGAGCACACCGCGTCGTGCTGTGATGTGGGGCGGCTGCGTGTGTATGCTGTGAATGGCAGCACCTCTGAGCTCGTCGGCGAAGTCACCCCCACGGGGTTCTGCTCCGATGTGGGCCAGATCACGAACGCGTCTGCGGAGCCTGTTGGCAGGGTGTCGTACACACAGTGGTGGAGCGGGAACGAAGAGCTGGCGCTTGAGGGTGCACTCAGCAGGCGGGGGTGCTCCCTCTCCCTTGCAGACCAGCCGTCGTCCCAGCCCCCAGTATACGAGATGCGCTCAGAGGAGGTGCTCAGCGAGGCGGAGAAGCTGCTCCTGATAGCTGCAGTCCTCTTCGGGAGCCTGCAGAGGGAGGAGTGGGCTGTGTAAGGATTGGGGTTCCCTTTCCACATTGCATATGTTGAAATAGCTTTTTCCACATTTACCATTTATTTTTGTTTTATTTTGCTATGCTCCTTACGTCGACGTATCAAGCCACACCTGGTGTGGGTTGTAGCCACAAAGAGATAGTTGTGCATGGAGAGGTGGTACGCATTCCGCATTCAACGTGACATACCCCAAAGAAGGTACCCCGTACGGTGCCACGTGTCGACAGATCTTTCGAGGATGTGGTTTGTGGATGGTGAAGACCAGCCAGGGGGGTTCCCTGTTGCTGGCACCATCGCTGCCATTGCCTACGTGCTGAAGAGCACTATGAAGCCCTCGTTTGAGACTCTATAATCAACAGAGAATCAGGAAAATGCATAAAACACCCCATTTATGAACGCAAAATTACCCCAAGCATAAAGCTCTATAGGAATCTTTTTTATTTTATATCGTACCTTCTATCCAGTGGAATAGAAAGATTCATTTCTTTTTTTTTTTTTTTTTTTATGCCTACAAAGCGTAGCTTAAAGGAGAAATAGTTCCTCAGATACGCCAAATCACCCCCTCCAATGGGTAATTGTGCAACCAACGAAAAAAACCTTTTTTTCCTTTTACCTATCCGAGTTACTATTTTTTACGATTACCTACAGTGTAGGCGGGTTTAGTGCTGCCGCAAGTGCTGGCACATGACCCTGATACTGCCTCAGACCACGTTTTCTTGTTGTTCTACGTGGCGGGGTTCCACACCGCTCAAGACAGCAAGGCAGTGGGGGACAGTTTCCCTGTTCTTGTTTTTGAGGGGACTACACAGACAGCACACATCTCACCCCCCTATGTGGCATTATTTTACAACAAAAAAAAAAACCTCTTACTCCAAATGTCACACCGTTTTTTTCCTGAAATTTGATGGTGGTTTTTAGCCACCACACTCCACTTAACTCCACCAAGAGGTCAAATCTATTGTTTACCTTTATTTTTCAAAAAATAATATTTATGGAACAAATAGAGATGAGAAAATAGAAAACCGACTTCAGGACATGTCATAGTGTATAACCAGAAAAGATTGATACCAAAATCAACCCTTTTTCGTATATCGCTATGCAAAACTACCCGCCTTTTTGCCGATTCTATTTCCTATTTGCCAACTCTTGGTGTAGAATTAAAATGGAGGAAAAACGAAAATAAAACGTTCCCTGATTCTTACCTGTTAACGAAGGCTGCTCGAGTAAAGAAAAACAAAAAAATATACTTATTCTTGAGAAACAACCGAACAGCTATGCTGAAGCCAACCCTTTTTTTTTCTTTCAAGCGTTCTAACACGTTTCAACTGCTCTTTTCTTTTTTTTTTGTACCCACTTCGCCACAGATATGATCTCGACCCTCTTCTCCCTTATTTTGCGTGAATCAACCGGTGCATACGAAGACCCCAGCAGCCTTTTTTAAACGGCTCCGTCTTAGCACGGATATGTTTTTCACACACCTTTAGTGTCGAGACCATTTACTACTGTGAGGGGTGGGGTGCTTTTTTAGTTGTTTAGCTCAGTGCCCTGCGTCCCAGAGGCGTTTTGCACTATCAACCTTTCACTTTTAGTTCGATCACTTCACACAGATGTTTTGTTTTGTTTCTTTTGTTTCGACCCTCCGACAAGCCCTTAGGTTTCAGGAGCACGGACAGAATCGAAGCAAGATGCAGAAGTGCAGAAGTGTCCTTTCCCCTCTCCCTCTTCCTCCCCCTCCCTTCCCCCTTCTTTGTTCACGCCGGTCTGCTTGTACTAACGTTCGATACCTAGCTAAAAAAAGCTAAAAAAGGACAAAATGCTTTGTTCGGGAAAAAAGGGTTTATAGAACCTAGCAAAGCTGAGTCAACCGTTTTTCTTCTTCATTTTTCAGAACAATCCAGCGTAAACATTCATTTTTTTTTTCTTTTGGTTTTGCATACACACAGTGTTATTATAAACTGAGCATGATTAGCACAAACGTTGTGACAAAGAAATCTTTGTCGCAGTGATGATACGGCGACAAATTTTGGTGTGTGGCGGTCTTTGTGTTTCTTTCCCTCTTTTTTTTTTTTTTTTTTTTTTTTTTTTTTGTCTCCCAGTTTCCATTCGGTATTGCAACTAATACGACCTTCCAAAACCCATGAGAAGGGAATGGCCTTTCCCTTTTTTCTTCTTCTTCTCTTTTTGATTTGTTTTGTTCAGTTTTCTATTTTGACCACTATGGTCCTTTTTCTTTTTCGTTTCCTTTATATCTTGTGAACACTATGTGTTGTTGTCAAGCTATAATACCTGAAACACTCGAGTCTCATTTTTTTTGTCGTGCCATTGGAGACCCTCTTTGTGATACTCACAATAGTCCTCCTTCTTATGAACGCGGCACAACAGGGCGTGAATCCTAGTAAAGGAGAGCGGACCAACCAGAAAACTAACATTTTTTTTTTTTTTTTTGCCACCCATTTTTCTCGGGGGTGTCTCCACATACGGAGTGTTGGTTGAAAGAGTAGCCAAAAAAACGAGACATCTCTTTTGTACTATGTACACGGATGCTGCCAGATCTGGCCAGATTTGGGGGCCAATTTCCCAGATCTGGCTCGTTTTCCAGATGTGGAGATCTTGTTTCCAGATCTGGGAGATCTGGCCAGATCTGGCAGCATCCGTGTTATGTACAGATCTTTGGAATTTTTTTTCCCCCCGCATACACTGACGAGAGACGAGTCTCGCGCCTTCCACTCCTTCCCCCACTATATATAGTAAGTGGGGTCGTGAAAGAGCGTTTTTTGTCAAAATCAGTAGCACCCACGATCTTTTTTATATATATAGCCCCATTGTAAAGTGCATTGAAGAACTACACAGAGTGTGCAGTAGTTGGTACAGTGAGGCTTTTTTTTCCTTGACGTGCGTACATATCAAATTTTTTTGCTACCCCCCCTTTTTTTTTTTTGTTCACTTTCTTCTATTACTTGTCGTCGGTTTCGCTGCCAATGAGCCAAAAGAGAACAAAAAAAACAAAAAAACAAAAAACAAAAAACAACAACATAGTGGAGGTTGCACAGCTGTGACAACACTACTCCAACAATTTCTCAAACAAAAAAAAAAATCAGAACCCCCCTTTTTTATTTACCGGGTACACATATTTATTTCTGCTTACCCCTGTCTGTGGGCGATTTGGCTTTGTCGATGTGATCATATTGTGCCCTGCATCCAGGAGAGTGTCCACACGTTGTTGCCAACTCTCACAACCCTATTTGGAGTGGAGATGATTTGTGTGGAAAAAGGAGGGAAGAAGAAAAAAGATGTGCAGTTGTGCTGTGTCCTGTTTCCCACTACGCCCTTATCGCACATGATGTTTATAGCACAAAAGACTAGAGTCTCCGATGCTCGGGTGAAACCCACCTTTGCAGTTGATCGATACGGTGCCTTCGATGCACAACACTCTGACGCTTTGTGGATTGCAGCCTTTCGGGTCAATCAAGACCCGCACATCAACGTTACACAACCGTGGTTCAAGAAGGGGTGTTGCCTCCTAGCGTTCACACCCCCTCCACATCCTCGGGAGAGACAACACCGAAACCTGTCAAGAGAAGAGAAGCCCAGATCAACCAGCTTCGTGCATGTCTTTTTCCTCAGCACAGGAGTCAATGGACTGGGCCAGATACATGCAGTACTTTCCTCACCTTTTCTCACATGATGTTTATAGCACAAAAGACTAGAGTCTCCGATGCTTGGGTGAAACCCACCTTTGCAGTTGATCGATACGGTGCCTTCGATGCACAACACTCTGACGCTTTGTGGGTGCAGACTTTCAGGTCAATCAAGACCCACACATCCAACCACGCCCAGATCAACCAGCTTCGTGCATGTCTTTTTTCCTCAGCACAGGAGTCAATGGACTGGGCCAGACACATCTCCACAGCAATGTGTTCTTGTTCTTCTTCCCCCCCTTGCCCTATCCTAACTGCATGATGTGTTTGGAGGATGCCCATTCAATCACCGTCACGCTCGCAGTGTTCTGCACATCCTTGTATGCCTCATGAGCCCCTCACGGGGACGTCCCTACATTGCTCCAGAACCAGCGGCATTTCCCCCCCTCCCCTTTGTCCTCTCCCTCTCGTAAAACATGGTAAACAGGTAATAAAATGGGGCGGGAATTGAAGACACAACTAGGCAAGGCCTATGCGCAGTGCAAGAAGGAAGGGGACCACTACGGGGCCTGCATGGAGGCAGGGCTTGAGGGGCGTGGGTTTGGCCACAACTCCTGTTCGAAGGAGTTCGATTTGCTTCGACGCTGCATAAAAAAGCAGTACCACCCGCTATATGACGACACGAACCCTTGGTCACGAAAATGAGCTTTGCGCGAAAAGGGTCGGGAGGGGGGGAAGGGGCGGCTGGGAAAAATGCACGGTGATGACATTACTAAAGTATGTACATCATCACCGTGTGGGGATTAGATATGTGAGGCACATTTATCTTTCAAAAAAGAAAAAAAAAAAAAGCGAAACAATAACGTTCTAGTTCGCGGTGCCATGTTATTGCATGCCTCCTTTTAAAAAGACACCCCCATCCCTCAATTTTCACCCTAATACCCCCCAGTAACCCCCCACTCATTTGAGGGGCACAATCCAAACCCTCTCAGCCATTTCACTCCAGGTGACCACACCACTACAAGAGGGCGTGCCGTTTTTTCATCATAAACCTTTCCTTCTTATAAGGTGACTAAGCACGAGAGGCTTAGGATCATCTTATAAACTTTTCTTTCTTCCCGCTTCATGGAACGAAACGTCTCCGCCACCTTCCGGTCTTTGCAAGGGGAATATGGGGTGGAAGTGCCAGCACCCAAACCCGCCACCCCCGCAGCAGAAGTGCACAGCAACAACTTCTCGCCGTCCACACGGAGCGCAAAGCTGAGTGCGTTCCCTTCCCCTGTGCACGCCGTGGACCCAACGCACTTTGGGAAAGGGTTTGAAACGTTGTACCATCGTGTGGGAGAGAGACGGCGGGAGGTGTTTCCTTCGCCGGAGCGGAACATCGTGCGGCCACGCCCTCCGTGTGTGCGGGCGAAGCATGGTCGGTTGGCGGGGGTGAATGAAAGAGGAAAATGTGTGGTATCTTCACCGCGAGCCTCGTCACCGCCTTCATCGGAGTTTGTTGTGCAGAAAGGTGCGTTTCATGAGTATTTACGGAGATTGGCGGGGATGAAGGCTGGGGCGGATGGTGTCGCAGCACGGCTGGTGTGTTTAGTAGAAAGACATTTGGCTATGCTGCACGGAAGCTGCGAGGTGCTGACCGCGCTGGCACGGTGTTTTAAAGAGGCGCGTGGGCTTCTTGAAGATGTGGCCGGAGGGATTTCGGAAAGTGTGTCATTCCTTACCTCGCATTTTGTGCGGCGTGGCACTTCCTTTACCAATGCGGGGACACAAACAGAGGATACCGGCCCTCCCTCTGTCCGCGCCTCCTTTGCCGCAGAGGCTGTTGCGGCCCTCCCGATTCTTGAAGATGAGTTTCATGCCTTGGCGAGGAAGCACACGAACCTCTCCTCACAATACGAGAAGCTCCACGAACAGATGAAAGACATACAGTGCAACGTCGGGCTTGGGTTGGGGGAGGACGTTCCGGTGTATCTTCGGTGGGCAGGCCCTCTCGAGGCTGCGGAGCTTGACGAGGAGGAGGTGAAGGCTATCATCGTGGACTTTGTACAGGAGCGTGCACATGCCGTGAAGGACACCAATGTGGCGGAGGGGTACTGGAGGTATCTGAAGGAGAAGTACAGCAGCGAGGCGGTGCACGTTGCGTATTCAATTCATCGGGTCTGCCGGCAGGCTGCAGACCAGATCCTCGGCACCTTTGCGAAAGTGCTTGCGGAAGAAACCTGTGAAACTGTACTGTACGATGTTCAGTACCCCATTGCTGCGGTGCTTGGCCTGCTCTCAGAGGAGGCCCCGGATATCACAGATATAGCGATGGATGAGTGGCGTCCCTTAGTACCTCCGTTGGAGCAGGAAGAGTATGGGCATCTGGCGGAGTGCATTGAGTCCGGAGGAACACATGCCTTTGTCGATCAATTGATGCGGATTTTGGTGGAAAAATCGGTGTCCTGTCTTGCGCGTCTGCGGAAAGCGTTGGAAAATATTTCTGAAGATACAGTATCCGCAGTGGTGTTCAAGGATAATGTCTTAGCGGTGGATGCGTCTCTCAGTGTTGCCAGGCTTGATGCGTTTCTCTGCGAGGTGATGGAGGTGGGGAGCCCCGAGGAGTTATGTGCTCTAACGGAGGTCCCGGTGGCGCAGATTGGTAGCAGGCTGGCAAGGTTTTCCCTGCCGTGCTTTGGAGAAAGGGAGTAACACCAAAAAAAGAACGGCGTCTATACCTTCCGTAGTACAAAGGCTTCGGTCAACATTGAGTACACGACTCGAATTCTCCCACCTGGTGGGATTAATCGGCGATTGCCGACACAACAAAAGGATTTATAGTGGAGCACACTCTAGGGTGGCTACACTAATACAACCAAGTTTTCAAAAAAGAAAAAATGCTACAGTTACGGTGCCGCAGTGTCTGATAAGGATGTGCCTTCTGTGAGTGGTTGTGCTCACCTTTTAAAAGGTGTCGAAAATTGTGCGGAACGTAACATGGTAGGGCTGGCTGCCGTTTTGCAGAGGGTGGGTAGGTGGCCATGCTGTTCCCAGCGTGGTTCCTTTCCCCCCTTTTTTTTTCTCCAATTATTTTGATTATTTTAGGTACCGAAAAATCAAAGATCATCTTTACCCTTTTAGTCCGATCTCACCCAATCTCAAATCTCCGCTCTTTTTTATTTCATTTTTCCATTCCCCCCAAAAATCTTAAACTCATCACCCTCTCCAGATACAATTTTCTCCACTCAACACAAATGTAATCCATTTTTTTAAACATTCCTCGAATTTTTAAGAGATTTTTTTTTCTTATTTTTCCTCTCTTTTTCTTCCTCCAAATAAATGCATACTAAAGACCATGCTATCCGCGTTGTCTTGGAGTTATTCGAATCCGGAGAGCGGCTTAGCAGAGCTTTTCATGAAAGCTTGCGTAATGCCACGAGCCTTGAGGGGGTGGAGGTTGCTTCTGGCGCTCTGCTTGCGGTGATTGCATTGCAGATGCAGGCTGGGAAAAACCGGGTACCATCGTTGACAATGACTGCGGAGGAGGTGGTAGGGGTCTTTTTCTGCAGGGCGCTTTGTCTTCTGAGAGACTCACAGTACGATTTGGTGTGCGAAACCATGCGTCAGGTCCGCACCCTTTCTGAATACACAGGATCATCGCAGATTATACATCGATGCACCATTATATACATAACCGCATCGGCCTTAGCGGTTCCTCCTAATTCCAGCCCAAACTTTCTTTTGTCTCTCCTAAAGGATATAGTTCTGAGTGAAGACGAAATAGAAGAAAAAATGGAAGTCTCGCTTCTCTCCTTTGTATTGTCATTGAAGGAGGGTAGTGTGAAAGGATTGAAAATTTTTGTAGATTCGGCGAAAAAATTGGCGGATCATCCAATCGGTAGAACGTCTTCTCATGGAAGGAGGTGTCTGTGTGTGGCGAGGGTTTTGGAGGCTGCAGTAGGTAATAGTGAATTTGAACCAATCTCCGATGCGACAGAGGAAATCTTTGTGATAATCCGCCGTTTAATTACAAAGTCTTCTCCCGTTTCCTCGGAGGAATTGCTGAACTTCTTGCAGATTCTCCCTTCTCTTAGCTTTGATAGCTATATCGGGGAGACCGAGAAGAATGAAAACCCTTGCTCGCCACCTTTGTATATTAGTTTAAATGCCTGTCTTCATGTGTTTTATGCTAAGCAAAAACCGGCGTTGGTCGGGCGGACCCCGATGTCGCGGTGGATGAGCGTGCTGCATGGCGAGGAGGTGGCGGTCTTTGCTGACGTGCTGCAGGGGGTGCCGCGTAGTGTGGTGGAGATCGTAGTGGTGGTGGCGGCATGTGTATCGTTAAGGGCTTTGCGGAGGAGACGAAAGGTGTTGAATCCGCAGCCGCCTGGTGAAGGAGGTGCGAGAGAGGTGATCTATGAGGGGGAGGAGGAGGGGGTTGGATGTGGGCATGTGTACAGCAGAGGCGCGAAAAGAACCCTAAAGGAGCGGGTGGCAGCGCGGAGGGGGAACAAGACACCAAACCCAGGAGTGCCACAGTGTGGTGTCGTGCGCATAGGATCGCGCCTGGCGAGGCCGAGGACGGGTGTGGTGTCGAGGTGAAGGGAAGAGAGGAGGGGCTTATGCGATGAGGTGATGCGTACGTTACAAAGATGTATACGTACGTTGGAATCTTCATCGGCCAACCTTTTTTGCTACGACCGTCGCCCAGTTTTTACGTACCCGCGCTACACCATGCACATGCTCGAACACGTCATCGTACGTGCCAAAATTGCGAACTCCGGCTGGGGAAATGACATCATCCCTGATAACAGACTTGTGGAAGCCTGCGCACAATGTAGCTCCGCGATAACGAATATGATCAAGGTGACTAAACACAGAGAGGCTTAGGATCATCTTATAAACTTTTCTCTTTTAAGTATTCTTTCTTTTTTAGTTCTCAATTTACACTAACGAAAAACTCAGGTCCTGTCTTCTTCTGTCTTGTCTCATTAAATACCACCCCCCCCCCAAAAAAAAAAATCATTCAAAACAACAGTGATCAAACAAAGACCTAATGTCGCAGGTTGTGCAGGGGTACGACTTTGAAGCTGCAGTTGCGAATGGTGCCGTAGACTGGACAGAGCTTTCCAATGCTTTTGGGTCTACTGGCCTGCAGGCTTCTGAGGTGGCGAATGCGGTCCGTGTGATAAAGGAGATGTTCCGTGTACGGGAGGCAACCGGCGAGAAGCTGATCCTCGCGTTCACCTCCAACCTGATCTCCTCCGGGCTGCGTGAGATCTTCACAGAGATGGCCCGCAAGAAGATGATCGACCTGGTGGTCACCACTGCCGGTGGGGTTGAAGAGGACTTCATCAAATGCCTGGGCCCCACTGTGTTGGGTGACTTCAGCCTTGATGGTGCGACACTCCGCTCAAAAGGGCTCAACAGAATAGCAAACCTTCTCGTCCCAAACGACAATTACTGCAAATTTGAGGAGTTTCTGCTCCCACTCCTAACAAACATGAAGAAGAAACAGGATGAGACGGGTGTTGCGTGGTCGCCTGCGTCGATGATTGACTATTTGGGGGAGAAAATTGCGGATGCGACATCGTTTTATAACCAATGCCATGAGAACGGGATTCCTGTGGTCTGTCCGAGTCTGAGTGATGGGTCCATTGGCGATATGTTGTTTTTCCATGCGTTTAAGGAGCCCGGGCTTGTTCTCGACTCTGCTGTGGACCTGGGGCTTGCTGCGGACACGATTGCCGCAGGCGGGGGTGGGGTCAATCTCATCTGCCTGGGAGGCGGGCTGCCGAAGTACCACTCACTCATGGCCGCAAAGCTTGCGAACTCCGAAGTACGGAGAATGGTCCTCGTAAACACCGGTCTGCAGTACGACGGGTCTGAGACAGGCAAGAGCATGGCTGACGATACCGCAGCAGGGAGGCTCCCGACAGGTATGTGGAGAGCAGAAAAAGTAAATACCCTAGCCTCTTCGGGGAAAATGTGTCAATTTTGAGCTCTTTTTGAGTGATTTGTTGCAACTAAAAGTGGAGATTGCACAACTGTGGCAACACATCCGAGGCAAGTACACCACACGGTGGCCAGTTTGAGTGGAAGAGCGTCAAAAATTTGACGTTTTTTTTGGGAGAGCAGAGACGCTCTCCCAGACGCCCTCCCGCAGGAGAGCAATCACAAACCTGTATTTTCGTCCACTTTTGACGCTAGGGTGGATACACTAATACAAGGAAAAAAAAAAAAAAACACACCACAACAGATTGTGAAACGGTCAGACTACACCTCGAAGCTACCATAGCATTTCCTATCATCATGCACGGAGTAGCCTCAGAGAAGTGATCGGGGTGATTTGGGCCCCCCCTCCCACAACATGCCATTTTGTCAGATACACATCGAGAAAAGAGGGTTATGTGTTTTAGGTTGTGTCCTGCAACGCAACAGGGGAGAGAACTGAGTTTCCCATTTATTTTTTAGCTCTCGAATGTGATCAAGGTGGCTAAGCACGAGAGGCTTAGAGTCATCTTACATGCCTTGCAAAGGTTGTAGGGGAGGAAATGAAAACCGATCTGAGTGTGCCCGAATTTTTTGGTGTGAGCGATGTAAACACGACACAACTTATCCACAGAAAAGTTTTTGATTTTTGTCCCTACACACTCCACAAAAATCCGGTGCGATCAACGAAACATTTTTTTTTTTGTGTCCGGTGCGTTTTCGCACAACTTCTCTTTTTTCTTTCCTCCTATAAGAGGGGCGTTCACCTGACCATTTGTCATCTCATTTAGGACGGAAAGCAACCAAAGCAAAAAAAAAAAAAGTGTGCACCAAACAGTGCAATACATACCCACCCATTCTCCCCCACTTTTTTAACCATCCCACCCCCCTCCCGCTGAACCCTACTTACTATCCTCCATACAAACCAGCACCCCTCCACACACACACTATTCTATACACATCAACGCCCAATATGGCAGCGTGATTCCACCCCCCCGACCCCCCGCCCCCCAGACCCCCCCTTTTTCCGGTATTATCTGCCTGCACTGAACAATGCGGCGATTGTGTCGCGGTGCGTTGCAGGTCCAGCGGAGGTATGTTGTCGAGAGGAAAACGGTGCTGGCCCCGGAGCTCGAGGTGTTGAAGAACATCAAGGGGTTTGAAACGGTGTCGTGGTTCACTGAGGGGTCTGCTGCGTATTTGGATGCAGAGAACGAATGTATCCTGGAGCATACAGCCGAAGATTTGGTATACGCCCTGCCGTACCGAGGGGCGATCCCATCCTTCCTGCGTGACATCCTGGCGACAAAGAGTGGAACGTCGTACAAAGCAAAACGGTTCTGGCGGAGTGGCATTTTAATCCCCGGCATGCAGGCCAACTCACCTACCGAGGCTGTGGTCCACAAAGAGGACATCGCGAGTTGCTACTCCAGCGACGGTGTTGGTCTCTTCCGCTTCACCGATATAACGCCTATTGTGCAGGACTTTGCAATCACCCTGTTTGATGCCTACGAGGAGAAGGTCGATGAGGCTGGGAAGCTTGAGGTCTGCGAGCTGGTGCTCCGCCTACACGATAAACTCGAGCTTGCGAAGGTTCTCATGGAGGAGATCGAGAGCATCCCGATGTGGGTGCGGAATATGATCAAGAAAAGCGACTCACATCGCGTCGATGAGCTCCGCGATGAGTTCATGTCTCGTCTCGAGGTCATCTGCATCACCGGAGTGGCGCCTGCAGACCCTCGCTACGAATCTCTGCAGGTGAACCTGTTGCCGCCGTTCACTTCTCGCATTGTGCCCTCCGTCTTCGAGCCTTGGCAGAGGTATATGCAGTCGCTTGGAACAGAGGTGCTTACACGGTCGCAGTTCAAGGTCGATGACGCAGGTCTGCCATACTCCGTCGAGTCCGCCCTGAGGGTGGTTTCAAACTTCAAGCGGCACGCAGTCGACAGCATCATGCTAGTGCATGGTTTAGACGTTGGGCATTTCCAGCTGTGGCTCACCCGCATGGATCCCCGCAACCCCGTCATCCCCCTCGCAAATGTAAACTTCGGGGAGTACGATGCAGAAACACGCAGTGTCATCGAGAACCTTCCCCTGAGTGTCTTCGACGACCTCGCGTTTGAAATGGGGAATTTTGGGCACGATTTGGAAGTAACTCAACGGTTGCCCTTTACCGGCCTGACGTTCGAAACGAAGGTGCTGGTGCGTGCGGTGCAGACGCGACTGGAGAGGCTCTCCTTGGATGCACCAAAGGGAGAGTTCAGCGCCGAAGAGTTGGCTCGTGCTGAGCGGGAAGTTACTGTGGTGACACGCCTCCCCCACGTCCTCGCGTGGGCGCCTGAAAGCAACCTATGGAACATCCACAAACGGAGCGGTACAGATGGGCGGATGATGGTCATGTCCCTGATGGCGAAGGGGGAGCCAGGGACCTTATCCCAGTGTCTTGCGGCAAAGGGGAACACGTCTGTAGTGAAAAGTCTGTTTTGGCGCTGGATGGAGGAAGTCGCTGTGTGTATTCTCACCCGCGAGCCAGAGCTCAGGACGCGCAGTCTTTCTCTCTACGATGAGTGCGACCACTTGCTCCCTGTGATGAAGGAAATCAAGTTCGTAGAACTGGCTAAGCTCGGCGTATTCTTTAAAGAGAAAAAGCGGGGACACATCATGGGTATTGGGTCTACGGGCGTACTTGTGAGTGTATCCAACTCATTGGCTGCATTGGGGCAGATGACGTTTGACCTCATGAGAGTGCACATGAAATATTACGACCGGGAAAACGGTTCGTACAAATTCTCCGAGGAGCAGATCACCACCATAAAGAGGCAAATAAACGATCTTGAGAACATTCGTACGTCGCTCACAGAGCGCATGGATTCGCTACAGGATGCTCCCGAGGAATCTGTGCGCCTGCGGAAGAGAAGTTCTGGACGGTCGTTCAAGAAAAAGATCACAACCCTGACGTCGTTGGCTTTGAAGAACGACAGACTCCCCTACCTTTACACGGTGCCAGCAAAGCTGCTGGAGTTAATGCGCGACTCCAAGGGAGAGACGGTCGTTCACTCCCGGCGCGAGCTGTTTGTGGAAATGGATTTGGCGCGGATCCCCTGCGGCTTAACGCAGTACCTTTCCGTTAGAGGAGACAACCCTCCATCCGAGGAGTCCATAGCCTTCAACGACTTCCTTGATGCTAATCCAGAGATCTTTAAACAATTGGTTGAACAGTGGCCGGGGATGAGTAGGAGGACACGTTTCTACTCAGAGCAGACAAGAACTCAAGACGGCCAGGGGCGTTTCGTGGACCGCCTGGGGAATAAGTACGGAGACATCACGCAGTTCGTCCGTTTCGTGAACGTCTTCATCGGCGATGTCTTCCTCTCGAAGGTGCGGCGGCATAACTTTGGAATGAACGAAGAAGCCTGGCGCGATCTTTGCATTCAGATGGGCACAACAGACCTCGTACCGCGGCCGAGCTGGCCTGCCATACGTTGGATAGATATGTACAGGTTGTTCGAAGCCGTTCTCCTCGGCAAGACACCTGACCCCGCAGAGGTGGAGAAGTTTGCGGCCCACTACGCGGAACAAACCTCGGGGGCAGAATCTCATGGTCATGTCGGGAACCTGCCTCCGTTGCATCAGTACACACAGGGCGAAATTTATGGTGCAATCTGTGCTGACATTGTTGCGGGGGCGAGACTAAACCCCAGCCGCGCACTGGCGGTGTCGCATGAAGCAGGCATCCCCATCACTAGTTCTGTGCTTCATCATCAAAGAGCGATCTTTAGAAAGGAAAATAAAGAGCTGCTGGAGCTTTCGTTTGAGAAGCGTATCCAGCTTAAGCCTGATGACTGGATATGTACTTCGGTCATTCCACACGAGCATAATTTCCGGAGGTGGCTCGAGAAGATTATAACAACCATCAACCAACAGGAGAACCGGCAGAAGCCGCTTTCAGGTCTTTTCGAAGCCCATCTCGGGATAGGAGCGACCCAGAAACATGTTTTGACTTTTGTGAGCCGTATCGTTCAGCGAGCGGGTACACAGAGCGTTCCTTTCAACGTTTGCAGTGCGACACTGTTCACCATCCACGAAGCAATCCGGGAGGCCATGCGCACTGAGCAGCCTTTCAAGGTCCCAGTGCCAGACCTGGTGTTTCTGAAACCCCGAGAGGTGAACGAGGAAAATGCTCTTGGAAACCCAGATTTTTCAACGTACGCCAAGCAAGCGCCACGCAAACTCATGCGGATGCCGTACGTCGGCCACCCCTTGTCCATCCAAAGTTGGATGAGTGTCATGTCAGGGTATGCCCCCCTTTTTACCTTTTTTACCTTTTTACTCATTTTTCCCTACAGGGCGATGACTTATCGCTTTTGGGTGTTGCGCTGGTTTGATAAACAAGGGGTGCCAGGGAGCGTTAAGCAGGTATGTTTTTTGTTTTTACACCTACAAGCGTAGCTTAAAGGGGAAATAGTTCTTCGCAATCAACGAAAAAAAACCTTTTTTCCTTTTACTTACCTATCGGAGTTACTATTTTTGTTTTTGGTTTTGGTTTACATGAACGCAACCCACCTTCCACAACGCAGCTGGGCATTACCCCAGGCTCACATCGAATAGTGGACCTGTTTAGCGGCCACCCGATCCTCGCTGGGGAGGTGTCGGACTTCTACGAATGGCTGCACGACTACGCGTGTTCCCCCAAGTTGAAGGAGGGAACGCTGGAGTTCTCTCTGGGTTTGAAGGAAAGGTATGTACCGTGTCCCCCCTCCACTATAGCTGGCTGTATTGTATTATAACTGTATTATTGTATTATGTATTATTGTATTTTAAGCGTATTATAAATTTTCAGTTTATAATACATATAATACAGCTTGGTAGGTTATACAGTAAGGGGAGTGTGGGGTGGCGATTTTGGGCTCAATTTTTACGCGTGTTGAGAATTTAGTTTGCTAATCCTTAACACTCCCTATTGATCGTGGTTGATGTATGCAAAGATCTGAAAAGAAACGAACAGATTCCCGCGAACAAACACAACCAACACAACGCAACCGATGTGTGCGCAACGATGGGAACGCAACGAACGCAACCAACCAAACACAACCGCTCAATTCGTTGCGATCTGTACGCAACGAACGCAACTCATCCAACACAACGGAACCGGTGTGCACGTAACGATCGGAACGCAAGGAACGTAACCAACCGAACACAACCAACGAAACGCAACCGCTCTGCAAGTTGCGCTCTGTACGTAACGATCTCTACACAACGAACGCAACGCATGCAACACAACGTAACCGATGTGTACGTAACGATCTGTATGCAACGAACGCAACGTAGCGAACGCAACGCAACCAACGCAACGAGTGGTTACAAACCCCTACGCATGTTCTCACACCGCGCTGGCGCGTTTCCCAAGCCGCAAACCCGGTTACCTGTCTGAAAAACCGGGTTTTTGGCCAAAACGCCTGTTTTGCCTGTAGAACCCTCCCGTTTTACGTTTTTTTTAGCGTTGGTTTTCACCTGAAACCCCCTACTGTAAACCCCCTACTGTGTATTATAACTGTATTATATCTGTATTATATGTATTATTGTATTATAAATCAGGATTCTATAATACAGCCAGCTATACCCTCCACCCCCTAGGCATAGTGTGCAGACGAACATTTTTGGTTCGTCGACGAACAAAATGTTCGTCGGTTTTGTTCGTCGATGTTCGTCGACGAACATCGACGAACAGGTCCCTGCCACACGGGCAACCCACGACGAACATCGACGAACAAATTTTTTTTCCCCCCCCACGACGAACATCGACGAACATTTTGTTCGTCTGCACACTATGCCTAGGCTTCTGTGCAAAAAAAGTGCTATGTCAAAAGCGTGTTCAGCGGACCGTTTACAGACACGTCTATCGGTTGTATGAATGTGCTATCTGCGGCGATAAACACTGTCGACGAAGTGCTCGTCGTCCAACAACGTCTTTACGGTATCATGTGGCCTGTGAACCGGTCCAGGATGAGGAGGTATTTCTGCGTTGGTAGGTGGCCAGCCCCCAGCTTCTTGATCTGCTCTTGGTACCTCTTTTATGTACTCCTTCGTTGTTTCAGCGGACGCCCAGTGGGTTTTGCTGTGGCTGAGGTTGTACTTTTCCTTCTGATTGAGTTCCCAGTGACAATAAGCTGCCATGACAGCTTCTCTCGGAGAGGGGGTCCCCCCATAGAGAGGGGGTCCCCCCATCACAGACGTTATCGCACGTTTGTCGCCGATGTCTTGACAGTGATATGACCTGCACCGCGTTTATCAAGTGTGCTTGGTTTCGGGGATAAGAAGAAATGAAGTGTGATCACTTCATTGTTGAGGGAGTCGGGAATTCCATGAGCTTCTTCTAGGCAGCCTGAACATTTCTTGAGCATTCTGCTGAAGTTCCTCGTCACTCATGACGACGCAAGACGTGGGCTTGCGGAGCACCCAGCCTTTCCTCTCCATGAAGGCACGCGCCCAGTCGTAACCGAGACAAAACCCCAAAATATTATGGACCGAATTTCGATTGGACAAAGAATAAAAGTAAGAAAACCCCCAAAATCCGCCAATATTATTTGGTTGCCAATTCTTTTGGTCGCCAAGTTTCTTGTACAACTGTAAGTCCCAAATGAAACTCAAAAATCTCAACTTTCTTGCTTAAACGTCACCTTTTCTTACAGGGATATTCTGGTTATGGTCGACAGAATGGGGTTGACAGCTGATGTGGTGGCTGGCTTTTCCGAGGGCGAGCTTCATGTATGCACTTTCAAATCCCACACCCACCTTTTTCACCTCACTTCTCTCTCAGGGCGTCTACCAGGTCATGAAGAAAGTGCTGCGGGAGGAAAAAGTGAGCGACGACGAATTAGACCTGGGGCAGTATCCCCCGTTCCCGACTGACGATGCGCCCATCATTGAGTATACCCGCAGCTTGCACGAGGTTGCGCAGATGCCCGAGAAAGGGGTGTCGAAGAGGTCGAAGTCGGTTCACTTTTTTTATAAGACTCTGAACACGACGACCGGCGCGTGGGCGACATACTACCGTTCCATCATTCGCATTCCGGCGCTGGGCGACACTGCGTGCCGCTCCATCCTGAAGAGTGCGAGCGCAGTGAAACGTGTGATGATGGAAACTAGCGACACCTTTGGCGACGCGACGCGCTCGCCGCGGCAGTGCTACCAGTTCCTCCGCTACCACTTCGACACACACTACGTCCCAGGCACGGAGCAGCAGCTGACGAACCTTGTGCTCGGCTACGAGCAGGGCCTCAGTGACGAACAGATCCTCACCATGCTCAAGAACAGCTCCCTCAACTCGAAGGACGACGGTATCGACCTGGTGCGCGTATGGCTGCACCGCTTGCTCTTCACACTGAAGGGGTCGTACAAGGTGAACCTCTGTCTGCACGGCCCTGCTTACGGTGGGTTCGTTGAGGCCCTGGTTGACTTGAACCTCGTTGGGAAACGTCCCCTCGACGGCGACCACTATGGGTACACAGACTGGGAGATCACGGAGGCGCAAATGAAGCTGGAGGATTTTGATGGGGTGGAGCTGCATCGCGCGTACGTGGCGTGTCTCGATGTGCTGATTGCTGCTGGGAGCAACTTCGAGCACGCGCCGCACGAGATCATGGAGGAGATCTCACAGCCTTTGAAGACCTTCCTGCGGATGCCGTTCATTGGGCGTCCACGAGGGAAGCTGTCGGAGCTTGTTGCGACGCAGGGTCTTTCTATTGTGCGGCGTCTGCAGATCTTGGAGTACATGGGAGTGCCTTGCGCTGTTGAGCAACTTCATGTTACGGGTATCGTCCTTCTCTCGCAGCGTGCGAGAATCGGGAACCTCAAAAACAGGGGAAAGGAGGAATCGCAGGAAGGGCTCGAGGAAATCAATGACGAGTTTGTCAGCTTTGCACAGCCGGATGAGCTGCTGAACGACGGAGAGGCGACAGAGTTTGATGAGGCGAGCCTGGCTGTCTCGCTCCCCCTCTTCCGCAAATGGGTCGCCACTGTGTACGCAACCACACCACAGCTCAGCGGGGTTGCGACTCAGACCACGACCTTGGGTATGTACGAGGAGCCTATCATCGACATCTTCAAACGTCTCCGGGTGAGCGAGCGTTCTATTGCCCTTATGCCGGTGGCGACGTTGCTTTCGATGTACAAAATTCTATCAACGAAGATGCGCAACCTTGCGGTCGAGCGGTACAAAGACCACATGGCCGCAAAGCGCGAGCGTATGAGTGTACACAACTTCTCCTCGGTGGAGGTACACCATATGCAGGCGCTAGCGGAGGTCGACTCTGGGGATGTTGCCACCGTCATGAAGGAGAGCGTCACCGCGGACCAGGCCCTTCTCTCCTTCGCCATTGCGAGCGAGGTGCAGAAGTTCGCCCCAAACACCACCACCGCGGAGATAGACAACCTCATTCTGCAGCCTGGCTTCGCCTCCCTTGCCAACACCCAGCGCAGAACCTCCTTCAAGGAAGAAACGGTCGAATCGTTTATGTACGAAAAACTGAAAACACTCATCAGCGGGCCAGAAACAGAAGAGGACGAAGAAGAACAAGAAGAAGAACAGGAGGAAGTGGACGAAGAGGCGGAGGCGGAAGAGGAACATGAAGAAGAATCAGGATCAGAATAGGAGGCAGTAACGACAATAGTGTCGTTTTTTTGAAGAGAGGGTGGGTGGGTGGGTGGGGGTCGGGTGTGTGTTTTTTTTTTTTTGATTTTGTCTGAGTTCTAAGCATTCATTGTACGAGCGTTGATGCTGGAACTTTTTTTTTTTTCTTCGCATTTTTTTTTAATTGCTATCTGTGCCACCCCACCAGGTATTGTATTTAAACCCCTCCCCCCCGCCACCAGTTTTTGGTGACATCGTGCCTGAAATTCTAGAATTTAACTTCTATTTTTATCAAAAAATAATCCCCCCCCCCCCCGCCCCCCCGAGCACAAGAGACTTACACGACGACATTTATCGTGACATGACAATCAGATGTGACAAGCACAAAAACGGTATGCGTAACTGTTTGTCATGTCATTGACAAAGTGGTGTTGTGTAGGTTCATCCTTACTCCTCCTCCCTCCCCCCCCCATTTTTTTTTGTCGCCTTGCGATTCCATGAATAAAGCTTCGCACACAGTGCTCATTTTAGTGTGAAAACAGAAAGACCCGACGTTGTCAACGCGGGGAGGGGCCTACTCTAAAACCCTTCCTTGGGTCAGGTGACTAAGCACAGAGAGGCTTCGGAAGGTGTGTGCCGTATTTGCCCCTTTTTTTCGGGAAAATCCGGATTCCCCCCTTATCCTAACGTGGATACGAAGACAGTACGTGGTGGCTTGGGTACACGTTCTCAAAGCATTCAAGAAATTTTTTTGACTGCGTGCATAATGTTCTGAGTAACATAATGAGGATGCAGCAGTGCAAAAAAAAAAATATATATATAGTGGAGTTCATCCTCGGGTGTCTACACTAATACAACCAAGTTTTCAAAAAAAAAGAAGAAAAAACGGACAGTGGAGATTGCACAACTGTGGCAACACAACCGAGGGCAACTACACTACTCCAACAATTTATCAAAAAGAAAGCCTGCGTTGTGTGCCCCCCCTTTTTTTGTCCTCACTGTCGTGAGAGGGATTTCTATTTCATTTTGTTTTTATACCTACAAAGCGTAGCTTAAGGAGAAAGTTAGTTCCTCAGATACGGTACTCCAATCATCCCCCCCTCCAAGGTAATTGAGCAATCAACGAGGGAAAAAAAAACCCCCTTTTTTCCTTTCACTTTTACTTACCTTATCAGAGTTACAATTTTTTGTTTTACCCCTTCAGAGTAGGGGAATAGATGGCCCTGTGTTGGCACATACATCTTCAAGTTTTTTTTTTCTTTGGATTTTTTTTTTTTTGTGCATAATAAAACAGTTTCGGGGCTGATGCCCTATGTCTATGAACCACAAGGTGGAACTTCCGCTCGTTTGTCATCAGAGAATACATAAAAGAGCTATTTCAGCGTTTCCCCCCCTCCCCCCCTTTTTTTGTCACCTCATGAAATGAAGGAGGAAATAGAAACAACGCACTTTGAACACACTTTGCGGTTCTAGGGACGAACCGTGCTGCAGAGCCACTCCTCACCAAACAGGTCGAGGTGTTGTGCGTTTCACCACAACCTGTCTCCCATGGGTTTTATCGTGTGATGAGTGTTAAGTTTCTATTTTCGCCTACTCACTCAACCCCTTACCTCCTACCCCATCACTCCTTATCTCCAAAAGGCAGGCAAACAAAACACCGTTCTCGCCATTTTCTTTATGTCGATCTCACATCTCTGCCCCCTCCGATTTTTTTTAGGTGGTCTTTGAAAATAGTATATCTTCCATTTCTTTCGCCGTTTGTGTCCGCTTGATGAGGTTTTTTTTTGCACTTTCATTTTTCTTCTTTTTTCTCCCCTCTTCCGATTTTCTAACATAACCCCCCGTCTCTCTTGATGTCGTTCTTCCTCCCCATTATTTGCTCCATTTCTGTTAGTTCAGAGTGGAGGTGCACAACTTCAAGGAATCTCTCTGTCGTGGTGCCTGTTGGGGGGGTCCGAAGGGAGGGGGCGTTGGTGGTTGGATTGGATGTATTGGGGGCAATCTCTTGTGATGTCGTGGCTGAGACTGTGCAGGAGGTCGCCATATGGGTGGCGGAGAACGAAACGGACGCAGTCCAGGAATTAGAACACACTGCAGGCAGGAGGGATGTCTATGCGCTCCCTGCTGAGGGCATCGTGGCGGCAGCCCCGCATCTCTCCGACCTCTCAGAGCTTCTCCCGGGGTCCATCGCTTCGTACAATATGGTCAATATTTCGGGGAAGGTGTCAGGCATTGCAGTGTCCTCAACGTTGTCTTGTTTATGGTTGCGTAATGATATCCTCATCCGGCACCATGTAGATTGGGATTCTCTTCAGTCCTGGGAAGACCTAGAAGAGCAGTTGCTCACAATGCAGACCGACATTGGGCACGTTCAGCGCGATTTTTATACCATGGCGATTCCGGTTTCAAAAACCCCGATAGAGCGTGTAGGGGTGTTTCTCTCGCTTCTCTCTGCGTTTGGTGGGAAGCTACGCGAGGAAAACATCGGAACGGAACGCGCGTTGGAGAAGTGGAGGCATTGGATACACCGTCTCGCACCGCCATCCACCAGGGGGATGTCTCTTGAGACTGCAAAGCGACTTCTCATTCAAGGAAAGGTGGCTGTCGCTTTGGGGACCACTGCTTGGGCAGCGGAGTTGGAAGGGGAAGGGGGTGTGGGGGTGTACCGAGCGGTGCCACTCTTCCCCATGGAGGATAGCGCGCCGCAGGTGGCGGGGGTTTTTCTTGGTGTGCCGAAAGGGGGTAATGCTGCGGCAGGGCGGTTCGTCGAGCGTGTGGTAGCGTCTCTTGCGGTGAGCGGACCATCTGCGTTGCCTTTGCAGCATCTTGGGGAGGTGAGCGTGGAGTATTGCAAAACGCATTCGCTACTCTGCGAGGCGTTGAAACGGTATACCTTCTTTGATGCAAACGATGCGGAGAATATACCAGGGGCATGTGGTGTGCAGTATCAAGGGTGTTATCAAGCGGTGCACACCACTTTGACAGAGTATTTTGAGGATATGAACATTCCGCCTGAAGAGGCGGCACAGCGTTTGCGGAGTAGTATGGATGCTGTGCTGGGTGTCCGTGGTGTAGTAGGGGTTGCGGCAGAACCACTGAAGGAACGCTACGCTCCACTCCTCCTTGCAACCATTCTCTCTGTGGTGGCAGGCCTCACCGCGGTGGTCTTGGCGAATCGGAGCAACGCGCGCCTCGCCAAGCGGGCAGCCTTTTTAAGCAGAGGCCCCCTCCGAATTGCCCGGCGGGTGGGAATACCGACAGCAGTGTTTTTTGGGTTGGTCGCAATGATACTAATTGGGGTCTCTCTATTGATTATTACATTAGTACTGTTAGAGCACGGAAACAACCGGACACATGATGTAGCCTCCATCGCACGACGTCACCTCCTCATTGGGGTCAAAACTGCGCTGGAGGTTTTTCACCGATACACTCCATCCTCCTCCTCCACCTCACTACTTCATGCAGATACCATAGCGCTTCTGACAAACACCGTTGCAGCGCACCGTATCAACCCTTCCTCGCTCTTCATTGTCTTTGACAGTGTGGATTCCAATGTTATTTTGTCCACCGATATTGCGAGACAGATGACTGGAAGAACCGCTCCGACCCCACTTCTATCGCATTGCACCTCCCTCCTAGGCGTTTCGGGGGAAAGCCAAACCGCAGACTACCACCTTTCCTATGAAACAGAGGGCAGCTTGGTGTTGTGCTATTTCGAACCGAATGGGGAGCATACAGAGGTGCGGGGGGAAGGGGTAGCGTTTCTGGTGGTGGTGTGCGTTGGGGTGGGGGTAGTGGCCATGGTGCTTGCGACAGTGTTGATCACCCGACCTCTAGCGGCAGTAGGGAGGAGGCTGGAGGCAGGAATGCATATGGTATTTGAAGGAGAGATACAGCCAGCATCTCTCCTCTCTGAGGTGACGCACCTCCAGGCTGCAGTGCACCATGTGGCCCTCATGTTAAAGGAGTATAAATGCTTTATCCCCGAAAGTGTGTACCTCGGTGCCACCTCCTCCGATGAAGACAGCGATAGTGTGTGTAGTGGAAGGTCTATGTCCGCCTCCCTGCATAGCAGGTCTCTCAGCCACGCAGCCTCGCTTTCCTTTCATTCCCATAGCAGCTCGCGTATTCTGGAACGGAGGATGTATGGTACGCAGCTGGGGCTGCACAAACTCTCGCGGATCAGTCGTGGGGCGGTGCTGTTGGTGCGGGTGGAAAATTTTTCGCTGTCGCAAGGAGGTATCTTCAAAGACGTGGTGGAAGCTGCGGAGCTGTATTGTAGGTCGTATGGAGGGGAGTTGCATGCGTTCAGTTCGGTTGACCCTGCGCTGTTGGTTATGTCGTTTGGGGTGGTACGACGGCCGCGGAATGCAAAGGAAAAGGCATTGAATACGGCCCTCGCTTTGTCACGACGTTGCCACGCTACAGCACGCCTTTCGCTTGTTGTGCGGGCAGGGGATATGAGTGTAGGGAATATAGGGACCACCACCTTCCGCAACTTCACTCTGATCGGATCCTGCCTGCAGGACGCACTGCGGATCAGCCACTACGCAGGACAGCTCCTCTCTGCGACGGGCCTAGAGTACCCCCTCATCCTCTGCGGGGAGAACCACAACCTCAACCAGCTCCGGGACCGCTACGATCACCGCACGGTCGCGGTCATGCCGGGGCGGTATCACCATTTTCTGTTCATTTTTCAGATATTCTGTTATATCGAAGGTGTGGAGCGGGCTGCATGGATGTTTGGTGGGGAAGGTGCCAAGACACATATTCTTACCGACGTCTTTGACCATCTTACAAAGCCTGGTGGCAGTGTGGCCTCTGCCATCCGCAAGCTAGTGGTGTGCCCGAAAGGCGATGAGACGATACGAAGTGCAAGCATGACATCCTCTTCACAAGAAGGCAGCGACGTAATCGCGCAGGGGGTGCTGGGCATGCTGCAGAACCACCCAAATGCCGACCTCCCCTGGATGCTCACCAACACATACATCCCGCACACAGACCCCGAGAACAGACGAGCGAAGCGTCTCTCCTCGTCCACCCGCTCCACCCACTCTGGCCACTCCGCTCCCAGTGGGGGCTCCATTTCTCGGAGAGACTCCTCAGTATCCAAAGGATCTGATGTCCGATAATAATGAAGATTTCTGAACACTCACGTCACCACCCTTTTCATGAGCGTTTTAAGGTTTCAACTACTCTTTTTTAGACTATATACCCCTATAGGGTTCTACAGTGATCGCATGATATGTATTGCACTAAGGTGTGTCTGTAGTAACCCCTTTTTTTCTTGCTTCGTATCAGTGTCTTAATAACTGTTGTGGTTTTGCTATGTTTTTCCGGTACAGCCGGTCATTGTACGTAAGGTACACTGTTCACGAGGGGGCTTTGTATTTTCAACTCTACTTTTTGTTCTTGTGCTTTCATCCGGATGGCTGGCATTGTACAGTGGGTCAGTCGGAGGTGCCTGCATTAATAACTTCTACTTTGTCTTCTACCCTTTCTCTATGGCGAATGCAGCGAGAATACAACGATTCCTGTTGTAAACGTCACAGTTGGGCGTGTTAGACAAAAAAAAGCTCCTGCGGGCTGAGCTTTTCTTTTACAAGAAAATCATGCTCCCGCAAAAGAAACAAAAGGAGGGTTTGAGGATGAACTCTCTCTCTTTTTTCTTTCAAACATAAATTTAAAACAAAACAAAAGAACTCTACTAATCCCCCATATTTACACCTTCGACCTCTAGTTATGAATAATTGATTTCAATTTTTGAGATTTACATCGAACATGGGATCGACCTCCAAATTGCAGGAAGCAGCGCCGAAATCGCGAATGCTGTATGAACTCCCCCTCACCGAGGCAGACCAAACAGCGACCAAAATAAATATTATTTTGTACGCACACTACTTTGCGAGCGGAAAGTGTCACGTCGTTCAAACCGTGCTCCGCAACACCACCACCCAACAGGTGGTTTTTAGTGTGTGTGTGGAAGCGTCAACGCATCAAACAACTACAAGAAGGGGGGTGAGGGAACGACAAGTGAAACTTTTCGGGATTTTTGGTGGCAAAATAAGAACCTTCTTTGTACCCTCACCAATCCCTGCAAAAACAGCAGCTCGCACTCAAACTAACGACTTTATGTTGACTCTAAATCCAATTTTTTTTTCCACCCCCACCCCACCAGAAACGCTTCACAGGGGGCACTCCACACTCCACATCGCATCGTCGAAAAAAAAACACACACACAAAGACCCCCCCTACTCACTATGAGTGACGCAGGAGAAGAACCGGCCTCTCCCCCAGACGAGGTGGGCCCGACAGAAGCTACCGAAGCTCCCGAAGCGACCGAAGGGGCACCGGAGGAGGATCCCACAAAAGAGGAGACACCCACAGAGGAGGTAACACCAGGGGATGATGCTGCTTCCCCCCCTGAGGGAACGACAGAGGAAGCTGAGACCACGAACACACCAGCAGAAGAGGAAGCGGTTCAGAATACCGAAGAAGCAGACGAAACCGTTGCAGAAGACGGAGAGCCTCCCCAAGAGGCAACCCCTACTGTTGAGGTCTTTGCCAAACCAGAACCCATCGAGAAATTCTGCTCTCTTTTCAAAGCGCTTTGCGAAGGGCACGAAGAGATTTCTGTTGACCACATTGCCGCCTTTTTTGCTGATCACATCGAAGAGAAGGAGGAGCTCCTTGCGGTGTTTGAAGATGGGGTCGATGAAGCTGCCTTTCAACGCTGTCTTGAAAAGGCACCTGAGGATGCTGTGCTTGCCGCCTCTGAGGTGTTTATGACAAAACGATTTGAGATATTATTTGAATCTATCCTTGAAGGTGGGGGCACCCCGCTTGCTTTTGTTACCTTTCTTTGCAACACATTTGACGTTCCTATGGATGAGGAGAACCTCACAGCATCTGCCCTTACGGTGTACAAAGCGTATCCAGGAAATGCACATAGCTTTGGTGAAGTGATGGAGGTATTTTTACAGAAAAATAGTGAAGTTGAAGCAGAGGACCTACCAGAACCGATGCAGACCCCAGAGGAAAAGGCGCCGGAGACGGAGGTGGTATCCCCGGTGGAGCCGCCGTTAGCGATGGTGGATTCTCCGACTGATTTGCCGTCAATGCCGTTTGCCCCGCAGCTGTCAAGAGCGGCGTCGATCCGCATGGACCCTGTCGTACCAGTGTCCCCTGGGTATCAAACCCAGACTCCGATAGACGGCTTTGACGATGGGTTTGAAGATTGTGGTGAGGATGACGACCTGATGGAGTATGAGGATATGGACATTGGGCATAGGTTGTACTACACCGGGTGTGAAACGGAGCGGCGCAAACAGGTGTACCTCCAACGAGAACGGGAATGCAAAATTATGAATGAACTCGCTTACCTCTCAGACCCAAAAATCACCGCAAAGGCACGTCTACAACCAAGCAGAACCGACGAATTCCGCTCCGTGACTAGGGTAGAGATTTTTAATAAAGGCATCGAAATTGAACGGAAGAAGAAACAGGTTCAAGAAGAGAAGCAGTTCAAGAGTGAAATGAAGACGACACATCTCAGCAGCAACTCAAAACGGATTATCGAAACCACACTGAGCTCCCGCTATAAATCCCCTGTTGCGCAGTGGGAGGTGCATCGGGAGAGGCATGAGAAGCAGAAGGTTGTGCCGGTTGTGGATCGGGCCGCATTTTCTCCGAATATCAACAGAACAACACCGTATTTGGCACAGCGAGGGAAGGGGCCGGTGTTTGACCGACTCCACTCCGATGCGGCCACCAAGCGAGCAAGCAAGGTGCACCCGGAGGCCACGCCACCCAAGCGTGCCTCCTCGACACACCCTTCTGTGACACCACCGGGGTTACCTACAGGGATGGCGGATGGGACACCCGAGGGCTCCTCATCGATTATTTTCAGAAAGAGCCAGAGCCCTGCAACAGAGTCATACGACGAACCGTCCCCTTCACCTACCGGGTATGCTTTGCTTGCCGAAAAGCATGAAAAGTTAACCCGCGAGGAGCAGGCCGCAGCCGCCGCAGCAGCGGTCGCAGCCTCAGCAGGAAACGACGTGGTAATCAACCGCCTGCTCTCAGCAGGGCAGGAGAAGGTGCGCAAGCGGGAGCGGCTCCACTATGAACGCATCGCAAGGGAGGCGCACCACCCCTTTTCTCCCATTCTAAATGAACGTTCTGTCGAGCTTGCAGCAGAGCGCCGGAAGAAGGAGGTGGAACGGCGGCTACAGCAACACCGCCTGCTCGAAGAACAGCAAACACTTTCTGACCTTACCCCCGCCACCACCACCACCACCCCCAACAAAAAACCACCCGGAACCAAACGCACCGCAGACTTCCAAACCCGCACCAAACAAGAAACCGACAAACGCCGTGAAAAACAACGCCAAATGGCGGCCCTCCGTCAAACCCAAGAGATGGACGGCTGCACCTTCCAGCCTATGATCTGCAGGAACAGCGACGCCCTCTTCCGCGTCCGTTCGGGCGACACCCTTTCACACAGTACCCCACCCTCCGCACGCACACCATCCCCCTCCTCCTCTCATGCCATGACCAGCGGGCCACGAACCATGCTGTCGCACTCCCCGTCCTACAGAGCGTACTCCCCACCACCTTCCGCACAACGTTCCGACCCACGCACGCCACTCAGAGGAGAACCGCAAATGAGTGACGCTTCGGTCCCTGCAGCGCGGTTGGGGAGTGGACAGACTGTGTCAGAGTGGCGCGGAAGTGAAGGGAGGGAGGTGAGGGAGGCAAAGGAGGGGGGCCTGAAGCAGACAACACCGTTGCGTCCAGCAGCGTCCGAACATATGTCCCCGTTCGACCGGAAGGCACCCTCGAAGGAACTGCAGATTTCCACCCATTCCATTGAAAAGGAGATAAACGCGGTTCTCGATGAATGGAATCGTATACAATGTCTGTGAATGTTCTTGAAGAATGCTGTATGAAAATAAAGGGGGAGAGAGAGGGGTGTATGCCCTTCGACGCTGTGTATAGAATCTACCCGGGAGAAGCAAAGGGAGGTGGTGTCGATAAAATGCAAAGGGGGGCGGGGCGGGGGCGGGGGGTTTTGATAACCTGGTGGTCCCCCCACCAAATGGTAAGCAAGCATAAAGTGTAGACTGTCTTTTTTTGGCTGCACTAATGTAGCAAAATTATCAAAATAAAGTGGAAAAAGAGGCAAACACCAAAGCGAAGCAATAAAACAACTGATTTCCAACTACTGTACCCTGAGAATGCGATGCTGGTGTCCAAATAAGGGTGGCGGGGGGGTGTTTGGTTTTTTTTTTCTGTGCCAAAGTACACTTTGTCACGAGAGGCTTTGTATTTCAAGTCAACTTTTTTTTACGCACACTACTTTGTGAGCGGAAAGTGCCACGTTTGAACTAACTTTTATTCTAGGCTGGGTGGTTGGGTGGTTCGTACCAAATTCCTCCAAAAGTGACCAAACACGGCAAGGCATTCTTGAGGTTTATCTTTGGGGGAAAACATCTTTTTCCCCTGTTCAATTTCGTGTTTCAAACGTTTGCAACAATTTTACAGGCAACTAGAGAGAGAGAGACGGCACAACAAAAAATCACAACATCTCTAATCAAAACTAAGACCATGGTTTTCCGTTGCCTGCGTTACTGGGGGTGGTGGTGTCATTTTTTTTTTTTTTTTTCCCTTCTTCTTTTTCTTTTTGTTTTGCCAACCTTCACTTCTCTTTGGAAAAAATACCCTTTTTTTTTTGAAGGTAACTTTCAACTAATTTTTGGGTCCGAAACCCACTGTTCCCGAAAAAAAATATCGGTTCACACATTGTCAAATACTGTAAGACAACAAACACCGGTAGGGGTAAAAACTAAGGTGGATTTTGGGATTTCAAAACTCTAAGGAGGGTTTTTACCCCACCGATGTTCGTTGTCTTACTGTAATAAATGGGTGAGACATGAGAAGAAAGAGAATCAGAGAGAGAGAGAGAACACACAACCAACTGCCTCTGTGGACTCTCTGTGCCATTGTATTGTATCCTGACAAAAAGGAATTTTTTTTCTCCCCTTTCCCCCCTCCCTGTACCTTTTTCTCCCCTCAATGCAATATAGAAAAAAAAAGATTACCGCAATATTTACCCCTGTATTTGGTCACGCATTGCCAGAGGGATCTGAGATCTGGGAAGCCAAATCTCAGATCTGGCTTGGTTTTCCCAGATGATGAAATATGGTTTCCAGAGCTGGGAGGTATCCGTGTTTGATAATCTGGTGTGGCTGAAAGGGGGTGCTATTTTCTGCTATTTTGGGGTCGTCGGCCACACCATAAGCCGGTTTTTTTTTTTTTGGTGTTCACGACAAGGTCGGACGTTTGTGGGAATTTATATGATGGGTTTCATGAACACCAAAAAACCAAAGTCGTTCTCATTCCAAGCTGGAATATGGGAAATTTATGGAGTGAAAATGGTTTTCTGAATATCATAATTTATTGCGCAATGCATCCACCCCACAAGGTACACACCTCCCCTTCAAAGACAATGCGATAAGGCGTATTTTAAAGAAACCATGGGGGAGAACCAACGGCTTTGTGTATGCCTCGTCTCGGATTTTTTTTACCCGGGGTTTGGTGGGGTTGAGGTGCATATCTTTAGCTTGGCGTGCTGCATGGCGGCGAGGGGTATCAAGGTGGTCATCATCACACGGAGCTATGGCGACCGCTGCGGGGTGCGTTGGGTGACCCACGGGGTGAAGGTGTACTATGTGGTGCAGTACCTACTGCGGCTGCCGTCGGGTGCGGTGACGTTGCCGACTGTTTACTCAATGCTCCCGTTGATGCGGAACATCTTCATACGTGAGCAGGTCGACGTCGTGCACGGCCACCAGACCACATCCAACTTCTGCCACGAAGCCATCTTCCACGCCACCACCATGGGCATTCCCACCGTCTTCACAGACCACTCTCTCTTCGGGTTTGCCGACGGCTCCTCCATCCACATTAATAAGGTCATGCAATGGACCCTCGCATACGTCGGGCACGTCATCTGCGTTTCGCACACCTGCAGAGAGAACACTGTCCTCCGCGCAAGAATCCGGCCAGAACGGGTTTCGGTTGTCCCAAACGCGACGGATTGCGCGAAGTTCACCCCAAAGGAGGCCTGGCGTGGACAGACATGGGGGGACATCGTGTCCTCCTCTGGACGGGTGACGATTGTTGTGTTGACGCGATTGGTGTATAGGAAGGGTGCAGATCTTCTTGTAGATGTTATCCCTTTGGTCTGTGCGAAGTATCCGAACGTTGATTGGGTGATCGGAGGGGATGGGCCACGGCATTTGCAGGTAGAGCAGATGATAGAACGGCACCACCTCTTTGGGCGGGTCGAGCTGTTGGGGCAGGTCTGTCATGAGGATGTGCCTGGGGTGCTGCGGCGTGGGCCCATCTTCTTGAACACATCGCTGACGGAGGCCTTTTGCATTGCAATCTGCGAGGCGGCAGCGTGCGGGCTTCTCGTAGTCTCAACGCGCGTCGGGGGGGTGCCGGAGGTCCTCCCGCCAGAGATGTTGGTTCTCGCAGAACCTTCTCCGCTATCGCTCCTGGACAGCATCGCCACCGCTCTGCAGGCATACCCTTCTGTTTCGCCTTGGGACAACCACGCCCGGATCTCATCAATGTACAATTGGAATGACATCACCGGACGCACCTTAAAGGTGTACGAAAAGGCAGCCGCCATCCCTATCCCCTGTGCACGTGACAGGGTGTACCTGGCATTGCGTATCGGGTACGTCTACGGACTGCTCTGTGCAGGGTTGACGGCGTTGGACTACGCGTTGTGGCTCTTCCTGCGGTGGATGTGGCCGGCGGAGAGTATTGATAAGGCTGCTGATGTGCCGGCCTGTGGGGTGCAAAAATGAGACCCCATCGGGCTCCTCATCTGATAGGGCCGGACTGCCAAAAAAAGAGAGTTGAAAAAACGATATTTCTACCCTTTTTTCCCCCTATTTTCCATTTATTGCTATGTTTTGAAATACTATTTTCCGTCGAAATACTATGTTCCCATATGACGCACAATGTGTCGCTCTTCTTTACTACTTCACTTTGTGACACATTCATATCCAACTCCACCTTCATTTCCCAGCAACCCCCCCACCCCAAAATGAGTCATCTTCCTGCGGAAGTGTTGATGACTACGTCGAAAGACCCGAGATACCCTGAGCTGAATATGGTCGACGGGAATATGGACACCTTCTGGACGACAACGGGGATGTTCCCGCAGGAGGTGTTGGTGGGGTTTCAGGAGAGAACGGTGTCGCTGTCGAGGTTGAAAACGTGGTCGCATGGGATCCGGCGGCTGGCGGTGCAGGCGTCGTGCGAGACGCAGCCGATTAAGTTTAAGTCGATTCTTGATGTCGAGCTCTCAGAGAAATCCGGGTCCTCGCTCCAAACAGAAACATTCCAAATCAATTCCACCGTGGGCTCTGGTGTTCGCTTTGTAAAGATCATTCTCCAAACCGGCTGGGAAGACTTCGCCACCGTCCACAACCTCGTCTTCGAAGGCGAGCTTCTAGAGGAAGAAGTCACCCACCACGCCCCCGCGCAAGCAACCGGCCCACCAGCACAGCTTCAGACACTCAACAAGGATTAGACTCTTATTTTTTTTTTTTTTTTTTGAATTTTTGGTTCAAAAAAAAGGTGTCCTAAAAAGTGGTTTTTTGGGTGGGTGGATTTGGGGGAGTTCTGCGATGGCCACCAAATTTATCCAAAAAAAAAAAAATAACAAAATTGTTGAAACCATAATGAAATTACCTCATTTTTTTTTAGTTGGGGAAGGGAAGGGGAGGAGGGGAAGGGCTGGGGGGGAATAGTAGGATGGGTTGTGGGGGGAGAGGTGGCTGTATTATGATAATTTCCCCATACCCATAAGCTAATAAAGGCTAATAGAATTTAAGCCCTAGAGAATAGGCTAGTAACGGGCAACTTATCATAATACAGCACCACTAGGCGTACCCCGAAGTCGAATTTGCGTTCACCCTCTGTATTCGGATCCCCACATTTGGATCCTATGGAGGGTTGTATTCGGATCCGAATACAGGGCGAATACTGTGATGTGGTATGTATTCCGTATTCGGGTGTATTCAGATCATATGCGCCCTATATTCGGATCCAAAAATAGGGCGAATACGAATTCGTCTTCGGGGCATGCCTTAGGGGAGCACAGCAGAGATTAAGACTCGGGGACCCGGGACCAGACCCGGTTATTCTCAGCCGGACTGGGGACCGGGGACCCGGCTTATTCTCTGCTGTGAAGGGGAGGGGGGGTGATTATCTTTCTCTTTTAACAAAAAAAATCTGCAATAAAAAAACCTAAAGTCTGTTCTTCAGAGGTGTGTCGCACCCACAGGTGTATGCCTCTGCCAAAGGGTATTTCCCCCTCTTCTCTTCTCCCCCTTCCTACCTCCCCCTGCTGACCTATAACCGTAATTAGAACACCCCCACTATTGCTCCTTTTGCCTCTTCCCCCATCACTTTCATGCTTCCATTACCAACACAACGTCGCTTCATATTGGGTAATGTTTCGTGCAAAATGTGTAGTACCCACATTTGCTGTCATTAGGCCAATTCAACCTTCAATGATGCCCCGTTTATCTGACTGAGTGGAAGTGGGAGTAGAGCACATCAGATGTTACAACGAAATGGATGGTTGGGGTGTCCACCCAAGGTGCACCCAGTCATTGTACCAAGGTGCACTCACGAGAGGGCTGTTATATTTCGAGTCAAAATTTCAAACACCTTACACCCACCCTCCACCTTTCACCTTCTACCCCCTTCCAGGACAACAAAAGGGATATGTTGAAACAAACATCCCCTGCACTGCGAGAGTGGAAGTACACATGGGAGCAGGACTTCTATGGGTGGCTCACAAATAGGCCGGACCCGAAGACGCGGCGGAACTGGCGTTTCCACGGAAAGCAGATTCTCCCGTGGTTTCAGGGTGCCTACCTCCAGCCGACGGGGTCTGGGTGCAGAGGCCTGTTCAACCAGGTCGTGAAATGTTTGGACTCAGTCGGGGGTCATTCGTACCTCCCGCAGACAGACTGTGTGAAGGAGCTCGAGGCCTACCAGCAATGCTTGACGGCAGGCGAAAGCTTTAAGAAGCATTGGAACAACAAGATCCGACCTGGCTACCGAGCTGAGCTTGACGCACGCGACACGAACCACACAAAAAGGACCTCGTGGAAGCAAACACGAAACCTTATTCAGTATTGGTACGGGCGCAGCTACAAGCAGGCATCACACTCAGCACAAATCACGGGGAACAAGCACCCTTACTTCCCGGACGCACTGTACACACCCGAGGCCTTCGACACGCGTGTCGCAGACGACAACAGCAGGGCGCTTCTCAAGGACGCCGTCTTCCCACACACAATGTATTACCGTGGACACCACCCCCTGGTATGCTGCCCTCAAAACTCCCCAAAAACAAAAACATAACACATCACCACCACAGATGGAACACGCAGTGAGATATGACGGGAGGCTCCCAGACCACACACCACACGCAGGGATGTCGGGTGGTGTGATAGCACCACCTATATAATTTGGCCTGGGTTTTGGGGGTGAGGAGGAGGAGTCGACTTTCCTCTCCATTGTGTGCAGTCAAGCGTCAGAAACGACACAAAAGAACGGCTGCAAAGCATCCTAGCCCTTCTTGGGTGATATCGAGAGGATGCATCTTAGAAGTTTTCTTTATGTGGAGCCGGGGGCAGGGGGGTAGGTGGGTGGCTGGGCGGGTGGATAATCGATAAACCTAAGGGTTTTCAGTGTCCATGCCAGTATTTGGACGACAAATCTCTTACTTTTCAAAAAAAAAAGCCCACATTTCTTTGGGTACACTGTCGCGGGCTGTTGTATTTCAAGTCAAATTATTTTTCCGAGCCGAGCCTTTTGGACAAAGTAAACAAAGCCCTCCATTCCACCGGAACGAAAACCATAAAAAGAATTTCCCCCTTTTTTTACCTACCTATACCTATACGTCACCTCCCTGGAAGGATGTACTGCAGCAAGCATTCACAAAATCGAAGGCTGCTTTTTCGTCTGCACAATATAACAAACACGCTTCGTTCATCCCCCTTATATTCCACCTTTTTCAATTTTTGTTTTTTTTTTTTTTTGTTGGCTTTTCTACGGCACGACACCCACCCACACAGATTTTATTTTATCTAAAGACACCCAGTCCCTAGAACCAACGATGCGGAGCATGACCCTGGCAGCTGTGCTGCTGGCAACCCTGCTTGGGGCTGCTGTGGGGCAGAACGCAGATGTGGCTGCACTTGATGCTGCGATTGCAGAGGCGCATGCGGACGAGCTGTTGACAGGGCGCGAGAGCATGCTGCTGGACGACACCTACGACACGGAGAGCCGGGGCTACCTGGGGGAGGAGGGGGAAGTGGTGGAGAGCGATGTTGACTCTGATGTAGAGACGGAGATCGAGATGGAGAAGACAGAGACAGAGAGAGACGAGGATCTGCTGGTGCTTGGCTGCTCAAGCCACGGGATGCTGGAGGTGTGCGTGGAGGTGCACCCTGCACTGGAGGCAGGGATCCGCTCCTGCCTGGAGACGGGTGCGGCGGATGCGACAGAGGAGGAGGTGGCTGTGACGGGCGGGGTGAAAGGGAGGACGCCGTTTGTGCGATCGGAGGCAGGGTCCGGGGCGCTGTCGTGCGTGGCGGGTGCTGCGGTGGTGGCGGTGGACGCGGCAGGGGAGGCAAACGTGCAGAAGGAGAACCTGCTGCTGGAGGGGACGCTGATGGGGCTGTCGCTGACTGTTGTCGCAGATGATAATGGTGGGCTTGCAGTGAACTGGCATGGGACGCTGATGAGCGGGGAGATGGCGGTGGGCCGGTCGGAGGCAGTGGACGTGGGCTTCAGTGTGAACCGCCCCTCGAACACAAGCGAGGTGGTGACGGAGGTCTACTTGGACATCTCGGACCTGGCGGACGGGCTGCTGGACCTGCCTTCGCGTCTGTCGTTCTCGCAGGAGGGCCTGCCCTTCTTTGAGGGAGGTGCACTCGACGTTGCGGAGTCGTGCCCCTTGAACGCTGTGGTGGTGGCGGGTGCGGACCTGGGGGTGGCGGTGCCGGGTGTGGAGGCGGAGCTGGTGCTGACGAAGGCGCAGTTTGACCTGTGTGCGTTCCTGTCTGACGCGGACAAGAAGACGCCGTTCCTGACTGTGGCGGCCGGGATGTCAGGCCCCGTGGAGGTGAACGGGGTGCCGGTAGAGGGGCTGACGGCGGCGCTGTCTGCGGCACAGGATGCGGACGTTGCGGGTGCCGTGGCGTGGACTGGGTCTGTTGCCGGGACGGTGCAGGTGTTCGGCGGGTCTGTGGTGTCGGCGGCAGAGGCACAGTTCACAAGCGAGGGGATGTCGGCGCTGTCTGTTGCTGTGGATATGGAGACGGGGGGTCTGCACCTGGTGGGGGATGTGCACTATGTGTCGGGCGGGTGCAGCAGTGCGAACCGTGGGGCTGTGTCGCTGTCGATCCCGTCGGCAGGAGGCTTCGCAGGGAACGGGACGCTTGTGCAGAAGGACGGGTGTGTGGGGGTGGGGACAACAGAGCCGCAGCCGCTGTGGGTGGTGGATGTGGAGCTTGCGGCGGACGTGGGTGCGCTGGAGGTGGCGGGTGTGTCTCTGGTGGGTGCGTCTGCGCACCTTGAGTCGTGGCCTGCTGCCCCTGCTGCTGTGGCGATGCCGCCGAGGTGGTCGGGCACTGTGTCTGGGACGGTTGCGCTTGGCTCCGGGAGCACAGGGACGGCCGAGGTCACAGTGGACGGGGTGGTCGGGCTGATCAGCGTTGCTGTGCAAGGTGCTGTGAGCGTCGGCCCTGTGCGTGGTGCGGTGTCCCTTGAGGTGTCTGACGGGGTGATGCGTGGGAACGGGTCCTTTGTGTTTGGTGCAGATGCAGATGCTGCGCCGCTGGTGCCGACCTTCTCCGCAGCTGTGGTGCACGTGAGCACGTACCGCCCCGAGAACGCGCACATGCCTGTGTGGGACGTGCGCGGGTCGCTGTCGTCGCTGTCGGTGCACGGGTTCATGCTGGACACTGTGTCGGTGGTGCTGTCGGCGGCCTTCGTGAACCCTGAGAAGGCGGGGGACGTGCCGGAGCTGGCGTGGAATGGGTCTGTGGCCGGGGCCGGGTCGCTGGAGGGGACGTCTGTGGCGCTGGCGGCTGCTGTGGAGGAGGGGGAGTTTGGGTCGCTGGTTGGGGCGGTTGTGGTTGAGGGTGAGGGGCTGGTGTTCAACGGGTCGATTGAGATCACTGCAGACAACGCGCGTGACGAGTTTGCGCTGCTTGCCGGGGAGGGGGAGGTTGTGCTGACGGCGACGTCGCACACGTTTATGGCGTCGCTGCTGTACAACAAGTCTGCGCGTGCTGCGGGGGACGTGCGGTACGCTGTGACTGGGACGGCAGTAGGGGCACTGCAGCTGGACGGGTTGGAACTGTCTGCGGCGTCGTTTGAGGCGACTGGTGTGGTGTCTGGGTCTGCGCTGACGTGGAGCGGACACCTTGCAGCAACGGGACACCTGTTTGGGGGGTCGTCGAGCGTGCAGGTGGTGTTTGCGCAGGGGGAGCTGCAGGCAGCGGAGGTGCACACAATGTTCATGACGCCGAACGGGATGCTGCAGGCAGCAGTGGACTTTGTGTACGTGAACAGCTGCACGGAGGCGTCGCGGGGGCACGGGTCTGCAAAGGTGCGCCTGCCAGGGACGGCAGACCTGGCAGTTGTGACGGACGTTTTGTACCACCCGTGCAGCGGGGCGATGGAGCTGACCGGGACGTACGACGGTCGCTGGGACGGGCCCGGCGCACAGCTGGAGGCGGTATCTGTGTGGCTGCACACGGGTGGGCACGGCGGGGCGGCGATGCTGAGCACACGGACGTGGGTGGGGACGATGAACGCAACGACGGCGGCGGGGCTGTCGGTGTCTGTGGAGTTCAACAGCAGCAACCCCGGGGCTGTGGTGTCGACGCTGGAGTACGAGGACAGCCACGTGCGTGTGACGGCGACGGTGGACGGGACGGACTGCACTGGAGAGGGGTTGTTGATTGTGAAGGACCTGCCGCACAACATCCCTGCGATGGAGCTGGGCGTGTCGCTGACAAAGGCCTGCGGGGCGGACGCAGACCAGTCGTGGCGTGTGGAAGGGTCACTGGCGGACATGCGCATCCCGTTCTATGGGAAGACGCTGACGATCTCGTCGGCGACTGTGGAGGTGACGTCGTCTGCAAGCGGGGCGAAGACGGTGTCGGTGCAGGGGGCGTTCCTCAAGGACTTTGAGCTGGACCTGTCGTTCCCACTGCCGCTGCGTGCGGAGGACGTGGGCCTGCGCGGGGCTGTGCGTGCCGGTGCGGTCATGACGCCGGACGGGTTTGCGACTGCGTGGCAGGGGTCCGGGTCGGCGTCGCCGCTTGCAGACTCACTCGGGGCTGCGGCACCGGGGATGGTGAAGGGGCTGAAGGGTCTGGCGCTGTCGTCGGCGGAGGTGGTGGTGGACTTTGGGGGCACGGCATCGCTGACGGCGACCGGGACGGCGTTTGGGCTGGACTTTGCGGTGGCGGTGTCTGTGGTGAAGACAGGGACGGTGTGGAACTACGCAATGGCGTTCACGGCGGACGAGCCTGGGAGCGTGTCTCTGTCTGGGTCTGAGAGCGAGGACCTGCCTGTGTCTGTGCGGCAGATGGTGAAGTCCCTGTCGCCGTCGTGGGTGCGGTTCTCGCTGGCGAAGGCGGCGCTGGTGGTGCAGGGGGTGTCGCTGCGCCGTGGGCTGTCGCTTGCGGCCTTCCTGGGTGAGGACAACGGGCCACTGAAGGCGATGGTGGCTGCGTGCCCGTCTGGGCTGGAGGATCAGGTGGCGGCTGCAGGTGGCGGCGGTGCGGGTGTGACGGTTGTGGCGGACATTGTGTCGGAGGCGGAGATGACTGTGTTTGTGATGCTGGCCGGGCAGGTGGCGGTGGGGGACAGGGCCGTGCTGCGCGAGGTGGCGCTGGCGTTTGTGGTGAAGACCGGGGTGCCCGAGATGGGGTTCAAGGTGGTGCTGGACTTCACTGTCGGGGGCGGGGCGGATGCGCAGACCTTCAGTGCAGGCGGGTTCATCGGGCTGTCTGCGGCAGGGTCGCTGTCGGTGGCGCTGTCAGTGGACTCGGACACGCCGTGGGTGAGGCCGTTCGGGGTGCCGGGGGTGAAGGTGCTGTTCCCGCTCGGGGTGAAGATGACCATCACACCTGCCCTGCTGCCGTCGCAGTTTGCGCTGATCGGGGGGCTGCAGATCGGGGGTGCGTCTGGGACGGTTGCAGTCGGGGTGGACCTGCAGGACTTCTCGAAGTGTGCGCTGACAGCAGAGGTGGAGAAGTTCAACCTGAAGGGGATCGTTACGGACGTTGTGCAGTGCAAGGACTGCCTCGGGCGTGTGGCGAGTGTGCTGAGCGACGTGTCTGTCGATTATTTTGCGGTTTCGTTCAACCCGGACCCAGTGAAGGCCGTGGCCATCACGATTGCGGACGTGTCTGTGACGGTCCCTGCGGGGGTGTCGATCGAGGTGGAGGACCTGCGCCTGTGGGGTGTGGTGCACGTGGTGTCTGCGCACTTTGCTGCGTCGGAGGGTTCACTCGAGATTGCGATGCTTGCGGAGCCGGTGGAGTGGGGCCCGGTCTCGATCACAAGCGCAGATGGGAAGTCGGGGCCGAAGTTTGAGGTGGCGCTGACGTCGAAGCAGCAGGAGGTGCGCATTGACGGGCGGGCAGTGGTGCTGGGGCAGAGTGTGGCGCTGCTGCTGGAGCTGTCGGACGCACGCAAGTACGGGCACCTGGCGCTGTCGCTCGGGTCTGGGCTGTCTGTTGACGTGGAGCTGGAGGCTGTGGGCACACCCGGGAAGCGCGGGTTCTCGAACACGCTGACGGGGACGGTGAAGTCAGACATCGTGCGGCAGGCGGCGGAGCGTGCGACGAGCTTCCTGCTGGAGCTTGGGACGAAGGCGACGTCTGCCCTGCGGTCTGCGGGGGGCAAGGTGTCGTCTGCGCAGCGGAAGGTGCGGTCTGTCACGAAGAAGCTGAAGAAGGTGCAGTACAAGGCTATGAAGAAGATCAGCTCGGCGAAGAGCACTGTCAACAAGTGGAAGAAGAGCCTTGACAAGAAGAAGAAGTCGTGCAAATCGAAGGAGAAGACCTGCAAGAGGAAGTGGTGGAAGTGCGGGGCTGTGCCTAAATGCTGGATCGGGTACGGGACGGTCAAGGTTGCGTACTACGCTGCAAAGAAGGTGCTGAGCGTGGCCGAGCGTGCGGTCAAGGCTGGGATCAGCGTGGCGAAGAAGGCTGTGAAGGCTGCAGACAAGGTGCTGGGTGCGGCAAAGGCTGTCCTGCGGGCTGCGTCTGCTGTCGTGACGGCGTTCAAGAGCATTGCACGCGCTGTGGGTGGCGCACTCAAGGACGCCCTCCGCATCCACTCCCTCGTCTTCTCAAGCGATCTCTCCAACTCAGACACGGCTGTGTCGGTGAAGGCGGACATGACGGTTGTGGGCCACCGCTTCAACTTTGCCTTCAAGACCAACGTCAACTACGAGAAGTTTGTGTCGAACATTTACAACGAGTTCAGACACCACATGAGGCAGAGGTTTGGGAAGCTCATCAAGGCACTGTGAGTGTGAGGTGCGTGATAATGTTTTGTTTTGTTTTCAGTGCCTGCGTCCCTGAGGCGTTTGTCACTGTCAACTTCACTTGTTTTAAATTATTATTGTTGGCAGTTTTTTTGTACAACTGACGGGATGTGTGAGTTGTATCAATACTGCTTTTAAAGGGCCTTTAAAGGGCTCATCTGTTACGCTATACTTTTGCGGGGCTGTATTCGTGTGCTCCCAAATGTGCTGTTCTGTATTTTTATTCATTTTTTTCTTGACGAGTGTCTATCCATCCATTGATGTGTGGTGCATTCGTCCTTCGAACTTTTACCTTCATTCTTGGAGAAATGTGTGTGATACAGCGAAAGAGCGACCACATTCATCTTTCCAAGTTTCGATTCCATTCCTTTCGTTTCTCAATGTGATCTGGAACAAAAGGGGCAGTCTCGCTGCACCGGGTGTGCCTTTAACTTAACCGTGCCTCCAAAGGAATCGAAACCCAACCGTTTCCACCTCCCCACGCTGCGATGCTGGGTCAGGAGCGGAAGAGGTTTTCTGTTTTCTATTTTAGGGTACATTTAGTGCCACCCTATTATACCTTCTATTCAGTAGAATAGTATCTGAAGTATCATTTTATTCAAGGTGACAAAGCAAGGGAGAGGCTTAGGATCATCTTATAAACCCTTTTTTTTGGTATGGCAGACTCGGTGTGTGTTTTACGATGGCTGTATGAGGTGTTGCGATGTATCTTGCGCGTGCTCTGGTGGCCGCTTCATGTACACCGTGACACCTTTTGCCCTGTTGTTCCAGATTCAGATTCGGATGGGTTCTTGTTCTTTGTTCTTATTCTTTGCGTTAGTATTCATTTGCTCCCATTGTTTGGTCGTGGACTGTGTGTGTGTGGCGAGCCCCACCACAAAGAGAACCTCTATGGGACACACACAGCCTTCACAGAGGAGGTCCCCCGAATACGTCACTCATGCGTCCCTCCCCCTCCCTCCCTTCAGATCCCGAAGACCTTTGCTTCCTGAAGGCTACGTTTCAGAAGCGCGCTCTCTCTCCCAGTACGGGAATGAGTGTTGCGATTGAAAATACGAAGCTTACCACAGTACTGAGGTCTTTGCCTTGATTTGTAGGGGGGGGGGGGGGGGGGGGGTCCTGGGGGGGGGGAGGGTAACAACGTACCCCTTGCTCTCTTCCCTTTTGTCTTATTCTTTCCCCCCCTTTCCCGTGGGAGGTGGGGAGGGCGACGGCGGCAATGCTGTTTCCTCCCCATCTTCCCTATTACGTTTGTTCTTCCCTCCCCCACTTTACCTCCCCTACAGTGTGCTGCGCCCGCAAGAGGCGTTTTGCACCCTTGAACTTCGATTTCTTAAGGTGACTAAGTACAGAGAGAGAGAGAGAGACAGGCTTAGAACCATTGCATCAACGTTTCTATGTTATTTTTTTTTTTTGAGCAACCCTTTTGGAAGACATTCCTTTACTAAGAGAGAGTTTTTTTTGTTGAAAAGGTGGCTACTGTAGGTTCCGTCTTTTGCAAAGCTTCTCTTCTTTTATAGACGTCTCTGGTATTTGGAACTTCGTTCTTTTGGTGTTGTCGCGAATCCCAACGCACATTTTTGTTTGAAAAAAAACAAATTAAAATTTGAAAAAAAAAACGGACCGTGATTGATCTTCCCGGTAACTTCCACGAATGCTGCCTGGAGTTTAGCAAAAAAAAACGGACGATCGACGTCTATACCTTCCGTAGTACAAAGGCTTCGGACAATATTGAGGTACAGACCCTACGTTCCCCAAGCATCGTCCTTAGGGGATTGTTGACACAACAAAAGCACAGCTGCATACGAGATAGACCGCTTTTCCGACACCTCTTTTGAAGACTGCACTTGACAACTTGCATGATGTCTGGCCGTTTTCATTCAACTCTTTCAACTCATTCGAACACCCTCCCCCCATCAAACACAAACCACCTTTCTCCCAAAGACAAACACACACACACACACATCACCCAAAAAAATGGAACGGGAACGGTTTCTCCGCATGCTTTTCAGACAGCACACACCAGGGCAGGTGGTCAATCTGCAGTTGCGGCGGTGCTCGTCGTCTTCTTCTTCTTCTTCCCCTTCCTCCGCTGCACCCTTAGGGGATACGACGCATCTGCGTGAAGGAGCACGCCAGGCTGCAGTGGACGCAAAGCTGGCAGCGCATATCAAAGCCACGCGCCGGCCGGTTCCCTTGCAACACCCACAGACCGTAGCCGCAGGGCGTGTGGAGGAGGCGTCGCGCTTCGAGGATCTGCAAAGGGTTCTGGAAACACCACGGGATATACCGCCGTATACGGTGCCGAAAGACGAGGTTGTGACATCGCAGGTGATCTATAGGGATGAGGAGCCACCCATGCCGGTTGTTGTGAAAGAACCGAGGAAGGGGAGGCAAAACTCTTATGTCGTACGCTATAAAAAATACCGTGCAAAGCTTGCGGAATTCCATGAAACGCGGAATGCAACGAGGGTGGCGAAGTTGCAACGTGTTGTCCGTGCAGGGCTTGCAACGGAGCATGCGTACTACAAAGAACTGACACGGCTGAAGCTGGACCAATCGCAGTACCCCCTTCCATTTCGCCCAAACGCATATCTCAGCAACGACAGCGGGCGGACCATCAAATCATTTTTAGAGGCCAGAACTGAATCAGCGTTAAGCGCAGGCACACCCCTTCACGGAACCCTCTTTAACACAATAGAAGGCTTAATCTGTTCAGACACAGCCGCAAGGGAGCAGTGGGTGCAGATACAAGAGAAGGTAAACTTATTAATCCGGAATTTTTCGCGCGCAGAGGGAGGGTTTGCTGCATCGCAATCCCTACAGAATGTGAAGTACCCGACCTTAGCAGGGTTTCTTCAGGACTCAATGTATTTTGAGAATATTCAGAACATTCTTGCCGAACGTAGTACCTTTTATATGGCATACGGTGCAGACCCTCTAGCACCGAACACTGTCGCAGTAGTAAATGCATCGCTTCATGCTAAGCTCCTCCGAGCATTTCTCAAATCTGAGCCGAACAGCGTCCCCTCCCACACCGACCTCTTCCCCGTATTGAAAACCGCAGAGGGTGTGCTGTCCACAGCGGACCTAGAGTGGAATGCGCAAGCTGTGCCGGATCCGTCTTCCGCAGAGTTCACGACGTTGCTCGAAATGCGGTCGAAACGCTTTTTCTGGCGGAAGTGTGCGGAAGTGAAGAAGCGGAAGGGGGAAGAGGAAGAGGAAGAGGGGGAAGAGGAGATAAAGGAAAAAGAAATGACACGGCGTGACTGGATAGCCGCACAGGAAGGGGTGTGGGAGAAGACGCAGGCCGAGGTATGTATTTCCCAAGGAGGCTCGTAGGAGGTTCGTTCAGCTAGAGAGCGGTCCCTTTTTTATCATGATGTAAACCACGGAAATGGATTGTAGGACTGCATGGTGGGGTGTCCACCCCCCCGGTACAGCCGGTGGTCATTGTACCAAGGTACACTGTTCACGAGAGGGTTGTATTTCAACTCTACTTTTTATTTGTGGCCAAATAAACGAACAATCAAACACAGTTTGCTGCCCTACAAAAGAAACGCGAGGTCCGGGCCGCAGAAAGCACACCCGATTACAAGGTATAAAATACACCCCCAACTTATGTTCTGTTTACTTTATTCCCCACCTTTCCTCAGATGGTGTACACGCTGGGTGACTTAGGAGTGAAACCACAGGACGGTGCCTTCCCGGCGCACCCCAGTGCGAAGCTGCAGTACAGACTCGACTGATTGTGTCAGCCAGAGAAGGAGGGAAAGTGTTCTCCGAAAATCTTGCTCCGGTCTGGTCGACGAAGGGTGATTCGTGCTATTCATATGGGTTCACCCTATTGCCACCGTTTGGGAAGTCGAGAGGCTTACAAAGGTTGTTGTGTTGACGCCCTTTATTCCACCTGATGCACGGCTACCACATTGTGATCAAAGTGACTATGTACCTGAGAGCTAGTCTAGAAGAGGGGATCATCTGGTACAACCGGTTTTTTTTTCGTTTTTGCGTTGTGTTCCATTCATGCACAATGTGAGTGAAAACTCCCTTCTGCACATCAAGTCAGTCAAGGGAAGGAAGGTGGGGGAAAGATGATGCATTTACACACAGTCTTTTTTTTTCTTTGCGCGGAGTCTCAGTGCCTGCGTCCCAGAGGCGTTTTGCACATATCAACTTCACTTTTTTTTTTCATTTTTTGCGCCACTACACTATATTCGCGCTGTGCTTGTAGATGTCTTTTCTCCTCCCCTGTCTAGACGTAAACCACGAAATGGATGTAGGACTGCATGGTTGAGTGTCCACCCCCCGGTACAGCCGGTCATGCACCAAAGGTACACTGTTCACGAGAGGGTTTTGTATTTCAATATTTTTTTTTGTTCCCCTTTCCCAGTCTGGATGGGGGATGACTGTGTGCCTGCTTACAGTTTCCCTGTCGGGAACTCCCAAACGCAACACTCCGGGGGTTCGATAACCTGCGTCCCGGCGTTTGCACTATCAACTTCATATTTTTTGTTTGTACCTGCGTCCACCGATGAACTGCGATGTTTGTACTTGCAACCTCTCTCTTTTAGGGTGCCTGCTTCCAAAGCGTTTGCACCTTTCACCTCCACCCTTTCCCTACATAGGTGACGAAGCTCTGAGGCTTCACAAACCCACCTCTCCCCTTTTCGAGCCTCTGATGGGGCGTATGATGTGATCGAAACTTTTTTTTAAAAATGGGTTCTCTTTATTTTCCCTTTTTCCCTCCCACCAGCCCCATCTCCCCTTCTGCAATCACACACAAACCTAGTACGCCCAACGCCTACTTGAAAACCCCAACTCTTTGGTTTTATCTCCCCGCGACGGATTTTTTTTTCAAAAACCGCCCAGCATCCTCCCCCTCCCTCTCTCTCCCTCTCTCTCTCTCCATACAACGCTACCTCTAGGGAAAAGAAACGGGGACGGTCCCCCCAGGGAAACATATTGAAGATGGCAGTGCTGGGCGTGCTCCGCAGCTTCCTCACACCCGGCACTCTGGCGACGGTGCTTGCGATGGTGTACCTATACATGACGATGACAACGATGCACAAGCTGCTGTACCCTCTGAGCTATATCGACAGCGGGCGTGCGCTGAACCCGGTGCACCCGCAGTGGAGTGACGACACCGAGGTGACGCAGTGGGTAGTGCTATCACGCAAACCCAACGATTGTGCAAAGGGCGCAAAGCGGAAGCGTATGGTTCTGCTCGAACAAACCGCTATTCCTCTCAAGGACAACACCGTCGACACCACAGTAAACATCACTGTCGACGCACTCCACGAAAACGGCTTCCGCCCCGAAGACTTCTCCAACGAACTGTACATTACCTTTTGCATTGCCGAGGCAGGCTACGTCGAGGGGTCCTCCAAAAACATTTTGGTAACAAGCGTTCCGATATTAACGACAAAGGGGGTTCCGAAGTTTAGGACGACACGGTATCTGTTGCAGGATTTCGGTTTGGGTTGGGTCAGCGGGGTGAGCCCTTATTTGGTAGAATTCGAAGAATTTGCGCAGAACAGTTTATGGGGTGGCAATTCATACGGTGCACAGTCTCATTATTCTGCGGAGGAGAATTTACGCCAAATCAAAACGGATATTGTGGCGAAGTACGTCTCCGATCCTACTCTGGTCATTCCCCATCCGCAACGGCATTATATACCAGCACTGCATCCTTTTCTTCAACAAAGTGGGAGTGGAAAGTACCTTCCACCTACCTTCAGCCATGCGCAAAACGTTAACAACGAAGGCTCCATCATGTTGGTGGAGGATATTAAGAGGATGCAAAGTGGAGGGCAAATAGGGTTTCGTTTGCAGGTGAACAATGCGGATCTGAGTAGATGGATTTTTGTGAAGCAGTTGGAGAATACGAAGGTAACTGCAGAGAAGATGGGGATGGGTGGTGATATCATGGATGAAACGATAGAGGGGTTTGCGGGGTCGTCCATCCCGGTGCTCGCTGCGATGGTGGTAGCGATAGTGTTCCACACCCTGCTTGACTTCTTTGCCTTCAAATCTGACGTCAACTTCTGGAAGCAGAACACCTCCCTCAGGGGCCTCTCCGTGCGCGCGCTCTTCATTGACCTCGTCTTTCAGTTCATCACCTTGCTCTATCTCCACAACGAAAGCGCGACGCCTCTCATCCTCATCCCCTGTGTCGTCTCTCTGGCCATCCAAATCTGGAAAATCAGAAAAGCGACGGACTTCAAATTCTCCACGACCTACCCCTTTTACACAACAGAACGCCTCGACAACGAAACCCAAAAGGGCGATAAGGACAAAGTCATTTTGGCAACGATGGAGACTGATAAGCTGGTGATGAAGTACATTTCGGGGTTGGTCATCCCAATCGTATTAGCGTGGTCTGTGTACTCATTGGTGTGGGAGAAGCATCCGTCGTGGTGGGGGTGGGTTGTGAACTCGCTTGCGTCGTTTGTGTATAGTGCAGGGTTTCTTCTCATGACCCCGCAGGTTGTGATCAACTACAAGTTAAAGAGCGTCGCCGCCATGCCATGGAACGTTCTCACCTACCGCTTCATAAACACCTTCTTCGACGACCTCTTCGCCATGGTCATCACGCTTCCCTCTATGCATAAGTTCAGCGTCTTCCGTGACGACATTGTCTTCATAGTCTGTCTCTACCAAATGTTCAAATACAGAGTAGACACATCCCGCAAAGAACATGATGAGTAAGTGGAAGGTGTTTTTAAAATGGAAGATAAGAAGAGAGAGAAAAAAAAAGGCTATTTTGTTAAATGAAGCAGACCTTGCGGAGAGGTGTGCCTTTGCTCGCTTGGTGTTCTCCCAGCTCCCCCACCCCTCCTATGCACACGGCACAACAGGTCTTTCTAAAAATGATGAAAACTATGTTGCGTGCGAGCCTCGCAGTGCTGCTGTGTGCGACTGCTGTCACTTCTTCTACGCCCTCCACACCTGCTCTACCCACAGCTGCACCAGCCACACGCACACCAGGCGTGTCTCGTGTGTGTGGTGAGCACACGAACCTGAACGATGCTTCTGGGACTGTGAAGTTTGTGGACAGTGCTCCTCAGCACGCTAGGTGCTGGCATATTGAATGCGACAGCGAAGTTGTGGTCACGTTCCCGTATCTGAAACTGTTCTCCTCGGCCACGATAGCACTGTACAGTGCGGCGAATGGCAAAGACTTCACCTTCGAGGGGGGCTTCTTCTCATTCAGTGATTGGGAAGGCGTGGAAACTGTGCTGAACGGTGCGGGCTTTGTGGTGTTCAATGGGGGTTTCAATCCAGGCACGTCGGAAGTCGAGTTTAGCTACGTGTGTGACGGAAATCTGAGCTCACCCGCTGTACCCACAGCTGTGCCAGTAACCACTGTACCAATAGCAGCGCCAGTCACAGATGTGCCTGCCACACGCACACCAGGCGTGTCTCGGGTGTGTGGTGAGCACACGAACCTGGACGATGCTGCTGGGACTGTGAAGTTTGTGGACAGTGCTCCCCAGCATGCGAGGTGCTGGCATATTGAATGCGACAGCGAAGTTGTGGTCACGTTCCCGTATCTCAAACTGTTCTCCTCGGCCACGATAGCAATGTACAGTGCGGCGAATGGCAAAGACTTCACCTTCGAGGGGGGCTTCTTCTCATTCAGCGACTGGGAAGGCGTGGAGACTGTGCTGAACGGTGCGGGCTTTGTGGTGTTCAATGGGGGTTACAATCCAGGCACGTCGGAAGTCGAGTTTAGCTACGTGTGTGATGGAAATGTGAGCTCAAGCCCAGTACCCGATGTACCCACAGCACCATCCACAGATGTGCCGGCCACACGCACACCAGGCGTGTCTCGCGTGTGTGATGAGCACACGAACCTGAACGACTCTGTTGGGACTGTGAAGTTTGTGGACAGTGCTCCCCAGCATGCGAGGTGCTGGCATATTGAATGCGACAACGACGCTGTTGTGGTCACGTTCCCGTATCTGAAACTGTTCTCCTCGGCCACGATAGCACTGTACAGTGCGGCAAATGGCACAGACTTCACCCTCGAGAGAGTCATCTACTCATTCAGCGACTGGGCAGGCGTGGAGATTGTGCTGCCCGGTGCGGGCTTTGTGGTGTTCAATGGAGGTTACAATGCGGGCACCTCAGAAGTCGAGTTTAACTACGTGTGTGACGGAGATCTGAGCTCGAGCCCAGCACCCGCTGTACCCACAGCTGCACCAGCCACACGCACACCAGGCGTGTCTCGTGTGTGTGGTGAGCACACGAACCTGGACGACGCTGCTGGGACTGTGAAGTTTGTGGACAGTGCTCCCCAGCACGCGAGGTGCTGGCATATTGAGTGCGACAGCGAAGTTGTGGTCACGTTCCCGTATCTCAAACTGTACTCCTCGGCCACGATGGCACTGTACAGTGCGGCAAATGGCACAGACTTCACCTTGGAGAGGGTCATCTACTCATTCAGCGACTGGGCAGGTGTGGAGACTGTGCTGAACGGTGCGGGCTTTGTGGTGTTCAATGGAGGTTACTATCCAGGCACGTCAGAAGTCGAGTTTACTTACAGGTGTGTGGCTGATGCGACGCCGGTCCCTACCCCGCAGCCACCACAGTGCACGGCCGACACAATGCCGAAGCGTTGTGGGCAGAGGACGTCGCGTGCATGTGCATTTGTGGTGAGCCACCCTGCGCTCCTGCTGTCGGTGGCGTTCTCGGCTGACGGGCGTCGTGTGGTAACAGGAGCAGCGGACGGTGTTGTACGTGTGCTTGATGCAGGGACAGGTATGCAGGTGGGGCATCTGGGCTGTGCAGACGGGTTCAAGGTGCACGGCATTGCGTTCTCGCCAGACAACAGCCTGGTGGCGCTTGCTGGGGAGGGTGGGCGTGTGGTTGTATGCAACGCTGCGACGGGTGTGCTGGAGGCAACCCTGATGGACATGTCTGCGTCGGGGAGCACACCTGTGCACCGTGTGGAGTTCACGAGGGACGGGCGCTATGTGGTGAGCGGGGGTGGGAGCGACGCACGCACACGTGTGTTCGACATGCTTGCGTCGGACAGGATGAAGGCGTCGTCTGTGCTCAACCACCATGCGCGCAACGTGGCCTTCTCTGTGGACGGCGCACACCTTGCGACTGTGTGGGGCACGGAGGTGGGCGAGACGACGACTGTGTGGAGGCTGAACGGGACGGGGACGTCTGCTGTTGAGCTGCCCTCTGTGGGTGCACGTGTGACGGCGCTGTCCTTCTCGTCCTCTGCTGGTGGGAACGCGCTCCTGCGTGGGATGAGCGACGGGACGATTCTTGTGTCGCAGCTGCCCGGGAGCTCGATTGGTGACGGCAGTGCTGTGGACGGTGTGTCTCTGAGCATGCTGTCGGGGGTTGTGCACGACAGCAAGTTCTCGCGCGACGGACAGAAGATTGCTGCTGTGGGCGAGGGTGACGTGACGGTGTGGTCGCACGACGGGTCTGTGCTGCACGAGCTGTTGGGACACTCGCAGGCTGTCCTGCCGCGCCTGGACTTCTCCCCCGATGGCACACGCCTGGCAACTGTGAGCCGTGACGGCACCCTTGTGGTGTGGAAGCTGTGAGCAGGAATGTAAAAAGAAAATCACTTTATTAAATGTCAAAAGAACTGCCAGCAATAAAAGCCCACGAGGATGATCGTATCCTGTAAATACCGCACACTGGTTATTGTTTTAACACTATGTGTGCACCAGCCATTTTGAACAGCCTCATTCATGTATATTTCTGACCCCCTTCTTTTTGTTTTCTTTTGTTGGTGACTTAGTACGAGAGGCTTGGGCTTGGGGGCAGAGGACCCCAACCGGACCCTACATCACAGGACCCATGGTGCTGTGTCTGCAATGATCCCTGTTTATGATTGACGATAAAGCGGGTGTAGGGCTGATAAGATGGTAACATCGAAATGGATATAGGGCCGCATGGTTGGGGCGCACCCGGTGCACCGGTCATGTACAAGTTCACTGCCAAGAGAGGGCTTTGTATTTCGAGACTTTGTGTGTGTGTGTGTGCACGGGAGGCACATCCAGCTTACAAGTTTTCTGTGTTTCGTTTTGTTTTGTTTTGTTTTCTGCTTAAAAGGTGAATGATAGTGCTAAGCGCTCGGCACAGACTCTCCGAACATAGTTTTAGTTTCCTTTTTTTTTTATTATTCTTTCTGTCCCCCTTTTCTTCACCTTGTGCTCGTTCCTTTTCGAGCCCCCTCTGACCTCCTCTCGTAGTTATTGTTGTCTCTCCTCCAGAGACCACCAGTAACATAGTCCCCTCCCATCAGCATATTTCGAAGTAGGGTCAAAAACACCAGCCCTCTCTGCGGCGATTGGTTGTGGTATGTCCCCCGTCCGTCAAGGGGATCTCTATCGACGCTGCTTCAAATATGTGGGAGGTGCTCTCTCTCTCTACCGTCTTACGTTTTTATCAGCTTTTTTCCGGGACATTTCATTTCCGACCGTTAATATACGACTGATATTTATTTTTATACAAAGCGTAGCTTAAAAGGAGAAATAGCTCCTCAGATACGGTCGCCAATCACCCCTCCCACAGGGTAATTGAGCAATCAACGAAAATTACTATTTTTTTTTTTTTTTATTACGTTCACGGAGTGCAAGGGTTGTGCATCGAAGTGCATCCCGTGTGTCCTCCTATTTGAAATTTGATGTATTTTTATCTTTCCCCCAAAACCCCATGCGTCAGAAAAAAATATCCCGTGAAGGAACCACAGTGGTCCGGAGGCTCTTTTTAGAGTTGCGGCCACCACAGTGGTGCGATCGACTCAAATGAAGTGGGTTTTGACCAAAAAAATAGTGGGGGGTGTGGTAAAATTTTTTCTGCAGTGCCTCCTCCCTCTCCCGTCTATCAAGAACTGCTTTTGCGTTGCAGATGTTGAAACGGAGTTCCATTGTGTGCGAAGGCGAATCTTCATTGCAGGGACGTGCGCGAATATTTCTTCACCAAAGTCTCAGGGCTTGACTGTACGAACCAGGATACGTTGATCATGTCTGCATCAACAACCATTTCCTTCTCCAATCCCCCATCAAATTCAGTGTTCGTAAACAGCACTCAGCACCTTTTCACCTTTCACCGGACTATGTCAAAAAACATTCGATTTTTTTTTTTTTTTCACACTGTCCCCCCTCACTCAATATCCCTCATATACACTCCCAGAAGCCACCTTTTGAGGAAGGTTAAAGAAACCTTCCCAATTTGCTACACGAGAGTCACAACCAGACCTCCACAATGTCCAAGGTGCAGAGCTCGCAGGTGCAGAAGGCACGCACCGAGGCTGCCGAGCTGAAGGACGACCTGCAGTCGCAGTCTCGCGAGCTGCAACGCGCAGCACTGCGCAAAATCATCGCGAACATGACTGTCGGGCGCGACGTCTCCAACCTATTCGCAGACGTTTCACGCCTTATCGCCTCTTTGCATATCGATGTGAAAAAGCTTGTCTACCTTTACGTTCTCTCTACCGCACGCATGCAGCAGGACAAAGCAACACTCCTTGCAGGCAACTTTGTCAAGGACGTAAAGCACGACTCCCCTCTCATCCGCGGGCTTGCCGTCCGTACGATGTCCGCTGTTCTGACCACCGACCATATTGCATCTGCGATACGCGACTCTCTGCAGGATAAGGACCCCTACGTGCGGCGGTGCGCAGCGACTGCGGTGTGCAAGATGTTCGCGTCGAACCGGCAGAGGACAGAGGATGGGGGCTTCCTGCACCACCTGCAGGAGCTGCTCTGCGACTCAAACCCGACTGTCATTGCCGCTGCGGTGTGCTCCTTGAATGAGATCCGTGAGTCCTCAGACATAGAAGAAGACGTGCTCGACCTCAATAACCGATCTGGCGGCATGGCAGTTAACGACCTTCTCTCCGCCCTCGGCGACTCCAACGGATGCAACGAATGGGGTCAAGCCTACATCCTCGAAGGTCTCGCCTCTTACGAACCCGACACCCAAGAAAAGGGAGAGCTCATCTGTTCACGTGTCCTCTCCAAGCTGCAGCATGGCAACGCCGCAGTCGTCCTCTCCACCATCCGCATCATAGTGAAATACCTCGAAAAATGGTGCAAAAACAGCGACGACGAAAACACCAAGACATACCTCTCCAAGATCGGCCCCCCCTTGGTCTCCTTGGTGTCAGGGAGGGCGGAGAATGAGATCCGTTATGTCGCACTGCGCAACATCTCCGCCATTCTCAACAGATACCCTACGCTGCTTACCGCGCAGACCCGCATCTTCTTTGTGAAGTACAACGACCCGATTTACATCAAGCTTGAGAAGCTCGAGATCCTTCTTGCTTTGGTCAACTCTAGCAATGCTGGGGTGATCCTCAGTGAGTTCAACGAATATGCACAGGAGGTGGACGTTGAGTTCGTGCGCAAGGCTGTGCGTGCCATTGGGATTACTGCGATCAAGATTGAAAGCGCGGCGGAGGAGTGCTGTGGGGTGCTCTCGCAGCTCATCAAATCGCGGGTCAACTACGTGGTGCAGGAGTCGATCATTGTGGTGCGGGATGTCTTCCGGAAGTACCCCGGGCGGTATGAAGGGTTGATCGGGCTTATCTGTGAGGGGCTTGATATGCTTGATGAGCCCGAGGCAAAGTCTGCCATGGTATGGGTCATCGGTGAGTACGCCGAAAAGATCGAAAACGCGGATGAGCTCCTCGAAGACTTCATGGAAAGCTTCGACGACGAGAACCTCGAGGTGCAGCTCTCGCTCCTGACCTCTGTCGTGAAGCTCTTCCTCAAGCGCCCCAACGACACGCAGGAGCTCCTCCAGACCACCCTCCAGCGGGCCTCTGCCAGCGAAGTCCCCGACCTCAGGGACAGAGGCTACATGTACTGGCGTCTTCTCTCCATCGACACCCAGGCCGCCGCTCAGGTTGTCATTGCCGAGAACGAATCCTCCATCAACGAGGAGAAGGGCTCAAAGATGGAGCCAAAGATTGTCGCCACGATTCTCGAGCAGATCGGCAACCTTGCCTCCGTGTACCTCAAGCCCCCGAACACCTTTGTGCAGGTATGCTAAGACAACCACCGATGCATCACGCCAATACGGCACCATGGTGGCCACCTTTTAGATATAAACCACGAAATGGATGGTTGGGTGTCCACCCCGGTACACCGTACCAAAGTACACTGTCCCGAGAGGGCTGTTGTATTTCAAGTCAACATTTTTTTTGAGGTGATTTTGATCTTACCTTGTAACACATCCACACATCCACACATCCACACATCCATCCACACATCCACACATCCACACATCCACACATCCATCCACACATCCACACATCCACACACAGAACTACTACGGCAAAAAGCTGCATGAATACTACATCGAAGACGAGGAGGCTGAGGACGAGGTTGTCACCGACAGCACCCTCCCGCAGTACCAGATGAGTCAGTACGGCGAGGCAGGCGGTGCCGCTGCACAGACGCCACAGACGCCGCCACCAGCACAACACGCAGACCCGCTGGCGGGGGCGTTCTCCCCAGACCAGGATGTGTCGAAGTACCAGCGTGGTCAGGAAGTTGTACACCAGGTATTGTCTTTTTCCCACAATTTTTTCCACATCTCTTTAGAACACAACAAACCTTCTTCCTCCTCCGTTCTGTCCCGTTTTCGTGCGCACACAGGAGATTCTTACTTATTTTGTAATCAAATCTATTCAATACATTCGGTAAGGCGTTTGCCGTATGCACTTTCAACTTCTCTTTTACCCTTCAGGTGTGGTGCGGCAGACAGGACGGCCACGGCGTGGAGCTGCAGGGACGCTTCATCCTCTCCGCAGAGGGGCAGCTCTGCATAGACGTTATCCTCACGAACACCACACAGGCCCCGGTCTCAGGGGTGTTCATGCAGCTTGATGCCAACTCGTATGATTCCTCCTTTCCCCCCCCCTCCCAATTTTTGACTGTGTTTCGTCCCGGACATATTTCAACTCTACTTTATTTCAACAAAACCTTAGGTACGGCATCCAGCTTGCGGGCGCGTTGACAGCACCAGAGCCACTTAACCCAGGTGCAGCACATGCACAGACGGTTCCGCTGTCGTTCAACCCCAGCGCTGGGGATGGGAAGAACCTTTGCACGATCAGGGTGGCGCTGAAGACGTCTTTGGGTGTTGGCTTTGGAGAAACCTCGAGTGCGATGCCTTTGTTGTTTGTGCCGGGTAGTGGGCTGAAGAAGGATGAGTTCTTGACCATATGGAGAGACATCCAGCAGGAGGAGCAGTTCGCAGTGTCGGGTGTGACGCAGACAGAGCTTGACAAGATGATGCAGCGTGAAGGGTACAACTTCGTCGCGAAGCGCAGCGAGGCGAGCACAGAGCTTGCGAACACCACGCTGGATCATCTCTACTACAGCTGCAAGACCATCACCGACGCTGTTGTCACCATTGAGGTGGCATTCAATACCATGACCCCCACAAATGCGATGGTATGTTCAGTTTTTTTTTTTCTAAAAATCATAGGTTTCGAACGCGCGTTCGCGTTTTTTAGGCGTTTTCGAGTGCGCGTTTGAAAAACGAGAAAAAAAACGCGCGTTCGGAAAAAACGAGAAAAAAACGCGCGTTTGAAAAAAACGAAAAAAAAACGCGCGTTTGAAAAACGAAAAAAAACGCGCGTTCGAAAAAAACGAGAAAAAAACGCGCGTTTGAAAAACGAAAAAAAAAAAAACGCGCGTTCGAAAAAGTGGAAGCCTCATGTTTACGTGGGGAGGTTTTTCGAACGCGCGTCGAAAAAGTGGTTTTTTCGAACGCGCGTCCAGTTTTTCAAACGCGCGTTCGAAAAAACCACTTTTTCGAACGCGCGTTTGAAAAAAAAAAAAAAAAAAACGCCCTTTTTTTTTTACGCGCGTCCGGCTTTTCGAACGCGCGTTTTTTTTTTTTTTTTCATGTGCGCGTTTTCCGATTTTGGATTTGCGCGTTTTCGATTTTCGAACGCGCGTTCGAAACCTATGAAAAATAATCAAAAAAAAAAACTACAGGTCTCTGTCCGTACGACGTCAAAAGAATTCTCTTCGTTGATTAAAGCGCAGCTTATCAGCATGGCTCGGCAGTAAAATAGGAGGGGGAAAAAGGGCGGAGGATTGTGTTTTTTTTTGAAAGATGTGTGAGGCATTTATCTCTCAACCCTTTTTTTTGGGGGGGAGGCGTTTTAAAAAGGTACACCAAAGAAGTCCTCTCTTCCGTTGGGTGGGCAGCTGGCTGTTGTAATACCAGGTGGAGCTAAGGAGGGGGGGTGGGTGGGTTATATGGGGGTACTGCAAAAAAAAACATGAAAAGATTGAGCATTGCAGATGTGCTGGTCTTTTTTCATGAAGGAGTGGGGTTTGGTGGGGGAAAAGCACAAACAAAAAAGCGCATTTAGAGTCTTTTTAGACACCTCTTTTTCATTTTTTTTTTCAAACACATTTTTTTTGGGGGTTTTTTTTTAAATTGGGAAACGCGGCTTACAGATTCTACTGCAGGGAAGAAGGGAGAGGATGTCCTTTTATCTCACAGAGTATACACTAAAACAGAATCCAAGCTTTGTCGCACAATAACAAAAAAAAGCAAAAAAAAAAGTGGCACTATCGTTCCCATCACCCCCCCTTCTTGTAGTTGATGTGTTGGGCGCTTCTCCATACACACTGCATCTCACCGGGCGGTGTTGCGGAGCATGGTTGAGTGAACGACGTGGCATTTTTTCACAAAAGTCGTGTAAAAAAAAAAAAAAAAATGAAAAAAAGACAAAACTAGTATAGTGGAGTTCATCCTCGGGTGTCTACACTAACACAACCAAGTTTTCACAAAACAAAAAGTATTGAACGAGAGACAGAGTCGGAGGGATAGCCTTTGCTTATTAATGATTTTGTTTTTTTTTTAAACGCCCGCACGAGAGACTTAGGGTCATCTTTTTAACTTTTCTTTTTTTTCTTTTTTTGCTCAACGTGCCCCTCCTCCTCCTCTCCTCCACTCTTATTTTCCGGGTTTGGTGTGTATAAGGCGACTAACTCCACGAGGCGGCAGTTCGTATCACCTTAAAACAAAAGCTTGTTTTCTTCTTCTCTTTTATGGGGTTTAACAACGTTTCGGGTTTTTTTTGGGGGGACACTTTTTCCTTTCCTCGTTGAGAACTTCTTCTTCCCTTGAAGGAGGAACTATAACCTACAAATAAGACGCCTTCGCTATCCAAGGTGATTTAGGGGCGATTTTTTTTGTGTCCGAACACAACAATTAAAAAGGATTTCGCAAAATAAGCGTGTTGTGGGAGGGACAGCATTACTGGGTTTGAGGAAAAGGGGCAGGGCGGGAGAGGTAAAGTATTTGCATCCACCCTCCATGCCGAGGATGAACCAAGAGTCTTCTTCTCCGAGAGAGAATAATGCGCATTAGGTACGCAGTGTACAGTACACACTGTATACTGCGCACCAGGTGCGCATTGGAGAGAGAGAGAGAGAAAGAGAACGGAACCTTAAGATGGCCCCCCCCCAGCCAATTTGTTCGAATTTCTCTTTTGGCCCTCCCCACGGACACTCCATCTACCCCATCCGCCAGGAAAAAATCCCCCCCCCCCCTCACCCTTCAGCAAATACCTAATATAGAACGAGAATACAAAAAAAGACCCCCCTTATCACATTTTTTTTAAAATTAAACTTCTTCACGTTTATCGTCTGCTTGACAAAAGTTGACTTCTTTCTTACAGTTTTTCATCTGGATGGCTGGCATCGTAGGTGCCTGCATCAACAACTTCACTTTTTTCTTTTTCCTCCCTCTCCTCTCTCCTTCCTAGCTCATCCCTCCCTCAGAAGTGACAAAGTATCCAAATGGGTGGCAGCAAAAGAGGCGGCCGTAAGGGAGGTGGGAAAGGGGACCGGAGTGATGGGTACCGTGACCGGCAAAAGGAGGCACGTGAAAGGCAGTGGGCGGAGGAGCGTGAGTGGGATAGGGAGACGTTCCCGAGGCGTCGGGGCGAGCACGACATCTGGGATGCGCAGCCGACCTTCAAGGTGATCCCCGAGCTGGAGGACCGCCGGGCGCAGTCGCAGCTTGAGGAGATCCTGACTGCTGCGGAAGACAAGCTGACGTCCCTGCGTGCACAGCTCGCAGACTCCTCCAAGCTTGCAGAGCAGCAGGAGAGCGTCAAGGCCGAGCTGCAGGCAAAGGTCGACGCACTCATCGTGGAACGCCAGGAGAAGCAGGACGCACTCCTCGAGATGGACGCGCAGATGTCCGCAGGCAAGAACGTCTCGCAGCAGATCAAAGACAAGATCAAAGCGCTCCACGATGAGAAGGAGACCATCCGCCAGACCAAACGCGACAAATACAAGGAGCACGGTCTGCACCATAAGAGCGTTCCCACTGAGGCGGAGGCGAAGAAGAGAATAAGAGAAGTCGAGCAGAACATGGAGACCTGCCGTTCCCTTAGCCGCACTGCGGAACGCCAGTACATGTCTGAGATCCGCAAGCTTGAGAACGTACGCTATGTGATCAAAGACCTCGAGCGCCTCGACGCACACGTGCAGAACAAGGACGACGAGATCAAACTCTGCAAGAAGGAGCTGACCGACCTTGAGGAGGAACGCCGGTCATGGGTCGAGAAGCGCGATGCAATGAAGGAATCTGTCAACGCCGTCACAAAGCAGATCACCGCCGCCAAGCGCGAGATGCAGCAGGCCTCCAACCAGGACGTCTCTGGCCAGGAACGCCGCCAGACCGACTTCGTCGAACTCATGACCCACAAGGTCGGCTACTCCGCTGCCAAGGGGAAGTTCACCCGGGCCCTTGATGAGTGGGTCCTTGAGAAGGATGATTACATTAGCCGGAGGAAGGATGAGGAGCACATCTTGAGTGCACGTCAGGACAAATGGAAGGAGCAGCAGGAGCGCCGTGACCAGGCGTTGGCGAAGAGAAAGGAGAACCCTTGGGTGCAGGAGAAGGCTGCGGTCGAGGCGTTGACACAGTACATCGAGCACCTTGTACCGAAGGCGGTGCGTGAGGCGGCCGTTGCTGCGGCAGCTGCGGATACAGCAGCACCCTCTGACGAAGCAGACGAGCCCACCCCACCTGAGGAGCCTGCCGCACCCAAGGACGACCCTGAAGAAGGCGACGCTGCAGCGCAAGGCGACAGCCGCGCGAACGGACAGCCCCCAGAGGGCGCAACAATCATCCACGACCCGAAGGGGGAGAAGAAGGGAGACCTCGGTGACAAGGATGACTGGCTCTTCGCAGACAGAACCAAGGAGATCAAGGCGTCCAAGGCAAAGTCGGGGGACAAGAAGGTATGCGAAAGTAAACAAAAAAAAATGTGAGGAACTCAAGAAAAAAACGCGTGTGTTCCTTGAAATGTCTTCACCGTGTAGCGTGGTGCTGTGGCAAAACTCTTCCTCATCCACATAGGCAGGAAGCCCCCTTCTCCCTTCGGAGCCTCCCGTGGCAGATGTTACCAACGTCTTCGTTGCTTCTGTGGAAGGTGACCAGCGCTCTCCACTCCTTTGACGCCCCAGGGGTCCTCTCCACAACGTTCTCAGCAATGCTGAGGAAGGAGTCGCAGCATGTGGCGGCAGGAGGTTCCACCAGTGCGTGCAGAGCGTGGCCCTTGAGTTTATCTGACAGCGAAGTAATTGCGACAGAACCCCGTCGGGTCTTGCGGAAGTTCGTGTTGTTCGCGTATGAGGTTGTCGTGTTGTTCATCAATACGATGCGGCAAGCACCCGTTCATGGCTTGTGGTGTCATAGCATCCCCAAGTTCTAGGGCAAGGTCCCTTGCTCAGGGATGAAACTGACGCACGGATCTCCAAAAGTTGAGTCGAGTTGTTCACCTCATATTTTGTTAAATGACAAGTGATCGTTTGAACGGCGGCGCACAGGACGTCACCTCTTCGGGTCCTTCCAAGTTGCTGAGATTGACATTGGGGAATGGTCTATAAGGTGCGTCAGCGATCCCATGGCGGTATTCCCTCTAGGTCGATGGGGTCTTTGGAGACCTCACCGACCTTAGCCAGCCCAGCATTCCTGCTGTTTTATTTTTAGGTGCTTGGGGAAAAAAACCCCCAATCGCTTGGGAAAAGCGTGAACAACAAAAAACAAAATAAATTCTCAGGACGATAAGTTGAAGCACGACCTCGAGAGTCTGAATAACTTCAACACCCTGAAGATGCCGTTCCCTTCGACCACCAGCGATGCTGTTGTCGCATGTATGTACACTACGAACCCAACACTACGTCTATCCACCCCCCTCCCCTCCCCTCCCCCACAGTGGAACAGCTGAAGAAGAGGAAGGAGTGGCTCCAGACAGCGGCCTACGACGCACCTATGCCCGACTGGAGACCTGGACACGAAGATGGCAGGAGAGAGCGTGGAGGAAAGCGCAGAGGGGGCAAGGGCAAAGGAGGTGGCAAAGGAGGCAAGGGTGGCAAAGGTGACAGGGTATGTGCTTTGGGGGGGGGTTTTTTTTTTGCAACATGCTGGGAGAGTTTTCCTTACCAACCATGGCGTGTTAGGGGAAAATATGTACAGATAGATCAGAGACCCCACCCCGATACGGTTTTCATCTTTTTCTATCGTGCTCCGCCACTGACACTCCCATGTCTGTACTTCGCAATAATATTCACACTAACACCATTGGTGACAACAATCGAAATCCCTTTATCACCTCACAACACACCAAAAAACTACAAACAGAGAGGAGGAGGAGGGGACAGAGAGAGGCAGCCACGCAAGGAGAAGGAAGAGAAGGCAGCCAACGTGAACAGTGATGACTGGTAAAACAGAAGAAGAAAAAATAAGTTTCGAGATCGAACCGAACCCCTAACCGAGGGGAGAGAGCCGTCTCGTTCTCTGAAGGATGTTCCAAAAAATAAAAATTTAAAAAAGAACGCAAAAAAAAGAGGGCAGGGGTTCTCACAACGCACTCCCTACACAGCAGCCCTCATGAGTTTGATTTTTGGGGTAAAAATGGCCTTTTTTTTTGTATGGGGCAAGTATAGCAAAAAAAAAAAATGATAAAAAAAGCCCAACATAATAATTAGATTTTAGCCTACCCTGTTTATTGTTGTGTTTTCTCACTCTAACGTTTGTCTGATGTGTCTGAAGAAATTTTTTTGTTTTGTTGCCAATTTGCTTGAGGTTTGCTCTTTTTTACGCACACTATTGTGAGCGGAAAGTGCCACGTCGTTCGCTCACTCAACCGTGCTCCGCAACACCACCCAACAGATGGGATATAGTGTATGTGGGAGCGTCACCGCATCAACCAACTACAAGAAAGGTGGTGAGGGAACGACAAAGTGACACATATTCTCCAATTTTTCTTCAATTACTGTTTGTGATTGAGGTGCCTCACTAAAGCACCGAGGTTTTATCTCATAAAACTTCTCCTCTAAATTCGATTGTCGAAAAAAATGGAAATGAAAAGATCTTAAGCTGTGGTAACATAATGTTCTGAGGACATAAAAACATAACCTTAAAAGGGAAAAAGGCACTTTTATAACATGAAGGAAAAAAATGGGACGAAAATAAATGGGAAAATTCGACGTTTTAACTTTTAAAAAAATGGTACATAAAAAATGGGGTAAGAGGCGACGATGCGAAGCATGGGGAGGCGTGTGTCTCTCTTCCGCTGTGAAGGGGAGGCAACAATAAATATGTAAAAAAAAAGAAGACAACAAACGCACTGCAACCTTTTTGAAAACGACCCCCATATTGCACAGAAAAACGACCCCCTGTCGATATAGGGTTCTTTTCTTCTGCTGTTGTTGTGTGCACTGATCCGTTTCGACAAAAAAGTTACCCCCGCTGCCCCCCCCCCCCCAGAGTGGACGATTTGCCGGTCTATATCTTTTAAGTACAATGACTCCGGGCGACACTGTGTGCAAAGACTCAGTAGGGGGTTATTGTCGCGACAAAAAAAAAAACCAGTAAAATGGGTCGGAGAGCCAGCTCTTACAAATAATAAAAAAGGTGGGGTAAGTGGGGGGGCGATGGTGGTAATGGGGCATTTCCACAATGCTCTCTCTCTCTCTCCTCATAGTCAGAAGACTCTCTTTGCTTCTGGACAGATAACAACAACAAAAAAAAGCGCCACAGCACAGCCCCCCCTTTTGTTTGCTTCTCGCTGACGTATTTGTAGTGTTTTTTGCTATTGTCATATGATGATCCACACCACACCATTGCAGACACCTCGTCCACCTTACACTTTACACTTTCTCACACAATGCCGCTTTTGCAGAAGGGCCTCGTGCTGGCGTCCCTTGTGGCCCTCTCCCAAGCAGCCGACGAAGCTAAGGTGACCGTGACACAGGCAAAGGCAGATCTTAATGCGAACGCAGTCTCTGCGTCCCTCCCAATCCACCTCGAGTTCCTGTCCTCAGCAGGCAACCCTGCTTGGCCAGACATCAGCGCACCGACAGTGGTGCCCGGTGCACGTCTGCAGGACCCACCAGCACACCTGCGCCTGCTCCCAACAACGCTGTCGAACTGGGACCTTGCTGCAGGGACGGAGGTGACGTACTCATGCCCGAACGAGCCTTCCCTGATTGATGTGTGCGACGCATGGGTGTTCTTCTACGCATGCCCGCAGAGCTGTGTGCGCACGTACCAGGGTGGCCTCCCAGGACTGCTTGCAGTGACCCCAGGATGGGAGAGGACGCAGTGCGCACCACGCTTCACAACCGGCGCACCCGGCACCTCGTTCGTGCACCCGATGGGAAGCTTCAGGAAGCAGCTTGCACCAGGAACATCAACGACGTTCACGCTGCCTGCCAACGCAGAGTTTGTTGCCTTTGGCATTGACAAGGACGGTGTGGACTGCACGCAGCACCTCACTGTTGGTGCATGCCCTGTTGCGGGAGGACGCTGCACCTGGGACGGGTCCTCGTGCAAGAACAACAACTGCCAGGGCAGGTACGGACCACCACCACCGTGCACTGAGTGCCCGTGGGAGGGCCTTGTGTCGCGCCCTCCGTCTGACGGTCCCTTCACCGCCAAGTAAGCTGTCTATCCTGATGCACGCCTCCAGTGTGTCTGTGAACGCAATAGAAAAGCTAACCCAAACATATTCCTGCTGCACACACCTGCCCGGTCTGCCTACGGTAATGTAGAGTAGACGAAACGGCCAGGGTGTGTCCTTTTCCATATGTGACCCTTAACCACACCTGCAATACGGCGTGTCCGTTGCATCGTCGCTGTTTTTATGACCTACACCCTTTCTCTCTCTTCCCTTTTGTGTTTCCCATTCTTGAGTTCTTTTGCTGTAATGTGTTCCTCTTGTGTGCACATGGCAAAGAGCACTTCTTTCTTTGCTGTATTCTTTTCTGAAAGCCCTATTAAGCGTGTACGTACACGAGATTTAACAAGCGGATTGACAGCAAAAACAGAATTTCCCCCAAATATTTCCTCTTTTCCACCCCCTCCAGGACCCCCCCAAGTTGACTCCCAAAGCTCGGAAAACCCAATACTTTGTGATTGGGCATGCCGAATAAGAGCGGCGCCCCTCTTATTAAGCTCCCCCCCTTCAGTAAAGAGAAATTGGCTTTCTTTTACTCCCGTCACCTCTCCTAGATTTACACAAATATTTTCTTACACGTTTTTTCTCCCCATAAAGACCCCCCACGTCTTATGCCCCCTGCAGCAGCACTTCCTGCGTCGTCTCCGAGCACACCCAAACCCCCTCCGCCACTCCCTGATGCGCTGACCACGCTTCTGCAAGAATACACCAAAGCAGTGCTTCGGGAATGCGCGACGACAGATGTGTCTGGGGTCCCCATCTCTGGGGACCCTGAGGTGTGGGGGAAGCGAGCGTTGTGTGAGTTTAGTGCGGCGTACTTTACACGGCAAGGGGAGAGGGCACGTGGTGTGGCGGAGGTCGCGTTGCGGGACCGTTCTATTGTTGCAGAGTTGGTCGCATCGTTGCGCATTGCAGAGACTGCGGCAGAGGCAGAACTGTCACCAGAAGAGGCTGCGCAAAATGGGTACCCCCATCTCCCCCTCTCCTGTGTTCTTGAGGAAGCGGAGTCCTGCGGCATCCCGGATGCTACCTTAAACCAGGTGGTGCAGCTGACCTTCCGTGCCTCCGGGCAGGATGAACACCACGAAGACATAACGGGAAGCACCCCGATCAACGCCATCCACGTCTGCGCACTGTGCGCCTCGCTGCATCCTACGTCGCAGCAAAAAGGGTTGCGTGGGGTGGTGGAAAGCTGTTTGGAGCTGTTTAAACATTCAAGCACCTTGGCGACCGCCTTTGAGTGTTTCATTGCATTGGACCCGGTGCATCGGGGGGAGTTCAGCGCACTGCGTGACGTCCTTTTGGAGAACCCTGGGGTGTATGGCTCAATGGCGATGCTCTCTGGGGTGTATCCAGGGCTTCACACCTTTGGGACTGCAGAGGGGAGGCGGGCTGCAGCGCTGAGGGAGAATGAGGGTGAGATGAACAGCCGGCCTGCATCGCGAGGTGCGGGCAAGATGCATCCCACCCTCACCTCACGTCCCGGCACAGCGGTTGTCTCGTACACGAAAGATGGGGAGTTGGAAGAGACAGACGCAAATGGGACACACAACACACCATGTGTACCAGATATCCTCAACCTCGCAGGTTACGATGAAGCAGAAGCAGCATTAGAAGAAGGAGACTGGGAATGATCTTTTTTTTGTATTTTTTGGACAAAAAAAAAAAAACGAGTGAGTGAAGTGGCTTTTGGGTCACTCTTTATAACCTTACTTTTATGTGAACGTCCTTTGTGCTTTTCTCTTTGAAATTGGAAAGTATATGAAATTAGTTCTGTTCGTTTAACTGCCAAATGCTTTTTGTTGTGCCTTACCCTGCTCGCCCGCCTTTCTCCCCCATATCCCCCGCTAACTGAAACGGAAAAAAGAGTAACCTTTTTAACACCACGGTATTCCTCTAAATTTACAGTATACATACACGATACAAGCCTCTCCATATGGGGTATGTTCAAATCCATATTGAGGTTCACATCCAGACTTCGTGTCTCCAATCGGGTCTTTTTCGAGTCTAAATAGACTGGCGGGTGTGACACTTCGAGGAATCTTGTTGTTCCTTACCTCATACAACAATATAAGGGGCTACATTCTGCGCAAGAATTACCCTCAGGCATCCAACACAACACAGCACAACATGCAATGTTTCGCTCTGAAGGAAGTGCCCCCACATTCGCTTTCAAAACAACACAGCACAACCCTCTTTTAAGGGCTATGTTGTGCGAAAGAATTACCTTCACACGGTATCACATCACAACACAACAACACCGCACTCCCTAAAGGAAGGCACCACGCCACACACAAAACACACACTATGTCTGAGGGCAAAGAGCTGACGCCCCTGGAGGCGAGGATAAAGACACCACCACCACTGCCAGCAGCGTACTCACGGTCACGCAACGCGATTGTCGCGTTTAAGTTCGCTAAGGTCGGCGAAGACGGAGGTATGCAAACCACAACCTTTCCCCACCTTTTCCTTCTTCCCACTCACGCACCCTTTGCATGAATTCGACCGAGCTGCGTTATAGGCCGTTTCAACTACTTTCTTTTTACACTCCTTTTACCCCCTCAACCGTCACCCCCATCCTCTTTCAGTCATCGGCCGTATTGTTCTCGAGCTCTTTAATCAGAACACACCGCTGTCTGCTGAGAATATTCGCGCACTGTGCTCGGGTGCTGGTACAGGCAACACCGGACGTGCCCTGCAATACGAGGGCACCACCGTCGGGGATGTGCACCATGGCGCGTCACTCCGCTTTGGTGACGTCACCTACGGAGATGCGGAGGGCGATACTGTGTACGGCGAGTACTACGAGGAGACGCCTGTGGAGCACTACCGGCACTCTGCCCCGGGGCTGGTCACGGTGCCCTGCTGTGCACTCCGGCAGGTGGCGAAGGGGGCCACCCAGGGGAGGATGTTCTACTTCAGCTCGCAGCTGGTCTTGACGTTGAATGAGGCCCCGGAGATGGATGCGAGCAGTCTGGTGGTGGGGCGGATCATTGAGGGGCTGGACACTGCGCAGGCGATAGCGGCGATGCCGTGTGGCACAGCAGGGCATTTGTTGACACCGGTGAGTGTAGTGGAGGCGCGGGAGTTGAGCATGCTGGGGCGGCCGTCGGCAGACCAGACAGCAAAGGAAAAGGAGTTGCGAAAGGCTGATGCCGAGAGGCGTGCAGGGCTTGCCGCAGAGCGCGCAGAGGTGGAGAAGGACCGGGCAGCGCTGGCCGCCCTCCGCAAGAGAAAGCGTGCCTCCGCCAGCATCGTCTCCTTCACAGGCGCTGCGCTCGACAGCGACGGCAGCAGCTCCGAAAGCAGCTCAGAGGAAGAAAAGAAAAAACGGGCACGGCAAAAGACACGGCGGAAGTTCTTTTGAGTATTTTAAAACGAGGGGGTTTTTTGACTGTGGGTAGTTCCTCTGTCCTCTGTGGTGGTGCGATAAAAAAAGGGGGTACACTACCAAAAAATGAGCGCTTTTTGGCGCCTTTTTGTCTGACCATTTATATATAAAATAATGCCTTTTTTTTGGATCTCTCTCTAGGACTCACCCCCTCTTCTTCACAGAATCACCAATCCACCCGATTTAAACGGAAACCCACATCTTCACTGAACAACATTCCCCGCCCCCTTCACTTCAAAACTCCACACTACACCGACAATATTCCACACATCTCACACTTTACACTGATACCTTATAACCATTTTTAAAAAACAGAAAACGAAGACACTCTCTGTCTGTACACAAAAAAACACTGCGCAACAACAGCGCACACGATGACTGCGACTGCGACACCCACCTCTGTGCCTATCCCCGCTGCGCCTGCGACCATCCTATGGAAGGAGTACTCCTTTCCCTCGGGCACGACGTACCGTGGCGGCTTCCTCGAGACCAAGAAGGAAGGGCGTGGGTTCTGGAAGCACCCCGAAGGTGACACTTACGAAGGCGAATATTCAAACAACCGACAGCACGGATGGGGGGTCTACGACTTCCCCGACACCGGGAAGAAGTACGTCGGGCAGTGGGTAGAGGGCATGATGCATGGGGAAGGGACGTACAGCTTTTCAAAGGACGGTACAGAGTACTTTGTTGGGACGTACGCTGCGGATAAGAAGCACGGCAAGGGTTTGTACCGGTACCGCCTGGATGGTCGTGTGACAGAGCAGGAGTGGAACAATGGCGAGCTTATTTCTGAAAACGAGGCCTCCCCGGTTACCCAGGTGCGTTATCACGCAAAGAAGATTTCGCTTGAACGGCAGGTGGACGACGTCTGCAGGAACCTGACGCAGCACCCGACTGCGGATCGTATTGAGCTTGAGTTCCAGAAGCGCATTGAGGTGAAGGACTACACCTTCCCCTCTGGGGCGAAGTACAACGGCGCCTTCCTCGGGACCAAGAAGCACGGCTACGGGGTCTGGGAGCACCCCTCAGGCGACTCTTACGAAGGCACCTTCCGATACAATAAACACGAAGGCTGGGGCATGTACCGGATAGGAAAGTCCGGGAAGCACTACATGGGTGCCTGGCGCAACGGGAAAATGGACGGCTGGGGGGTCTACTCCTTCAACGAGGCGCGTACGGAGTACTTCGTAGGGACGTACCTGGGGGATGCGAAGGATGGGGTCGGTGTGTACGTCTTTGCCAGCGGCAATGTGAAGGTATGACCTTTATTGAGGCTTAGGGCTCAGCGTTACCATTTTTTTTGTTCGCTTTTGTACCCAAAACCGAGTCTTTCTCAATCAACTGAATCAGGGGATTATCGTGCGGTTCGCATTTAGTTGACATCAACTAAATCTTTTTTTGGGAGGGGGAAAAAAAAAAAAAGAGGGGATTTTTGGGCACTTTTGGGGACCCCTCGCCCGACCCCCAGATGACTGGAATGATGGAACCATAAAATTTTTCTGCTCGCTGCGTACCGTACCCCTTATTTTTTTTGCCTGCGGCGCCATTTTCCTTTTTTGCTCCGCAAAAAAGGGTTTGTTGAGTGACTGTGTGGTGTAAACCAGCATTTTTACACCGTACCCTATTTTTTTTTTCGCCTGCGGCGCCATTTATTTTTTTTCATACGGCTAAAGAATCGCAGGGTGACGTTCGCGAAGTTTGACGAATACAAGCGCGTGCGAAAAGTAGTTATGCAGTGGAGAAAGGAATGGAAACCACCAACCCTGAACAGTACTTGACCTGCCTTTCCCGGGGTAAAATTTTTTTTTATCAACTAAATCTGAGAAAATTGCGAATTTGACGATAATGGGCTGAACTGAATTTATCAAAAAATAAAAAAAACCACACAGTTCCAGAAGTGGGAGAATGGCACCCTTCTTGACGAAGTGGAGGCACCGCAGAACGTAGCCGACGAGTTCGAAGAAGTGAAGCAACTCATAGTTACGTACATCTCCAAGTAGTCCTGGGGCGGGGCTGATGGCTGATGGCTGATGGCTGATGGCTGATGGCTGATGGCTGATGGCTGATGGCTGATGGCTGATGGCTGATGGCTGATGGCTGATGGCTGATGGCTGATGGCTGATGGCTGATGGCTGATGGCTGATGGCTGATGGCTGATGGCTGATGGCTGATGGCTGATGGCTGATGGCTGATGGCTGCGGCACACCTGACCCCTTCCCTTCCCTCTCCTCTCCTCTCCTCTCATATTCGTTATGATACCTTAGAATTTTTATGCTTTTTTCCCCCGAGTTTTCCCCAGTTGTTTGCAGGGTGGGTGGGGAGGGAGGGTGGGAGGGATCTTAGAGTCGTGACACGAGCATTGGCCGTACAATAGAAATGATACCAAAAAACAAAAAAGGTTTGTAAAAAGTATCCTCACCCCTCTTCGGGTGAGGTCAGAACCCACCTCGGGTAAGTGTGTCGCGAAAAAGAACAAAAAAAGCCAACGTTAAACCCCGACAAGACATTCTGAAAAAAAGTAAAAAAAGAAAAAAATCTTCCACTTTGTTTTGGGTCTGCGTCTGCAGAGGCGTTTACCATCTGTTCTGTCTAAAGCTGTATTTTCTTTTTATCTTTGAGGACTAAGCGTGAGAGGCTATTGGGTTCATCTCGTAACCCCCTTTTTTTCAAGGTGACGAAGCACAGAGAGGCTTAGGGTCATCTTATAAGCTTTTCTTTGCCAGATGTAAACCGCGAAGTGGATGGAGGACTGCATGGTTGGGTGTCCACCCCCCGGTACAGCCATGTACCAAGGTACACTGTTCACGAGAGGGCTTTGTATTTCAAGTCAACTTTTCCCCCTATTCTCTATTCTTTATTCACTATTAGGGGGGCCTTACTCAATCAATTTTTCACCCCCTTTTGATTGCCGGTCTGCCCAGCGAGGCAGAAGAGAAGGCAACATCACTCACTGTCTAGCTCAGTTACAAAGTAAACACCGCCACCCCTGCCCCCTGGCCTCAGTATCCACCCTCGCTTTGTTGTATTTCTGTGTTGTGGAATTTTTTTTTGTACGGTTTCCCTGGGCTCGTTGTGACAAAAAAAATGGGGGGGATGGGATGGGAGGGAGGGAAGGGAAGCTATAGGCTTGCATTATATTGATGTTGGAGAGTCACATCAAAAAAAAAAAGGAGACATTTCCCCCCTCGTTTTCCCTCTTTTTCTAACGTATTTTCTTTTTTTCATATGTCACTCGACTGAGCCGCGTTTTAGTACATCATTAACTACTCTTTTGTCAATCGACCATCACATTTTCGCACATTGGCAATACGGCTTCCAACCCAAACCCATTTCCGACACTGTCTGTACATACGATAACGACTTTTCTGGTGCCCTTAACCTTAACCCTTAACCCCCTCTTTGTTTCCTTACAACAATCTTTCAGAGAGACGTACACAACTACACAAACACGATGCAGTCCCGTTTGGAACGCAAGCTTGAGGGGCTGCGTTATCCCTACGGGTGGCGGGACGAGGATATGGACGTGGCACGCACAAAGCAGCTTTTGCTGTGGTTAGAGGATACTAAGATCATGTGGTGGGCGGTGCCGGAGCGTGCACCGCTCCGTGATACAACAGACGAGGCTGCGTGGATGGAGGTCCTGCTGCGTTATGCTCGCGACATGGGGTACACGAAGGCGACACAGTTCACTGTCGGGCAGCCTCTGCACACCAACCACGAGGTGCGTGCGCTGCTAGACTGGGTTGTTGGGAAGGCGGTCCGGCTGCACTATGCGGACGGCGAAAACGCGGCGAAATACCATCAAACACACGAAAAATATCAGTCGTTGGGGATGTCTGTTGTGACCAAGATTAACAACGCCGACGAAGTCTTGGACATTGAGGCCGAGATGCAGTACGACGTCAGCGACGAGGACGGCATGCAGGTTATTTTGGACACAATTTTGGCGATGCTGAAGCTGCCTCCTTGCGTCGACCTGGAGGCGTCGCTCCTACTGGTGTCCAGGACCATCTCCGACATACGTTGCCACGAGCTAACAGCGCAGGCTGCCAAAGCCAAAGGAAGGGCGCCACCTACAGTAGCCTCCCCCGAAGACCTGATAGGCGCGCTGCACAGCGAAGGGCTCGACAAGCACGACGCGGCCCTCGAGAAGGCCGTACGCCTCCTGCGCCTCCTCTTCATCATCGACCTGTCGGAGCTGCAGAGACGCATATCGGAAATATTCTGCGAGCTGCAGTCTGTGACGCACAACATCAAAGAGGACATCCGGTATGTGCTATATTTTTGAAGAAAAAAACCTAACTTATTACACAGCGCCGGTGTGGTCGGACGATGACGATGAGATGTGCACCAAGGGGTTTGAAGATTCAATTTCAGGGGGGACAGGGGTTGGAGGGAGAAGGGGTTACAAAACAATTTTTTGGGGCATATTTTTCCCTTGGGAAGCAACAACAAAAAACAACGAATTGCTAAGAAAAAACGGGGTGTACTGTAAAAAAAAACCCACGCCCGATTTTCAAAACCACCGTAGCATCCTGCTTTGATGCGGGTGGTACTGATGAGTCTGATGCGACACGACAATTTGTCTGTGTATTCTGTGTTCCTTCCGCACTCCTCCTCCCCCTCCTCCAGAGGGACGACAACGAGCTGGATTCCAACACGCGGGGCCCGCCTCTACAGCCATTCGAGCAAATGGTTATCGAGCCTCCCTATGCCCACATCACACCCCGTTTTCTTCTTTCTCTTTTCGATAGCAATTGCTTGTTTTTTTTAAAGGTGACTAAGCACGAGAGGCTTAGGGTCATCTTATAAACTTTTCTTTTCTTTTCTAAAGGCACCATGTGGACTGCTACCCACCCCCTACTCCCACACAACGACGTAACCTAGCCATATCTTTTTCAACTAAAAGATATTCCCTGCCACATAAGCTATTTTTTTGCCATTCCTGGCGGGGGGAGGGAGTAGGGGGGTGGGAGAAGGTCTGCAGTATAACAAATTGCTTTCACACCCCATCCCCTCGCCCTTTTCCTTTGAGGCATTTCCTCTTTATGTCTGTTTTTCAATAAAATACCAACGAATTTAAAAACGAACCAAAAAAAGACCCCCTTTTTTTTCAAATTTCTGCCCCTACAGCTGAGTGGATGGAATTCGCGCCGGGAGTTACACCTTGGGGACATACCAGCGTCATCGTGTTACCCTTCTAAGAGGTACTCCACGCCACGAGGACAATCGCCTCCTGCCTCGGTGTGCTGCATCACGGGGCTGTCATACGCATGGGATATGCTCCATATGACCGCCCTCAGAACTGCTTGTTTCTCTTTTCCCTTCTGCTGGCGTATTCCCTTCTTCGTCACCTATTTCGGGCGTCCTTGTAGTGGGCCTAGTGTCACCGTTTCGGTCTTCCGTTTCGTGGCGTTCATCATGTGGCGTCCAAATACCGCGAAGTCACTCCAGCGCTTTGGTGTCTCAGGGCTTCTCGCATCATGTCCCGGGGTTCTTTCTCACATATTTTACACCCCAAACCGGGGCCTTAGTGAAAAGCGGGAGCAGGGCATATCAGATGTAAACTCCGAAATGGATGTAAATTTTTTTTGCATGATTGGGGGTCCCCACGGTGCACCCACAGTCATTTAGTATTTCAGTTTTTTTCTCTTTAATTTCAACCCCACCCCCCACCCCCCAGTGTTCTAAAATACGTGGAAAAATACGTATTAATACGTATTAATACGTGACGTATTAATACGAAAATACGTAATACGTAAATACGTGGCTTATTCTCCCCACGTATACGTATTAATACGTATACGTATTAATACGTAGCAGTACGTATTTTAGATCACTGCCCACCCCCCACCTCCCACCTCACTTACAGAATGGGGGAATAACGCCGCACCAAAACCCCCTCACAAGGGGGTTCTGACTCCCCCCTCCCCCCTCCCCCCTCCCCCCTCCCCCCTCCCCCTTATCCCTTTCATCCTTTGTTTTTGGGATTTTTTTTAGAGTTTTCTTATTTCCCTATCTATGTCCGGTGGGGAGGATGGGGTTGCTCGGAATAATGTGGTCTCACCGGCACCTTCTTCTGGGAACCTGCCGCCGCCTGCGATAGCGTTGGAGCATGTCCGTATGTTGGAGGAGCAGTTGATGGCATTTGAGGCTGTGAACACTGGGTCGGAGCGGTCGAGCGGGTCGTCTGTGGACTCCGCTTCGGAGTATACGTTGGAGGAGTCGCGAGAGTCGGGGGTGGAGGAGAATCGGTTTATTCTTGGTCTCTCTGCGCGTGCATGTGCTATCGGAATGCTAAACGCCCGCTTCGACAACCGCGAAGAAGAAATCAAAAAGCAACGCAAAAGAGACTCCCAAAACCGCGGGCAAATCCGGCAGTTTGCCGATAAAATTGTCTCTCATGAACACTTTGGGGCAGTTATTTTGACGTTGATCGTTCTGAACTCTGTTACCCTTGCACTTGACTCCCCGGACCTAAAGGACAACGACACCATTCAAGACTTCCTCTACGTCTCGGAGTTTCTCTTCAACGGCGCCTTCCTGTTGGAGGCTGCTGCAAAGCTGCTTGCTTGGGGGCCGTTCACGAAGGGGGTGGGGTATTTTCGGAATGGATGGAATTGGCTGGACTTTTTGATTGTTGTGATGGGGGTGTTGGATGTGATGCTTCCACTCATCGCTGATGTCGATGCAGCGAACATCAGCGGGCTACGTCTCCTTCGCATCCTCCGCCCACTCCGCACCCTCTCACGCCTCAAAGGCATGAAGACCATCGTTGAAACGCTTGCCCTCAGCCTTCCAATGATCGGCGACGTCTTCCTCCTCCTCCTCTTTTTGATCCTGGTGTTCGCGATTTTAGGAATCCAACTCTGGTCGACATCAATCCACCAACGGTGCTACGTACCGTTCAGCACCTTCTACGAGCTCTTCCCCGACGATTTCTCATTCGATATGAACGACACCATCACCCCTTCCAGCAGCGCTTTTGAAGCCTATTTCAGTGCATTTTATAATGACTCTGTGGACCCCATCTTTGCACACTTTGAAGACCAATTGTACTACGACAACCAGGATCTACCCTATGTAGTTGACCCTAACGACACCCAACCTTGCTCCACTGTGTTCGCCGGCAGGTCTTGCCTTCACAACTACACCTCCTGCCTTTCGTTAGGTGTAACCGAACAGACGAGATACATAAACTTCGATCATATGGGGAGCGCGCTGCTCTTTGTATTCAAAGGTGTCTCGCTGGACGACTGGCCGGAGGACCTTTGGGTGTTAATGGATACATACTCCGCGCATGTCTGGATTTATTTCTTCTTTTTAGTGATTTCTTCGTCGTACTTTGCGGTGAACCTTTTTCTTGCTGTATTGTCCGCGATTTTTACGAGGAATAATAGCCCGCAGTCGCAGCAGGCGGCGGCGTATGAAGAGGAATCGGAATACGTATCCTCAAAGGTTTTGAAGGCGAAAAACAAGAAGAAAAACGAAAAGGGCCTAACCCGAAGGAAGTCTATTGCGAACATCCTACGCACCGGGAGTGGCTCGCAGAAGAGCATCAAATCGCAGACCCGAAAATCCTCCGGGGGCTTACCAAATAACGATCATATCAATAACCATGCATTCGCGGTGATGGACTTTTTGAAGCTCATCCAAGGTAGTGCGCAGGAAAGCAAAAGCATTTCCCACCATCAAACCGGGACAACAACCCGCACCCGTACTGCAACAAACTTCTCTTCAACCAACCCACAGTCAAACACCCACCTTTCACGCCGCCTTAGTACGCTACCTGGGGGGGACTCAACCCAACACGACTCCACCAGACCACCGGACACAGCACGCACCGTTCCCATCTCAAACAAATCCGCCAGCTTTGTTGTCACACCGGAAGCCTCCGTTACTTCCTCTAAAGACGACCAATTCAAGACCGTCATTTCTCGCGGCTCCGACAAAGAAACACACCAACCCCTAAATACCTACACCGTCCTAAAAAGAGATACCGGAGTAGTTATTTTGAATGGCAATTTCAGTTCTTTTGGGAAAACGGTAAAAGAGAAGCGGAAGAGGAGAAAAACAAAACGGTCGAAGACGATGACGCAGAAATACGCGACCCGGGTGGATGTGGAGAAGGGCAACCGGAGTTTGTTATCGTTCACGGTAGACCCGAATTCATTTGGGTTTCGTGACGAGCTTTTTATCAAGGAGGAGTACAAACAGTACCGCGAGAAGGGGGAGAACTTCTTTGAGGACAACTCGCTTCTGAGTATCCCGCATGCGGAGGAGGACAAGCCGAGGTCCATGCTCAGCTTTGCTAATACCCTTTCCCCTACCACCCACCACAATGCCGCACAGCACTCCCGCAAAAACTCCCAGGGGTCCTTCCGCAACTTCATCCGCTCACGCACCGCTTCTGTTATGTCTGGCAGGTCTTCCTACACGGTGCTCTCACAACTCGACGAGCCTGACCGCGATGACGATGCTCTATGGGAAACTGTCTACGACAAAACCATCTCCAAAAACCGACAGTCTCCAATCCCTCGAGACCGTCCACAGACGTGCCCACCGGTGGACCCTAATTCTGCAGTGAACCCCAACATGCTGACAGTACCCGATCGTTCTATGATACGGAAATTCTCTGTTGCGACGGTCGGGTCGTCCGGTGGGATGAGGCATACCCCGTCGGTGTTTACTGTTGCGTCGGTTGCGTCGGGGGGGTCTCCTGTTGCTATGTCATGTGGCTCGAATCAGTCCTCGCCGAAGAGTATTGTTTATTTGGATGCAGATGTGGGTGCTTCCCATCCACGTATTTATACCTTTTCTACCGCCTCGTCGCCTGATAAGCGCAGTGTGTCTCCAGGGTTCGCAGGGCGTACTGTGTCACCGTCTCCGGTTCTGCCAGATTTGATTCCGAATGCAAGTCTTGTTGTGTCCATTCCAGATGCATCGGAGGTGATTCCCTCCAAGAAACGTACCGGAACTGATACAAAGAGGAGATGTTATAGAAACGGTGTGTGCTGGAAGAAGAAGCGCGATATGTCCGCAGACTCCCTCAGCGCGCCGATTCTGCAGCCGGGGGCGCCAATTTCCGCGCAATGGGAGATCTGTTTGGATAGCACCGTCTCGTTGCTTCCTGCGTATGTTGTGGCTCAGCAGAAGCCGGCTGCGTCTCCGGCCTCTGAAGATGCTGGGGGGGAGGAGGAGGAGGAGGAAGAGGAGGACAGCGACGAAGGTGTCCACCCGTACCTCTCGCTCGCAATCCTCCGCCGCCGCTGTGAATGCCGCAAAGACGTGCTCTCCTGCAGGGAGCTGTGTCTCCGTGAGGGCTACGGTGGGTTCACCGTGTTCCGCAGTGTGGCGTATTTCTTTACCCCAGCGGGGGAGGTGTGCCGTTCGAAGTTGGTAGACCAATATGGTACACGAACCCATTTGGTGACCATCTGGGAGGAGAAGGTGGATATGACGATTGCAGATTATACGGAGGATATGTCGCCGACCCATGAAATGCGGATGCTTGCGTCGGTGGCACCGAAGTATCCTTTGCAAGGAAGCATGCGGGTTGAAGTTGATTTAAATGGGCCAAAACCTGCAGGGCTTGCAGCATGTCTCCGGGAAGGGTTTCAACGAGGCTCCGGAGGGTTTTCAGTCGGGCCAGATGGAGTCGCGAGATATGTAATGCAGAGCTCCACGCTGATCTCCCGGTCGCTCATCCGACAGCGTGGGTCGCGTGTCTTCGTACAACGCTCCAGTGTATCCTGGAGGGTTGAGGTGAAATCCTTAGTAGAAAACCGCATATTTGAAGGCACGATGCTTGCTGTAACCATCATCAATGTGCTTGCACTGTCTGCAGACCATCATGGGATAGATGAGTCGTTGCTCCTGGTCATTAAGGTTGTCAACGCAGGGTGTACAGTGCTCTTTGCGGCAGAGATTGTCCTGAAGGTGATGGGTCTAGGATTCGCAGGGATGTGGGCGGACAACTACAATAAGTTCGACACGGTGTTGGTTGCGGTGGGTGTTCCGCAGTTGTTGATTTCATTTGTGTCTGGAGGGGGTGGGTCGAACTTCTTCTCTGTCTTCCGTGCAGCAAGGGTGTTACGATTAGGTCGACGCTGGAGACGTCTCCGTGAAACGATACAGACTGTGATGTCATCTCTCGCTGCGGTCGCGTATCTGTCACTTCTTTTGCTTCTATTTCTCTTCATCTATTCGATATTAGGGATGCAACTCTTCGGCAGCACCGACGGTCTAAAGGAACAACGTGAAAACTTTTCATCACTCTGGCGCGCACACCTCACCGTTTTTATAGTAGTAACCGGAGAGGGCTGGGCGTTAATCATGAAGAACACCATGCGCTCTGCAGGCTGGACCGCCGCAGTGTATTTCGTCTCCCTCTTCGTGATCGGCCGGTACATCATCCTGAATCTTTTTATCGCGATTATTATTGAAAAGTTTCAGGACCATGGAGAACGTACGATGCAGAAGAGGAAACGACGTAAAATGCTTCGCAAAAACAGTTATACACAAGGTCTTGCCGCTTCGGAAGCTGACTATACCGCTGGTGATACCCAACTCTCCACCTTTGTAACGGGAGAGCAGTTAACGTATACCACCTCAGAAAGCAATGTCTGGAGCGACGACGACGACGAAGGCACACTCGAAGAAGAGGAAGTCCCTAAGCAACACCCCCGCGTCCTTGAGAGCAAAGTCCTCCGTTCTGCCCTTGCATCAAACCCACCTGTCGCACCACCTCCCCCACCTCTCGCACTCTCCGTTATTAAAGGCTATAACACGACCGCATTCCGCAGCCTAGAAGGCTGGGGTAATGGTGACGACCCTTCTACCTATAGCAGTACAGAAGGAACACCAGGAACCCCAACCTCGCGGTGTACGGAAAGAGTGGAAGAGGAAGGGGTGGAGGTGCTGGAAGGGGCTGATGTCAATGCAGATGTTGCCTCGGTGGGCTCGCATGCGCAGGACTTCTATCATCAGAACTATTTGAGTTGCGATTTGCTCCCACACCTTCCCAGACTGCCTGTATGTGATACCGACGCAGATCTCTGTTCCGTCCACTCTGAGGTGCAAGAAGGAAGTGGTTTGGTGTATCCCACTGCTGCCAGGTTTTCCGAAGCGTCTTCGTTTGCTTCATCCTTCGAGGATGCGGTGGAGGCAAACACACCTACTCCGTTTCAACAACGTAGACCCAACCCGCTACGCAACTTTGAGCTTTCCGCCAGCATTTCTGCAGACGCAATCAGAGATGAGTCTCCAGCTTCACCAACAACGATTCATGCAAGCAATAAACTCTTTGTTGCGGATTTAGGTCGTTCCATAGAAAACCTTGATGTATTAGAAACAGAGGAGGAAGATGATGAAACCGATGCAATAGCTTTAGGTGATGTTGATGTGTCCGAAACAGTCCCAGCGGAGACCGAGGTGGAAGGAGAAGGTGTGGAGGTGGTGGAGGGGCATGAGATCTCGGACCCACTCCAGCTGCCGTCGAATTTGAGGAGAGAGTCCCATCTTGATGCGGACACTCCACAACACCCTCAACCCCTGCGTCGTGCGTCACCTACTGTTGTCATTATCGATAATAATGAGGACGGAAGACGCCCCCGAGGATCTCCATCCATCAGCTCCCCAGGCATGCGGACCCCAAGAGGAGAAGGGAATCCACGTATCGGTGGCGCCTCCGGGGCTTTCTTTAACTTCCAAAATGCGAAGAAAAGGAATAGTAAATCGTTCTTTACGTTGAGGAGAGGGAAGAAGGAGGGGAGTGCGAACAGCAAGCCTCCGATGACGCCGTTGTCGCCGAATGGGGCGTCGATGGGGACGACACCGGATTCGTTGATTGTGGTTGAAAAGCCCTCAGATGAGGGGAACAATAACAGTACAAACATCATCACGCATACTGCCATACCACTGTCAAAGGTCGCTTCCATGGAGCAGTCCACATGCTCTGCGACGCATATCTCCATTCCAAACAGAGAAGACACAGCGCCTGGCACTGCAATTTCGGAGGATGATTGCTCAGAGTTTACCGAAGAGGATACAGGGCCGAGGTGGTTTGGTGCGCGCACGTTGTGTCTGTTCAAGGCGGAAGGTACAACGCGAAGGATCCTGACCCCCGTGGTCACCTCTGATGTATGTGACCAAGTGGTCATGATTCTCATTTCGCTGAACCTGCTGGTGCTCTGCTTCTCCTCCCCTGATATGATGGACCGTATCCCCGAGTTCTTCTATTGGTCGGATGTTGTCTTCACATCACTCTTCTTTTTGGAGATGTGTGCAAAGCTTGTGGTCTTTGGTGGTTGGTATACAAAATTTGCCTATGTGCGGGACCTCTGGAATTTGGTCGACATTGTGGTGGTGGTGACCAGTGTGCTGGGGTTGTTTGTGTCGTTCTTCACGATATTCCGGTCGTTCCGTGTGTTCAGGCTGATTACACGGTCGGACAACGCAAAGGTGGTGTTGTACGCTGCAGTGGGGTCGGTTCCTTCGGTGCTGAACGGTCTTTCGGTGTGTGCGTTTGTTTTTGTGTTGTTTGCGGTGCTTGGGGTGCAGCTGCTGCAGGGGACGTTGGTGCGGTGTACAAACGAGCTTGTTTTCACAGAAGAGGAATGCAACGGGACGTATCTCGAATACGACGGCAACAACCAGCCGACGGTGCGCGATGCGGAGTGGGTGACGCTCTCGACGAACTACAACAACATCTTCTCCGCCATCTTCTCGCTCTTCAAGGTTGCGATGTCCGAGGAGTGGGTCAAGATTATGTTCGCTGCGATGGACTCTGTCTCCGCAACGGAAGGGCCACGCCGCGACGCCCGCCCCTTCTTCGCAGTGTTCTTCATCGCATTCTACGTGATGTCTGCGTTTCTGTGTCTCAACCTGATCATCTCGATCCTCATCTCAACGTTCTCTGTTTACCACGAAGCGCGATTCATCCGACGCCATGTTGACGAAAAGGTTGACAAATCTGAGAGATTTGGCGGCTGGGTTGCAGACCAACAACGTTACTCAAAGGTCCGCCACGTCATCCTCACTGAAGGGCAGAAGAAGTGGGTACGATCGCAGAAACTCCTCGCAACCGATGTGCACTTTACCGCACCCCCCAACGGACGGCTTCGCCGCAAAATTCATCAATTAGTCTTTACACACAGTTTCGAGTACGTCGTCTCTGTTGTCATTGGGCTCAACCTCCTCATCCTCTGCACACAACACCGTGACCAGAGCGCAACGTACGACTTCGTCTTCGAAACCTTCAACTATGTGTTCATTGGGTTCTACAGTATTGAGTGCATCTTGAAGGTGCTGGGGCTTACTTGGAAGGGGTATACCAAGGATAGTTGGAACCGTTTTGACTTTGTGGTGCTTGTTGTCTCTTACGTAGGGCTCGCGATGGGAGAATCACTGACGTTTTTCCGAATCTTCAGAATCGGACGTCTGCTTCGTTTGTTCCACCTTTCGAAGGGGTTGTCGAAGATGTTTACCGCGTTGCTGTACGCTTTGCCACCACTGTTCAACATAGCATTGTTGCTATCATGCATCTTCTTCGTCTACGGTATATTAGGGGTAGAGCTCTACGGAAGATTAGACCGCGATTTGAACCCCGATTTAGGCAGGAATTTGAATTTTTCGTGGCTGCCTGCCGCAGTGTTAGCTCTATTTCAGGTGTCCACCGGAGAGTTGTGGATCAAGGTCCTCTCTGGGCTTCGCGTCCAAGAGCCTTACTGTGTCGAGCCGGACTGTGGAAATGAGTTTTCGATTTTATACATAGTGTCCTTTATGGTGATCGTTTCGTTTCTCATGGTCAATCTCTTTGTTGCGGTGACGTTAGAGGCCTTTCACGATGCGGAGCAGGTACTTGACAATAATTATATTGTGGAGGCGTTCCACACCTTCAGACGCAACTGGCTGAGATTAGCATCTGATATCAAGGACGACAAAACGATGGCCGCAGCAGAAGGGGTGAACAACAAAGACTCCCTTCCGGTGGACTGCTTCATCCAGCTTCTGAAGGAGACGCCACCACCGATTGGACCGATTTTCAAGACGGAAGCGATTTTGTTGAGATATCTCGCGTATTTGAACATCCCGGTGGATAAGGATCTACGAGTAGGATATAATGACGCAGTCGCAGCGTTTCAACGGAAGGTGTACAAAATATCAAAGGAGAAGGCATTGGAGCTGGCCTACCTCTCTCAGGTTACCATCTCAACCAACACCTTCACGGTCGCGCATGTCTGCTATGCACGGAAGATTTCGGAGATCTGGTGTAAACATCTCCACGAAAGGCGGCTTCGCGCGCGTGAGGACGACGAACGCAAGCTCGCTGCGATGTCTGGAGACGCACCGCAGTTGGTGCTGTCGACAGCAACGACGGAGGGGGTGATCTATGAGGGGGATGGGGAGGAGGAGGAGGAGGAGGAGGAGGAAGAGGCTGTCGAGGAGGACGCGGAACGCGAGGACGACGGCGAGCGGTTCACACCCTTCACAACTGTTGTGCTGGGAAGCTTCTCGCAGGCACCTGTGCACCTGGCGCAGGGCGCCAACACCTCCTCCGCACTCAGCATCCCACCCCCATCCCGAGGGTCCAGCGCGAAGCTCCCCAAACGGCACACCTCAGGACGCGAGCTAGACCGCATGTCTTCCCACCTTTCTACAACGAGCAGTAGACACTACCTATGATGGTCTCTTTGATAGTCTGGTACACTGTTCATGAGAGGGCTTTGTATTTCAAAACCATTTTTTTTTTAGTTAACTTTTCAACCTTTTTTGAAAAAAAGCAGTGCCATAGAAGGTTGTGGTATACACAGGATATGTTCCTGTCTATAATCCAACCATTTTTTTTTCCTCAGTGGGATAGAAATGTTTTGTTTGTGAAGAACAATTTTTTTTGGTTTATTCGATGTTTTTAGACTCGAAAGAGAAGTGTCGGGAACGGGGAAATTGGGGATGTTGTCTGTGGGGGTCAGAGGGACCAAGTTTTATATATGACAGTCAAGTGACGACTGACTATGTGGCAGCAGTACACTAGTCCTACAAATTATTAAAGTTTGGAAAAAAAAGGTGATGTGTATACCAAAAAGTCCGAAAAAAAAAGCTGGGAAAACAGAATCACTTCAGAGAGGTATCTGGGAGGAAGGGGGGGCGAGAGAGGCTTAGAGGGGCACAACAACACCCCTCGTCAAAAGACATATTTTGTTTTTCCTTTTTTTCCCCCCCCTTTTTTTTTCGTGGAGATCACAGTGTGATCACACTGCACCGCTCAATTATTTTTTTTTTCCCCCAACAATTCTGTGGGAATGCACCGTACCTAAAAAATGACCCTTTTTTATGTCACATTTATTCCATCACGCAGAACAGTTGTTTTTTTTTTTTCATTTTAAGGCGATTCTGTCTAAGCCACAATACGCTCAAAAAAGTGCCCTCTTTTTTTGCTTGTTTGCTGCTGCATTGCAAGGAAAAAAATGGGTATCATTTACTGAGCAAATGAAAGAAAAAAAAGGAGGATAGTGGACGCTCATCATCGGGTGACTACACTAATACCTGGAAATTGGGCCAAAATAAATTTTCAGAAAAGAAGAAGAAGCAACTGCTCACAACCTCCCTGATGGTAACCGTGTGCATGCCAATGAAGTGCTCTCTGGGGGGGTTCGATAACCCCGCGGAGAACCAGTGTCTTGCGTCCGACGATGAACTCGAGGCGTTTTGCACTCTCAATTTCTCTTTCTTTAGTGTGTTTTGTGTGTTCCATTTTTTTTTTTTTTTGTTGTGGTCTCTACAACTGAAAGCAGGGAGGGAGGGAATTCAATTTCCCCTTCTGAGCATTAGTCAATCATTTTACCTCTCCCTTTCGCACCAAAAGGTACACCTGTCACGAGAGGGCTGTATTTCAAATGCAAAACTTTTGTTTTTTTTCTCTACCCCAACCAGGGCACTAGCTAGACTTTTTTTTTCCCGTTTTTTTGCGGTTTTGCGGTTTCAAAAATTTTTTTGCACGGCGACAAACAGGGCTATTTCTAAAAACCTGTCCTTGTCCCTGATTTTTGGAAAATGAAAGTTGCCAAAAAATTTGCACGGGGCTTATATACAGGGCTGCCAAAAAAATTGCACGTACTACAGTACTTACAGAGAGGGGGGTGAGGGGCTTTCTGCTTGAAGAAAGTTGCCGATTTTTTTTGTGTCGGAAAGTTTTCTTCCAGATTGTGCAAGACACGGGGTTTTTGATATTTTCTGAAAAAACAGAGAGGGCGCACCAGGCCGCATGCCGGAGGTGCTATGAGGGAGTTTCTTAGAAAACTTGTTCTCTACACTAACATCACACTGGCACCGTACTCATTTTAACAAAAACCAAGAACTTGCCCAATTCTGCAAATTGACCCCACCACAGAACGGACGGATTCCGGAAATGCAAATGCCGGTGTTTTCGCGCATTTTCATGTTTCAGCATCTGGGAGAGAAAATCTGGGTTGTGGGATTTACCTTGGCCCCTTTACCTTACACTCATTTTGACCAAAACCAAGAACTTGGCCATTTCTGCAAATTGACCCCACCACAGTGCGGACAGATTCCGGAAATGCCAGTATGTTTGGGGCTGAAAAATTTTCAGGGTAAAATTTTTTTGAGCAGCATTTTTTGGCCGAAAATGGGCCCCACGTATAAGCAACCGGGCTCATATTTTCAAAAATTTAAGTGGTCAAAAAATTGTCCAATTTTCGAGATTGACCCCACCACTGCACGGGTGGAGCCCAAAAATGCAAATAAGGACGTTTTTGGCACAAAATAAATCTGCCAAAAAAATTGTGTCCCGGATTGGATTTTGGACCCCCCGGACCCCATATTTAGAAATAGCCCTGGCGACAAACTAAGGGAAAACACACGAATGAGGGACGGGGAGATTTTGGGAAGGGGTTATTTACAGGGCATTTTTTACGGGGCTAAACCCGACTGACCCGTGGTGTAATATCCTGCCAACTTCATTGCATGTATCAGAATGCTTCTGTGCGTGAGCATGTGTTGTCGCATGGTCTGCACAGCTTCCGACGTTTGCACATACTCCCCCCAGTCTCCCGTTTGCTGTCAACCATTCTATCACATACTCCTCCATGTCCGCGGTGGCACGCCGGCTCACTAAGCTCTGACTTAATCTCCCTGATCGTGGACCACCCCTCTACCTGAATCGATTGCATTTTCGGTTGCAAAATGCAACTGTCCAAATTGCAAGGGGATTCCCGAAGACATTGTAAAATAATAAATGGCGCCGCAGGCAAAAAAAATTAGGGTACGGTGTAAAGATGCCGGTTTTACACCAGAGTCACTCAACAAACCCCTTTTTTGCGAAGCAAAAAAGGAAAATGGCGCCGCAGGCAAAAAAAAATATGGGTTAACTCCGCGAGCGAAGCGAGCGGAAATTTTTTTGGGGTGTACTTCCGTGAGCGCAGCGAGCAGAAAAAAATTAAGGTTCTATCATGCCAGTCATCTGGGGGTCGGGCGAGGGGGCCGAACAGTGCCCAAAACCCCCCACATTTTTTTTTCTTCTGCCCCGAGATTTTCCGTTTTTTTTTTTTTTTTTTTCCGCCAAACCGCAAAACCGGGGTTTTGCGGTTTTGAAACCGCAAAAAAGCCCCTAGCTAGTGCCCTGACCCCAACCATCTGCCCCCCTTTCTGCCCCCCTTTTCGATCGAACACAGTTTTTTTTTAGTTCCGCGCTACACTTCTTCGTCGATTTACTCAAAAAAAAAAAAAAATAGCCTCGTTTCGATCTGAGTGCATGGCAATGGTTAGTTCCCTTTGCCCTATCTGTTCTCTTTTGCTTTTGCTTTTGCTTTTTTTTTTTTTTTTTGCTTTGGAGAACCAGTTCCACCTTGCGTCCGGTGTTATGGTGAGGTGTTTCCACTGTTTAGCCTCTCTTTTTGCGTTCAAAAAAAATCAAAAAAAAATAAAAAAATGTTAAAATGAGGTGCTGAACGACGGTCTCAACTTCACGTGTCTTTATTCCTCCCTTTTTTTCTTTTTTTATATTTTTCCACTTCACGTATTCCTCTACTATTCCCACAGTGCCTGCGTACGCAGAATGGCGCTTCAAACCCATCGTGGAAAAGGTGTAGCGTGTCCTTTTTGACCCAATCATCTGCCACGTTGTTTTTTTTTCTTTCTTTCTTTATCTGACAACTCGATTACCGAAAAATGGTTCATCTCACATCAACCGTTATTTTTTTCTCTTTTCTCTCTGGGGGGAAATGACTGTGTGTCTGCTGTACAGTTTCCCTCCCAACACTCCAGGGGGTGGTTTCGATATTTGATAACCCGCGGGAGTGTCAGTGCCTGCGTTTCTGGCGTTTGCACTATCAACTTCATCCCAAGCATCTAGAGTCGGTTTAGTGCATGAGTTTCGTTTCTTTGTTTTTTTTTTTTGTTCTGTATTTTTCTGCTTTATACCCTTTCGTACCATAGATCTAACAACAGAAAGGGGGGGTTTTTGGTGTGCTGTGGGTGGGGAGAATTCCAACAGGAGAACCACGGTAGCTCCGGATTTTAAAAAACAAGTAATTGCTATCGGAGGGGGGAAAAAATATGGGGTGTGCATGTGGATATGGGGGGAACCCACGCTCCTGGAACTCCACCCTGTAGAAATAATCTACGCATCGTGTTATCACATTTTCAAAGTAAATTAGAATTGTATTTTTTTTTTTAAATGGGGTTGGGTAGGTGGGTGGGGCACACTCCTTTTATGTACAGGCCCTTCCTCTCTTGTGCACCGTTGTGATCAACTTCACTTTTGTTGCTGAGAAGGTATTTTTGATTTATTGGTGTGGCTGAAGGGGGGAGTGATTCGCACTTTTTTTTGCGAACTTCTTGCGCACTTTTCTTGCACAATATTTTGAGGTCTGATTCGCACTTCTTGCGCCCCTTCCATTCAGCCACACTAATAACTTATTGTATTTTTTTCAGATGTAAACCACAAAATGGATTGTAGGACAGCATGGTTGGGTGTCCCCGGTACACCCGATCATGCACCAAGGTACACTGTTCACGAGAGGGCTTTGTATTTCAACTCTACTTTTCTCTCTCTCTCTTTATGTAAGGTGACTAAGCACAGAGAGGCTTAGGGTCATCTTATAATCTTTTCTTATATTCTCTCTTCCTCGCTCAAGCACTATTCTGCAACCTTCACACCACATGCCCCCCCCCTTTTTTTTTTCCACGACTAAGCACAGTAAAACCTACAAAAAACCCCCCTTTTTTTTGTGTGCGCGCCACTCCACTCAGTTAAACTATCAACGCCCTCCATTTTTTCTTCCAACTTCACTTTTTTACGCCATTTGCTTTGAAACCCCCACATTGCCCAAGTATATACCCCCCCCAGAAGGCGTTTTGCTTCATCCTTTTGTTTATCCTGTTCGGTTCTTTCTTTTAGCAGATGTGTGGACGCACCCAGCCATATTCATCTTACGCCTATCACCTTTTGGTCCTGCAGCGCCTTTGCTTTCGTGAAGAGAACATAGCGCAATCCCCCACCCCAGGACATTCAGTGCTCGATATGAGAATACGTATTTTTTGTTGGTCTTTTTTTTGTGTAGGCACGGTACGCAGCATTTCAGATATCTTCAGTTTCCAAAAAAAAACGGGAAAATCATAGTTTTTTTGAAGATTTTTTGGGCCATAACTTCGCGGAAACTCTGCATTTTTTGAGCTTGACCGAGCTGCGTTTTAGTACGTTTTCAACTATTTTTTTTTGTGCTTTCATCCGGATACAGTCGGAGGTGCCTGCATTAGTAACTACCATTTTTTCTATCTGTGTGTGAACGAAAGGCACAATCATCTTTTCAAGTTTTCTTTTCTGAAGGGAGGGGAAGGGAGGTCTTGATAGGGTGCACAAAAAGTGCATACATCACTCAAATTTTTTTAGATCAAGGTTCCATCTTGCATCACGGATCAACCGTTTCCCCCCCGCTCCCCCTGTGTGTGTTCAGTGTTCAGTTTTCAGTTTTAGTATTTTGTTTCCCCCCCCTTCCACTCTGTTACTTCCTGTGTGTGTGTGTGTTTTTTTTTAAACCCTGTAGGCTTTCCGTGCTTTCTTTTTTTAATAGAAGGTGTGCGAATTTAATTCTGCGGGTTTATTGAACGTGAGCGAGGTCGGTTCATCTTATAGTTCCAAAGATTTCTCTTCTTTTAAAGATGTATGTGTGCGTGTGAGAGGTACATTCATCTTTTCCAAAAAGATTTCTTTTATTCTGAATGAATTTAAATTTTATTCTTTTTTGTTCAAAATTCTGTTTTGTTTTTTTTTTTTTCAAAAGGGGTTTTTTTCACCCAGTCCGCGTGCTATCCAACAACCAAAAAAAAGAGGGGGCGGTGCCGTAAAAGTGTTTAGAAGAGTGGAGCACGTTCTAGGGTGGCTACACTAATACAACCAAGGTTTCAAGAGAAACCAAAAGAACCTTCGGGGTGCTATTGAGTAGAACCCACCAAGGTGGGGGTGATTCGTCAAGACAAAATGACCTAGCTGTTCCCCACGTACACCCGATTTGTTTTTTTTGCCTTTCCAATGTCATTCCGATACTCTGTTTTTATTGCTGACACAACCGTGGTTCAAGAAGGGGTGTTGCCTCCTAGCGTTCACACCCCCTCCACATCCTCGGGAGAGACAACACCGAAACCTGTCAAGAGAAGAGAAGCCCAGATCAACCAGCTTCGTGCATGTCTTTTTCCTCAGCACAGGAGTCAATGGACTGGGCCAGATACATACAGTACGTTCCTCACCTTATCTCACATGATGTTTATAGCACAAAAGACTAGAGTCTCCGATGCTTGGGTGAAACCCACCTTTGCAGTTGATCGATACGGTGCCTTCGATGCACAACACTCTGACGCTTTGTGGATTGCAGCCTTTCGGGTCAATCAAGACCCACACATCCGACCACGCCCAGATCAACCAGCTTCGTGCAATGTCTTTTTCCTCAGCACAATCAAGACCATCCAACGTTACACAACCGTGGTTCAAGAAGGGGGTGTTGCCTCCTCGCACCTTCACACCTCCGCACAATGCACCCCTTCCTCCATTACACACACACCCTCCTCCACTACATGCACACTACCGTCCACAGAAGCCCGGTGCTTTTTCATTTTTTTTCAGCCACACCATTTTTCTCTATGGATTTGACGGAGTGTACGACATGTTTCGAGCGTTTTTCGGATGAGGCCCAGCCACAGATATTTGCGTTTCCTGCACAGAATGGAGTGCGGGTGTGCCAGCATATGTTTCATGCAAAGTGTCTTGATGAAGTGCACGAGACACAGGAAGGCAATCAGCATTGCCCCGTCTGTCTACGTCAAACCGATGGGTACGTTACGCTGGTACCTTTTGGGGAGGATCCTGCGAGGTGGGTGCAGGATGCACAGCTGGAGAGTGTGATGAAGCGGAACACAGCGAAGGTGCTGCTGTGTGCAGTGGCCCCGTCGCCCCTGAGTGAGGAGGAGGTTGAGTACATCGTGCCGGAGCGTGAGGAGGATGTCGACAATGCGTCCACACTGCGTCGTGCATGCATGCTGAAGGTCGCAGCGCGTCTTGACCCGAGAGCACCGCTGTGCTGGTGGGTCACGCTTGGCAACACCTCTGGGCTGCTTAGGTCTGTCTCCGCCGATGCTGAAGCAAAGAAGCTCCTCGCGGTCGTTGCCTTCCCCGACGACAAGAACTGGAGAGGCGACATGGCAGACCTGAAGGTCGCAGTCGACGGCGAGCTTGGCTGGCAGTGTACATCCTGCAACAGGGCGGAGAAGGTGCGCTCCGACACCTGCCCCTGCGGCAACGACATGTTCCTCCCTGCGTTCAACCCGGGTGATTGGGTGTCCCTCCCAGGGGCCACTTTGCTAGGTCCAGGGATCGTCAAATCATGTGCCCCAGGACTCCGGGTCGACTTCTTCGGTGATGCTGACAAGGAGCTGACAGCCGCGGAAGAGGGCATGCTACAGCATCTGGAGGAGCCGGGGTGGGCCTGTTGGGACTGCGGCGCAGTGTCCGACACGGTGCAGTGCAGCACGGGGGGCTGCGGCGGCAGCCTCGTGCGCTACCCAAAAGACACGCTGAAGGCGTGTGGTGATAACAAGATGTGGTGTCTCCTCGATCTGGAGTCAGTCGAATACTGCACAAACCAGAAGCGTGTCACCGCAACGTATTGTGGGCGCAACGGCAACGACGTCAAGATTCTCGCACACGAAGAACTCAGAGAACCAGAATGCAGGGTAGGTTCCTGGGTGCAGTTTGCAAACCCCGACACAGAGCCGACGCTTGGTTATGGAGGGGCTCTGGAGTTGCTTGTCAAGAAGGTGCCACATCTTCCTGGAATCGTGACTCAGAGCAGGACTCGGAAGAACGGCAGTGTTGGGGTGATGGTGCAGTTCCCGCATGGTGAGTGGCGTGGTCATGCGAGCGACCTTGCGGTGTGCCTCTTCCAGGGTTGGGTGTGCGGCTGCAAGCAGCTGTGCCCGACACTGCATTGCACACACTGCAACAGGACGTATACCTTCCTTAAAGACATCCTCAACGGTGCGGCGCTCAGGACTGCAGAACACCCAAGTGTACGCACGAAACTCCCAGACCTCGAATCCCTCAACTTCTTCTTGACGAACGCACAGATGGAACGGAGCTTTGAGCGGGGCAGCCTGAAGCCTGTTGGGGCGACATTTCGAAATGTGCAGACAGACATGGAGGTGATTCCAAAATTGTGTGCATTTGAGCTGTCCTTGGCGCGCATTGATCTAGGCACCTGGGTGCTCGCTGTGGATGAGAAGCGGCACCCTGCAACAGGCATTGTCGTGGCAATGGATGAGGCTGCTGAAGGCCCCTTGGAGAATGTCTACACTGTGAAGTTCCCTAACGAGACTGTCGACATGCCGGCAAAGCGTATAACCTTTGCGTTCCGCCAGCTGTGGCGCTGTGTGTGTGGGAAGAAGAACCGCAAGCAGAGTTGCTCCGGGAGCAACTGCATCCACACCTTTGAGACGCTGCAGATGGGACAGCACGTTGCTTTGGTGCCGCACGACAAGGTGCCCGAGGCAGGCTTTGGCACCTCCTTTGCAGGGGACGTAGGTGTGGTGCGGGGGTGCCGCCTTGTGCGCGAGGACATCTTCAGGCCGGGGCAGGTGCGGTACGTCATCGAGACGCCGTATGCAAAGAAGCTCACCTGTGTCAGCAAGGATCTGCGTCGTGTGGAAGACCCTGCCCCCGCAGGTCTCGGGGAAGGTGTTCAGGTGCGTGTCCGTCCCAATGTGATCCACCCCTTCCACAAATGGGGTGCAGGAGTCCGCCACGGACACATCGGCTCTGTGTCGCATCTTCTCAAGGATGGTCTCCGTGCGCGTGTTGACTTTGCAGGGGGAGAGTGGCTCGCACTGCGGACGGAGCTGGAGGTAGTGGGGTAGAAGGGTTGTGTGGTGAGGGTTTCGCACACATTTGCGTTCGTTCTGCAATGTGGTGTGTGTAGAGATCTTAACATATTTTTTTTGTACTTTTTCGACTTCTCTTTGAGAAGAAAAAAAACCCTTCTAGTTTGGTGAGAATTTAGAAAGCTAGCCCGTTTTTTTTTTTTTGATTGCTGAAGCACAGAGCGTACCCTCGTGGTGATGTCGATATAACAAAACATAACAGAACATTCAAGAATCTTGTGTGTTGTGTTTTCGTTCTTCATCACTTTCTTCATCATATCCTGACAGTGTCTGTTTCATTTCTTCTTCTTCTTTTTCTGGTGACTAAGCACGAGAGGCTTATGATCTTATTAATTTCGGTAAGTAAATCTATGAGGTGATTTAGGTCAATCTTACCAAATTGCCCCAACGTTTTTCTATTTTTTTTTTTTTTTTAAAAGGGACATGTCATACTTCGTGGTCCGCCTGAGTTGAGACGGACTATGGCGGGCTTTGAAAGTCCGTCTCAGGTCCGCCCGAGTTTTGAGACGGACTCAGGCGGACTCGGGCCGAGTTCGCCTGAGTCGGTCTCAACTCGGGCGGGGTCTTGGTGGTATTTTTTTTTAGCGGACCCAGGCGGACCACGAAGTATGGACATGCTCTTAGAACCAAATCCATCGTACTATGAATGTGCATATGAGGCACGTTCTTTCACATTTTCCCCATTTTTTAAGGGTCCTCTTTACGAGAAGCTTCGGTTCATCTGATACAACCCTAACCCATCTGACTTTCCATGATTCTAGCAATTCAAATTGTCTTTTCTTGAGGCACACATAGGACTCAAATTTGCAACAAAAACAACAACAGAGATATATCACTCATTCTCCGAAATTGCGTATCATTTTTCAGATTTTTCACTCACTCGACCCAGATGCATATTTTTTATCGTCCGACCCCGGAATTGAACGTTTCGAAACCGCGCTTTCAAAAGAAATAAAAATCTCAAAAAAATAAAAAAAATCTTTTTTCTGAAATCACCACGAGAGTTTTTACCTCCCACTCTCAGCAACAGGTGAGAAAAGGACAGATGCATAATTTTTTCTGAAAATACGCGGAATGGTGTTTCCGGACTCCAAACTTTTCAAAGAAAAAAAAATCGAGCATTTTAGTCAAAAAACTATTAAATTAAATTGGCTCCATTGTATAATACCCATATATAGGGCAATTCGGGTGCAATTTGGGTGTAAAAATGGGGTTGGCTCCACCGAAACCTGGCTGACATATAGTATTTTTCCGGCGGAAAAAAATCGTCAGAATTGAGAGAATTGTTGAAAATAATTCCAAAGAAAAAAAAATCGGCAACTTTTGATAAAAACATTTTTTGTGGAATAAGTCACCGAAGACCACCCAAAAAGGGGTTTCTAACCTGATCTCTTAGGAAAGTATAGGGAATACCTGAAAACGCCCCCCTCTCCCAAAATCCTTTGCGATATGAAGAGAGGCATAAAAAAAATCGTCCGACCCCGGAATTGAACGTTTTCACACCCGATCTTTCAAAACAAAAAAAATTTTTTTTTTTCTGGGGCGCGAGAAATTAGTAGGATCCGCCCGTCAACTCACACAGACGTTTAATGACCTCGGGGTGCAATATTTTTTTGCAAAAAGGCGCGGAATGGCATTTCCGGAGCGATCTGAAAAAATTCCGGGGTCGGAGAATTTTTTTAGTGAAAAAATAGTCACTTTAAATTGGCTCCATGGTTGGTCACAAGTGATACGCAGTTTCGGAGAATGAGTGATATAAAAAAACTCGGCACAAATGGACCCAAATCATCACATCGTTTCCTGGCCCTAGTCTACTGGAATGCCACACCATAGATTGGAACCACGGAAACCGGTTCACCTGCAAAGGTGCTGTGATGGGGGGTACCACCGAGAGAGTCACGTTATCTCACTACAACCACAGCCACTCAGGTGAGGTGATCTGAGTCAGGGGCAGCTGTGTACAGAATGAGAGGGTCTGCATTTGCTATCACCCACATTTTGAAAAATGTCCCCATCCTATCTTCTTGCAGTTCGTTTCTGAGCACAAAGAAAAAAAAACCTTCGCAATTTGCATCGATTCCCCCTCTGATCCTTTTACCCTTTGTTTTTTTTATTCCACCCCACAGTACGCTCCACCGATTTGTACTCAGGAGAGCTTCGGTTCACCTCCTCCCTCCTTTTTGCATTCTACAGTACACTTTTAACTATCGGTGAACTAACGCGCAGAGTCTAATGAAAAAACAGAGACTGATGAATAAACCAAAGAACAATCTAATCCAGACTACGCAGAGAGGCTCATCATCTCATTAATTATAGAATTTTCCCCCTTCCTCCCTCTTCCTCTCTCTCTCTCTCTCTCCTACCCCACAACAGCGTACACAAAAGGCACAATGGAGGCCGAACTATTAAGCCTATTTGGCCCCATGCTAGAAGACGACGAAGCACAACTAGGGGAACAAGATGAAGCACAGGTGTCCGAGATTGAGTCGGAGATAGGGCTTATTATTGACCAGCTGAAGGATGTGGAAGAGGACTACGGGGCACATCCTACTGAAGGGGAGTGGAATGCGGACGCACCGTCGTCGAAGATTAAGTCGTGTTTGTACCATTTGGTGGGCATCTTTCATAAGGCCTCCGCGTTGTTCCATGAGGATTACTGTAAGGCGTTTAATCCGAAGAGTCGTACTGCACTGCGTCTGATCCACATCAGAAAATTCTTTCTTTCTCACGAAGAAACCCTTGCCATGGTTGTGACTGTCGCGTTGATGGAGGGGATGGACGTTATGTTGTCGTGCATTGCGTTGAAACTTCTCCAGCTCCTCTGGTCCTCAATGCTCGATCCTGACTACCCGGTTGTCACCGATCCTCTTGGATTGGGATTGCTTCGGGTAACGTTCGATGAGGTGACCGGATATGATTTTGACCGGGTCGTGAAGTTGGCGGCAAACCCTGAGGCGCTCTCCGGGGCGCATGCAGTGCAGCGTGCCTTGGCTACCTCGTTGTTAAGACATTGCGTAAGAGATGTTGAAAACTGTTACAAATTTGTGGAACACAAAGACGGCTACCTGAAGATCCTTCTCCGCCGCCTCATTGCATACCACCCTAGAGAGAGACCACGGTCACCCCGCAAGAAGTCGTCCCCAAGGAAGCGGAAGCCCCCAGCACAGCTCTCTGCGGCAAGCACCGCATCGCCGCCAACCGCCCCAGCGGACCGCATAGTGGTGCCCCTCCGGAGGGGGCGGCCGGGGGGGTCGGGCACTCCAGGCACCCCAGCGATAGGGTCTGCAGTAGCATCACCTACAGCATTTCCTACTAGCCCCCGGAGAACTGCAGAAAAGAGGCAAAGAGAAGACGAAGACCCCCGCGAAGTGGCGGTGGTTCAAGGCAGTGCGGGGTCTGGCCCTGTGGTGAACCCTGTTGTGGCAGGGTCGGCCTCGTCCGGTCCACCTCCGAGGTTGAGACGTCGTGGTCTTGCGTCGCGGATACGGAGGGTGACGGAGGTGGTGCAGGACGATACGTTGTTTCCGATAGGGTGTCATCCGGCAGCACCGCCGCCGCAGAGCTTGCAGGAGTTGGATACGCTGGGTGTCTTGCATGTGATGAGTGGGGTGGCGACGTGTCAAGAGACGCTTGCGCCGGCGTTGCAATACGATATGGTCGGTGTACTGATGCACCTCCTGCACCCAAGCCACCGTGCAGTGAGGTCGCACGACACCGTTATCGCAGGGTACAATGTGATTGCCGCGTTGCTGACGTATAAGAGGATTGCGTTTCAGTTTCTGGAGGCGGATGGGCTGGAGCAGATTGTCGACGACGCGATGCTGTCGACAGATGCGGGCAACTCTGCGGTGGTTCAGGGACAATGCTGTGCACTGCTGCAGTTCACGAAGATCACCTCTGCGCTCGAACGGTTTGCTTGCACAAAGAAGCACATCATCCCGAAGCTGGTTCTACTCCTGGTCACATTGCTGAAAGGGAAGCACTCTGTCGTGCACCGCCGCGAAGCAGGCCTTCTACTCTATGAATGCTTCAGCATCCCTACTTTGCTCGAAGGGTTTGACTCCCACCAAGACTCTCTCTCTGTGCTGGTCAATGCGTTGGATGAAAGCTCCAAACAGAGTGATTGTTCCTCAGGGGTGGAAGCATCATTAACGCTTGCGTTGACGGCCTATATAAAGTCGCATCTGTTCCTCTCTACTTCGGTGCTGTGGCCTGCGTCGCAGAACTTTGGGAAAGGGGTGTACCGGTCCTCCCCGCATAAGGTGCTGCCGAATAAGGCGAGCGTGATTTTGACGTTTTTGGAGCTGCCGTTGAGTGTCATTCAGCAGAGGCAGAGCGGGCCGGATAAGAAGGTCGCGCACATTAGGGCACCAGGGTCGTCGACGGGGGGGACGTTGTTGACACGGTCGCGGCTGACCTTTATTGACAACTTGGAGAAGTGCGGTGTGATCCCAGTCCTCCTCCGGATTCTGCGTATCGCACTAAGGTGGACCGCAACGCAAACCCTCGAGCCTGTTCTCTTCCTTCTAGAGGTGCTTTCCTCCATCCCCTTCCTGCACTCCATCATCGCACGATGCGACCTAGGGGAAAACCCCGTGACCTGTGGATTGGCTTTGCTTTTGGAGGTTTCGAATGAAAGTTGGGATGATTTTCAGAAAGGTGAAGCGCCAAGGCATGTGAATGTCTCTGCGTTGACGTGTATTAGGAAATTGGTGACCCCAGCGCAGTTTGACGAGCAGAGCCGGCAGGATTACGATGAGATCTGGCAGTTGTTCCGGATCAACAGCGGGGTGCGGACGGTGTTGGACTGCTTTTTGGAGGGCTCTTCTGCGCCCCCAGCGTTGGTAGACCACAGCCGTAGCGAGGCGGTGCGCATTCTCCTTGCAATGACACCCCACCCCACCCTCAGAGGCATGCTCGCGAAGCTAGGCGTCCCGAAGCTCCTCCTCGGCATCCTCCACGGCCACACCGAACTGCACAACGCAGACTCAACCAACCCCATCGACCGCCCCACCGCAGTCTTTTACAACATCTTCAAGCAGGCTGCCACCTTAGTTGTCACTCTCGTCACCTCCGGCAAGTCTCCGGGGCATGAACAATCGATGTGGGAGCTCCCTACCATGGACTCTGCGTTGAAACGGCTTGAAAAGTCGGTCATCGTGCAGGGCACGGATGTGGAGTTTTCGGACAGAGAGCTGCTTGAGATTATTCAGGTGTACCTGAAGGGGCAAGGTCTGGAGAGGGCAGCAGAGGTGTTGAAGAAGGAGGCACGTCTTGGTGGGGTGTCTGCACCGCAGCGTCCGTTGCATGATTTGTCGGATATTGTAAAAGGGTTTCTTAAGAAGCAGCATATGGACTGTAAAAACCCGGTCTCGACATTGCCGGCATTCTCTTTGTGTCGTGGTACGCAGCCTGCCCTTCGTGCTGCTACAACAGAAAAGCGTGCACCCCACTCAAACGTCGCGCTTCGCGTCAGAGAACGAATGTGGAACCACAACACCCGATCGCACGCCCGCTACGACCGCCGTCTGGTCTACACCCATATGAAGAGCAATGTACTCCGCAGGGGCCATTCTCATGCACAGATCATCTCTCTGCAGTTTGACCGCGAAGGGACCGGGGTTTTCCTTGGGTTGAATAGCGGGACGATTGTCTATTGTAAGACACAGAACGTCGTGGAGAAGGACGCGCAAGACTACCAGGTACGCGAAGAGCCTGAACCGGTGACCGGGATGAGGCTGTCGCGACTCCATGAAAAATGCGTTATTTGGAGCGAGGCGATGCTCTCCCTGCATACAGTCGGTGGAGATGCAGGGGTGTCAGATGCGCTGTTCTCGTTGGAAGGGCGGTCGGGGGTGTTTGGAAACTATAATAGAGACCTGCTGACGGTGACCTCGGTAGGAGAGTCGAAGTCGTCGTTGTACAACCTAGAGACAAACGCCACTGTTGCCACCTTTTACGACCAAGACCGTACTCTCGAGAATGAGTTCAACCTCGCATGCACGGACCCGCAAGACCACCTTCTCCTCTCAGACTCGGTGCTGTATGATATCAGACAAAGCACGCAGAGTCCTATCTACAGCTATGATAAATTCACGCATAACTCGAGGGGCATCTTTGCACCTTCCATGAATGAAGTTATCATTGACAAAGATGTATGTAAAAAAGCAAAAAAAAAAAAAAAAGCAGCGGAGATTGCACACAACCGAGGCAACTACGGTGCTCCAACAATTTATCAAAAAACAAAAAACAAAATAAAAAAAAAACACAACACAGGTGTGGGACATCCGTACACACAAACTGATCCGCGCCATTCCCGCCCTCTCTCAGTCCCTCATGAGCCTCAGCTCGGAAGGGAACGTCATCTACGGTATGTGCTTTTTCTCCTCCCCCCTCCCCCTTCCCTCAACAACCTATCACAGGGTACCAGCCACGCTACTCAGACAGCGACACGCTGACGCAGGGTTCTTCTATGTATGCAAACCATTTCTCTTTTTTTTTTTAACGGCACATTTTGGCAAAAAGGGAAAATAGAATTGATGGAATGCCTGCAAAATTTGTTTTTCATCCACCATTTGTTGTTATTTCCTACTCATAAAGCGGAAAGCTCACGGAAGGCGACAATGCGTCTGCAAACGCAAACCATCTTTTATCTTTTATTCACTGTTGTTATTTATTTTGAACACATTTCTCTACAGCGTCTCTGTAGTGGACGGTGTGCACTATGACCTGATTGCGACACATGACCAAGGCGACGCGGTGACGGATGTAGCGGTAGACCCCACAGGACGCCTCCTCGGGTGCACGCTGCTGAAGGACCGCTGTTCCGACACAGCTGCAAAGTTGCTGCAGATCGGTCGCAGCAAGAAGCGCGTCGGGGATGGAGAGGACAGCGAGACGCAAGACGACGACGATGGCGGCAGCAACGAAGAAGACGAGGAAGACGAAGAGGACGGCCCCTTCCCGGACGAGCTTCTCGACCAGTCGGACAGCGACAGCGACAGTGGTGTCACAATACAGAATTGGCATTGAAAACAAAAAAAAATGACCCCCCCATCTACCGTATTCCAATGTTCGTAAAAAAGGTCGAACTTCCAGAAATATCCTGAAAAGGTCGAACATATTTACGCTGCTTACAGCTTCCCTGTACACCACTCCCAAGCGCAACACTCCCGCGGAGTGTCAGTACCTGCGTCCCAGAGGCGTTTTGCACTATCAACTTCACTTTATGGTCGATACTTTGTACGAACACAGTAAGTCATATGTATACAGGCGACTTTGTGTACCCTACTAACCCCGCAAGACGGAGATGTAATCTCTTTGGTAATCACGTAGACTACTATCTTCTTGGAAAGCTGCTTGTTGTCTCCATCAGACAGTTTAAGAATAAAAAACAAAACAAAAACAAAACAAAAAAAAAAAAAAACGATCCAAAAATAAAGTAAAAACCCCATCAAAATAGTGAATAAAAAGAAGAAAATAGTGAAGGAAAAAAAAATAATGCGGAAGAGAGAAGAAAGCAAGAGAGGCGTTGAGGTTGAAAAAAAGTGCGGGTAAAAAAAGCTTATGTTTTTTTTTTGTACTTTTTTTTTGTGCTATTTCAGTACAAGGAGGAGGTGAAGTGCGGTCGGGGAGGCAGTATAGCATCCCCCTATGTTCTTTTTGGTACACTGCCACGAGAGGGCTGTTGTACTCGACGTCACATTTTTTGTTTATTTTCTATGGTCTCTTGTGTTCCCTGTGGCAAACCTTTTCTGTACACTTGTGAGAAAAAAGGAGTTTTTGTTTTGTTTTGTTTTCCCCCCTGTTTTCCTAGCACCCAAAAAATCCGTTTTCTCAGTGGGGTGGGTGAAGCAAAATGAACGCAAAGTATGAAAAAAAAAGCGAAATATTTTCCTTCTTTTTCCTCCCCCACGGAACCTCTGGTTGCTGAGTGTAGCGTAGCATGGTACTGTGGGTGTGCGACGTTGTTCTGTTGTTGTCGGTGTGATGTGCACACTGCAGTACTCCTTGATCGATGTATCGTCGCTGCCTTTCTTGACGCGATTCTTAACTAAATGATTACTATCACCTGCAGAAGACACTTTTCTTTTTTACACAACTCAGTTACACAAACATTGGTGAGGTGGTTTGAAGAGATAATTCCTGAAACCTGAATTCTCGGAAGAGAATGGGAAGAACAGGGCCTAGCGCCCTTGTGGGGGTGGCCCTGCTCGGGGTTGCCCTTGTTGGGCATGTTGGAGAAGCTGCAAACACAAAGACGGTGACGTACACAATGTCGAAGTCGAAGTCGCGCAGTCTGTCAACCTCGAAGTCGGCGTCTGTGTCGCTGTCGCTGCCGACGGGGTCGATGTCGTACTCGCTGCCGTCTGGGACAGCGTCGTCGTCGCTGTCGCTGCCGACAGGGTCGATGTCGTTCTCACTGCCGTCTGGAACAGCGTCCTTCTCAGGGTCGCTGTCGAAGTCGAAGTCGGCGTCCGTGTCGCTGTCGCTGCCAACGGGGACGGCGTCGGCGTCTGGGTCGCTGTCGAAGTCTCTGTCGCTGTCGACGTCGCTGACGCAGTCGCTGTCGAAGACAGTGTCGCTGACACACTCGCTTGGGTCGTACAACAACTACACGATGGGGATGTACCACGGGGCCACGCTGCGGGAGGGTGACGAGTTCCGTGTGCGTGTGCAGACGGTGCTGCAGACACCAGACGGGACGAAGCGTGTGGAGTACGCACTGAACTCGACGGCTGCAGCGCAGTTTGACGTGCGCATGTACACGTGGGACTCGACGAAGGACATCCGGTGCGAGTACACAAGCGCCACGCCGCTGGCACAGACGACGGAGTACGGGATGTCTATGGCGGACAGTGCGGCAGGGGACCGGTTTGTGTCGTCTGCTCACGCAACGTTTGTGGCACCGGCATCGACAACGACGTTTGTTGTGTGCTTCAAGCACGTGCTGGACTCGCGTTTGTTTGACAAGGAGACGCAGGCTGAGTTCGGGCAGTGGAAGATGCTTGTGCTCGGGAACGGGGAGTACAAGTTCACACCGCAGGCAGCGAAGCTGTGGTACTACCTGCCCGACGCGACGCTGGGGCAGTACGCAGTGGTGCAGCTGCTGTCGGCGCAGGCGAACTTCAACTTCACGTACGCGCCGAGCGGGTGTGCGACGGCAGAGTTCAAGTGTGCGGACGGGGACAACCTGAAGATTGTGAAGCAGGGGGACCCGTGCACGTACGAGTACCAGACGTTTGGGCTGCCGTACTACGGGACGAACTACGTGGACGCGGCAGGGACGTGGCAGGGCGAGGGGACGCGCGGGCTGCTGGAGGGTGCGACTGCGGGCGGTGTGGGTGTGTTTGGGACGCCGTACGCAAACCCGCTGGTGGACTCGTGGTCGTCGAGCGGGACGTACTACGCACAGAACTCGACGGTGACGCCGATGTGGTCGGAGGCGATGGTGTACGTGCGTCTGCCGCAGACGGCGGCGAAGTACGACATCTGCTACTCGTCGCGGCAGGAGCGTGCGGAGGTGTCGAACCTGAACAGCACGAACGCAACTGCACCCGTGTGGCGGAAGCTGTACCGCTGCACGTCGCCGTCAGCGTGTGCGTCGAACTCGGCGAACCTGTACTTCACTGCCGTGGTGGAGCCTGTCGGGTGGTCGATGGTGGACATGACGCCCGGGACGTGGGGGGAGATTGTGTTTGACGACAGCGGTGCCGGGGCGCTGAACAACCTGCCGGCGTCGAGCACAGTGGCGGTGAGTGCGCCGCAGGCGTCTGGGGCGGACCCGATGGTGATGACGACGAGTGCGAACTACTGGGCGCCGTCTGGGGGCGACTACTTCCGTATTGTGGCGGCTGCGTCGCTGGCAGAGGCACAGACGGACGGACGTGCGCACCCGTGGCCGACAGCGGCGAAGACAGGGTCGCAGCCGCTGGCAGGGTGCTGGTCGCGTGCGCTGGACACAGCGTCGTCGTCGTCGCAGGGAGGCTTCGTGGAGGAGGAGACGCCGTACCCGATTGGGTCGCGCAACCTTGTTGGGGACCCGACGGCGTCTGGGGCGGCGGACGCGACGAGCGGTGTGGCGGTGACGGTGTCGACGCTGTACGTGCCGGCGACGCGGTACTCGCAGTGGTATGTGTGCTACCGGAAGACGTGCACGTACAGCGGGGCGACGTGCACGAAGAACTCGGGGATGCGTGTGCTGCCGTTCCACAAGGGCGGGACTGGCTCGCTGCCCGTGCGTTGGACACACCTGAACGACTCGTACCTGCCGGGGACGACGTCGACGGCAGCACACCCGCTTGTGCCGGACTACATTGTGAATCAGGACGCGGCGGGCGCACCGGCGTACCCTGCGTGGGCGACGTGGTACATGAACGACACGCGCACGGGTACGTGGGGCCCGCTTGTGGTTGAGACAGTGAACGCGACGGCGCCTATGGGGCTGGACACGCGCGCGTGGAACTTCGGGCGCACGTACGCGACAGGCGACCGCGTGGGGCAGACTGTGGGGAGTGTGCTGCGCCTGGTGCAGGCGGGGAAGCCGTGTGACTACGCGTCGTTCCGCCCGATCCCCTCTGTGGGGGCGGAGAACAAAGACGGTGGTATGGTGGAGTGCAACAACGCCGGGGCCGAGACGGACATGACGGCGTGCGCAGGGTCGATGTCGGACGTGGCGGCGTCGTCGAACGCGGCGTACTACATCACCGTCCCGGACATCACAAACTACATTGTGTGCCACAGAAACCGCTTCTTCAACTGGGTTGCGCTGTCGCCGTCGGGCACGACAGGGGCGTGGAACGACAAGACGAAGCCGATGCCGGACAGCGTGCTGGAGCGTGGGGCGTGGGTGTCGCCGTCGTCGTACTTCACACCGACGACGTCTGCCCTGACGTCGCTGTCGCTGTCTGCGGTGGAGATGCGTGCAGGGATGGAGGCGCTGTTCCTTGTCACGGACGCAACGGTGTCGCTGCAGGTGGGCCCGCGGAAGGCATGTGCCGGGGGCTGCCCGGCGTCCGGGGACGTGCTGCGCCTTGTGGCGGCGGACAAGAACTGCGACATCAACCCGTACAACTGGAACCGGGGGCTGCTGGCAGACGCACACCTGTCGCTGATCTGCAACGTGACTGGTGCGGGGTCGATTGCGCAGTCTGGGCTGTACTACGACTCGGCGTCGGTGCGCGCCTGTGCGCTGGCGGGGCCGACACAGACGATGTGCCAGAACGCGACGTGCAACTCGACAGAACCTCACCTGGCGGAGCTGGCGGCGAAGACGCCCGACATTTATGACGACATTGTGCCACACGACCACACGTACACGGGTGGGCACGCGACGGTGGCGGCTGTGGTGGTGATGCCGCCGCACATCACGACGTCGAACGGGCCAAACTTCTACAAGGTGTGCTACAAGCAGGCGGGGATGGACAACTGGGCCGTGTTTAACGAGACCTGGGAGGTGAAGCCTGCGCCGGCAATGAAGGTGTCGCCGGCACGCATCAGCGAGGTGCTGCTGGGCGGGGAGCTGAAGCGGTTCCGCGTGCAGCTGACGACGGGGACGCTGGCTGTGACGGACAACAACGGTACGATTACGGCGGACTTCTCGCTGTACGCGAAGCTGGTGCCCTTCAGCACGATGGAGCAGAACCGCTACTGCCAGAACCAGGCCGGGAGCTCGGAGGGGGAGATCTACTCTGCGGCAACGTCGAAGTTCAACCTGCTGACGGACGGGGCCAACAACACCGTCGACTTCTACCTGACGGTGCCGCACACGCCGGGGAACTACTCGCTGTGCGTCCAGCTGCGTCAGTCGTCTGAGGACTGGATGTCGTGGTGGCGCCCGGGATCTGCGGACGCGAACGCGTACGACTACAAGGTGATTGACAACGGGGTGCGTTGGTACGTGACGCCCGGGAACCAGCCGACGAACCAGGGGCTGTCGAAGGTGCAGTTCCTGCGGTGCGCACCGACGGTAAACCACACGTGCTCGCCGGCAGCAAGCCAGGACGTGTTTGACACGAACCCCGGGAAGGACGCAGCGAAGATTGTGGCCGTGGGGTCTGCGTGCCACGATGGGTCGACGAACCTGACGCAGTGGGGGACGTCCGTGCACGTGTGGACGGAGCCCGGGGCAACTGCGTCGGCGCTTGGGATGACGGACCTGGGGCCGGCGGACGGGCCGAGCGACGTGGCGGAGCTGCGTACGGTGCTGCCTGCGGCGACGAACGACGCACGCACGCAGTACAAGGTGTGCATTCGCACGGTGTTCCTGCAGGGTGGGCTGGGCGGGACGGCACTGAAGGCACGCTGGGTGGAGGTGCAGGAGGCTCAGGGGCTCAGCGGGCAGCACCTGGTGCAGGCGGCGACGGGGCGTGCCGGGTTCCGCACAGAGATGGGGCTTGTGAAGTCGTGGACGCTGAACGCGGCGCTGCGGCCTGCGGTGAGCCTGTACTCGTCGGAGGCGAAGGCGGACGCGACTGCGCTTGCGGGTGTGTCGACACAGTATGTGGCGGACGTGACGGCAGCGACGGCGACTGCGACGGACGGGTTTGTCTTCAACACGTACAGCAGCACAGCGTCGAACACAGAGCTGCAGGCACAGAACATCTTCAAGCTTGTGATGTCGAAGACCCCTGTCGGGCGTCTCCCGAAGGACCCGAGCACAGAGGCGACGTGGGGGACGTTGTCGAACTGGGCCGGGTCCGGTGTCGGGGTGGACTGCATGTCGCCGGCCGCGGTGTCGAACGTGGGGACGTGCACGGACAACGACACGACGAGCGGGACGCCGTTCTGCCCGTACCTCGCGTCGACGACGTCGGGGACGTCGATTGGGGCGTACTTCCACATCCCGCTGAACCCGGGGAGCTACCAGGTGTGCTACAAGGTGAACCACACAAGCCTGACGGTGGCAAACCCGTGGCTGCGTCTGGCGTCGAGCAGCGAGGGGGACTACCTGCTGCACTCGCACCCGGCGTTCCTGGAGATGATTGTGGGGTCTGCGCAGGCGAACATGTCTGTGTTCGACCTTCGGACGATGGAGAGCACGTGGGACACGACTGGGGAGCAGGTGTCTGTGTCGTCGTGGTGCGGGACTTCGAGCGGGGTGAACTGCACGGCGCTGAACGGAGCCTCTGGGTTCACAACCGACCTGGTGACGATTGCGAACGACACGCAAGTGTGCCCGACGCCGTCGACTGTGGCGGGGAGCGCGACCGGGGCGCCGGAGTGGTTCCAGCTGGTGCGGACAACAAACGCGTCGGCAATGGTGGCGGACACGTGGGGAACGACAACGGCATCGGCGTTTGCGCTGCCGCCTGCGCTGTACCCGGCCACGTCTGGGCAGTACAAGATCTGTGTGTTCAAGGCTGGGGAGGCGACGGCGACGGCAATGGGGAACGCGTCGGCGAAGCAGGTGACGAAGAAGGGTGTGGTGTACCAGCTGTACAACCGCGGTCTGAAGAAGTACGGAGGCGGGAGCGGGTACTGGCGCGACTCGAACATCCCGCCGTCGCAGCTGACGGTGACGTCGACGCTGGCGTTCAACTCGTCGCTGCGCTTCATGCAGTTCACAACGGCGACGACGCTCGAGACGCTGTACGGGGCGTCGGCGGTGAGTGCGGCGTCTGTGACGGACGCGACAACGGGGATGGTGTCGCGCACGCCGCTACTGACGTCTGGGGCGGTGGTTGTGTACGACGTGCAGGTGGCGACGAAGGACAAGCTGCCTGTGCCGTTTGGGTCGTTCCCGCTGGTGGTGAAGCGGTGTGCGCAGGCGACGGCGTTCGCAGGGCTCGAGTGTGTGGCGGCATCGCAGGTGGATCCGACTGTGTCGCCGGGCCCGTTCACGGTGTGGGCGATTGGGGGCGCGTGCAAGCAGGCGAATGCCACACAGTATGGGTGGGAGCGGAACGGCCTGCGCCAGTTCACCCAGTCTGGGCAGGTGCGTCTGTCGCTGCAGTACCGGTCTGCGTGCCCGGCGGGGGAGTTCGGGTGCGGGGTGCGGTTTGAGGCAACGACGCAGAGCGGGGTGCAGCTGCTGTCGCCTGCGCAGTGGGTGAACGTGGCGGCCAAGGCACCGAACGGTGTGGCGCTGGACGGGCACGAGCCGAACACCGCGCACAAGGGGACGGCGATGAAGACGACCGGGTGTGCGACGACGGGGGTGACGACGTGCTACCTGAAGAAGTGTGTGCACGGGCTGCCGTGCACGCTGAGCCTGCAGGCACGCCGGGACGGGCCAAGCGAGTTTGCGGCGAACGGGACGGTGCAGGTGCTGTACGCGCAGGACGACTACGGCGCGAACTACTCTGCGTCTGCTGCACCGCCGCAGGTGGCAACAGCCCTCGGATCGACGGTGGGGTCGCAGCCGCTGCTCCCGGCGGAGGTGTGGGGGCTTGGCGGGACGGCGTCGTACACCTTCACGCCGAAGCTGAAGGACGGGGCGCTGGCGTCGACGACGGTGTACTTGAACGTGACGTACCAGGGGGTGACGACGGGCGGGGCGGTGCACCTGTCGTGGACGCGCTTTGTGGTCGAGGTGTCGCGTGCGGTGCTGGCGGCAGTGGACCCTGTGCGTGTGGACCCGTGGGACGTGGCGGGCGGGCTTGCGGCGACGCGCTCGCCGTCGCCTGCGTTTATCGGGACCATGACGGCGGCGACGGCGTCTGTGGCGGGGAGCATCACTGCCGTGTCTGGGTCGTACCTCGAGGCCCTTGTGCCGTACCAGCTGACGTACGTGCCGCGTGACGCGTCGCTGAAGGCACTGCCAAAGGTGTGGGGTGCGCTGTCCGGATGGAAGGTGACGGCGACGGTCGGGACGGCAACGACAGACAACATGGTGCTGTACAGCAGGTACCCGGACGAGACCTTTGTGACGGCCCCGCAGATCCTGTCGAAGGCGGCGCTTATGGAGACCATCGGGAACGCGTTCTCGTTTGCCTTCGTGTTCCGTGTGTACGTTGTGGACAACGCGTGCTCGCGGTTCTCGTCGGCGGGTGGGTGCACGCTTGTCTTCACCTTCTCAGACGGGACCAACACTGTGAAGGCGAACGTGGTGACGCCTGTGCGCGTGCCCGCAAGCACCGTCGAGGTGACGCCTGCAGCGGCCTCCGGGACTGTGCGCGAGGGGATCTCGGTGGCGGTGCGGCCCGGGTCGTACATTGCGGCGCCGAGCACAGGGGCACAGACCTTCGTGTACGACGACTTCCACTACGGGGAGGTGTTTGCGTTGCTGGACGGGCCTGGTCCGACTGACGGGGCGTCGAACCGGGACAAGCTGCGCATGACACCGGACGCAACGAACTGGGTGGCGGGGCAGTGTGCGTACAGCAGCCCGAGCGGGAAGGGGTGTCTTGTGGAGAAGTACCCGACGAAGACGCTTGCGGCGGCTGCGTCTGTGGCCGGGGCGACGGGGTCGTGGGGCGCACAGTGGACGATGCGCCCGCACGTGCCGTGCAACCGGTGTGCGTTCACGTTCCACACAACCTGGGGCGCAGGGCCGGACTCGTCTGAGTACGCGGCGGACGGGACGCAGCGCGGGACAACTACGCTGACATGGACGGAGGAGGCTGTGACACTCGAGTGCTCGTCGGCGGCGGTGCAGATCACGACCGGGGCGGTGATGTCGGACGAGTTTGCGCTGACGGTGTCTGCGGGGGTGACCGGGATGACTGGGACGAACGCAGTGTACCCGCGCTGGTGGGTGATGACGAACTCGAACACGTCTGTGACGCCTGCGGGGGTGTACCCGCTGTACAAGGTGGGGGAGACGAAGACGGCGTGGTGGTCGCAGATGGGTGCCCGCGCGAACATGGGGACGGCAGTCGCGAACTTCAGCCGCCTGTACTTCGACAACACGACGGTGCCTGCACTCGGGGCGACGGCGGACGTGAAGGTTGTGTTCAGCGCAGTCGGGATCCGGTACGCGAGCGGCGCGCAGGCGGCGGCTGGGTCGCGCCCGACGGGGACGTCGGCGTACACGTGCACGTCTGCGGTGACGCTGTCGCAGCGTGAGGCGGCGGTGGCGGCAGCAGTGACAACAACGACGTCGATCCAGCTTGTGTCTGTCGGGGGCGGGGTGACGTCGCTGTGCGCGTCGTCTGCGACGGGTGTGTGCACGGAATACACTGCCACTGTGAGCGAGTTCGGAGCGGGGATCACTGTGGACGTGAAGTTTGTGAACACGTCCTCGACTGGGACGGTTGTGGACGACACGTCGTCGCGCAACGTGACAGTGGCGCAGGCTGGTGGGGCCGGGTCGAGCCCGTCGGGGGCACCTGCGTGGACGTACGGTACGGAGGTGTGGACGAGTGGGACGATTGTGCTCGACTCTGCGTACAACCCGTCGTCGCTGGAGACGATTGGGACGAACACGTACACGTACGGGAACCTGACGGTGGTGGCGACGCGGACGCAGCCAGACGCAGCGGTGCTGGCAGTGGCGCCGCAGGGTGCCGGGTCGGTGACGCTCAAGTACTCCGGGACCGGGGCGCCTGCACGCAAGGCGATGTTCAAGGTGTGCGAGGCGGCGTGGGACGGGTCTGCGGAGGTGATGTCGACAGTGGCGAACCGGTGTGTGACAATCAGCCTGTGGATCACGCCGACGACGCAGACACGCGCCACGGTGTACGCGGTGGAGCCGGCGTCGCAGAGCTTCGTGCACGGGACGACGTCGGCGTGCGGGGCGGCGACGACAGCGACGTTCACGGTGGCGTCGTACTTCACCGTAGGGACAAGCACGACGCTGCGGTACTGGGCGTACGACAGCCAGCTCGGGTACACGCTCACGGCAGGGACGCAGTACCTGCTTGAGTCTGGGGCGACGACGGCAGCGGCGTCGCTGATGAAGAACAACTCGGTGACACGCGGGGCGGCCATCACGCACACAGTCGCGACGACTGGCCTGAAGGTGTCCTTCACGTTCTACGGGCGCGACAAGGTGACGACAAACACAACGGCGAGTGTGGCGGGGGCGGTGCAGTCGGACGTCGGGGGGACGATCACCGCAGTTGCGACAACGGCGCAGTACATGTGGGTGTCGGCGACGGAGACGCTGTCGAAGTGGGAGGTGAACACAACAGTGAGCGTGGACGACGAGTGCCCGACGAAGCGCCGCCTGCAGACGTCGACAAGCAACTACAGGACGTACGGAACGGGTGTGCCCGGGGCGGGGTGGAGCTACGCGTCCGGGGGTGCTGTGGCGGGGCTGCCGTTCCCGATCCAGACGGTGGTGCGGACGACGAGCGGGGCGCGTGCGTGGTCGTTCACAAAGGACATCCTGGTGCGTGTGGCGAAGCGGAGCTGGACCGGCTGCAACGACGGAGGGACGCTGAAGGTGTACGACCTGGCAGGTTCGCTTGCGAGTGAGACGACGCGCCTGGTGGAGGGGACGGTGAAGACGACGACGTGGGTTGAGTCTGCGACGGCCGCCGTGTCGACACGCGGGGGTGTGGCGGTGCCGTGGAGCGTGCTGTCGACGGAGTGCGAGGCGTGCACGCTGCAGCTCGACCTGTGCTACGGGGGGAAGACTGCGGCGACGTGTCTGGACGGGCTTGGTGTGGGGTCGACGGACCCGTCGGACGCGCTCCCGATCTTTGCGGACCGGAGCAAGCTGTCGAAGCCGTTCTCGGTCAAGGCGCCGCGCATGGACGTCATGGAGGTGTACGACCAGACGCTGCCGGACTCGACGTCGGCGATCCGTGTGGGCGACATGTTTGCCGTCAAGGTGGAGAACGTGCAGCGCTTTGCCGGGGTGTGGGCGATGAACGAGCCTTCCACCTCGGGGTGGACGCGCGAGGTGTGGGTGCGGTCTGTGTGGATGGGTGAGAGCGGGGCGACGCTGGCACAGATGCGCTACGGAAACGGCGGGTTCGTGCACGACGGTGCTGCGCGTGCTGCGGCTGCTGGGGGGTCTGCGCCGCCGTCGGGCTGCAACGCAGCAGTGTCGGCAGCGGAGTTTGCGGCCGCTGCGGACCGTGTGACGCTGTCGGGGGCGTCGAGCGGGAGCCTGAACTTCTTCTTCGCACGTCCGTGCGGACGTTGCCAGGTGTGGCTTGACTACAGGCTCACGCCACCAGCAGCGCTGGTCGGACGCCACATGGCTGTGCGCAGCTCGTTCCCACTGCGGGCGTACACGGCGGCAGTGGCGGTGCCCGGGTCAGCGCTTGTGTACACGGTGCAGACGTGCGGGATGGCGTGGCTGCTCGGGGGCGTGCCGCTGACGGCCGTGCGCAGGCGCAAGCCGTTCTCTGTGGGCGCGGTGCGTGTGGACGCGCACAACATCCCTGCATGGGAGGGGACAACGTCGGCAGCGTTTGCGCGCCAGGGTGGGGCCGGGAACGGTGCTGGTGTGGCGGCGGTTGTGACCTCGCCTGTGTCGAGCCCTGGGGGCAGCAGCGTGAACGCTGTGGGCGGGAGTGCGACGGTGCGTGCCTTCTTCCTGCGTGCCTGCTACCAGTGCAGCGTGTCCTTTGCCGGGAAGGCTTCGCCGCTGACGGTGCTGACGGACGCGACACAGATCATTGCGGTGCCGGCGTTCCACTACGAGAAGTACATGCTGCGCAAGATGACGGCTGCGGGGGCGAAGGCGTCGTGGATGTTCGACGTGTACGCTGCGGACGACCTTGGGGACAGGGCGTACGCTGTGGGCGGGCCGCCGACGGAGTACGCGCTGCAGCGCATGTACCAGACACGTGCGGCGAACCACCGTGCGGCAGCGTCGATGTCTGCGTCCGGGAAGCTGCCGTCGGACCCGACTGCGCTACTGAACGGGAGTGCGGTGACGGTGACGTACGGGAGCACAAGCGGGCTGCGCCTGACGGAGGGTACGAAGGTGTACAACGGGATCCCGATGCCTGTGGTCGAGAAGACGACGCCCGTCGGGGCTGCCGGGCAGGCGACTGTCGAGGTGTCCAAGGCGGCGATGCAGCTGTCGCTGTCGTTTGTGGTGACGGGTGCGGCCGGGGTGCCGACAGGGTTCTTCGGGGAGAAGAAGGCGCCGATGGTGCACTTCTCTGTGGAGGCGGGGGCGATGGCGGTGGACACCCTCCCGTCGGCGTCGTCGTCGTCGCGCTCGTCGGCAGGCGGGGCTGCGTGCACGGCGGACCGCGTTGTGGGTGAGGGCTACTGCACGTTCAATGCGTACGCAATTGGGCAGGCGCCGGGGGCACAGACTGCGTCGGACAAGTGGTACGTGTCGGCTGTGCGCGGTGTGTCGACGGCAACAGTGACGTGCGGCTCGTGCGGGACGGCGTGGGTGTCACCGAACGCGACCTACATGGGCGGTGTGGCGACCTTCAAGCTTGGGCTGACCGGGCTCACGGCAGGGACGACGGCTGCGTGCTCGTGCGACGTGGTGGTGACGTCGCCTGCATCGCTTGTGAACGGGACGAGCCAGACCTTCAAGGTTGCGTACACGGACACGTCGCTTGCGGACTGGAAGTGGACGTCGTCGCAGACGCTCGAAGTCCCGGCCACGACAACGGGCAAGGCATACAGTGTGTACAACCGCACCGTGCACGTCGGGCTTGCTGCGTGGGACACGACTGGGAAGTTCCGCGGGATTGGCGGTGTGTCCTGGGCGGCGGGTGCGTCTGTGACGGCAGTGCCGACGGAGATGGTGCCCGAGGGGTGCTTCGCGTGTGCGAGTGGGACAACAACATGTGCGATTGCGAACACAAAGGACCCGAAGACTGGGGCTGCCGGCACCGGCGACGCGATTGAGATTGCAGGGGTGTTTGCGGCTGTCGGGACGTGCCAGCTCAAGGCGGGTGCCTTCACCGGGTTCCCGACAGGGACCACAGCGCCAACGACGGCAGTGACGTTCACAGTCGAGGCGCCGGTCGGGCTGATGATTTCAGGGGCGCCGAACGAGGGGAGCGTGCTGTCGCGACCGAACTTCACACGCCTGTGGGGACGCACGCTCTCGGGTGCGCCTGCGGCAGTGACCGGGGTTGGGAGCAGCCTGTCGTTCCAGGTGGTGGACGCGAAGGGGATGCCTGTTGTGGGGGACAACCACATGCAGTTCACGCTGACAGGGACGCAGAAGTCGAACACGTCGACCACGACGGTGACGTGGACGGGCGTCGCACGCCGCGGTGTGGGCACGTTCCAGATCCGGTCGAACCAGACGACGCGCACGGCTGCGTGTGAGGCCTGGCGGCCGGTGCAGACGACAGCACAGGTGGCCGTATCAGGGATGCCGGCGTGCGAGCACGTGCCGTGGTTCTTCACCGTGCAGGCTGTGGCGCCGATGACAACGTCGGGCCCGACGCCGTTTGCCGCGATTGCGGATGTGGGCCCGCTGCACTTTGTGAGGCGTGCTGTGCGTCTTGCGGCGTTTGCGCGCATCGGTGTGCCGTGTGTGCCTCCGATGAACATGGCGGGTGTGAACAGCTCGTTTATGGGCAACAGCACAAACAGCTCGAAGGTGTGGAAGCCGAAGAAGCCGATCTGCCCCACACCGCCGGCAGGACTGCCCACGGCCCACCTGATGATGGTGAAGCAGGTGATGCAGGGATGGGTGCCGCTCGGCCTTGGCGGGATGGGGGCAAAGAACGGGCGGGACAGCCACATGGGCCGGCCGTGGAGCAAGCCGCACCCTGCGACGTGGGGCCGCGGCTACAACTTCACGATGAAGGTGGTGGCACTTGGGCTGGACGGGATCCAGGTGAAGCATCCCGAGGACAAGGGGAGTGCAGCACCCGTGCAGCTGCGCCCGCTGTCCGTGCCGTGCAGCAACGTGGACAAGTCGAAGTCAGGGAAGTGGGTGCTTGACACGTGCGTGGACGGGAAGGGAACGTCGGGGGCGTGTGGCTGGGGGAAGAAGATTGCGTCGCTGCCAAAGTGCATGCCGAAGGAGTCGTCTGGGTGGAACGTGCCGGCGTTCTCGTTCAAGCTGAAGGGCGGGGAGGCGACCTTCAAGGACATCTCGTACGGGAAGATGGCGGGGTGGAAGCAGTCTGGGCTGACGCGGTTCTACCTGTCGACAACGCAGCTGAACTACAAGTACGGGAAGGGGGACGTGAGCACGAACCCTGCGGCCACGTTTGCGAAGCCCGACGACACCTTCCTGTTTGAGGTCAACATGCAGGATGCGGCGGCACTGCGCCCGGGCGGGAACCACTGGATGTGCTCTGGGACGGCGTGCAAGTCGACGACGTACTACCCTGAGCCTGGTAAGCCGTTTGCGCTGATGCTGAGTGTGGTGGACGTGATGGGGGACGCAGTGCGCTCAGACTCGAACTCGAGTGTCAAGGTGAGCGGGGTGTGCCTCGACAAGGTGCACAACTCGTACTTTGCGCACGCGAAGCCAAATGCGCTGGACTTCATCAACAAGCCGACGTACTCGTTCCAGGGTGGGTGGACGCAGCTGACACAGCTGTACGTGACGGAGCCGTGTGCACAGATGCAGCTCACCGTTGTGTGCACAAGCGGGGCGTCGGACCAGATGAAGCTGTGCACCGGGAACATGGTGACGCTGGAGTTCCCGGTCGACTACCCTGCGTCGTCAGGCAACATGACACGCGCACCGACGCCGCCGCCGGAGGTGATCACGCTGTCCGGGCTGTCGCTTGCGGCGTTCGACACCGAGGCGCTGGCGATGCCGTTTGTGAACAACGTGCGCAAGGGGGACGCCGAGATCCAGATGCTGAAGCTGCTGAAGAAGGGGAACCCCGTCATCAAGGCAGCCTTCCTGAAGTGGGTGTGTGCGAAGCTTGGCGGCGGCGGCATCACCGCTGCCGACAAGATCTCGGGCAGGTGCGTCGACAAGACGATCACAGCTGCGCCGCCGACACTCCCGCCAACAGCGGCGCCGTGCAACATGACGGCAGACCCGAACTGCACCGGCATTGCGACTGTTGCGGGTGGGGCAGGCGCGGCTGCGTACCGCTCCTTCTTTGCGCTTGCGACCACAGTCGACGTTGTCACGGAGTTTGAGATTGAGACGGCTGTCACGGTCGACGCGGCTGCAGTCTCCACTGCAGTCAAGGATGCCATTGTTGCCGACTTGGCCGACCCGAACAGTATCCTGAAGCAGTCGCCCACACCGGGAGTCACCTCCCCCTTCGCCACTGCGTCCACATCGAACATGCAGGTTGGTGTAGCGAACACACCTGTGCCGCCACCCCCACCAACACCTGCACCGCCAACAAACACACCACCCACAACATCGCAGCCCACAAGCATGTCACCACCAACACCGCAGCCACCGGTTGTGCCAACTGCACCCCCGACAGCCGCACCACCAACAAGCGTTCCGCCAGTCACCTTCGACCCCAACATTATCCCCATCCCTACTTCTGGCGGTGTCTTGGTGCCCACCCTGTGGGCCACACTGTGCGTGGCTGTGCTGGCGCTGTTTGTACTGTAGAGTGTAAATTCGACATTCAATGTGCAGCTGTTTACAACAACATCGACAAAAAAAGCAAAAAGCAAAAACAAAAACAAAAAAAAACAAAAAAAACAGTAACTCCAGTAATCACGGTACCAGAAAGTTCTTAAAGAAGATTTTTTTTTTCTCACGGACTCAAATCTTCTTCTTCCTGATCAAGATCCTGACAATTTTTTTTTTTTTTTTTTCACTGTAACCTACCATGGTAGGCGTGACGCTGACTACAATTTGTGTTTTTTTTTTTTTTTTGTGTTTTTTTTCTCTCCTGCTTAGAACTTGCTTAGAAACGCCGGCATTTGCATTTCCGGAATCCGTCCGGCCAGTGGTGGGGTCAATTTGCCGAAATGGACAAGTTCTCGTTTTTTGGTCAATTTCCGCACAGTACAGTACAGTACAGTACAGTACAGTACAGTACAGTACAGTACAGTACAGTACAGTACAGTACAGTACAGTACAGTACAGTACAGTACAGTACAGTACAGTACAGTACAGTACAGTACAGTACAGTACAGTACAGTACAGTACAGTACAGCAGGCCAAAAAAAAGGTCGAAAACCACTTTTTTTGTCAGTTTCGTGACATCCCAGCCAGTTGCGGCCCCGGTCTGTAAAATCTGTACCTCTGTATGCCTACAACATAGAGAAGCCCCCTGGTAAAAAAAAAAAAAAACACACAAATTGTCAGGATCTTGAAAAATCCTGAAGAAAAAAAACACAAAGTGTCAGGATTTCCAGGAATCCTGAAAAAACACAAAAATCTTCCTTAAGATCTTTATGGTACCGTGAGTAATACAACACAAATGAGAAACAAACGCAAAAAGAAAGAACAACAGAAGACAACAAAGAAAGTGCACACGTGGCTTCTGCCACCTCTACGCACCTTTTTCTGTCGGCTCTCCCACCTCCTTTTCCGCTCCCCTCCCACATACCCAGTTTTATTTTATTTACCTTTTTCGACACACACCCCTCCTCCTTTCCCTTTTTCCACTTTCCACTTTCCCTTTCCTTTTGCTTTCTCTACTCTACACACATTGTAACTCTGATAGGAACTGATGTACATGGGTCTGCGAGGACCGTGTCATCGTTCCAGACATTGTGCTCCCCATTCCCCTTCCCCTCTCCCCCCTTACATTTTCTCCAAATGTTTTTTTTTTTTCGATGGTTTTCCTTTTGCGAAGGGCACAGTCGTAGAGGTTCGCAGGTTATTCAGCTTCTTTCAAGAATGAATAAAGCACGAGAGGCTTAAGTTCATTTAATGGTGCTTTCGGAAGTCGGTCAACGACCTGGCAGCGACCTGTCAATATCGACCCCTCCCGAGCACCATTTAAGCTTTTTTTTTTCGATTTTCCTTTTTATGGGGTGTTTCTTTGTGTCTTTTTTGCACCAAACAAACACCCAAAAGCAGGCCGATTCTGCAACACAAACTAAGTGTCCAGAGTTTTGAGGGTTTTCACTACACTGAATGTGCGAAGTTGAGGGCGTGGGGTGCGGGGGCGAGTTTTTTTTTTTTTTAATCACCTTCCACCCTGACACTCTCATTTACGAGGCTTTTTGATTCTATCTAGGTAGCGTACAGGGCTCTCTACAGCTTCAAACAGTTTTTTTTTTCCCTTCATTTTTCATGCTTTTTGTACACATTCTCTGTCAGAGCATAGCATTTTGTTGCAAAACGGAGTGCTGGGTAGTGTGCTGTGCAGGTGAAAGTGAAATGTGTATTTTTTTTTTTTTTTTTTTTTTTTTGTGAGGGTTATCTTCGTGCATCCCCAAGGTGTGGTCAAAGCAAGAAAATGGGTGGCGGGGGTTAGTCGCTTTCCTTTTCTGCAGAAGGCCTATCAAAACAAGGTGTGCTAAATTTTTTTTTTGTGTAAATTTAATATTTTCCTCTTCTCCTTCTCCTTCTCCACCCATACCCACCTTTCAAAAGATTTGGAAAAAAGTTGCTTTTTACTGGTTTTATACCTCCTCCCATTACACAATATAACCCACACACTCCTGACACCATTTTTAAAAAACAAAACAAAATGTCTTCCTCTTGTCCCAAAAGTGGTTCCTTTTTGTTACGGATAACATCATTGACAGGTGTGCAGGCACATCTTTCAATAATGTTCTCACAAAAAAAAAAGGTGTACAAAGGTAGATCGTTCTCTTCACAAATATTTTTTTCTCCCTCTCCCTCTCCCTATTCAGGGGAAAAAAAAAAACGATGTCTTTGTGTCCGTAAGGTACAAACCCTCATTCTTTTTTTTTCGAATGCCTTTTTGCGGAGTGCCAGTGCCTGCACCCCAGAGGCGTTTGCACTATCAACTTCGCTTTCTTCTCGGGGGTTGGTGCACTTTGTCATTGGTGTTCCTCCATTACCTTCATCCCTTTTTTTAAAAAGGAAATCTATTTTTTGTTCACAGCGTCGTTTTGTTATTACTTTGTAACACAAGTTGTGTTAAGGAGCTTTCTTCGTGTTTCTTCTGAAACTCTCTATGGCCCACAAAAAAAACACACACACATCCACCTCTAAAAAGATAGATCAAGAACAACTACTCGGATACGAAACACGCTTTTTTTTATTTCTTTTCAGTGCCTTTCATCCGCAGATAAACGGTGAGGTGTTAGCACTTTCAACTTCTCTTTTTTTGGGGGTCAGTTGCTTTGCGTCCCAGAGGCGTTTGTAACTGTCAACTCCACTTTTCTTTCCCCCTCCCACCTTTTATTTCATCAATACACAAACCCCTCCCCACGAAAAAAAACACAATAAATAATCCCTCCCCCACTCCCCCCCCATTCCCACTACACAAAAACAAAAAAAAATCAGTGGAGCACACTCTAGGGTGGCTACACTAATACAACCAAGTTTTCAAAAAAAAAAAAAAACCCACCCCCCAAAAAAAAAAAAAACAACAAAAAAACACTAAAAACAATGACACCCCCTCTCTCCCATTTTTTTTCTTCTTTCTTTTCTCGCTTTTGGAAAGCAAAGCATCATGCTGAAGTAAGTTTCACCTTGAACGTCCTCAAAGTCCTCATCAAAACTGATAAATGGTGTAGATCAGTTGTCTCATGTCTTCAACCTCCTTGATGTCCCACCTTTTTCTTCAATATCCCTGAAATAGAAAGCGGCATTGCGTATGCACATCACAGTAGTGCGGTGGGCGCAACGCAAACAGTTCGCTCCTTCGTGCACTGTGGCAGAACTCGGAAATGTGCACCCCCGCTGCTGCCTCTGCCGGCTGCTCTGCCTCTCTGCCCTAGCCACCTCCACCTGCGCCCACTCGACGTCATGGGCATTGGCGGGGAAATCTGCCCGCGTGAGAGCCATATGCCGCTTCGTTGTTTTATGTATACTTTTAGAAGGCTCACTGTCCTTTGTTTAGAGGTTCTGCTTGAAGGCTCGTTTTATCTTGTCTCTTTTAAGAAGGCTTTTGCCTGCTTTGAGAAGGTTTGTAGTCCAGAAGGTCGTCTTCCCAGAAATGCGGAACATTTCTGCTGCATGGAACGTCCAGGAGGATAACGGATAGTCGTCCACTGTCAACAGCTCCTCGGCTCCTCGCACCTGATAAAATGAGTTAAATTCGTATGCGCCAGTTTGGCAGCATAGACACTGTCTTGTCTATGTTCTCCTCATCACCGATTTCCATCGGTTTCATGTTTTTTCTCCAGGAGATTTAATGTCAATGCCAATGTGGCCTTATCTGCTTAGAGAAATATGTCAGGCCCGTAGTTCACCTTTCTGTTCAGAACTCTGAACCGGACAAGCAGAAGTGAATATGTTTCTGTAGTGAATATCTCTGTAAATTGAGAACAGCAAAAAATACTGACAATTGTGTTCAAAGCATTCCTAACACCCCACCCACCCCTCTTTTCCAAACACAGAACTGTTGTGGCCCAACAGCCGCCACCCTTTCCCCCTTCTTCTTCTTTCCCTTTCTTTCTTTCCTCTCCTCCCCCCTTCCCCCTCCCTCTTGCCCACAATGTACAGCAGCAGGAACACCTCCCCACGGCGTGCTGGGAGTTTTGCAGGCTCTATTGGTGTTGGTACCTTTCAGGGAAACTCCTTGGGGCAGGGCTCGCAGGCTGACCAGCTGGCGAGCCAAGCGGAGGCGTTGATCCGAGAGCTGCGTGGGAAGAATGCTGCGGCGACTGCAGGGCTCGGGGGTGTCCCGGTCATAGCCTCTGAGAGGCTTGCGTCGGAGAGGGGCGAACGGAGGGCACAGAATGGAGGTCCACCTGTAGCTCACACCCCGCCGCCACAGCGTGAGGTGCCTTTGCAACAGTTGCATCATGTGAGTGTGCAACACCACCTGGATTCGGGTCTCATTTCTCCTCATACCTCCCCGGGGATGTTTACTCCTGTTTATGCTCCGGATATTGCACAGAGGGTGGTGGAGGAGGCGATAGTGGATGCGGCAGCGACGAAGGAGCGTGCTGTCGTCGATGCTGCGATTCGAGAGCAGGAGACCCTGCTTCCTCTCCTTGACGCGCAGAAGAAGGTCGAGCAGTTGACGCTCCAGCTTGACATTTCACTTCAGTCGCAAAAAACGTTGTCTCTCCGCCTTGAGGACACCAGAAAGCGGGCTGAAGAGGCTGAAGTGCGTTCTGAAGGGTGCTACAAATTGCAGTCCGACAACGAACTCCTGATGGGGCAGCTGTCCTGCCTTGTTGCTGCTTCTAATGGGAATAAGAATGTTGTTGATTTGATGGCAAAAGAAAAGCAGGAGCTGCTGGCGACCATCAAAGCACTCCAGGAAGAAGCGATTGAAGCCAGAGAGTCTGCGGCTCAGACCATTGAAGAGGCCGCGACCGCACAGCAGGCAGCCACCGAGGAGAGAGAAGCTGCCTTTGCGAAGGAGAAGGCAGCACTCTTGGATGAACTGCAGGACCTGAGGAACACTGCCCGCGAGGACAGCAACCACCTACAGCAGCTCAAAGACAAAGTCGCGTCGTTGGAGAACAAACTCGACTCCGCTGCTTTAGACCTTTCCAACCAAAAGGGCGCGCACGACGACCAGATCTCCTCTCTCCGTGACGACGTTCGCAAGCAAATGGCCTTGACACAGGACGCACAAAAGACTGCGAGAGAAGCCGAAAACTGCCTCGAAGATCTGAAGAGACAGCTGTCCGACGCTACGAACGACGCGGAACAGCTGCGCAACGACATTGCCGGCCATCTCGAAGTCGAAACCACTCTGAGAAGCGAAAAATCCGTTCTGGAGCGCCAGATCGCTCTGGGCGAAGCAGAAGCCTCCCGCCTCAAGAGCTTAGTCGCATCCTTGGAGGCTCGACTGAAGACCGAGCAGGAGCTCTCCGACAAGAGGCTCAAAGAAGCTCAGGAGGCTGCAGACGAGATGCGCGCACAGCTCCACGAACAGGTCAACGCCCTCCACCAGGCGAAGGCAGGCACCATGCGTGACCACGACGCAACCATCTCAGACCTTCAGAACCGCCTCTCCGCCGCCCTCCACGAACGCCAGGCGGCAGAGGCAAATTCTGCCGCATCTCTCATGGAGCTTGAAAAACAGCTGCAACAGCTTCAAAGCAAATACGACCTCGACATGGCAAAGGTGAAGCACGAAATCGGTCTCACCCACTCCGCTGAATTAGAGGAGCTCCGCCGAGGCTACGAAGCTGAGCTGGCTGGTCTCAAACTTAGCACCGAGCAGACCATCTCAGGGCTTAACCTTCGCAACGAAAAGCTCCTCAACGAAGCGGGAACAAACGGCAACACGACCATCACATTGAGACAGCAACTGGACATCGTCACCGCGAACCTGAGGGAAGCAGAGCAGCTGAACCACACCCTCCGCGCGAACGCACAGCGCGACGTCTTCTCTGACGGCTGCCAAACCGACACCACAGAAATCACGACAAAACAGGTCCAAACGGACTTACCCGATGCTGCATTTGAGGAGGAGCTACGCACACACAGAACTGCCCTGGAGGAGCTGAAAAGACGGATGGCGGAGGAGGCGGGGATGAACTCACGCAGTCTCGATGAGGCTGATGCGTCGCGCCGTGCTGTGCAGGATGAGGTGCGGGAGAGGGAACGCCGTCTCCACGAGGTCACATCCGAACGCGACACCGCCCTCCAGGAGCTTGACGCACAACGCCGTGCTATTGAGCAGCTCCGCAGAGACCTCCAAGCCTCTGAGGTCCAAAGCGAAGACGGCCAACTCCTTGCAGAACGCATGCGTGCCAAAGAACGTCAAGCACAAAACCTCCTCGCAGAGATCGCAGCCCGCGACGCAGACCTCGAAGCGCAACGCCAAACCGCAGACCAGCTCCGCCGTGACCTCAGTGAAGCGGAATCCCTCAAATCAGAGCTGGAACACCAGAAGGAGAAAACCGCGCGTCTCCACACCGAAGCAGACCTGCAGCAAGAAAAGGTCCAGGAAAGCCTCGAACAGCTCCGTGAACTGCGTCTCAAGGTGACCTCATTGGAGAAGGAGTTGGAGGTCTGTAACAGTAAGGGCGGTGGTGGTGGTGGAGGTGGGGGTACGGTGGTGGCACGTCCAGAGTGGATTCCCCCACCCCCCCGCCAGTATGATTATTGCAATCCGTGCCCGCAAGGATACTCCCCAAATGGCGAAGCGCATGAAGGCTACTGCAACCCGCAGGAGACAGCAGGGTACTACCAGCAGCTCAACCCACCCCATGTAGAAGTGGAGGTAGTCTCGCAAACCGGTCCTCGTGTAGGTTATGAGTACGACCGGTCTGCCTCATATCTGAGAAGAGCGTACTGAGGGGGGTATATTTTCAAGTTGTGGTCTCCACGTGGAGGGGGGAGAAAAAAAAAAGGAAAAAGTGGAGATTGCACAAACTGTGGCAACACAACCGAGGCAACAATACTACTCCAACAATTTATCAAAAAATTAAAAAGAGATGGATGGTTCATAATCGTAGAGGGAGAGGGGGTGTATTTGGGAATAGGTTGGTAGGGTAAGAATAAAAGGTAGGGATTTTTTTGTGAAACTGTCCGATCCCAGCATCCTTTTCAAAAAAAAAAAACAAAAAAAATCACTTTAAAAAGTGGGTCTGTGGAGACCCCTACAATTTCATACATTGAAATCCAGAGAGAGTCTCCGAGAGTTTGGCAGAAAATCCCAAAAAAATAAACAAAACGCTCGGGAGAAGTTTTCAGAGAGTTTCTTTCTTCTTCTTCTTCTCTCACTCACTCTCAGAGACATAGGTTACGAACGCGCGTTCGTGCCTTTGATGGCGTTTTTGGACGCGGTTTGAAAAAGGTACCCAGTACCCAGTCTCCAGTCTCCAGCACCAACTAAGGTGGATTTTTGGGATTTCAAAAACTCTAAGGAGGGTTTTTACCCCCACCGTGTTGGGTGACTGTAAATTGCTAAAACTCTCTCGCACACCGTGAGAGTCTCCGAGACTCCCGGGGAGTTCAATGTACGAATTCTTTTGTCTTTTGTCTTTTGTCTCTTTTTTTTTTTTTTTTTTTTTTTTTTTTTTCCAGGGGATTACTGGGGGGGGGCCGAATAAACGAGGTAATTCGAATAAAGCACGTACGTCGAATAAAGCACGCATTTGGAAAATGGGTTTTTTGCTTTTTTTTGCGTCGAATAAAGCACGTACGTGTTTCATTCGCCTTTTTGAACTTTTCCTCTGTTGTGACAAGGTAGTTCATATTTTGTGAAAATTTAAGTCGCTGAAATTTTGTCCATTTTTCCGTATATCACCCACCACAAGCCGGGCTTGGCTCGGAAATGCAACAAAATCACCTCTTGGGCGGAAAAAAATCGGAAAATTTTTTGCGACTGGAAAAACTTTCCAAAAAGTTCAAAAAGGCGAATAAAGCACGTACGTGCTTTATTCGCCTTTTTGAACTTTTTTTTTTTTTAAACCTCAGAATCTGAAGTGTAGGGACGCCTAATAAAACACGTACGTGCTTTATTCGACCCCCCCAGTAACACGCGAGAAGTTAGGTCATCTTGCCTGCTTTGGTCTTCCTTTGTTGTAAATTTTGTGTTTTTTTTTTTTTTTTTTTTTTGTGTGTTTTGTTCTTATTTGCTGTTTCCCTAGATTTTTTTTTTGTACCTTTTGTCGAATTCGTTTTGCTTTTTTTATTTGTGTGTTACGCTGGATAGAGAAGCTTGTCGTATCCCCAATCCTGATGCTCTTGAGAAAAAGAGAGAAGAGTAAGGGCTTGCTGCAGTCAATTGGGTGCCTCTTCAGTAGCACCTGCAACATTACTTCAGTTTGCATGTACACGATAGGTGCATTCATTTTTCAAGGTTCCCCGTTTGGAACAAGTTGTCACATAACTCTTGAACATTGCATTAAAAAAAGACGGGGTTGTATATTATTTAGTGGAAGGACCTCTTCTCATTCAGCACACAACAACAACAGCACAACGACAGGTATTCTGCGGACACAACAAAAGACAATGCTGCGTGCATGCTTGGCAGCGCTGCTGTGCGTAAGCACGGAGGCACACATCATGGCGGTGTGCTCTTCACAGTCAGAGGAGCAGCCTGGCTTCGTCACCCTCTGGTTTGGAACGTATCACTCATACACTGAGACGGACAGGACGTCTGTGCTCAAGGTAGTAGACCCAGAGAGCGGTGCGCACCTCAGCACAACCGACTTTCAGTCCTGCAGGGCGACGAACAACAACAGAAATGTGGACGACATTGCGGACGTCTTGCAAAGCTCCTGCAGTCACATCTCCCTGTATCTGGACGGCGCACATCGCCAGGCCTTCCCCAACAACAGCAGCGTGGTGTGCTACCAATCAGGCACAACTGCCCGTCTCGGTGAGGTGAGGGCTGGCCACGATTCTCTTGAGGTGTGCTACCCCGAACGCGTTCTCGCCTCGTGGCATGCTGCAATTGTGAAGGTAGACAACGTTGGTGTGCACGAGGTGTGGATTGACGGCAGTCCCAGTAACGGTGCAGCACCACTCGCTGTGACGTCGAACTCAAACGAAGCACACATGCCTTGTGCGATGTCGAGCTCAGTGCACTGGAACCTGCCCCTCGCAGACCTGAACACACGTTGCTCGTCACCTCCTGCACACCTGCTTGACTACGTGCTGCCGGGTTACGACTGCAATAATTCTTACGTCGGACAAGTCTGCTCTGTGGAGTGCGAGCCTGGGTACGCAACACAGGGCTTTCTGCAGTGTCAAAGCGCAAACAGCACGAACGAGACAGGCGAGGGCGAATGGTCGTCGTCGTTTGCCTGTGTGCCGTACGCTTCTGATGCGCCGCCCACACTTGCACCTGGTGTGAACTACGTATGTGAGGAGCAGAACGACCTGGGGGACAACGAGGCTGGGAACGTGAGCTTTCAGAACTACGACACATACCACACGGAGTGCTGGCACATTGAGTGTGACAAATATGTTGTGATTTCGTTCTCCACCATGCAGCTGTACACCTACTCCTACCTGGACCTGTACACAGGGGAAGATTCTGGAAATGGAACAGACTTCACCTTGGAGAAGAGCTTCAGCAAGTACGACAGTCCCATGGATGTTGTGCTGAACGGTTCTGCATTTGTGCAGTTCAGAAGCACTTACTACAGCGGGTTGTCAAGACTTGAGTTCGACTACGTGTGTGTGGATGCGACCACTCAAGCACCACCCACAGATGTGCCGGACACACGTGCACCTGGTGTGAACTACGTCTGTGACGAGCACAACGACCTGGGGGACCATGTGACTGGGAACGTGAGCTTTCAGAACTACGACAGCTACCACACGAAGTGCTGGCACATTGAGTGTGACAAGGATGTTGTGATTTCGTTCTCCACCATGCAGCTGTACAGGTACTCCTACCTGGACCTGTACACATCAGGGAAGGATTCTGGAAATGGAACAGACTTCACCTTGGAGAAGACCTTCAGCAATTACGACAGTCCCATGGATGTTGTGCTGAAGGGTTCTGCATTTGTGCAGTTCAGAAGCACTTACTACCACGGGTTGTCATCAAGACTTGAGTTCGACTACGTGTGTGTGGATGCAGTGCCCACTCAAGCACCACCTTCAGTTGCGCCGCCCACACGTGCACCTGGTGTGAACTACGTCTGTGAGGAGCACACCGACCTGAACAATGCGACTGGGAACGCGAGCTTTCGGATTTTCCTCAAGCCCGGCGGATACTATACACGCACGAGGTGCTGGCATATTGCGTGTGACAAGGATGTTGTCATCTCGTTCTCCAACATGAATCTGTACTCCTTTTCCTACGTGGACGTGTACACATCAGGGAACGATTCTGGAAATGGAACAGACTTCACCTTGGAGAAGAGGTTCAACTATTACGACAGTCCCATGGATATGGTGGTGCACGGTTCTGCATTTGTGCAGGTGAGAAGCGATTACTACTACGCGCAGCTGAAAGTTGAGTTCAACTACGCGTGTGTGGATGTGGTGCCTACTCAAGCACCGCCCACAGATGCGCCGGACACACGTGCACCTGGCGTGCCCTTCGTCTGTGAGGAGCACAACGATCTGGGGGACAACGAGGCTGGGCACGTGAGCTTTCAGAACGCCGACAAGTACCACTCGGAGTGCTGGCACATTGAGTGTGACAAGGATGTTGTGATTTCGTTCTCCACCATGCAGCTGTACACCTACTCCTACCTGGACCTGTACACAGGGGAAGATTCTGGAAATGGAACAGACTTCACCTTGGAGAAGAGCTTCAGCAAGTACGACAGTCCCATGGATGTGGTGCTGAAGGGTTCTGCATTTGTGCAGTTCAGAAGCACTTACTACACCAATTCAAGACTTGAGTTCAACTACGTGTGTGTGGATGCAGTGCCCACTCAAGCACCACCCACAGATGTGCCGGACACACGTGCACCTGGTGTGAACTACTTCTGTGAGGAGCACAACGACCTGGGGGACAACGAGGCTGGGAACGTGAGCTTTCAGAACTACGACAAGTCCCACACGGAGTGCTGGCACATTGAGTGTGACAAGGATGTTGTCATCTCGTTCTCCACCATGCAGCTGAAAGTGTATTCCTACCTGGACCTGTACGCATCAGGGAAGGATTCTGGAAATGGAACAGACTTCACCTTGGAGAAGAGGTTTAACTATACCGACAGTCCCATGGATGTTGTGCTGAAGGGTTCTGCATTTGTGCAGTTGAGAAGCTCTTCCCGCAGCGGGTGGTCAAGACTTGAGTTCAACTACGTGTGTGTGGATGCGACCACTCAAGCACCACCCACAGATGTGCCGGACACACGTGCACCTGGTGTGAGCTACGTCTGTGAGGAGCACAACGACCTGGGGGACCATGAGACTGGGAACGTGAGCTTTCAGAACTACGACAAGTACCACACGGAGTGCTGGCACATTGAGTGTGACAAGGATGTTGTCATCTCGTTCTCCACCATGCAGCTGAAAACCTCTTCCTACCTGGACCTGTACACATCAGGCAAGGATTCTGGAAATGGAACAGACTTCACCTTGGAGAAGAGGTTTAACTATTTCGACAGTCCCATGGATGTTGTGCTGAAGGGTTCTGCATTTGTGCAGTTCAGAAGCACTTACTACTACGGGTGGTCAAGACTTGAGTTCAACTACGTGTGTGTGGATGCAGTGCCCACTCAAGCACCACCCACAGATGCGCCGGACACACGTGCACCTGGTGTGAACTACGTCTGTGAGGAGCACAACGACCTGGGGGACCATGAGACTGGGAACGTGAGCTTTCAGAACGCCGACAAGTACCACACGGAGTGCTGGCACATTGAGTGTGACAAGGATGTTGTGATTTCGTTCTCCACCATGCAGCTGTACACCTACTCCTACCTGGACCTGTACACAGGGGAAGATTCTGGAAATGGAACAGACTTCACCTTGGAGAAGAGCTTCAGCAAGTACGACAGTCCCGTGGATGTTGTGCTGAGCGGTTCTGCATTTGTGCAGTTCAGAAGCACTCACTACAACGGGTGGTCAAGACTTGAGTTCGACTACGTGTGTGTGGATGCGACAGCACCAGCTCCGACAGCTGAACCAGCCACACGCACACCAGGCGTGTCTCGGGTGTGTGGTGAGCACACGAACATGGACGACGCTACTGGGACTGTGAAGTTTGTGGACAGTGCTCCCCAGCATGCGAGGTGCTGGCATATTGAGTGCGACAGCGAAGTTGTGGTCACGTTTCCGTATCTTAAACTGTACTCCTCGGCCACTATGGTACTGTACAGCGCGGCAAATGGCACAGACTTCACCTTGGAGAGAGTCATCTACTCATTCAGCGACTGGACAGGTGTGGAGTCTGTGCTGAACGGTGCGGGCTTTGTGGTGTTCAATGGAGGTTACTATCCAGGCACGTCGGAAGTCGAGTTTAGCTACGTGTGTGTGGCTGATGAGACGCCGGTCCCTACCCCGCAGCCATCACAGTGCACGGCCGACACAGTGCCGCAGCGTTGCGGGCAGGGGACGTCGCGTGCGTGTGCATTTGAGGTGAGCCACCCTGCACGCCTGCTGTCGGTGGCGTTCTCGGGGGACGGGCGTCGTGTGGCAACAGGAGCAGCGGACCGTTTTGTGCGTGTGTTTGACGCACGCACGGGTGTGCAGGTGGGGCATCTGGGCTGTGCAGACGGGTTCAAGGTGCACGACATTGCGTTCTCGCCAGACAACAGCCTGGTGGCGCTTGCTGGGGAGGGTGGGCGTGTGGTTGTGTGCAATGCTGCGACGGGTGTGCTGGAGGCAACCCTGATGGACATGTCTGCATCGGGGAGCACACCTGTGCACCGTGTGGAGTTCACGAGGGACGGGCACTACGTGGTGAGCGGAGGTGGACAGGATGCACGCACACGTGTGTTCGACATGCTTGCGTCGGACAGGACAAAGCCGTCGTCTGTGCTGGACCGCCACGCACGCGACGTGGCCTTCTCTGTGGACGGGACACACCTTGCGACTGTGTGGGGCACGGAGGTGGGCGAGACGACGAGTGTGTGGAGGCTGGACGGGACGGGGACGTCTGCTGTTGAGCTGCCCTCTGTGGGTGCACATGTGACGGCGCTGTCCTTCTCGTCCTCTGCTGGTGGGAACGCGCTCCTGCGTGGGATGAGCGACGGGACGATCCTTGTGTCGCAGCTGCCCGGGAGCTCGATTGGTGACGGCAGTGCTGTGGACGGTGTGTCTCTGAGCATGCTGTCGGGGGTTGTGCACGACAGCAAGTTCTCGCGCGACGGACAGAAGATTGCTGCTGTGGGCGAGGGTGACGTGACGGTGTGGTCGCACGACGGGTCTGTGCTGCACGAGCTGTTGGGACACTCGCAGGCCATCCTGCCGCGCCTGGACTTTTCCCCCGATGGCACACGTTTGGCAACTGTGAGTCGTGATGGCACCCTTGTGGTGTGGAAGCTGTGAGCATGCATGCTGCGTGAGAGGTGTTTCGTTTCCTCTTGGGGAAAGAAATTCTCTGCGCGTAACCATTTTTCTCCCCTCAAGGATGTGTAGGTTAAGTGATTTACCGTTTCCTCCCTTTTTTCTTTTTCTTTTTCTTTTCAGGTCGCGGAAACAGTGTCCATCAACTTCGCTTTCGAATCTATATTATTTATTTTATTTTTTGCAACCAAGGAATTTCCCCCATTCCCCACATCTGTCTGACCACCTTATTCCTTGGCTGATCTCCCTTATTGCCTGAGAACAGAACTCTCCCCTCCTGTTCACTTGCTTTCACCTGTTGTAATAATGGTGCTCTTTTTTTTCCCCACCTCCCCCATTTTTCACACGACGGACTAGACAGAGGTACCATCTAGTGGAACCACTGTCGTAACGACTGGTTGTTAACTCTACTCATTACATCATGAAACTAGTGGTAAAACACCTAAGTCGTTTCGACTGGTAGCACTGCTAGTGGTCCCTCTGTAGTCTTCGTCCGCCGTGGAATCCTAAGATGATGTTCGCAAATTGCCACACTAAAGAACAATAACTGTCATCGCTCGCTGGAACATTCCCCTCCTACGATTGGCAATGGTGGTATAACCGTGTTTTTGAAATATATTGGTACAGAACTACATGTGGATTTCGACTGTTAGGGAGAAATCTATTCTGTTTTTGATCCACACAACACGATGTGAAGCACGGTCTCACAAAAGAGACACACAATTGATTATGGAAACTAGTCAGTATCCATTAATGCTAACTAAGGTTTCATCAGCGAACAATCCCCCCCTTTTTTTAATTTCAAATCAGGGAAAATAGCTTGATTTGTTCTCCAAAATCAAGGAATTATGCAGAGGAAAAACAATATTGTCTCGGTTAAAAGCAGTCGTTGTGCGTTTTTTTCGCGCGCGCCAACCTGCCAGCCGCAGAGTGGAGAGGCGAAATGTAAGTTTTGCGAGATGACAAAAAGAAAACGCATAAATTCGCCTTGAGTAGCTATTTCCCTGAACATTTTCCCCTTCACCTATTGCTCGTTCCTTTTCGAGCCCACTCTGACCTCCTCTCGTAGTTTTTGTTGTCTCTCCTCCAGAGACCACCAGCAACGTAGCCCCTCCCATCAGCATATTTCGAAGTAGGTCAAAACACCAGCCCTCTGCGGCGATTGGTTATGGTATATTCCCGTCCGTCACGGGATCTCTATTGACGCTGCTTCAAATATGTGGGAGGTGCTCCTTCCCACTCCACCTTTTTTGATTTCAGTTCCTGCGTCCCAGAGGCGTTTGCACTCAACTTCACAGCAGGTTTATTTTGTTTTGTTTTATTATTCATCAATCCCTCCCTCTTTTTCCCCCCCAAGGTGACTAAGCGACGAGAGGCTTAGGGTCATCTTATTAGCATTTCTTTTTCGTCACCTCATGAAATGAAGGAGGAAAAACAAAGGATGTAGAAACAAAGCATTTTGAACACACCTGCGGTTCTGGGGACGAACCGCGCTGCAGAGCCACTCCTCACTAAACAGGTCGAGGTGTGTGCGTTTCACCACAACCTCTCCCATGGATGAGTGTTACGTTTCTTTTTCCTTCGACAACACAAAAAAAAGTACGTTTCTCGTCCCCTCTCTTTTATTGTCCCACGTAGAGCTGCAGCAGTGCTCCGCAGACCACCCCCTTCTATGCACATCGAGACACGCTATACTCAGAGCCAAAGGCAAAGTCTACGTTGCAGGCCCTGACGGACAACGCATCTTTATCGTCGCAAACACTCAGAAGTAGTTCTGACCCCCTCCCCTTTCCCCTTTTGGAGCAAGTTGTCACATAACTCTTGAACATTACAAAAAAGACGGAGTTGTGTATTATTTAGTGGAAGGACCTCTTCTCATTCAGCACACAACACCAACAACAACAAATCCGTCTAATCCTTCAAATCCCCTTCCACGTCACTCTCAACCCTCACCCCCCATCCACCCCATCCCCCCCACCCAGGTGGAGGCGTGGCACCCCACCCCCGCACCGCACAATACAATGTCCCGTGCGCGCGCACAATCCTTTGTATCCGACTCGGCAGCGGCCAATGCCGACGATGGAGGCGGGTCGAAGTCGGAGGACTCCCTCCAGCGCTGTCTCGTCTACGCTCGAATGCGACCCACCAACCCGGGAGAACTGAACGATAAGGACGGGACCTACCAGCTGGCAAACCTCAACAAAAAACAGGTCACTCTCGGGCAGAACTGCGAGAAGGAATACAATTTTGACGGCACCTTTGGGTCCGACTCCACACAGGAGGGGATTTTCCAGGAGGTTGCAAAGCCATCTCTCCAACACGTTTTAAAGGGGTTCACTGCAGCGATCATGGCATATGGGCAGACGGGCACAGGAAAATCCTTTACAATGTCACACACAAAACCTGGTCAAGAAGGCATTATTCCACGCGCCGCTGGATACCTCTTCGAGCACATTGACGCAGCCACCACCAAGGAGTATACACTCTCCGCACACTTTGTACAAATCTACAGAGACACCCTCTCCGACCTCATGGTCGAAGGAAACCAAAAGGTTGACATCCGTTTCGATCAAAAGACCGGAGTAGAGATCACCGGATGCACGGAAACCCCTATCCCCAATAAAGCCGCCTTCTTGGAAATGTACCAAACCGGAGACACCAGGCGTATTGTGCGCCCAACCAAGATGAACCCAGAGAGTTCTCGAGGCCATACCGCCTTGGTTCTATACATTGCGTCACGGAGTACCGATCCGGATGATATGTCGTTGCCAACTAAGGGGAAGATTACCTTTATCGATCTCGCAGGGTACGAGAGATTTGACAAAACCGGGTTGAAAGATCCGATTCACAAAGATGAGGCGAAGAAGATTAACGCATCGTTGTTGTCGCTTGGGCACGTTGTGACCGCTCTGTCGCAAGGGGAAAAATTCATTCCATGGAGAAACAGCAAGCTTACCCGCCTGCTGCAGGACTCCATTGGAGGAAAATCGCGTTCGACAATCATGATCACCATCGGGCCGAGCAGTGCTTCCCTTCATGAGACCACAAATTCTCTTGATTTTGGAAACCGTGCTATGGCGGTTAAAGTGTCTGCAAAGGTTGAACAAGATGTGGATTTCCAAAAGCTTGCGGCGAAACTTCAGATGCTCCTCGATGAGAGTGAAGAGCGGGTTAACAAACTTGAACTCGCAGAAAAAACGAGAGAAGTCGAAACGAAAGACCGCGAACGCCGACACAAAAACGATCTGGAGAGACTGCGGGGCAGACATCGCGACGAGCTCACCCGCCTTATGGACGAAGGCGCCACCAAAGAACGCATCCAAGAACTCCTCCGGCTCCAGGAGGTCGAGGACCTCAACCTCCAAGAACAGCAGGTAGAGGAACGCGAGGATGCAGAAGACCGCTTCAACGAAGAAGAGCGCATCTTGGTCAAAGAGATTGACACGGAACACAGGACCCACGCTTCATCGATGAGACGCGAAGGGATTGCGATGAAACAACGTGAAGTCGATGCGGCATGTGAACTGATTGCGTCCCTCCGTAACGTAGAGGTTAACCCCGAATCACTCAAGGCGATTGCAGCGGAGTTGGCAGAAAAGGCAGGATCGCCTCCTCCACAGGATAGTGGTGATGAAGCCTCCCCGCGGGCAGCGTCTTCTGCTGAATTGTCTATTCTTGCAAGACAGATTGAAGAGCTGAAGAATGAAGCTACTGCGAAAGAAGAAAAAACTGGGGAGCAAATGGAGAAAATGAAGGCAGCACATTTAAAATGCGCGAATCTCCTCAAAGAACAACGCGAAAAGAACCGCGCTATGCAAGAAGAAAGCATTAAACGTGAGGATCTAGAGAGATTAGAAGGGCAGCTGGAGGAGATGACGAATGCGCACGACGCGGCGGCTGCACAGAGAGACGAAATGGATGAGAAAAAGCAGAAGTTACAAAAGGATTTGAACCACGCCAACTCTGAGGTCGAAAAGCTTTCTTTTGAATCAAAAAAATCTGCAAGCATGATCGAACAGCTTACTGCGTTCAAGGATGAATTGGAATCAAAACTTCAAGTTGCCGAGCAAGAAAAGGAGGAGACTGTCGAAGAGTACAACCGAAAGGAACGTGATGCCGCAGCAAACCGTGAGGTAGGTGCCGCTGCAGCAACGAGAAGGGTGGCAGAGCTGGACGAAGAGATTGCTGATTTGAAGGAAACCATTGCAGCGTTGAACTCCGCTTCAGAAGAGCTGGCTGCGGAAAAGGCTAAGGTAGATGCGCAAATCCTCGACCTCAACGCGAACGCAGAAGAACAAAAGACACTTCTCCTCCAGGAGCAACAAAAGCAGACTGAGTACGAAGCCGCCATCGCCGCAGAAAAAGAAAAAATTGCGGGAGTAAACGTCGCACAAAAGGAACGCGAAAGGGAGCTTGAAACCGCTGTAGAGCTCTGCAGGGATGAAACCAGGGTTGTTGAAAAACAACTCAAAATCGAGATCGAAGAAACCGAAATGCGATGCGAACAAAAGATTGAAGCTCTTCATACTGGTATGAAATTTCTCAGCGGTTTCATTCCTTTCTTTCTCGGCTTTTCTTTTCCCAAACGTTTCCCCTCCCCCATATTTAACTCTATAAACGGGCTTTATTATTAATAAATTGCGGCTTATTTGTGCATTTTTTTAAATTACCATTACCTTTACACACACCCTGTCTCCTCCTCCCCCCCTCACCAACCCACTACGGCTTGTTTGCTTCTCTCCTTTGATTGCAGAGATCAGGGAGGCTGAGCAGAAGATCGCAGGTATGACTTTTTTTGTATTATGTAGCAGCCGGTCTCCAAGGAGCGAGGGGGGGGGTGTCTTTTTGCAGAGTGTTGTACTCAAAACAACGTTATGCTCTTTTCGGCCCCAAAGAGGTTTCCTCTTCACGGCCAGGTAGTCAGTGGGAGCGTATTGCAGTAATAAAAGTATCAACACATAGTTATTGCACACTTTACGTATAAACAAAACAGAGGTCGAGAAGCACCTTGCCGAAGCAGAGCTGGGTGCGAAGACCGCTGCAGAGTCGTATGCTCAGGAAAAGGCCAGCCTCGCACAAGGCAGCGAAGAGAAGGCAGCCGTATCGTCAGCCGCGCTTGCTGCGCTGGAGGAGAGCAGGCAGGGGCTGGAGGCGGACGTGGCTGCGCTGGAGGGGCGTGTTGCGGAGAAGGGGGCAGAGGTGGAGGCACTGGAGAAGCGGGTTGCGGAGATGGAGGGTGCTGCTGGGGACAGCAGTGCGGCTGCGTCTGCGCTTACAGAGCAACGCGACGAACTGCGAGACGAGAAGTCTGCCCTTGAAGGTGAACTGAATGAAGCGAGAGCGGAACTAGAGGCTCTGAACGCAAAGTGCACCTCGTTGTCAGGAGAGGTTGAGTCAAGTATGCAAGGGAAAAGGGGGGGGATAAGAGAGCCTTACACATATTCCGCTCTAAATAGTAATATTGCCTGTACAAAAATTGAGATTTTGCGTAATTTTTCACCATTAAAAACAGATCTCTCGGCGAGCCAGGCCCAGGAGGCTTCTCTGCGTGCAGAGGTGGAGGCGGGTGCAGAGCGCGAGGCGGCCCTGCAGGGGGAGCTTGACACTGCACGGGAGGGGCTTGAGGCAGCGACGGTGAAGGTGGCGGAGGTGGAGGGGGAGAGAGGGGAGGTGGGGGAGGAGGTGGTGCAGCTGCGTGCGGAGGTGGCGGAGGGGGCACGTGAGCTGGCGGAGGCGAGGACACGGCTGGAGGCTCAGGAAGAAGAATTAGGCAAGGCCACCACAAGCATGGCAGACTCCTCAGCAGCCTTGGAAACAAGCGAAGCACACAGCACGGCTCTCCAGCAGGAACTCACCGAGCTGAAAACGCGTCTCGACACTGAACAAGCCTCCAACACGGAGATCTCACAGGGTATGCGAAAAAGAGAGAGAGTATTTTTTTCTTCGAATAGGCAGCGAAATACAACCCTGCATTCTGTGATGTGGCGTAGTAAAACCCAACAGATTATCCAGAATAAGGAAAATAAATACTCAAAAAAATAACAACAAAAAAAACAGATCTCTCGGCGAGCCAGGCCCAGGAGGCTTCTCTGCGTGCAGAGGTGGAGGCGGGTGCAGAGCGCGAGGCGGCCCTGCAGGGGGAGCTTGACACTGCGCGGGAGGGGCTTGAGGCAGCGACGGTGAAGGTGGCGGAGGTGGAGGGGGAGAGAGGGGAGGTGGGGGAGGAGGTGGTGCAGCTGCGTGCGGAGGTGGCGGAGGCACGAACAGCCCTTCAGGAAACCAAAGAGGCGCTTGAGGCACAAACTACAGCACACAATACCTTAGCTGACACAACCGCCACAACCGCAGAAGGACTTCGTACAGGTACCCCCCCACACCACCCACACACACCACCCCACCCTACCCCAAATTACAATACCCGCAATTTGTTTTTAGCTCTGTTTTTATTAACTATATACCTAGCCGTATCTCCATAACACCCCCTTTCCTCGCACAGAGCTTGCTGAAAGCAAGACCAAATGTGATGAGACCCAGGTCTTGCTTGGGGCCTCTTCCGCTCGTGTGGTGGAGCTGGAGGGTGAGGTGGTGGGGTTGGAGGGGAGGGTGCGTGAAGCGGAGGAGCAGAGGGAGGCAGATGCGTCTGCAGGTGAGCAGGTGGCATCGGAGAAGGAGGCTGTGATGGCGGCGAAGGAGGCGGAGGTTGCGTCCCTCACGGCAGAGGTTGCGTCTCTCACGGCAGAGCTTGCCGCGAAAGCGGAGCTGGTGGAGACGCTGAAGGCCCAGGAAGCGGCTGCAGCGGGAGAGTCTGAACAGCGGTATAGCCACCTCAACGAAGGTGTGCATTCAGATTCAAAATAAAAAATTTCCCCTAAAATCATATCTGCAAACAAAGGTGAACAGAGTGTGCGTGCAGTAGGTAGGGAAAGTGAGTGTCGATACAACAATGCCCAAATTAGATTTACTTTTTTGACTCCATTTGATAACGGTCAATGAATTTTAGGGTGTTAATTTGGAAATTTTTTAGTTATATTTTTCACCAATAAACAGATCTCTCGGCGAGCCAGGCCCAGGAGGCTTCTCTGCGTGCAGAGGTGGAGGCGGGTGCAGAGCGCGAGGCGGCCCTGCAGGGGGAGCTTGACACTGCACGGGAGGGGCTTGAGGCAGCGACGGTGAAGGTGGCGGAGGTGGAGGGGGAGAGAGGGGAGGTGGGGGAGGAGGTGGTGCAGCTGCGTGCGGAGGTGGCGGAGGTAAAGGGTGAGCGAGACGACCTGCAGAAGCAGGTGGAGGACCTGAAGGGGGAAGTCGACAGTGTGCAGAAGGAGCTTACCGAGAGTGCAGCAAGCTTACAACAAGGTAGATAACATACCTACACCCTTTACCCCCTGCACAAATAGCCACAATCTCAAAATTTTGATAAAAATAATTAGTCCCAACCTTTATCCTTAGCTTTCAAAAATACACCACTTTTCCCCCAGAAATCGCGGGCCTGACGGAGAAGCTTGAGGCCAGCGAGGCTGCTGTTGAGGAGGGTACGGTGCGTGAGGGGGACCTGCGGGGTGAGCTGGACACCGCGCAGCACAGCCTGGAGGAGGTGCAGCAGAAGTTGGGTGATGCAGAAGGAGCACGTGGGGAGGTGGGCGAAGAGGTGCAACGTGTGCAGGGGCTGCTTGACGAGGCACGTGCCGCACTAGAGGAGTCACGTGCTTCCCTTGACGAGGCACGCACTGCCCTTGAGGAGTCACGTAGCGCGCTTGCCACCAAGACAGAAGACCACACCGCGGCAGCTGCCACTTCAGAACAGCTCACCGCAGGTACACATTACAAAAAAAAAAGGGGTTTTTTTTTGGGGAAGGGGGAAGAGCGCTGCAGGTTCTGCTTGTATATCCTTTGCATTATTTGGAAAAAATGTGTTTTGTTTTAACCCCTTTGTAATGTTTAGTTGAATCATATAGCACAAAATTGCCCGTAGTTAAGTCGCTTACCCCGTTATATTCTTTACATAGCTTTGGGTGAGCGATCTCCCTGTTAACTCTAATAACCCCCATTTTTGTTTTTGTTTTTCACTGTAACCGAGGTGACCCTGACAGTGGTTTTTTCTGCAGTCGCTGGTCTCTTGTATAGTAGGAGGCGTGGACACTTACTCCCCATTAAAAACAGATCTCTCGGCGAGCCAGGCCCAGGAGGCTTCTCTGCGTGCAGAGGTGGAGGCGGGTGCAGAGCGCGAGGCAGCCCTGCAGGGGGAGCTTGACACTGCACGGGAGGGGCTTGAGGCAGCGACGGTGAAGGTGGCGGAGGTGGAGGGGGAGAGAGGGGAGGTGGGGGAGGAGGTGGTGCAGCTGCGTGCGGAGGTGGCGGAGGGGGCACGTGAGCTGGCGGAGGCGAGGACACGGCTGGAGGAGATGCAGGCGGACCACGACGACACGAAGGCGCTGCTGGAGGCAAACGAAGAAGGTATGATTACGTTGCACAGCTGCCCTTATATACTTAAATATAAACCCCCTTGCCCTGTCTTCGTTGCCCTCCCCTCCCCCTTGCCCTGTCTTCCGTCGAAGTGCCCGCATCATGACGTCCCCTTGTGCAGATCTGAAGACACGTGCCACGCAGATCGAACAGCTCACCACAGAACGTGACGCAGTGACAGAAGAAAAGGCCAGCCTCGCACAAGGCAGCGAAGAGAAGGCAGCCGCATCGTCAGCCGCGCTTGCTGCGCTGGAGGAGAGCAGGCAGGGGCTGGAGGCGGACGTGGCTGCGCTGGAGGGGCGTGTTGCGGAGAAGGGGGCAGAGGTGGAGGCACTGGAGAAGCGGGTTGCGGAGATGGAGGGTGCTGCTGGGGACAGCAGTGCGGCTGCGTCTGCGCTTACACAACAACGCGACGAACTGTTGGAGGAGAAGTCTGCTCTTGAAGGTGAACTGAAGGAAGCCAAAGCACAGATCAGCACACTTGAAGCAGACATGGCTGCGGTGCGTGAGGAAGCTGCAGCAGAGAAGGAGCGACTCAACAGCGATGCAGCTGCAGACAAGGAAGCAGCCGGCACACAGCACACAGCAGCCATCACACAGCTGCAGGAGGAGCTCGACGGTGTGAACGCACAGTTGGCAGAGCTGAAGGCATCCTCGGATGGCGACAGGCAGACTGCAGCCACGGCACAGAGCACTCTTGAGACACAGGTGGCGGACCTGACATCGGAACAGGAGCGCTTGACACAGGAGCTCACCGACATGACTGCCGCACACAGCACTGTCACTGAAGAAAAGGCCAGCCTCGCACAAGGCAGCGAAGAGAAGGCAGCCGCATCGTCAGCCGCGCTTGCTGCGCTGGAGGAGAGCAGGCAGGGGCTGGAGGCGGACGTGGCTGCGCTGGAGGGGCGTGTTGCGGAGAAGGGGGCAGAGGTGGAGGCACTGGAGAAGCGGGTTGCGGAGATGGAGGGTGCTGCTGGGGACAGCAGTGCGGCTGCGTCTGCGCTTACACAGCAACGCGATGAGCTGTTGGAGGAGAAGTCTGCCCTTGAAGGCGAGCTGACGGAAGCCAAATCACAGATCAGCACACTTGAAGCAGACATGGCTGCGGTGCGTGAGGAGGCTGCAGCAGAGAAGGAGCGACTCAACAGCGATGCAGCTGCAGACAAGGAAGCAGCCGGCACACAACACACAGCTGCCATCACACAGCTGCAGGAGGAGCTCGACAGTGTGAACGCACAGTTGGCAGAGCTGAAGGCATCCTCGGATGGCGACAGAGAGACTGCAGCCACGGCACAGAGCACTCTTGAGACACAGGTGGCGGACCTGACATCGGAACAGGAGCGCTTGACACAGGAGCTCACCGACATGACTGCCGCACACAGCACTGTCACTGAAGAAAAGGCCAGCCTTGCACAGGACAGCGAAGAGAAAGCAGCCGCATCGTCAGCCGCACTTGCTGATCTGGAGAAGCGGATTGCGGAGATGGAGGGTGCTGCTGGGGACAGCAGTGCAGCTGCGTCTGCACTCACACAGCAACGCGACGAGCTGCGAGACGAGAAGTCTGCCCTTGAAGGCGAGCTGACGGAAGCCAAAGCACAGATCAGCACACTTGAAGCAGACATCGCAGCACAGCGGGCTGAGACAGACGCGTTGACAGCACAACTGGAGGAGCATAAGGGCAACGTGGTGCAGGAGACTGCGAAGCACACAGCTGCCGTGGAGCAGTATGAGGACAAGGTCGAATCCCTGAGTGCCGAGAACGACTTCATGACGAAGGAGCTTGAGGAGGTGACGGAGGCGCGCGACGCACTGGAGAAGGAGAAGGAGGAGCTTCAAGACGCGTCTGCCGCACTCAGCGCGGAAAAGGGCGACCTCAAGCAATCCCTCGCAGGTGTTGAAACAGAGAGAGACGGCCTCGTTAGCGAGCTTGTGTCAGCCAAGGAGACAATCAATCTTCTGCAAGGTGCTGCTGGGGACAGCAGTGCGGCTGCGTCTGCGCTCACAGAGCAACGTGACGAGCTGCTGGAGGAGAAGTCTGCCCTTGAAGGTGAACTGAAGGAGGCCAAAGCACAGATCAGCACACTTGAAGCAGACATGGCTGCGGTGCGTGAGGAGGCTGCAGCAGAGAAGGAGCGACTCAACAGCGATGCAGCTGCAGACAAGGAAGCAGCCGGCACACAGCACACAGCAGCCATCACACAGCTGCAGGAGGAGCTCGACGGTGTGAACGCACAGTTGGCAGAGCTGAAGGCATCCTCGGATGGCGACAGGCAGACTGCAGCCACGGCACAGAGCACTCTTGAGACACAGGTGGCGGACCTGACATCGGAACAGGAGCGCTTGACACAGGAGCTCACCGACATGACTGCCGCACACAGCACTGTCACTGAAGAAAAGGCCAGCCTCGCACAAGGCAGCGAAGAGAAGGCAGCCGCATCGTCAGCCGCGCTTGCTGCGCTGGAGGAGAGCAGGCAGGGGCTGGAGGCGGACGTGGCTGCGCTGGAGGGGCGTGTTGCGGAGAAGGGGGCAGAGGTGGAGGCACTGGAGAAGCGGGTTGCGGAGATGGAGGGTGCTGCTGGGGACAGCAGTGCGGCTGCGTCTGCGCTTACACAGCAACGCGATGAGCTGCTGGAGGAGAAGTCTGCCCTTGAAGGCGAGCTGAAGGAGGCGAGGGCGGACCTGGCTGCACGCGACACTGTCATCGCCACACTGGGGGTCGAGGTGGAGCAGCTGAACACCAACGTTGCGACTCTCACAGAAGCAAACGAGGCGTCTGCTGCAAAGCTCAACACCCTTGCCGACGAGAAGGAAGAACTGTCAGTGCTTCTGGAGACCTCCGAAGCTGACCTCGACGCTGGTATGACCACATTCCACCCCCTTTCACCTTCTCTCTGCGACCATTCCACTCCCCACCCATTGTCAACCTTGTTGGAGCTTAACTGTAAGAACAAGGCCATTTGACTTTTTATTGCCAATTTTTTTTGTCCAACTTACCTCGGCAAGGTTGGATTTTGAGAACTTTTAGCCACCCAGGAATTATTTTTCCCGCCTCCGTTCTCTTACGGTACGTCTCACCCTTATGTATGAGGTCGACTGTGATGCGTTTTAGCACGTTTCAACTACTCTTTCTTTTGCTCCCTCGCTTTCGTCAGTTCCCCCAACAACACAATACAACACAACATAACACCTACACCACACCACAGAGAAACAAACCGTGAAGGACCAAACCGAGCGCAACGATCTCCTCGAGAGCGAGGCTGCAGACAACCTCGCAGGTGTTGTCTCTCTCTCTCTTTTTCCTCTCCCTCTTTTCTGAACCCCACCCACCCCCCCCACTCCGCACACCCGTTCCCTTTTCGTTCAGCTTCTTCTATGATATAATAACCCCGTAAAAATATACAAAAATCCTCCTTATTTATCAACGTATTTCAATTTAAAATGGGTATGAAGCCTACCAAAAAACCTTTACATAAACTGGGTTGAAGCACTTTTGTTTTACTGCATCAATAACTTCACTTTTTAAGTTTAGCGTAAATTAACACCATTTTCCCCCCTGATCCAGCCAAAAAAAAAAGCCGCTCTTCGCACAATAAAACTTCACATATACCCTCTGTCGTGAACACCATTTTAACGATAGCATTTTCATCTTCTATTATCAATCGCTCCCCTTCCCTCCCTCCCCTCCCCCTTCTTCATTTAGCTTTAGCATCTCATTTTAACTGCCCTACCTCAGATATATACTAGGGCTGCTGCGCCCTCAAATATATACTCCTCCTTATCCTCTCCCTTTTCTCTCTTTCTTTCTCTCGATCTTTTTTCAACCCCCATTTTCTTCTTTCAGAGCTGAACGACGAAAAGAAGCGTCTCGAAGAGCTGGAGGACGAAAAGGAAAGCGTCTTGGCCGAGCTTGAGGAGGCTCGCGCAGAGCACAACGAGATCATGGAGCAGACCCGCGCCGACCACGAGGAGGACCTCTCCAAGGAACGGGAGCGCGTCGAGCAGCTCGAAGACGACGTCGAAAGCGCAGCACAGCTTCAAACCGCCCTAGAAAGCCGCGTCTCCGAACTGGAAGAAGAACTGCAACGTCTTCAGGGCGACCTGAAGGACGTCAGGACCACTCATGAATTGGAGTCAGAAGAGACAAGAAGACGTTCCATCCAGGAGGGCGACCAGGAACGCATCCGTCAAGACATGGAGCAAGCGGTCATGAGGGAACAGATCAAACTGGCCCGGAGAAATGCTGCAAATGGAGGCGGGAAGTATAAATACCAAAGCAAATTGGTGTCGCAGCTTATCGGAGCAGGGCAGCTTGCGGTGCCAAGAGGTGCGCCACCACTACTCAAGAGAGAGGAGATTCTCGAATCGTTGGATGTCGAGGAAATCCGGTCCGCTCTCCGCTACAACATCATCTGCGTCGGTGCGCAGCACACCGGGAAGTCCTCCGTTCAAAAGCTTCTCTCCCACACCGGCGGAGGCGGTCTCATCAAAAAGGCGCCCGACGTCGTCACCCCTTCCACCTGCTTCTCCAGAGCGGAGTTCATCAGCAAAGACAAAGGAAGCAGCAAAGGGTTCTCCATCGGCAAGAAACACACTGTCAATACGTACTTCAACGTCTGGGATACACCCTGCGATCCTAGAGTGTTGCAGGCACTACCCCAGGGCGCTCTTCCTGCCTCTGGATGCGCATATGTGGCCACCTTCTTCCTCAACCATGAATTCCATTCCGAAGCGAAAAAGGTGGAGGAAGTGCTTCTCGCAGTCCATGCCAATGTAAGCAGCAAGCTTGGAAACGGAGATGATGGGGCAAACTCTGTGCGAATCCCGGTTGTGCTGGTTGGTACCCGAAAGGATTTACTGCAAAACTCGAAAGACGGGCTTCTCGCCATCAAGAAAATCTCCGAATCCAAAAAATGGTTCCGCGAAAACCCTGTCCTCAAGGAGAAATTCCGTTTGATTGACTCTTTTGCAGTTTCTATTAAGGATTGGTCGGTGCAGAATGATACTGGGTCGAAGACTGGGGTGTCTTCGTTTGCACAGGTTATGAGTCTGCTGTCTACTGAGTTACAGAGTATTTACCCGATCACCCCGCCAGCGTTGTTGGGATACCCTGCATCGCCTTCAACTACGTCGGATATAGCGGATTACTGCAACACTTTGTCGACATTATCGGTTTCGAATGATAAGGCAAGAGAGGAAAAGAGCATTTTCGAGTCAATGTTTGTCATCACCATTTTGCTTCACAGAATGCGTCTCAGAGGGTCGTGGATGGTTGGTGCGGCCGATGTGGATGCGCTCATCGCTGACAACGTGCCCTCCTTTTCATTGGAAAGCCACCCAGACACATTGTTGAAGATTAAGGAAGCGCTTCGCCGCCGTTCCGATATGTTTACATGCCAGGACACAGAATACCCCGATCCACGCGAGGCGGTAACCATTATCAACCCTCTGCTTCTCTGCAACTTTGTGGACACCCTTATGCTCCCTTCCCTCTACCTTTCATTAGTGGAGTCCTTCGCTTCGGACAAACCTGGTCATCTCAAAGCAAACATCCAAAAGAGCAGTGGATTCAATCTCGAAGAATTCTGGCGCCCCGACTGGGAGTTGGTCTTTGATGGGAGAATTTCGGGGACAGTGATTTCATGTCTCTTCAAATTGTTCTTACCATTTAAGAAGGACCCGGTATTGGGGAAGAGGTTTTTGGGGTTGTTGGGAATGTCGTTTACGGTAGGGGATGCGAAGAGTGAGGTGGAATTTATGCCGGGGTTAGCATTGGCTACGCTCTCTGGGGAGGTGCAGTCTTTGTTGTTATCGCTGTTTAAGAAGGAGAAGGGGGAGTGGAGTGCGCGGACTGCGAGCAGAGCGGTGCCTCCAGCTGTATTGGCGGCTGTAATGCAAAAAATTGTGGCAAAGGACAAAAATGCGCTTCTCTGGCGCGACGGTGCGGCGTTCAACCACAACGGAACCTGGGGGTATCTGAAGTGCGAGGCAAATAGAGTCTCGCTTTGCTGTGAAGGGAAAGGGACGGAGGTATTGTCCGAGGTGCAGGCTCTCATCGACCAGGAGCTGACAGAGAATGCCGCAGCAGCGGCGCCTGCATGGAAGGATGGCATGCTTCTCGACGAAATCCCCCGCCTCTCCCCAAGCCTCGCAAAGGAGGTCGACGACACAGAGTCGATCCAGACGCTTCTCAAATCTATCCCAAAAGACAAGCTGCGTGGCACCCCATTCCCTTCAGCGACCGTAGATGCTGATATGAGGAGGATGCGTTAAATGGCTAAAAAAAAATTATCTCACAAATTTATTTTAAAAAGAAAGGTGGGAGGGAGAGAGAGAGAGAGTGGGGGTGGAGGGGGAGGGGTGGTTTAGGGGGGAAATTTTGGGTGAAGTAAATGAGTTGGCTTGTGGTTTTGCTTGTGGATTTTCTCCGTTGGAATCCAACGGTGGAACTACAAGGCAATGTCGTTTTTTATTTCACTCAGAGGGGAAAAAGGAAAGTATCGGGGGGGTTTGTTTTTTTTTTGCAGATTAAGCACTCCGGGAGGGGGATTGGGAGGTAGTCAAGGTCTCAGGTTGTCTTTTTGTATGGAGGTACACTGCCGTGAGAGGCTTTGTATTTCAAAAAATCACATTTTATTGTTTGTATTATTTGATTGTGTTGTGTGTTTGTACGTTTTGCACGCGAAAGACACACACACAATTCATATCTTTTCTCTTTTTTTGTCTTTTTTTGAGTGCTTTTTTTCGTCGCTTCTCGTTACGCCTCAACACGATTTTTCCGTCAAAGATGTCTTCTTATTAGATCCGTCTTCTGAGCACGAGAGGCTTAGGGTCACCTAATAAAGCATTTATTTTGTGTTGGGCACATACGTGACAAATGTACTCAAGGCACAGTTTTATTCCATTTTTTTTAGTCTGTACCGTTTTACCCCCCCAGCACAACTGGTTGCATGTACACATGTACAACCTACGTACACCTATGTTAAACTCAAGTACAAGCAAGTCCACCTAAAGTGCTTGGGGGAAAAAACGGTATATAGTTGGGTGAGGTTTATCTTGCCTAACAATTTCTCTTTTTTTGCCATCGATGATTTAGCCCAGAACGAACCCCGTTTCCCTCGCTTCAACAAAAAAGAAGAAAAAAAAATTGAAGGGGAGTGGGATGTCAAAACCTAGTTGATTCTTTAGTTTTGTCGTTTTTATTTTCTTTCGTTTGTGTGGAAAAATGTTATCTTTTTTGTTCTCGTTAATTTCTTTCAATTCCACAGAAAAGCAAACCCCTTTTTTTTTCAGAGAATTTTTCAAAAGTAAACAAGATTTAATCCTCCCGAGAGAGAGAGAGAGAGAGAAACTCGAAAAAAAGCTTTTTGAGTGCTTATTATTCATCTTTCAAATAAAAAAAAGAGAAAAAAGAAAAAAGAAAAAAAACCCCAAAATATTACATCTACACGATGGTTACTAATATTTCTCTCCGTCCTCCTGACCGGAGGTTGGACGTTTTCCAATATGCATCGTTTTTGTTCAATTTTTTTTTGTTGTATTTGTTCACAATGAGAAAAAGACTCTGGAGAGGGGGAAGAGGGTGTGGGGGAGGAGGGAAGGTGGAACCGAATTCACTAAAAACAAAACACAAAAAAAAAGTTATCCGTTTTTTCTGTTTTCTTCTACCCTCATAGAAAAAAAAAAAGATATTCTCAGCCCTTTTTTTCCTTTCCAAATTTTGATTGATTGAAGTGACCAACCACGAGAGGGCTTAGGGTCATTTTATACTACATTCCTTTCCTTCTCGTCTTTTGAACGATATCTGGATATTCGCAAAATTCTTTGCTTGTGCCATATTTTCCGTGTATGCAGTTTCCAGCTTCAAGATGACTCAGTATCTGAAGCGAAGTGTTTGAGAGCACTGGGACAGAAAACGTCTGTTTTTCGTCCCGGTGGTCAGGGAGGCTATCGTATCTGGTCCGGTATTCTTCCCAAGGTCTCCCGAACCAGCTGGCGTGACCAAAAATGGACTCCACGAAGTCAGCCGTGGCGGGCGCCGCACTCATGCCGTCCTTCCTAGCAGAGTCTGGGACAGGGTAATTGTCAAGGAAGTGCATCAACTTCTGCAGATAACCTCTAATGCAGCTCCTCGCTATTTTGTCACCGCGATTTGATGTGAGTAATGTACTAAATGATAGACGAACGGGGGGCTTTATATTCTTTCGTCCTGCGTTTCACATGGTTCTTCTTGCATTAAAAATTCCAATAAAAAATCACAGCCACCAAAAAAACCCCACAACATGCCTGAATCTGCGTTGCTCCAGGAGGTCCGCTTGGCTGCGGAGGCGCGTCAAAAGAAGGCTGCACAGACGAAAACCGCACAAGAACGGGTCTCTTGGGACCAGAACCTGCAGGGTCTGTCGCGCCGCTTTCATAGAGAGTACAAATACGTCTTACAGAGCGCGCCACGCCCACCACCACTCCCCTCATCCACGCCACATGCCACAGAGGGCACCGAAGTGGACGCATCACTGTTCCCACCCGCCTCTGTCCTCTCTCTGCTTCAAACCGACGAACACATCGGGACCACTGTGTACACTGCCGCAGTGCAGGTCGCACGGTACCTCGAAACGCAGGCGCCACGGTTTCAAGGCAAGCACGTTCTCGAGGTTGGGAGTGGGACGGGGCTGGTTGGTATGGTGGCGGCGTGCCTCGGGGCGGATGTGGTGTTGACTGACATGGAGGGTCCTGTGTTGGAGAACTTGCGGAGAAATGCGGCACGGCTGCCGGAGGAAGTGCAACAGAGGGTGAAGGTGGTGCCCTTCAAATGGGGGGTGACGCCGTTCAGTGAAGTGTCCGAAGCTGCAAGTGGCCGTGCTTTTGATATAGTGCTTGCTGTCGAAGTGGTCTACGAGATCGAACACGTGGCAGCCCTCATGTCCGCGCTGGAAGCGGTGTTCGAGCACAACAAACCAGAACTCATCTGGGCGCACGACCTCCGAGGCAGACCGGGTATCCCTGCGTTCAGATCGCTTATCACGAAGGCAGTGGATTTCACTGAAGTAACCCCAGAGCAATGTGCCCTGGGATACTGCTGTGAACACGTGAAGCTGTGGGAAGGGGTGTTGAAGAGGGCGTGAGAGAGAGGGGACGCAATTTGATTTGCGTCTTTTGGAAAAAAGGTTTTTGAGTTTTTTTAAGAGATGTGCTGTGGCACGAGAGGTGCATTCCATCTTTCTGTTCTTTTTTACCTAGCTTTGTTTTCTCGGAAAAGTCACTTAGTTCTTAGTACCCACATTTCTAGTACCCATTTAGGACAATACCCACTGGGTATTATCATGGGTACTAGAAGTTTGGGTACTAAGATACGTTCCCCTTGTTTTCTTTAAGGCACTCTATCATAGCATCCAAAGGCGCGTTTTGGATGCTATGTTTATATGTCAAAAAAGAGGCATGCATTCGGTATAACGTTTATGACGTTGGTTGTAACGTCTATGAAATAAATGAAGAGAAATGTTGCACAGAAAGAGAAAGTCCTATCCATCTTTTTGATTTAGATTTTTGTTATTACCCCAAAACGAGACGAAAAAACCACCAACAAAAAAAACCAAAAGTTCGAACACCCCCTCTATCATCATTTCAATTGTTTATCTCAGATGTGGTGGATCACCACAGAGCTATCTAAAGAAGGTGCCCTGGTCCTAATCATCTTTAAACGGTAAAGATGCGTGTTACAAGAGGCACATTCATCTTTGAAGGTTTCTTCCCTCTCAAATACTTTCAATTCTGTGAACTGAAAATATATGAATCTAAAGTTTTTCTTTCAACCTCTCATCCCCGTATCTCCTTTGAATGGATGGCTTTCCAACAAAAACCCTGTTTGGTGCTTTCGGAAATCGGTCAACGACCTGTCAGCGAGCTGTCTATATATCGACCCCTCCTGCGGAGCACCCCCCTGTTACAAAAAACTTGGCTCGAGTAGAGAAGTTGTTGTATTATGGTCCTCAAGTCAGCCACCAGGTCCTCAAGTTACCTACTTCTCGTCTCTTCCAGCAATATGGTTTAACCTCTCAGCCCTCCCCCTTCGTCCCATCTCTCCAAAACACCCCAAAATCCAGATACCATTTATTGTTCTCTATTTCGACACAAAAACCCACAAAAAATCATCCAACCTTTTCAAAAAAACCAAAAGAAATGACCTCCCCTGCCCACGGACCCACCCCCGCCACCGGCGTTCAGTTCACCTCCTACCCACAGACCGTCCAGCCCTCTGCCTCTTCACCCCTTTCCATTGTCATGACCACGCACACCATGGCGTCACCTTCCTATGTACCGCATGGATGCGGGTTTTCGGAGTACGCAACTTTGGGGAACCAGGGTGGGGTGCTGCAAAATAACAACAACAACAACCCGCAGTACACACAGTATTCCCCATACGTTGCCCCTCCCGCAGGACAGCCGGTGGTTATGTCACCGCCAAAGGATGTAGGGGCTGCGGTGCGTTCTCCACCTCGCATGGTGGCGCATCAGCCGTACGCTTGGGAGGCGGAGGAGGATTCAGTGTCATACACTGGGTCTGCCACGGCAAGCTCGTCTGTAGAGGAGAGCGTAGAAGGCAGCAGCGATGCAGTAGGTGAAGTCAAGGATGAGGTGGAGCAAGGTGCGTACCCCTGTAGGGACTTTGTTCGTGGGGTGTGCAGGCGTGGGGTGAACTGTAGGTTCCTGCATGTAGGGGCAAGTGAGGAGCAGATGTCGGAGCGGGGTCTGGTGTGCAAAGACTTCCGCCGAGGAAAATGTCTTCGCAGACACTGCCGTTTCCTGCACACATCGAAGGCGGGTGCGAAGAAGGCGGCGGAGAAGGTGGCCGAGGCGAGAGAAGGGGCAACAGAGAGAAGGGAAAACTAAGAGTGGTGGGTGTGCGTGTGTGACCCTTGCGTTTGTTGTAGATGTTTGAGGGTTGCCATTGCTTTTCAATACTGGGTGGTGACCTGAACCCCACCAGAAAGCCTTTTGCAGGAAACCTCGAAAAAAGTGAATACCGAGAAGCACATTTCTTAATTTGTCTGTTTTGTTTTTTTTCAACCTCATTTCATCCCCTTTTGTTTTATATCGTAGTACAAGGCTGCGTGAACAAAGAAACGAATAATTCCATGGTGTGGCAAAAAGTGCGCAAGAAGTGCGAATCAGCCCCCTTCAAGCCGCACCATCAAATTAACCTTTTTTTTTCCGCGTCTTATAGTGCCTTATTGCGTCCACAGAGGCGTTTTGCACTGCCAAAAAAACTTCGTTTTATTTCTATTTTATTGTTGATGAACTAAAAACTCCCCAAAAAAACACAATACCAATCATAAAACTGGCTTAGGTTCACCCAACTTTCCTCTTTTTCTTTTCTTTCTATTGTTCGGATTTGTGTATGCCACCAGAGGCTTATTCATCCATCTTTCTTTTGTTCAGTGCCTGCGTCCCAGAGGCGTTTGCACTATCAAATTCACCTTTTTTTTTTTTTGTTTCATTTATTCTCGTCGTGTTCAACACAATAGCCTTCGTGGAAGAGTGGACTCTTTGCCTTATTTGCATATTCACTGAACCTAACGAACAAAAACGTAGAAGGCCTGCGTGTGTCCATTGTCCGATAACTCGTTTTTCGGGGAGAGAGAGAGAGGAGAGGGAAGGGGAAGTGTCGGATTTTCGTCTCTTATTTCCTCTCCCCCCCCTCCTTCGCCCTCCTCCTCCTCCCCCCCCCCGCATTAGCTTCTTCCCTTTTCCACTCCCCCCCGCATGCTGTCTTTCGATTTATGATTCCTTTCTTTTGGCTTGTTGCAACCCCGTGTTGATTGTAGTGGATTTTATTGATGTGTTGTGCACGAGGCACATGATTCATGTTTCAAAAATTTTCTCTTTTATTCTTCCCCCCAAAAAAAATTTTTTTTTGCGCGAAAGAAGAATCCCAATTTGTGTTATTTTACGATGTGCATGAGAGGCACGACCTTGTTATTTTATTTTTTGGGGAAAAAGAAAAATAAATGAAGTCCACTACTTCATCCTGGTTTACAGCCAAAAAAAAAAAAAAAAAACTAAAATTCCTCTCAAATTAATCTGATTTTTTTTCTTATTTTCAATTATCTTGAGACAAAAAAAAAAGATGATAAGGGATACAGTACCCTGTAGATCGTTTGATGGGTCTTTTCGCCCCTATGCACTAGCTGGGATGAGGGGCTGATTTGCACACATCAGCACTGCAACGGTACTCACCCCTATGTGAGGATAGTCGGGGGCTGTTTTCTTCATTGTCTGCAGCCCTTTTTAGACTAAATTTACCTAAGCCACACACGGGACACATCTCAAGCTGCGAAATTTTCTGAAACAAATAATATCGTGGTTTTACCAACGACCGTTCAGATGGTCTAATTCACATTGGCAGTCAAAATGACTAGGCAATTGCCTTGTAAGACCAGATGTGTCATTTTGACGGTCAATTTTGACAGGACCGCCGTACATGATACGTAATTTAGAGGAGAAAATGCGAGACGAAAAAAAATATAGCGAACAAAAAACCCAACACACAACTAATCAATAATACAAAAAAACTATAGTGGAGCACACTCTAGGGTGGTTACACTAATACAAACCAAGTTTTCAAAAAAAAAAAAACGAACCCATATTGTTTTTTCTCTCTGTCATCCACCTTGATTTTACCCTGAAATTTTGGTGGAGTTTTGTGGTTTTTTTTAATACCACCCAAACTCTCCCACATTTCAGGCAATCAGATAGATCATTTTATCCTCTGCAGGGAAACGTGTGAATAATGTATTGTCAATGAAGGGCCCTTTGCGGAGGAATAGGGCAAACCTGCAGGAAACTAGAGCCCTGCTGTGTCTTGCCAAGTATCCGTGTGGTGTTTCTTTTGTTTTTTTTGTGTTATCAAGCATTGACGAATAGAAATGGAAAACGACGGATGGTGCGTGCCCGCTTTAGCGTATTGGTTTTCCACTAGCATCACTCACATTCATCAGTGAAAAACACAAACCTTTTGCGGTGCGATAAACGAAAAAGTGTTTTCTTTATTTCATTTACCGTATTCGTAAATATGTTCGACCGTAAAAAATGACGAACTTCCAGAAAAATCCGGAAAATGACGAACTTTATTACGGTCGAACATATTTACGAATACGGTAACTGTCATATCCTGAAGTCGTTTTCTATTTTGTGATTTTCAATAACCTCTTTATCCCCGGCGATCGGTCTTTCGTCCGCGGGAGTGTAGTTTTGTAGTACACACATGGTTCTAATGGAACCGAGAACCAAGAACCACAGTACCCTGCATCCGCCAATGATCGGTGAGGCATTTTGCATTTTTTTTTTTTCCAACTCTCATCACCCCCCCCTGTTTCACCCTTCGTGGGGGAAACAGACCACAAAGAAAGAGGGGAGCATTTTTTATTGATCCCTCCTATGCTATCAATTGATTGATTGCATATGTTGGCATACCCTTCGAATTGTTTTGCTTCCCCTCTTCTATTGAACAAAGAGAGGCATCTTTACCAACATTCTCTCGTACGATTATCTCGTTTTTTTTTAAAGATGTGTGCATCTTACAAGTTTTTTTTTAAAATCTTCTCATAACCAGGGGTTAAGTTAGCTTTTTTTTTTTCTCGCTGAGTCGGGTTTTTATCGGCTTTTCTGGATTTTGCGAAAAATAACCCATTCCCTCCGCGAGCGCAGCGAGCGGGAAAATTTTTAAGGTGCACCTCCGCGAGCGTAGCGAGCGGAAAAAAAATTCCGCAATTTTTGGGCAAAGTTCAAAAATCCCACCAAAAAATGGGGGGACCCTGGGGATTTTTGGATTTGTCCTAACAATTTTGACCAACCTCAGTTCCCACTTCCTGCCTCATCCGCACTCTCGCAACACTAGTACTGAACCTCTTCATATGAATAATTCCCAGTTCTGACGGGGGGTTTGTTTGGGTCGGGAGGATATTTTTTTTCTTAGAGGGTGGGGCGGGAGGGGGCTCCGCCCCCACCCCTACCCCACCTTCCCAGCCTACACCACCCAAAAATTTGGATTTTTTTTTTTTTTTTCAGATTCCAATTTTTTTTTTTTTTTTTTGAAAAACCCGAAAACCCGAAAACCGGGTTTTGAAAACCCAGAAACCCGCCCTAACTTAACCCCTGCTCATAACCTCCCCGGTTGAGGTGTCACTTCCTCCGCTGGGCAGAAGGGCGGTCTTTTACTTTTATTTTTAGCCTGGAGGGGAGTACTGGATGGCTTTTTCTTGTTGTTTCTTTTTTTTTTTTTTGATGTGGTCTTTTATAAGAAAAGGGGTGGCTGACAACACTAGGGACCTCTTTGGCCCAGAGCAGAGGCACGGGAGAGCGTCAGCAGCAGTCCAGGCCAGAGAGGCCAGAGACATGCCAGAGAGCACAACCCTTTTTTTTGCCAGTCACATTCTTTCAAAGTCTTTTTTTATTTTTTATTTTTTATTTTGGATCCTTGGTTTTTAGGGTACTCATATATGTTATGTTGGATGTATCTGTATACGTCCTTTGTGCTTTCTCTTTGAAAGATATGCGAAATTAATGTTATTTTTTGTTCTTTTTGTGGCTGCATCCTAGTTGGCTGTGTGTACATTTATTATTAAGACGTAATCTCTGTACACGTTACGGCCACTACCGTATGTAAGCGCTGCCATGTTGTGTGCTTTAATCCGGATGACTGGCATTGTCAGTCGCAAGGTGTCTGCATATGTCCCCTCATTTTTTTTAATGTTCACCTTTTCACACACCCCCCTGCAGGGTTCTTTTTCAGTGCTCTCAAGATCCTCCACGTAGGGGAGGATATTTCCTCCAGGGGCTTTTTTTTTTTTTTTTCAGGCTTTTTTGGTGGAGGATTTCCTCCATTTTTTTTTTTTTTTTGGCGGGCTCGGGTGGAGGATTATCCTCCTAGGGGTTTTATAGTGGGGGTCACTTTGTCTCCCCCGAGGGAGCCAATATTTTCCCGAGCCTGTATGCACCGTCCAGGGCTGCACCTTAAAAAAATTCTGCCTGCGGCGCCATTTTCATTTTTTGCTATTCAAAAAAAAGGGTTCGTTGAGTGATTCTGTGGTGTAAAAGGAAGCATTCTTACACCGTACCCTAATTTTTTTTCGCCTGCGGCGCCATTTATATTAATTTTTTTGCTCCGCAAAAAAATAGAGTTGGCAATGTCTTTGGATACCCTTGCATTTTGCAGCCAAAAAATACAACTTGACCAAAGCTGCAAAATTTTTGCCGTTTTTAAAAAATTACCCGCCGTTGCATCAGCCCCTGCTTCTGGAAGACGTATTGGTTTTGTACGGTTCGTGGAGCGTATGGTGCAAGAGAAAGGATTAGATTTCCGTTTTTTATTACCTCGCAAAATTGACCCGCCTCTCCGCTCTGTGGCTGTCAGGGAGGCGCGCGCGAAGCGCGCGACGACCGCTTGTTGCGGGGGGGAAATTTTTTTTTTGGGGTTTTTTTTGCAAAAATAAAATCCTCCTCATTTCGAAAATTCTGCTTTTTTCGTGGAGGATCTTGAGAGCCCTGTTCTTTTTGGTTTTTTTTTTTTTTTTCCAACCACGCTTTTTCAAAGGAAACTGGAGAGCAGGGGCGTCGAATATTACATTTTTTTTACCAACTTTGCTTTACATTAGTCACGACAGTTGAAGGAACTGACTATTGACTTGTGCAAGCCAACGGTGAAACCACTAGCAAGACCGCAGTCAAGGTGTTTGCTTTACTGTCGTGGATAATGTAAAGCAAAGTTGGTCAAAACCCCCCCTACCCACACACAACACACGAGAGAGATCTAAGGGCTATGTTCTGCGCAAGAATTCCCCTCATAAGGCTTCCAACACAACACAACACAACAACGTGACTGAATGTAAAAAACGGCACCGAAAAAAAGAGGGTTTTTCCTTATCGCATCAGATACAGCGTTGAGGTATTTATCTAACCTGTGTGTCATGCTCTGGAGGGAATATCAGAGATGATTGAGGATTATTTAAAAATTAGAAACTCCTTTTTTTTTTTTTTTGTCCCGTACTGCGTTCAGGGTGTGTTGCAAAACCACGTCACATACTGTTTTTCTCTGTATTCTTTTTCTTGCTTTGGTTCCCACCTTTCTCACTAAAAAAGGAAAAAAGAAGATGTGATTTTGTAGTGTTTATTTATGGCCGATTGGGAGGGGTTTTTTTTGTTTTGTTTTTCAATGGCTCATGGAATATCTTTACAAGAATTATGGAATTTCGTGGATATCAAAAACAAAAAAAACAAAAATCCTCTCGTTCCCAGATGTTTTTGTTTAGGTGACTCAGTAGAAACAAAACGTTATTGGTACTCCAGAAATAAAAAATACCAAGTACGCAACAAGTACGCAATATAGGGTATTCCTGTATTTTTTTTTTTTTTTTTCGTGCACAAAGTGCGCAACAAGTACGCAGCATGTACGCAACAAGTACGCAAAATGGGGTTTTCAGGAGCACCAGTTATATTTTCCTTCTTCTTTCAGAAGTGTCTGAAAGATTCAGAGTGTTTTGCGCAACATAGACTACCATCTCTTTTGTCTTTGTGAACGAAAACAAAAAAACAGCCTTGATTGATCTTCTCAGTCAACTAGCGAATGCTGACTGAGTATAAAAAAATAAAAATGCGCGGAGTTCACACGAGAAAGAAGCGAGGTGTCTACACGTCATCAATTTTTCAAAAAAAAAAAAGAAAAAGAAAAAGAAAAAATAATCACCATAGGGCGACATTTGTGTACAGATCCTACCTCGGTAGGTGATTGTCGATACAACCATAATGAAAACAGAACGTGGATATGCAACTCAATTCAATGCGAAACTGCTCCTCTTCCCCCCCAAACCATTTTCTTTTTTTTTTTCCACTCCTATTTAAGCCATTCGGGTGTATACGGTTTAATGGTGTGCGTTCAGGTGTTGTTGAACGTTTTTCACATTTTTATTTTTTTCTCTTTTTCCTGTCGTTCCCCGGCCTCGGGAAAAAGAGAAGGAAAAAAAAAAAAGAATTCTTAGGCGATTGTCAACAACAAAACAAAGTGGAGATTGCACAAACTGTGGCAACACAAACCGAGGCAACTCCACTACTCCAACAATTTTTATTAAAACACGTACAAAAAAAAAACCGAATCGGAACTTAAGTAGAAGTGCTTTTCGGGCGGAAGGGCAAGATGGGGTCCATCGAAGTGGGTTGCAACCACATTTTTTTTTTTTTTTGTTTGAGGTTTTTCTAAGCATTGTGAGGCTTAGGTTTAATCTCACAATTTTATTTTGTTTCTTTTTGTTACTTTTTTTTACCAATTTTTTTCTTTGTTTGTTACCCCCCTTCAGAGAGTTTAAAAAAAAAAATGTGTGTGCGTGCGGCTGTAACAGAACCACCATTTTTCAAAAACGAAAAAAAATAAAAAATCGTTCAGTCTCTCCCAAAAGAAAAGCACACCTCTCTCTGCCAGTGGGTTGTCAATTTTTTCCCTCCCAGAACACGCCATATCTGTGTCGCCTTTTTTTCCCTTCTTTTTTCTCTTTATTTGCCTTCCCCTGCATGATACATCACCCAGCATGTTGCCTCTCTCATTCAATGCCTTTTTTTTTTTTTGTTCTTTTCAGTGTTTCCCAGCATCTCACCTAACTCTGAAAATAGGTGAGATTTTGCGGTTTTGCGGGTTTTTGTATAGGTGTGGCGAGCCCGGGCGCGCTTCGCGCGCCCGGGTCCCCACCTTAGCTCAAGTTGGGGGCCTCCGGCGGAATGTGAGAATTTCTCGGAGTTCGGCACTTCATTGATATTTGCACCAGGCACACGTGGTATACGAATTATCAGTAAACTCAGTACATTTACAAAATAAACGGCAGTCATGGCAGGCATGGCACCCAAGCGAAGCCACGGTACGCAACATTTCTAAAAATTGTTGACATAAATGTCACTGTCGTTGGAAGATTGGGGGGTCAGCTTGTTTTTGTGCCCAAAATTTTTTCAGCACTGCTGACCAGGGACATTGGGAACATAGGGATTTTTGCGGAGCAAAAAAAAAATCAAACAAATGGCGCCGCAGGCGAAAAAAAATTAGGGTACAGTGTAAAAATCTATCTTTTTACAGCACAAAGTCACACACCTAACCCTTTTTTGCGGAGCAAAAAAGGGAAAATGGCGCCGCAGGCAAAAAAAAATTGAGGTACAGCCTGAATGGTGCGGTCAGCAACCCAGTTCCCCATGGTACTCCCGTGGTTCAACCATGATTTTTTTTTTTTTTTTTTTTTTTTTTCCTGCAGGTGAGATTTCTCACCTCACTTTTTTTTTTTTTTTTTTTTTGTGAGATTTCTCACCCCAAAATCTCACCGTGGGAAACACTGGTTCTTTTTTTTGTTTTTTTGCATTCTTATAAGCGTCACTGCACGTTTTCATCAAACCCCCCTTCTCCCTCTTCCCTTCTCTCCCCCCTTTTGTATTGTTACAATGGACGAGAATTACAAAAAGAAAGGGCAGCGTTCTTTTTTATACTTTATACCTCTGAAAGGGAACCCGACACATTCTATAAAAGGGAGTACATATCAAATGTAAACCACGAAAATGGATGTAGGACTGCATAGTTGGGGGTGTCCACCCACACAGCCGGCCCACCAAGGTACACTGTTCACAGGGGCTTTTTGTATTTCAACTCTACTTTTAAATTCAGATTCAAAAAAAAACACAAAAAATGCACCACAGCGGTAAAGACGCGAAAACCCTTTTTGAGTATTTCCTTGCGTTGTACTCATGGTTTGACGAGCAGGAGGGGCACCCTGCAGACTCCCGCAGGACACGCAGCCTCACCTCCTGGAGGGCCTTCCGCCGCGCACACAGCGACTGCCTGCAGATGGACGCCGACAACGCTGCTGTCGTACAGCAGTTCATCCCTGAAGACTTTACAGCATTACACGGCGGCAGCCCTACGACCGTCTTCGAAGACACACCCATGGACACCTCCTCCTCCCCTCTCACAGATCTCATTTCTGAAGACGAAGACGAAGAAGAAGAAGAAGAAGAGATCCCACAGAGCCCACCATGCGAAGCGGAGGAGGAGGAAGAAGAAGGAGAAGACGACGAGGAGCAGACCCCCTCCTTCGCAAAGCAGTACGCGAAGCATTGGGTAAAGGAGATCGCTTTGGATATTGGCGGGTGGACGCCAAAGGAGGTGGCAGAATTTATCCTGAGCCTTGCAAGAAAAGGGAAGTGTACCAGCAAGCCTCGCCTTGAGGCAGTAGCAAAGGCGGTGATAGGGGGCTCTGTGGATGGGTCGCTTCTTCTTGCAGGAGGGGCAGATATTTTGGTGGAACGAACCGTGGGGTACGTCAAATGGGATAAAGGGACCCTCAAAAGAGAGGCGAATGGTATTATTAAACACCTTCTTGCCGCAAAATCTGCGTCAGAATTGGGTTATTTCGAACGAAACAAACGGGTGAAAGCGTTGTACGAAACCTCCGACTTGATTGATATCATCAAAACCGCGTTGCTTCCGTGCGATTTAGCTGACGTTCGGTACACCACATTGAGCACCAGAGTAAGCGGGGATAGATGCTGTACGGTAACAGGGGTTGACGACGACGTCTGCAACCTCGCAGGGAACAGCCCACAGATCTTCAAGGTAGTGTCCGTCGTAACCCCCGAGACGCCAATGGAGGTCAACCACAACATGATATACTTCAAGGACAAACGCAACGTATGGACCCTCCTCTGTAGTGTAGACTTCATGGCACACGGCGACGCCCCTCCTGGACATTGGCACTTCAACCGTGCTCCCCTAGGTGAGCTAGTGCCGCATTGGGGACCAGGAAATAATGTCTTTCACGGCTCTCCCGAAGCCTGTCCAGTGTGGTGGCATCTTATCCCAGTGGGAATGAAATACCGTACCACACCAGAAAGGAGCCCTCTCTTTAGCTGGGCGAGTTGAAAAATTTAAAAAAAAAAAGTGGAAAAGAAAGGAAAAAAAAAAATTCGTTGTGTGGTATTTTCTAGCCTGTAGATACTGCAAAAAAATCTTTCGATTCAAAAACAAAAAAAAAAATCTTCCCCATAGCTCCCCTTTTTTTCCCCACGATTTTGTTTTGTAGATGCGTGAATGAAGAAGGCACAACCATCTAAATCTAACTTTTTTTTTTTTTTTTGCGCTTTTTATTTTACTCTCTTTTTTATTGAAAATCGAGAGTAATTTTTGATTTTTTGTTTTTTTTTTTTCCTGGGCGGAGTGGTGGGGGGGTTACCAGTGATGCAAGGTGGGTTTTTTTGCTGGGTTTTTTTGCGGGTTTTTTTGGGTTTTTATGGGTTTTTTTGGGTTTTTTCAAAACCAGTTTTTTCGGGTTTTTATGGGTTTTTTGACTTTCTGGTTTTCGGTAGGGTATTCGTGAATTTTTAACACTGGCTGCATGCTTCCCAGCACACACAAGTGCATAGAAAAAATGCCTTGGAAAACATGCAATCTGTGGTGGTCAAAAGTGCAAAATTCCTTCGCCAATTGGTTTTTTGGGTGTTTGTTATACCTGGAGAATATGGTCAGATCACTCATCATACCACCTGTGGTATGGTCACACACAGGTACCAGACCCCAAAAACACCACTTTTTCAGGCCATTTTTGACCTGAAAAACCAGTTCATACATAGGCACCAGCCAGTTTTACTGTATTAATGTGGGCAGTGAAGCTGCCCAGCACGCACCCTCCATTTTCAGCCAAAAAAAGAGTGTGTCTTTGGACACCCACGGTAAAGGACAACAATGTGTATCGCCACTATTCTGCCTCATTGCGGTACTAACCTGCATTTTTGGTGTTTTAGGCGGTGACCCAAATTTACAAAGAAAAAAACGAAAAAACCCACGAAATCTACACAAAAGTCTACAATACCACAACCCAAAACGCAACAAAATGTACGAAAATCAGGAAAACGCACAAAATCTTTAAAAAAATTCACAACATTGCACCGCTTTTTGGTTTGCGTGACGAAAGGAGCACGCGCGGGTCACACTCATTGCTCACCGAGAAGATGGTGCCACCGGGGGTTTTTGGGGTTTAAACGTGGGTTACATGGTACTGCAGTGGAACCACCCATGGTTCTGACACCGGAATCCCTACCTGGGTATGGACTCAAAAAACCCACCAAAAGAGGTGAAACTCCAGGTGAAAACGCCTGTTGTAGCTGTAGGTGCACACGTAACAGAAGGTTTATACACGTAAACTCATGACACTAAAATTCTTCAGAAACCGAAAAGAAACGTCTGACTTAGAAGTCAATTTTAGGTGGTTAAACTCCACCAAAAAAAATGTCCGACCCCGCAATTTTTTCAGATCGCTCCGAAAATTCATATTTGCGATGTTTTGAGCAAAAAAAATCACACTCCACGCCCCAAAAGCAAAATATAATGCGGTGGGTTTTTTTGGGTTTTTATGGGTTTTTTTGGGTTTTTATGGGTTTTTTTGGTTTTTTTGGGTTTTTTGGGTTTTTTTGTTTGGGACCCTGGATTCCTGCATCACTGGGGGTTACCTTGCTTAAAACGACCCCCCCCTCTCAGAAACCCTTTATGTTGTTCTTCAAATTGATGTTATCGTGGAAAAAAAAAATGATCTCCCCCCTTTACACACATTTTTCAACCTCTCTCTCTCTATCTCTTTCTCTCTCCCTCTTTACGGGCTAATAATTTAGTTTTGTCACCTCATGAAATGAAGGAGGAAATAGAAACGAAGCATTTTGAACACACTTTGCGGTTCTAGAGACGAACCGCGCTGCAGAGCCACTCCTCACCAAACAGGTCGAGGTGTGTGCGTTTCACCACAACCTCTCCCATGGGTTTTATCGTGTGATGAGTGTTAAGTTTCTATTTCCAAGCCAATATAGGCTAATAAATGCTAATAAAATCTGGAATTTTCCCGAAGGCTAATATTAGCCTATTCTTGTTAGCTTACTAGATATGACACATTTTTTTTTTCAACCTCTCTCTCCTTCTCCTTCTCTTTCCCTTTCCCTCATCTCCTTCAACAACAACAAAGGCTATCACAGAGAGCTGCCTCAAAACATTTTGCGGTGTTTTTTTGAACATACACACACACTTCGCATCACTTCATATACCCCTCTACCCTCTGAGGGCCCCCATCCCTTTTCCATGCCACAGTCGTCGTTGCACACAGCACAGCACAGCCTAGACAGCACGCCTCCTCCTTCCTCATCGTACAGCCTCCACACGCGTCTGCAACAGCAGCAGCACCAACATGCGACCCCCACACGCGAACAGCCGCAACTCTCATTCTTCGCGGCCGCACCGTTGATAGGTCCACAAACACCACCTCCTCCACCTCCTCCACATTGCCCCCCAAGGCATGGGTCCCCTAGGCATGAATCTAGTCTTCGCGTCAACGACAGTCGCGGGGATGCATTGCTCTTTGAAAGGGAGATGGTTATTCTTGAAAAGGAGCGTTTATTGGAGACCATGGCGAGAGAGGCGAGACTGCAGCAGAGACACGCCAGGGATACGCTGGCTGCAGCAGACCTATCTCGCCTTGCCTCAGAGCACGAACGAAGCGCGGATTTACGGACCCTACAATTTTCTGTCTCCCAACTCCAAGCACAACTCTCTGCCGCACAACTCGAAGCCTCTGAACAACGTGAACGCGCGGACACCCTTCAGGCACTTCTCTCCAAACAAAAGGAAGATTCTATGATATACATACACGGCGTCGAGGCTGAGAACATGAGACTCTCCCTTGCATTAGAAGCCGAAGCCTCTCGAGCAAAAGAATGCACTGCGATATCCCAAGAAGCGCTCCGCGAACTCCACGTCCACGAACAATCCGAGGCCTCTCTCTCACGCCAACTTGAAGAATCACAAAAACTCCAAAGACGGGAGATAACGACTGCAGGATGCGCCGTGCAGACGGGAGAGGCGGATTTCGAAAAGGTTGAACATTTGCTGTCTAGGGTAATGGGATTGGAGCAGGAGGTCGTGGAAAAGCAGAGGCTGTTACGTCGAGGGGAGGAAAGCGGTGGTGGTGGTGGTAGGTGGGCAAATGGGGTGCCGTTGATTGCTCATCAGAGCAGCATGACGAATGCGGTGGAGCAGGTACCATGTTACCCTACTCCGGTGATAGAACCTGCGAATGACGCGGCAGAGGCAGGTCTGGCAGAGGCACAACAGCAGATCGCAGAGCTTGCACGCACAGCCTCGCGCCTCTCTGAAACGGTCTCGGCGCAGAAGGAGGCCATCCTGCACATAGCAGGGGCAGTGTCGGAGGTGGCGTCAAATGAGTCCTTTTGCTCGATGCCGCCCTCAGCTGCGTTGGACACCGTGCCACTCAGGTTCAGTGTGTAGAGGAGTGTTCATGGTGGGAGTGGACTTCAAGAAGGTGGTCTCAAAGGTCGTTGTGGAGAAAACAACTGTTTGATGCCTTGTTGTTCCGAGGGTTTGAGCCTTATGGCCAGTACCTACGGTTCGCCCAGTCAGCTTGCTGGCTGGGCTTACGGGTGTGCTTGGTATGTCTCCTACCCCCCGTGTTCGAGGTGTGCTTCTGACGGGAGGGAAGTAAATGGAGTGTCTCATGGCGGGTTGTGCTTGAAGGCTTGAGGGCTTGAGAGGGGGTGTTTGAAGCATAGTATGAACGGTTTCTCAAATAATGGGGTGGAAGGGTAGGGTAGGGTAGAGTAGAGGCCAAACAAAGCCCGCAGAGATGGCAAAAAAGCGGAGGTTTTTCAGTTTGTTGTTCAGCCGGCAAAATGCATGGACCCAGAGATTGATGCATTGGTCATGAAGGGAGTATCTGCGCTAATCGTTCTCTTTTAGATCTGGGGTGGGGGAAATGGTTTTTGTCACTGCTTATGCCCTTCTTTGTGGTAACCGTATACTCCAATGAAGTGCTCTCTGGGGTTGGGGAATCAATGCCTTGCGTCCGCCGATGAATGATGAGGCATTTTAAACTTTCAACTAATCTTTCTCTTTTAGATTTGAAAATCTTGTTGTGATTCTTGCGCAGAATATATTGCCCGTTGTCTTTAGGAGACACACATCCATAGCTTTCTCCTTGCCCCTCCTCCTCCTCCTCCTCCTCCTCCCCCTCCATCCATAGAGTCTGTACCCCACATAACCCTCTTCCCCACTCTACTCTTTTTTTTTTTATATTTTTATTTTTTTTTTTTTACTCTTTTTCAGTAATGTATATAGGGGTGGTGGTGGTGCAGTAAAGGGGGAAATATGTGGGAAACCCCCTTTTTCTTGGTTTTTCGCGTGGTTGTGTGCAGGGTTTTATATAGCCAGAGCCGCGTGGTTTTGTGTGAGGCAGTCATTGTTTTTGTGTGTGGAAAACTAGTGTCTTGTCCAGGAATCCAGATTTCAAGATCGGGGTCAGCTGCCCAAAAATTCAGCACTGCTGACAAGGGAAGACACTGGGAACTATATTTTTTTTTGCGGAGCAAAAAAAACAATATAAGATGGCGCCGCAGGCGAAAAAAAAATCATGGTACGGTGTAAAAATCTAGCTTTTTACACCACGAGTCACTCAGAGAACCCCTTTTTGCGGAATCCCGACTCGTTTTTTAGGATTCTTGACGACCGTGCTCTTCATGGTGGGGTCGCGTTGCTCTGTAGTCCCTTCGGGACCCCTCTTAGAGCCCTGTAAGGTAAGGTAAAACTTGCAAAAAATCCCGAAGTTCTATAGTTTTTTTTTTTTTTTTCGATTTTTTGTGGGATTTGGTCCCACATAAATACCCCTATATACATCACTGTAGTACTCCAGAAAAAAAAAATCCCAAGTACGCAACAACTACGCAACAAGTACGCAAAATGGGGGTGGGCTTCATTTTTACTTTGTGGGTATTTTTTGGGGTTTTTTGGTTTTAGGGTTCCAGAAGCCAGTTTGTGCACAACATTGACCCCAAAAGTGCAGAAATCACGTGAAAGTGGCAAAAAGCAAAAAAAAAAGCATGTTTTGCGGGGGAAAAATTCCTAGGTTTTTTGCAGGGATGACCACCGTATAGGCTGTACTGTACTGTACTGTACTGTACTGTACTGTACTGTACTGTACTGTACTGTACTGTACTGTACTGTACTGTACTGTACTGTACTGTACTGTACTGTACTGTACTGTACTGTACTGTACTGTACTGTACTGTACTGTACTGTACTGTACTGTACTGTACTGTACTGTACTGTACTGTACTGTACTGTACTGTACTGTACTGTACTGTACTGTACTGTACTGTACTGTACTGTACTGTACTGTACTGTACTGTACTGTACTGTACTGTACTGTACTGTACTGTACTGTACTGTACTGTACTGTACTGTACTGTACTGTACTGTACTGTACTGTACTGTACTGTACTGTACTGTACTGTACTGTACTGTACTGTACTGTACTGTACTGTACTGTACTGTACTGTACTGTACTGTACTGTACTGTACTGTACTGTACTGTACTGTACTGTACTGTACTGTACTGTACTGTACTGTACTGTACTGTACTGTACTGTACTGTACTGTACTGTACTGTACTGTACTGTACTGTACTGTACTGTACTGTACTGTGTACTGTGTACTGTGTACTGTGTACTGTGTACTGTGTACTGTGTACTGTGTACTGTGTACTGTGTACTGTGTACTGTGTACTGTGTACTGTGTACTGTGTACTGTGTACTGTGTACTGTGTACTGTGTACTGTGTACTGTGTACTGTGTACTGTGTACTGTGTACTGTGTACTGTGTACTGTGTACTGTGTACTGTGTACTGTGTACTGTGTACTGTGTACTGTGTACTGTGTACTGTGTACTGTGTACTGTGTACTGTGTACTGTGTACTGTGCGGAAATTGACCAAAAACGAGAACTTGTCCATTTCGGCAAATTGACCCCACCACTGACCGGACGGATTCCGAAATTGCAAATGCCGGTGTTTAAAAGCTTCACCAGCGAGAATTTTTTTCAAAAAAAAAATACCCACAAAATGAAAATGAAGCCCCGTGCTTTCACGAAGTACGCAAGAACTACGCAACAAGTACGCAAAATGGGGTTATCAGGAGCACCAATCACTGCTCTTTTTCTGTCTAAACCAAATCCATCTCTGTATCCCTGCATCCCGAGACACTTCCTCATCCACATCGCGTCGTTCGTTGGCCAGCCACGCCAATCCCAACTGTTGCTCGAGACATTACGTACAACCGTCTCACCTCTATACCTAGATCCACATCTCTATTACCGTTCTCTAATGTTCCATTGTTTTGCTGCACAGAACTCTGAATAGATTCGGACAATCCATCCTTTTTGGTTTGCAGTGCAGGCGTCAAATCTTCCCACACCCTGCGACACATCCAGGATCATGCTCGAAATGCCGAACAACGTTACTAACACTAACCATGAACCACCCTACAAAATTAAACAGACATTCTGCAGCGGCACAAGGCATGGCTTCTTCGACCAGGCATTGCTTCTTCGCTCCATCTTTGGATTGACTTCTGTTCCTCTTCGGAATTTTTTATTTGATGCAATCAATTTATTGATTGCATATGATGGAAATACTTATTTGAGATTTTCGAAACTGCAGTGGTGGTTGGTGATGAAGGGAAGATGGAGGAATGCACAAAAAAGGTGGACTACTTTTTTTTCTATTTACGTTTTTGTGTTTTTGTGCGTTAGCGGAGAAGAAAACAGTTTCCGATAAAAGGCTCCTGCGTCGTTCTCCTCTTTAAAAATAAAGAACAGGGACGGGGCGGGGGTGGTAGTGAGGGATCAAGTGTACTGCGCAGCGTACGCAGTGCCTCAAAATACAAGGCAATTCTATAGTTCCTTTTGTCTTTTTAAGTCTGCCCCTCCACATCAGGGGTCACACACCCAAGCCCCCAATCTTTCCCCCCTCCCCTACACACGCCATTCCCTCATGATGGCGAAGGCGAATATCTCATGGACCTATTTGGTGTCGCTCCTGACAGTGGGGATCTATTCCGTTTCGTTGCTGATGTATCTTGTGAGCGACCAGATGGCGCATGCGGTCCCCGCACCTACCCCTGCTGTAGGGGTGCACTATGACTTCGACTTCCGCGCACCGCCGTACAAAGCTGTGCAGGGAAGGGTGTACGATGTGGCTGTCATTGGTGCTGGGGTTGGGGGTCTCTCCGCCGGCATCTACGCGGCGAGAGCGGGGTTGGATGTGGTGGTCATCGCAGACGGCAACGGTGAGCTTGCGATGAGCGAATTGGTCGCAAACTTCCCTGGGGTTGACCCCGCATCTGGTATAGATCTGTTAGCACGGATGAGCCGTCAGGCCACTGCCTTTGGGGCAAGCAAAATGGACGGTCGGGTTGGAAAGCTTCAGGTGTCCACATGGCCGTACAATCTGTCGATCTCTCAGGGGCGTGAGGTGAATGCGTGGTCGGTGATTCTTGCTTCGGGTGCATCGTTGAGGTGGCCGGACATTAAAAATGAGAACCTATTTTGCGGCAAATCGCTGCACACCTGCCCGCTTTGTGATGGAAACCTATATGTCAACAAAACCGTTGCTGTCATTGGTGGCGGCAACTCTGCAGTAGAAAGCGCGGTGTATCTAGCACGACTCTGCCGTACCGTGGTGCTAATCCACCGGAGAAGCACCTTCCGCGCCGCCAAACGCATCACCGCAAGCCTAGCTGCGTTCCCCAATATCGTCCTCAAAATGCCTTACACCGGATTGGAATGGGTACCACACAATATCACTGCAGAGGTTCCTACTCTCAAATCCATTTTATTACGTCATGTTGAAACCGGAAAGGTGGAGGAAATTGCCTTAGATGGTGCCTTTGTTGCAATAGGAAGTGTTCCTGTTACTGGGTATTTGGGGAAGGACTTTGCGTTTACCCCTTCTGGGCATGTTAAGGCAAATTCTGCCGCAGAGACAAATGTGGCTGGGGTCTATGCTGCAGGAGAAGTGGCGGATTTTAAGTATAAGCAGGCGGTGACGGCGGCGGCGGCAGGGGCGATCGCGGCGACCGAGTCGGAGAGGTGGCTGCTGGGGAAGACAGAGTTTTTGACGAGGAGGAGGACCGTGCTTCCTCCGGTGCCTCCGGTGGTTCGGGTGGAGGAGAAGCAGGTGAGTCATGAAGACGCGCTGCATGAGATTGAATGCAAGGAGGTGGCGTTGGCGTGTATAAAGAAGTTTATCTCCGAGCATCAGGTCGTGGTGTTTTCGAAGACGTACTGTCCGTACTGTGTGCGTGCAAAGCAGGTTCTTGAAAACCTGCACATCGACGATGTGAAGGTAGTAGAGTTAGACCTCAGCCCACGTGGCGCGGAGGTGCAGAAGCTCCTGGCAGCCTACTCCGGCCGCAGGACGGTCCCGAACATCTTCGTCCGCGGGAAAAACATTGGCGGAAGTGAGGAGCTAGAAAAGGAGCGAGACCTGTTGGAGTTGCTTCTCCGGAAGAAGGGCTGAAAAAAAAATTCGTAAAAAAAGGGGGAGGGGTGCTTTACGACTCTTTTATTTTGGCAAACTATAGAGTTACTACACTGTCACGAGAGGGCTTTGTATTTCAACTTCAAGGGTTGACTGGCCATATTTTTTTTTTATAGACAAAAGGGGACGACATTCCATACAAATGCAACCCCGCATTGTATAGACATTCTAGCCCTTTTATTGCTGTCAACTATACATCTATGACTAAGAGTACCGGGAACGTTCAAGAAGCTCGGTACCACATTCCGCCCCTTTTCTTCGGAAAAGCGGCGAATGCGGATGACAGGAAGAAGCTCTCTTATCCCTGAAACGCTCAAGTGGTCCTCCTTCTCTTTGAAGGATTCTTTGTAGCAAAGACGAAAGAACGAACACAAAAAAGCATACCCACAACTGCTATAACGCAGGGGGGGGCAACGTAGAACAAAATTATTTTTTCAATAGACCTTTTTTTTTATATCAGTCCTATTCGTGGTCATTTACCCCCCCCCCCCCTTTGGGTCGGTGAACTGGAAATTTTGGAAATAGGGGGGTAAAATAAGGGGGGGGGGTAAATTAGGGGGTAAGGGGGGGGGGGTAAATTACCATGTTATGGGTTGGGTCATGTTTTTGGTTGGGAAGGAGGGCTTTTTCAAACACTTGTTGGGGGAAATTTTGTACAATACAGTGTTACAACACATGATCTAAAAAAAAAGGGTGGAAACAACACATGATCTAATGACAAATATATCGTCTAAAAAAGATTCCTGGCCTCCTTGCGACGGCGCAAGTAGTCGAGAATCGTGGTAATCCACCCATCACTCTGCCTCTCTTTGTACCATGACAGGTCAGGGATGACGCGGGACGCTGTCTCAGATTCCGTGAGGTTTCCTAAGCGTATCGCCCACGCGGCACATACGTACCCACACCTCCACCCGTCTCTCTGCACGCCCGATGCAAAACAGGGGTGAAGGATTCTCTGCACTACACCCCTGTCCTCACAGTCGAAAAAACCTCTTGCCAGGGATTGTCTCACCGATGCAAACATTTGCTTGGAGACAATGCATGTCACCAATGGGTCTATGATGTGCACATTTTCATAATGTCCCACCATCAGAACCCAATGATACCCCTGTTGATCTGCGCGGCGGGTGTTCAGCACACAACACCACCTCGAAAAGTTGGGGAAGTCGTGTTTCTCCCAATAATTGTAGGGATGCACCCCAAGAAAAGAGTAGTGGTTCCGCATGCGTGAGTACGTCACAACAAATTCCACCTCGCTCTCACTGAGCTCGTACCCCCAAACGAGCTCATCATGCGATACACGGTTTTTTTTCTTAGGGGCAGCGTCCCCCTCGTCATCCCGTTTCCTCTTCTTGCACTCTTCACTAGAAGTAGCTGCTGCAAATGGCTCCGCGGGTGCAGATGGCGCCGATGGTGGTGGTGTTGCTGCTGGCGGTGGTGTTGCTGCTGGCGGTGTTGCTGCTGGAGGATGAGACTTCGATGGCTTCACAGCAAATGGCTGCGGTTGCATGTCCATCATTCCCTTCACCTCTTCATTGTTGCGAAGAACCTGACTCCTCGCAAACGCAGCCGCCAACGAAGGTTGGGAGGTGGACACCGGGGGTTTCTGCAGTTGTGAAGAAAACTGTGAGAGGGTGGCACTGTTCTCAGCGGCAAACTGCACGTAGTAGTCCTGCACCCCTGCTCCACGAGGTTTAGCCTCAAACTCCACTGTGCCCCCCTTCACAGCCTCAAGGAGTTGCTCTGCGTCAAGAAGGTGGTGCAGTCCCAGCCACTTTTGCAGATATTCCCACATGCTGTGGGTGGTATCGCACTGTTTGACAAGCACTTCAGCCAACAGTTCGGATGCTTCCCTAACCTGCGAAAGATACACAGCAGTGTCGGGACAGGAATCAGGCGCTGTGTCTTTGAACTTCGACACAAACGACTCATAGCCTTCAACACGGAAGACACGGGAGGCCTCCCTCTCTGAAGCAGAGGGAGGTCCAGGTTTTTTCTTCTCTGCCAAAATCTCCTCGGTGTCCAAGGATGCGAACGAGGCAGAGCCTCCGCCCGATTTGTGTTTAACATGCGACATGAATAGCGAGTCCTTCTCCCCATCGAAGGGGAGACTCCATCCCCCCCAGCAGAAGGAGGCGGAGATCCCTGCGGCGGCATCTGGAGACTTCGATGCCTTCACATGTACAGCCTTTGCGAAAGCTGCACAACGTGCAGAGGAGGGGGCTTTGAGGTTGCCGCTCTTCGTCGTATCCGCCCCCTCCTGCGAGGCACACCACAGGTCTGCGAACCCTTTGTAAGTCTTATTTACCCACTGGTGCAACCACAAATCATTCGGCTGCCACACCTGTTTTTTTATTGGAAAGTAGTGTATATCACCGTGAAAATACTTTGTCTGATACGTGACCACAAAATCGGGTAAAAAATAGACCTTTTTTTTCAGAAAAATTCAAAAAAAAAAAAAAAAAAAAAGGGGGGTCCGTAAGTTTGTGTATTCGTGTGTAAAATTTCCGGCCCTTTTGGGTGAAAAAAAAAAAGGGTGAGGGGAGTTGGGTCCAGTCATAGGGGGTATAGCATATTTTTTGGAAAATTCTTCAAAAAAGCAAGGATTTTTGCTGAGCACAATGAAATTTTCAGAAAAATCCCAATTTTCGGCCAAATTTGGAGCAAATTAGGGCCCACACACCCCGATTTTGGGTCAAAAACCGATTTCATTTTTGCTCAGGAGTGCCTACGATTCTGCAAACCAGAGGTCCTCTGGATGCATGCATTGATAAACACAACACTGGAAATTGCAAGGAACAGGTCTGCATGCGTGTTCTCTAGCCACTACAGCTACAGGGCATGCACAAAATGACCGTATTGTGGTTGAATTTTGACTTGCAAATGTTTATTCACGAACATGTATTTCTGAGGTTTTTTGGATTCTTTGGGCCATTTTATGACTTCGGGTGCCTACCACGCCCGTTTTTGGGCAATAAAAATTTTTTTGTCTGGTCAAAAATCGCCTTGTATGTACCGTTTTGCCTATGACACTACTGGGCACAGCTAGCACCATACTCACCTGAGCTGTGCCTATATTATGCACAATTCCAGTACAGTTTCAGCACAAGTACACACAACTAACCACAACTAACCACAATTACACCACAATTACACACAATTACACCGAAATTACGCTGGGGAAAAAAATGGTACACCTCCCTACAGGGAAGCATGCCACCACATGAAAGTGACCTCTGTACTGTACTGTACTGTACTGTACTGTACTGTACTGTACTGTACTGTACTGTACTGTACTGTACTGTACTGTACTGTACTGTACTGTACTGTACTGTACTGTACTGTACTGTACTGTACTGTACTGTACTGTACTGTACTGTACTGTACTGTACTGTACTGTACTGTACTGTACTGTACTGTACTGTACTGTACTGTACTGTACTGTACTGTACTGTACTGTACTGTACTGTACTGTACTGTACTGTACTGTACTGTACTGTACTGTACTCCCAATCCCCTGTGTATACTGTGTATACTGTGTATACTGTGTATACTGTGTATACTGTGTATACTGTGTATACTGTGTATACTGTGTATACTGTGTATACTGTGTATACTGTGTATACTGTGTATACTGTGTATACTGTGTATACTGTGTATACTGTGTATACTGTGTATACTGTGTATACTGTGTATACTGTGTATACTGTGTATACTGTGTATACTGTGTATACTGTGTATACTGTGTATACTGTGTATACTGTGTATACTGTGTATACTGTGTATACTGTGTATACTGTGTATACTGTGTATACTGTGTATACTGTGTATACTGTGTATACTGTGTATACTGTGTATACTGTGTATACTGTGTATACTGCGGAATTGACCAACAACGAGAACGTGTCCATTTCGGCAAATTGACCCCATCACTGGCCGGACGGATTCCGGAAATGCAAATGCCGGCGTTTAAAAGATTCACCAACGAAAACATTATTTTTTTTTTCAACACATGAATGCCCCCCTAACCGGCATGACAACTGGTAGAAACGCGGGGAATCGGTTATGCAGCCACGCCAAAAAAAGTGCAATATTAAGAGAACTGTTATCAAAGTCTTGTTGGCCGACCTTCAGCATTATTGGGCACTAAATTTAAGATAAGAGAGCAGGAGAAACATGCAGAAAACAAAAAAAATCCGTTTTTGCACACTTACACACACGTACCCACAAGTACCAACACTTACGCACACTTACGTACACTTACGCACACGTACACACACTTACGCAGAACTGAGCAGAACTGACCAAAACTGAGCACAATCACGCCACAATTACACCACAATTACAGCACAATTACAGCGGCCCAAAACGGTACATTGTACTTGTGAAAGGAATTGCTAAGGAAATGTGAAATATGCGTGTTTTGGTACACAAAAGTGCGTTTTGGGTGCTTCTGAAGGGTCAAAACACCAAAATGTTGCGTTTTTTTGCGCTTTTGGTCTCCCAAGGACACACTATTTTCGGTGAATTTTTTTTTCACCTTTGCGAAAAAAAACTGAAAAATCACGGCTATAAGAACGCTAAGAAAAATCGATATTCATTTTTTGGGCAGAAAAGTGCGTTTTAGGTGCCCACCGATGGTCAAAACATCAATTTTTTTTGTGTTTTTTGGCATCTTTGGACACCCAAGGACCCATTATCGGGGTGATTTCTTTTTGCCTGAGATTTGCCTTTGCCAAAATCGAAAAAAAAAAAATTGTGGCGGAATTTGCTCAGGAAAAGCCGAAATTGTGGGCCCTGTAGTAATGCATAAGGTGCATAATGCATATGGTTTACCCCCAGATCGTCAAAACACCCAATTTTTGCGTTTTTTTGCACTTTTTGGTGCCCAAAAACCCAACTCAGGGGTCGAAATTTTCCCGAAAAAAAAATTTTTTTTTTTGAGATTTTTCGATTTTTTGACAAGGCGCTGGCCCATACAAAGTGCACTGGTGGTGCAGAAAATGGCCGGGGAATAAACTCTAGATGCTCAAAACAGCTCAATTCTTGCTTTTTTTGACTTTTTGGTCCCAGGAGGGTGCCTAGGGTGTAGTGAGCAGGCCTCAAAACACTTGTGAAAAAAAATTGGGAATTTTTTTTTTTTTTGAGATTTTTCGATTTTTCGACAAGGCGCTGGCCCATACAAAGTGCACTGGTGGTGCAGAAAATGGCTGGGGAATAAACTCTAGATGCTCAAAACAGCTCAATTCTTGCTTTTTTTGACTTTTTGGTCCCAGGAGGGTGCCTAGGGTGTAGTGAGCAGGCCTCAAAAACACTTGTGAAAAAAAATTTTTGGGATTTTTTTTTTTTGAGATTTTTGAAAAATCGGCCGATTTTGCGACCAATTTTGGCTGGGGAATTTCGACGACCAAAGGGTCCCCCCTTTGGTTTTTTCCAAAAAATCGGGTATTTTTTGTGTGTACAATTGTACACCCGGTCTGCCGGTCTTTTTCGAGGGTGGGTAGGACCGGCCCTTATAGCCGGTAATCCTTAAGAGCCGGTCTTTTTACGGACCCTAAAGACCGGCTATACACACTAATTACGTGTCTGGTCGTTGCCGGTCTATTTACGGATCCCCCAAAGACATCACCCCACATCGGAATAAATAGTTATTTTTGTTTTTTTCTGAACATGACATACACCAGTTGATCCCGAAGGCCCGAAGAATACGAAGATGTTGTTTTCTGCCAATTGCTTCAACCACTCTGCGTTCTGAAACAAGTGGTGGTTGTCAAGCACCATGATGACAGGCTCGGCTTGCGTGGCGAAAATGGTGTGCAGCGAATCGTCGCGGTTGTCCGCATGCTGCCATCCGTCCTTCGACGCGCCGACTACGATGTTGCTGGTGTCTGCAGTATCTACACCACAATCGCCGAGTTGACGTTCCAGCAGGTTTGACACAAAACCTGATGCCCTCTTGATCACCACCTGCCATGGACGTACAGTACCATCGCTGCAGGTGGTGGTCACACACGCAAACGCCTCCTTCTCAGCCTGGCGACTCTTTCCCCGCGACCTGCGCTCTGTTGCACACACCCATTTCTTCGTATCTTCGACGAAACGGTGCTGCAAGGTCTGGTCGTGGTTCCACACACAACCATCGCCGAGGACAGCTGCCCTTCTGAAGGCCCACACACTGCACAAACGAGGAGCAAGGTCGTTAAGAACTTGCTTCATGTCGTACAATGTGTGGTAGCTTGTCCCCAGCTTCTGCCATCCGTGGCGGTGTAACATCCTCCGGATATACGACCCGCTGAGCACATCAGCCCCGTTCGCTTCTCTTGACCGGTACACACCTGTGACCCCCAGGAGCTCCTGTACTTCTGAGTCTGTGAGGTCTTCCAGCAAACCATCAAACAAAACAGGTATGCGCTGCACTTTTGCTTCTTCTAACACGTCAAGAAAGATGTGTGCGACATTCCTCACACTCACACCCCCCTTTTCCTGCTGCACACGAAGAAGGCGCTGCATGATTGTACTCTCGTACTGCTGCCACCGCGATTGGGGACCAGAGTGCAGCGTCTTCATACCCCCACGACGCAAACAGTGTGCTGCCTTTAGCGACTCGCGCTTCGAGAACCAATTTTTTGCGTTCTGAGTCGCGTTGTCTTTTTCTTGTTTCGTTCTAGCATTGGGAAAGAATTTCGAGAGGATAGCCACCCACGAGCGGCCCTTCCGTTTCCCGCTCGCCACTTCTGCGTCTTGGCTCTCAATGGCCGCGATAACCTCCAATTTCTGCGTGACCGTGAACGATGCCCCTGACACTGATGAATGCTTCCCAGATTTTTTACCCGCTGATCCACCTGCAGAACCTCCCAATGATCCACTCGCCCGTCCCAGATCACCGTACTGCGCTCCTTTGACCCCTCCTGCCTTGCCCTTTTCTCCATGAATCCCCTGCTCGCCCCTCACATCCGCCAGCCCCACAGGGACTTCCTTGGGCATTGTGTGGTAACTCTTTTGTATTTCTGCATGAACGGATGTTTGATGGTGGATCATTGGGAGGTTCTGCTGGGAAGCATTCATCAGTGTCAGGGGCATCGTTCACGGTCACGCAGAAAATGGAGGTTATCGCGGCCATTGAGAGCCAAGACGCAGAAATGGCGAGCGGGAAACATAACGGAAGAGCCGCTTGAAATTCTTTCCAAATGCGAGAACAAAGACAACGCGACCCAGAACGCAAAAAATTGGTTTCGAAGCGCGACTCGCTGAAGACAGCATTTGCGTCGTGGGGGTATGAAGACGCTGCACTCTGGTCCCCAATCGCGGTGGCAGCTGGAAAAGGGGGGTGTGAGATGAATGTCGCACACATCTTTCTTGATGTGTTAGCAGTGCATGCCTCACAGACTCAAGAAGCTACCACACTTTATTATTTATTGTACAACATGAAGCAAGTTCTTAACGACCTTGCTCCTCGTTTGTGCAGGGTGTGGGCCTTGAGAAAGGCAGCTGACGCTCGCCAGGCTGAGAAGGAGGCGTTTGCGTGTGTGACCACCAGCAGCGATGGTACTGTACGTCCATGGCAGGTGGTGATCAAGAGGGCATCAGGTTTTGTGTCAAACATGATGGAACGTCAACTCGGCGAATGTGGTGTAGATACTGCAGACACAAGACACCATTTTCGCCACGCAAGCCGAGCCTGTCATCATGGTGCTTGACAACCACCACTTGTTTCACAACGCAGAGTGGTTGAAGCAATTGGCAGAAAACAACATCTTCGTATTCTTCGGGCCTTCGGGATCAACTGGTGTATGTCATGTTCAGAAAAAAACAAAAATAACTATTTATTCCGATGAAAAAAAGTCGCATATTATTTCACTCAATAAAAAAAATAGGTAGTTTTTTTTCTTTTTTTTGTAACCTCTTTACCATTTTTTTCACCCGATTTTGCAGTCACGTAACAGACAAAGTATTTTTTTTTTTTTTTGTAACCTCTTTACCATTTTTTTCACCCGATTTTGCAGTCACGTAACAGACAAAGTATTTTTTTTTTTTTTTGAAAACTTGATTGTATACCGACCCATATATTAGTGTAGCCACCCTAGAGTGTGCTCCACTATACTATGTGTTTTTTTGTACACACTACTTTCCAATAAAAAAACAGGTGTGGCAGCCGAATGATTTCAGTGGGTAAATAAGACTTACAAAGGGTTCGCAGATGTGCCTCTGCGAAGGGGGAGAAGGACTCGCTATTCATGTCGCATGTTAAACACAAATCGGGCGGAGGCTCTGCCTCGTTCGCATCCTTGGACACCGAGGAGATTTTGGCAGAGAAGAAAAAACCTGGACCTCCCTCTGCTTCAGAGAGGGAGGCCTCCCGTGTCTTCCGTGTTGAAGGCTATGAGTCGTTTGTGTCGAAGTTCAAAGACACAGCGCCTGATTCCTGTCCCGACACTGCTGTGTATCTTTCGCAGGTTAGGGAAGCATCCGAACTGTTGGCTGAAGTGCTTGTCAAACAGTGCGATACCACCCACAGCATGTGGGAATATCTGCAAAAGTGGCTGGGGCTGCACCACCTGACGCAGAGCAACCATATTTTACCCCGGAGGGGTAAAATATGGGGGGAGGGGGTAAATTGCCCCCCCTTTACTTTACCCCCCGGGGGTATGAAGTAGGGAAACCCGTACCCTCCCCCATATTTTACCCCCCCCTTCGGGGGGGGGTAAAATATGGGGGGGGGGGGGTAATTTACCCCCCCCCCCCCCCCTTACTTTACCCCCTCGCGGGGGGTAAAGTAAGGGGGGGGGGGTAAATTACCATGTTATTTTGGCCTGAACCGTTTTTTCTGAAAAAGGGGGTAAAATAAGGGGGGGGGGTAAATGACCACGAATAGGACTGATTAGGACATTTGTGGTGGGAAATGATTCAAATGTCTGAGACTTTTTTGTTTATTCCGCTCCCGTTGTGCACCTCATTTCTGTACTTCAGGCAGGGTTTTTTTTTTTCCTTTTTGTCCATTTCTTGGTGTTTTGAGAGGGAAAAAAAACGGGTATTAGCGTACCAACTAAACAAAAGACGAACGGGGTTTTTTATTTTTACTGTTGTAGGTCGCAGGGTACTTTGTGCTTTCATTTGGATGGCTGGCATCGTACAGTGGGTCAGTCGGAAGTGCCTCCGCCTGCATCAACAACCACAGTTTTGTCTTTTATCCCAAAGTTTGGGTACATTTAGTGCCACCCTATTATACCTTCTATTCAGTAGAATAGATAGTATATGAAATAATTTTTTATGTCAAATGCTAACATGCCCACGGAGGGGTTCGACAGCCCACGGAGAACCGCTTCCTGGTGCATCCGTCATGTGTCCGACGTTATACCGTGAACACGCCCCGTTTAAAACAACACAAAACTCAGGAGGTAAACGTTGGCATTTGAGACACACTCTTTCGTTTCGTACTCTTCTTTTATATGCTTTTTGCACTTTTCAAACCTTCTCTTTTTGTCTGTTTAGTCTATGATTACGCACGGTCATCGGGTAAAACAATAACCAGATGATAAAACAGAAACAGATGCATGTCTATTTTTGTTTTGTGCCATGGAAAAAAAAAAATCCCTAGCTCTTCGTGAGGAAACAGTATAGAAAGAAAAGAAAGAAGCCAACACCCTCTTTGAATATATTAGCGAAAGCAGTTCAGCCCACCCCCAAAAAAGAACGGCTTTCCTTCGGATCCTTTGACGTCCCGCTGAATGTCGCCGACCTTTGTCCCGCTACAAAACTCAAAAGCTCACATCACATTTAAATAAAACACCCTCATGACACAATCCTATTCGATGACGAATATTCTTCAAAAGGTTTTTTGACTCACCCGCAGAGAAGGCTATCCAAGGTTCATCTTATAAAATTTTTACATATTTCACAACTCCTTTCCTTTCTATATCCTCTAACATCTCAACCTCACAACACCTCACACTTCTCCTCCCCCCTCACAGCAGAGAATAAGCCGGGTCCCTGGTCCAGGTCCCGGTCCCGGTCCCGGGCCCCAGTCCGGCTGGGAATAACCGGGTCCCCGAGTCTTATTCTCTGCTGTGAGGGTACCTCCTCCCCCATCCACCTTTCATCTTTCATCTTAGCAAAACAACAAAACCATTCTTCTCTTCTCTTTCTATGGGATGCGTAGCATCAGACGAAGAGCGTAGCGAGGAGATCCGTGCTGTCAAGGAGAAGGCAAAACGGCAGTGCGAACAGGCGAACGACCTTGCAGAGTACAGACTGCAGCAGAAGCGTCACCTCCTCTACCTCGCGAACGCGGCCTCCGCCGTGCCCCTGCCCCCACGCGAGCGCAAACGCATCGTCTCATTCTCCGCGGAGCTCATCTCCCCATCCACCCCCAACACAGAATTCCTCAGCCCAAAGAGCCAACTGCCTGATGATATGCTAAGCAACGGTGAACAGGAGGAGGCAGAGGAGGGGGAAGGGGAGGGGGTGGTGGACAACGACAGCGAAGGTGTGAACACGGAGAGTGAAAAGGACGACACTCTTGTAGGGGTTTCCCTATATTTGGTGGAGACGGGGTGAGGGGTGAGCTATTTGTTGTGGGGTTAATTCATTTGTTTGTAGGTAACACTATTGCGGGCTGTTGTATTTTCAAAATCAACTATTTTTGTGTATTTTGCTCCGTTTTTTTTTTTTAATCACCCTCATTCGAGCGGAGGTATGATAGTACATACCTGAGTTCGTTTTTTTTTGCATCTTCCGATGTCAAATGCAGGGGTTGATTGTTCTAGCGGGGTGAGTGCCTTCCGGCGAGTGTTCTTCTTCTTTTTTCTTTTTTCTGCATCAGCTCTGTGCTCGTTGCACTTCCCTATCCTTCTTAGTTGTGATTTCATCCGGGGACTGGCATTTTGGGTCAGTCGGAGGGTGTCTGCATCACAACTGCCATTGGTTGCTGTTTTCTGTCCATGTACTATTCGTTGCTCTGACAATTCTGCTTTTTTTTTTTGTTCTCCCTTTCTTTTGCGTTTGCTTTGCTCGCCCTTTGGTTGGGCGTTGAAACTGTCGAAAAGAGGGTTTTTCCATTTCTATCCCTCAGCCACCAATACATTTTCCACTTAGTTGGTGGTTGGGTGGAACCAACCCCTCTTTTTAGTTACATTATCATCGCTCGGATCCACGAAGATCCTGGTGAGTGAAACACTTCTCGTGCCGCGTTGTCATGTACCTACCTAACCTAACCTCTGCAATACAAGCAAATGGGGTGACTACATCATCACAGATTGATGAATACCCAATGTGCAAAACATTAAGTAATCTAATCAGACTACATCATCCCATCCCCCCCGAACAACTGTCTCTTGTTACCAAGAGACGACACTTTCTGAAACTTCAAAAACCCAGCGTGTTTCCTGCGCTATAAAAAAGCCTGGTAAATGACGATTGATGCATCTCACAAAAGCTTTTTTCTACTCTCCCCCACCTCTTCTTCGCGTGGTCTTTCGGCGAACTGCGCTGTCTTTTGTATTTTTTTTTTTTTTTTAAATATGGCCATTAAAAAGGCTGGGGTATAAGAGGTCGCGCGATTCGACTCCGTTCTCTTACTGTACGGACCACTCACCGTACCACCCTCTGCACGTTTCAACTTTGTACTCGCCACTTTTTTTTTTCTCGCTGTTATATATCTTTCCGATTGCCCCTCCACTTCCCGACAACTTTTCCCCAATCAAAAACCACAACCTCCCCCTCAACCCTTCTTATACTCCCCCTTTTTATATCTGGGGGATCCACGGAGCAGAACGTGGTCTGCCGACGAAGAAAACCGGAGAAAACAAGAACGCAAACAAGAACGTCTCAGCACCTTCGAAGATATGCGCACCCCGACTCCAATTTCACCCCCTCCTCCTTGCTCCTCAAAACACCACAAAAATCCCCCATTTTTCTCAGGTGAAGAACAGAAGGAGGCACCGGGGGCATCCTCCTCCTTCCTCCCTCCTCCTCTTCTTCTCTTTTTCTTATTAAAATGGAGCTCCCCACCGTTGCACAGATGTTTGACAGCGCGAGCCTGACGGTTCTGGAGAGTCGCGATGTGGACGCTGTGAGGTGTTGCCCGCAGAGTGTTGATGATGCGCTACCCCCGCAGGCTGTTCTCGAGCACGAACTTCGCATTCCGGTGCAAGCTGCGAAGATGAATGTTGTTGTGGACGCATTAGCTGGGCACTCCGCAGGGGCACCCACCGGCATCACCCCGACCACCCAACTCCCGCATGCCTCCTCAACCCGCTACTCCCCCGACTCCTTCACCCGAGCGCCCATCTCACACTCCGCTCCTCTCTCCGCTTTCACCCTGCGTACGGACATCTCAGACGCCATCGCGACTTCGAAGGTCGTGCTTATCTCTGGTCCCCCTGGAAGTGGTAAGTCCACAGTGGTCCCGCAGGTTGTGTTGGGTGTGTCTGCGTTTGATAGGCAAAGGGTATTGTCGGTGTCGAAAAATGCGTTGTGCGCTGCAGCGGTAGCAGGGAAGGTTGCGCAGGATATGGGGGTGGAGGTGGGTGGGACACATGTCGGGGTGGTGACGGAGTTGGAGCAGGAGGTGCAAGGGAACACCCAGCTGGTCTGCTGCAACGCAGCCACGGTGCTGCGGATGCTTTGTGCAGACGCAAACCTCTCGCAGATAGGGTGTGTCATCCTCGACGGTTTCGACACCCTTTCCGCTGATTCGGACGTCCTCTTCTCCCTCCTCCTCAAAGTGCTGACCAGAAGGTCGTCCCTCAAAATTGTTCTTACCTGCAGATCAGCCAACCCAAAAATCATTGCAAAAATCGCAGACTCCGCTGTCTCTTTAAAGCAAATTACGCTTCCAACAATCTCCACAAATTCTGTTGAAAAACGCTTTTTGGAGGACTGCATTTCTGTTTCGAATGCAAAGGAAAAGGAGGGGGAAGGGGATGCCCCATCTGAGCTTGGCACCTCCGATTTTTCTTCGTCTTCGTCGTTTCTTGCGGCAGAATTTAGAAGGAAGGGGCTTCGCCTTGTTCTCAACATTCTTTCGCAGCACGTTGCCGACCATGGCGCTATCTCTGGTAAGGTTGTTATCTTTTTGCCGTCTTGGACACATATCCAAATTGTAGGACAGGCAGTGCATATGAACCAATTTGGTGTTCCAATCATCCCGGTACACCCAGACGTTCCGAAGGAAACTATCTCCAAGGATATTATCTTTAAGTCGCTGTTCCAGCCGGGCGGTGCTATTGTGCTTGCGTGCAATGCACTCTCGACGGATCTACCGGTGATGGATGCGTCTTTGGTGATTGATGCTGGGCATACACAGTATTTCCCGTATGACCCTTCCTATGGGATGTACAATGGTGATGTGAGTTTGGTTTCGAAGCAGGAAATTGCAAACCGGACGTCGCTTCTTGAACGGTCGACCCATAAAGGGGCGCTGCAGATTTATCATTTTATTCCAAAAATGCTGTGTGAACAGTTTTTGAAGGATGAGGCTGATGCGGATATTTTGCAGCAAAACCTTGCGCACACCCTTCTCCTTGTTAAGGCTGTCGACAGAACATTAGACATCAACGACTTCTTCGACAACCTCATTAACAAACCTGGAGCCAAGCAGGTTGAGGATGCAATCGTGGAACTCTCCTGCCGTGCGCTCTATAACACAAAGGACGGGGGTTTAACATTGCTCGGCGCCTTGGCGGCGTCGGTACCTTTGCCCCTCGCGGTTTCTAAAATTTTGGTGTTTGCAGTGGGGTTGCGTTGTCTTGACGCTGGGTTGACTGCTGCAGCATCTTTGCTTGCACCTCCGATATTCGCGCAGGAGGAGGACGCAAAAGCGCATCAAAATGTTCTTGCCATTTCAAACTGGAATATGTCCGACCATTTGACAGAGTTGACAGCCTTTGCAGGTTTTGCGGAGAAAGGTACAGTGATGGAGGAACTGCAATACTGCCATGAGACTGCTGTGCATCCGAGAAGCGCGAAGGTGGTGCGGAGACTGCGGGCCATGCTGCTGTCGGTTTTGCAAGATCTGCATATCTTCCGCCCCGAAAACTGGAACGAAGCGAATCTGAACCGCCGCGACCCCGAGCTGACCCGCTCCTGCATCACCGCAGGGCTCTACCCTCACGTTGCCCTCTGCGAAGGACCACAGACCGAAACCTCTCTCTCCCTTGCCCTCTCATCTCCTCATTCGGTAGACCGTCTCGCGATCCACCCCAAATCTGTGTGCACCGTGCGTAATGATGCGTACCCAGAATACCTCGTGTACACCAGAGCCTTCTACACAACCGTTGGCGACCTCAAAGTAGGGTCGCTCTGCGGCGTGTCTCGGGTGGATCCTTTGAGCATTGTGGTCTACTCTGGTGCGGGGCTGTTGAATAAGGCGGGGGAGATGCATGCGTTGAAGGGACGTTGTAGAGGGTGGTTCGCGCCGGAAGCGACCGGGGTGTGGGCGAAGACGCCTCAAGCAGAGTTTGTGATTGGTGAGAGCCGTGCTGCGAGAGGACCGCATGAGCTTCCAGAAAACCCCACCCCAGCAAATTTCGTGCATTTTTCGTTCGGTGATGACAACAAAAAGCATCAATTGGTGTTAGATAAAAAGGTGAAATTGAGTACCAATCATGCGGTCGCAACTCTTGCGATTAAAGTCCGCAAAGCGGTGGTAGCTGCTGCGAACAAAGCTATCGTGGGGTTGAAAGACTCAGAATCAGGTTCACCTGGTCTCTTTGCGTCGGATCTGTCCGAATCGTTAGGGATGCTCCTCGTTTTGACCACCAACCCTGCGAAGCAGGAGCAGGAACTGCGTGCAGAGCATTGGCGGCAAAAGGGGGTCTTCGAAAGCGAGCTGGTCCCTGTCTTTGGCTTCAAGGTGGATGGAGGAGGTGGGGCGGTGGCGGCAGTGCCGCAAATGCACCATCATCACCACCACCACCATCACGCACCGTTCCCACCGCCGATGCATCACCATCATCATCATCACCATCAGTTTCCGCCGATGCACCATCACCACCACCACCACCATGGGTACGGAGCACCGAACACACCCCCGCCTCTGCCAGTGTCGACGTTGCCGCCGTCGATGCATCAGTCGATGGTGCCTGCGCATCATCAGCATCATCATGGCATGCCGCTGCCCCCGTCTGCGGGGGGTGCGGCGCCAGGAGGAGGAGGGTGGAATGGCGCAAGTGCTCGCATCGACCCAGAGCAGTTCCACGGAGAGCTGCCCTCGCTCACACAGCGTACCATCATCGATGAGCTGGCGAGAAGCATCTTTGAGAATGGTTTGTGTTTTTTTTTTGTTTTTTTTTTGGGAAGATTTGGGGTCCTTTTTTGGGACTTCAGATTTTTTTTTTCTGTCGATCATGGCTTCATAAATATATTGAATATCGTCAATATATTGATTTGGTGATGAATATTATTGATTGAATATTGAAAGTGTCAATAATATTGACTGAAAACTGTCAATATTTCAATAATATTGAAATATTGATCATATTATTGAATATTGACGTTGCAGTGCCTGCTTTTTCCTTGACGGGAGGCCATAGCTGAGAATAAGACTTGGGGACCCGGGACCCGGTTATTCTCAGTGGGACTGGGCACAATATATCGAAAACGCTGTGAAAACGCCTGAAAGCGGGAGGGTGGGGCCTGGATGGAGGGGTATTCCCAGTCCCTAGGACTGGGACTGTACCCAGTGCCCAGTACCCGTCCTAGTTCTAGTCCTGGGACAGTACCCGGGACCCGGCTTATTCTCAGCTCCCTTCCAGCCACAGAGTGGAGAGGCAAAGGGTCAAACTTTTCTGTTGAAGCCATGTGCGCAACATTTCAAAGATTGTGCCATAAATCGCACATTATCACAGCCAAACTATAGCATGGATAGGGTAGAGCTGTGGGCTACCGCTCGTAATTCCTAAACACCTGTGTTTAGGTTTTTAAGGTTGCTGCCCTCTCAGTACCCTCCTGGTGCACCCACCCGAAAATGCACCAAAGTGTAAGATTTTTTCGGCGTTGGAAAGATTGGGCCTCAAAAATGCGGATCATCAAATCAGATCTGTGAGAGATTTGTTTTTAATTCCTATTTTCGTGTCGCGAGTTTACGTGGGAAATGCTTTAGAAACGTGCGTTCCTTAAGTACCCTATGGGCAAAACAGGCGTTTTTCACCAAAAACCGGGATTTTCGCCTTTTTGGGTGGTTTTTTGGGACCATACCCGGCTATATGGACTGGAAAACGCGATTCTGGGGTGCTAGAACCAGGTCTAGGCCGCACAGGGGTACTTCTGTGGGCAAAAGCAACCCACAAAACCATGCACTGCGTTGTGTTCTGTGACCATTCAGGTGTTTTAGCTAGTGTACGAGGCGTTGCGATCGATTTGGTTTCGTTCTCGCTCATCAACCACACGAGCTAGCAAAAAATATTTAGGATTCGCAAAACCAAATTTTGTCCGCGCCGGAGGCGCACGGTGCGCTACTTTTTTATGAGAGTTGCGAACATACATTTGAAAAATCCATCCATCCACATGTCTTTTTTTATGAGAGGATCAGTGAGTAAATAGTTCCGCTTATGGGCCCAGGAGGCTTCCCCTGGTCAGGGGTGGGGTTTGCTGCTTGGAGAGGAGGTTGTTCTGGGTACAGAACGAGAAAAAAGAGTAGTTGAAACGTGCTAAAACGCAGTCGAGCTCATGCAAAGGGTAGGAGGTGGGTGTTCCGTACCGTAAGAGAACGGAGGCGGTTCACAACCGCTCGACGAATCACGCGACCTCTTTATACCCCAGCCTTTTTAACAGCCAAAAAAACTCTATGATTTTGCACGTGTTACCGTGGGACTCTAAGGGCAATCATGGCTCAGTTCGTAAACGCGCACGTGCCATTCAGTGCCATCGCGGGGGAGCGACTTGCCTTGTGGCATCAGATGGCTCCTTAGTGGGGGGATCTACGCGGACAGTGAGAGGGGTGGGGAACAGCATTCTCTACCTGGCTTCTGAAGAAGGGTGTCTTCCCTTGGGGCTCCGCGAAGTGCAATGCGGACTCGAGAAGTCATTTGGAATTTTGTCATGGTTGGTATCACACAAGTCGCCATATTTTTTTTGCATTTTTTGGTCCGAAGTTCAATTATCAGTCCTGGAAATTGGGGCAATTTTTTTGTGCCTCAACTCGGGCATGTTTTTATGTGTGGTGCACGAGTTTGTGTGAGGTTGGAAGATGCAGAACCAGTTTCCAAGGGGCGCAAGACCGTTGTGTGAAGGAAAGTGTCAATATATTGATCAATATATTGATCAATATTTGCAAATATTGAATGGGAAATTTACACGGTAAAAGTGTCAATATATTGAAAATTTCCTACGTGATATTGATCAATATATTGATATTGAAAAAAACGTGAAAAAAAATATTGAATATATTTATGAAGCCATGGTCGATCTAAATACATTGTTAGGACTGAAGGGGGGATCCACCTGGTACCCAAAGGTACACTGCCACGAGAGGGCTTTTTTGCATTTCAAATCAAATTCTTTTTCAGGGGTTTTTATGTGGCTTTTTTTTCTTTTTCCACACAACACAACACAGGATCTCGCGATGCCGAAGACCACGTCGGCGACGGTGAAATGTTCCGCTTCCTCAAACCGGAGGACCAGAACAACAGTATGTACACATATGCCCACTACACTACTACATGTCTCACTTCCCGCACATCGCCACCCACACACAGCATACTATGAGTGGAAGCTTAAGAACCTCGCCTTCCTCTCCGAGAAGCCCGAGGTGCCGAAGAAGGGCTCGCAGGAGGAGCAACGACGGGCGGAGCTGCGCCGTCAGTACCTCGAGACACACAACAACAACACCGCTGAGACGCACCCACCCGTACCGGAGTCTGCTGAGGAAGGTGAGGAGGAGGTGCAGGCGGGGTTCAACTTTGTCGGCAAAGACATGATGCCTGCGCCTGCGGCAGGCGCGGAGCCGATGTCCTTCACCATGGCAAAGCCAGCGCCGTCTGCCGTTCAAATGCCGTATCCCCCTGCTGGCACATCGCACCCACCACTTCCACCGCTCCCACCGCCATCCTCCTTCGCACCACCCCCGATGACAGAGCCGATCAGGCCCACCAGAGTGATCAGAAGGCCCACCTCGCCAAGAGTGCTCCCAGAAGTTGTACCTGCAGCACTGACAGAAGGGGAGGTGGCGGATATGGACGTCAGTGATGTTGTGAGATATGAATCGTATGTAGTTGTTTAGGCGAAGCAAACGAGAGGCTTACGTTTTTTTCATCTTAAAATTGGGAATAAAAAAACTCTTTCACACAAAACAGCGAACGTCTCCGCCTTGAAATGGCTGCGTTCATCCCGCACGACATTACCCAGATCAGCGCTCCTCCAGCTTCCCGTATGTTTCCTCCCCCTTTTTTGTTTTTTCACCTCATGAAATGAAGGAAATAGAAACAACGCACTTTGAACACACTTTTGTGTGTGCGTTTCACCACAACCTCTCCCATGGGTTTTATCGTGTGATGAGTGTTAAGTTTCTGTTTCTCCTCCCCCTCAGGGCCCCTCCCCTTCTCCTTTCTCTCCTTCCTTCTCCCTCCTTTTTGTTATCCCATTTTTTCCCCCAACAGTGATCCCTAAGAAATCGTTCATCGACATACCCGAGGCTCCATTAGGCCCACCAGTGTCTTCCTTCGACGGTGGCATGAAGGGAGCGACGAAGGGAATCCCATTCTCGCAGGAGGGCCCGCCCATGCCTATGGGCAAGGGGATGTGGCCTCCTGGCATGGACATGCTTGCTGGCAAGAAGGGCATGAAAGGGATGAAGGGTGGCGAAAAGGGGATGAAAGGAGGCGTGCCCCATGCAGGGGGGATGGGAGGTCCGTCTGTCCTGGTCGGACCCATTCCGTCGAAGCAGGAGACCCGCGGTTCGAACCTACCCCTGATCCTTGCAAAGGTATGTGGTTTTTTTATATTGCATGAGCACGACTGAGATGCGATTCTCTTTTTTTCATATCCGGTTTTTTTAGTGGAGAAATTATTTTCCTATCCTCGACAACATTTTATTTTTGTTTCAAAAACCTCTGGTTGTTCTCCCTGCAAGGATATGAAATTAAATCAGCGAACGAAATGGATGTTGGACTGCGTTGTGGGGGGTGCGCTCGTTGTACCAAGGTGCACTGTTCATGAGAGGGCTTTTTTGTATTTCATATCGATGTTGAGCTGTTCCCTGAGGTAGGACGCTTTCATCTCGTCACTGCTGAATATTGAAGACTGTTTGATGGTTGTTTCCCTGGTCGAATTTTTTTTAGTAGCAGTTTCGAGATTAATCCTTGTCTTGCATGCAGGTGTCATAGCGGCACTTCATAATTCCGTTGAGCTTGCTGTAGCTTGTCCAAAAGGTCGAGGCTGCTGTGCCATCCTTGTGCACAATGCTTAAAATATGCAATCAACATGATGCATGTTGGTGGAGATTTGCGTGTGGTCTTAATGCGCATGTAGGTGCAGAATTTCTTGCATTCCTTTTCGCTTTGACACGCGGCTGCCGACGCTCCTGGCAGGGTATCGGCCATATGGCGCTGTTCACCTCCGTTTCAGCGCTGACGCACAGCGTTTTCAACACCTTGCACGCATCCCGACACCAAGAGCTCTTTGAACTCTCATGAGCTGTGATGGTTCTTTTTTGGTGTTTTCGGAGGGCGTCCCATTTTTGAGCGCTTTTTTTTGGGTGGGCTTTTAGGCAGAACTACCAATAGTAAGGATATCAAATTGAATAAATATTAACTTCATCCACCCACCCACCCCCTCAGGCCCTGGGCGAAGCTGTCAACGCAAAGGTAGGCCCGACCCTGATCGTGGGCCAAGAGGCCCGCATCGACGTGCCCTCTCTTGCCATCGAGGAGCGGGCAGTCGGGAAGGAGTTCTTCGTCTGCCTCGGCCGCCGCATCAACATCCAAAAGAACGACCGGATACAGCAGCCCGAGGGCTTCCTTGCGGACAGGTTGAAGACAGTGCGGCAGCGGGTAGGGATTGAGGAGTACTCTGGCGAGCATGGGAAGGGCGACCGGAGACGATCCCCACCGAGAGATCGGGATCACCGCGACCGCGACCGGGATAGAGACCACAGGGATAACAGAGACAACAGAGACAGGGACAGGGACAGAAGGGACTCCGACAGGGACAGAAGAGATTCTGACAGACGTGGAGACAGAGATAGGGACAGGGACAGGGACTATGATTCCCGTCGTCGTGGTGGGGACAGAGGAGGCAGAGGAGGCAGAGATGACCGCGGCAGAGGAAGGCGTCATGGCTCCCCCGAAACGAAACGTCAGAGAACCGACGAGAAGCCCCTCGCCATCACCGAAAAGCCTGGCGCAAAGGGCCCCCCGGACTCCTACAAGTGCCCCAAGTGCAAACAAAATGGGCATTGGGTAAAGGATTGCCCCACACTAAAGAAGTAGGGAGATTTTATGAGGGGAGTAGGGGGGAAAAGGGTTTGTGTAGCGAGAAAAAAAAAAAATAGTGAGACTTGGGGCAGGGCTCTCAAGATCCTCCACGAAAAAAGCAGAATTTTCGAAATGAGGAGGATTCATTTTTGCAAAAAAACCCCCAAAAAAAAAATTTTTCCCCCGCAACAAGCGGTCGTCGCGCGCTTCGCGCGCGCCTCCCTGACAGCCACAGAGCGGAGAGGCGGGTCAATTTTGCGAGATAACAAAAAACGGAAATCTAATCCTTTCTCTTGCACCGTACGCTCCACGAACCGTACAAAACCCATACGTCTTCCAGAAGCAGGGGCTGATGCAACGGCAGGTAATTTTTAAAAATGGCAAAAATTTTGCAGCTTTGGTCACGTTGCATGTTTTGGCTGCAAAATGCAAGGGTATCCAAAGACATTGCCAACTCTATTTTTTTGCGGAGCAAAAAAATAATATAAATGGCGCCGCAGGCGAAAAAAAATTGGGGTACGGTGTAAAAATGCTTCCTTTTACACCACAGAATCACTCAACGAACCCTTTTTTTGAGTAGCAAAAAATGAAAATGGCGCCGCAGGCAAATTTTTTTTTAAGGTGCAGCCCTGGACGGTGCATACAGGCTCGGGAAAATATTGGCTCCCTCGGGGGAGACAAAGTGACCCCCACTATAAAACCCCTAAGAGGATAATCCTCCACCCGAGCCCGCCAAAAAAAAAAAAAAAATGGAGGAAATCCTCCACCAAAAAAGCCTGAAAAAAAAAAAAAAAGCCCCTGGAGGAAATATCCTCCCCTACGTGGAGGATCTTGAGAGCACTGACTTGGGGAGATCCGGGTGCCCGCAACAACAATATTCACAAGCAATCACAAAAAAATAAATCCTATTCACAAAAAATCACAAACAATCACAAAAAATAAATCCTATTCGCAAAAAAACACAAACGATCACAAAAAATCACAAAAATCACAAAAAATCACAAACAAAAAATCTTATTCACAAAAAATCACACAAAATCACAAAAAATAAATCCTATTCACAAAAAATCACAAACAATCACAAAAAAAAAATCCTATTCACAAAAAATCACAAACAATCACAAAAAATCACATCCACTTTTTGTGATTTTTTGTGATTTTTTGTGAATAGGATTTTTTTTTTGTGATTGTTTGTGATTTTTTGTGAATAGGATTTATTTTTTGTGATTTTGTGTGATTTTTTGTGAATAAGATTTTTTGTTTGTGATTTTTTGTGATTTGTTGTGAATAGAATTTTTTTTTTGTGATTTTTTTGTATTTATTTTGTGTGATTTTGTGTGATTTGTTGTGATTTGTTGTGATTTGTTGTGATTTTTTGTGAATATTGTTGTTGCGGGCACCCGGATCTCCCCATGAGATTTCAAAAAAGAATCTGGTAATTTTTTCAAATAAGATGATGAAGGGGGGGGGGGGGGGGGGGGGGGTTTTGGAGTGGGTTTTGTTTATTCAGATGAGTTGTGGGGCTTTGGGTGTCATATTTTTACCAAAGTTTCTACTGCTGTTTTCTTTTTGCTGTTTTTTTTTTTTTTTGTTTGAATTTTGAATTGTTGGGTGTACGGGGGTGGGTGGAGGGAGAGAGAGGAACAAAAAAACAAAACCTAGTAGAAAAGTGGAGTGCATCCTCCGGGTGACTACACTTAATCACGTTTTCAAAAAACAAAACAAAAAATGTCTGTGAAATAATGGTTACTGCGGGCATTTTTCAGAGGGGTGCAAAATCGATTGATTTTATCGTTTTTTTTTTATATCGTTTATTCCTCTGTTCTTTGAGAATAAATATGTGCGTGTTCAGAACACTCACATATTTCATCTTTTCAAGGTTTCCTTCTTTGTTTTGGGGTTATGGAAAAGCTGTGTATGCACGTCATGTATTCATCATTTCTGCAGTTTAATTCTTTGTTTCTTTTGGGTTGTGGAATGGGTGTGGGGCAAAGTAAAGGGTTCATTGATCAGGAATAACAACTGGGATGTGATTTTTTTTAAAGGTAATAGTGAACACAAATCGTCTGAACGGCAGGCGCTGCACTAAAGCAACAGATTATCATCAAAAACAAAAAATTATAAAAAAAAGAAAAAAGAAAAAACAGCATTGTGTTGTTGAGGTGTGTTCCCCCACCCACACCCTCCCCCCTTCCCACAACAGTCGATCGTTAAAATTGGTGGCACGGTTTGGGAAATCTATCCCATATGTATGGAAGAAGAAAAAACAATAGCAAAAAAAGGAATACTGGGTATGAACGGGGATATCTATGTTCTTATTTTTTCAACACAAAAAAAAAAAAAGGTTCGCTTTTTTGTTTTTTTTTGTTTTGTTTCTTAGTGTCAGGGAGTGTGACGAAGTCGCAGTGTGGGATTGCAATTGTTGATCCCATCCCTGTGGGCCCCTTGTTCCTCTGGACCAGGGCCTTCGCACTTCTCCCGATGCAACGCAAGTGCACATCCCGACCGAGCTGACCTTCCACTCCACGAATTAACGTGTGAATGACCTTTCGTTGCTCAAATGAAAGGATTCCTGCCTTCTGCGAAAGCCCCAACTTGAGGATAAGGGCAGAATCATCAGCCCTCTTCGGCGTCCCTCCTCGGAGTGGCGCAGGTCCACCCAACTTCGTCACGCAGTTGTTGCAGAGCGCGCGTTCGGTGTCCAGAAAGAGGGGGACTCCAACTCGACCAGTAACGGACTGCGGGAGGAGACGGCGCTGCAACACACTCCCGCCGGTAGGACAGGAAAAGAAACCTGCGGCACAAGGGGGTTTGTCCATCTCGTCGTACTGCCTACCCAAGCACACCTCACAGATGTCGGAGTACGGCGCATCCCGGGACACGAACGTCTCCGTAACCCCCCCCCCCCCCCCAGACCTCCCCCGAACAGGTGTGCGGACCAGCTCCCAACACCGCACCTCGTCCGACAACAAGCAACACAGCCGCTGCGACAGCTGGTCCACCGGAAAAAAATACCGGCCGCTCTCCCCGCAAACCCCGCAACCTGTCCTCTGGCGGCCCCGGGTCTCGACATAAGGGTCACGAACCATTGTCTCAAACAAGACCCCCCTACATCCTGGAATGGGGAGGCATGGTGTGGCGTAGTAGGGGAGAAGGGGCGGGGGGGGGGCGGGAGGAGTCACCGGCCACAAAACAAATAAAAGAGCGGCCTGTTTTGACAAAAGGGTCATGGTCTAGCTTCCCTCCTTTGCACTCCATTTGTATATCCACCTCTTATCCACCTCGTCAGCGGAGGACCTCCTTAAAGGACGAAAGACCTGCCTTCGCAAATGAGTTCGCAAATGCAGCAACTCTCTTGACAGTATTGAAAGGCACCGCAACGTTATCTTCAAATCGCGAGCCTGAGCACAGCCAACCGTCTACCTTCACTTCCTTTTGTGCAACCCTTTTCTTCAACCACCTTGTTGCTGCATATTTTTTTTGCAGCCCATCCCTTACTCCCTCAGATATCTCCCTCTCTCTCTCTCTCTTCAACATCCCAACATCCCAGGCAAACCCCACTTTTTCTCCCTTTTTTGACAACCTTTTTTTCATATTTTCAATGGGGAAACCCAATGCAATATCATCACGGGACATCGACCATAGCAACTTCGGGATAGATGCATACCGTGCAAAGCACCAGGCTTATTACGAGAGCGCGAAAATGCTTGAGGATGAGGCAAATAAATACATGGGAGGGTTCAGAGTGCATGAGGCGCAGGAGTGGAGGAAGGCCAGACGGATGAAACACACCCCTGATGAGGATGGGTTCACGACAGTGGTGCCAAAGCTGTACAGCAAGAACGCAGTGACGTCTCAGATGCCGCAGAAAACGTCGTTGGATGACTACTACAAAAAGCAGGATGAGAGTGGCAAGAAGCGTGCTAATGTCTCTTCGGACGTCTTTGGCGCCTTCGCGCAAACAAAGAAAAACATGCAGCGCCTGGTTAAGATGAAGAAAATGCTCCAAAAGGCAACGTCTCGTAAAAAGGCGGGGGCGGCGACTGCGAGTCTCAGAAATTTCGCGGATAAGTGTTAAGGTGGGGTGGTCGGGGGGGGTGGTGGTGGGTAGTGGTGGAGTGGTTTATCAACAAACTGGTTGGGGTTTTCTAGCCTTCGTTTTGTACTTCATTATTATATCTTTCAAAGCTGAGCAGAAGGAAGGATTAGGTTCATCGGCTACACTTTTCTTTGGTGGGTATGGTGATATACCAAAGGTGATCAAGTTCTGGGGGAGGGGGGATGGGAGTGGATGAGGGGACTGATTCAGGTCTCTCCGTTACGAACGAAATCCAAAGACACAAAAAATCACAAAAAAAAATCCATCATCAAAAATACTCAGTTTCTGTTGGAGAGAATCCATTCAAAAAATAACAAAGCAAACATTCACCCTCATTTTTTATGATTCAAAAGACCACTTAATCAGTACTAACGGAAAAACCACCACACAGGATTATTCCTCCCCCTTCCATTTTTAGAGGTTATATTCATAAAAAAAGCCCCACTTTTCTTTTTGTGTGTCCAACACAAAAAAAACAAAGAGCTTTTCTTTCTCTGCTCTCTCCCTTTTTTTTTCTTTTTCTTTCCCCCTATCTTTCCACACAACGATGTACCCCAACCAGGGAATGCCTTTTGTGTGGGACCCTTCGAGGCAGTGCATGGTGCCTTCCCCGCAGGCTGGACAGCAGCAGCAGCAGGTTGCGGCACAGCTGGCGACACCACAGACGGGGATGGCTTCCCAAGCGATGCAGACTGCTAATGTGATGCCGACGGGGCAGTTCAACCAGGGCATGGTGTCCCCTATGATGAACCAACCCTTAGCAAATGTTCTTGCAGCAAGCCAGAACATTATTGAGCAAATGAACGCACTCAACACAGTGAACGCCGCGGCCGCACTCCTTGCTGCAGCGATGCAACCTCCATCCACGGTTTTTGCGAAGACCACTCCGGCACCCCCTGCGCAGGGAGCGCTTCCTGTTGGCAACGCAACCAACAACAACAACAACAACCTTGCAAATTTGAATGCCGCAGCACAAATTGCTGCCGCCGCAGCGGCCGCAGCGTCAATGCAGCAGGGCCTTCCACAGCAGCAGCTGAACCCTCTTCTCATGAACACCCCTCAGCAGCTTAATATGGCAACCCTCGCTGCGCAGGCTGCAGCAGGCATGGGAGGCAACCCTATTCCCTCCTTCCCAACACCCGCTACGCCAGACAAGGAGACCTCCTCGCAGGGCACAGCGGCAACGTCAGGCACAGCAGGTGCACAGCCCCTCAAATACGTCCTCGTGTGCGACCCGCAAACAAAAGAGCGTATGAAGGTTCCCATGGAAGCGCTCCAAGAGACCAGAGGATTGGCTGTTCATGTGGACTCCCTGATGCAGGCTTTGGAGTCGAGAAAAGAGGGAAAGTGGGTGCGTGTGAAGGACATCCATGTCTGCATGTTGTACCACAAATCGAAGTGCAGAAGTGGCCGTAAGTGCAACCAGATCCACGTTGACAGAACATTCGTAGAGGAAAAACGTGAGGAATTCAACACCAAATCAAGCCAGGAGTGAGGATGAGAGGCGAGACTTTCTCAATTTTTTTTTTTAAACAGCGATTTTTTTAATGTTGTAAGCTGACTAAGCACAGTGGGAGGCTTTCATCTTTTTCACTAACTTTCAGATTTTTTTTCCCCCCTTCTGCTACTGGTAGCAGCTACACTGCAAATATCAAAAGAGGAAAGAAAAAAATGTCGGGAAAGAATTGTGAGTGAGGGGTGGGGGATGTGGGTGTGGAGAGGGAAGATTCATAAGTTAGGGTCTGAAGGATTTGGCTGGGCTTTTCTCCTTACGAGAATAGCATTGATCTTCAGCGCCATTTCCTATAAAAGAAAACTGTTGCATGATTTCTGGTGTAGAGAAAAAAAAGGGAGGATTTTTTTTTATTTGTTGACCCCTCTCTTTTTCTTTCTCTTTTTATTATTGTTTCCAGAACCTCGTTGCCAAAAAAAAATGTTGTTATATTTTGACATCCCTACTTTGTGTATCCCCCTTCCCCCTCCCTCTTCCTGCCCTCACTAGTTTCCAGGGCGTTCGCCCCGGGGCGAAAAATATTTTTTTTCGTTAAAAAAATCTGTTCCTGAAAAAATGACATTTTATTTCGCCCCAGGGCTTCGCCCCACCGGGGCGAAACCCTGTATAAATAAATAAATAAATAAAAAAAAAAAAGGGGGGGGGGGGAAAAAAGAGAGAGAGATTTCTCCCCACCACCCTGTCGACCCCCCCGGAGGGGGGGTCGCAGAGGGGGTGTCCACTGTACTCAAAATCATCCGCAAACCCGCCTGCCGTGAGAGGAAGTTTTCCCAGCACTCCCGCTCGCTCCTCAATCCTGCAGTCTGCTGAAGGTGTACCGTACCCCCTGTTATAGAAGGTGTCACTGCTCGTGTCAACTCTATCTTCAATGGCAGAGAGTTGAAAATAATCAAAATAAGGATGAAGTCTCATATGACAGATGCCTCTCTCTTGTACATCTGCTTGATTAAACAACACAAAGAGACCCTCAGTGAGGGGGGATTGATGAAATTCTCCATCGTTTTGCTGGTTTTAGTATCAGGAAAGTTCAGCTGTAATATCACTTGTGCTGGGGAAGGGATCACGCGCAAATCGCAAATTTTTTTTGACCATTCAGTACCAGGGATTCACCCCACGAACTAACTTCTCTCCGGCGGGAAAATTTTTTTTGACCTATTTTAAGCACTAGTAAAAAAACGAAAATTTCGGGGGTTTTGGCATTTCGCCACGATCAGGAAAAAACGATGGCGATAGCGAACGCCCTGCTAGTTTCACCAAAAAAATAAAAAAGCGCAAGAAAAAAAAGGTCTTACTATGCTTGAACGCATGTTTGTGCAGATTTACCTTATTTTGACATAAGATTTTTTTTTGTTTCTGTCGATGCAAAAAAAGGAATAAAAGTGATCAGTGCATATTTCTTTTTCCCCCCCAAAGGTTTGCGTTTGAGGAGATTTTGTTGAAAATCGGCGTTTTCCCCCTCCCCTCCCCCCCAGTTCTACTGCTTTTACAATAAAAAAACCCCCCCTTCCTCCCGTCGATTTTGTTCTTTCTAAGGATGTGTGAGATATTTAGCCTTAGGGAGATTCAGAGGGATACCTGCCAATTAGCTCAGCATTCCCAAAACTGAGCGACTCTTGCAAACAATGAAGCAAACCCACGCTCGTTAGGAGGAAGGGCGGGACTCTCACTATGTGCACGAGAGAGACACTTCATCATTCAAAGCTTTTTTCTGAACAACTTCATCCTCCAGAAGAAGTTATCTTACTCAGTTTTTTTTTTGGTTATGTTGACTGAGCACGAGAGGCTTAGATTCATCTTAAATTTTTTTCTCTCTTTTTTTTGTTAGTCCACCTGATTTTACCTTGGAAATTTTTTTGGGAGTTTTTGGGTGGTAATTTAAAACACCACTACAAAACATTTTCTGCCCAAAAAAAAAATAGGTGAGTTTTTTGGTTATCCACCATTTTTTTTGTTCCCTTTCTTCATTACGGAAGCTCTTCCCCCCTCCCACACTATTCTTCATTTCCCATAGTCATATCATACCAAGGTACCTAGGTCCACGAAAAAATCTGAACTCTCACTTTCCCATCTCCCCCCTGAAGAAGAAACTCCCACCTCATTTTTTTTTTTGTTGCCATTCGTGGCGCTTCTTTTTGTACTTCATGTTGACCATTTTCTTTTCTTTTTTGCTTTACCATCCCATCTTCCCGATGTGTTTCCACTTTCGCTTATCCCCCCCTTTTTCTCTCTATTTATCTCTCTCTCTCTCGCCCCTCCTCCCCCCTGCTTTCCGTATCCAGCAACTTTAGCCAATTTTTTTTATATTTTTCAATTATAGTTTTTTTTTTGTGACTGTCACCTCCTTTCAAAACCTTCTTTGAAAGGAAAATGCACAAGAAAATAACAAATTGTGGTCAAAAAAAAAAAAAAAAAAAAGGGGGGGGTGGTTCTTTCAGTATTGTGAGGCGTCAAAAGGAGAAAAGGTGTGACTGTTTCGTATAAAAAAGTTTTCTTTCTTTTGAATTCACTCTTTTTTTTTTGGGATTTCCCTCTTTATTTTTTTCGCTTCGCGGCAGTACAGTTCCCCCTTTCCCATCTCCGTTTTCCCATCCCCCGCATTTTTTTTTTTTTTTGAATGACAGTTTTTGGTTTTGTATTTTCAGCAAAATAAAAAAAACTGCGACAAAAAAATCCCTCTCCATCCAGAAACATTTTGTTTTGCTTTTTTTCATTTTTCACAAAACAAAAAAAAAAAATCTTCCACCTATCACTGCTTCCAAGTCCAGAACCGGGGCATTACTCCTCGATTTCCGGGAGGGGGAGAAACCCCTCCTTGGTACAATGAAAAGGAGGTAGGGAGGGAGATTTTTTTTTTGGCGTCGTTTTTTTTAACGTCATTTTGTGTGCTTTCTCGAATAGAAAGTGTATGAAAAAAAAATTTTTTTTTTTTTGGGTCCTGGACAGAAACATTTTTGTTGACCCTCATAAACTGTCTGGGGTGAGGAATCTGACGCTACCCCTGTTACGGGCGCTTGCCAATAGTACTAAATTAGCCACCAACCCTGTTTTGTTCGTTTTTTATTTTTTATGAATTCTGTCTTTGGAGGGCGTTTTTTTTGTAGTTCAACTTTTCAGCCAACTTTTTCTTAAAGATGACTAAGCGCGACTGTGCACAGAGACATTTCGACGCATCCAGCATTTTTTTCTTTTTTCACACTATTTTCCGGGGTACTTTGTTAACCTCCCTTCTCTCGACAGGAGGGCATGGAGAAAACTGAATTAATGATCCCTTTGAAAACTGTTTTTTTTTCTTTTTTTTCTCTTCTTTTCCTTTTTTTCGTTTGCTGCGCAGAGCGTCCAGCTCTTCTATCTTCCCCTACCCACAACTTCCTTTTTGTTAAAGTTTTTTTTTTTTTTTTTTTGCCTTTTTTCTTGTTAGGTGATTTCTGAGCACAGAGGCTTGTATCACCTTTTTTTTTTGTTGTCACGAGGGTACCAAATCACAACGGAAGCAAAAAAAAAAAAATTTTTTTTTTGTCCGGTGACATACTTGTAGCTAACTAGCCGTGGTACGTGGCGATTTTGTTTCCCAAAAGAAAGAAAAAAATCGGCCGGAAAGAAATTTTTTTTACCCAGGGAAAAAATTTTCCCCCAGGAAATAAATTTCCCTCAGGCACTAAATTTGCCTCAGGAAATAAATTTCCCTCAGGCACTAAATTTGCCTCGGGCAATAAATTTCCCTCAGGAAATAAATTTGCCTCAGGCAATAAATTTCCCTCAGGAAATAAATTTCCCTCAGGAAATAAATTTCCCTCAGGAAATAAATTTGCCTCAGGAAATAAATTTCCCCTAGGAAATAAATTTGCCCCAGGAAATAAATTTCCCTCAGGCAATAAATTTGCCTCCGGCAATAAATTTCCTTCCAGGATATGCACCTGGGGAACTGGGTTGCATCCTGTATCTTAAATTTTTTTGCCTGCGGCGCCATTTTTTCATTTTTTGCTCCGCAAAAAAGGGTTCGTTGAGTGACTCTGGTGACAGGGATTACGCTCCACGTGTGGAACGTATGGAAATCCATACGTGAATTGTTTTGAAAAGGTGGAATCCGTACGTGTCCATACGTGGTAATTTGGGTTTTGGATTGAGGCTGGGGTGGGGTTAGGTGAGGAGTGGGGGCTCCGCCCACCTCTCACCTACCCCCCACAGAATTCTATTTTTAGAAGACAATTTTCTTCTATTTTACCGGAAAAGGAAGATGCACTGCGGCGCGAGCTTTCAACCCACCCTTCCCGCGACATAGTAGGCAATTTTAAGCGCAATTTTTAGAAATGTTGCGTACCGTGGCTTCGCTAGAAACTTTCGTTTTAGCAAAATATGGAAGTAAAATTTACGGAACTGGACGATAGTTACCAACAAAAGTGCCATTTTATGTCAACATTTTAAAGAAATGTTGCGTACCGTGGCTTCGCCAGAACCTTTGGGAAGCAATGAGGAGTGAGAAAGAAGGATAAGGGCAAAGAAAAAAGTAGCGTACCATGCGCCTGCGGCGCAAGCTTGCATCCCATCCTTTCCATGACATAGTTTGGCTGTAAAAAAAGGTGCAATTGTAAGCGCATTTTTTAGAAATGTTGCGTACCGTGGCTTCGCCACGAGTTTAACACTGAAAAGATGGGGAATATGCTTGAACGCCCTGTTTCTCAGCAACAAGCGTCACAGATTCAAGAGAAAACGGAGGTGTTCCTGCTAATGGCGGAGGAGTTGGAAAACGTCGCTCCCCCCGTATTTGTTTCCGGAATTGAGCTTCTGAGGACCTTTTTCGCGCGAAGCGCGAAAATTTTTTTTTTGCCAAAAAGAAAGAAATTGGGCGTGGAATTCTAAAATTTTTCGGGAAAAACGGCATATTTAGCGATAAGTATGTCCGGTGAACGTTCAGAAGAGCGGTGTTGATTCTGGTATGCAATCGAGAGAGAAAAAAAAATGTTTTTTTTTTAACGTCAATTGACACTGCTTTTTGTGGGAGGAAAAAGGCGTCTTTGTTTCCCTCTCCCCATCATAGCTAGCTCGTTAGCCTATTCTTGAAATGATAAAATAGGCTAATATTAGAAGCTCATCAAACCAGCCTCTATTTTTCGCTAACTAGCTATAGTATACTTCGATTACAAACCATATTTCCCGTATTCTTTCTTTGAAGAAGACGCGTCTTTTAATATTTTTCAAAAAAAAAAAGTAGCGACAAATTTACATCATCACTTTGCAATAGGCTACACCGAAAAAACGAGATAAAGCATATTTCTGTAAAGAACAGAGAGAACACTTCGTATTCACGGTGGACTTAGTCATTTGGACAGTACTACCGTACTAGGTAACAAAAAAAATGACCGTAAAAAAGGTCAAACTCCCCTAAAAACCAGGAAAAGGTCAAACATTTTTACGGCTCAGTAATATGTTACCGGTAATAGTAAGTGCTACTAGTCCAAAATGGCGTAGTGTTTTACGACTGAGTAATTTAGCGCATAGTCGTTACGACCTAGTAGTTCCACTACTAGTCCCCCTGACTAGTCCACCGTGTGTGTAATGAGGGCAGGGGAGTCCGTCCTCCTAATATTCTTTGATCCAACAACTCACAATGCCGATGTTTTTTTTTCCTTCCCCTTGACGAGGGTTTTGTATTTCAACTTTCATGTCTTCTCTCTAGCCAAAAATAAAATTATTTTTTGCATAGCTTTTTTTTTTTCCTCCCAAAATCTGGTTTCATAGTATATACATAAGAAAATCAATGGTCTCTTATTCCTGCCGCACTCTTTTTTTTCAGGAGGGGAGGTCTTGATGGCTCTGTTCAACAATTGAGTAGTGTCTCAACACCCCCACGCCCCTTCTTTTGGGTAACATTTTTTGTTTTATTTTTAGCAGCCACTTTTACCCTTGGCGTGATTCGGCGATACAAAAACAACAAAGGGGATACATGTTGTGTGGGCTGCTGGCATCTTCACATGGCAACTGTAATTAAGTCTTGAGGCTTACAAGGACATGACCCTGCATTCTTTTTCCCCCCCAAAAAAAAATCCACTTCAAATTATCCATTATTATCAAACATTGCGCAGAGACGCGTAAAGCAGATTGTCAATATCCAGATGCGACCCTTCTCGCCCTGCTCCAGAAAGGGTGTATACCTTGACATACGGTTTCAAGGTTCATATGTAAATTTTATTTTTAGCTCTTTTTATTTTTATTTCCAAAAAAAAAAAAGAAAAATAGCCTTCGGGCGACATTGAGTACAGATCCTGCACTAGCAGGTGGTTGTCGACACAACAAAAAAAAATGTATTGCTTGGTATTGCTTCCCTCACCACAACAACTTATAATCACCGCATCCGGTTCAGTTACGATTTATTTTTTGGGTCACAAAAAAGGCATAGTTTGGGCTCATTTTTACCATATTTTGGGGGGAAATTTGTCTCCTGCTTTTCTCTTTTCTTTTGAAGTGAACGGATGCGGATGCATTTTTTTGAAGGTATTTTTCCTTTGGTAATACCGCCACAAGATTGATCGATTTTGTTCACGTCTGAATCAAATCGAGTGTGTGCGTTGTCAATACACCATTTGGGAAGGCATAAATTACTGAAAAAAGAATTTTTTTTAAAATAAGTTCTGCACGGTGGAGTCCACCCGGCTTGGAGTGAGTCAAAAAACAGACTCACCCCCTTTCAGACAAACCCCCCTGAGTCCGACAGTCGGACTCAGGGGGTCCGGCTTAGAGTCCGACAAAACAACGATCCGACCTTTTCGGGAGAACTCCACCGTGTTGCTGTGGAATATGAGGGGTGGGTGCAGCTTTGTCTTCGTGTCTGCTCATTTATTTTATATTCGTGCAAAACGCAGGCAGAGAAAACACTATCGTGCGAATTATGTTTTGTTTCTTGTTCCACGCGCGTCCCAGAGATGCACGTTAAACTTCACCTTTTTTTCAACGATTGTGATCAAGGTTTGACTAAGCATAGAATATGCTTAGATTCATCTTATAAATTTTTTCCTTTCATGGTGCTATAGGAAATGAGTCAACGACCTGTCAGCGACCTGTCAATATCGGGGGGGGAGGGTCATTTTTTAATAGTACTTTGCCATTTTTTCAGGTACACAGGTACACAGGTACACAGGTACACAGGTACACAGGTACACAGGTACACAGGTACACAGGTACACAGGTACACAGGTACACAGGTACACCACATCACGTTCTATCTTGTGCATTCCAGCTTGAACGACTCTTTGCCTGGTCTGTGAATGTGTTCACAGACCAGCTGTGGTAGTAGAAATCACCTCCAGCTTTGAGGGGCTCAGGGCTGTGTGACGCTGCTGATTTCGACACGTTGCCGAAGCAGCGATCGCGCTTGGTGTGGTTTTGTGTATCCCAAAAGGAGTCATCACCCAAAGCATTTTGACTAAACGTCTGAACGTTATGAACCTGGAATCGATAGCAGACAGGAAAAAGAAGATGGGCAGGCAGCGCCTACCCGACCTGTGTGAAGTGAATCAGTGATTGCCTGACAGATGTCTGGGTAACCGTGTATTATGTGTGGGTATCCATGTCCGGAGTATATCCCATTGTCCCCTTACATTGTGATTTACGTGTAACTTTTTTTTACATGTGAGCCACATGTCATTTTACATGTAAAGTGACATGTGCCACAGGTGGCACATGTCACTTACTTCACCGTCGTGTAGGGTCCGCGCGGGGTACCCCGGGTTTGGGGAGCACACGGCGGTGAAGTAATAGTTACATGGAATAGTTACATGTGTCGATGTGTAAAAAACCCACCCACCATAATTTTCACAACGATTTTTGAGGAATTTTTAGGTTTTACCAGAAATCACCGCCGAAAGCTGCCCAGAACCACCCCCAAAACCATTGTACCACTACCTGATTTCGCCACCTGTACCACATGTACCAAAAGTTACATGTAATACCACATGTAACACCCGTTACTTCGTGTACCCTGAGGGTCCGTATGGGCCACCGTGTGTCTGTGTGTGCCCCACCAAAAAATCGCTAAGGGCCGTTAAAAAATGACCCCCCCCTATGGCAACGACCTGTCAGCGACCTGTCAATATCGGCCCCCCCCTGGAGCACCATTTCAATTTTTTTTTTGTTCCACCCTTTGCATGCTCGACTGAGATGTGTTTTTCGCACTCTTTATTAACCACCATCTCTGTCCCCTTTTAAAATCTTAATTTTTTTTGTTAAATTTTACCACTTCTTTTAGATTTATTTTGTTTGTTTTTTCAGGTATTTATCGTAGTTCCTTTTGCCTCAAACAAAAAGGGAACAATGTCTTTGTAGACGAAAGGTTTCGTTTGCTTCAAATTTTAATCAATCACAATGTCATATTTTTATTAATTTATTTATATGGGTTTTTTTTTTTGCGTTTTGCACTTCTCCAACTTCTCTAATTTTATTTTATTAAAGAAAGGGTGCATGGTGTTTCCTCTCAACTGCTTTCAATTCTGTGTGAACTGAAAGTATATGAATCTAATTTTTTTTTTTTTTTTAGTAGTGAACATTGGGTGTTCCTGAGGTTAGTTCCTCCGGCCCGTTCAAACCTGCTGCCAAACTTGGTAGTAGGACGTCAGGTCGTATTCGCGGCACCTACCTTGTCTTTGCGTTGCACTGGCAAAAGGCAGACTGCTGAGGATACGTATCCGCTCGAGGCGCGAAGTCTGTTGTGCTCATGTCCTCATTAAGTATCACTCCTTCGGGTTGCGGTCTTTGTGAGGCGTGTGTATCTCAGATTAGTTTACGTAGGGTGGGCACCTGACATAGCGACCTTTAACTACCCGTCTTGAAACACAGTCTGTTGTGCGCATACCCCTCACCCTGAGATGGAGAGCCTTCCTTCTTGAAGGGGCGGGGTTTTTTTGTCCTCTCGACTGAGTCTCCAGCGTTTTAAAAAAAAGTCATCACCGCTTGTACCGAAAGCAAACGCCTCGTTTGGGCACCGGGGGGGGTTAGGGGGGTCCGTCCGGCCGTTTTTGCTGTCCCAAACCACTTTTTTTTGTAAAAACCCGCGAAAAACCCGAAAAAACACCCCAAAACACCCCCAAACCCCCAAAAAATCACCCAAAACCACGAAAAACACACTTTTGAGCACTATTTCGTACTTTTTTCTGATTTTTTTGGTGTATTTTCCCGCTTTTTCAGCTTTTTTCCTGGAAATATACCCCCTAATATTGCCTATAGAATCCCTGTACTGCTCACTGAGACAGCATAGCGACCAGAGGCTCCTTATTCATCGTACCGGTGTCTTCGTCGTCAAGGGGTGCACAATCTGCCGCAAATTCCTGCAACTCTGTCTTTGTGAAGAGATGAAGCACTTTAGTGTTGTACTTTTCAAGTTGCTACTTCTGGGCGCTTTGCATGGACCTGCCTTTGTGGTGCGCTTTGGTGTGTGCTGCGGCAAGTTCTTCCCTTGAGAGAGACGGAACCCAACCTAGACTGTAGAGGATGTCTAGGTTCCAGCGACAGTGAGTCGGTGTTGTCGGGGTGCTGGCTCCTTTCGTGGTGGCTTGCAACTTGGTCAAGGACACCGACAACGGATTCGCACGAATCATTGGTCATAGGAGGAGGCAAGGAAGGCTTTACTGCACTTAGACACAGGGTACGTTGTCATTTTCAGGGACCAAAAAGCCCCAGTAAGTGTTGCAAGTACGATTTTCCACAGCTCGGGAGGGCTGTCAGGCAGTTCAGAGGGATTTAGACACTTCTGCGACTGCCTGAACACGCCTTTTAGGGTTTTTATTTTGGGTGCGAAATACGTCAAAAGGATGGGGGGAAATACCGTTATTTTAAGCGTTGCAGACACAAAAACACCCTCAAAAACCCCCCAGGGACCCCAAAAAGCTGCAAAATCCACACATTTCCACCTCGGGACCTCATTGGAGGTGGACCGAGGTGGTTTTTTGGTGTTTTGAATGAATTGGTATTATTTTTTTTTGGTAAATAAGTGGTCTTCTGCTAGGCGTTGCATAGCCGTTGCGAAAGTGTTGCAAAAGTGTTGCATGGCCTATAAAACCCTCCCAAGTGCTCGAAATGCTATTTTTCACCCTACATGGGGTCTGGGGGACATTTTCCTGGGTATTTGGACACCATTCCGACTACCTTGGCACTTTTTTGGGGGTTTTCAGGTACAAAAAAAGTCAAAAAAGTGACTAAAAAAAGGGTACTTTTAAGCGTTTGGGGCACACACACCCACTGCAAAATGCATCTGGGGCCCCCACAGGACCCCTAAAAGCTGTAAAAACTATATATTTCCACCCTGGGACCCCACCGGATGTGGACCGAGGTGTTTTTCGGGTGTTTAGAAGGAATTTTGTCTGACTAGAAAATTTTTTTGGTAAGTGTTGCATTTTGGCCATCTTGGTGACGATCTGGTGACGCCATTTTTGGAAATTTTTCACAAAAAATCGATTTTTTTTAACCAGGAAAGTCTCTGTAGAGGTTGTCAGGTGGTTTAATGGGATATTTGGGTGATCCCCAGGGCGATTTGCGGCCAGGTACGACCTTTTTAGTGGATTTCTTCACCTAAATTTCAAAAAAATGGGTTTGGGACAGCAAATCCTTAAGGAATTCCTTCTACGTGGACCCCCCTACCGGGGGGGGTGGGGTACGACACCGAAAACCACGCCCACTTTTTGTTTTATTTTTTCGGTTACTGCGTCGAACTGTCGAACCAGCGAAACAATTTTATGGGATTTGGGAGCCCCCCCTTCTTGTTCCCTGTCTCTTTCCCTTCATCCAGTGACCCTGCCGTTCTGCTGTTGTACGGAAGGGCTCTGTTAACCTTTTCAATTTTATTCAAGACAAAACAAAAACAAAAACAAGTGCAAAGAGGACCTCCCTCTTTCAAAAAAAAAAAATTAGTGGAGCACACTCTAGGGTGGCTACACTAATACAACCAAGTTTTCAAAAAAAGCGTGGAGTTCACACGAGAAAAAAGCGAGGTGTCTACACGTCATCAATTTATCAATTTATCAAAAAAAGAAAAATATTTTAATCACTCTATTTGATGTTGCCTTGTAATAGCAGAATCTTCGCGGTGAAAACAAAAAAAAGTCCATTTTTTTTTTATATTTTACATTTTTTGTTGTGAAAGATCTCCATTGAAGTGGAGGGGTCAAAAAAAAAACATCTTACCCCAACAATGGGGGGTGGAAATCGTAAGAAAAAATGTATTTTTTAAAAAAAGGGCGTTTTTCTTGTTAAGAAGGTGTCGTGTGTGTCCCGTGATGTCGCTACCAAGGGACTTAGCCTAGCATATACAGCAACTGCTCATGTTATTTCTTTCCTGCACTTTTCTATTTTAAAAAAAATGCGAAGAGATTCTCTGAGAAAGACAGTGGAGATATGCACAAACTGTGGCAACACAACCGAGGCAACTACAGTACTCCAACAATTTATCAGAAAAGAATGGAAAGAATGAAACGATGATTCCGCCGTTGCAGTGCTACTAGTGAGATATTCCGCCTAGTGAGATTATTTCTTTTTTTTTTTTTTTTTTTTGTATTTTGTTTTTCCCTCTCAAAAAAATGTCAGGTCACACTCTGGGCGTAAGCATGTATTTCCCTGTGTACACTGAACCACATTTGTTTAGCTTTTCTTTTTCTTTTTTTTTTTCGATAATTATTGTGATCAAGGTGACTGAGCACGAGGGGCTCAGTACAAATCTTCAAAGCTTTTTTCTTTTCTCTTTCCCCCCCTTTCTTATCGATACCTGTTGGGAAGCAAAAAACAGAAGCAATTGAAGGGGTGGGTATATTCACCTTCGTGTTTTTTGTGCAAACGAAACGGTGTCGTTTTGTTACCAATATAGGTCTCGGGAGAAGGGAGGAAGGAGGGGGGGGGGGGGGAAAGTTAGCAATTCACGATTCTTATTCAGTTCTATCACTTATTTGGATTTTTATCATGCCATTCAATTGAAAATAAAATGAATAAAACGGTGGTTTTTTTTTGGGTGACGAGAAAGTCTTAGAGGCTTAGATTCATCTTACAAACTTTATTTCTCTTTTTTTTATTGTCCCAACTTTGCCGTATTGGATACGCTCCAGTTTCCTTGCTTTTTGTTATGAAAGAAATTTGGGAGGCAACAAAACTCCGACCCATTATTTTTTTTTTTTTCAGAAAAGAAAAGGAAAAAAAAAAGGTTAAACTTTTTGTTGCCGTTTTTGTCATTTTTCGTAGTATGGCTCCGCAACGCAGCAAGGATGGAACGTCTAACCTAGTATGCTTATTACCTTCGCTATATTTTTTGGTAACTAGGCTTAGGATCATTTTACAACAGCTGTTATTTTATTCGTTTGTTTTTTGGTTTACTTTATAAAAAAAAACTGTTTTCTTGTAGTCCTGTTTCCTTTTTTTTTTTTCGTTCAACCGTTTTACTGAAAAACACTTCTCCAGTAATTCTGCATATTAGTCTCTCTTTTTGGATTTTTCCCCCTTGCACAACAACAAAAGCAACATTTTTTTTATACAGTTGGTGTTACGGAACAACTATCAAGGACATGTCAACGACATGGCAATAATATAGGGGGGTGTGTCATTTTATAATTTGTAGGCTATTTTTGTGTGTATTTCGTATGCTACTCAGAACTTGTCCATTTTTGCAAAGTGAACCCACTACTGGACGGACAGATTCCAAAAAAATGCAAATGCCGGTGTTTTTGGACGACGGCCAAAAAACCACTGTCAAGGACACGTCAAACGAGGTCCTCCAACACCAACAGTACCAAACAATAGATTCAAAACCCCATCCTCCCAAAGGACCGTAATATACATAACATCGATTCTCTCTCTCTCTCTCTTTCTCCAAGGGGGGGGTTTTTTTTTTTATAGTGATCGACGATTCACGGCGTAAATTTCTACAGAGAGAGTTATGTATCCCCAATTCCCCCCATACGGTCCCATTTGGGTTTACCGTGTCTTGAACACTTGTCTTTTTCTGAATGAAGTGATGGTATAAATTCCAAAAATAAATCGCAGTGGAGATGCCCGTCTTTCCAAAAAAAAAAAAAATCTGTCTTTTCAAGATCTGTTGTTGCAAGGTAGGAGGCTCAGATGTCCCTTCAATTTTTTTTTGTTTTGAAGGTGACTAAAACACGAGAGGCTTAGGATCATCTTACCAATCCTCTTATCAGAATATTTGTTTACTTTTGTTATTGCCTTCTTCTCATTTTATGTCATAAAAAGCATTAATTTTTCATCATTTTTTCTTTTCTCTCTTCAAAGCTATGTACGAGAGGCACGTTAATCTTTGATTCATCCAAATTGAAGTTATCATAGTATTAGTTTCTCGTACTTTCATCGGGAAGGTCAGTAAAAGAGAGGTCTGAATCAAATAACTACCATTTATTCACGTTCGGCATTAAAAATAAAAAAATAGCCTCGACTTGATGGAGCCTACCAGAGGAAAAAAAAAAAAAACACACCCGATCTTTTTTTGTTGTACTGTCTATTCAGTATTTCAGTATAGATAAGTATATGAAATAACTTTGTTGTGTGTCTTTTTTTTTTTCTCTTTGTATGGTTTGACAAAAACCTGCTGCAATGCTTGCGTCCTCGGTCTAAGTAATAAAGGATATTTTATTGTTCATTCACCCTTTCCTTTTCCGGCAGTCACAGTTTCCCCTCTGCGCGCAAAAAGCTACGCGTACGGAAAAAAATCCGCGTTTTTTTTTTTATTTAAAAAAGGAGCTTAGGAGCGAACTATGTGGGGTTTTGGGGGAAGAAAACTATATTGCATTTTTTTGTATTTTGTGGAACTCTTCTTTGGTGTCCACTAGTACAAAAAAACAAAACAAAAGTTTTCTGCACAAAAAAAGATACTGTGTGAAACAAAATATTTGTAACGAGGTGTCTCTTAGATACTAAGGCAGACCCAAAAAAATAAAAAGACAGCGAACGATTTTTGCAACGTTTTTCACAACTCCCCCTCTTTTGTTTTTTTTTTTTTTTCGGAGGTAGAAAAGTTCTGAATTTAACAGGAGTAGGTCGCTATCTCAACAAAGAAGCGCACCTACCTCTCTCAACCTACAAAAGTTACAGAAATACAAAAAAAATATAGTGGAGCACACTCTAGGGTGGCTACACTAATACAACCAAGTTTTCAAAAAAAACAAACTTTCAAAACACCCAATACAAGCATTGTGCTCTTAAGTTTTGAAACACACCTCTACTGATTTTTTTTTCTCCCTTCTTTCTGAGGGAAAGGTTCTGAAAGCGGAGAGAGGCTTTGGTTTTAACTCTAACGTTTTCTAATGTCTATTTCCCCCCTTTTTTTTCCCCCCTTTTTTTGGATGTATATTTGTGCACGAACGGCATTTTCATATTTTTTAAAAAAAATATTTTGTTCGTTTACTTCTTTACCCTGCCTCTGTTCTGTTGTCCCAACATCTGCCGATTTTTTTTTAGAAGTTGTGTGTTTCCAAGGCACATTCATCTTACAAGCTATTTTTTTATGTTATTTTGTGCACCCAAAGGCCTATTCAAACTTCTTTGATTGCGCGAAAGGTGACCACAAAAGCATAATGAGGCTTGGGATCATCTTGGCAACCCTCCCTTTTTTTGCCTTGCTTTCTCCGTTGACTCTTCGTCTGCACTAACGAATGTCCCTCTTTTTGTTTAGTGCCCTGCGGAAAAATGCGTTTGTTTGTTTTGTAGTATCAGCTTTGTGGTAATACAATACACAAAAAAAAACGAAGTTTATAAAAAGTTTCAAACCAGAAACTTAGTGCGTTTTTTTGTTGGTCCTGTTTAGATGTGTGTGCAAAGGCGCATTTATCTAGTCTCTCAAAGATCCTCCAATTTTTTATTGAGAATGAAAAAAAAATAGAAAAAAAAAAAAGAAAAATAATTGTTTTCTGATCTCCCACCCGTCTCTTTTCTCTCCAAATGTTCACAGTATTTCTCCCTCAAAAATAAAAAATTAAAAAAAATATAGTGGAGCTCATCCTCGGGTGTCTGCACGGAATGGTTTTCATAAAAAAAACCGCGCGAGGGGGGTTACCGGAATTTCCACGAAATGGAGACAGATAAATGGGTGGGGGCGGTGACGGCTGCGTGCAGACCATCTAGGAAGGGGTGGCTCGCCGTTATTATCAGATAAGTTATTAGGCTATATCCAGGGGTTTTGTCTCGCACTCACATTATTTTTTTAAAGTTCGAACGAAGGAATCTCAGGATGCTCAAAAGTGGGGAAAATTTTTTTGTTATCCAAACTGGGTCTGTGGGGGCGGAGCCCCAACGAATTTTTTTACTTAGCACTGAATGTGCTTCGAAAAACCTTCAAAAGTGCATTTGAGGAACTCACAATGCGTCAACAAGAAAAAGGTTGTGTTTTGGCTTTAAATCGGGGCTGAAGTTCATCATATTTTTTGCTCGATTTATTTTAGGGGAGCCTACACCGGTAATTTCAGGTATTACCTTCCACATGTGGGACGTGTGATTTTCCATACGTGAATTAATTTTGGTTTTTCCATACGTGGAAATCATACGTGTGTTTATTTTTTTTGCCAATATTTCCCTGAGGGCCGTAGGCGTCCGGGGCTGCAACTTAAATTTTTTGCCTGCGGCGCCATTTTCATTTTTTGCTCCGCAAAAAATGTTTTGTTGCGTGACTCTGGTGTAAAAAGCAGCATTCTTACACCGTAACCGAATTTTTTTTCGCCTGCGGCGCCATTTTATATTCTTTTTTTGCTCCACAAAAAAAATTGAGTTTACAGTGTCTTCGGGAATCCCCTTCCATTTTGCAGCCAAAAAATGCAACTTGACCAAAGCTGCAAAAAAGGTTACCTTTTTTGAAAGGACCCACCATTGCAACGGCCCTTGCTTCTTGAAGACGTATTGATTTTGTACGGTTAGTGGAGCGTAAGGTGCAAGACCAAGCTCCGTTAATAAAGAATCTCGCAAAATTGACCCGCCTCTCCACTCTGTGGCTGTCAGGGAGGCGCGCGCGAAGCGCGCGACGACCGCTTTTGTGGGGGTTTTTTTTTTTTTTTTTTTTTTTTTTTTGGGTTTTTTTTGTGTCCCACATGTGTCCCATACGTATTAAATTTCAGAAGCCCCCCCAATGGTAACCACTGGGTAATTTAGGCTCCTTTTGATTTTAAATTGAAATTTCTAAGTCTTTTTTGACCTACGACCCCGGCAATGCATTTTTTGGGACTCTGTGGACTCAAATGAGCAAAAATTTAAACAAAATGCTGCCCGTTGGCACATTTAAACCCACATTTTGTTGAAAATTGTCATTTTACACTGGATTTGCCTTTGCCATTTTCAGTTTTTTTGCAGATTTTTTTCAAAAAAAAAATTGAAGAAAAAAGGCTCAAAAGTGCCTGAAACCCGGCGGAAAGTGATTTTTGGTGAGGTATATAGGGTAGTTTCATCTATTTTTGGGTTTTTTTGCCGAAAGGCGCCAAATTTTCCGAGCCAAATGAAGGAATAGCCGGTGCGTAGGCTCCCCTATTTATTTACTGGAATAGGTAATTCTTTACCGTCTGTGTGGACAAAATCTCTGGATGAAAGCGTTAAAGAAAACCCCCATAGCAAAAACGTCTTAAAGGGGGGGCGAAAACCCCCTCGTGGCAAAATAAATAAATGAAAAAAACGTTTTGTTGTACATGTCCCCCGTTCCCTCCCCCCTCCAAACAGTTGATTTTTGTTTGTTTTTTTTTTATGTATGAGCACCAGAGCCTGCATTCATCTTTCAATTTTTTTTTTTCTTTGGCTAAAGTTTTCCACAATAAAATACCCATCCCCCTCCGCTCCCCTCTTCTCCCCAGCGCCCTTTTTTAGGATCCAAAAAAGCAAAAAAACAAAAAAAAAAAAAAAAACAAAAACTTCTTGGTACACTGTTCGCGAGAGGTCTATTCCAAGTAAAAAAAAAATTCTTTTTTTTTGAAGTTCAAGCAGTAGAACGATTCCTCACACCACCCCCCCTCCGTTTTTCTCCCTCCCCAACCAAGCAACCTTATATTTTTGAGAACCCCAGAAAGAAAAAAATACCGTCAATTTGTCGTTATCTCATACAATGTTTTTTCTCTTTCAGAGTGGAGTCTTTTTATAATTGTCTGGCATTTTTTTTTTTGTGTCACCTCATGAAATGAAGGAGGAAAATAGAAGCAAATCATGAACACACTTTTGCGGTTTCTGGGGACGAACCGCGCTGCAGAGCCACTCCTCATCAAACAGGTCGAGGTGTTGTGCGTTTCACCAACAACCTCTCCCATGGGTTTTATCGTGTGATGAGTGTTACGTTTCTATTTCTTCTGATGTTTTTTTTTTGCGTAGAACCACCGTTTTTTTCTCCTCCAATCTCCATAAAAAGGTGAGGAAAATAACAAATTTCTATCAAAAAAAATAAAAAATAATGGCGTAGAGAAAAAGAGAAGACAGAAGAAGAAGGAAAAAAAATTGATAACCCAATTTTTGGCGGTTCAAATGAACAAAAGAGTAAAATAAAAAATAAAAAAGACTCACCCCAAGACAAAAAACAGAACCTTTGTCACTTTTTTGTCCCCCTTTTTTTAAAAAACTTTTCTTACAACCACCCCCAAGACATTTCACCCCAACTCTCCACACCCCTCAACTCAAGGGTTCCCTCCGCCCTCTTTCGCGCCCTTGTTAACTTCGCACCACAAAAAAAAAGACTTTTCTTTTAAAGAAAGGGTGCATGTGTTGACCCTCTCACATACTTTCAATTCTGTGAACTGAAAGTATATGAATCTAATTTTCTTTTTCATCCCCCCCCTCTCTGTATCTTATGGGTAGTTGACCCTGTCTTTATTTTTGATTTATTTTTTTGATTTATTTTTTTGCCCAGCAGTTATTGTTCTTTATGGTATCATTGCACAACGTGCAATCCTATTTTCTGTATTTCTTTTTTTTTGTATTTCTTTTGTTACCGCATAAATAGTTGGTCTTCATTTACGACCAAAAAACCTACTGAAAAAATTAGTCTAGATATTTTCCCACTTCGCGACAAAAAAGCGAAACCCCTTTTCTCCCTCTTTTTTTTTCGTATCTACTTACTACATCATATCCTGAGTCAAATTTTCTGATTTTTTTTGGGAACATTCCCACCTATGCCTTCAATTTATTGAACGCGTATGTTGAAATAGCTTGATGTGGCTGAAAGGGAGGGGACGCAAAAAGTGCGGAGAGAAGTGCACAAGATGGGGTGGCCCGTGGGCGCGGCTGAAATTGTGTTCTTTTTTTTCGGAGAAAATCACCAGAGGTCGCAACAGAAGAGTGCGAATCACCTCCCCTTCAGCCACACCAATCACTATTAGTTGTTTGTAAATAGATAGGCAAAACCTGTGGCGGCGGGCGACCTGCGCGGTTACACTCAAAATTACCCCCCAGTAAACTTAACATCCATTAATTTGAGGTGTTTATCGGCGTCACACTCCTCCCCACATCTTTTGCGTTTTTTTTTTTAAACCCAACTCTAAGCCTCACATACACAACTGTTTCTCTTATTGAGATCTGATGCTTTATTTTGTAATAATTTTGTAATTTACGGATTTTTCTCTATTTTTTTCCCCTCTGATTTTAATATTTTTTTTCGGTTTTTGTATTTTTGTTCATTTTTTTAAAAGTGCGATCAGTTCAGCATACTCTCATAAAAAGCCTCACAGATTTGGGTTGACTATATATTTTTCTCTATTTTTGGTACGATTTTCCCAAAAAAAAAAAAAATAGGTGTAAAAAAAGGTCCTTCTAATACAAAAGCCACACCATTTTTTCAGTTTATTTGCTTAAATTTTTTGTTAACGATAGTAACACCACAAAAAAGGGTTAATATAGAAACTAAGCACGTTCCTTTTTAAGAGTGTATAAGAGGCGCAATTCATCGTACTATGGTGCTTTCGGAAGTCGGTCAACGACCTGTCAGCGACTTGTCGGCGACCTGTCAATACCAGGGGGGGTGTATAAAGTCCCTGTGTCAGCGACCTGTCAATATCGACCCCTCCCGGAGCACCATACTAGTTTTATTTTCTTTTTTCCTTTATGGAATGACTAAGCACAGCGAGGCTTAAGTTCATCGTATCACCCCCCCTTTTTTAACGAACAATGCACAGAGGTGTGTACACGAGAGGCACATTCAGCTTGCATTATTTATTTGTTAACCTCTTTGTAATAACGCGGTTGCTGCCTCCCGGGGCAGTAGTTCCATACTCAAAAAAAAATTTTTTTAAGGCACCGTGTGTTTATGGTTGCATGGCTTGGCCACATACCCCCAATGACTGCCCAATCCTGCCCCGTCAAAATTAATGCGTTTTTCCCTTTAGCGAAAACGTTAAGACTTTCAAAGCTTCTGATATGTCAGCGTCACGCCTACCTCGGTAGGTTACAGTGGGAAAAAAAGGGCTAAAACAATGACTTAAAAATGGTGTGGTCGGAACCAGACGTACGGGAGAACTCTGGGAACGTTTTAATCGCCATACCGGCCGGTATCTTCTCCCTCCCTTTTAAAAAAATCGCTTGCGCCAAAATTCAGATCTCACACAGTGTGTTAGCTGCGTTCAACGAAAATAATCTTCCGCTTTGAGCGCACAAACAAAAGACCCGATCATTTTTTTTTTTTTTTTTTTTTTTTTTTTTTGGAAACGGCAGTCAAGGGGTCTGGACCAGGATTACAATTTCATGTTTTTGACTCATTACTCAAAAAAGAATCTCTTGACGTTTCCCCCTTACTGAGTCTTTCTTTCTATTTCTAAGATGTTGTCCCCAATTGAGGACACCCCCATTCATTATATTTTTTGTTCTCTCCCGATGTCCTCTCTGCGAACGTTTGGATCTGCGTTTGCAGGGCATTATTGCCTTCCTTTTTTTTCTCTCGCACTTTTCCGTTTTTTTTTTATTCATGCGTGTCAGAACTAAAATGAAAAGTATTCCTGTTGGCTTAGAGAAACAATAATTTGCTTTCTTCATCGAAATTGACCCAATTTTCTTCAAATATTTCTTTGTTGGAGGTATACAATAGACGTGTTGATTTTTTTTCTTTTTATTTTAACCTTTTTGACTAAGCACAACGAGAGAGGCTTAGTTTCATCTTTGCAAAAATATTCTTCTCTTGCAACAATGGGAATTTTCCAAGAAACCAGCAAATATTATTTTTTTTTTAAACCCCCTCCGTCGCGCGTGTTGTCTCTTCCCCCTCGGGCACCTGAAGGAGCTGCAATTTGAGCATTCCTTGGTGGGTTTAAACAAACCACTTCACACATAGTACCCATACGTAGACACCCCGATGGATGACATGCCATGTTCCTCCCGTTACGGTACCATCCTAAAACGGCTTTTTTTTCCCCCCCATAAAAAAAGTGTAAAACCACCTGATTTTTACCCCGCGTATAGGCGCGTAAAGGCTGGGAAAAATGGGTGGGGTTTGGCCTATACGAGCCTTTACGCGCCTATACGCGGGGTAAAAATCAGGTGGTAAAATCCTTACAATTTCAAAGTAACGATGCGAAACAGCATGTTTTCTAAATTCATCGAGTCATCGTGCGGGATACACGAGAATGCGAAATGCATCCGCGCATTTGCCCTCCTCCCCCCTATACCCCCCCCTTTTTTTTTGTACCACTTAAAATACACAAAAAGCGTAACTACCAACAGGCCCTTTTTAAGTTGTTTTTTTTTTTTTTTTGTGCGAATCTTGTCTTGTTTGTCCCGGGAGAGTTTATTTCTGTGGACAAAATGAATTTATATCCCGCACTGTGGCTAGGGGTATGGGGATAGGTTCGCTGGGATAGCATATTTGGGGATAGCATATGCCATCCCCCAGGGGATAGGTTATGCTATCCCCCTGGGATAGGTTATTTCAGGATAACCTATCCCCCTGGGATAGCATTTGACTGTACTTTACTAACGTGCTGGGGACACAAAAATTTAGTATCCCCACCCAGGTGCCCATTTGTCACCTTCCCACCCCTTAAAAAAATACAAAATAATGGGGGGATTCGGGTGCCCAAATAATCCTATGCACAAAAAATGAAGCGGGGGGGAAAAGGGATAAATAATTTTATTTCCCCCACCCAACAACGATGATAAAGCGTAACGACAACAAATAAAAGCAAATAGGAATTTGTGGTTTTTGCGAGGCACTCAACGAAGTGTGCCGGCTCTGTGGAGACACGGAGCCACCAGCACTCCCCAGTCTTTTTTCCGGAAGTACCTGGAAAACTCGCGGTTGCGACCAGGCAAACGAAAAAATTCAATTACACACCAAATGTGTGCGGGAGAAAATAGAAATGCAAAAAATTCCAGCTTCATCTGTGGGTGCGACGTTCTGCGGGCCTCCAGACATTAGGTGTTATAATTATTCTTGTTGCCACTCATCACCATCAGAATAACACCACAAAATGTCTGGAAGCCCGCAGAACGTCGCACCCACAGATGAAGCTGGAATTCCAAAACAAAAAGACCTCTTCGCAGACTTCTTCAAGCTGTACGTGCTTCCTGCACCCAAACACAGCATCCACGTGACGGACCTCAGGGAACTGATCCGAAAGGTATTCCCCAAGCACTTCGGCAACCTTTCTGACGTAACGCCAACTGTCACATCCGCGATTAAGTCTGCACACAAGAAGGTCAAGGATAACTTGACAAAAAATGAGCACGAAGCACTTATGGCAGATGGGAGCGATGCGTGGCTCTACCGGTCCAAGAACGGTGCCCCCTGTGTCCTCTATGGAATGGATATTCGCAAGGAGCCAACCAACCACATGAAGACTACCTCCGCATACATCCACATTAGGAAGTATGCGAAGACAACTCTCCTTGACGACATGGACGTCACCTTCGAGAAGATCAAACAGGAAAGGGAAGATGCGGAAGAGGCTGCAAAAGACAACAAGAAGACGACCACCAAGCCGAATACCGAGTCGAAGACCAAGGTGAAGGCCGATACCAAGAGTGCGGTGGCTGCTTTCGTGTACCCGGGCCATGATATGGTTGGGTTCCCTGACCGCGTCGAGATCCGCTTCGACGCCCCGTTGAATGAAAGGTACATGCAACTGGTCTCCGAAGAAGGAGACCCGAATGCGCCCTCTTTTGCGGGGCGCACGTTCAACATCGCCTGGAGGAGGTGCGTGGAAGGGGAGGTAGGGGCCGCCTCGCCCCCTTCCGGGTTGTACCGACGCCAGGTTTCCCTCCCCGAAGGGGACTATGCTCGCGATGCCATCACGGTATGCCACAGAGAAAGAATAAGAATAACACAATACCAAATATAACCCAGATTGACTCCAACGACGAGAACAGGACCGTGGTGGTCATCCCCCGTGTCATATCCAGGGCCAAGATCTCCATTGGGGGAAAGAGGAAGAGGGAAGAGGACGGAAGCGGCTTGACGGTAAACCCCTCATCGAACCTCATCGAAGACACCACCAGTGGTGGAATGTAAAATTCACGGAGAAGAGAAAAACCTATCAAAAAAGTCTACCGCCATCAACAATATGCACCCCCTCCCCCCCTTTTTTTTTGCAACCCACCCCACCCACCCCACCCTAACAATGTAAACCCAAAACGACCCCCTCTTTTGACGATTTTGATTTTACAGCTTTTTAGCTTTTTTCCCTGTGTTACCTTTTGAACAGGGCATTATATAGGTTTCGGGGGTTTTCGCTGAAACTCGGTCAAAACTCGGTCGAGCCCGGGCGCGCTTCGCGCGCCCGGGTCCTCACCTTAGCTCAAGTTGGGGGCCTCCGGCGGAATGTGAGAATTCCTCGGAGTTCGGCACTTCATTTATATTTGTGCCAGGCACACGTGGTACACGAATTATCAGTAACCTCAGTACATTCACAAAAGAAACGGCGGTCATGGCACCCAAGCGAAGCCACGGTACGCAACATTTCTAAAAAATGTTGACATAAATGTCATTGTCGTTGGTAATTATCGTCAGTTTCCGTAAATTTTACTTCCATATTTTGCTGAAACAAAAGTTTCTGGCGAAGCCACGCAACATTTCAAAAAAATGCGCAGAAGGGTGGCTGCAAGCTTGCGCCGCAGGCGCACGGTACGCTACTTTTTTATTTTCGTCGTGCTGCATGCTTCGTTTTCCTTCGGCGTTTGACCAATCGAGTCGCGTTCTGGCTGTGACGGGGTCACTTTGTTCATGAGGCCATTTCTGGTCACTCTCAGAGGCTCGTGTGAGGTACCAAAGAAAACCGATTTTTCCCCCCAAGATTTATCATTTTTTTTTTTAAATTTGGCCTGACCGAGTTTTAGTTAAGGCTTGCTGTAAACTCGGTCAGGCTGACCGAGTTTTACCCCACTATATAATCCCCTGCTTTTGAACTTTTGTGTGATTTTTATTGTGTGAAATGCTTGTTTTTTTTATCCGCATCCTTTTTTATTTATTTATCCCTTCCCCCCCCCCGCTTCATTTTTTGTGCATAGGATTATTTGGGCACCCGAATCCCCCCATTATTTTGTATTTTTTTAAGGGGTGGGAAGGTGACAAATGGGCACCTGGGTGGGGATACTAAATTTTTGTGTCCCCAGCACGCAGATCCTTAGTAAAGTACAGTCAAATGCTATCCCAGGGGGATAGGTTATCCTGAAATAACCTATCCCAGGGGGATAGCATAACCTATCCCCTGGGGGATGGCATATGCTATCCCCAAATATGCTATCCCAGCGAACCTATCCCCATACCCCTAGCCACAGTGCGGGGCAGAAAAAAATATGCAAAAAAAGCAGGGGATGATAACAACCTGTGAAAAGAACAAAAAAGAATTTAAAAAAAAATACAAAAAATCAAACAGCATGTCAGCGTTGTGCTCAGGGTGAGGCAGACAATATTCGTCCGTAACTTTCCGAGACATACTGCTGGTTGTTGCGCAGCGAATCCAACGGCCTTATTTGAGGACCTTCTTTTCTTGAGAGTGTTTTTTTTTTTCTGGTGTTTATTTTAATCAGTGAACAACTGTCTCATACAGAGGCAGGTGTACACTTAATTCAACAGATTTTTTCGAAAAAAATAGGGGGAGGGTCTTGGCACCACGCCTTGATCACAACAGTTATTTATTTTCCTTTTCTTACAAAAGAATCTTAGGTTTTTTTTTAAAATCAGAAAAGCAACAACATCAAATGAAACAACAGAAACCAGACTGGTCAACCCATCCGGTGTGAAAAAAAAGATAAAAAAAAAAAAAAACTCCCGAGGAAAAAAAGGAGAAAAACTTAAAAATGATAATGGTGTACCGAACAGGGACCTGTCAATATCGGCACTTTCCGGCACACCAAAAAAAAAGAAAAAAAATGACTCACTGCCAGGTGCATTTCTTTGCACTGGCGTTTTTTTTATATTTTGGGTGCTTTTTTTTTTCTTTCTCTTCCTTATTCCTTATTCCTTTTCCCCTTTTTCTTTATCTTTTGGGGGAACGAAAGCACCCACACCGACATATCCCCCCACCACACAGCCGAACATGCCAGCGCATTTGGGCAGCACATTGCATAGCAATGTTTCTGTGTTTCTCTTCCCCAGCTCCACCACATACAGCTAAACCTCAGTGCAGTTCGTTGTGACGTGAGCACCCCCTCCAGTGGTCCCCCCCCCCACCCACCAAATGGGTTATATTCCAATGCCAGAGGGATAACGCACCTATTTTCACAAACCCCCTCTCCTCCCCCACACAACACCTACCCAGCACCGTTCTGCTCCGCTCCTTTTCTCTCACTCCCTTATTCGGTATTGCATATTACAGAGAGAAGCAATGCCTGCGTCCGATTGAAGGGGTGAGGAACGTTCGCAACTTTTTCAACTTCTCTTTTACAGTGGGCTGAGAGAGAGGATGGGGCTGTAATAATCATACAAAAAGCAACGCGCCTTTCTTCCTCTCTGACTTCGTGTCTGCAATACCACTAAAAAGCACAATGCACTTTTCAAAAAAAAAAAAAAGAAACATTTACAAAGTTCCCTTATCGATAACGTATATTTTCTCCCCGCTTTTCAACAACGCAATACAGTCAGCGCAACACAACAAATAAGGTGAACCCAGAAGGTGGTCCAACACCTATGGAACGCTGTAACAGCCTGTCAAAAAAAAAAAAGATAAATGTTGTAAACAGGCTATTTCCTAAATCTGAGTTTCGATTTTAGGATTTGAGATTTTGGAAATGCCGCACTTTTTTTACCGACCAAATTTTCCCGGTTGCCGCACTTTTTTTTCGCCTAAGGGGGAAGGTAGGTAGGGCACTTCTGTCTGGGAAAAAGTGACCAGGGAAAAAAATGTTGGGGTCCCGTGCTCCCAAATGTGCGAAATAAGCAAGAAAAAAGTATTTTTGCGCACATGTGTATAAAAAAAATCCGCCTCCGGCGGGGTTCGTTTTCGAGGATTTTCAGAGATATCACGATATGAGGATTCCTTAAGAAACCATTGAATCTTATTCAGAATAATAGTACCTTAGAGTGTTTTTAGACACGTATGACCCCATCGTGGAGATCGTGCAATCAAAAGAAAGTGGAGAAAAGGTACAAAAAAAAAAGTTGGGTACCGTGCGCCTGCTGCGCTTCTTGTTCCCTACCAGTTTCTACAGGCAAACACTTGCCCCCTTTACCTTACACTGACGGATTTTGACCAAAACCAAGAACTTGTCCATTTCGGCAAATTGACCCCACCACACAACGCACGGATTCCGGAAATGCAAATGCCGTTGTTTTCGGGCATTTTCATGTTTCAAGACGTCAGGATCAGGGAGAGAAAATTTGGTTGTGGGATTTACCTTGGCCCTCTTTACCCTACATGGATTTTGACCAAAACCAAGAATTTGGCCATTTCGGCAAAGTGACCCCACCACAGCGCGGGCGGATTCCGGAAATTCCAATCGCGGTATGTTTTGGAGCTGAAAACCCACTGGTTTTTTCAGGGGAAAAATTGCTTCCAAATGTCGGAATTTTCCGAATTTTCCTGAAAATGACCCTTGTTTACGAGTATGGGTTCATATTTTGCGAAAATTTAAGTCACTAAATTTTTGTCCATTTTTCCGAATATGCCCCACCACAAGCCGGGATTGGCTCGGAAATGCAACAAAACGCCCTCTTGGGCGGAAAAAAACCTCACCAAAATGCCGCACTTTTTTTGCATTTCTTTTTCGAAATTTTGGAAAAAACGCCCCAGAGTTAGGAAATAGCCTGGTTGTAAAGTCAAATGCATTTTATTTATGTGATTCAAAAAGGGAAAGTGGGAGAGAAGAAGAGAGAAAAAGTGAGATTTGGCGGAGGGAATGGGTCTGTGTGTGTGTGTGTACATCCTTACACCTTCCAACAGTGCCTTACACTTCACCTTAAATCTTCACCTTGGTTGGGTTTTTGCATCGGAAAAAAAAAATTCTCAGTATGTTTGAGTTTGTGTTTTCATCCGGAAGACTGGCATCGTGCGTATGGGTCCGTCGGTGCTTGCAACCACCATTTTCTCTCTCTTTTTACAAACGAAGGAATAAAAGGAAAGGGGGAAAAAGGTGATAAAATGAGATCGTTACCCCACCATAGGGTTGAAATGATACATTTTCTGAAGCAACCGTTGCTTTTTTTTTTTTTTTTTGACGAACACAACAAAACATTTTGAAAACATTTTTTCGACGCTTTTCTTATACAAAATTCCAACGAAGGATTTACAACGACGGTGGGGTACATGACGCGACTTCTGGTTTTTCACTTCTGGTCTCTCACCTTTGTTAATACTACGGGCGAAACCACAAATCAGGTCATGTACTCCACCTTCCTGTATATGCGCGTAAAACCCTCCTCTCCTCTCTCCCCACAGAGACCATGTTTCTTCCCCAGCCTGCATGCTGTATTTTTTTTTTTTTACCTTCTTTTTTTCTCCCTTTAGACGTTTGCTTTCTTCTCCCCTCAAGATGCGCTGTGCACAAGAGGCACATTTCATCGTTTCGACTTTTTTCTCTTTTTTTCCCCCTTTCTTCTCCCCCCCTTCCATACAAGAACACACTGAACCGACTACTAAAAAAAAATTTTAGCAACGCGCAGTAGTCATATATTTTAATCCACGACTCTCCTTTTAGGTGAGTGGTACCATATTTTTTTTTGAGGTGATCAGACAGGAGAGGGTCACCTGTATAGAAACTCTTTTTTTGTGGAGCTCAGTGTGCAAGCGGCGATTCAGAGGCGATTTTTTTTTTTTTGACACTGTCGAGTTTCACTGTTTCATTTTAAAAGAAATGATAAGTTGAAAGATAAGTAATGTGACGCAAGGCATGTTCATCTTTCACATTTCTATTTCTTTTTCTTTTTCGAGATTGAAAAGAATATCTTAATCATTTTTCGAGAGAACGGAAGGGGTAAGGTAATAGAGGTGCATTATTTTTGACAAAAAAAGCAGATTGTTCAGTTATTTGTCACGCCCACCACCCCCCCTCTAGGGAGCGCGGCGAGGCCCTTTTTTCTGTAACACTCAACAAAAAATCATGAAAAAGTGTAAAAAAAATATCCGAAAACACAAAACCACCCCAGAAAACACATTTGTGGGACTATTTCTTACTTTTTGATGCCTTTTGGCACTTTCCCCCCCGATTTTTTGACACTTTTTGACCCAATTTCCCCCTTCTCTGAGGGTATTTGATAACAGGGCGATTTATAAAGAAATTCAAAAATTTAAAATAGTCCAAAACAAGAGGAAAAGTGGTTTTTTCCAGTCAGATGTGTGCGCAGAGTGATTTCCGTGGGGTTTTGGGGCCAAAAGTCCAGTTTTTTCAATGTCTTCGCCGAAAATATTGAATTTTTTTTATACACAAAAACCACATTTTAGCCGGGGAGGAGAAAGCGTTACCAAAGCGTTACACACCTTCTATTTGGACCTCCGGGCACCAAAATCGACCAGAAAATGGTTGTAAATACGATTTTTCAACCCCCATAAGGTATCAAAGATCAACCCCGGGGGTATTGGTGCCTTCTATGGACGTTTTGTGGGCGATTTTTGGGTTTTGGGGTGACGAAAAGGGCTCAAAAACGAGGTAAAAACTGCCCCCTTTTCTGTCTCATCCACTCAAATACACGCCCGGGCCCCAATCTGGACGCCCAAAAGCTTCGAAACCTACATATTTCCACTGCCGGACCTCACCGGAGGGGACGTGGGGTGGTTTTCGGCACCTAGAATTCGGCACCAAGAAAAACTGTGCTCCCGGATCCATTTTTTTGAAAGCGTTACATTCCTGAAGGAAATCTTACTAAAATCTTACTATTTTCGAAGCCGTTTTTTCGAAAAAAAGTGATTTTTTTTCGAAAATAAACGCTCAGTTTTGGTTGTTTGGTGGTTCATTGGGCAGAATCGACGAATTTTAGGCCACTTTGGGACCAGGTAGACCCACCTTGGCGGGTTTTATGACTTTTTTTCAAAAAATTCTTGAAAAAACACGAGCGTTACAGAGGGTCCTTAAGGATTTCCTTAAGGGCTGTGCCCCCTACACCCCCCCTCGCCCATTTTTTTTTTCCTTTGTTCTTTTTCGAAAACTATTTTCTCGTGTTTTGCACATTTCAGTTTTTCTTTTGGAAACAAAGGGAAAATCGATTCGATAAACAAGATAAGAAGTTCGGTTGGACGATCATCTTACAGTGGTTAAAGAAAGTTTACGCCTAAACTAATGGCGGAATTGAAATCGATGGCGGAGATTACTTTAGGCGGAACTTTTCTTAGGCGGGCACTTTTCTTAGGCGGAACTTTCTTTAACCACTGTACCAAACTTTTTTGTTACTCTGTTTTCTTTCTTTTTTTTTTCGAAATGGATGTAAAACTGCATGTGGGGTTCACCCTCGGTGCACCAAGTCAACGAGAGCCTTTCAAAATGAGCAAAAAAAAAAAAAAAATTGCGGGCAATAAGCATTGAAATGGGACCACCTCGAGAGAGCAAACAAAAAATGCCATTTTAATTATTTGTTCGCAAAGAAAATCTCCTGCTTTATTTTTCTTTCTTTTCTTTCTTTTCTTCATTTGTTGATCCCTATACCTATGCTCTCAATTCATTGAAATGCATATGTTGAAATTCTTTTTCGATACAAGCAACGTTGTTGATGCAAGTTCGTGAAACAGCATTGCGTTGGGGTCTGGGACACTTTCTGGCTTTTACGCAACCATTTATTGGAAAGCGCGGTGAGAACTTTAGCCCTCAGGCTTTTTTAGGTTAGTTCAGCGCCCTGCGTCCGCCGATGAACGGTGAGGCGTTTTGCACTTTCAACTTTTCTTTTTGTCTCACCTTCCTACCGACTGGTCAGATCTGTTTTTCCCTCGCCCCACCAAGCTGGTGTCACGGCCTTTCCAAACCAGGGCGCGCGCTAACTTTTCGGAAATTTCCCGAAAAAATGGATATCGGGTCCAAAAAAATGTACCTACAGGAAGTTTGTGAAGGGGGGCAGAAAAATCAGGGTCGTGTTACATTTCCGAGAAAATCCCGGGCTGTGGTGGGGGATATACGGAAAAATGGACAAAATTTTGGTGACTTAAATTTTCACAAAATATGAACCCATACTCGTAAACAAGGGTCATTTTCAGGTCTTTCGGACAGCCAGTACACAGTACACAGTACACAGTACACAGTACACAGTACACAGTACACAGTACACAGTACACAGTACACAGTACACAGTACACAGTACACAGTACACAGTACACAGTACACAGTACACAGTACACAGTACACAGTACACAGTACACAGTACCGTGACTTCACCGGCCAACACCGGAAAACACTGGCAAACATGGTCAAAATCAGGTGGAATATACATAAGTACATCATGGGGAGGTAGGGAACAGGTAGCGCCGCAGGCGCACGGTACCCAACTTTTTCGTTTTTTTTTCCCCTTTTCTCTGCTTTCTTTTGATTGCGCGAGCCGATTGCTCTCCACGGTGGGGTCACATGTGTGTCCAAAAACTATCTGAAGTGCCCTTACTGTACAATATGGGATTCTCTGATTTTCTTAAGGAAATCGTGTAAGGGTACCGAAACTTTTTTTTTTGGTAAGCGTCACCGCCCGCACTTTTTTTTGGATTTTGCGAAAAAAAAATTATGAAAAAAAAATTATGCAGGTGTTTTTTCTACTGGGGGGGGGAAGCTGGTGTCGGTGACGATTCACCTGCAAGGGAAACGCTTCGAGAACGTGTACTGTACTGTACTGTACTGTACTGTACTGTACTGTACTGTACTGTACTGTACTGTACTGTACTGTACTGTACTGTACTGTACTGTACTGTACTGTACTGTACTGTACTGTACTGTACTGTACTGTACTGTACTGTACTGTACTGTACTGTACTGTACTGTTTACTGTACTGTTACTGTGTTTTGACCATCTGGGGGTACCAAATACACGTTTTTGTATAACCCCTCCCCATAACCCCTCCCCAAGTGTACAGTGTGTACAGTGTGTACAGTGTACAGTGTATTGTACAGTGAATTTTTTCTATAGGTCAACAACTTGGCCATTTCTGCAAAATGACCCCACCACTTCCTGGGATTGGCTCAAAAATGCAAATGCCAGCGTTTTCCTTCACATTCCCGCAAACCTTGAAAAATCTTGACACACCAAAAACACCTGCATATTTTTTTTTCCCTACCATAATTTTTTTTTCTTCATAATTTTTTTTCCCGCACGCCCGCACTTTTTTTGGAGATGTGCCGGGACGCTTACAAAGAAAAAAAGTTACGGTACCCTAATCAAAAAATTTTTGTACCGCGAAAAAACCTCGAAAAAACCGGGTGTGAGGGTGTGGATTTAGCGCGCGCCCTGTTCCAAACGTTTGCAAAAAAAAAAAAAATAAAAAAAAATCCATTATTTCTTCCATTTTGTCGTCTTTTTTTTGCTGCTATTTTCAGAGATTCTAAGGCCCGTAGTAGCCTTTTTCTTTTCCTCTCTCCCCCTCTCGTTTTCTTCGAACACTTTTACATCTAAAGTCAAGACTAAGCAACGAGAGCCACCTGCGCTCCGCTAATGCAGTGTAGGGGATGAACGGCGAGGTGTTTTGCACTTTCAACACTTTCACCCTTTTATATATATATTTTTTTTTGCCCTGAATGCAAAACAACAAAACACATTTTCCGATATTTGCGGAACACTGCCCCTCTTTTCATCAGTACCACAGCGGGCTAGTCAGGGAGACTACTAATGGAACTCCTAGACTAAATTAGTAATGTTTATGGCGTAACACTAGTCGCAAAACACGTCTTTTAGACTAGTAGCTGCTAGCAGTCCAAATGACTAAGTCCGCTGTGAATACACGAACAAAAAACCCAACAGAATTGTCATACAATGCCGTATTTTGCGATGATACTTTTACAAGTCCATTTTTTTTAGTTTATTTCTTCTATTTTTCGTTTTGCCACACAGTAGACTGAAGTGCAGTCAAAAAAAGCTACTTCCTAGAGTTGAGGACGGTCCGCGTCTTTTTCCTTTTAAGTACAACAGCCTTCGGGGCGATACTGTGTGCCGTTCTACCTAGATTTCACCCTCGGCAGGTGACTGTTGATGCAAAAGAAGTTATTTGTGTCTCTTTGTCTCAACGTTTCGTGTTGCAATTGAAGCATCCACAAAAAAAAAAAAAAGGGTATAGTGGAGCACACTCTAGGGTGGCTACACTAATACAACCAAATTTTCAAAAAAAGGGGGGAGTGTCAGGCCTCTGGGTATGTTTTCGGCAAATGTTGGCCTTGGGGGTACCCCCTGTCAAGGATATTGGAGTGTACCCAATGTCTATTTCAATGATGATATAGGTGACGACACCCTTTTTTTTTTTCTTTTCCAGTTGTGTGTACACGTTGTGGAAAGGGTAAATTTTCCTCTTGAGCCCCGCCGACTCCATTTTCTTGGAGCTTCCAGGACCATTGCTCCGTTCCCTAAAGGATGGTATAAAAAAAGAAAGTTTTTCAAAAATAAAACACTCAATTTGGGCGTACTCCCTTTCAGCTATTATTTTTTATTTTTGAATTCTTGAATTCCTTTTTTTTTTTTACGCGCCCACTACCAGGGTATTAGGGTGAAAATCCAAAATTCCGGAAAAAACTGGGTTTTCTGGTTTTCTCTCCTGGGTGGCGAAAACTTGAAAACCAGTTTTTTTTAACCACCCTAATACCCTGGCACTACCCTCCCCGCCTCGCACTCCCAGGTCATACCCTCATACTCCCTTCTCCTCCTCTCCCACACCTCTTCGCACTACACCCCCCCTTTTTTTTTGAATTTCCCGTCCTTCCACGATTTTCGATTTCTCTTTTACCTTACCTCGATTCTAACCAATGTGGTGTCATCGCATGTTGACACCCCCTTTTTTTTCTTTTTTTTGAAAATATATTTTCTTTAAAAATTGTAGTGAAGATGATCCCGTGAGCTGGTGGCAAAAAAAAAATATCTTGTTTTTTTTTTTTATTTTATTTTTGTATGCCTGCACAGAGGCACACAGAGACACACCCTCCGAGTTCCTTTGTTTTTGTTGTTGTTTTAGTGAGTGATGCCCAACACGTGGAGGCGTTGTGCACTTTTTCGACCCCCCTTTTTTTTTATTTCTTCTGTTATACGTTCTATTCAGTAGAATAGAATAGTATATGAAATAATTTATTTCTTTTTTTACTTTACTGTTGGCCCCAGCTATACTAAGGGAACGAAAAATCTTCTGATAGTTTTTTTTTTTTTTTGTAATCAAAGCCCACTTCATAACTTCCAGAACTGCATTATCTTTTATTTCGTTTTTTTTTATATTTCCTTTTTTTGCATATCATTTAACTGAACAGACATAGAAACAAAATGGCGATATTTTAACACCACAAAACACTCCTTGGGCGAGAAGAAAATACAACATATTTGTGGAGCGATAAAAATGGAGTCAAAAAAAAGTTATTTTTTTTTTCCTCTTTTATCCCCACACAACCTTGGAGTGTGTTTCTATTTCATTTTACTTTTTGTACTTATTTTGTGCTCTTTTTTTGGAGTACTTTCCAGCATACTTTGGCTATTTGCGCTGCGCGGCTTCGTCTTCTCTCCGCCCAAGCCTACTTCTTTATTTTATTTTAGTACAGAACCATTTCTTTTCTTCAGAGAAACTGAAAAAAAAAGACTGTTTTCTGGGAGAGCTAAGACCGTCTGCTTATATGCGGTGGTAGCTACACTTGATCATATTATTTCATAACTTATACAGGTGTTTTTTTTTGTTGATTTTCTCTAAAGGGAAAGTCGTTCAAACTGTTTTTTTTTAAACACCATACAAAGTAACTTTATAACGTTATACAAAAGAGCATTCTTGTTTTTCGATCATGATGCAGGAGTGTGCGTGCGTGTGTGTGGCGAAGTGGTTTTTTTCGTTGCTGTCTTGTTGTTGTTTTTTTTCTATTTTTTTCTTCCTTTCTCTACGTGCATCAAAAGAACAAATGAAGCTTTGCGAATTGGGCAAAAAAAAGTTCGCAACACAACTTTCTAATAAGCACCTCTCCCAAAATCTCTAACCCACGACGCCTTGCACAGGACATACATACATGCGCTCCGACAATGTTTTATCTCAGAGCCTCTTTATGTTCTTCTGTTTATCGAAAGATGTTTTGTCCTCGTGGGGGGGAGAGTGCGTCTTTTACAAAGAAAGAAAAAAAAACCCCCTCTGACAAAATAACCCATTTGAGGTGAGGTGTCTAAATCACAAACAAAGAGTGAATGAGAGACTGTCATGCATAGCCACACAACGGATTATCAATGCGAAAAATAGAATTTCTTAAAAACGCGGGAAAAGTAAAGATCTTTACCAAAAAGCTGGTGGAATGTAATTGTCGACACAACAAAAAAAACCCCCTCCCTCAGCAGCAACAATACCACAATCTGGCCATCTTTTTTTTTTTTTCCAAAGGCCCGTCACCAAATATCGTGTTTACCCCCGTTTTTTTTTTTTTATGTCTTTCGTTAGTTGAAGCGTGATTCGCTACTCTAAGAAGAAAAAACAAACGTTGCTTTATTTTCTCAGATGTGTGTGTCTCAAGCCTCAATTAGGTATTTATTTTTTTTCCTCCTCTCCCAACAACTTAGCAGCAACCCCGTGTTCCTTGTCTGTCTCTCAGTGACTGAACAACAGCACAAACAAAACAAAATCCTTTCATTTCGCAACATTGCAAAATGCCCACACCCCCACCCCCATCCCCTTGGCATACACTGTTCCGAGTATATCTTTTTATTATTTTTTTACTATCAGATTGTTAACCACGAAAATGGATGTCGGACTGCATGTTTGGGGTCCACCTGGCGCACCGGTCATGTACCAAGGCCCACTGTCATGGGCTTTTGTATTTCAAGTCAATTTTTTTCTTTCAGTGGAAAAAAGAGATCCAGCAAAAGAAGCAAGATTGTAGTGGCGCGGCTACTCAAAAAAAAACTACTGTGTAGTCAGCGTCACGCCTACTAGGCAACGAAAGAACTGTTTTTTTTTTTTAAAGTTTTCACAGAAAACCCGTATCCCGACAAGAAATTTTCACAGAAGACGTCTTGCCTCAGGGACTGTGTTTGAAGTGAGTAACTTAAAGAGACGGGGGGCACGACTGCCCCGCAGCAAAACAAAAAAGCTACTTTCTAGGGTTGAGGATGGCCTCCGTCCATACCGATTAAGTACAAAGCCTTCGGGCGACATTGTGTACAGATCCTACCTCGGCGATTGTCAATACAAACAAAAAAAATACCCGACGAAAAATACTGCTGTCAATCAACCACGTGCAAAAAGCTCTATTATTCCATCCCATTTCCCCCCATGTATAAGTTTATTTTCTTTTTTTTGAGTGGGATGGATCTGTATTGAACGTGCTTTTTTGTACTTTCTCTTTTTTGAAAGTATGGACGGAAACTAATTTTAAAGATATGTGCGTTGCAGTGCAGTTTGCCTATGTATTTACGTGTTAATTTAGTCAAGGCTGCAAGGAATAACCACAATCACACGCCCCTACCCACAATACACTTTTGTTCTCCACGTTATATTAGAAGTTGGGGTTTTTTTGTTACAAAAATTTTACTTTTGAGAGACTATTTTTGCGGTCAAATCAGCATTGTATGTCACCCCAAGTAGTGAATGACCTAATGCTTTAATTGAAAGAAAAAAATACAAAAAAAAAAAAAGGGGGCGAGGGCCGCCGAAAGGCATAATGTGCAGGTATTGGTTGGTGTGCGCTTTGGAAGTAAGTGGTTTTTATTTTTCATCATTTACCAGGGAAGGAGGTAGGTGCCTAGTAAACCTAGGGGATCCTTGCGACAGCACACAAACTCGCTGAAGGGGGGCGAGAGGTGTCGTATAAAGGATTACTGCCCCCCCCCCCCCCCCCCCCGATGTGTTGATGTTGACATCAGTTTCCGGAAGGTGATGGTTGATGGTGTGCTAATCAAATCCAAAAAAAGTTTAGCCAAACAAACTACGCCTTGCCTCTCCAACCCCACGTCGACAAAACTATCAAAGCAAAATTAAACAGAGCACAAAACACTTTCAAAACATACAAAAACATTTTCAAGCCCCCTTGCCTCTGTCAAAATGCTAAGTCTCTGGTAAATGGTGGTGTGACGGCGTTTTGTCTGAGATTTTAACTTTCGGAAAATCAGTGCGTCTGTGACCATCTATCAGTTTTGTGGCACAGCCGGCTAGGGCAGGGGGTGTCGTGTTTGATAACTAAATAGGGGTAATTCTTGCGCAGAATATGGCCCCCAAGGGATGTTATATGGTATATAGTGTGTTGTACGAGAGAGGATGCATCTCAAATTTTATTCCACCACACGCAAGCGAGCGCGCCCTCCCCCCCTCTGTTTTCCTCCCCCACCCTTTGCTAACGAGAGTAATTGTCGTAGCTGAGAGAGAGAAAAACGGGAAAATGTTCACATCTTTCTTCTTTTTTTTTTCTCTGTTATGTCGGAGGGAAAATGAGGCATTCAGCTGAATCATGCTTTTCGTATACAACCCGAACCCTAGTAGGTGCGAAAACACATCACCCCCCCCCATTTTTTTTCCCCGACTCGTTAACTATTTTACCGTGTATGCCCTTATCTCTGTGTTATGTGTGTGCATTTTTTCTATATTTTTTTTGGTAGCTGAAGTACGAAGCATACATTATTTCCGCATTTTTCAAAAGAAAAAGAAAAAATACCGTTTTCGAATACGAAGTGCCAAACGACCGGGGGGGGTTTTTTTTGGCCCCAAAGAAAAGAGGTTTTCTCTTCACGACCAGGTAGTCAGTGGGAGCGCATTGCAGTAATAAAAATATCAAACACAGAATATTTATCACACACTTTACGCACAAAAGAGAGCTTCATTGCCGTGGCTAAAAAAAATATTTTTTTTGGGACATTGTTGCTGGTTGATTCCTTAAATATATTTTTTTGGTATTCCCAACAGTACGTTCCAAAATGTATTTTTTTAAATACATACACTGTGTATTGGCAGCCTCGTGTTCTATTCTTGTTTAATTGATTAAAGAAGCGTGTGAATGAAGTTGGTGACCCAAATGCTACTGATTGACGAGCTTTTAGGGTCATACTGACCAACTCTTTCCAAATTTTTACGGCGAACTGCTTTTTCTTGAAAAAAAAATGTGTGTACATCATTCACATTTTTTCAAGTTTTGTTTTGCCTTTTGAGAGACATTCAACTCAACTTCTCTTTTTTTCGAACCATAGAGCGGGCTGGGGCACACATTTTCTCTTTGTTACAAAAAAAAAAAAACTTGGCGAGAGGCTTGCGTGTTTTCCGCAAAAATTTCTCTTTTATTTTTTCTCCCTTTGTCGTGCGCATAGCGAAAAAACGTTTACCATTCTCTCCCCCCCAATCACCCCCTCTCCGCCCGCACCTCCCTGCATACAAGATTCGTCGGGGGGGGAAAAAAGATCATTTTATTTTTGAGCAAATATTTAAAAAAGAAAGTAGAGATTTGCAACAACTGTGGCAACACAACCGAGGGCAACTACACTACTCCAACAATTTTATCAAGAAAAAAAAAACCCCCCACCCCAAATGACCACACACACCCCTCAGTATCCCTCCCTCACGTTTTGTTGCAGGTGTGTGCCACTTGAGCAGAGGCTTTCGCCGCATCACATCTTCTTTTTTTTTGCCAACTTTTCTTTGTTTTGGGGGAGATAAGAGGGGGCGTTATGGTTTCCTTGTCCTTACCTTCATTTTTTTTTGTTGTTGTTGGTGTCACTTCCCCCACCCCCTTACTGGTCCCCCAGAAATCCAAAAGAAAAAAGTACGTGACAACTACGCACTAAGTACGCAATATGGGGTCGTCAGGAGCACCAATTACCAGAGGGGGGGGGGGTTTTTTTTTTCCCCCCTTCCATTTTCATTTGACTTTCTGCCGCCCCTTTTTCGCGGCCGTCTTATGGGGGAAACGAGCTCCACCAGCCACTTTTTTTTTTTTTTTTTTTTTTTTTTTTTTTTTGCGTGGGTTTCCCAACAAATATCGACCCTCTCCGTACTCTCTCTCTCTTTCCTACGCTGCTGTTGTCTCCGTGTCACAAAGCGGGTCCAGTATTCTCTTCCTGAGCTATTTTTTCAGAGCTCAAAAAATGGGGTAAATTGGATCGATCAATATACAACGTCAGGAAATTTTTTAAAAGTTTTTTTAAAAAAGAGAAGAACCGGGATAAAACCAACCCCCCCCTTTTTTTTGCATTTTTGCAGCAGCTTCGATTACTTTTTACAAAAAGAAAAAGAAAAAAAAAAATAGGTCTGGAAGAAATGTGTCAAATTACTATTATCCGAGGTAACCTTTTTTCGCCCCGAGAAAGAAAGGGAAGGAGGAAGAGAGAGCACCCCATGTGTGGTCTTTTTTTCCTGATGCTCCTTTCTTTTGAGGTACACTGTTCAACGAGGGCTTTGTATTTCAAGTCACATTTTTATTTTTTTTGCTTTGATGCCGACAAAAGAAATCGAGATCAGAACAAAAGCAGAGTTGCAACCCAACCCAGCAAAACTCAACTCTTTTTGCAGAAAAAAAAACAGCTCAAAAAACAACACCAAAAAAAAACTGGATTTTTTTCTTTAAGCATACCCAACTACCCATCCACCCACCACCATTCTTCTCTACAGAATTTTTCCTCTTCACCACACCCTTCGAACCCCAACCTCAAAGAGCTTTGTTGACCCAAAAAAAGGTAACAAAACAGAAACCACCAAACCACGTTAATGTCCCTATTCTGCGGCCCTCAGCCCACCCTCGCTAGCCTTACCCCTTCGTCCTCTGTTAGCGACGGCAGCCTGAGCAGCACCTCGAGCCAGACAGGGACGACGACTTCTTCAGGCGCACCTCCCTCTGCGGGGTCTTCTTTGATGGCAGGTCTGCAGCAGCAGCAGCAGCAGATGGAGAACACACTGCAGGGGTTGCAGCATCTGAGGAACCTGCAGAATCTTCAGCAGCTTCAGAACCTGCAGCAACAGCAACAACAACAACAACAACAACAACAACCTGGTATGTCCGCTCTGATGATGCAGAATTTGCAAAACATGGCTGGGCTTCAGAATATGCAGGGTCTTCAAGGAGGCATGCAAGGTGGGATGCAGCTTCCGGTTGGAGGAGTAGGCGTGGGAGGAGCAGGTCTCCCGCTGCACCAAATGAACGTTGCGCAGCTGAGCCAACTCAATTCGACCCTTCAACAGCAGCTTGGCCAGCTCGCGGTAGCGCAGATGAACCTTACGCAGATGGGGGTCCCTCCGGTGATGCCGCAGAACCCTCAGGTGCAGGCAAACGCTTTGCTTCAAGCTTCATTGAACGCTTTGCAGGCATCGGCGCTGGCAGGGGCGGTGCCTGCAGCGCAGCAGAAGGCGGTGGTGCCAGAAGAGGCAAGGTCCGAGACCACCGAGGAAACCTTCCCCCCCGCCGTTCTCAAGGTCGCAAGCGGGACGAATCTGTGCAAGCTTGCAGGGTCGATTGCGAAGCGCATCCGGTCCTCCCAGCGGGTTGTTGTCGAAGCGATGGGGCCGGTCTGCGTGACACGCGCCATGACTGCACTCCGCCTGGCTGGTGTCTTTCTGAAGGTTGACAGTCTGCTTCTCAGCATAACCTGTGCTTTTATGCATGTTCCCAAGCATACTGCAACCCATCCTGGACTTCGCTTCATCGCAAGCGGTACGAAAATGACGTCAGCGGCAGAGGTGGTGCGCGAAGAGGTTCACGTCCCAGAGCACAGTGAAGTGTCGAAGGTGACCAGGGGGTTGCTCAGGAGTGTCGAGGCGAGTGGGGGAGCTGGCGTCAAGGTGACCTTTGGGCCTTCCGAAGATTCGATCAATGTGGCTGCAAAGGCAATTGCGTTGGCATCCGGGAAGTTGAAGCCGACCCCCGTCGTGTTGAGGCCCTGTCTCGACACCCCCATGCCGACATCAGTGCAGAGAAGCCTCACCTACATCCTCCTCCCTGGACCACAGGAGACAAACTCTCCGTAAAGCTTTTGTTTTGTAAAAACCACGAAAAAATGGATGGACTGCATAGGGGAGCGTCGTTGTACTGTTCACGAAGGCTGTTGTGTTTCAGGTCAAGTTTGTTGTTGTATTTATAGGTAAGTATGAGAGCTCAGGAGAGCTCAGGATCATCTTACAAAACGTTTTCTCCCCCCTTTTTCCCCTTTCCTTTTCCCCCCTTTTTTCTCCTTTTTGTTACTCTAAAAGGGGTGCATTTCTGTTTAAAAAAAAAAATCTATTCCTGGGGGGAGTGTCTACACCAAATAAATAGGGGTGGAGCTGAGACTCTCATCTCTAGCGTTGAACCTTGATTAGCACTTTTTGTGAGGAAAAAGACGTACAGTCACAACAACAAACTATCGGGTGGGGCAAAAACTGCTTGGGACCTCAGAAATTCAAAAAAAAAAAAAACGAAGCACGCGGCAACTACGCAAGAAGTACGCAATATGGGGTCCAACGCTGGGGGTTTTTTTTTTTTTTGGGTTTTCAAAACTCTAAGGAGGGTTTTTTTTACTTCACAGATAGTTGTTGTGTGACCTGTATCTTCACGATTGTGTTGTCGTCTTCCCAACTGTTTTTTTTTTTTTATATCTAATTGCAAAGGGAGAGAGGGAGGGTCCTTTTACCCAAATCCCCCTTCTCCTCTTTCCACAATAGCTACCCCCTCTTTCTTCCCAAGCGATCCTATAGTGATGAAAAAAAAAGATGTGTTTTTGTGCATCTCTTTTTTCAAGTTTTCTTTCTTTTGTTGATGCTTTGGGAAGATGGGGCGGTGTTGGTCGCACTGCGACGTTATTAACGTGGTTCATAGCGGTGGGAAACCAGGAATAGAGAGTCTAGGTTCATCTTACAAACTTTTCTTTTTTTTTTATTTTATGATGGCTGATATTTTTTTTTTGTGGTGGGGGATAAGAGAGAGACTTAGATTTCATCACACAGCCTTTATATTTTCTCTTTTTTGTTGATCCCTATACCTATGATATCAATTTGAATGCATAGGTTGAAAAATACCTCTTTTGATTGTTTTTTTTCGAAGAAAAAAGTCACAAATTCGGCCTTAAAATGGGCTACCCGGTTGTTTGTTTTTTTTTTTTTTAAAGATGCGCACAACATGAGAGGCTGTGGCTCATCTTATCTCATAAAAAATTTTTTCACCCCCCCTTTTTTTTCCCTCTTTCTTCATCCCGGACACAACCAAAAAGGCCGAGTGATTAAGAAAAGAAAAAAGTCGATACACGGGAAAATCTATTTGATACCACAAGACGACAATTTTTTTTTTCAGCTACTTCGAAAAAACGCCTTTCTATTTTTTTGCTTCGTTCCACCGTTTTTTTTCACGGGTCAGGAAAGATCTTTTGTCTTTTTTTGTCTTTTTTCGGGAGAAAAAAAAAAAATCAAGATTTTCAGGATTTTTGTCTTTTTTTTTCAGGATCTCTCGAGATCTTTGAGATCTTTGAAAAATCCTGAAAAAAAAAGGAAAAAAAGAGAAAAAAAGATGAAAAAGATCTTGAAAATCTTTTTTTTCTCAAAAAAAAGATAAAAAAGATTTTTGGGATTTTGAAAAATCTTTTTGGGAAAAAAAAAAAAAAAGATTTTGAAAATCTTTTTTTTTTTTTTCAAAGATTTCTCAAGATCTCGAGATTTTTCATGAAATTTCATGGATTTTTCCAGGATTTTTCAGGATTTTTTCAGGATTTTCCCAGGATTTTCAAATCTTTTCTCTTTTTTTTTTTCTCCCAAAAATCTTTTTTTTTTTTTTTTTTTCGGGAGAAGAGGATTTTTTTTCTCGAAAAAAAAAAAAAAAAAAAAGATCTTTCCCGACCCGTGTTTTTTTTTTTTTTTTTTTCTCTCTTCTCCCTTCTTTTATTGCGTCCCCTTTTTTCGCATACACAAATCTCTTTTCACCTCTTCCCATCTTCCCCACTAACTCTCCCCATTGGTCACCATTTCAATTCCTCAAAACATAGCAATCTATGGAAAAACAGAAATTCCATCCTTTTTTTTTTTTTTGTTTATTTTATTTTTTCGGTGTAAAAAAAAAGCAAAAGTTCACCACACAACATTCCACCCAAAGAAAGGATAACGACACAAAAAATAAAGGGAATTATATCATGACCCCTCTTAGAGTGACAATGGGGAAGTGTCAGAAGAACAAAAAATAGCCCCCTCTATCTCGGTGACGATGGAATTAGTCGCGAATAAAAAAACTATTGTGGAAACTCATCCTCGGGTGTCTGCGCTAATACAAAGTTTTTTGTGAAAAAATAATAATCAAAATAGGAAACAGAACTTAGGGCAGAACAACTTTATATTTTGGTTCTCGTTTGCGCGCGCACCTTTTTTGAGATTTGGGGGGAAAATAAGTTTTTGGAGAATAAGTTTTCCAGCACAAGGGGGACGGGGTACTGTAGAGTACAAGGGGATGACGACCGTAAGCCAAGTAAGCTCAAGAAGTTTGGCTGCCTTTACCCATTTGGGTATGGGCAGCCAGCGAAACTTTAGCGTGTAGCCACCCTATAGTGGAGCACACTCTAGGGTGGCTACACTAATACAACCAAGTTTTCAAAAACTTATTTTTCAGTGACAGAACTTATTACTTGCGCACGCGCGCACGATTTTGGGATCCCCAAATAACGAGAACCAAAATAAAAAGTTGTTCTGCCCTTATCACAAAAAAAAAAAAAGTCCACGAAGAAAAAAAAAACGTTTATTTTTTGTGCTTTCATCCTGGATGGCTGACATCGTACAGTGGGTCAGGTGATTGCATCAAATAGCTTTTCTTCGTAGTTCCCGTATTGGAAATAGACTATAACCATCAGAGATTTGAGTGTGTTTTTTATTATCCTTCTGACCAACTTCTCTGTAACAACACTCAGTAGACGAACAGAAAGCTGCAGCAAAATCGGTCTTTTTTTTGTTTTGTTTTTTGATATACACTGTGACTGTCACAAGCGGGCTGCTGTATTTCATTCATTTTTTCTCTCTTTTTTTTTTTTGATTTTCTTGTCGGCTCTGTCATCTCTAGTATACATGAGGGGGTGGGTGTGATGTGTGGAATCTTTCAAGGGGTTTTTTTCTTTTGAAGCTGACGGTAAGCACAAACATCATCTTTAAAAAGGCAATTTCTTTTCATAGATGTTGGATGTGCACACGAAAGGGTAATTTCATGTCAGCTTCTTTTTCTTACGATTTTTATTTTTATATCTAAACACATTTTATGTCACAGTAAAAAGAATAGGTGGGGGTAGCAGTTGCGGTCTTTGTGAGGCGTGTGTGTCTCAGATTGGTTTAGGGTGGGGCACCTGACATTGCGACCTTCAACTACCGATTGGGCAAAAAGGAATGGATCTGCTTAAGATTTTTTTAAGTACGTGTTGAAACTATGTCACCCAATGTGACATGCATGTACACATACATAGATGGATTCTTATCCAGGTTGCACAAAAAAACAACCTGAAGCTCCCTATCTTCTTTTCTGTGCTTTATTAAAAACTTGGTTTGCAGACTTGCACCCCAAGAAGCTCTTTGCGAACGGCACATTATCGTGCCGTTCTTTTAAAAAAAATGACAACATTTTTTTTTTTTTTTTTTTTTTTTTTTTTTTTTTTCACGGGTCGGGAAAGATCTTTTTTTTTTTTTTTTTTTTCGAGAAAAAAAATCCTCTTCTCCCGAAAAAAAAAAAAAAAAAAGATTTTTGGGAGAAAAAAAAAAAGAGAAAAGATTTGAAAATCCTGGAAAAATCCTGGAAAAATCCTGGAAAAATCCATGAAATTTCATGAAAAATCTCGAGATCTTGAGAAATCTTTGAAAAAAAAAAAAAAGATTTTCAAAATCTTTTTTTTTTTTTTTTCCAAAAAGATTTTTCAAAATCCCAAAAATCTTTTTTATCTTTTTTTTGAGAAAAAAAAGATTTTCAAGATCTTTTTCATCTTTTTTTCTCTTTTTTTCCTTTTTTTCCTTTTTTTCCTTTTTTTTCCAGGATTTTTCAAAGATCTCAAAGATCTCGAGAGATCCTGAAAAAAAAAGACAAAAATCCTGAAAATCTTGATTTTTTTTTTTTTCTCTCGAAAAAAGACAAAAAAAGACAAAAGATCTTTCCTAACCCGTGTTTTTTGATGTGTGTGCACGAGAGGCACATTCATCTTTCAACGTTTTTCTCTTTTTCTTTTCTTTTTTTTTGCCTTCAAATTCTTGACATGAAATAATAATTTAACAAAGCGACAGAAGGTTTGTATGGCCTTGTTTTGTTTTAAATCGTGAACACAACAAGCAAGCTCTTGAGAACGACAAAAAGTGAAATCCATTTTTCTGATTTCGCATTATTTTTTCTTTCTATTATTCAGGGTGTTTTCCAGGATCTGACATTTTTTTTTTTGGGTGGCATTTTTTTTTTTTTTTTAGACCAAAAAATTCTCCCGCGCGGAAGGCCCCCTCTTAAACACTGTACATGATTTACCCGAACAGGGCTTCCGCTTGGTTTTTGGTCTCAAAATTTGGCCCCCCCGAGCTTTCTTCGAGCCCTAGCGGTCGTCGCACGCGCGACTCCCTGCCAATCACAGGAAGGAGAGGGGAGGGAGGTAGGCGCCGCAGGCGGAAAAAATTGCAATATTCACAATATTGGCAATGTGCTTTTGTCTGATGAAGACAGTAAGAGCGCCGCAGGAGCACGGTACGCTACTTTTGCCCTATTTACTTTGGCTTGTGAAGGTGGTGGAGGCTGAACGGCTCGTGAAGGAAGCTGAGACGGTGATGATGTTTGTTGGGTAGCTGCAGGCAATTCGAGCAACTCAGCGAGCCACGTGCTCTCCATGGTGGGGTCACAGGTCATACAACACTCAAAAAAAAAGAAGAAAATCTTGGGTGGCATATATGCCACCCAAAAACCACCCCAAAAATCTTGGGTGGCATGTCATGCCACCCAAAACCACCGTGGAAAACACTCTGCATTGATTTATCTCATTCTCTGGTGTCAGGTTTTTTTTAATAGTTTGCGCAATTTCGATTGGTTTCAAGTTTTTTTTTCCCTTCAAGATCACATTACGTTTTTTTGCCCCCCTTGATAGTGTGTATACCTGCACGGCAATGAATTTCCTTAGGCACGTTATCACCACTCTCAAAATTCTTTTTTTTATGAAAGATGGGAACATTGTTGATCCCTCCTCCTATGCTATCAATTTATTGATTGCGTATGTTGAAATACTTCCTTTTCTTTTTGTTCTCTTGATCCTCTCGACCCCCCACACCTGCTCGAGACCACACCACTGACTTATTTTTTTCTTTTCCTCCAAAAAATTTTTCCTGTTCTTGTATTTTTCTTGTGCTTCTGTTGCAGTGGTTTGTCGTGTGTTTTGTTTTTGAGGGCTCGGTGGGGGTTTTTTTTTTGCTGGGGTAACGACAGTCGTTCTCAACCAATGAAAAAAAAATTTTTTTGGACAGTGGAGATTGCACAAACTGTGGCAACACAACCGGGGCAACTACACTACTCCAACAATTTTTCAAAAAAAAACAAAGGAAAAGCAGGCAGGAGATTATTTTTTTTTGTTCCTGTAATCCTCTTTTATTATCAATTTTATCTTCTTTTTTTTTTTACCTCTCCCTCCTCCCTCCTCTCTCGCCTCCCCACCCCCTTCTTCGCCTCTTTAAATGTTTTTGCGAAAACCCACCGGCGTTCTTTCCGATTTCAACTCTTCCCCCTTCCCCTCTTTTTTCCTTTAGTGGAGACTTATTATACCTTCTATTCAGTAGAATAGTTAGTATATAAAACAATTTAGTGGAGGCTTTCTGCATAGAAAGGCTACACCAAAACAACGGATTATTTTTTAAAAAGCAATCTTTTCTTTTTCCCGAAGTGTGTTTCCCTTCCAGGATTTATTTTATTTTATTTTTTATTGGATTTTTTCGGTGCCTGCGTCCGTCGATGAACCTCTATGATGTTTTGCACTTTTCAACTTTTTTTGTTTATTTTATATTTTAGAAGAAATGTGTGAGTCCAGTTTTTTTGTCAACAGTATCTTTTTTTTTTGCCTAAAGACGTGAAGTGTACATACCTTTTCAAAAGATGGCAAAACCCTTCTTTTCAACTTTTTCAACCTTTTTCGTTGACAAAAACTTCACCTTCTTTTTTTTCCCCTTCTCCCTCCCATTCTTTACTCTTCAGGGGTTTTCCTACGGGGCGCTGGGAGGGGACGGACGGCCCTCACAAAAAAAAAAAAAAAATGGTCGGAAAAAGCCGTCCCCCCATTTTTTGAAAATCAAGAATCCCAGGAAAACCCCGGTTGGTGCTTTCGGAAGTCGGTCAACGACCTGTCAGCGACCTGTCAATATCAGGGGGTGTGTGTATAAAGTCACTGTGTCGGTGACCTGTCAATATCGACCCTCCCAGAGCACCCGTGCTATTTTTTTTCTTCCCCTTCCATAGTACAATGGGTGTAGGCTATTGTTGAGCACCGATTCCTTTGTTCCCCACTAAGGTGGGATGCTTTGGTGATTTGTCACAGACCCCCCCATCCGCGTGTTTTCACCCTCTCCCTTTCTTCTCTAGGATTACTAAACAAGGACGGTCTCAGAGCCGACCTACAAACGGCCTTTCGAAAGAGTGAGTAATACCAGGGTGTCCAAGCACTGACACGACGGGACCCAGTGACAAGTGACAAGTGAAAATGACAAGTGAATGACAAGAGAAAAAGGTGACAAGTGATTTACCTACCCCAGTGGAAAGTCATTTGTCATGAGAAGTGACTTATTTGTCATTTCACTTGTCATACATATGACATGTGAATGGTTCACTTGTCGCTTGTCACTGGGTCCCGTCGTGTGAGACTACCCCCCCAGGGGAAGAAATTTTTCACAAAAAAAAAGCTGCTCTCAAGGGTTCAGGACGAACGACATCTATACCTTCCGTACAAAAAGGCCTTGGTCAATATTTTGAGTACCGACCCTATTAGCCCCCCAAGCGGGTTCTTACGGGATTGTCGACACAACAACAAAAAGATGACGACTGAACACGAGAGCGGCTTAGGTTCGTCTTATAAACTCCCCCCTCTTTACAGATGTGTGTGCACGAGAGGCAGATTCATCATTCAAATTTTCTTCTTTGTTTGTTTTTCTTTTCTTTTTTTTTTTTCTTTTTGACAACTTTTTCGCCCCCATTATTCTCTTTTGACGCCTTCTTTGCGTCCCTCCCCTATGTTATATGCACTACTCCCACCTTCTGTTAACGGTTGACTATTCAATGAGGGGCTTAGAATGAGGGGCTGAGGTTCATCATTGCAAAGCTTCTTTCTTTTTTGAGCTGATGGGGAAAAAAGAAAAAAAAAAAGGATTCGCGCAAAGCCGGGCAATTGCCATATACTAAAATTTGGTTTCGACGATTTTTTTCTCTTTTTTTTCACTGTCAGTTTTTTTTTTTCCAAGATGACTAAGATAATTTACAGTTGGACAAGAAACTTGGCGACCAAAAAAATTGGCGGGTTTGGGGGGTTTTCTTGCAATCGGCGACTTTTTTGGTCACCAATATTACTTGTCCAACTGTAATCAGACTAAGTACGAGAGGCTTAGGATCATCTTATACTTTTCTTCCCCTCTTTTTGATATCGTGTGCCGTCACGTTGCAACGAACAAAGATACCAACTATTTAAGGGTGACTAAGGCAAATTTTGTTGTTATTTGCTCGTGGCGTACACTCCCTTTTTTCTTTTGTATCAATGTTCAATGAAGAGAGTACTGTGCACAATAGCCTCCCTACCCACACCTCTTTGTAAGCCCCCAATTTACATTCCTTTCGCAAAAAAAAAAAAAAAAAATACAGTGGAGATTGCACAAACTGTGGCAACACAACCGAGGCAACTACACTACTGTAACAATTTTATCAAAAAAAAAAACAAAAAAAAAAAAAAAAAAAAAAAAAAACTGACAGTAAGAACTGTTCCATATGGCAGCATACACTAAATCCAATAATTTATTCAAAGAAAAAAAACGTCAGTATTTTATTTTATTTTTCAGAAAACGCATGGACCCCTTTCTCTCTTACTTTTTATTGTATTGGATTTATGTCTTTTTTTTGTGTGAAATATGTATGTTGCACGCACAATGCGCATCCATCTTTCAAAAAAATTTTTGATCGAAACCAGTTTTCCTCAGAAAAGGTTTTGTGTCCGTCCCCCACAACCATACGTACGCTCTTTATACGCTCTTTCGTTTTACCTTTTTTTTTTTTTTGGCACATAAATTCGTGGTTGTTAAGGGGTGGCTAAGCACTGAGGATCTTAGTCTTCTTCTCTATCAACCGCATTTTTATATGAAAGTTATTGTGTACCAAGGTACACCCAACTTTCGAGTGTTGTAATTTATGTTTTAAAATGACATTTTTTTCTTCTTTTTGTGCCTACGTTCCAAGAGGCGTTTTGCACTATCAACTTCACTTTTTTAATTTATTATTTTTTTTGCGTGGTTGTAATTACCCTTCGATCAACAAACACCATGAGATTTCTCATCTTGCCAACCTTTTTTTTTTTGTTAGTCCAGTACCTTTGTTGCGCCCGCCGGTATTGTCGGTGAAGCGTTTTGCACTTTCAACTTCTTTCGTTCTTTTTCTTTTTTTTTTTTGAGAGTTTTTTTTTTTCTTCTTTTTTGCGGCTCTCCCTGTTCTTTCTTTAGTGGTAAAGACGTTGTGTATAATGCGCTGAGTAGGCAGAGGCAGAAGGTGGAGGGGTGTGCACGTCGGACTGGTCAGGGGGGACTACTGGTGGGAAAAACTAGTCGTAAAAAAAAAAAAAACACACTAAAGTCATTTTTTGGACTAGGTAGCCACTACTGGTAGTCCCCCCCTTCCGCCGTGTGTCGTTCTGTTTGTTTTTTTGTGTAGACTCCCTGTGTGTGGACACCGCCCAATATGACTGCCAGAGGTGCTACCTTGTGTCTTTTATGCGGACACCAGCGTATTATTCACTGTACATGATAGGCTGATTTTTTGACACTGAGTTTGGCCGGTATGTGGCGGACCGCCAAATGCCTGCAAAACTCAGTGTCAAAAGCAGATGTGTGAACGTGACCAACCTTGCGTTCATAAGAAAAGGGGCCTTCCCTCGCCTTGAAACTGGACCCTGTGGAGACTCTCGCAGGTCCTCGCCCAACAGATTGACACTAAAAAAAACGGGGGAGGGAATGAGAATTTTGCAAACAAGGCACTCTGAACTTTTTCCAATAAAAAGTGGAGCTTTTTTCACAGAAGGGGTGACAAAGCTTGCACTATTCACTACAATTTTATCAAAAAAAAAAAAAAATCTTTACCTGGGACAGTCGGGCTACACTAAACGGATTTTATTCAATTTTATCAAAAAAACAATGCAAAAAAATGCAGTATCCTCGCCAATTCAGGTGACATTGTGTACATAACCTCCTTAGGTCTTTCTTTTATTTGACAAAAAAGGTGATATGAATGTCGATACTGCTTTTGAACAAAAAAAATACAAACTTTTTAAAATTTATAAGCCTTCTGGTGGAGACCTTGTGCAGCACCTATGCCTTTGGACAGGTGATTGTTGATACAACAAATGTTTTCCCTCAACTGTCTTTTTTTTTTAAAAGTAAAGTGCCCAAGCACTCTTGCGATTTTGTGTGAGATTCCTTCTGTACAGACGCCAGAGTCAGTGCACGCCACCCAAACATCTCCTTCATTCTTGCCCTCATTGGGGTACCCAAAGTTTTATTTAAGTGACTAAGTCGCCATAGCAAAGGCTTAGATTTGCTGAACCAATTTTTCGTATTTTTTTTAAGATGTTATTGCGCTTCTGGTCCCAAACAAAACATCTTCCAAAAAAAAAAAAAAAAAAAAAAAAAAAAACCCACTATTTCATACTGTCATCCTTCAAGAAAAAGGCGGTTTCAGAATGAACATAGGAACGCATATTTATTTTCCCTCTCACATCTTTTATACAAAAAAAAGGTTGACTAAGCATTTGGCTTAGGTTCATCTTCCGATTTTTTTTTTCTTCTTTTGTCCAATTTCTCTTTCGGGATGTGCGCATGGGACACACATTTCCATATTTCAATTTTTTTTTTCTTATCCTTCTCTACCCCTGCTTCGGTAAGGGGTGCTATAGCCTGAAGGATAGAGTTATCAAGCATTTTCTTTCTCGCAGGAACCTATGATGGAGGGTGTGACGCTGACCACCGGAAGTTTTTTTAAAAAAAAAATGTGTGCACGTTTAGGAAAGGCAACTTCCTCTTAAGCCCGCCGACTCCATTTTTTTCTTGGAGCTTCCAGGACCGTACAATTGCTCCGTTCCCTAAAAAGGAATGGTAAAAAAAGTTTTCAAAAAAAAAAAAAAAAAAAAAAAATACAGTGGAGATTGCACAACTGTGGTACACTACTCCAACAATTTATCAAAAAAGTAATAGTGGTGCTCATCCTCGGATGTCTAGTCTGATACAACGAAGTTTTCAAAAAAAAAAAAAAAAAAAACTGTGGAGCTTGTTGCAGCAGGCGGCAACTTCACTTTGGTACAAACAATTTCAACAACAACAAAAAAAAAAACTTCATTGTTTTTTTTGCTGTTTTCCAAATTGACCTCAACGTTTCAGTACATCATTATTATTTTTTTCTCTTTTTTTTGTGCATGTCGCCCCCTTCACCGCCTGAATGCGGAGGGATGCACAAGAATTGTGTAATAAAAAAAAAAAAATTCTGGCGCCGAGCCCTTCCCTATGCATAACACCTGAAAACAGAAAAAAAAAAACAAAAAAAAAACAAAACAAATATAGTCAGACCAGAGCTGCTTAGCCCCATCGCTCTGCCACACTCAAGGATGAGGTGTGCTGTCTGTACAAACCCTGAACCCCCCCACACTCCCCCCTCCCCTCTTTTTGGTGGCGAGTATACAGAACCTGCATCGTGGGTGATTGCCTTCTATAAAAATTTACAAAAAAACATAACATAGAAATAACGAAAGAAATGGGGAAAAAACGACCAAAGGCGTTTTATGTTTTTAAAGAAAACACTGTCACGCGAGAACTTTAGTATTTAAAGTCGAAAAAAAAATCTGTCTGTTTTAATCGTGGTGAGGGGTGGGGGGGTACGAGGCGAACTGGTTCCTTAGAGAGGCAACGTGGTTTGACGCCGCCTGAGGAGAAAAAAAAAACACACACAAAGAAACCATCATCACCCCTTCACCCCTGTTCTGTATGAAATCTCCATACCCCACGTCTACAAAACTATCAGAGCACAATTAAACAGAGCACAAAAGCACTTTCAAAACATACAAAAAAACATTTTCAAACGCCCCTGTTCTGTATGAATGGCATCGTAACAGTACAAGACAACCCCAATAGGTCGGAAGGTACATCTATACCTTTAGAAAAGGGGGTTTTTTGTATCTTACCGTGGCCCACAGTAATGTACAGCTTGACTTCTATTGTGACGGGTCTAACCTGGTCTAACTTTCTGCATAACGTTTTTATGGTGAATAAGCGGAGGCTAAAGTTCACCTTTAATTTCTGCTTTTTGTGCTTTCATTTCGAATTGGCGTGCAGTGGGTGGCATTACAATAACTATTCTTTGTTTTATGTCTGTGACAAAAAAGGAAAAAAAAGGGTTTGCCGAAGAATAATCCAAAAATTCACCACAAAAATTAATGAAAGTGGAGATTGCACAACTGACACTACTCCAACAAATTTATCAAAAAAAAAAGAATTTAAAAAAAAAAAATACATCACAAATCCTTCCAAAGTAAGCGCCCCCTATTGACGGTAAGAGAGTTCTATTATTATCGCTTTTGATCGTTTTGTGAACATTTTTTTTTTTACCCCTTCTTTTTTTTTTTCATTTATTAGGTGACAAATAGGTACTTCTTGGGAGGGCTTAGGTTCATCTAATAATATGCGTTGCCTGGTGCTTCCCGGGGGGTATGCATTTCACAAATTTTCACAAAATGTGACAAGTTTTCACAAATTTTCACAACACGAAAACCGCTATAAAATTGTGAAGGCTGGTGAAAAATGGTGAAAAATGGTGAAAAATGGTGAAAAATTGTGAAAAGTTGTGAAAAGTGCGAAAAGTTGTGAAAAGTTGTGAAAAGTTGTGAATTGATTTTATTTTTTTTGGGGGTTTTTTTTTTGGGTTGGGTGGTGGCCCACCCATTGAGGGGTATTTTGGGATTCACAAGATAGAACGTGATGTGGTGTACCTGTGTACCTGTGTACTGTGTGATGTGCGGAAATGACGAGAACTTGTCCATTTCGGCAAATTGACCCCACCACTGGCCGGACGGATTCCGGAAATGCAAATGCCGGCATTTAAAAGCTTCACCAACGAAGAAAAAAAGGGTGGTGAATAGTTGTGAAAAGTTGTGAAAAGTTGTGAATTGAATTGAAAATTTGTGAAATGCATACCCCCCGGGAAGCACCAGTTGCATTCTATTTTTAGTTTATTTTTTTAAATTTTTTGGTGAAACATGCATTATCGTTCCATTTTTGTGCATGGCTCGCTCACCACAAAAACAAAAAACAAAAAAAAGTCATGTCCCCTTCTTTTTGACCTCCGCACAAAAGAACCGGACCTTCGAATTTCCCTCTCTCTTTTTTTTACTTCTCCACTCCACCACCCGCATCCACCCCATATTTTTTTTTGTCTCGTCGTTTTCTCTTGGATTAGTGTAGGTTTGTACTCTCGAGGTTTCCCTCCCCCTTATCCCTTCCCACTGCACTCTTGCACGACGTTACATGGAAGAGCGACATGGTACAATTGATGTGGAACAACTCATGTTGCATGTCATGTTGACATGTCACGCTATGATGCAGTGTCGTGTGTCATCCGATGCAGGCAGTGACGCTAACTACCAGGAATGTCGTGAAACGTAAAGTAATTGGGACAAAATTTGCGGATTTTCTGGTATCCCATGCGCGCTGCTGCATTTGTTGTTGTGCAACATACAGAGTGGGGTTCCGGGGGTGGGGGGGGCAGTTTCCTTGAGGTCCCGCACACCACCTCCCCTCCCCTCCCAATTTTTCTCCAAAAGCTGAGAAAGTGGAGTTGTCTCTGTGGCAGCTTACACTATTTCAACAAATTTGTCGCTGCCAAAAAAAAAATTAAAATAAAAAACACTTTGGTACAGTGGAGCTCATCCTCTGGATGTCTTTACTAATACAACCAAGTTTTTTTTAATAGAACACAATCCATGGAATCATCTGACACGATTTTAAACATTCATAAGGAAATGACCACATACACCGTGTGGCCTCTTTCCTTATGGTATATCTTTGTTTTTAAGGTGACTAAGCACGACTGCTGCTGTTTCATCTTATTTTTTTGAGAAAAGTTCGATTTCGGCCTCGAAAATACCCGTGACACCGATTTGTCACGGTACTTTGTCACGGAATTTTTTTGAAAGATTCGATTTCGTGACAAAAAAAGTTCGATTTCGTGACAAGCCGATTTTTTCATTGACACACAAAATTCAATTTAGTGACAAATGACTTTTTTCATTGACAAAAAAAAATTCGATTTCGTGACAAATCCATTTTTTCATTGACAAAAAAATGTCATTGAAAAAAATGGATTTTGTCAAGGAAAAAGTCGTGACAGCCAACCCGCCAGTCACTGAAAAGTGACCAGACAGCCACTTGACAAACACAAAAGAGGCCATTCTTGAGCTGTCTAGAAACCTAAGGGCAGAGACTGAAGACACAAGGTATGATAACTTTATGATTATGCAAGACTTAGTATATCGCGAACACGGTCAGGCTTGCACGCCTCTGGCCAGAGGCCAGCCCCACTAAATGATATGCAGCAGACACTCATTGCAGATTTCATTTTCATTCGGTAAAAAATTAATGGGTGCGCAAGTTTCTATACCTAATACCCCAACCCTCACCCATACATTCCATTACACACACCAAAACAGATCGAATCCACCAGCGCATGCGACGGAAGCAGATTCAGATTGTGGTTTGATAAGCAGAGTTCGGTTATTATGGTGGTGGAAAGGGGGGTGGGAACACTTTGTCAGTCACTGCTATAGCCATTAACCAGGGAGCATAGCTAGTGCAAGAAATTCGACTTTGGAAACCTTCCGGAAAGTCTGTCCTCTGCTTCCGGAGGACTAGACACAAGAAAATATTGTTTGTTCCCCCAGAAAACCAGTGCACAATTCACACTCCTTGTGGGTGGTCTTGTTGCCTTTTCGTCATAGTAATTTTGGCCCAGGCATGCTCTCGAAGCATGACAATTTAGTGTGTATGGGGCAGGGTGTTGTTTTGTTCTGAATTCTCTTTGTTATAACATCTAAGTCAATCGCGGGTGGTGGTTTGTGTAGCGTGAGGCACTCTTTTTAGCAAACTTCCTGCGGCTGCTAAAGTGTTATTTCTTCGGATTTAACAACGTACAGCGTAACATAGTGGTTTAGCCTGGTCGACACAACCTTTGATAGATACGGGATAACCAACCCCCTTCGACCCCTTGTGGGTTCACTGAACAAGCCCTAGTGGTAGTTAAACGCGATTGACATTTACATTTCCTAGAGATGAAAGAACAAGATAACACTTCTGTACCCGCGCATCAAAATTGTGGAAAACTTTGCACCCCAAACACCCTCAACAACGCCCGCCAAAAGGCGCCCCTTGTTGCTGGGAGTTGGTTCTCATGTTTGATACACTGCACAGCAGGCATTCCTCTGAGTCCAACGCATGTTTGGCCTGTCTGCGGCGTTGTACTTAAGGTGCACGAAGACAGGGTCTGGTGGTAAATTTTGCGTAGTACTGCGACGTGGTACTACGTGGGTCTGGGAACCTGGTACCTGGGTACAGGATATTTGTTGTAAAGACATCTTCCACCATGCATTGAGGAGGGTAAGACAGTGTTCGCAGTTTCTACCTGATAGCATTACACATTTAACTTCTCCACGGGGGTCTTGGGCCGTTCATTCGGTTATACCTTGACTACCGGAAGATATTCTTGAGGCCTTTTTGGTCTCTAGAATATCCGGTCTTCCCGAACGGAGGCACACTTTGTGTGTTACTACGACCTGGCAATTTCCAGCAGTAGGTTAAGTAATCTTTCTTGTAAATTGTTGGATCATTATCTCCTCAGTGCATGCATGCCCCACGTGACTGGACACTTTTGTGTTTGTCATGTGGAGCTGTGGTTGCTCTTTCACGACTTTTATCCTTGTATCCAGTGTACCCAGTACCCAGTGCCCTGTCACGACTTTTTCCGTGACAAAAAGTTTGGTTTCCTTGACAAAATCCATTTCTGTCACGACTTTTTCCGTGACAAAAAGTTCGGTTTCCTTGACAAAATCCATTTTTTCATTGACATTTTTTTGTCACTGAATTTTTGGATTTGTCACGAAATCGAATTTTTTTTTGTCAATGAAAAAATCGGTTTGTCACGAAATCGAATTTTGTGTGTCAATGAAAAAATTGGTTTGTCACGAAATCGATTTTTTTTTGTCACGAAATCGAATCTTTCAAAAAAATTCCGTGACAAAATTCCGTGACAAATCGGTGTCACGGTAATTTTCGAGGCCGAAATCGAACTTTTCTCTATTTTTTTTTATGCGTTCAAAACCGGTGCTTTCTCACCACTCACCACTTTCGCGAGACACTGCAGGCATTTTGTTATCAAAAACTGTGTCTTCTTGTCTTCCGTGGACACTACGATTTTATAATGTTTTTTTTTATTTTTTTTTTATGTTTTCTCTTCACCAGGGCTCTCGGAGTTCACCCCTAAAATCCACAAAAGGATTTGGGGCCAAATTTCTCCCCTTGAAAGCGGTCGTCGCGCGCTTCGCGTGCCTCCCTGCCAGCCACAGAGTGGAGAGGTGAAGAGTTCTCATTGCATTTCCCCCTCACCTCCCCCCTCCTCCCCCCACTGTTGTTATTTCACACAAAAAAAAAAGCAATAGAAGAAAAGCAAAGTATGGCCAAAATCATATGTTGTTTTTTTTTTTTTTTGTTAAAACTTTTTCATTTTGGAAATGAGAGAAATGTGTGCTGTGCAGTGCGCACCTGCGCTGTGTATATCATACTCATGTGGACATATCGCTAAGGAATGAACAAATGTTTGAAAATGAATTCCAAAAAAAAAAAAAAAATAATAATTACTGTGTGCCCGGCAATCCCCAAAGTGCGCACCTTTAGGTGTGTTACTTAGAAGATTTTCACGGCGCACCAAAAACAATATTTTTTGGGGATCAGATTCCCAGCGTATTTACCACACGGTATCACATTTTATCTTTTTCATACAAAAAGTTTTCTCTCTTCTTGTTTTGCGCTCTTTTTTTTTTTGTCCACAGACCGCCTTCTTCTGTATGTTGTAAGCGTAAGCGTTTCTGTGTTGACGAACAAAAAGGGGGGGAGGGAAATACAAAAAAAAAAAATGTATGGCTGTCCCCCCCTGAATCTTGCTGCCCACCCGAATCGATTCAAGTGATAACAATTTATTTATTTTGTAGTGCTTTCAATTTACAAAAATCCCGGGGCTATTTCATGACGCTGTTTTAATAAACAGGATAGAAAAAAAACATACACAGACGATTTGGTACCGTCCAGGGGTACACGGAAAAGAACTTTTCACAATTTTTCACAACCATAACCATGTTTTAGTGAAAATTTGTGAAAAGGAATTTTTTTTTTGTACTACCAGGACCAGGGGTTTACATAGACTTTGGGGGTTTTCGATCAAACCTGGCAAATCTCGGTCGAGCCCAGCAAGTTTGGGGCTCCGGCGGAATTTGCGACAATGTCATGGCTGACCGGGTTTTACCCCCCTATATAAGTAAGCCCCTGCCCTGGAGTTGTGGAGTCAATAGAATAAAAAAAACATGAATTAGTCCCAGTGAAACGGAAATATATTAGCAAATCACAGGAGGGATGAAACCCTAAAACAAAACAAAAAAAAAAAAAAACGTTATCAGAATGGTGTGGCCCGATTTCTGGTTTTGCGTGTCTCAAGAATGGCCCAAGAATGGCCCAAAAGTGGGTTAAATCGAGGGGGGGTCCCTTTTTTAATTTGTTACCCGGTGTTTTTTTGGGGTGGTTTTCACGCTAGGTCTGACCCGGAGGCACCTCTGCATAGTGACTGGAGGGGAAATTTGGGGTGGTCCTAACCTTTCGGTTAAGAATAATTCACAACACGGTGGCTAAAATCTGTACTGTACTGTACTGTACTGTACTGTACTGTACTGTACTGTACTGTACTGTACTGTACTGTACTGTACTGTACTGTACTGTACTGTACTGTACTGTACTGTACTGTACTGTACTGTACTGTACTGTACTGTACTGTACTGTACTGTACTGTACTGTACTGTACTGTACTGTACTGTACTGTACTGTACTGTACTGTACTGTACTGTACTGTACTGTACTGTACTGTACTGTACTGTACTGTACTGTACTGTACTGTACTGTACTGTACTGTACTGTACTGTACTGTACTGTACTGTACTGTACTGTACTGTACTGTACTCCCAATCCCCTGTGTACTGTGTATACTGTGTATACTGTGTATACTGTGTATACTGTGTATACTGTGTATACTGTGTATACTGTGTATACTGTGTATACTGTGTATACTGTGTATACTGTGTATACTGTGTATACTGTGTATACTGTGTATACTGTGTATACTGTGTATACTGTGTATACTGTGTATACTGTGTATCATACAATGCAACGAGGCCGAGTCGGCCTCGCCAAGGCCTGAAAATAAATACTCAGGCGTGCCTGAGGCGTACTCGGGATTAGTTACGTTTAAGTACGCCTCAGGCACGCCTGAGTATATTTATATTTCTTACCAGCATTTTGGTCATGAACAAAAAAGTATTTACCCCAAATTTTGTGGTTTTTGATTCAGAGGTAGCAAAATCTTTCAAATGCGGGGTCGCACGATGAAAAATGTGCCTCTGGGCCGAGCGAGTCGAAAAAATGAAAAGGGTTCGCTAAGCCTTGGTGCTGATGATATATATTTTGGTGGTACCTTCGGGTATTTCATTGATTCAAGAATCATTGGAAAACAAATTTCGGGGGTGCTTTTCGACTGGGTCCCTTCGAGGCCCAACTTGATGCAAGATGGAAGAGGCTGGATCCTCTAACACTAGAGAGATCCCATCGAGATCCCAGAATTTTACACAGGCCTCCTTGATCCACAGACCACAGCTCTATTTTTAGTACAACTATGGGGTGACCAAAGGACTTTTTTATACATACCCGAGGTATGACTCATCTTCTGCGAAGCCTCTTTTTAGGAGGCAGTTTACTGTAAGCAGATATTTTCCCACTAAAAATATCTTGCGACCCCGCAATTTTCTCAGCAGGACACCGAAATTTTATTTCAGCACATTTCAGGGGCGGAGGAAATACATGGCATGCCTTAGAAACGTGATGACCTGTGCGTAATAATTTTATATATCAGCAGAAATATGAAACCGGGTATACTTTCCCCTGGTTTTTGGTACAAACTTAAAGTCACGCATTTTTTGCTAAAAAAATTGTCCGACCCCGGAATTTTTTCAGATCGCTCCGGAAATGCATCAGAGGCCCTTTTTGCGGGGAAAAAATACACACCAGGCGCCTGAAACGCAAGTATGCGTTGATATATACTCAGGCGTGCCTGAGGCGTACTTAAACGTAACTAATCCCGAGTACGCCTCAGGCACGCCTCAGTGACGCCTCAGGCACGCCTCAGATATATTTTCCAGATACGAGTATTTTCAGGCGTACCCGGCCTCGTTGCATTGTATGGTGTATACTGTGTATACTGTGTATACTGTGTATACTGTGTATACTGTGTATACTGTGTATACTGTGTATACTGTGTATACTGTGTATACTGTGTATACTGTGTATACTGTGTATACTGTGTATACTGTGTATACTGTGTATACTGTGTATACTGTGTATACTGTGTATACTGTGTATACTGTGTATACTGTGTATACTGTGTATACTGTGTATACTGTGTATACTGTGTATACTGTGTATACTGTGTATACTGTGTATACTGTGTATACTGTGTATACTGTGTATACTGTGTATACTGTGTATACTGTGTATACTGTGTATACTGTGTATACTGTGTATACTGTGTATACTGTGTATACTGTGTATACTGTGTATACTGTGTATACTGTGTATACTGTGTATACTGTGTATACTGTGTATACTGTGTATACTGTGTATACTGTGTATACTGTGTATACTGTGTATACTGTGTATACTGTGTATACTGTGTATACTGTGTATACTGTGTATACTGTGTATACTGTGTATACTGTGTATACTGTGTATACTGTGTATACTGTGTATACTGTGTATACTGTGTATACTGTGTATACTGTGTATACTGTGTATACTGTGTATACTGTGTATACTGTGTATACTGTGTATACTGTGTATACTGTGTATACTGTGTATACTGTGTATACTGTGTATACTGTGTATACTGTGTATACTGTGTATACTGTGTATACTGTGTATACTGTGTATACTGTGTATACTGTGTATACTGTGTATACTGTGTATACTGTGTATACTGTGTATACTGTGTATACTGTGTATACTGTGTATACTGTGTATACTGTGTATACTGTGTATACTGTGTAAAGGGCAAAAAAATTAAAAAATACACCTAAAAAAACACGGCTCAAGAATGGCCCAAGAATGGCCCAAAAGTGGGTTAAATCGAGGGGCGGGCCACACCACAGAATCTTAAAAAAAAAAAGGCGGGCCGCACTTACCTCGAGTGAACGTTACCCACAAATAATTTTTCTTCAACATTATTTTTTGTGTACTTTTGTGTTTTTCATTTTATATATTTTTGTTTTCTCTCAAATATTTGCTTTATTGGTTCGGAAATCGGGCATCAACCTTGTCAGCGACTTGTCAATATAGGGGGACCCTTTTTAAATTTACCATTGCATTTCATGTGTGTTTGTGTCTGTGTTTTTTTTCCCCCACCCAAAAAATTGTGAGGGAAATTAAAAAATGGCACACCCCCCTTACAACGAACCTGTCAATATCGACCCTCTCCGAAGCACCATAATTTATCTTATTTTTTGGTGTGATTCAGGGGGCACGGACAACCTACGGGGGAACCACGGAGAACTGTTTCGGGCTATTTTAAGATTTGCGGAGCACCTTCGGGGGAACCACAGGAGAATCCGTTTGGTGATCACACCACATTTTTTTTTCTTTTTTTTTTTTTTTTTTTTTTTTTGTGATCTGTTTTCTTTGTGTGATATCATCGTTTCCTCTATAAAGGTGACTGCATGAGAGACGATACCTATCCTATCCTACATGACATTTATTTTTGCTGTAAAAAAAAGCAAGGGTACATTTTTCCCTCTTTGCCTTCTTTTCGTTTTAGAAAAGAAAGTATATGAAAATAATTTTGTTGTGAATAGAAAGGCCTTCTTATTTTTTGCTCTCGTCAGTTCACGCATTGTCTGTTTTGCAAAACCACTATCCCAAAAAAAAAAAGCTCGTCCACACCTTTAACCTTACTTCGTGATCACACACATCCCTCAACGTTGGTGCCTTTTCTCACTCAGTTTGGATCTGAATCTGGGGGAGAATGGGTCTCATCAAGAAAAAAAAAAACACATCCTAAAATATAGTGGAGCACACTCTAGGGTGGTTACACTAATACAACCAAGTTTTCAAAAAAAAAAAACACATCCTCGCATTCATGGGCTCTCTTTCGAATAGGGATCACCCACATCTGATATCAAACACACATACACGCAGTGAACACGTGGTCGTCAAATGCAAAGAAACGGACTCGAAAGCCGTTCGCTCTGAGGGGGAGGAGGGAGGGAGAGAAGTGTGGAGATCTCCCCCTTCCCCCTCTGGCGAGTTTTGACTCTAGTCTGTCTTTGCAATGATTTCGCTTCGCTGTGGTATCCCTTTGTTTTTTTTTTAAACCCCCATGAAACTTCCCCCTTGGATAAGAACTACGCCTTTCTTTCCTTTCCCCCCTTTTTGAAAGGCATTTTTTTTTGTGTGTTTTGTCAGTGTTTCCCAGCATCTCACCTAACTCTGAAAATAGGTGAGATTTTGCGGTTTTGCGGGTTTTTGTATAGGTGTGGCGAGCCCGGGCGCGCTTCGCGCGCCCGGGTCCCCACCTTAGCTCAAGTTGGGGGCCTCCGGCGGAATGTGAGAATTTCTCGGAGTTCGGCACTTCATTGATATTTGCACCAGGCACACGTGGTACACGAATTATCAGTAACCTCAGTACATTTACAAAATAAACGGCAGTCATGGCAGGCATGACACCCAAGCGAAGCCACGGTACGCAACATTTCTAAAAATTGTTGACATAAATGTCACTGTCGTTGGAAGATTGGGGGGTCAGCTTGTTTTTGTGCCCAAAATTTCTCAGCACTGCTGACCAGGGACATTGGGAACATATGGATTTTTGCGGAGCAAAAAAAAATCAAACAAATGGCGCCGCAGGCGAAAAAAAATTAGGGTACAGTGTAAAAATCTATCTTTTTTACAGCACATAGTCACACACCTAACCCTTTTTTGCGGAGCAAAAAAGGGAAAATGGCGCCGCAGGCAAAAAAAAATTGAGGTACAGCCTGGATGGTGCGGTCAGCAACCCAGTTCCCCATGGTACTCCCGTGGTTCAACCATGATTTTTTTTTTTTTTTTTTTTCCTGCAGGTGAGATTTCTCACCTCACTTTTTTTTTTTTTTTTTTTTTGTGAGATTTCTCACCCCAAAATCTCACCGTGGGAAACACTGTGTTTTGTGCGATCGTCAATCATCGTGTTGAATGTTGTGTGGTGCGTCAGCAAAAGTACCATCCAAAAAAAAAAATTTCAAAAAAAAATGCCATTTTTTTGGTAAAAAAAAAAATGGAAATAGAAAACGACGCATGGGTGTCCCCCCACGCTAGCTTTGTTTATTTATCAGATGTAAGCCACGAAAATGGATTGTAGGACTGCATGGTTGGGGGGTATCCATCCCCGGTACAGCCGGTGGTCATTGTACCAAGGTACACTGTTCATGAGACGTCTTTGTATTTCAATTCAATTGTTTACGCAGTGAAACAGCTTTGCGGGAGTGAGATAAATGAAAACCACGGAAACTCTCCCCATTTTTTTTTTATATGTGTTGTGCACGAGAGGCACATTCATCTTTCAAGAATTTTCTGTTCTTTTGGGTACATTTAGTGTACTTTATTATACCTTCTATTCAGCAGAAGTAGATAGTATATGAAATAAATTTTTCCGTTATTTTCCCCCCTTTCTTACTGTCCTTTACATTCTCTTCTCGAATCAGCAGTACTTTGTGCTGTCGAGCCCTCATTAAGAAACACCATATATCGGGTGAGGGTGATTTTTATTTTATTTTTATTTTTTGGCTTGGTGTGAAGATTCTCTCTTCTTACCTTTCTCAAGTAGTACTTTTTGCACCCACAAAAAAAAAAAAGAGTTTTTCTAAAGAAAGATGGGAACATTGTTGATCCCTCCTCCTATGCTATCAATTTATTGATTGCGTATGTTGAAATACTTTTTCTTCAATGCTTTTTTTTTAATACCAGAAGTGGTGGGCAACTCAGGCCTAATGCTAACCGTTGGTTCGTCGGTTCACTTTTATTTATTATTTTTTTTTTTTATCCGTTGGTTCGTCGGTTCACCCTTAAAAAGGGGGGTTTTTTGGGATGGGGGGTTCTCTGCCTGTGGTATGCCGTGGGAACCTAGGTCCTGGAGATGTGGGCACCTGCGCCCGCATCTTCAGGAGGAAGGGAGATTAAAAGAAGGACACAGCGGTGCATACTGCGGCCCCCACCACTGGGTTCGAGGAGGAGGAGGGTCTGTCAGTCGACGAGACATCGAGTGTTGGAGAAGTTCTGAGCTCTGAAGATACAGAGAGCGGTGTTGCATCTGTTGATGTTAAAGAGGAAAGCGAAGATGGCGATTGCGATGGCGGTGGCAGTGACGATGGAGACTTGTTTCAGGGATTCAATGATGCACCCCCCTTGCCAGAAAAAATAAAAAAAGTAGCCTACCGTGCGCCTGCGGCGCAGCTCAAAACCTGGTAGCCCACAACCCTCTACCATAGTTTGGCTGTAAAAATGTTCGGTTTTAGGTCACAATTTTTGAAATGTTGCGTACCGTGGCTTCGCCAGAAAGTTTTGATGTCAACCGCCGTTTCTTCTTGTACTGAGGGAAGGTTTCGTTCACGAGAGAGAACCTAGTGCGAGGGCTTGACGTGGAAAAACGTGAGAAAAGGGTTAGTTTGGTTCTTGATGTACGTTACCATCCCACGTCATCACGTATTTACGCGAAATGAACGGACCTTTTCGAGCGGAGCGCGAAAAATTTTTGTTGACCCCTTTTTGGACATATCTTCACGATTTTGGGGGAAATTTTTTTTCATGAAGATAAGCGAAAACCCTGGACCCCTTCCCGGAGGGAAATTTTTTTTCGTTTTTTTTTTTTTTTTCCGTCGGTTCACTTTTTTCCCCCCTCCCCCAAAGTTAGCATTAGGCCTGGGGCAACTCTCTTCCTCCCACTTCCCCCCCCCTTTCCCCTCTTCCCTTACCAAATTACCTCCAATTCAGTTCTTTTTTTCTCTCTTTTTTTAAAACTCAGGCAATATTCGCTGTGTCAGGAGATCAATCAGAGTCACACTTTTGGTGTGGGGTGTTTTTTTTTGGTTGATATTCTCGTCATTGTAAAGAGAAGCGTTAATCATCGATGTGCAAGTGTTGCAAGAAATGTTTATTTTTTTTCTCTCGAAAATACAAAAAAAAAAATTGGCAAAAGCCAAAAACCGCACCCACAAAAAGCAAGGTGTGTAGGGGGTTGAAAACGGCAGTGGGAAAAACGAGCCTCTCTCTCTCCCACTCCTTTTCCGCCACCTTCCCCCTTTTTTTTGTGAAAATTTTTACTATTTCTTTTTTATGCGCTACGCATTGTTACGTGTGGGGGACCGTGTCTTTTCTTTTTTTTAGTTTTTTCAAGAAAATGTGTGTCCTGTTGTGGTTTTGTTTTTGTTTTTTTCTCCCCCTTCCTAGTTTTGAGTTTTTCAAAAAAAGCAAAAAATCTCAAAAAACACGGCTTCGCAAATATATTCAATATATTTTAAATATTGATGAATATTGAAATATGATTATTATTAAAAATATTGAATCAATATTTTGGAAAAAAATAATCAATATTTTAATAAATATTGACAAATATTGCAATATATTGAAAATATTGATAAATATTGAAATATTGGTAAATATTGGTAAATTTTATGTGCAATTTTACTGTGGTGGTTTCCGTAAATATATTGATCAATATTTTAATAAATATTGACAAATATTGAAATATATTGAAAATATTGATAAATATTGAAATATTGGAAAATATTGATCAATATATTGAAAATATTGATCAATATTTTCAATATATTGATCAATATTTTACTATTTTCCCACTGCAAAATACCATACAAAATAAATCAATATTTTATACATAGCGCTCCAATTAGACTCTAACTAGATAATTAGAGTCGGCAGTTCGAGTATAATTAGAGTCTTTAAAACTCTAACTGAACTCTAATACTCTAACTGGACTCTAATTAGAGTCTAATTAGAGTCCTATAAGAGGGTCAATAAAGAGGGGCACATCAATCAATGCTATAGCCATCAACCCAGGGGGCATAGCTAGTGCAAGAAATTCGACTTTGTAATCCAGAAAGTCTGTTCTCTGCATGCAGAGAACCAGACACAAGAAAATATTGTTTGTTCCCCCAGAAAACCAGTGCACAATTCACACTCCTTGTGGGTGGTCTTATTGCCTTTCCCTCCCTCCCTAGCACTTTCCCTCCCTCCCTGGCCGGACCCCAGGGAGTTTACTTTCCGCAAAAAAATTTTTTTTTGGCAAAGACAATTTTCAGCCAAAAAAAAAATTTTTTTTTGGGCTCACATCAGGGCTTCCCGCAGGATCTGGGGTTTTGGCTTCCCAGGGGGACCAGCCAAAAAAAGGTGAAAAAAATTTTTTTTTCGCGCCTTGTTGTGTGTGGTGTGTAGTACTAACGCTGACGCTACATTACGTTACGCGCCTCTACGCACTTTAAGCGGTCAAAAATCTTTTTTTTCGCCTCCGGCGAAAATGTCCCGGTAAACCGTTAAAACTGCTGCATTCACTCGCATATTGCATATCATCTCACGTTCCCCACCTTTGCAGACATTTCCTAGTAGGGGACGAAAGTTGTTGGCGAAGCCACGGTACGCAGCATTTCAAAATATTGTGCTTAAAATTGCACTATTTTACAGCCAAACTATGTCATGGGTGGCTTGCAATCTTGCGCCGCAGGCGCACGGTACGCTACTTTTTTCCTTGGCCCCGAAGAGGCAGAAAATAGCGGTTGCAAAGAACCACGAGTATGCCTCATGAACAAAGTGACCCCGTCACAGCCAGAACGCGACTCAATTGGTCAAACGCCGAAGGAAAAGGAAGCATGCAGCGTGGCGAAATAAGGCCTGAGCAGATAACTTGGGACTCCGCCGGTCGCTTTGCAAATTCCATTATGGAAATCTGTCTTGGTCCGGAGGACTTTTTTGGTGCCATCTTTTCCCCCTGTTAGTTGCCTGTATTTGGATGCGCGGCGACGGGAGGGTAGGAAAAGTTTAAAAAAAATGTGGAAAATTCCTAATAGGCAGCCTCGGAACACTCAACGGCAGGCTGGTCCCCCCTTATTTTTTTCTTTTTTCCCCAGGGGGACCAGTGGTCCCCCCTGGTCCCCCCTGTGGGAAGCCCTGTCACATGGGCCCAAAAATGCAACAAACCGAAAAATTTTGATGTTTTGAGCACCACATATTTACCAACTGGTTACTTTCCCTTTGGGAAAGTGATCTCCCCGGGAAATCACTTTCCGGGGGGGGAAAATAGCACTTTTTTGCATTTTAACGCTCGGGAAAGTGCCTAGTCGGGAGGTAAAGCCTCATCCCTCCCTCCCAAGGCCCCTCGGGAACCCCTCGGGAAAACAAAAAATGCCTCGGGCCTTCGGCCCTCGCTGCATTTTTTATTTTCCCTCTGGGATCCCTCGGGACCTATGGGAGGGAGGGAAATAGCTATTTTAGCACAGGCATTTTGGCCCAGGGGCATGCACTTGAAGCATGGCTATTTAGTGTGTATGGGGCAGTGTTGTTTTGTTATGAATTCTCTTTGGTATTGTCGATCGCGGGTAGTTGTTCAACGCGAGGCTTGGATCTCTCCTGGGTTCATAAGTAGTATTTCTTCGGATGAAATGAACGTATGCTCGCTATAGATTTCCCGTCAACACAGCCTTTGATACTGGGATTACCCCTTCGACCCCTTAGTGGTAGTTAAATTCGATTGATATTTACATTCCTACAGATGAAAGAACAAGACACCACTTCTGTACCCGCGCATCAACATTTGTAGAAAATTTTGCACCCCAAACACCTTCAATAATGCCCGCCAAAAGGCGCCCCTTGTTGCTGGGAGTTTCTCATGTTTGATACCTGCACAGCAGGCATTCCTCTGAGTCCAACGCTGCTTGGCCTGTCTGCGGCGTTGCACCGAAGGTGCACATAGAGTTTTTGCATCGCATTCCCTAATGTATGGGGCACTCACACTTGAGGGCATGTGCCACTGCGCGGGTCTGAGTACCTGGGTACCCATAGCTGAGAATAAGCCGAGTCCCGGTACTGGGTACTAGGTACAGTAGGACTAGGACTAGGCCCCCACCCTCCCGCGACCGGGTCCCCGACCCGCTTTCAGGCGGACCACAGCGCCTTCACATATTGTGTCCCAGTCCGGCTGAGAACTCGGTTCCCCAAGTCTTATTTTCAGCTATGTGGGTATCTGGGCACCTGGGTCCTACAGAGGAACCTTAGGGGAACCGGTTCCTTACGGCGTTTGCACCTACAAGAAGCCTGTTGTTTTACTCTAATTAGACTATAATTAGAGTGTAGTTAGAGTCTAATTATGCTCTAACTGCACTCTAATTATAGTCTAATTGAAGAAAAGCGACTCTAATTATACTCTAACTGGACTCTAACTGACTTGGCCCAAAATCCCAGACTCTAATTATACCCTAATACTCTAATTAGAGCGCTATGTATAATATTTATCAATATTTTTAATATTTTTGCTTTTTTTACACGTACTTTTTGAAAATATTAAAATATTGAACTTTTTTCAAAAAACTATTATTAAATATATTTGCGAAGCCGTGAAAAAAGGCAACCACTCTTTTCCCTCCCCCTCATCTCACATTCTCCTTCTCCCCATCTCCCCATCTCCCCTTCCCCAACAATATATCATGCAGACCAACACAACACAACGGCATAACGAGATGCAAGGAAGAAAGCGTGCTCGCTCTCCTGACCGCAATGACGGGCATCAGAAGAAACCCCCACCTGCCCCAGGGGCTCGCCGAGGGCAGCAGCCGCAGCCCCTTCCTAATACTGCCTCCTCCCACGCCGCCCCGGTCGCTCACGGCGCTCTTCTCAATGCCAGGCAATATGAGGAAGAGCGGGTTCGCCGTGCAAATAATACGTTTTCAAAGATTCCAGGGGCTTTGGTCTTTCCGATGGCCAGCCAACTCCGGTCGCTTTTGCAGCTTCGAGCGAATCTTATCGATGTTGCGCAAGAATTTCAAAACCCAAACGGCTGGGAATCCGTTTCGTGCAGACTAATGTACCAAGAAGGCCGCCTCATGAGCTATGAAGGAAAGGCTGGGCATGAGGTTACCGGGCAATGCAGGCAACCACACCCTCTTACGTGGATGATCCTCAACGTGCTGGGGAAGGTGTCAAGCACGGCGCCAATCCCATTCGAAAAGCTGCAAATCACATTCAACAAATACCATCACACACAGTACTGCCCGGTCCACCGCGACTGGAAAGGGCTGATCAACATCACGTATCTCATATGGGGCGGTACCGGTGTATTCTCCTTCCACGCAACCGACCCCCCGCACGGCATCGTCCAAGAAGCCACACTGCGAGATGCGATTCTCTACCTCTCAGGCCCATCCCGTACCATGTATATGCATGGGGTAAGTGGAGTACGTGGTGCGGCAAGGTACAGCATGAGGATTGCGCAGGTGGATGATAGGGTGCACGACATTCAACAAAAAAAACGGCAGGTTTTCGTGGAGCTGGCCAAAGCGGAGGCTGTGACAATCAAAAGGAAGTGGTGTACTTTAGGTGACAACGTGCAAAAACAGGCGCAAGAGAGGTTGCAACTGAAGCAGCTTCGGGGCAACCGTAGATTTAAAATTACAAAAGAAAAAAATGTGAGTGCCGAACGCTCACAGTTTGAACGAGCCGGGATTCTCCACGCACTTTGCCGCTCCTTGGAGATTGTTGAGAAACGCCTTGCCGACGCCGCACCACAACACCTCGAGCTTATTCACAATATATACGATGCACACACAGACCTCGAATTCCCCACCCTCTCAACAGAGCTCCTCGGGAACCACCTCGAGGCGGTGCACGCTACCCTGTCAGAAGCAGTGGAGCTCCCTCCCCTTCCTGAAGGGGAGGAAGAAGGGGAGGCTGGGGACGACAGGCCAACCCCCTTCCCGCTCACAGAAGCGGATATGATCGAGCTAGAGGAGCAGCTGGCGGTAGGGAGAACATTTGTGAATGGAACGGAGAAGGTGGAGGAGGAACCGGAAGACGAAGACGAGGAGGAGGTGGAGGTGGAAGAAGAAGAAGAAGAAGCTGAGGAGGAACGGGAGATGGTCGAACCAGGGGAGGTCGTGGATGCGATGGAGGTAACGGAGGAGGTGCCGCCGGGGGAGGGGGTGGTGATGGACAGCAAGCAGCCACCAGAGGAAGACCCTCCTGCGGAGGGGGACAATACGTGGGGCGTGGATTTATAGCATAGGAAGGGGGGAAAAGAAAAGTTTAGGATTTCTCAAAATATAATTAAAAGGGTGATTGTCGAAAAAAAACAAAAATGAAGGGGGAGGAAGGTTTCTTCCTTTACAAAAGAATGCCTCCCCAAAATAGAGAAAAACAGTCAAAAATGGAGAGAGAAAAAAAAAATCATGTCTCTGCTCCTCGCCTTTCGACGCTTATTTTTTTCGTCCAAATAAAAAAAACAGCTTTGTTTTCTAGTAGACATTTGTGGATTCAATGAGCATTTCACCTCTCAAAAAAAAAGTTCTTTTTTTTATTCCGGATTGCATCGTATGTGTCAGGACTTCGAATATCGCCCATTCTGTCGACCTGGATGAGGCATCTGACGAGGTTGTCACCCAAACTCGACGGTTTTTCCTCCCACACATTTTCCTTTACGAGCTAAGCTAGGATCATCGTACCAACCTTTCGTTTCCCTCCCCTCAATGAGGCTCTTTCCAATCTGTCCATAAACAATCACACAATTTCCCCCACCTCCCCCACACTTCCCCACACCCCACAGGGAAAGACCAGGGGACAACACACCCCCCCACCCTCGGATGTTTCCTTGAGGTCCACCCCCCCTCCCTTCCCTCTTTCTATGTCCGCAGGGAAGGTCAGCGCCGCACCGCACGGTGTTCTGCCAGGCGTGCCTGATGCTGCGAAAGGGGGTGGCATACCCCCGGGGCTGACTGCGGCTCAGGTCGCGCATCAGGCGCAGGCGCAGGCCCACGCTCAGGCGCATGCGAACGACGCCGCGGCACTGCATATGCAGCAGCAGATGGCTGCCGCGCAGGGCTGGCAGGCATGGCAGCAATACAGCATGTACCCACACTGGCAGATGCAGCAGGCAGCCGCCGCAGCACAAATGCAGCACCACCACCAAATGGGGTACTACCAACAGGCCGCAGCCGCCGCCACCACTGCAACACCAGCCGCCAAAAGCGGGCAGTACTTCCGCTGCACGAAATGCAGCACCATCTTCCCAGGCGCCTCCGGCTCCAACGTTACTTGCACCGGCTGTGGAGACAGCTACAGCCTGCCACCACAGGAAGCCCAACTGCCCCCTGCTGTCTTAGCCGGCATCGCTACCAGCGTCGTGGTCGCAGCCTTGGCAGGGGTAGACGTGGTGCCGTGGAATACGACAACCTCACGTCGCGCGCTCCCCCCACAACGCGCCCTGCAGAACGGCGTTGCCACGGTCGAGCCGCCCGCAGGGAACACCCCACGCAGAGTGTCGCCCTACGTCGCCGAGGGCGCGCTGTTCCTGCACAGCACCGCCGCCCCGCAGAGAACGCCGCCACAAAACACCGCAGGCAGCCGACACCGCTCCCGCCGCAGCGTCTGGGACCTCTCCATCACCCTCGGTGGGGTGAAGATCGGGGGTTCCGCTGAGCCCGGGGTGTTCCATTTGCCTCCAGACTGTTCCACCCTCGATGGCTCCCACCATATCAGCAATGTACACGGCATAGCCGACGCCGAAGAAGAAGCGAACGCTGACATCCAACTTCTCGCCACCTCCGCAAGCACCCCCGCAGTGCAAAACCACATCGCCCTCCTGCAGGCTGCGAGGAGACGACGCAAACCCCCAGCACAATACCCAACCATCATCGACGTCACCTTAAGCATGGGGGCAGAAAAAGACTCTAGATCCATTCCTCTAAGCCCCCCGGTACGCCGCTGGGAGGACGGCGGTGGGGTGTTAAAAGCAGTCGCCTCTGCGAGAATGCAGGCAGCCATCCCACTCTGGGGTGGGGGGAGCACCAGAGTGTCTCCCCCTAAGGGGCTTGTTGTCCGCAACATCGCGGTTTCTGTTTCGACACATATCCATGATGACACAGAGCCTGAGTACAGCTCTGCACTTTCCTCCTATGCAGCACAGTTTCCTACCACATTACAACGTGCCGCTGCGGTGCTTTATAGAGATTCGCTCGAAACGCTTGCGACGCAAATACCAATACAACCCGCAGATCCACCCCCATCGCTTCTCTTCTCTGCAGTCCCTCAAGAGAGAGGACCCACCTCCACCCCTATGGCATATCTGTCGAGCTTAATCCGCGCCTCCGGTACAGAGCTGCTGTCAATGAGAAAGCCCTTAGGGGAAGTAGAGTTTCCCTATGCAGTTCTCCTCGGCGCGGTTCAAGGGGTGCACGGAGAGGGTCGTGGGGTGCCTGAATGCGAGGCCACAGAGCAGAACCTTCCGTTACTCTATCAGCTTCGTGTGTGGAGGACCCTAAGAGGCATGCAAACGGTGCTACAGTGTATCACCCCGACAGCGTCCCCACCGATTAAAGCGATTCGCGGGATTTGTAGACCGCTTGCTGCGTCGGAAACGACACCATGGCATCCGAAGGTACATTTAACAGCGGAATACAACCTGCACTATGCTTCTTATGTTTCTGAGGCGCAAATTGCGATGGAAGGAGGGGGTGGAGGTGTAGGCTCTGCACGACGTCTTTGCGGCCGTCTAGTCATTGCTGAGGCTAAGGCAAAGCTTCATACCAGATCCATTCTGTTAGCGCGATACTTCGAAGGATTGCTAGGGAAGGTGCCACCATATATCTTTTCATTTTCAGCGCCAACTGCGGATGATGGTTTGGCGGCGGATGGTGCGTTATACCTGCTGCACCCTGCGGTAGATCCTGGACCAACGTTGCACGCTGCAACCCAGGCTGCGATTCGTGGTCTCTGCACCCATAGCCTCGCAACGCTCTGCGCTTCAGTTGCATCCATCGCTGCAGAACGTTCCATTACAACGCGAGAGATCATTCCCTATCCGGTGGTCATCTCTGCAGCGTGCATTGCGGCAGCCATCTGGACAGATATGCAAAGACAACGTGCAGAGGAGACCCTTCAAATCTGTGGCGCTGCGGTGTTGTCGATCGTTGCAATACGAGCGACAGAGATGGTGCATGAAACCCGGGAGTTGGTGGAACAATTTGCTTTTGAAGAAAAGGCGAAGATGGTTGCAATATTTGGTCAAGAATGGCAGGATCTTATTGCATATGCAAGGGAAACCCTGGTCATGCAGCTCGCAAGAGAAGAAGCCGAGCAAGAAAGGGAACGACAACAACTCCAACAGGCTGCAGAGCTTGCCGCTGAGTTGGAGAGAGAACGGATTCTAGAGGAGCATGCTGCCGCTGCACGAGAATACGCCTTACGAGAAGCGGCAGAGGAGGCAAGGAGACAGGAGCTCCTCAGAAGACAGCAGGCAGCAGAAGAAGCTGAGGCCCGTTTGGCGGCAAGAAAAGCGGCAGAAATTGCGAGACTAGAAGCACAGAGGGCAAGAGAAGCGGAGATGGAGGCTCAAAAAAAGGCTGCCGCTGAAAAAAGGGTGGAAGACCAAAAAAGACGTGAAGCCGAAAAGCTTGCAGAAGAACAAAGAAAACTGAAGGAAGCGGAAGACCGCAAAACGGAACAAAAGAGGAAAGCTGCGGAGGCTGAGCAAGAACGACTTCGCCTTGAGGCGGAACGTCGCCGTATGACCAAGGCTGCGCACATTGCAAGCACCGCTGCTGTTACCTCTATCATCGCCTCTTTGGAATGCCTTTGCCGTGATGACGCTGAGTCTGCCGCAGCCGCCTTAGCGATGAAGATAGCAGAAGAAGAAGCAGCAGCAAGGGCTGCAGCAGAAGCAGAAGCAGAAGAAGAAGAACGCCTCACAAAGCGCTTGAAAACCGAGGAGGAGAACAGCACGCGGCAGGCCGCCCCGGTCATCAGGATTGTTCCGGGCAGCATTCTCTCCTGTGTCTCGCCCATTAAACTCTCTGGTCCCACCGGCTCCCTTTCATACCCTGAAGGGACCCTATTCTGTGTATCTGCGGTGGAAAAGGTGGAGTGCAGTGCGTTGGTTTCACCATTCGTTCCTCCAGATGAACTGCTACCGGAGCGTCTGGTGCCCCGTGTCGCGCAGCAGGTACAGCAACGCACCAAGCCTTCTACTATAAGCCGCGAGCCAATCCGTCTTCCCATCACCACTTTGGAGCATACGCCAACCTCGAATTACTACAATGCTTTGTTTGCGGTGGGGTTGGAGGTGTTTATTAGGCATGGGAAAACGTTGCGGGTGGGAGCGCCTGATGGGAGTGTGTTGGAAATTCCGGCAGGTTCGCGTGGTGTAGTGCTGGAGAACAATATTTCGCCGGGTGGGGGTTACGCATTGAAGGTGAAGTTTAAGCTGAACAGGGCAGATCGGAGGCGTGCTGTGGCGCCGGTTGCGGTGGATTATCTCACTGCTGCGGATTTGCCGGCTTCGGTGCTGTCAGCTTTGGAGGTGATTCTGGTCCCCAACGCGGTGCCTCACACCACCACAACCTCCACCCGTCAGAACACCCCACACCGCAAAAAACACAAAAGGGTTAAACCCACCAGAGACACTCCAAATGGTCCTCCCATTCCAGAGCCTGCAGCGAAACCAACGATTCCTCAGCAGGTTTTATGTTTAAATGGGCATAACTTGGTGTGGGTCCCCGCTGGAGGAATGTGGGAGGCAGGGCAGTCAGGGTTTCACCATCATAGCTGTGATTTCTGTGTGTCGGAGGCGTTTTGTGGCTGGTTTATGAGGTGCAGGGTGTGCGATGTGGATATATGCAGTGCGGAGTGTACAGGGAAGTTTACTGGACAGAAGCCGCAAAGACCGTGGCTGGCGGGGCGTGATGACATTGATGCAGGGGTGGATTGGGGGTTGCTCCTTGAGGCGAAGCTCAACCCCGCTCAGGTTCGTCTCATTGCCGCACATCAACGTAGCACCTATACCCCAGAAACAGAAACGCTTGCAGAAGCCTGGCACGGCAGCCACGCTGCCACAGAAGGCCATGTTGCAGCGGGTGCGCACCACGCAGGGTACGTCATCCCTGAGCATGAAATTGCTACTATGGACTACAAACTGCTCCGTAAAGCTGTAAAGATAAGAGGTCTTAAAGCATCAGGCGCGACGCAGGCCCTCAAAGAACGGCTTATAGGGTTCCAACGTGGAGTGGTATGGTGGTGGTTTGTTACGGTGGGTGCGCCCATGCGTTTTAGTTTCAACTACTATTTTTTTCTTTCTCAGGTGCAAGAACGTTCAACGCCTTCGCCACCACCGTTAGCTGACGATGAAGATTCGCCGCCGCAGAGCAAGTATGTACTTTTTTTTTGTGGGGCAACACGCTGGAGGCGGTAGCGGCGGCTGTAATGTGATAGTTGCCCCCATCATAACAGTGGAATACATTACAGCTGTATTGTGTAATATGCATCATGATGGGCAACTATCACAGTACAGACACCACTATCCGGGGAGGGGGGGGGTTCGATAACTCACACTGTCAACTAAAAAATAATTTGACAGTGGGGATTGTACTGTGGCAACTACACTACTCCAACAATTTTTCAAAAATAAATAAAAGATAGTGGAGCACACTCTAGGGTGGCTACACTAATACAACCAAGTTTTCAAAACACACACACACACACACAAGTGGGCCATACTCCGTTCAGGCGTTACCCACTCTAAACCCGTTATCAAACACACACACACACAGAAAACCTCGTCTCTGGTGATCTGCGATTATCGAACGATACAAACTTTAAAATTAGGAAAAAAGAGGGGTGTGTGTACACGACGTACACAGCTCTGTGGAGCAGCATAATTGGGAGGGAGGTGAAGGGTGGCAGGCGGCGGACGTTAGTTCGCGCGAGTGGAAGCAAAAAAAAGGGGGTGGGTTGTCTACTGTCCTATCAAAGGCTTTGTTTCAAAAGAGGAGAAGAAGTCAAGCAGAACGATGCTTGGTGGCGTTTCAGATGAAAGCAGTGCCTCCCAACAAGCCCAGATCAACCAGCTTCGTGCATGTCTTTTTCCTCAGCACAGGAGTCAATGGACTGGGCCAGACATATCTCATCACATCCTATCTTTCCTCACCTTATCTCACATGATGTTTATAGCACAAAAGACTAGAGTCTCCGATGCTTGGGTGAAACCCACCCTTGCAGTTGATCGATACGGTGCCTTCGATGCACAACACTCTGACGCTTTGTGGATGCAGCCTTTCGGGTCAATCAAGACCCACACATCCAACGTTACGTTGTGACAAACTACGTCAAAGGCCTGATACACAGATCACCTTTTGACGCCTTTTGTGTGGACCGGACACTCAATACCACACACCACAGGTGTTTTCATCTACACACAAAACAACTAAAAGCACCTACAAGCCCCACAGTTCCGCACGCGCAGAAGAAGAAGGTTGCAGGCTTTTGTGAACAGAATGGTGCCGCCCAGGATGCTGCTGCTGGCATGTGTTGTTGCGTCGGTGTCCGGACACGGGTACGTGGAGTCGCCGCCGTCGCGCGCGTTTGGCTGCAAGTCTGGACTGAACTCCGGGTGCGGGTCTGTGCAGACCGAGCCGCAGAGCGTGGAGGGTCCTGACGGGTGGCCTTCGGGGGGCCCTGCGGAGGGGACGGTGGCAGCTGCGGGGCGGTCAGGCTTTGCGCAGCTGAACGTGCAGACGCCGACACGCTGGGGGAAGACTGCGCTTGCCGCTGGTACGAATGTGTTCACGTGGCGCTTCACGGCAGCACACCGCACGCGCGACTACAAGTACTACATCACACGTGCGGGGTGGAACCAGAACGCGCCGGTGGGGACGTCGTCGTTTGACACAACGCCGTTCTGTGTGGTGGACGGGGGGATGCAGATGCCATCAAACCCTACGAGCCACAGCTGCACGGTGCCCACACGCTCGGGGTACCACGTTGTGCTTGCTGTGTGGGACGTGGGTGACACTGGTGCGAGCTTCTACAACGTGATTGACGTGACCATTGGTGGTGCGGGCCCGACTCCCCCTACCCCAACTATGCCTGTACCCACACCACCGACACCACCCACACCAACTGTGCCTGTGCCCACACCTCCGTCGGGTGGATGCTCGGGTGGTGCGGGGGTGGCTCTGTGGGGCAACTGCAGGGCTGCGCCACACTGCTGTGCGTCGGGGGCGACGTGCTACGAGCAGAGCGACTGCTTCGCACAGTGCAAGCCGTCGTGCTCCAGGGCAGACGGGTGGACGTGCCGTGTGCTCGGAGCAAGCGCAGGACCGACGCCTCCCACACCTCCTGCACCTGTGCCTGTGCCACCCCCTTCTGTACCTGTCCCAGCACCCACACCACCGGCAAGTGGCTGCGGTGCAGCGATCCAAAAATGGAACAGGTGTCTCGGGAAGGAGAGCTGCTGTGCTGCAGGGCTGAGCTGCACGGGGACACGGTGGTGGAAGTCGTGCAAGTAGTAAGACTGCACACCTGCATTAGCTAACAAACAAATGCTTTTTTTATTCATTCATTGCCCTTTCTTTGGCTCAAGGCATCTTTGCCTTGTTTCTTATTATTTACCGACCGCTGCTTTGCGGCCTTGATAGACCATGTGTTGTGGTGTACTTTATTCTACACCTGTCACTGACCCCATACTCCCAAACCCGTACTCCCCCGTATTTTCTGTGTCGTTATGTTGAGACAGCCGAAGTGTGTCTTGCAATGTGCAGCACGCCCATTCCTCGCACATGTCCGACGATAAAATGACCTCGAGTTCTATGATCCTGATGATCCTACTGACCTAGCAATGGCCGGCCCTGTGTCCAACCTTCCCCACACACATGCAGCCCCGGGTTGTACGTGGGTGGTCCGGAGGTGTAGATGCCGGAGGTTCGTGTCTTGCAGTGCAGTGCAAGCCCCATGTGATGTGATGGGTATTTTGTCGCCTTCACATTTTGGGGGTCTATTTAACCTTTTGGGTTTCACGATTTTTTCTGTTCCAAATGTTAGTTCTGAAGTTGCTTCTGAGTCTGCCGACTGCACCTGGGACTTTGACTTCAGTGCTCTTGATTTTACCACCCCATTTTTTTCCTTTTGCCTCTCAATTTCCCTTGTCTTGACATATAGTCTCATTTCATTTTGTTTTCGAGATCCACCTCCGTTTTAGCACGTTCCACACCACAGCGGCATAATATAAGACAAAAAAACAAGCCAACCACTGTTTTCCCGCATAGTTTACCAAAACTAGATACAGCGGGACACGATGCGTGCAGCAAGGGAACCAGAGGATACATTCCTGAGCTGCGCCTCTCTGTGTGTGTGGAATGTGTGAGAGTGTGGCCGAGCCCTCCGCTCGCACGAGGGTTCGGGAGATACATGCCGAAGATACACAAAAAAAGTGAAACAAGAAAGAAACCAAACCACAAACAAACAAATAAACAAAAGCGCCCTCTCCCTTGCCGACAACGTGTTTGATATCCCATATCCCGTACACCCCATCGAAACACAATACCTATGCAAAACCGACACCAGCGTTGTGCATGCTGTTCTCATGAGCACTGCAGTCATTAGACTGGGTCAGGCTTATCTCATCTGTTGTCCTTTGTCAGCATATCGCACATGATGTTTATAGCACAAAAGACTAGAGTCTCCGATGCTTGGGTGAAACCCACCTTTGCAGTTGATCGATACGGTGCCTTCGATGCACAACACTCTGACGCTTTGTGACCCACACACAAGCAGTATCAACCCCTTCATCGCTCTGCCCCGCCGCAATCGACCCTCGCGGCACTCATGCGGGTCGCAGTTGAACCGTTGGGGAAGATGTGTCTCCTGTCAAGAGAAGAGAAGCCCAGATCAACCAGCTTGTGCATGTCTTTTTCTCAGCACAGGAGTCAATGGACTGGGCCAGACATCTCATCACATCCTATCTTTCCTCACCTTATCTCACATGATGTTTATAGCACAAAAGACTAGAGTCTCCGATGCTTGGGTGAAACCCACCTTTGCAGTTGATCGATACGGTGCCTTCGATGCACAACACCCTGACGCTTTGTTTCACTCTATGTACACACATCGCTTGATCGCTTGGGTATTCCACACTAGGAATTAGAGCTACCAGAACCAGCTCCACTTTTCACCCCCATACAGAATTATCAACACAACGAAACAAAACATGATGTCGTGCATGCGTATTGCGGTTGTTGCTTCAGTGCTGTGTGCTGTGTCGGCACAGAGCCTGCCAAAGAACACAGCGGGGTGTGCTGCCACACTGTGCCCACCTTCTCACGACTGCAAGGAGGACGCAAACCAGCAGAACGCTTACTGTGTGCCGTCCACAAACCCGTGTGCTGTGGTGCGGTGCGGCTCTGGTACTGAGTGCACTGTTGCCGCAGATGGGTCTGTGCAGTGCACACCTATCATCACACCTTGCGCGACCATCAAGTGCTCGTCTGGTTTCGAGTGCACGATTGCTGCTGACGGCAGCGGACAGTGCACACCGATTGTCTCCGACCCTTGTATCGCCACCACTTGCCCGATCGGCCAGGTCTGCAACGTGCACCTGGGACAGGCTGTTTGCGAGACACCCATCTCCGACCCTTGCATCGCCGCTACTTGCCTTGTTGGACAGGTTTGCACCGTGAAGCTGGGACAGGCTGTCTGTGAGGACCCGATCTCCGACCCTTGCATCGCCACCACTTGCCCGATCGGCCAGGTCTGTAACGTGCACTTGGGACAGGCAGTTTGTGAGACACCCATCTCCGACCCTTGCATCGCCACCACTTGCCTTGTTGGACAGGTTTGCACCGTGAAGCTGGGACAGGCAGTTTGTGAGGACCCGATCTCCGACCCTTGCATCGCCACCACTTGCCCGATTGGTCAGGTCTGCAACGTGCACTTGGGACAGGCTGTTTGCGAGACACCCCTCTCCGACCCTTGCATTGCCGCAACTTGTCTTGTTGGCCAGGTTTGCACCGTGAAGCTGGGACAGGCAGTTTGTGAGGACCCGATCTCCGACCCTTGCATCGCCACCACTTGCCCGATCGGCCAGGTCTGCAACGTGCACTTGGGACAGGTTGTTTGCGAGACACCCCTCTCCGACCCTTGCATTGCCGCAACTTGTCTTGTTGGCCAGGTTTGCACCGTGAAGCTGGGACAGGCAGTTTGTGAGGACCCGATCTCCGACCCTTGCATCGCCACCACTTGCCCGATCGGCCAGGTCTGCAACGTGCACCTGGGACAGGCTGTTTGCGAGACACCCATCTCCGACCCTTGCATTGCCGCAACTTGTCTTGTTGGCCAGGTTTGCACCGTGAAGCTGGGACAGGCAGTTTGTGAGGACCCGATCTCCGACCCTTGCATCGCCACCACTTGCCCGATTGGTCAGGTCTGCAACGTGCACTTGGGACAGGCTGTTTGCGAGACACCCCTCTCCGACCCTTGCATTGCCGCAACTTGTCTTGTTGGCCAGGTTTGCACCGTGAAGCTGGGACAGGCAGTTTGTGAGGACCCGATCTCCGACCCTTGCATCGCCACCACTTGCCCGATTGGTCAGGTCTGCAACGTGCACTTGGGACAGGCAGTTTGTGAGACACCCATCTCCGACCCTTGCATCGCCACCACTTGCCTTGTTGGACAGGTTTGCACCGTGAAGCTGGGACAGGCAGTTTGTGAGGACCCGATCTCCGACCCTTGCATCGCCACCACTTGCCCGATTGGTCAGGTCTGCAACGTGCACTTGGGACAGGCTGTTTGCGAGACACCCCTCTCCGACCCTTGCATTGCCGCAACTTGTCTTGTTGGCCAGGTTTGCACCGTGAAGCTGGGACAGGCAGTTTGTGAGGACCCGATCTCCGACCCTTGCATCGCCACCACTTGCCCGATCGGCCAGGTCTGCAACGTGCACCTGGGACAGGCTGTTTGCGAGACACCCATCTCCGACCCTTGCATTGCCGCAACTTGTCTTGTTGGCCAGGTTTGCACCGTGAAGCTGGGACAGGCAGTTTGTGAGGACCCGATCTCCGACCCTTGCATCGCCACCACTTGCCCGATCGGCCAGGTCTGCAACGTGCACCTGGGACAGGCTGTTTGCGAGACACCCATCTCCGACCCTTGCATTGCCGCAACTTGTCTTGTTGGCCAGGTTTGCACCGTGAAGCTGGGACAGGCAGTTTGTGAGGACCCGATCTCCGACCCTTGCATCGCCACCACTTGCCCGATTGGTCAGGTCTGCAACGTGCACTTGGGACAGGCTGTTTGCGAGACACCCCTCTCCGACCCTTGCATTGCCGCAACTTGTCTTGTTGGCCAGGTTTGCACCGTGAAGCTGGGACAGGCAGTTTGTGAGGACCCGATCTCCGACCCTTGCATCGCCACCACTTGCCCGATTGGTCAGGTCTGCAACGTGCACTTGGGACAGGCAGTTTGTGAGACACCCATCTCCGACCCTTGCATCGCCACCACTTGCCTTGTTGGACAGGTTTGCACCGTGAAGCTGGGACAGGCAGTTTGTGAGGACCCGATCTCCGACCCTTGCATCGCCACCACTTGCCCGATTGGTCAGGTCTGCAACGTGCACTTGGGACAGGCTGTTTGCGAGACACCCCTCTCCGACCCTTGCATTGCCGCAACTTGTCTTGTTGGCCAGGTTTGCACCGTGAAGCTGGGACAGGCAGTTTGTGAGGACCCGATCTCCGACCCTTGCATCGCCACCACTTGCCCGATCGGCCAGGTCTGCAACGTGCACCTGGGACAGGCTGTTTGCGAGACACCCATCTCCGACCCTTGCATTGCCGCAACTTGTCTTGTTGGCCAGGTTTGCACCGTGAAGCTGGGACAGGCAGTTTGTGAGGACCCGATCTCCGACCCTTGCATCGCCACCACTTGCCCGATTGGTCAGGTCTGCAACGTGCACTTGGGACAGGCTGTTTGCGAGACACCCCTCTCCGACCCTTGCATTGCCGCAACTTGTCTTGTTGGCCAGGTTTGCACCGTGAAGCTGGGACAGGCAGTTTGTGAGGACCCGATCTCCGACCCTTGCATCGCCACCACTTGCCCGATCGGCCAGGTCTGCAACGTGCACCTGGGACAGGCTGTTTGCGAGACACCCATCTCCGACCCTTGCATTGCCGCAACTTGTCTTGTTGGCCAGGTTTGCACCGTGAAGCTGGGACAGGCAGTTTGTGAGGACCCGATCTCCGACCCTTGCATCGCCACCACTTGCCCGATCGGCCAGGTCTGCAACGTGCACCTGGGACAGGCTGTTTGCGAGACACCCATCTCCGACCCTTGCATTGCCGCAACTTGTCTTGTTGGCCAGGTTTGCACCGTGAAGCTGGGACAGGCAGTTTGTGAGGACCCGATCTCCGACCCTTGCATCGCCACCACTTGCCCGATTGGTCAGGTCTGCAACGTGCACTTGGGACAGGCAGTTTGTGAGACACCCATCTCCGACCCTTGCATCGCCACCACTTGCCTTGTTGGACAGGTTTGCACCGTGAAGCTGGGACAGGCAGTTTGTGAGGACCCGATCTCCGACCCTTGCATCGCCACCACTTGCCCGATTGGTCAGGTCTGCAACGTGCACTTGGGACAGGCAGTTTGTGAGACACCCATCTCCGACCCTTGCATCGCCACCACTTGCCTTGTTGGACAGGTTTGCACCGTGAAGCTGGGACAGGCAGTTTGTGAGGACCCGATCTCCGACCCTTGCATCGCCACCACTTGCCCGATTGGTCAGGTCTGCAACGTGCACTTGGGACAGGCTGTTTGCGAGACACCCCTCTCCGACCCTTGCATTGCCGCAACTTGTCTTGTTGGCCAGGTTTGCACCGTGAAGCTGGGACAGGCAGTTTGTGAGGACCCGATCTCCGACCCTTGCATCGCCACCACTTGCCCGATCGGCCAGGTCTGCAACGTGCACCTGGGACAGGCTGTTTGCGAGACACCCATCTCCGACCCTTGCATCGCCGCTACTTGCCTTGTTGGACAGGTTTGCACCGTGAAGCTGGGACAGGCAGTTTGTGAGGACCCGATCTCCGACCCTTGCATCGCCACCACTTGCCCGATTGGTCAGGTCTGCAACGTGCACTTGGGACAGGTTGTTTGCGAGACACCCCTCTCCGACCCTTGCATTGCCGCAACTTGTCTTGTTGGCCAGGTTTGCACCGTGAAGCTGGGACAGGCAGTTTGTGAGGACCCGATCTCCGACCCTTGCATCGCCACCACTTGCCCGATCGGCCAGGTCTGCAACGTGAAGCTGGGACAGGCTGTTTGCGAGGCCCCGATCTCTCCGTGTGCGACGGTGAGGTGTATGTCTGGTTACGAGTGCACTGTTGCTGCTGACGGAAGTGCTCAGTGCACACCTGTCGACCCCTGCGCAAGGAAGACGTGCAGGAGAGGGTACAGGTGTTTGACAATCTTCCGCAGACATGCCATGTGTCTGCCATCGTGGTGGTTCTGAGGCGTACAGTGATCTGCAATGTGTTGCTGCAGGACTGTACAGATGTTCTCTTTTATGACCGAGATGTGTGACTAGAGGGCCGTCAGGGCCAGTGCCGTTTTTCATTTTTCATTTTTCATTTTATATTTGTTTTTTTTTGTTTTTTTTTTTTTTCACCGCTATGCGTATTTGTGTTGACGTTTGTCGGTAGACACAGGGCCGATGCACTAACCTGATGACACGCGCTGTTATCGAGGTATGAACTATGGTCACTGAATAGGCTGATTTAACAACGTCTTCGCAAGCCGCATCTGCTTTTCCACGCTTCTTTGTTGAGTTTGCGCTTTTGCGCGTTTATTTTATTTTCGTTTTGCACCCATCTCTTTGTCATGCTTCACTCGGGATGCTGTCCCGTGGTACTGTGTTATGGTTGCTGTCTCTTGAATTTGTTTGTGCACAAATATGACTTGTTCACGAGTCCACTGTGTGGGTGCAAACGAGGGACACAATGGAACACTCGTAGCATGCATTTGATTGGTGTGTGTGTGTTTTTGTTTTTTCTTTTTGCTCCCTTTTTGCTCCCGTCACCCATGATGCTACCTTGACTCTGTCAGTGTGCTGTCTCGATAGCACAGTGCTTTTGACAAGAAAGGTTCGTGACGCTCCCTTGACCCTCTGTTCCGTATGGGACAGTGCAATCAAATGATGAAAAAAAGCCGCTTTGTTTTTTGGTCTTTTATTCCCCAGCTATCACTGTGTGTTCATCTGACCGATGAGTGGAAGCAGGCAGAAGGCATACTAGACATGAACCACTAAAAGTACAGACAGCATGGTTACAGGCCCACTGCCACGAGAGGGCTTTGTATGGCAAGCCACATTTCTTGCTCCGCAGGCTGCACTGTCTCTAAACCAGCTCCACTTTTCACCCCCATACAGAATTATCAACACAACGAAACAAAACATGATGTTGTGCATGCGTATTGCGGTTGTTGCTTCAGTGCTGTGTGCTGTGTCGGCACAGAGCCTGCCAAAGAACACAGCGGGGTGTGCTGCCACACTGTGCCCACCTGCCCACGACTGTACGGAGGACGCAAACCAGCAGAACGCTTACTGTGTGCCGTCCACAAACCCGTGTGCTGTGGTGCGGTGCGGCTCTGGTACTGAGTGCACTGTTGCCGCAGATGGGTCTGTGCAGTGCACACCCATCATCACCCCTTGCGCGACCATCAAGTGCTCGTCTGGTTTCGAGTGCACGATTGCTGCTGACGGCAGCGGACAGTGCACACCTATCATCACACCTTGCGCGACCATCAAGTGCTCGTCTGGTTTCGAGTGCACGATTGCTGCTGACGGCAGCGGACAGTGCACGCCTATCATCACCCCTTGCGCGACCATCAAGTGCTCGTCTGGTTTCGAGTGCACGATTGCTGCTGACGGCAGCGGACAGTGCACACCTATCATCACCCCTTGCGCGACCATCAAGTGCTCGTCTGGTTTCGAGTGCACGATTGCTGCTGACGGCAGCGGACAGTGCACACCTATCATCACCCCTTGCGCAACCATCAAGTGCTCGTCTGGTTTCGAGTGCACGATTGCTGCTGACGGCAGCGGACAGTGCACACCTATCATCACCCCTTGCGCGACCATCAAGTGCTCGTCTGGTTTCGAGTGCACGATTGCTGCTGACGGCAGTGGACAGTGCACACCTATCATCACACCTTGCGCGACCATCAAGTGCTCGTCTGGTTTCGAGTGCACGATTGCTGCTGACGGCAGTGGACAGTGCACACCTATCATCACCCCTTGCGCAACCATCAAGTGCTCGTCTGGTTTCGAGTGCACGATTGCTGCTGACGGCAGCGGACAGTGCACACCTATCATCACACCTTGCGCGACCATCAAGTGCTCGTCTGGTTTCGAGTGCACGATTGCTGCTGACGGCAGCGGACAGTGCACACCTATCATCACCCCTTGCGCGACCATCAAGTGCTCGTCTGGTTTCGAGTGCACGATTGCTGCTGACGGCAGCGGACAGTGCACGCCTATCATCACCCCTTGCGCGACCATCAAGTGCTCGTCTGGTTTCGAGTGCACGATTGCTGCTGACGGCAGCGGACAGTGCACACCTATCATCACCCCTTGCGCGACCATCAAGTGCTCGTCTGGTTTCGAGTGCACGATTGCTGCTGACGGCAGCGGACAGTGCACACCTATCATCACCCCTTGCGCAACCATCAAGTGCTCGTCTGGTTTCGAGTGCACGATTGCTGCTGACGGCAGCGGACAGTGCACACCTATCATCACACCTTGCGCGACCATCAAGTGCTCGTCTGGTTTCGAGTGCACGATTGCTGCTGACGGCAGCGGACAGTGCACACCTATCATCACCCCTTGCGCGACCATCAAGTGCTCGTCTGGTTTCGAGTGCACGATTGCTGCTGACGGCAGCGGACAGTGCACACCTATCATCACACCTTGCGCGACCATCAAGTGCTCGTCTGGTTTCGAGTGCACGATTGCTGCTGACGGCAGTGGACAGTGCACACCTATCATCACACCTTGCGCGACCATCAAGTGCTCGTCTGGTTTCGAGTGCACGATTGCTGCTGACGGCAGCGGACAGTGCACGCCTATCATCACCCCTTGCGCGACCATCAAGTGCTCGTCTGGTTTCGAGTGCACGATTGCTGCTGACGGCAGTGGACAGTGCACACCTATCATCACCCCTTGCGCGACCATCAAGTGCTCGTCTGGTTTCGAGTGCACGATTGCTGCTGACGGCAGCGGACAGTGCACACCAATCGACCCCTGCACAACCACGACATGCCAGGATGGCTACAGATGCGTGGTCATCTTCCAAACGCACCCCGTCTGCCTGCCGTCGTGGTGGTTCTGATGAACCTTTACGCTGTCGTGTCCATGCACGGACATACAAGCTGATTAGATCTACTTTATTTAGCCAATGGGGGCTCCCTAAAACATGTTAAAAAATCGCAAAAAAGTTCAAAAAGTGTTTTTTACCTTTGCCAAAACTGAGATACAAAGGGGAAAAAAATGTTTTTTCCCAGCAAAAACTGAGAAATAGCCGGGAAAAAAATGTTTTCGAATGTTTTAGGGACCCTCGGACTACGGACCCTCCCGCCCCACTTTCCAGCTATTTTGACTTATAGAAAGGGACTCTCGCAATTTTTTTTTTCCGCCTATATAGGGCTAATTTCGACGATTTGAGGCCGTTAAAACCAGAATTTGACACTTTTGAGCATCTGTGGGGGTCTAAAACGTGGTTTCGCGCACCCGAAATTTCGTGGTTTTTACTTGGGAAAATGCCCATTTCAACCCAAATTTTCGGTTTTTCTGGCCCGAAAGTCGAAAAAAAAAGCGCCGGGGGGCTTCGCCCCCCGAACCCCCCATTGGGGGGCTTTGCCCCCCAAACCCCCCACTGGGGGGCGTAAAGCATACGCCCCCCAGACCCCCCTATGCAATTGAGGGCCTGCGGCGCAGTTCGGAGCTCTTGGTCATACCGAACTGGAATGTTAAATGTGGATGTTATTGTGCTTGCAGCGTTGTTCCTTGCCATCATGCGGCATCAGACCTCATGCAGCAGAACACTACGGTGTCCAGCATCGGCAGTGCGTACACATCGGTGAAGGATTTTATCGACGTGACGTGGAACACGGACGACGTCTGGCATTTACGGGTTCAGTACAAGTGTGAGCAGTGCGAACGCACTAACGATTTTGCGACGAGGCGGCAGCGATACCTTTCTCCTCTTCCCGGTGCAGGGTGGATCCTTATTTTCGCTGAAAATCCGAGATTTTTTTTCGTTTTATTTTCCTCTCCTGTTTTTGAGATTTTCCCGCGCAGGCCTGACGCTAACTTTCGGGTTTTTAGGAAATCCTGGGGGGTTGATGGTTTGTCCGCGAGCGCAGCGAGTCGAAAAATTGAGTGACCGTCGGAAAAGAAAACGAACAAGCAGGTTGGGACCTGTACTGAGGCAGAATAGTGGTGTTTTTTTACACATCTCATCTATCGCAGAACTAAACCCCAGGGAAATATAGGTTTTGGGGGTTTTCGCTGAAACTCGGTCATTACTCGGTCGAGCCCAACCCAGCTCGTTCGGGCCTCCGGCAGAACGTGAGAATTCCTCGATTATCCTACTGCGGAGTTCGACACTACATTGATATTTGCAATGGGCACACGCAGTATCAGTAATCTCAATACATTTACAAAAGAAACGGCGGTCATGGCACCCATGGCGAAGCAACGGTACGCAACATTTCGAAAAATTGCGCTCAAATTGCACGTTTTTAGTGCCAAACTATGTCACGCGAAGGGTGGGTTGCAAGCTTGCGCCGAAGGCGTACGGTGCACTACTTTTATTCTCTCGCCATACTGCATGCTTCCTTTTCCTTCGGCGTTTGACCCCAATTAACTCGCGTTCTGTACTGCGCCCTCTGATAAGGGTAGTACTTTCTAGAAACATTCTGAAGTCTGTTTTTGACACACAATCGGGGTGGGTGGGCCATAATTTGCTCAACCAGTCGAAAATTGGGATTTTTCTGAAATTTGCATTGTGCCCAGCAAAAATCGTCGTTTTTTTTGAAGAATTTTCCAAAAAATATGCTATACCCCCTATGACTGGACCCAACTCCCCTCACTATTTTTTCCCTCTTTTTTGACCCAGAAACCACGCGCTTTTTGAACCTTTTTATCCAAAATACTCCTTTTTAGGGAGCCCCCAATATAAAAAATGAACGTTTTGTCATGACACCGAATGTGTGTATCAAGTAGCCCATCTGGGTGTTGTTTCTATCACTGGGTGTGCACAGCGAGTCACACCTTCATCTTCAAGTTTTCATTGTTCCCAAAAGTTATGGGGTGATTGGAGGTGGTTTTACTCTTTAAAAGTACCTCCAATCACACCTAATTTACTGCTATTTTGAGAGACTAGCTGCGTCTTTGTGCTGACGTACATCGCCATACGGACATTGTTGCTGCCTCTGACGACATTGCTGTTTTCAGAGCAGGAGCGACGACCACTGAACAAGGTAGATGTAACCACGTCAGCACAAGCTGCAGCTGCTTTTTCCAACTTTCTTGCCTTTTCAACGAAAGAAACGAGTTCCGTGAAATACCGAGAAAAGCAAGAGACTGTGTTCAGGCGGCGACTTACGTGTAAGTCAAGCCTTTCCACACTCTCCTCTGCGAAGTGGTTTTCCTCTCGTTCCTGTTTGCTTTACCTATTATTTGTTCGCATTTCCCACTCGCTCCACTTCTCTCTTTTTTGCTTTTTCCCATTGTTTACATTACCCTCTCTTTGTCATGCTGCACTCGGGATGCCTCTCCCGTATTGTGTCTTTGCTGCTGTTTCTTTAATTCGTTTGTGCACAGATGTGACTCAACGTCTCCGCAAACTAACTGAGATCAACAGTGAAACACAGACACAGCATACATTTTTTTCTGGTGACTAAGCACGAGGAGGCTTAGGGTCATCTTACGAACTTTTCTATTTCTTTTTTCCTAGTGTCCCATGCGTCCGCCAATGAACGGTGAGGCGTGTTTGCACTTTCGATCTCTCTTTTTGTTTTGCTGCTCCCATTCCCCATTCCCCATCCCACATGCTCGAAGGGCATTTGTCCTAAAAGATACACCATCGCACTTTTCGCATATTTTATTTAAAAAAAATCAACTATCATAACCGAGAAAAGTTAAGTAACGATTAATGTTCCTTAATTTTATCGTTTTTTGGTGCTTATTATCGTGCCTGAACGTTCCTTAACAGATGTGAGGTCGGCATTGCCATACCCGACCATTTGTCTCGGTTAAGTATCGGTTACAGTATTACCTCCACATAGTACCCACACACACCCGCACCAGGCGTATAACCCCAACCGCAACCACCTTTCACAATGCAGTTCATCACCGATCTCTCTGCGAGTGTGTCGAAGTCCTCGAAGCAGGACCTTACCCTGTGGAGGGACCCCAAGGCCTCGGGTGTCGTGTTCGCCGCAGGTCTGCTTGCCTTCTACTTCGTATGTTTTGTTGCCATGCTCAACACTTCAAAAATTTTAAAAATAAATTTGTAATGTTTCAAAAAAAAAAAAAAAAAAAAAAAAAATCCCGTTTTCGCAGCTTGTCTTCCTTGAGTACGACTTCCTGACGCTGGCGCTCCGTCTGTTCCAGCTCTTCATGGTTGGTGCGCTTGTTGCAAGGTATGGTGAGGTAGAAGTGTGTTCTGTTCCAGCGATTGTTTTGTGTACCAAAGGTACACTGTCATGAGCGGGCTTTGGTCTAGCGGACCCCTCGGGTCTTGGGATGTGGCAAGTCTTTTTGTTGCGCATGATTCTGCTGAAGTGTTTAGGCGAAACGTATACCACACACACACACACACAGCTTCCTGAAGGTGCAGGTGCCCGCCAAGGACAAGGAGACCCTCGAGAACCTGCTCTCCAGCCACAGCACCGCCATCACCTCTGTGATCGTCGCCAAGGGGTCTGAGGCACTCCTCTTCATCAACAAGGTCGTGCGTTGGGAGGACAAGCCGCTCAGCGCACAGGCCTTCTTCGGGTCCATCGTCGCGTCGTGGGTATGTGTGGGGTTCATTGGTTGGGCTTGGGATAGATGCACGGTAACTATGCACCCTGGATACCGCTCAACATCAGGCTGTTTGCATATTCCTTTGAAATGCACTTTACATGGTTTCATGCAACCTGCGTAAATAAACATAGAATGTTAGGGTCAACGAAGGATTAAAGGTTGTACAGTGGTCTCTTTGTTGTGAAGGCCACTACATGGATAATGTCCCTCCCCCACAACCGCTTTATTCACCCCACCGCACACCACACACACCCACACAGCTGCTGAACATGTTCTCCGTTACCTCCCTCGCGTTCCTCGCGTGGATTGTGGCCTTCAGCGTGCCGATGTTCTTCGACAAGTTCAGCGACGCCCCGTGGATGGTGAACGCCAAGAAGGCCGTCGAGGTGAACGTGAAGAAGGTATGTCATCTTGGGCCTGGAATCTTACCCCCAAACAAATCGGACAACCTGCCACGACACTGCACACAGGTCCCCGCCCTCTCCAAGGCTCTCGGGTACGACGAGAAGAAGACCGAGTGATTCCAGCGAATACCAAAACCACTGTCTCTGCTTCAATGAAAAGGGCCGCGTGCCATAAGGATGCAACCATTAGAAGGAAAAAAAAAAGATATTTTAAAAAAAAATGGCTGGGGATGGAAAACGTTGGATTAGAGACAGCATAGGAATCTGGCCTTTAGGAAATAGCAAAAATTAAAACAAAGCAGCAAAAATTCAACATTTTTTTTTTTCTTTTCGTAATTGATTCAGTGTGTGTTTTCTTGAAAGAGAAGGGGATCTTTAGCACACTATATGTACAGCAAAAAATTAGCAAAAAAAAAAAAAAGACAAAATAAAAACAAAACAAACGTATTTTCTTGCATATTTAGGGATAGGGGGATTTGGGATGAGGCCAAAATATGTTGTTGAATGGGTAAAAGCACGGATGCTGCCAGATCTGGCCAGATTTGGGGGCCAATTTCCCAGATCTGGCTCGTTTTCCAGATGTGGAGATCTTGTTTCCAGATCTGGCCAGATCTGGCCAGATCTGGGAATCTGGGAAAATTTTTTTTTCAAAAAAAAAAAAAAAACCCCCAGATCTGGCCAGATCTGGAAATCTGGCCAGTTTTTTTTTTTTCTCAGATTTCTGGCTATTGTCTCCCAGGGAAAGGGACTCTCGAATTTTTTTTTTCGCCCCAAAATAGGGCTAATTTCGACGATTTGAGGCCATTTAAAGCAAAATTTGGCACTTTTGAGCATCTGTGGGGGTCTAAAACGTGGTTTTGCGAACCCGAAATTTCGTGGTTTTTACCAAAGACAAGTCGATTTTTGAAAAATCTCAAAAAAAAAAATTTTTTTTTTCCGGGAAAATTTTGACCCCTGAGTAGGGTTTTTGTGCACCAAAAAGTGCAAAAAAACGCAAGAGTCGGGTGTTTTGACGATCTGGGGTACCGCCATATGCACTACAGGGGCCCACAATTTCGACTTTTTCTTAGCAATTTCCTTCATAATTTTTTTTTTCCGATTTTGGCAAAGGCAAATCTCAGGCAAAAAAAATTCACCCCTGATAGTGGGTCCTTGGGTGTCCAGATGCCAAAAACACAAAATTTTTGATGTTTTGACCATCTGTGGGCGCCTAAAACGCACTTCTCTGCCCAAAAAAATGAATATCGATTTTTCCTTAGCGTTTTTATAGCCGTGATTTTTGGGTATTTTTTCGCAAAGGGAAAAAAAAAATATCAACCAAAATAGCAGGGTAGATCCTTAGCGAAAGTGAAAATAAGGATTCGAGAGTTTTTATTTTTTTTTCCTTTTTTTTTTTCCTTTTTTCTCTGGCCCATTTTTTTGGTTACCTACTAATTTCCAGCCACAGAGTGGCACCACCACGGTCCGCAATCGATCCGGAAAGTCAAAATAAGGGGAAAACCAAAAGGAAAAAAAGTAAAAGTTCGCTGCCGTTTTTTTGGCTGGCCTTCGGCCCGCCAATGCCCCTTTAATATTTGTCTTCACTTCATAAGACAAGGACCAATGAGTCAGTGTCACCTTGCATAAGACAATTTTGAAGCATATTTTTGAAGAACACAATTACTATGTCCACAAACCCGCAAAGCGGACCATTGTAAAAAGGTTGGTGCTGAGGGTGGAGGTTTCGAAGAAGTGCGTGTGTGTTAAAGGTCGGGTATGAGTCACCTGTACGGAGTATGAGATCCAGTAATAAAGACTTCAACCGGACCAAGGCAGAAACACAACACTGTTAGGCCAAAATCCAAAAACCCATAGGGCCCCAGTATTGTTGTCGAAAATCCCCACTTAATTTTTGGTGGGATTTTGAACTTTGCCCAAAAACTGCGAAAAAAAATTTCCGCTCGCTGCGCTCGCGGAGGTTCACCCAATGCGGTCTCGCCTACCCAAACTGCTGGTGCCTATTTAATTTTGAAAATTTTCTTGCTAATGCCGGGCTACCACTTTTTTTCAGAATGTTTCTAGAAAGTATTACCCTTGTCAGAGGGCGCAGTGTCCGACAAGGGTCACAGCCAGAATGTGATTTAATTGTTCAAATGCCGAAGGAAAAGGAAGCATGCGAAAGAATAAAAGTAGCGTACCGTGCGCCTGCGGCGCAGCTTGCAGCCCTGTTTGGCAGTAAAAATGTGCAATTTTGAGCGCAATTTTTTGAAATGTTGCGTACCGTGGCTTCGCCAGAAACTTTCGTTTCAGCAAAATCTGGAAGTAAAATTTACGGTAACTGTTGAAAATTACCAATGACAGTGCCGTTTTATGGCAACATTTTCAGAAATGTTGCGTACCGTGGCTTCGCCATGGGTGCCACGACCGCCGTTTCTTTTCGTAAATATACTGTCACTGCGCGTGCCTGGTGCAAATATCAATACAGTGCCGAACTCCGCAGTAGGATCCGAGGAATTCTCACATTCCGCCGGAGGCCCTAACGAGCTGGGTTGGGCTCGACCGAGTTTCAGCGAAAACCCCCAAAACCTATATTATCCCCTGGGGTTTAGTTCTACGACAGCTGAGATGTGTAAAAAAACACCACTATTCTGCCTCAGTACAGTACCAACCTGCTTGTTGGATTTTTTTTTTTAGACCGTCACTCAATTTTTCCGCTCGCTGCGCGAGCGGACAAACCATCAACCCCCACGATTTCCCAAAAACCTGAAAGTTAGCGTCAGGCCTGCGCGGAAAAATTTCAAAAACGGGAGAGAAAAAAAAGGAAAAAAACGAAAATAAATCTGGGGTTTTTAGCGTTTTTAGCGAAAATAAGGATCTACCCTGCAAAATAGTGGGTCCTTGGGTGACCAAAAATGCAAAAAAAAACGCATTTTTTTGGTGTTTTGACCCTTCAGAACCACCCAAAACGCACTTTTGTGTACCAAAACACGCATATTTCACATTTCCTTAGCAATTCCTTCACAAGTGCAAGGTGATTTTTGACCAAACTAATTTTGTGCACTTTTTTTGTGGTCACGTGACGCTAAAATCCTCTCCGTGATGCGAGAATTACATGTGAGAATGCGATAATGATTCTCGCGTGCGAACGCCCAAAACCACGAAGGAGGACGCAAGCAAGGCTTCAGTGCACTTAGGTACAGGATGCGTCGTTTTCAGTTACAAAAAAGGGTACTGTGAAGCGGTTGAGGCACACACAGACCCGCTGCAAAATGCATCTGGGACCCACGCTAGACCCCCTAAAAGCTGTAAAACCATATATTTCCATCTCGCGACCCCAGCGGATGTGGGCTGAGGTGTTTTTTTTTGGGTGTTTAGAAAGGTTTTTGTCCGATTGGAGAATTTTTTCGGTAAGTGTTGCATTTTGTCCCCACTGAGTGTGCACTCAGAAAACACTCATCAATAAAACGACCTGGTAAAAAATAGTTATTTTCTATCGTAGTAGTGGGTTTGTTGTGCAGTGATGTTCTTTGTACCTGGAGAGTGGGCCGAGTGCAAGGTATGTTTTTAACCCCCCGGTTTTCTCCCTTTTCGACATGTCCGCTATTTTTTAGCTATTTTTTTTTTTTTTGTCAACAAAAATGTCACTTTTACGTTTAAGGGGTACGGCGCGGCTTCTTGTTTGTTTTTTTTGTTGTAGTCTCTACTTTTACATTCAATTTCTCTTAACAGGTACCCGAACCGACGACCCTTCATCGTGACAGCGAAGCAGTGCCGACGGAAGAGCTGGTGCAATTATTTCAAAACCAGGTGGCGATCGTAAAAGTCGGGTTTATATACCAACTTTTCCATTAACCCACCCCATAGACCACCCTAATTATTATGAAACTCTTAGTCAGTCACTGCTATAGCCATTTAACCCAGGGAGCATAGCTAGTGCAAGAAATTCGACTTCGGGATCCGGAAAGTCTGTCCTCTGCTCTTGCGGAGGACTAGGCACAAGAAAATATTGCGTTCCCCCAGAAAACCAATTTTTGTCAGAGTAATTTTTGCCCAGGGCATGCTCTTGAAGCATGGCGGCTTGGTGTGAGAAGGGGCAGTGTATTGTTTTGTTCTAGATTTCGACGGTTGTTAGAACGAGTCAAGTGGATGCTTATCTAAACACTGACTTTAGTACAGACCCGAGAGATCACACATGACTTTGAGGAAAGAACAAAGCAATGCATCTGTACCCGCACGCCAGGTTGTAGTTACTTCAGAATTTTCTTAAGTTTGCATGAACGAGGAGGGGCGAATCATTCTTCGGGAACCATTAGCTGTATACCATGGAATGATTTTCTCAAAAACACCACGTGGGGGCTGAATTCAATCCCTTAAGAATTGCGAATTCAGCCTTTGTAGAAGGTACGTCTTACTTGTACTTGTACTTGTATGCCGTGTCCACCCTTCTCGACCTTACCGGTTCACATGTTCGAAGTTTATTAGGCAGTGGTAACACCCTTCTCAATTGTGCAAACTTAAGAATTTTCTGCTGGAACTTACCAAAATCGATTTTCTTTCACCCCAAACACCCGCAACACCCCACCTGCTACTTCGGTAGCCTGTGTTGTTGGGAGTTGGTTCTTATGTTGATCCCCAGTGTTTTGCACTGCTTCTTCTGAGCCCAACGCTGTTTGGCCTGTCGACGTAATAAATACGAAGACAGGGCGGCGGTGCCAACAATTTTCCGATGATGTAACGTTTTATCTGATTGATTTATCGTTTGATATACCTTGTGTGTCCTACTTCGTAACTTGCACACACGAGCAACGTATATTGAACGGTACTTCAAGCGATACTTCGTTATGTCATTGGGGTACCTGGAAAAAAAAATTTTCCCAGACGTCCCAGATCTCCCAGATTTGGCCAGATCTGGCCAGATCTGGCCAGATCTGGGACGTCTGGGAAAATTTTTTTTTTCAAAAAAAAAAAAAAATTTTCCAGATCTGGCCAGATCTGGGCGGCCCAGATCTGGAGATCTGGCCAGATCTGGCAGCATCCGTGTAAAAGGGTGTGTTGGGGTAAATTTTTTTTTTTTGAAAAAAAAAAAGAAAAAATACAACCTTGCTCCAGCTAGAGGAATACCGGTTTCCCCCCCTCCACCAACCCTTTTTCTCAAAAGAATGGCTCCCATTTTTGTCCTGATTTTTTTCTTGAAAAAACCCCAAACCCAGTGGTCATATCGAGCGGACTAACCTTACTTTGATACTGGCTTTTTTGGAACTGATTTTATGTTCCATTTTTTTTTTTTGTTCTCGCCTTTTTTCGATGTTTTTTAAGACTAAACGAGGTTTAGACTCATCTTAAAAACCCTTTTTTTTTTCTTCCCTTTTTTGGTACGTTGTGTATGATGTTTTTAACGGCTAGCTTTTGTATAGGTGACTAAGCATGAGAGACTTAGGTTCATCTTATAAACATTTTTTTTATCTTGATGTACCTCAAGAATAAAAAAAAATTAAAAAGATAAGAGATTTTAGGAAGAGTGCAACAAAAAAAAAAAAAATGGCAAGCTGCCCCTACCTCCCCACACCCCTCGCCCCACTCAAACCTCGGGTCCTGCTAATTTCATTTTCACGTGAAGTAGGGGTTCAGAAGAAGGTGTGTGTCTTTTTTTTTATTTCCTTTTAGAAACATAATCATCCGACATTTTTAGCTCTTTCTTTGTTGTGTTTTTTCTGTCTGGTTTGGGTGATAGGCTCGAACCCGGACTTATGGTATAACTACCAATTGAAAGAGAATAAAAATTAATGGTGATCCAAAAAAAAAAAAGGAAAACAACAAAAAGTAACGTTCTTGATATAGGATGGAGGATGGACGTGAAAGAAATTTATCTTAAAAATTATAAAAAAAATTGACACATCTTTTTCTTCCCTCACTTCTACTTTTGCAACCAGGAATAAAAAAAGGTGAGGGATGGGATGGTGGGTGCTTGGGAGAAAACTGTTGCCTTTTTTTTTTTTTATAATTTGAGAATGTGGTGCCCTCCCTTTGAATGGCAAGATGGTGCGTGCCCATGATCATTTTACCATTGAGGGGTGTTTTTTTTTAAAAAAAATATTTTTATCTTGTATTTGTCCAGCAAAGAATAGGAATACACATGTAAATTTTCGTGTACTCTTTTCTCTCAGAAATTGCTTTGTTGTTGTTGTTTTGATGCGATTCCGAAAGTGGATGAGAAAATATGGGTGGTCGAGGGGGGGGGGGAAGAGGGGTGAAAGACAAAATAGGAGGGAAAAGAGTGAGTAGAGGTTTCCTATCTTATTGTGTCTTGAACCCCCCGCGCGTCCCCTTTTTTACCGCTCTTCTTCTTTTTCTTTTCTTTACCCACTTTTGGACGTTTTTTTTTATTATTTTCTTTTCGCTTGGTTTTTTTGTGTTTTTGTTCCACACAATTTTTTGAAACAGAAAAAAAGGGGGGGAAATTCAATGATGAAATGAAATAGACTTGGCTCAGACAAACGTTTATAAAAAAAAAATTAAAAAAATAGGGATGGAAACAGCCAAATAAGAGATATAGAAAGGGGAGTGCTCCCATAAATAAAAAAAAGACGGGTCAAGAGAGGATTTGGCAGACTCTTCTTTTTGTTTTTGGGGGGAATAAAATCATTTCTTTTTGTTTTTTTTTTTTTGTGAAGAAGGCATGATTTTAGCAAATCTATAAAAGGAAAAATGCAAATTCAAAAAAAAAAAAAAAGTGACCCAATTAAAACCCCTTTAGTCTGGCCATAAAATGCGTTTTTTTCGTAGTTAACGTGGCCCGGCGTCCTCACGCCCGCTGGCTGTGCCGTGCAGCAACGTGGACAAGTCGAAGTCAGGGAAGTGGGTGCTTGACACGTGCGTGGACGGGAAGGGGACGTCGGGGGCGTGTGGCTGGGGGAAGAAGATTGCGTCGCTGCCAAAGTGCATGCCGAAGGAGTCGTCTGGGTGGAACGTGCCGGCGTTCTCGTTCAAGCTGAAGGGCGGGGAGGCAACCTTCAAGGACATCTCGTACGGGAAGATAGCGGGGTGGAAGCAGTCTGGGCTGACGCGGTTCTACCTGTCGACAACGCAGCTGAACTACACACTATGGGAAGGGGACAAATGGCCACAGTCCTGGAGAAGGTTTAGTTTGGCGCATATGGTACACAGTAGCAGGACGTGCCCCACCTTCACCTTTTCCCTCCCCACTCACCACGACTCACCTTTCCAGAAACAAAGCAAACCTCCACAAATCATGCGCTCCTGAGCGCTTCTTTTCATCCCCCTTTTCTCGCATTTATTTTTTTAAAAAAAAGCAAAATAATGTCCTCCTTTTCTTCCTCTTCCCCCCGATGCCTTGCAGCATGCGTATTTGTGGTGTTTCTGGGATGTGTCGGTGCGGCGACGGTCGACCCTGCACCGTGTACAGCGAGTCAGGCAGTCACGTTCCCGAATAATGCGGCAGGGAAAATGACTTGCACCTCAATGAATCAGTGCAGCTCCTGCGCTGTAGGCTGTGACGACACGAATACGTGCGCCGTCTCCTGTGAAAACAACGAGAACACATGCAACGACATGGTCATCACGTGCCCAGACGACGCAGACTGCACCGTCACCTGCGGGGCCTTCAAAGGCTGCAAGAATCTTCGCGTCATCTGCCCCTCAAACGCCGCAAAGAAATGCACCGTGACCTGCTCTGCGCAGGACTCCTGCATAGGGTTGATCGTAACGCAGAAGGACGCCAGCAAAGGGGCGCCGCTTGACATCGACTGTGGTTCTGGTGCATGCGCGGGTGCGAAGATCACGTGTCCGAAGGACAGGACGTGTCAGGTGGCGTGTCAGTATCAGGCCTGCAAGGACGCTGCAATAGACGGGCCGACGGGGTCTGGGTCCCTTACCATGGAGTGTCTGCAGCAGGGTTGCCAGGGTGCGGATCTGCGTTGTCCGGGGAATGCAGCGTGTGACGTGAAGTGCAAGGGTGAGGATGCGTGCAAGAGTTCGACCATCTCGTCGGGTGCGCCCGGTACCGGTGCGATGGCTATCCTCTGCGACACGGTAACGTCCTGCGAGTCTGCCAACGTTATTTGCCCACTGGCAGCAGACTGCAAGCTCGAGTGCTCCGCATACCAGTCCTGCAAATCCACAGATATCGACTGTGGCGGCTCAGGGCGGTGCGACGTGCTGTGCAGCGCAGGCGAGTCGTGCGAAGGTATCGACGTCACATCTGACCGGCGCACCGGCGGTGTCACAGCAGTGATCTGCCCACAGTACCTCTCCTGCAAGGGCTCAAACGTGGACTGCGGCGCAGCCGACACCTGCTATCAGGACTGTGAAAGCAGCAGCTGCACAGGCGTTGTGCTGAAGTGCCAGGACCCCAAGACCGTATGCGACCTGACGTGCACCGGGTACGAGTCTTGCAAGAGCTCCAACTACAAGTGCGCCGCAGCGCACAGTGGCGGCATCTGTAGAATTGACTGTAATGGGAGTGCCTCGTGCAAGCCCTTCACCTCGTCCGGGAAGCTCTCGCCGGTGAAGTGTTCCTCATCCAACGACTGCTCGACAGCGTTGTTCAAGCTGTCGAATGGGTATGTAAAGCGGAAAACCACTGGTGGCAACACCATCCAACTGTTTCGAAACACACACACAACACAGGGAAGTCACGAACTCGCCCTCTACGATTTCACCCCCAGGGCCGACAAACCCACCAGACACACAGCCCCCTGCCACACAACCGCCGGACACACAGCCACCTGATACGCAACCACCTGCCACTCAGCCGCCTGCCACCCAGCCTCCAGCAACAACAGCGCCGCTCACACAGGTACCCGCTACCCAACCTCCCGCCACCCAACCACCTGCCACCCAACCTCCGGCCACACAAGCACCGGCCACACAACCTCCGGCCACACAACCACCTGCCACACAACCTCCGGCCACACAAGCACCTGTCACACAACCACCTGCCACACAAGCACCTGCCACCCAACCTCCCGCCACACAACCACCTGCCACACAACCTCCGGCCACACAACCACCTGTCACACAACCTCCCGCCACACAGCCGCCTCTGACACTGCCCCCTGCAACTCAGGCACCCAAGACCAAGGCACCACCCACCAACGCACCACGCACAGGCGTGCCCGGCATCCCACCCACACCAGCACCACCCACCGACGCACCCCCTACACAGCCACCCGCCACACCCGCACCGGCTACCAACGCCCCACCCACCGGGGTACCTGGGGTACCGCCCACACCTGCACCACCCACTCCTGCACCGCCCACCAATGCACCGGCGACCCTTGCACCACGCACACCGGCACCTCCGACAGGGTTTCCTGGCGTGCCCACCACTGATGCACCTGCAACAGAAGCACCAGACACTGCAGCACCGGACACCGCAGCACCACGGGCGGATCCTACCACAGCACCAACAGCGGCACCGACTGCAGAACCGACTGCAACACCAAAGCTAGGAGAGGAGCAGCAGAGAACCGCAACGCCTCCACTGCTGCAGGCAAACGAGGAGATGGGCATCGCAGTGACTGCGTCGTCGACAGCAGCGATCACCGGGACCGGCGCGGCAGGGCGCCTTGCAGTGTTGAAAAACTTCGGCTGCGAAGTGGACGACGTGGACCTCTCAGAAGGGGAACCCCTTGACTGGGAGTTCCACCCCACCGGCGTCGCCCTCGGCAACTCCACACGCAAATACATGAAGGGCGCGCTGGTCATGAACCCGGTGCTCCTCATCGCCCTGCTTCTCCTCCTCTCCGTCATCTCCGCTGTACTGCACTCCTGCATGCACGTCCCCATGAAACAAGCCTTCGGCAATGCAAGAACACCTGGTCTGCTTTACATTCCGTACCTCTTCCTGCTTCAAGGCACCTCTCTGGTTAGCGCGAGGATGGCGTTTTACCCTTCAGACGAGGCGGCTGGGGTTGTGTTTGGCGCTTGGGTGATGTTGGTAGCATGCGTCACGTCTCCAGCACTGCTTTACTTCTTCCTCCTCCGAAAGGTCAAGACAGAGGCATACCAGATAGCAGACCCTGTACTATACCCTCGGGATGACATTCCGACCAAGCTGTACTCCGGACGGAAGGCAACCCTGTACAAATTCGTCTACGGTGATAAGGTCTGGGTGAGTGGCAACGCCGAGGGCTGTTTCGTGGAGAGGTTTGGGGCAGTGTTTGAATGCTACAGGGAAGGGTACGTTACGTTCCCGGTGGTGGAGCTGAGTTTGATGAATTTTTTGAGTATTCTCTCCGCCTGGCGGCCCTCGGACTCCACCCAATGCAACATCCGGAACACCTTTGTTTGTCTGATGTTCTTCGCATTCCTCGCGGTGCTTTGCTTCCTCCGGCCGTACTCTTCGATATTCGACAACGGAATGGCCATGCTCCTGGCAGCCTGTATGTTCTTCGCCGTGCTTCTCATGACGATTGGGCTCTGGGTTGGCGCAGCTTCAACTACAACGTGGTTTGTCTTTGCGGCGAATTTGCTGCTCATTTCAGCGTTTCTTCTTCTCATCAAAGCGTTGTGGGACCTGTTCTCCTATGGAATGGATATTTGGTTGGGAAGGAAGAGTGGTGCCAGGCAGGTCCACATTGAAGAAACCCGGATGTACAAATTGAAGCAGAAGATGCGTGCAAAGGCGTTCGGAAGCGGGGGTGGATACGCAGGTAGTCTGGCTGGTGGCAAAACCGACAGCGACCCCGACTGTCTCAGCGAGCACCTCCTGGGAGATAGCATGAACGTTGCTGAAGTCTCCGTCAAGGAGGAGAGCAAAGGAGGGGCAGAGCGTGACAGTGTAGGCGAGGCGGCGAACCCACTCAGCGCAAGTCAGACCCTCGATAAAGACCCGAAACCAGAGAAAAAAGTGGCAAAAACCGGCAAAAAAGGACGGAAAGCGCAGGTGGCGAACGGAATTATCATCACCTGTGTGGCAGAGGAAGGCTATGTGCCTGCAACGCATTTTACTCTTTGATGTGAAAAAAAAAGAGGACAAAATATGATCAAAAAAGTAACGGTATACACGAAAAAAAAAAAAAGCGAGGTGTCTACACGTTATCAATTCTTCGATTATTCAGAAAAAAAAATTACAAAAAGAAAGAAAAAAAGAAGCGGTGAGAGATTTGGAGTGACAGAGTGTGAGAAGAATATCGACCCAAAAGGTACTACAAAAGGCTTTGGCCGATTGAGTACAGATCTTAAAACCAGTAGGGTGTACAGTGATTGTCGATACAATACATCTTGCCTTTCTTCTTTGATTTTTGGAAGGGAAAACGTACGAAACTCTTTGATGGGTTCTTTTTGTTTATTTTTTTGAAAAATAAGTTTTACTTTTTTAGGGGGTGACCGAGCACGAGGACTCTGCCGACCATTCTCTCTTGCTTTAAGGCATGTAATAACCCCTTCCCGACCAGGATGGGGAAATGACTGTGTGTTTGCTTACAGCTTGCCCTGTCAGCAACTCCCATGTACAACACTCCGGGGTTTCTAGGGCCCACGGAGTGGTCAGTCCCTGCGTCCCAGAGACGTTTGCACTATCAACTTCACTACTCCTCTTCTTTCTTTCTCTCTCTTTAGCTGACCTAGGTAATCACAGGCTTAGTTTCATCTTTTCTCTACTGTTTGTTTTGTTTTTTTGTCATATTTTTTTTTGCCCCGCCCTGCCTTGACCAATTAGGGTTTTTCAATAAATACCTATTTGCTTTGCACGGGTGGTGTGGTAAACGGTTTTGTGCAAAGGGGGTTGGTTTCTTTGGGGTTACCATGGTCATTAGTTTCTTCATGAAGGAAAAAAAAGGGTGAGCACTAATTAGTCCGCATTTTGACAGAATACTTAGTGCGCACCGCAACCTGTACGTAGTCGGTATTGTATTTAGGTGACTAAGCACGGCTTAGGATCATCTTACAAACTTTTCTTTACTTTTCTTTATTTTCATACAGGCTAAGTCGGCCTCGCTAAGGTTGGGTACAATAATAATAAAAAAATACTCGGTGATGTGTCTGAGGCGTCATCGGGATGCCTCAGCCACGCCTCAGATATATTTTTTTTCCAGCGAGTGGTGTTCCCGAAAGGGCCCATGTTGACAGGTCCTTGACATGTCCTTGACACAAGGTTTACAGGGGAAAATGACACACCCCCCCCCTATATTGACATGTCCTTGACATGTCCTTGACATGTCCCCGACAGCAGATCGGTAACACCAGCGAGGCCCATTAAATTTACTTCCAATTGATGATGTTGCACGAACATTCATCTTTCAAGTTTTCTCTTACATAATTTGTCTTATCCCGTCGCAAATCAGGGAGAGATAATCGTGAGGGGGAAAAAAAAGCAAAAAATAAATGTGAAACTAATCTCTTACTACTCTTCTGTTCAGGACTGTGAATGTCTTTTTTACCATCCAACTGATTTATGCAAATTATGCAAAAAAAAAAAAAAAAACAGGGAATGTTTCGAGTTTTTCGATATTTCGGAATTTGGCCAAAAAGGCTTAATTATGAGCATTGTCAAAGAGGGAATATGAATCGACAGAAGGTGCGCCTGTAAATCGTTTTTCCTTCAATATTTATTTCACCAACCTTCACACATTCATACACAACGAAAAACACTACAAATTTGCAGAGCGATAAACTAAAAAAAAGTATTTTTTTTTTTTTTTAATTTCACTTGTCATATTCTGAAGATTCTATTGCCTCTCTCTCTCTCTCTCTTTTTCTTCAACTGCCATTTTATTGGCGGTTAGATTGGGTTTGGGTTTGGGGGTGGGGGTGTTTTTTTTCCTCTATTTTTTTTCCTATTTTTATTCTGGTTTGTTTCTGATAACAGTCATATTATGCAACCATTGTTCGCATAATCAAAACACACAGGAGTGAAAAGGCCGAACAAAAGAACCATATTTGCATTTTCTTTCAATGACGGTTTTTGTTCGGCCTGCATACCTAGAAGGCGAATACGTATTTCACCCTATATTCGGATTCCAAAATTCCTGGGCCATATTCACCCTATATTCGGATCCGAATAATTGTATTCGTATCTGAATATAAGGCGAATATAGAAGAAAAAAAGGCGAATATAGTGTTCACCCTATATTCGGATCCGAATATAGGGCGAATACGTATTCACCCTATATTCGGATTCCAAAATTCCTGGGCCATATTCGCCCTATATTCGGATCCGAATATAGGGCGAATATTGAAGAAAACAGGCGAATATGCCATATTCAGATCCGAATAGTAGGGTGAATATACGAATTTCGCCTTCTAGGTATGCACTCCTACAAAGGTGTTTTGCACGCAACTTTGCTCTTTTTTTTTTTTTTGTTCCAAAGTTGCAATGTTCTGTTGTTCCAAAGATATGCGCACAACGAGGCGGGTTTATCTTTTTCTAGTAGGGGGTTTTCCTCCTCTCTCTCTCTCTCTCTCTCTCTTTCCTTTATGTTCAGTTTTGTTTTGTCTTTTCCCCCATTTTATTGCCATCTGTATCATGCTAAGGGTTGTGTTGTACGAGGGGGGCCTTTAAGGCAGTGCTGTAAGAATACGTAAGAATACGTATCCTGATACGTATTTTTACAGCACTACTTTAAGGTGGGTGGGGGTGGGCTGGAAGAGGGGGAGAGAGGGAAACCCCCTAAAAGACGTGTGCAGCAAAAGTGCTTTTTTTTTTTTTTTTTTTTTTTTTGTATTTCAAGTCAAGTTTTTTTTTCTCCCTCTTTTGTTAGGCTTTCTATTTTATTGCGTTCTCTCGTTGTGGTCCCCCCCCGACCACTTATGTGTTCAAAAGAAAACCTACAAACAAAGGGGGGCCTTTTTCCCTGTGCACAACATATTTTTCAACTTTTCTTTTTTTTTTTTGTGTTGTCACCCCACTGATGACGATCGGCTGGTTTCACAGGCAAGTCCTTGAAGATGTGTGGTCATGAATTGATCAGGATTAGAGTGCAAAAATTACCTCCCAGAGGTACTTAAGATGTTCATGTGCAAAATAATTCCCTCATTTTTCCCGCGGTTTTTTTTTTTTGTGCGTTGGTAATGTTCATATTTCGATTGCTTTGATCAGTGGTAAGCCGTATCTGCGCAGTACGTCGTTTATCTGCTAGGTTGTTGCCTGTGTTTTTGCATACACAACAGGCACAAAAAATAGTAACGGCATCCACGAGGCGAGCGTGGAGCTAGAAAAAAGCGAGGTGTCTACACGTTATCAATTATTCAATTACCGTAATCGTAAAAATTATCTATCGACCGTAATGATGTTCCGACCTTTTCAGGATTTTTCTGGAAGTTTGACCTTTTTTACAGTAGAATAACAGTATTTTTACGATTCCGGTAAAAAAAAAAAAACAATGAAGATTGTCAAAAAACCGGCCACATCAAAGCTTTCAGAGAACATAATGACTGCGAAACCCCTCCCCCTTTTCCCCTCTGACGTGAAGTACTATTGGGTGATCTATGAAAAGGGGAGAGCTGCGCTCTCTCATGCTCAGTAGCGTGTCACAGACTCTCACAAGCTCTCGCAGCCTGTTACGTGTCTCACGGAGACGATCATAGATAACCCAACTGTGGGGGTAAAAAATACAAAAAAAAAGTACATCGAACAGCCCCCCTCGTCGGTGACTACTGTGAGGCAAATTGCCACCCACGAGTAGCAATAACACAACAAAAAAAACAAAAACAAATGACAATGATAAACCAAAGAATAATCTAATCAGACTACTGTGAGACTAAGATTGTCTTGCAATTTTTTATTTTTTTTTGAGAATGCACACTCCAAGCCCCTCAACTGAAACCTGCAAAAATACACGTCTCACCCTTTGGCGTTGTTCAGCATGAGCGCGACCGAGCTGCGTTTTAGTACGTTTCAACTACCCCTTTTTTTATCGACACTCCGGGGGGGGGTTCGATAACCCCCCCCGCGGAGTGTCAGTGCTCTGCGTCCCCAGAGGCGTTTTGCACTATCAACTCTTTTTATTGCATGAGCACGACCGAGCTGCGTTTTTTTTTTTTTTTGAGCACGTTTTCAACTATTTTATCCCTTTTTGGAAATCATATTACAAAAAACGCATCGATTTTTTAAAGAAATATTCATCCAAACACAAAATACAAAAAACAAGGTGCCGGATCTCAAGTTACGTTAACGATACAGATGCTCTTCAGGTTTGAGGACTTTGACCATGTGTCTATACCTTTCTGCAGTACAGGCTTCGCGCCTACACTGACGTATAGACCTTCATCCCAGGTAAAGTGATTGTCGACACAAGAAAGAAATACTAGGCGAAAGGGTGTGGCAGATGACGTCAGTGTGTGTGGGGAGCGGACATCTCTCTGAGTTGTATGTGCGCAAGAGACACATTCATTCTCTTCGAGCTTTTCTTTTTTCCCCCAAGGCTGCGCGGTCACCCCTGAAAGCTTATTTTTTTTTTCTTCTCGTATTTATTGAAAATCAGTGCCTGCGTCTGAGGCGTTTTGCACTTTTCAACTCTTTCATGTCACATTTCTTAACACCCTTTGGTTGTATATTCCTCTTACAGTTGGACAAGAAACTACCAAATAACTTGGCGACCACAAAATATTGGCGGATTTTGGGGTTTTTCTTGGTGAATTTTTTTTGAATATGATAAGGTGACTAAGCACGAGAGGCTTAGGATCATCTTATAAACTTTTCTTATTACGTGTCCAACTGTACCTTGAAGAGCTGTTTTATGTTACTTTCAACTTGACTATCCGTTTTTTTCTCTATTCTTTGATGTGAAGGCTGGTACACAGCTTTTTTGATAAAAACTCCTCTCTCTCTCACCTCTCGACATCCTATAGAAGTCAAGGTGCCTGTACACGAGAACTCCAGCTGAGGGCAGGGGTGACCCTTTTCGAAGGGGGAGTGGTTAGAAGGTGTGTAGACTCCCTCTGATTACTCCTTCTCGTAGGATCTCTTGAAGGCTGGAGTCTTGTGTCCGGGGGTGGTGCCAACTACTCCTTTTTTTTGACCCTGCAAAAACAAAAAAAGCTTCGATTTGGGTCTGAAAAGGGGTATGTGGTCTCCACGGGTGTGACTGATACAGCAAAGAAGAAATATAAAACTTCCTGCACTGAAGTTTTTTTTGAAATACACTCTCGTTTTAGTTAGATGTTGTTCCGACTGTGTTGTTCCGACACAGTGTTCGGATCATTCACCCATCCATTATAAAATCTCTCTCTCTCTTTTTTTTTTGTTGGATATGCGTGCAATTGAGGTGCCTTCATTGTTTAAAGATAAAGCTGGAAAAAAAATGCAAACAAAAATAAAAAATGTATCAATTCAATTGGTGTTCGTGATTTTACCCCCAAAAAAGCACCCCAACGTGCTACGAAATAGCGGCGGGAGGTGGGGGGAGGTCAGGAACACCAAATTATTTTGAAACAATGCTCTCTCATGGCGATATAGACGTGAGCTCTATGTGCCTGTTCGAGCTTCCCCTTAGGGGTGTATTGCGAATAATTGCCTATTATAATACACACCGTATTCGTACAAAATTATCGACCGTGCTGATGTTCGACCATTTCAGGATTTTTCTGGGGTTCGACCTTTTTTTACGGTCGATAATTCGTACTGATACGGTAATACACAATACAGCTGTATTGTGATGTGTATTTCGTATGATGGGCAATCCTCACAATACAATTGACCACTAGCTTCCCCCCCCCTTCTTTACACCCTTTTACTCTATTGTTGGCAGCAGCGTGTAAAACCTGCAACCGTTAAAATCTTTTGTTTTCTATTTGTTTGTTCATTCAATCCAAGGCACATTGCTTTCACCTCAAAAAAAAACCCCCCCCCTTTTTTTCCCACCCCACCCCTTCCCCCTATCCTCTACTCTGTTTTTTCTTGCATCCGTTTTCTTTTTTGTGTTCTCGCTCACGGAGAGAGGGATTAAAAAAAAAAGGTCGTTTTGCCTTCGAAAGAAAAAGTGAATAGGAAAAAAAACAACAACATTGAGATACTGACAGATCCTGCAGCAGGTGATTGTCGACACAACAAAAAAAAAAGAGAGCTGATCGGTACTTTCGAGTTCCGCGCAATAATAATTTGCACAAACTGTGGCAACACAACCGAGGTAACTACAGTACTCCAACAATTTTATCAAAAAAACTAAATAAATAAAACGATTTCGGGCCACTCTCTCTAAGCACAGATACTGCCAGATCTGGGCAGATATGGGGGGCCAATGTCCCAGATCTGGCTCGTTTTCCAGATGTGGAAATCTGGTTTCCAGATCTGGCCAGATCTGGCAGTATCCGTGCCTAAGGAATTATGTCCAATATGCGTATTGTGTCTATATCATATGTGTGTGCACAAACGCAAAACCCTCATTCGACTCTCAGTTAACTTTTTTTAAAAGGTGAGAGGCTCAAAAAAAGCATCTCGTCCAAAAGCTGCCCAAGGGGGGCATCTTCATTAAAATATTTTCTTTATTCTTTTCCCCCCCGTCTGTGGTTCTGTTCTTCTATATTTATTTTATCTTTTTACCCCATCAATTTTTTTTCTCTTTCTAGAGCTGCCATTTCCCCCCCAGCCATTATTTTACTGTTGAAAAGCGACAAAAAAGGGGGGCAATCTACTATACCTTTTTGTACGAGTATGCGATGCATACCAGGTCTGGAAAATGAAAGACACGTTCCTCGGTTTGTCATGAGTCCTTACCGTTTTCCCCTTCCCCACGTCTACACCTTTTCCGTAGCACAAAAGGCGACCATTTTATGGGGTGTCCCGGCGGTACCACACTAACACCCACTTTCACCCCATTACGCCCCATTACACCCCATTACACATGAATTACAACGCCTTGGTGTTTTGGTCTTTACTAAAGGGATGTGCGGACGACACCAAAAAAATTGAAAATTTTCGCGATATTTGGTGCTCCAAAAATTTGCCGGAACCGAAAATCGTGTAGTTTGGGGGTATTGAGGCCAGAAAAAATTTGTGTGAATACATGAAAATATTCCTGATAGGGTGGCATTCGGCCAAAACATCAGCTGGTTTGGTCATTTTTGCCTTGTACTCCTTCGGCAATGGTCAGCCAGGCAAAATTTTTTTTTGCTCCACTCGCCAAAAAAAATTTTGTTGTCACCTTTTTTGGACTTTTCGTGTTGAAAAAACGGGGGGAAAATGCAAAAAAAGCAAAAAGTTTAAATTCCCTCCATTACACTCCATTACACATGAATTACGCCGTGCCCGGGACACCCCAGATATCCCCCCCCTTAGGCATACACTCGATGCGAGTCGCATGCGAGAATCATTCTCGCATTCTCGCACACCATTCTCGCATGCGAGAATCATTCTCGCACACGTAGAGGACTTTCGTACAAGGGAAGTCCTGGCCTGTGTTTCGTTTTTTAGGGACATGTAGTGTCCAGGGGAAGTTTCTGTCGCAAAGTAGATGAAGTAACCCCACCACACTCTGTGTACTGTGTACTGTGTACTGTGTACTGTGTACTGTGTACTGTGTACTGTGTACTGTGTACTGTGTACTGTGTACTGTGTACTGTGTACTGTGTACTGTGTACTGTGTACTGTGTACTGTGTACTGTGTACTGTGTACTGTGTACTGTGTACTGTGTACTGTGTACTGTGTACTGTGTACTGTGTACTGTGTACTGTGTACTGTGTACTGTGTACTGTGTACTGTGTACTGTGTACTGTGTACTGTGTACTGTGTACTGTGTACTGTGTACTGTGTACTGTGTACTGTGTACTGTGTACTGTGTACTGTGTACTGTGTACTGTGTACTGTGTACTGTGTACTGTGTACTGTGTACTGTGTACTGTGTACTGTGTACTGTGTACTGTGTACTGTGTACTGTGTACTGTGTACTGTGTACTGTGTACTGTGTTGCTGGGTATATTCCATCGTGTTTTGTTGAAAATTGCTGGTTTTGTTTAAATGACTCCTCGGAGTCTCCCTTAAGGTTAAAATGACCCGAAAACATTAAAAAAAAGCGTTGGGGGGTGTGTATTTTCCACGTACGTGACCACGGAGAACCGTGCGAGAACGTGCGAGAATCGTGCGAGAATGTGCGAGAATGGTGCGAGAATGAGCGAGAATGTGCGAGAATGTGCGAGAATGAGCGAGAATCGTGCGAGAATTTTTTGCCAGACCAGAGTTGTGCGAGAATGCGAGAATGCGACTCGCATCGAGTGTATGCTTAGGGGGGGTCACATCCCATGTAAAAAGTGGGGACCCCGATCAAAAAAATTTTTTTTTGAGCAAAAAATGGACATCACCTCGAAAAACCAGAAAACATGGTCCCCAGGTGACCTACAATTCAATTCCGCCTGGTTTTGGACACTTCTGAGCACTTGTGGGGGTCTAATTCGAAATTTTCAAAATAAAAAAATCGGCCTGGGACAGGGTTTGTACCTGGGCACCTTTCAAATCGGGGTGCAATCAAAACCCATTAAAAACACCGTTGGGACGCATTGAGAGGGCGGGAAAAGTGCCGGGGGCACTGTATAGGCGGTTCTACGCCAAGTCCGCTCTAAAATCCTTGTGTAGACGCAGTGGAATGGCAGTAAAGGCAAAGCGCCGTATCCACTGTGGAATGGGACTGCTGAAGGTGTCCTCAGAGGCGATTCTGTCAGCCCTGGGGAACTTGGGTTAGGAACACGCGCGAAAAGGGGAGGAAAGTGACGTGTGTGGTGTATTGGGCTCCCACGCGCATCCTCGCGGGTCATTGCGCACAGCTTGTCTTCAAGCAGTCTGGCTTTGCCACATTGGAGCAGTGTGCGTAAGTTCCCCAAGACGGCGTCCCTTGCCCTTGTGAGCTTTGAGGACGCCCGCTCTTGCCGCTGTATTTGTGGCGTGCCTGGCCGTCTTCATGAGGGATGTCTCTTTCCTCCTACAATAATCTGAGTGTGGGGTCTAAGAAGGCAAAGAAGACGAGGCAGATGTGGGGTGGTGCTGTAGTCGAGTCTATGACTGGATATCCATATACGTGTCTAGTACACGGCTATTGCAGACTGAACTGCAAAACCAAGGGGGGGAATTGGTCATTGCAATATCTGGAAAGTCACACGAGGTGTTTTTTTTTGAAGCGGAGGTACCCTGAGGGAACGGGTGAGGCAGTGACGGCAGATCAATTTACACCTGACTAATTTTCTTCCCTAAATTGATCACTCCCTGGCCTATTAATGGTGTGGGTACCTAAGCGCGTGTATACATTGGTCACTACGACCCACAAAATACAAATGCCAGGTGACCGTCTTGTCTTCTTTTGGCTGTATTCAAACGCACTTAGATGACATTAGTCAAGACGTATCCTTTACTTCCTAGAATATGAGTCATGGACTGTTGCCATGTCCATATTTCGTTTATGTGCCAAAAAATAGCAATAGGCCAGGTACAGACCCTGTCCCACGACCCCTTTTTTTTTCGGAATTTTAATTTTCTGGTCACTTCTGGTCACTATTTTTGGTATTTTCGGGCCTCCAGGACGTTTTCTGGGGGGTTTTGGGTAGTGACTTGTGGGGTCGGACACTGCTCTGCGCGTAGATATACAAAATTCTGAAAAAGTGCAGGGTTCCCCCCTTGTGACCCCCCCTAATCCCCCCCCTTGTCAGTCAAATGATGTTCAAGCAAACCACCAACAGCAACCACCACACACACAACCCTCCTCTTCACTCTCAGGCGCTGCTTCCCTGAGAACCGCTTGCCATCTTTTTTTTCTCATTGGTTTTGACCATTTAGCTGTTGTGTATTTTTTTTGGGGGGTTTTCTTTGCACTCTGAGCAACCATGTCCGATGAAGGCGGAATCTGCTTTGAGATCCCGGTGATCGAGGTGACGGCAAACTTGGAGAAGAACTTTCTTGAGTATGTATTCCCCTCCCTCCCCCTCCACCCTCGCACCTCCCACCTCCCTCACCTCGCCCCTTCAACTTTTATTACTCTAAAAAACCATCTCTTCAGCTTCAACCGCATGGATGAAGAACTGGACAGTGATTGGCTGATGCAGCCGGTCCTCGAGGCAGACTATGACAGTGAGACACAGTGTTGCATCGACATCGGTGGTGGAGGGAGTACGATGTTCGCAGACCACTACGTCACGAAGCGCAAGAAGAAGCGTGGCAGGAAGCCCGAGGGCGAGACACCGCAGGACACCCCTGGCTACCTCCACGTGCCCAAGCGCTCTGTGCAGCACCACATCGATGTCACACCGAAGCCGGAGATGCTTGGCATACCCGCAACAAACATATACGATAGATCCGCAGTGCCGAAGGGCTCGTTGACGGACCCTGTAACCAGACGGATAGCATGTGGCGCTGCGCCGCCCTCGATGAGGAGTGCGATGCCGTTGACCGCGGTGATGCAAGGTGATGCTGTACGGCCTGCGCTTGTGGATGAAGACTTCGGGGACGAAGTGGTGGAGGACGGTGACGACGCAGATGGAGCGGAGGACACACAGCTGCCCCCACCCCCTTCGTACGAGGTGGCAGCAGCAGACGTGAAGAAGCGTCTTGTGCAGACCGCAGGGTCGCCGCAGACCTCGCCGTCACAGTCGCCACACCCCAGTCCACAAAGAACATTCAGTAGTCGTGGCAGTCTCGGGCACGTATCGCCCCCTCACGCAGCAATCTAGATATTTGGTTTTATGAAAGAAAAAGGAAAGAAAGAATAAAAAAAAAAATGGTGCAGATTGTGGTTTTGATATCTGCCCAAGGGGAAGGGGAGGAGGAGGAGGGGGTTTTTCTGTTTTCTGGACGCGGAAGTGCGGTTGGACTGCGTTTTTGTGTTTTTTTGTTTTAATTTTTGAAAATTTGGTTTGTCCTAGTGTTCTTTTTGGGGGGTTTTTTTTGGATTGAGGTGGGTATGTGGTAAAGGATAAGGAGCTGTATTTGTCTGTTCCAAAATGTATTTTTTTTCCTCTCACGTCTCACCCCTTTGCATGAGATCGACTGAGATGCGTTTTAGCACGTTTCAACTACTCTTTTTATTTTTTGCCCAAAATACGCTAAATACAGCGTTGTTCTGATGGGATACATTGTATGGTACAGTACAGCTCTTAAGGTTGCGGAGTCCCCCTGTATGTTGTTTTGCTGGGTTTGGAGAACACGTTTTTTTGCAAACTGCAAGGTAAACCCGTAAAACAAGCCCGTAACCTGCAAAAAGGGGTTTGTGCAGGTTTGCGGAAGGTTTTGTGGGTTATGTGTCTTCCTTTGCCAGATCCAGGGTTGGTTATATCACTCCCCAACAAAAATCTAGTGGATACACCAGATGTGATTGCTCTCTTTTGCCTTATCAAAAAACAAAATTAACAAAATTCTGGGTTTTTCCTGTCACCAAACAATCACTCGCTTTCCAGCAGCAACACAACTCCCCTTTTGTTTTTTTAAATAAGTTCTTTTTAAAAGTAACAGTCAGGTTCATCTGTTTTGTCTGGGTTTTTTTTCTTGTGTAAATTGCTGTCCTTATTGAATTTTCCATTTTATTTTCTTCTTGGTTGTCGTCAAGAGGTAAAAAAAGCCACGTTCCTAGAATAGAACCTGTTTGCTTTTTTATCATATGTAAACCACGAAATGGATGTAGGACTGCATGGTTGGGGCGGTCCACCACCCTGTGCGTCCTTTGATTTAACACGAATTACCTTCGGGAAAACTGATAGCAACACACAGCATACACATGCTCTGCCATGTCTCTCCAGATTTGCATTCCTCGCTTTTTTTTTTAAGGTGACGAAGCACAGAGAGGCTTAGGGTCATCTTATAAACTTTTCTTTTTTATTTGGCAATGTGATACCCTCCAGCCGGAAGGCTTCGGTCCATACGTGCCAACTTTTATTTACTACAGTATAGACATCTGGTGTGCGCGAGAGGGGCAGAACTGTGTGTATGTGTGTGCAACACACAAACTCACACACAGAGGGCACCTTCATCTTCGTAAGGCTTCTTTAGATACGAAGAAGGGTGGATGCACTCAAATCACAGGAATCTCTCTTTTTTTCCTCATTGGATAGGGGGGTGACATTGTGATATTTTTTCTCAAAGAATTTGTTTTGGGGGTACGTTTTTTTTTTCAATTTTTTCCCCCTTTGTTGTAGCTTGCATCTGATAAGAAGGGTACTGACATATTTCCTGTTTTATTATTTTACATGATTGAACAACTATATTAGCCGAAATTTGTCGAAACCGTGTTGTTATGTTTTCATCAGTGAATTCTGACCAAACCTCCCTCTCTGACGTGGGTGGGAGTACGTACGACCCCGGCAGTCCCTTACCCCCTTTTTTTTTAGATGCCACGCATCGGGGGGGGTGGTGTTCCGGGGTTGGGACTTCGCACATCTTCACATATCTTCACAACTTTTCACAACATAGAGTATGCCATGTTGTTTGTGAAGAGTTGTGAATTGAAATGAAAATTTGTATTTTCCGATACCCCAGAACACACCCTCTAAGGTGGTAAGGGGACGAGAGGAACACTGGCATTTTTTTTAATACCAAGCTTTGACAAGAGGAAGTAGAATCGATGGAAGGTGCAAAAATGTTATTTTTTTTCTTCATTGTACAACTCAAAAGTGGGGGGAAAATAACAAAACACAATTTGAAGCGAGACGAAAAAAAGGGTGATTTTTTTTGTTTGCTTTTTATTTTGTCAGATCCCGAAGTCAGATTCTATTTTCCTTTTTTTGTTTTGTTTTTTTTTTCTCTGATTATTCTTTCCCTCCCCATTCCCTACTCTCACCGCCCGACACTTTTTGTTTTTTCTGTCCCTGTCCGGAGTGTTTGTGATACTCAGAACAAAGCGTTGGCCCGCATTTTTTTTTTTTTTCATTCCCCTATGCTCTCTCTCTCTCTATCTCTCTCATCCATTTTGTGTAGTTTAGGTACAATTGTGGTGTTACCGATCTGCTGTCGGGGACATGTCAACGACATGTCAAGGATATGTCAATATAGGGGGGGTGTGCCATTTTCCCCTGTAAATCTTGTGTCAAGGACATGTCAAGGATATGTCAATATGGGCCCTTTCGGGAACACCAAATTGCTATAAAAAAAAAGGGGTGTGTGTGTGTATGTGCAGGTTCACTGCATAATTCATCTCTCAAGTTTTTTTTCTAGTTTGAAGGAGTGTGACTCGGGGTGGGGTATGCACAGGGCGTTCGCCCCGGGGCGAAAAATATTTTTTTTCGTTAAAAAAATCTTTTCCTGAAAAAATGACATTTTATTTCGCCCCAGGGCTTCGCCCCACCGGGGCGAAACCCTGTATAAATAAATAAATAAATAAATAAAAAAGGGGGGTAAAAAAAAAAAAGAGAGAGAGATTTCTCCCCACCACCCTGTCGACCCCCCCGGAGGGGGGGTCGCAGAGGGGTGTCCACTGTTCCGCAAACCCGCCTGCCGTGAGAGGAAGTTTCCCCAGCACTCCCGCTCGCTCCTCAATCCTGCAGTCTGCTGAAGGTGCCCCGTACCCCCTGTTATAGAAGGTGTCACTAGTCGTGTCAACTGTACCTTCAACGGCAGAGAGACGTTTTAGTTTATTGAAAATAAGCAAACTAAGGATGAAGTCTCATATGACAGATGCCTCTCTCTTGTACATCTGTTTGATTAAACAACACAAAGAGACCCTCAGTGAGGGGGGATTGATGAAATTCTCCATCGTTTTGCTGGTTTTAGTATCAGGAAAGTTCAGCTGTAATAGCACTTGTGCTGGGGAAGGGAACACGCGCAAATCGCAAATTTTTTCTGACCACTCAGTACCAGGGATTCACCCCCCACGAACTAGCTTCTCTCCGGCGGAAAAAAATTTTTGACCGGCTATTTTAAGCACTAGTAAAAAAGCAAAAATTTAAGGGTTTTTGGCATTTCGCCACGATCAGGAAAAAACGATGGCGATAGCGAACGCCCTGATACGGTATGCAAAAAAAAAAAAAAAAGAAAAAAATCATCATCGGGGTGACAAATTTGTTGTGTGCATAGAACCTTTCTTTTTTTACATTGTGGTAACAAATATGTTTTCTTCAAAAAATAAAATTGTTTTTTTTTCTTTCTCGGAGAACCACTACTCTGCGTTCCTTTTCTTTTTTTTTTTGTGGAAAGATTTCTCAAGCAAGGCTTACACTTCCGCAAATCGCCCTTTTTTATTGTTTCTTCTCCTGCACAGTATCTTCTCATGCACACGCACAACACCACACCACCCGTTGATAATAAAATAGCTTTGCATATAAAAAATGCAAGAAGGGCCGAGGACGACTGCTGTCCTGTCCATGTCTTGTTTGGCCCCACCCCCACCTGGTGGCAGTATTGTGATGGGCGCCCATTGTAATTGAAAAATACATCAAGATACATGTATTGTGATGAATTTTGATGTATTTTGTTGTTTTTTTTTATACACTTCCCTAATGCTTTCAAATTTTTATTTGAAAGTGCATGGATTTGTATTTTGCGTATTCCAATGGGCTCCCATGACAATACTGCCACCATCACCGCCACCTCTCCCTTTTGTATTTCTCGGACAGACTCAGATTTCTTACTCCAGGTTGGGTTCAAGCTGACCCTCTCTCACACCCCATGTGGCCGTTCTTAGACTGACCGCCCAGAACGGCTGAGATGGCATACGCAACAAAATTGCATCGATTGATATTTTGCAAATAAAAATGGACAGATGATTATCGAAACTATGAAAAAGGGAAAAAAGGGAAAACCTCAGATATCCCGAGATAAAGAAACCAAATAAAACAATAATTGACACCCAGTTTGAAAAAAAAAATCGATGGAAAACCAAATGGACACAAAAAAAAGCAAAACCAAACTCTGGAGAGAATTTTCAAAAATTCAAAGAAAAAAAAATCCACACAAAAAAAAAATGATTTCCCCCCCTCCCAACAGTGCAATAAGGAAAAATAAAAGGAAACACCCCCTTGTCATTAACAGACCACCTCCACATTTCTCTCCTCGGTCAATCTTTTCTCTTCTTCTGATCCTTTCTTGCAAGATGGTGTGATAGACATTTGGCAGTCGGTTGCTCACATCAAATGTATCTTTGTGCAATACTCTCTGATGGATTGCAGCCACTCTAATATGTTGTATAGGTTACACATGAGTCTGACCTACGTTCAATTTGCTGGCTTTTGGGCAAGAAAGAAGACAGTCTGCACACACCTCGTTTGTTACCCATGCGCATCACTCCGGGGGGTTCGATAACCCGCGGAGTGTCAGTGCCTGCGTCCCAGAGGCGTTTTGCACTATCAACTTCACTTTGTTACTCGGCTCCTAGAGGTGGTGTCTCGTTATTACTTTCATGCGGGTGAGACCGATTGGAGTGGGAGGTTTGACGACCGGGCAGAACATCGTGGATGCAGTGTTGCTGAAAGACGAAGAGGATTGGGCACGGCTTGGCGATGGCGAAGCTGCCTTTGGTACCGTCCAAGAAGCGCTGTTCCTACGACGCTGCGTCCACCGTTGGTGCTCTGCACTACACCCCAGCAAGACGACTGCATTCACAAGAAAAAAAAGGCGCTATCAACTTTCATTCGACATCATACCGTCATATTTTGCCCTCTCCCTTTTACACTCACCACCACATCCTAGGGTTCAGGGGGGAAGGGTTCCTTTTATTTTCCACAAAAAACAATGCCCCCCGCGACACGCGTTGCGTTGCAACCAAACTACCTCATCCGCCTCTTAGGGAACTATGTGACGCGCTCTTTGCAGCGTGAGTTTGTTATCTCGAGGATGGGCGTGCTGTCGAACATGCTTCTGCACGCTGGGTACACCCAGGCGGGGGGGACGGGGGTGGCACTTCGTGTCGGTGTATGCACCTGCCCGCACCCAGAATTTCAGCTGACCTACACTTCACCACAAATCTGGCTGGTGGATGAGCAGTCCAGCCCCAACCCAGATGGACAACACGACGCTGCCATCACAGACCTAGATGGCGGTGTGTGGCAGCCATTTTTCCACAACATCAGCCAGCACGGAGGCGACGAGGCATGGTACAACCAAAAGGGCGTCTACGACCACTTCAAAGAACTCGAGCCGACCTCCTATGAGGAGCTCTTTGCGGCATACAAAAACCTTTGCGCGCTGGACGAAAGGGGGTTCCCGTTTAAGGTCTCACAGATAGATGGGATACCGCAGGTTCATCAGGTGCAAGGTGTCACGCAAGCCAGATGGCACTATGCTTTAGGCGACGAAGCTACCGGGCTGCTCAAGGAGTTGGCAGATGCCTCTGACAACGATGCAGCAGAGGAACAGCTCTTTGGGGCGTACGAAAAGCTACAGCTCATCGCCGGCAACCACGCAATGCTCATGGAGGAGATAGGCAAGGACAACCAACAGCTCTTCGGCCGCATCTCCGCAGAAATGGCAATCCTTGCGCGGGATTTCAAAGAAAATAAAATACAGCTCCCCCTCGACTACCTTGAGCCTGAGTATGAAAAGGAAGGGGACGTGGAAGAGGGAGGGGGAGGAGGAGGAGGAGGAGAAGGAGGGAACGCCTCGTCTGCGTAGATTAACCGATTTTGTTTTTTTTTGTCATCTCATGAAGGAGCTTTGCACAATTCTTCAAAAAAAAAGCAAAAAAACCGAATTCAATTTTAAACATTCACAACGCCCCCTCCCCCCTGCCCCCCATCCTTCTCCCTCACAAAAACCACCAGAAACACACACACACAACACACATTTTTTCTTTCCCCCTTTTTTTCTCTTCAATGCCGAGATAAGCACACCGCTCTGATACACCCCCCCACCCCCCAGCGTCTCTCCCCCTCTCCCCTCTCGGCAGCGCCCTGGCCACGAAGGCGACCTTGCGCGAGAGGGGTCTTGGGGCGGCATACATGCCCCCTGCCGGCGCAACCCCGCAACCAGCTTCCTTCGCCGCCGGACAGCAACCACAACAACGGGGCACGCCGCCGCCACGCCCGACAGAGACTGCCGCCGCGGCTGCAGCCCCTCATGGCACAGCTGGAGCGGGGCTGGGGGTGGGCGCGGGGCAGGCCCGAAGTGCCAGCGCAGGGGTGGTCTCCGCACCGTTCCCCAGCGCGCCACCCCACCCCACCATGGAGCTGGACCGCCCCACCCCACAACGGCGTGCCTTAGTGGAGCACCGAGACCTGGAGTACCTCGAGCACATTGGCCAGGTTCTCAGCAACACCTCCGAGACGGACCTGGAGGAGTTGGTACAGCAGGTTCAACAGACCGGGGTATTTCAGCAGATGCCTCCGTCGGCGATGCCTGCGAGAGCGGTAACGAATCCAAGGAGGACATTGACGGGGCAGAATTTGGCGGTGCGGAGGGAAGGGACCGGGGGGAGTGATGGGAGTCTGTACCCCTCAGGGGAGTCGCCAAGGGAGCAGACGAGGGAGACCACAACGTCAACACCGTCGATGCTGCGAAATCCGTCGAAAGAGCTGATTTCGAAGGTGCAGGAGCTTCCCGGGCTGTATACTCCTACCTTTCTTGCCCAGCTTCTCAGCGCAGTGGCACTGCATCTTCCTCTCTCAGACGTTACATCTGACGCAGCAACCTGGGTTGAGTCGCACCGCTCGTCGCAAACCGAGCGAGCCACCGTCGCGTTGTCGGAGTTGAAGGCGCGGTTTTCCGATGGAATCGACCATATCCGGTCTCTAGGGAATATCAGAAAGGTGGAGTTCTGGCCTGCGCAGTTTCAGTTTCAAGGGGATGTGATGGGGATGGCGCAGGGTCTGTCCGATTGGCACACCCCAAAAGGGTATTGCTGGTCAAAAGAGGTGGTCCAAGACTTAACCAGCAACTGCGGGGTCATGACCAGCAGACATCTTCAGTCGCAACCACCCGAGGTCGTTGTCCCAATCTACATCTACACCTCCGCCATGTACCGCAAGGTGCTTTGGGCGTTCTGGATTCGTGTACGCGACAAATGGCAGGAATGTACACGAACCTGGAGGGACATGGAAGAGCTCTACCGTGATATGCTTCGGAAGAAGGACAACACCATGCGGATGAAAGGGGAGGCTGCGAAAGCTATCGCCATAGGGTTGAAGGTCGTTCCAGATAGTCTAGGGAAAACCGTTGAAATGCTGCCGCAGCGTCAATACGGATTGACCGGGTTTCTTGGCAGTGTCGCTGTCGGGAGCGACCACCGTGCAGAAAAGCTCTTCATCATCCGCTACGAAAACAAACCCTCCAGCCTCTCACCACTGAGCAACAGTGTTGCCTGGATGTGCGACCCAGAACGCTACTTCTACCACGACGTGTACAGTGTGCAGCGGTACATGCCACCACCAGGGGTCTTTGAATATCTGGAAAGCAGACCCCACGATGAAGAACGCACCGACCAAAAGTGGCAGGCATACCCTTGGAAGAATGCAGACGCAGACGCGCTCATCCAGAAGTGTTATGCGGAGCCGAACCAGAGCAGGTACTCCGACCCTCTTCATATGGAGGTAATTCATTTGATCGAGGCCCTCTCTTTAGGGGGTCCTGTGCGCAGAACCATTGAGGCGAAGTTGGACAACACAGATGGGAAGCCGACGCCGCAGGATATTGCGCATGCGTTAGAGTTGCAGACGTTGACATGGAAGAATAAGGACTTTATCATTGCGCTCTCGGGGTCGCCGAGGATCATCACCGACACAGAGCCGCCGCACGACCCGACCAGCATCTTCCGCGTCTACCACGAATGCAAGGAACAGCCGTACTTCCTCCTCAACGAAACCATGAGGAACAAACAGAGCCACCTTGCGAGCACCCCGTTCTACTCCTCTGTCGAGGTCTCGCTTGCAGGGAAGGACTCAGGCCGCTATGTGACGAAGGAGCAGTACAGCGACGAGGACTGCCCCGACATGGTCGGCAAGGCAGTCACCTTCCGCCACGAATCCGCTTCGAACAAAACACTGCAGTGGGACCAGGAGCTGGAGATATGGTATATGCACCGTCTCAAGGATGTGACCGGCAGGGTGGAGCACGAAGACGGCAAGCTCCGTCTCGGACTATGGATGCTTACTGTGACACGGCCGTTGATGTGGTACCTGGACAACTCACTGCGTGGCATCCCATTGGAGTCTGAGCCTGTGAAGTCGTACAGAGGTCTCGCCAACGCAGTGTTGCCCCGCGACAGCTACATGCAAGGAGGGCTGGTGATGTGGGGTGCCTACTCGTCGTCGTCTGTGGACCAGGCGACGGCAACGTGGTTTGCGACGCAAGAGAAGAGCGCTGCTGTCTTTACCCTTCGAGGGAAGAGCTGCACCTTGGTTGCGCAGTGGTCGCGCTTTGCAAGGGAAAAGGAGTACCTCTACCCGCCGAACACATGCTTCCAGGTGAAGACGCTTCTGACAGAGGACCAACAGCAGCTTCTTGGGCGTGAGGAGCTGCAGCTTTACGAGCTGGACGAAGTGGACGACTACGAGTCGCTGACGATCTACATCACGCAGATCATCAACTCCGCCATCACCGGGCAGGGCATGGAGCTTGTCGACCAGCTCGTCTCTGTCATCCAATCTCTCGTCAACAAACAGCTTCTGAAGGCCTTAAAGGCGGTGCTCACACCGAACGAACCGGTTTTAACACAAAGCTACGGTATCGATGTGGCACGGCGGTTGCGTGATTTGGCGGAGGTGGATGAGTTGCCTGAGGATGTTGCGAGGGTGTTGAATGAAGCTATGGCACAAGCATCCCGCACTGGCCAAGACGAGGCTGTCAAAAGCATCCACGAGCTAGGTGCCGACGCTGGTCTCTGCGACCAGGAAGGCTGGACCTGCGTCGACCACGCACTCATAGGCGGCCACCGCTCCACTGCAGAACTCCTCCTCAACCTGGGCGAGATGGGGAACCCTCGCGACTACATCCGCCGCGTCGACACCTCGGGCAGCACGCTCCTGCACCGCATGGCAGAGCTCGGCTTGCAGAAGGGTGTGCTGCTGCTGCTCAAGCTTGGTGCCGATCCTCTCGCAACAGACAAAAATGGAAACACCCCTGCCTTCCTTGCATTTGGAAACGGACGGAAGGAGATCGTGCATCTTCTGTGCCCGCAGGAGGTGCTGCCGGAGAAGCTGCTGCAGGAGATGATCACCTACTGGAGCAGCAGCCACTACTCTTGCGAGGAAAACCGCGAGCGTTTCTCGGAATTGAAACAAAGCGTCGTCTGCGCGCCGTACGGCGCGGATTGGGAGGGAAACTTCTACGAGACGCTACAACAGAGCAGGGTCGACTTCGATGTGATTGACGGCATGAAAACATGGCGCACCCCAGTAGGCACTGCTTGGGAGGAGGCCACTGTGTCGGACCTGGTCCAGGATGCGCGGCTTATCTGGCGGATGCACTTCAAAGAAGACCAGAAGGATGACTTCGCTATTGCGATGCCGCTCTTTGTGCACACCTGCTCTATGTATCACCGTACCTTTTGGGCTACGTGGGTCGCACAACCTGAGCAGGTCGTCGGAGGGAAGTGGAGGACGTTAGATAACGTGAACGAAGATTTAGAACAAGCGTTAGATGCTTGCAGGGCACATCCTCAGGGGAAAAGCGCGTTGGGACTGTCACAGTTTGTTCAACAGGAGCTTTCGATGCTGTTAAGCGCGTCTGGTCGTGATGAGCACATTCCCCCCAAGCTTGACTGCCTCTTCGCACCATGCAGCAGCAACGGAAGTGGCCTTGTTGGGTTCGGTTCTGCCATGACATTGCCCGCACCCACCACAGCTGCAGCAGCAGCGCCCCTCGAAGACGGCGACAGCATCACCAGCGAGGCCCGTCTGCTCACCTCCTTCCCGCGCCTCCCGGAGGGCAGTGTACAACTCATCCGATTCGAACGGTCGCAGGATCAGATCCAAGGTGGTCTTAAGGCGTCTGTAGCCTGGATACCTACTCCGGATGTGGCATTTAACACTTCGCACACCTTCTCTGCAGAGAGCATTGATAAGATGCATGGGATCTTGGAATATATTTACAGTAGAGACACCAGAGCTGTCCTGAAGTATGATGTTCCAGGGAAGACGCGATGGGAAGTCGCTCCGATTCAGTGTGATCAGTTGACGGAGCTGGCGGATTTATGCCATGCGGAGCCGAATCCTCATAAACTGAATAAGAGCTTGCATGAGAAGTTTATGGGGTTGACCTCGCAGGACAGCTTGCAGGATCCGACTGCGTCGTTGCTGTCGAACTACAGCAATGCGCAGAAGGTGTTGCTCCGTGCCGTGCTTAAGGCAAAGATCAAAGCAGACGCGCACCTCACCCCCGAGATGATGGAACAGGCCCTCGCCCTGCAGTGGCTCACCATTGAGCGGGAGGTCTACCTTCTCGCCCTATCTGGCACCCCAAAGGTCATCGCTCGTCTTGACACTACCACGAACCGCCCCCAGGTTGCTTCTCTCTTCCGAGTCTGCCGACCATGCGATAGACACCCAGGGGACTACGTGAACATCACCTCAGGCAATATGGGGCGCAAAGAGACCCACGGTGCGAGAGTCGAAATCTCCGCACCAAGGCAGGTGAATGGACACTACGAGATTCTTCCTTCTGGAGGGTTGGGGGGTGAGGACTACTCAAGGAGCCCTTCGAATTTGACAACACGAGGACAACGGAGGAAACAACCACAGTACCCCAGCGCGCGAGACCGGTCTTTGAGTTTGAAGAGCGATCCACAGAGGGCGCGCGATTCTGATGATACGAGCAGCAACTTCGATGGGTCGGTGGCAGGTGGTGCAGGGGGGATACCTCCGGCAACGTTGACACAACGTGTCGCAACCCCAGCACGCTCGCACATCTCCACTGCAATGAGCAGCACCGCCGACCGCTTCCAAGAATGCGACGGCGAAGAGTTCCGCCGCCTCGAAGCACCCCACCACATTGCCCGCTTCTCCGACATTAAACGGAAATGGATTGTCTTCCCTGTCTCCGGCGGCGTGGCGAAGGAGACACTCACTGAAGAATACGTCTCTCTGCACCTCGGAATCTACATGAAGGAGTACGTCTGGCCTCTTGTGTCAGGGATATACCATGCGTTGTGTATGTTGCCTGCAGGGCAGGGTAATCCTAACGATAGTTTATACCGTGCGTCGGTGACAAGGAGTGCAGGGAATGTGTTGCAGTATGATAAGGATGCGTCTGTGATATGGACGTCGATGACGTCGTGTAGTAAGTCGCGTACGTTAGCGTCGTCGTTGGTGGTGGGGGAAGAGTCGACTATCATTAAGTTGTGTTGCAGAACGGCGAGGAACATTGCAGCCTTTTCGCGGTTTGTGCGTGAGCAGGAGTGGATGGTGCCGCCGAATACGGTGTGCCGCTTTGTGGGCCCCAAGGAGCAGGAGTTTGGCGTGCATTCGCTGCCGCTAGAGGAAGTGGACGAAGGGGCCGCCATGGTGCTCAGCATACGGAGTCTCATCTCCTCGCAGCTGCACGCAGCGTCGAGCTCGCGTGACGACAGAAAGAAGGTCGATGCGTTGATGAAGGTGACATCCTACCTAGAGGCGCAGGGTGGACGTCGTGATGGAGATGCCCTGCGGCATTTGGTGCATGGGTACAATCCAGATAAGCCGGTATGTTTTTTTTGGTAGACAGAGCATGGTTGGGTGTACCCGGTAAGGTGCACTGTTTGCGAGAGGGCTTTGTATTTCAACTTAGCTTTTACGTTTTTCACCGTATTCGTACAAATTATGGATCGTACTAATGTTCGACCTGTTTTACGGTCGATAATTTACGGTATTTAATACGGTACTCTTTTGTGTGTGTGTGTGTGTGCTTTTAAAAAAAAATGTTTTGCAGCTGCTCGCGGAACCCAAAGTGTTTGACATCGCCCGCAAGCTTCTCTCTAACGGCGCATCGCAGAAGATTGTCCACGACGAGCTGGGGATGTGCTGCTACGGAGGGCATAAGGCAAGCGTGAAGTGCCTCCTCCGTCTGGGGGCAGACCCGGACTACAAGCTGTCTACAGGCGGCACGCCGTTGGAGCTTGCGATATTCAGAGGCAATCTCGACATTGTTAAGGTACGCCCCCCTCCCAATTACAACCCAAATAAACACATCTCACATCACAGATGCTGAAACCCAAGGAGGAGGACCGCCACCTCTCGCCCGACCTGATGTGGGAGCATGCTGCTCAGGGGAGAGAGCTGGCGGTGTGGGCGCTTCACCAGCTGGGCTTTTCGCTGACGGATGAGAACGAGGCTGGGAAGACGCCGGCACAGCTTGCACACGACAACAGGAAGCGCTTCACGGTGTTCCTCATTCGCGTCCTTCTGTGCCAGCAGATGCACGCGAAGGGGGTGCCCATCATCCCACAACGCATTCTTGAGGCACTGCCTTTGGACAACGTACGCGACACCATTGAGGACGTCGTGATCGCAGCAACACGGAAAGGTGCGGTGGATGCATGCGATGCGATCATTCGTTCGCTTGGACCGGAGCTCTTGCAGCGTCTGCTCGAGGGCAACAACAACGGACGTACCTGCCTCCACGAGGCTGCCGTCAACGCAGACTTCTGCACCGGGCGCGGCATTCTCGTCATCAAATCGCTCCTCTCACGCCTCCCCGAGCTTGTCGACCGTGCCGACACTTCCAAAAGCACGCCCCTCACCCAAGCTATCATCTCCGGCCGTGTCGAGATGGTTCGCGTGCTCATCGACAACGGAGCGAACATCATATCTGAGGACATCGACGGAATGTCCCCAGTACACTATGCATACAAACTCGACGACGACGGTGGTGTCAACAAGGAGATCAAACACATCTTCAACCACCAGCTGAAGGTGCGCATCAGCGACGCTGGCAAGCGCTACATCACCTTGCGGACGGACCTGCAGAACCAGCTGATGGCGCTGGCGAACAGCATGAAGGAGCGGTCGTCCTATGCGCGGGCACATGATGGGGATGCGGGGAGCTTGGATGGGTCTGTCGCAGGGTCGCCTCAGCATGCGGCCACACCTGCTACGTACGACAAGGAGCGGCGTGAGGCCGAGCTTGCGGCAGCGGCTGCTGCAGACACGGAGCCCGGCAGCGAGCACCCCTGGGTGTACCAGCGTCCTGCAGAGGAGTTCTGCATCAGCAGGGCTGCCGTGGAGAACGTTGCCTGGGGCGGCAACGACACACGCTCTGAGCTCAGCATCGGCATCTTCATGAACTGGGAGACGAGCCTCTCGCTCCGCCGCTTCTGCTACCACTTCCTAGCGCACGGTCCTCCCAATGAGACAGACGACGAGCTCGAGGGGCGCATCAAGACCTGGCAGAACTCCAACGGGTCGGGACACACACTCGCTCAGGTATGCCCCCCTCCCCCTCCCGCCCTCCCTGCCACGCTTTCATCAACATCATCACAGGTTATTCAAGAAGAGCAAGAGGCTCGCCGTAAGATCGAGCGTGACGTGTGGACGACACACAAGACGTACAAACTGCAGCTCGACGACTTCGAGTACATGCTGCGCGTCATGAAGCCGAAGGGGGTTGCGGAGAGCCAGTGGCAGCGTGGGGTGCGCTACTTTGTGTTCCACCTGGTGATGGCGCTGTCGGTGCTGTACACTGCAGTGCTGATCCCTGCGGGGATCGCAGTGTCGGGGAATATGTGGAGCATCGTGGACGACAGCTTTGAGCACGTCATCATCTCCTTTGATGTCATCTGTGACGTGGTCTTCCTTCTCTACTTTGTGATGCACGCTCGCGAGCTGCAGAAGGAATACAAAGAGAACGCGCGGGGAGGGAAGGAGCTTGCACCGGAGGACAACGATGCGGATGAACGCAGCTTCGGCAGACGTTTCAGCAGCTTCAGCACGGCGGTGTTTGGGAGCCTTGCCTTCTGGGCAGCGTTTGTCCCTGTGTGGCCGTTCCAATGGGTGCGGCTGATGATGGCAACCTCTTATGGTTCGAGCATCACAGAGCCGTTGTGGCGTATCAACAAACTGCTTGCCATCGCAAACCTACACAAAGCAAAGCAGTACTACTGTGACCAGCACGACCCCAACGAGTTTATGATCACCTTCGTCCAGCTCGTAGGCGGCATGATCTACAGTATGTACTTCATCGCCTGCCTCCTCACCGTCGCAGGGTCTTTGGTGCCGGAAGGGCGGAACCTCTCTCGCAACTTTCTTTTTGTGTTGCGCAATATGCTTCTCCGGGAGACGTGGGATGGGCCAGATGGGGAGGACATATACGACAGCGACGCGGGGCTCGTCTTTGGGAAGCTTGTCCTGAAGGTGCTGGGCGCGGTGTACAGTGCGGCCTACATCGCAGCCTTCATCAGACTCTGTGCAGTCGCGAACCTTCGCAGGCAGATGTACATCGACAAGGTCGACAAGGTGTCGGACTCCCTCAAGGAAATGCACCCTGTTGTCCGCAGCATTGCGCTCGACTACTACAAACGCCTCTGGTTCACCCGTGGGCACGTCCTTCTCCCGCAAACCTCAGAGGTGCTCAGCGAGCTCAGCCCCTCCCTCGGTGCAGTCCTGCTCTACCAAGTCACCAAAACGGTCAAAACCGAGGTGTCGTACTTCCAACACTTTGACCACAGAAAGCTGGGGCAGATCGTACGCAACCTGAGGCATATGGTGTGCCCAAAGCGGTCTGTTGTATGCACAAAGGGCGAAGAAGGGCGGTGCATGTACTTCATCGTCCGGGGCCTCTTTGGGGTCTACAAGGGGGGAGCTTTGGACCACAAGACTGGAGTCTGGAATGCAGGAACCAACGACGAAATCGCCAAACTCGGTGTCGGACAGTTCTTCGGCGAACGCTCGATCATAGGAGGTGGGCTCAACACTACACGCAACGCGAACGTCGTTGCCTTAGAGCACTCTGAGGTGTACATCCTCGAGAAAACCACCCTACAGCAGGTCGCCGACACACGCGAATACCCCGACGCCGTATCCGAATTGGTCCGCGTCTGCCAGGAGCGCGCGCACAACAGCGACATCCACCACTCCGACTCCTTCCTCGACATGCTCCCAGACCAACGCCCTCCACAAGGCAGCGCACCACCACCCAACGCCAACGGCGTCGTCCCCGAACGAGGCATGGGCAGACGGCGCAACGCACGCCACGTCATCGAAGAGGACCCAGAGGATACACAAAACCTCTTAGAAGATATGAGCCCCCCCGCATACTCCAATCAAAGTGTCCGATCTCTGCGGCGGAGCACCGAAGGGGATGCATCACCATCTGGACCACATGACATGCATGGTTTGGCAGGATCGCATGACTCTCTTCACGACACTGCAGCACGGCTGCACAGAGACCGGCTCAACGCGACGTCGAACACAGTGGCATCTACGGTCACGACAAATTTCTCGCAGACTATCGCCCAAGTAGGTGGAGGGACCACGCACGCACCGCAGGCACACAGAAAGGATCGGGGCAGTGTTACGCAGAGGCGTGGAGTGATAGGGAGAAAGGTGACAGCAGTGTCGCTGACGAATCCGTTGGTGGGGCCGCAGTTGGGGCAGCAGTTGGATATCACGTCGGGGGTATGTAGAAACAGTGGAGATTGCACAACTGTGGCAACACAACCGAGGCAACTACACTACTCCAACAATTTACCAGAAAAAGAAAAATAATGTTTCCAGATCTTACCGTTACATTATTTGATGCTGCGCGATAACGAATATGATAAGGTGACTAAGCACGAGAGGCTTAGGATCATCTTATAAACTTTTCTTATTTTCGGCCTAGCCACACCAAAAAATCTCAAAAAAAAATTACAGGAAAACGACTCAATAAACTCAGTCCAGTCAGAGGTAACAACAGAGTCGAATACAACAGATGTCACCACACAACGCAGAGCGAGGATGGATGTCGATGCATGAGGATTAGGGCGTTTTTTTTGGGGGGGGGGTTGTTTTTCTTCGTTTCCAGGTGTGCAGAAATTGTTATGTCCTTTTCCAAAAGATGTTGTGCACATCAGCCCATTAGCCTGCATCTTATTTTTTTCAATTCCCGTATTTTTTTTACTGATCTGCAAAAAAAAAGAAGCGTGTAGTATAGTGGAGTTCATCCTCGGGTGTCTACACTAAAACAACCAAGTTTTCAAAAAGAAAAATGAAATATTTAGCACCGACACACTATTTGAGAAATAGCGCTTTCTTTACGTTCCGTTTATGTTTATTTTTCTGGTCTGGTTTGTTCGTGAAGAATTAGAGTATGTGTTTTGTCTTTCCCCCCCCCCCCCCACTTTCGTGAGAGTTATTGCTCTCACAATGGAGTGTATGGTGAAGGGTGGTGCAAACAACACTCTTTTATTACTTTTTTTTTTGCACCAAATTTTTTTTTTCTTCAAAAAATCACACCAACAATGAGAACTACGTGTTTTAAAATGCTAGTTTTAGTAGGTCTAGTGCCTGCGTCTGCCGATGTAAACGAGGCGTTTGCAGTTTTCACTTCTTTTTCGTTTGGGTTTTGAACCCGCGTAATTGGTGTCTTTTCTCCGCATTTTCTCCACCTTGGTGTAAAGGATGTTGTCCGTATGTGTCATCAGTATTGTCACATGCTTGAGTCATCATCCTGTCGATAAACAATCTAAAAAAAAGTTGAAAGTGGAGCTTGCACAACTATGGCAACACAACCGAGGCAGTTACACTAACCAACAATTTTATCAAAAAAATCAAAAAAAAATCTGCAAGCGTAGATACAAGGAGACATGCTTCCTCCGATACGGTCGCGAATCACCCCCCCTCCAAAGGGTAATTGAGCAACCAACGAATTTTTTTCTTCTTCTCCTTTTCCTCTATCAGAGTTACTATTTTAAAAATTTGATACCTGCTAACTAGAGCAGCGGTTTTTTTCCCTTTTTTGTTGCCAACTCTCATTTTTGTATTTTTGCCACTTTTTTTGTGTTTTTTTGGTGTTTTGCTCAAATACACCCATTCCACATGGTACCTGCACTCTGCAGAGACGTTCTACGCTTTTCACTTTCACATTCAGCAATTTTATTTTGTCCGTGTTTGTTTCGGTACGCTTTTGCTTTTTTATTTCAGGTCCACCCCCCCTTCTGGTCATGCATCAATGGTACACAGTCACTCGAGATCTATGTATTTCAAGGCAACCTTCTTTAGGTGACTAAGCACGAGAGGCTTAGCTTCAATAAACTTTTCTTTTTGTACGAGTATGCAATACGTCTGGAAATGAACGACGCGCACTTCGGTTGCCATGAGTCCCTTACCGTTTTTCCCCCTTTCCCCCCCTTTTGTGATCCACCTCTCCCCCGTACTTCAGGACGCTTTCGGGGGTTTTTGCGGGACTTTTGGGGGAAGGGGGTATTTCATTTTTGTGGTTACTATACTACAGTCTTATAAGGTGACCGAGGTTCATCTTAAGTTTTTCTCTTTTCTTTTTTTTTTCACCTTCACACCTGACCCGACCCACACCCCCTTGTCACACCCATTGTGCATGATGGGGGAAGAGGGGAGGAAGGGGGGGCCGCTTTCCCTTCTTTTAGAAATCCTGTGGAAAGCCTCTTGATGTGAAGAGCTCTGTTCGTTAAGGTTTTGTTTCTTCCACATTTCTTTTCAACTTACCTTCCTTCACCCCCCTGTAAGGGCAACCGTAGGTGAAGTAAGGTATAGTATTGAAATCGATGTGGGGGGGGGAGTAAAGGGTCAATTTTACAAAACCAGATTTTGAGGAAAATTTTAGCCGAAAATGGGCCCCACGTATAAGCAACCGGGCTCATATTTCTCAAAATTTAAGTGGTCAAAAAATTGTCCAATTTTCGAGATTGACCCCACCACTGCACGGGCGGAGCCCAAAAATGCAAATAAGGACCCTTTTTAATTTTCAACTTACCTTCCTTCACCCCCCTGTAAGGGCAACCGTAGGTGAAGTAAGGTATAGTATTGAAATCGATGTGGGGGGGGAGTAAAGGGTCAATTTTACAAAACCAGATTTTGAGGAAAATTTTAGCCGAAAATGGGCCCCACGTATAAGCAACCGGGCTCATATTTCTCAAAATTTAAGTGGTCAAAAAATTGTCCAATTTTCGAGATTGACCCCACCACTGCACGGGCGGAGCCCAAAAATGCAAATAAGGACCCTTTTTAATTTGTTCTCTTGAAATGTGTAATTTCATGTTTTCGCGAAAAAAATAACAACTGATCCTACAAGGGTTGAAGGAAGGTGGTTGAAAACAACAATAACAACAAGGACAAGTAATTGCTAAGAAAAAAACGGGGTGTGCTGTGGAAAACTCCGCGCGATTTTCGAAACCACCGTAGCATCCTGGCGATTTGCTGGTGTGATCGATGTGTTGTAGTCTGTGCATTCTGTGTTCCTTCCGCACTGCTCCAACGACGACTACAATGTGGGGAGCCTGTGGACAAAAACGAGCTGGACCACGCCGAGCCTGCCGAGCGGGCGTCCAACAACGCTATCGAGCAGATGGTGCTGGACGAAGAGGACAGCCCCCCTTCTTGAACGTTTCAGATGCTGGCGTCCCAGTGGGTCTGGCAGCGTACGAAGAGCGTAGCATACCTGCAGAAGAGCAGAATGCTGGGCGTATTGTAGATTATTTCTACAGGATGGAGTTCCACATCACACCCCGTTTTTTTTCCGATAGCAATTACTTGTTTTTTTTTTTTTTTTTGTTGCCTTTTTTTTTTGTTTTTTTTTGCAACACCTTTTTGCAAAAAAGAAAAGAAAAAAGAAAATTAAGAGAGAAAGGTGAGGCGATGATCTGGAAAACTGTTGTACAGTACAACCTCGTCGTTGTTAACATAGGCACGAACAGCTCTCAAATAAGGTGTGTTTTTGTAAATGTAGGTTTTTCTAGCTCTCCCCCTTGGGTAGAACTGTTCAGAATGGCAACAGTTTTTTTCCCCCCTTTAAATAGCAGTCGTCTTTGGGTAGCATCACTAACACACGTTGCTTGAACTCTCTCATTAAAGAGACGGTCGCTGTTTACGATGGGGTGTGACCGACAATGAAGCGGTGACGGACTTATGTAACGTCACCTCCACGATGTATTGTATCACGTATCTCGGATAGGGGTGCATATGCATCGAAAACGGACCCCTACCGGTGTGACCGACAAAGTATAGATGCATCTAAACAGATTTATTTTTAAGGATGCAAGGGCGGATGGTGCATCTTGGTATTTTTCTTTGTTTTTTGTTGTTGTTTTTTTTTGTTCACTTCATTCATGGAGGATTCATTTTGTTGAACAACTGCATAAATGGTGACTAAGCATGAGAGACTTGACGATCATCTTATAAAACGTTTTTCTTCTTTTTTATATGGTTCCAATGCCAGCAGGATATAAAAGAAGAAGAAACAACAACCCAACAGAAATCAAGCATAAAAAAAAACTATGTGTTTTTTTGTTACGACCCCCCTCCCTCCCCCATTTTCAAAAAATGTGTGTGTGGCCTGCAAGCCTTTGGAAAAAGAAGTCGTTTCTTTCTTTGCGCGAAGTTATTTTTTCTCTTTTCTTCTGAATCTGCATTTTTTTTTTCAATTTCTCAAAAATTCGTTGCGGTTTTTTGCATAGGTGACACTGATGGAGACTGGGGGGCAAAATGTGTTGAGTTTTTCTTTAATCTCTCTTTCGGTCACACTCAGTTTACCAAAAAAAAATTTTTGCCCATTCGGCGGTGACAGACAACAAGAGACAGACAACAACAAAAACGCAACTAAAAAAAAAAACATACGTGATACAAACCCAGGTGTGCCTCACGAAGATACCTGAGGAGAGGTTGACTGTGGGCTGATCCTCAGCGAAGCGCGAGAACAATCTACAAATTTAAAAAAATGGCCACAGTTTTCCCCTTTTTGCAACACAGTGCCTAACAGATCCAACTCCGACGCGTTGTCGCTCGAGAACGCGACGTGATTTTGCTTTCGCCCCCTTAAGTTCAAGGTCTCGGAAAGTTTCCTGCAGCGCCAAGAGATGCCCCTCAGCTGTTCCCTCGTTCAGGCTAATTGATTTCAGAAATAGATCCCTGATGGTTCCATCAACTGTCAACTCCTCGTTAAACCAAACACAGATGAGCAGAAAATGTGCCTTCCATCACGCTTACACCTAAGCACCTAAGACAGGTTACAGACGTCAGAACAAGTCCACTTACACACTTCAGACACGCACGACTAAACTGCGTTGATATTTCCCTCACGGTGCGAGGGAAATATGCTCTCTGCAGCATGTCCCTCGTGACTTTCCTTCTCTCCCGTTGACGCGTCAGTAAATATGACTGTTTTGAAAGAAAATCTTGGTTGTTTCGGCTTCCACATTCGCCCCCCTCATCGTAGCGCCTATTTCGAGATAAAAGTATCCCCCTTCCCTCCTCTCCGTTTTCATCATTGCTGTTCGCCCTTCGCGGGTCTTTTAGGTACTCTCTATCTATCTCAGATCTCCCTTTCCCCATATTCTCATCTCCCCTTCTCCCCCTCTCTCTCCCGACCATGCCGCTCTCCCCTGCAGACATCGCAGCGAAGCTTGCAGCGTTGAAGGGGAAGACAAGCCCGGTACCACAGGCAGGAGCACATCCCGCTTCTTCCGCCTCCTCTTCTGCGCCCGAGGTGGTAGCGTCCGCAGCGCCCGTAGCAAGCAGGGTGGGCAGTGGCACCCCGTCACCATGCCCGTCGCCGACACCACCCCCCGCAGTCGAAGTCGTGGCCGCACCAGTTGCAGTAGCCCCCGCCGTGCCAGACGGCAGTGTAGGCAACTCCATGGCAGCCGCCTTCGGTTTTGGAAGCTTCACAACAACAGTAAAAAAGGCGGCCGAACCACGCAAGGCTGGCGCGAAGAAGAAAGACCTGATCGATGCAAAGTGCATGAGGGTCGGGGGAGACGGGCAGGTGTGGCAGGACATCACTTTGGGGGAGTGGCCGGACAACGATCATAGGGTATGCGAACACATTTACCTCTTTTTTCCCACATTTTTTAAAGACCACCAAAACAGAGCACGAAGCAAAACAACTTTCGTGTATAGTGGGGTTCATCCTCGTCTGTCCTGTCTACACTAATACGAACCAAGTTTTCAAAAAGCAACAATTTTCATTCAAACCCCCCCTCCCTCCTCTCGATGGCGAACTACCTCTCAACTTACAAAGTACTACAATGAGATACAATACAAAACAAACAGAGTAGCAAAAACAAAAACAAGTACAAAACAAACTTACAAACCCCTCTACCCCCCTCTTCCCAACAGCTCTTCGTCGGCAACGTAGGTGACGAGGTGACCAACGAAATGCTCGCAAAACCCTTCAGCAAATGGCTATCCTTCCGCAAGGCAAAGGTCGTACGGCACCCTAAAACCGACAAATCCAAAGGCTACGCATTTGTCTCATTCCTCGAGCCTGAGGAAGCCCTTCAAGCCTTAGTAGAAATGAACGGCAAATACATAGGGAACAAACCCATCACCTTAAAGAAGAGCAAATGGGGGGACAGACAAGCCGCAGACACTAACGAAGCCCTAAAACGATTCAAAATCGCAAACAACGCGAAAAACAAAAAGCACCACACAGGGTTTTCCACGGGATGAGGAGTGTCTCTTATTACATCCCATTTTCAGAGGTGGTATTGGATGGAAGATAATGATATCCCAATTAGTGCCACCCTTTTGAAGTGGAGCGGTCAAAAGAAGGAATAACTAATATAGTGGAGCTCATCAGGGTGTCTGTACCTAATATGACCAAGTATTCAAAAAGAAGTCGTAAAAATTATATCCAGGGTGATTGTGCTCTCTCAGCACAGTTTTCAGTCATTCAAGTTTTGTCGGGATTGGAGGGGGGTGGGAGGGGGGAAATGGGGCGGGATAGTATAGTTTCTTCACTAGCCAAAAAAACACAAAAAAGAAGGGAAAAAAACGCAGAAAACCTACCCCCCTCTCCCATACCACGTCACCTCTCTCCCCCCACCTCGCCTCTGGCTTCCTGACGACTTTTCCTCTGACGTTGCCCTCTGTTCATGCTGTTGTTCCTTTGCTGTTCCTTCTCGTGAGGAAAAAGAATACCTCAAAAAACTTCGAACAGCTGCAAAGGCCTCGATGGAAAGGAGGGACTCGTTCACTGCGATTGCTATCGCCCACGCAGACTTCATTTGCATTGCAAATGCGACCCCAAGTCCCAAATCTCCCATTGCCGCACCAAGGTCAACAAATGTTCGTGATCTAGGTCCTTCAGTTTTGCCTATTTGGCAAGTAACGTCACTACCGATACGCACGACATCCTCTTCGACAATGCTTCTCTCAAGGCATAACAAATCGTATATCTATCACACAATTGGTGTGATTCAAGGGGTACGGACAACCCACGGAAGAACCACGCGGGAACCACGGAGAACTGTTTCGGGCTATATTAAGATTGCGGAGCACCTTCGGGGGAACCACAGGAGAATCCGTTTGGTGATCACACCAACAATTGTATTTTACACAGGCCTTCTTGAGGGTCCTGTATGATATCACCTAGTCATGGCCATGACTAACACATGCAACCAATACCCCCATCCCTCCCTTACACACACCCCACCCCCACACCCCTCCTCAGGACACATACACACCCTTTTTGTGTAGATGTCGGGCAGCCTTGAGGCACGGTACACCTCTGTCACAGAGGCAGCTGCTGCGGGGGATGACGAGGCTGTGAGCACGCTTGTGGCGGAGGCGGGGGGGTGTGATGAGAGCACACGCGTGGCTGTGTGGGCGCTGTGCCTGGGCGTGGACTTGGAGGCCTGCCCTACGGACGCAGATGTGGACGCGACTGGCCTGGAGCGGGACAGCCTGCGGATGGACCTGAACCTGCTGCTGGAGGAGTGCGGGCACGACACCTCTGAGGCATCTGCCACCGCCATCGAGACGACAGTGATCCTCCTCTGCAGAGAACACCGCCTCCCCTACCTCCCCGAGGTCCTCGACGTCCTCGGCCCGCTCCTCAGCTTCTTCGCCACCCTCTCCCCGTCGCAGGTCTTCGCCCTCACCTCCCCGCTCCTCAACCGCTTCATCCCTTTCCTCCAGGCAACCTCATCGGAGGACAGCCCCAAGAAAAAACCGACCACCACCACCCCACAACCACCTGGCCTCGAGGCGTACACTTTGTTGGTCAGACTGATGCTGCAGTATCATGACTGCGAGCTTTGTATGTTCCTTGATACTCACAAAATCGATGCCGGGACTGTGGTGCTTGGGTGGGTACGTGGTTTGTTTACTAGCGTGATAGGGAGGGGTGAAGCGGCGAAGGTGTGGGATGTGTTGGTAACCGCAGGAGACACTTTGATGCCAACATTTCTTGCATTAGCGTTATTGAAGACGAACAGAGAGCATATCCTTGGTTCTGCTGCTAAGGCGGACCAAACCGACAACGAAGCAGTCCTGGAAAGCATCCACGCAAGCATTGGAAGCGCGACGATCTCCTCCGACCGCACCACCACCACCCCTACCTCCACCCGCGCGCTTTTCACTCTTGCTCGCAGACTCAAGAAGGAGACCCCCCCATCCGCTGCGGACGACTTAATGTACCTCCTCAGTCACCCCTCTGGGGTGGTGGTGGAGGGTTCGCGAATTTCCTCTATTCTCGAAAGCAGTAAAAAGGCGATGGTTTTGCCCATCCAAACAGAGGAGCTCGTAGAGGCATTCAAAAAGCGCGATCACGCTCCAGGGCATCTCAAATTCATGGTCCTAGACTGCCGGTCTGCGAAGAGCTTCAAATTCGCGAGGCTCCCTACCGCGATTCATGTAGGAGCGAATGTGGGATTTGACCCTGAAAAGATGCAGGAGGTTTTGGAACGTTTTGAAGGAATGAGAGGGTCGCACTTCTGCATTTTAGGGACCGGGAGGGGAATTGTGAGGGAGGAGAACCTGCTAGGGATCATCGCACTGCGGTTCGCCTCCGCAAACTTTGACCATGTGGGGCTTGCTCGGGGCGGCTTCTCCGAGGTGTTGGAGTACATCCGGGGCGATGTGATTGAGTATGTCCGCGAAGCTCCGGTCTCCCCTACCCAAGCCGAAAAGGAAAGTGCGAATACAGTGGTCCCCACCGATGAAGACGTATCCGAAGCACCTACCACCACCACCTTTTCTAAAGCAATCCAAAACATCCATGGCCGAGCTGCATCCATCGACACCGACAACCTCAAAAAGCAGGCCAACGCGAAGGCAGATAAAGTAAAAAAATGGGGTCGTGGGTTTCTCTCCTCATGGACTGCACCGAAGGAGGAGGAAGCGGGCCCTGCGAGTGGTGATGAAGTAAGCCCGGCAACGTCTTCTTCTGAGAAGGATACAAAGACAGCAGAACGGCGTGGGTCAAAAGAGAAGGAAAAGGAGAAGGAGAAGGAGGAGGAGAAGGGTGAGAAGAAGGCGTCCCCCACAGAGAAGGCTGGTGGCGCGATGTCGAAGCTTTTTGGAAAGGCAAAGCAGCAGCCGCAGGAGGCAGTGGTAGACGCCAAGCCAGCTGCGCAGCCTGCAGGCAAGCAGGAGGCGAAGGTATGTAGGGGGGTTTTTTGGTCATAATTGTATTGTTTTCTCTGCTCAGTCGAAGGCCACGGCATTCTCGTTGGTGGGTGACGACGACTCGGAGGATGACTTCCAGCTTGTGACGCACCCCACCAGTGCAGCAGCAGCCGCAGCATCACCGAAGGTAACGGAGGAGACGGCAGCACCGTCGCCTCCTGATGCAAGCAAGGGTATGTGCTCCCCCCCTTCCCCTCCCCTATGTGCGTCTGCAACATAGTTGTAGGTGCGTCGGTCCACACCACCGTGTACCATGACAATGCCGGCTCCGACGAAAAATTCTGTTTTGGGGCGCACGAAAGCGCCGACGACGCCATCTCCCCCCTCCGCAAAATCAGGGATCACCACCTCCCACGTCCCACGTCCAGTTCGCCACGCTCTGCTGAGGCGACTCAAGCAAACATATCAAAAAACTTCATAAAAACCCATTTCAAACACCCCCTCTCTACCTCCACCCTCTACCCATCACACCACAGACTCCGCAAAGCCTAGCCCACCACCTAAGGAGGACGATCTCTTCAGTGACCCTGTGCTCTCCCTCAAGCCCGATGCAGTGCCCGAAGCCGCAGCAGCAGCGCCAGCAGCAACAGATGCACCCAAGAAGAAGTCTGCTGCAGACGACCTCTTCGATGATGACGAAATCTTTGCAAAGAAGAAGCCCGACGACTCGCCCAAGGCAGCGAAGCCTGCAGCAGCGGCAGCAAAGGTGGACAGCAAGGCAAAGGCTGATGTCGACATCTTCGCAGACGACTTCGACATCAACGATATTGAATTGTATGTGTAGATAACAGCAACATTTTCAATTTTTACCCCCCTCCCACCTAATTAGCGACTTAGGAAATGTGCTCCATTTTTGCCTCCCACATTGCGAAACGGGCAGAGGACCCCAACCGGACCTAATTGCTCTGTATTCACAATGATCACCGCTCATCTGGATGAGTGGAAGCGGGAGTAGCACATTTTTTTTAAAACCACGAAATGGATTGTAGGACTGCATTGTATATTTCAAGTCAATTTTCTGTTTCAGTGCCATATGCGTCCGCCGATGAACGGTGACGCCTTTGCACTTTCAACCTCTCTTTGTTTTGTTTTTTTGTTATCAATCCACCCACACCATCATCAGACCTTCGGATGCGAAGAAGAGTGCAAAGAAGGCGGCCACCGATGACTTCGATGATCTCTTTGCATAAAATAAAAATAAAGTGGGGACTAGGGGGGAGGAAGGGAGGGAGGGAGGGAAGGCATGTGTGACAGAACATACATTTGCACCAAAAATAAAACCCCCCATAACGAAAACAACGAAAATAATAGCGTTGAAAAAGCAAACTAAAAACTTAAAAAAAAACAGCTGTTGTGTGTGTGTTATTGCTTTTCTTATCCCTACGATTGTTGCGCACAAAACTGAGTGATTTCTCTCTTTTTTTTTTCCTCTTGCTAAAGACACTGTGGGGACTTAGTGATAGTGATGTGTGTGTGTGTGCGAGCCAAATACACGTATCTTTTCAAATTTTCTCAGTCTTGAAAGTGAAAAATATAACTGCAAATGCATGGGTGTAGGGGGGTGATAGAACGGAGGGGGAAGGCAAAGTCAGTGCTATCTAGCCACACTGTGGGAATATGCAAAGAATGGAAAATGTGTGACAAAAAATGTATTTTTTCTCTCTCTCTTCCATCCTTCGTTTTTGTTTGTTTGTTTTTACTGAGACCTTTCTTCTGGGATTTTTTTTCTCTCCACATTTTATCTGTCCCCTTTTCATTTGTACCCCCCCATTTTGGGTGAAATAGGTAGTGGTGCTTCGTGCATGATTACCAACTTTATCTTTTCCCCTTTCAAACGTGTACCGTCTGGAGACACCTCTAAGTTTGTGTAACATAAAAAAAAAATAGTTGAGAGATTTCTTCAGAGAAAATATAGGGAAGCGCAGAGAGAGGTTCTGTTTTCACCTTTTCTCCGTCGTGAGATGAATTTGTGGGAAATAGGGGGGGGAAAGGCCACCTCTTTCTTGAATGTGTGTGCGCACATTTATCGTTTACAACACGCAAAACAAAAGACAACGAAAAAAAAAAAAAGCAGGGGGGGAAAGAACTTTCTCTTTTCAGTGGTGTGATTACATAGGGCTATGGTGTATACCCTAGAAGGACCCAAGAAGTACCCAATTTACACCTAATTTTGGGGGAAATCACACCAATTTTTCTCCACCTTCCCTCCACACTGCTCTTCCCCCCCCTCCATGCTATTATCATCACACCACAGGCCACCCAGCAACTACACAAATACAACCAAAATGCGGTAAAAAAACATTGTTTTTTTTTTAATCTTCCTTTTGCAAATGAACACCACCTTTCGTGCGGTGCGTGGGGTGCGCTGTCGTGGACAGACCTCCAGCTCCATCTCATCAGCCTGTCCACCTTCTGTAGTCACCACATATAGGCTGTCCACACAGCACCGCAGCTTTGCTGCGACACGATGCAACCTTGCTCCGATTCTTGAGTCCTTTTGGGAGGTTATGGACAACATCGACGTCACGCCACATGGTGGCTACTCATGGTGGGAAGGTGTACACCAGAAAAGCGTTATGCACATCCGACGTACACTACACCGTGTAGACTGTGTCATCGAAGTTCGCGACGCGAGAGCGCCGTTTTCGACCTACAACGAAGACCTAGAAAAGCTGACTGTCGGCAAACCCCGTGTCATCGTGTTTAACAAGGCTGAGCTGGCGGATCCTACTGCAAACAAAAAGCTTGTGAAGTTTTATGCGGACCTTGGTGTGCCGGCAGCGCTGTGCACCCAAGGAGGGCTGCGAACAGAAGAAATGAGGAAATTGGCGGAGAAAATTGCGAAGCTGAACTTTCCGACGTATCTGAGGGAGGCGCCGATCAACTGTCTGGTGGTAGGCATGCCAAAGGTGGGGAAGTCCTCCATCGCTAACAACCTTCGCAAAGCTCTGGCAGACGAGATGACAGATGTCACCGGAATTCGCTTCAAAGACGCAAAACGCATTGCAAAAAAGCGCAAAACAAACGGCACGATGCCCCGCCTCACACGATCCATAGGTACTGTGAAGATCCGTACAAAGAATAAACGTGATATTGTCTTAATTGATGCACCAGGTTTTATGTTCCCTCGCGCCACCGATACGCGGCAAGGGAAAAAAATCGCGCTTTTGGGGCTAACAAATTTTCAGAGAATGCAGGGGCAGAACCACTACCGTGATGTTGGGGACATGGTGTTTAAGACGCTCTTCATGCACGGCATGGAGCCTGCAGTGATGTCGTTCTTTCGGTTGCCACTTCCTGCCCCGAAAACTCTTACCGAACTTCAGGTTCGCGCTGCCGTCACGATGGACACACTGACATCACACACCCGCAAGAATATGAAATTCATGAACCCTGATATGTTTGTCCATGGTCTCCGCGAACCTGGGAACATGGAAGCAGACCGTGTCACCCGTCAAATGATTGACGCTTTTCGTGGAGGAAAATTCGGTCGTATCACTATCGATGAAATACCAACGATTGATCAATTCAACAAAGTGACTGCACCTCCGTACATTAGACGGCTCTATGATGCAGAATGCGAGGCACGTGCACAACGTGCCGAACTAATCCGCCACGTACGTAACGTTCAGATGGAGGAGCCTCTCAAGAAGATCGACCCAGACGCAGAAGAAGAGAAGAAGGAAGGGGAGGAAGATGTTCTCGAGCACGAAGAGGACGATGGGCTGATGGGGCGGAGGATCTTCGCCATCCACGCGAAGACCGTGGACACGGAGAAAGACAAAGCGTACTCACCGGAGAAGGAGAGGCACACAGTCGCAGACATTGTGCGACAAATGCAGAACGAAAACCAGCCGATGACACGAAGTGCGCAGGCAGGTGGCGGTGGTGGTGTGCTTGCAAGCAACCTAGAGCAATACGACAGAACAACAAGCGAGAGAAGAAAGGACCTCCGCATGGCACGTCTCTACGAGGAGGGGCAGCAGCTGACCAAGGACTTCCTCAGTCAAAAGCAGTATGTGATTATTTTTGATAAACAACTTGTGTCAATTCTAAAAAAGATTGGAGGCAGCTGCGGGGCAAACAAAACGTATTGAGAAAAAAACAGAACCACAGCAACCGTACTTCATTTTAACAGAATTTTGTTTCACCTTTTTGTTTCCCGGCTTTGAGCGCACAAACAAAAGACCCGATCTTTATTCTAAAAGCTTTGTGGGGGGGTAAAGGAACAACGTTTTGTCATCGATTCCAAGAAATACCGTTTCTTGGGAATCCTTTGCGGGTTTGCGGAAATATACACGAAACAGCTTATCTTAAACAACACACCCACTACAGCCGCAACTCTCGCGATTCTGAACCTGGCCACATGATGTCTACACCGAAGGTGGTGCGTATCAGGTATCCTCATAGTAGAATTCCCGACGCTTTTTAGGCTGATTCCCTACTAAAAAATTTTATATGGTGACCCCTTAAAAATGGTGATACACATCTATCAATGCCCTCCGGCAACCAATAGCCGCTCTCATACACTGCGCACTGCGTCTCTGTTCTTGCTTCGGTAACTTCACCAAACACCCTCTCCCTCTCTCTCTCTCTCCCCCCCCTTGCAGGAAGTTCGCCCGCCCGAACCGTCTGAACACCTTCGGCACTGTCAACATTATGTCTGGACAAGAGAAGACCATCACCGAACGCCAGAACCAGCAAAGGTATGCATTTTGTGCACAACACCCCACAACAAAGGGCCATATTCTGCGCAAGAATTACCCTTACTAGGCATTAACCGACACCACACAACATATCACCAACAACAGGGATGCGTACGAGCATATGGGCACGGCAATGGGAGGCAAGTCGCATTAAGGGATCTGTTGGTCCTTTGGCCGCAGTGTACAAAGAGTCTTCAAGCAAAAGGCTATGCAGTGCTGCATGCATCGGGTTTGCATTGGCAACTCTGCAGCTTTTGTCTTGGCATATTTCACCTTTTCAGCTGTTTTTTTTGTTGCACGCACACTGTGATGAGAGGGGTCGATGTGAGGGCTTTTGTATTTCAAGCCGATTTTGTTGATGGCAGTGTGTGAGACCCAACCTAGGCCCACCCAAAATTATTACGCATCCACTCGACGTTTGGATAAAGAAAACACAGAGACGAAAAAGGGGGTTTGAGGAAGAGTTAAATTCTTGAACGCATCCCCCCACACTCAGTCACATTGTTCCCTGTGTTCAGGTGTAGTATTTGGTGGTGCGGTAAAAAAGGGAGGAGATGCTTGTAGGCTGATGGGTACTGCTCCCCCCCGATAGCGTTGGTTGCAAGAAGAAATGGATTCGTGTTTTTCTTTCCTTCATCTGTGTGTGTGTGTGTGTGTGTTTTGTTGAAACGCAGGTTTATGGAGGTTCCCCAAGGGCGGAACATTTTCTCCAAGTCTGTGTGTATTTTGTTTATGGTGACTAAGCGCGAGAGGCTTAGGTTCATCTTATAAACTTTTCTTTGTTTTGTCTGTTATTGTTGATGACAACTGACAGCGCTTCTCTTTGGTACACTGTCACGAGAGGGCTTTGTATTTCAACTCTACTTTTTCTGGGCTGCTGCCCTCACAAAAAATTTTTTCCCCGCTCATTTTTTTTTTCTCAAAAGGGTAAAAACAACGATAAACAGAAGCGAATACAAAAAAGAGGCCTAGTTTTTACTCCCACTTCGCTAGACGTAAACCACGAGATGGATGTAGGACTGCATGGTTGGGGGGTCCACCCCCTGGTACATCGGTCATTGTACTAAGGAACACTGTTTTCACGAGCGGGCTGTTGTATTTCGAGTAATTGGTGTGGCTGAAGGGAGGTGCTACTTTCTGCTATTTTCTGCTATTTTGGGGTCGTCGGCCACACCACTGCCTGTTAAACTTTTTTTGTTTAGTTTTGTTCCAGTGTTTCCCAGCATCTCACCTAACTCTGAAAATAGGTGAGATTTTGCGGTTTTGCGGGTTTTTGTATAGGTGTGGCGAGCCCGGGCGCGCTTCGCGCGCCCGGGTCCCCACCTTAGCTCAAGTTGGGGGCCTCCGGCGGAATGTGAGAATTTCTCGGAGTTCGGCACTTCATTGATATTTGCACCAGGCACACATGGTACACGAATTATCAGTAACGTCAGTACATTTACAAAATAAACGGCAGTCATGGCAGGCATGGCACCCAAGCGAAGCCACGGTACGCAACATTTCTAAAAATTGTTGACATAAATGTCACTGTCGTTGGAAGATTGGGGGGTCAGCTTGTTTTTGTGCCCAAAATTTCTCAGCACTGCTGACCAGGGACATTGGGAACATATGGATTTTTGCGGAGCAAAAAAAAATCAAACAAATGGCGCCGCAGGCGAAAAAAAATTAGGGTACAGTGTAAAAATCTATCTTTTTACAGCACATAGTCACACACCTAACCCTTTTTTGCGGAGCAAAAAAGGGAAAATGGCGCCGCAGGCAAAAAAAAATTGAGGTACAGCCTGGATGGTGCGGTCAGCAACCCAGTTCTGCGGTACTCCCGTGGTTCAACCATGATTTTTTTTTTTTTTTTTTTTCCTGCAGGTGAGATTTCTCACCTCACTTTTGTTTTTTTTTTTTTTTTTGTGAGATTTCTCACCCCAAAATCTCACCGCGGGAAACACTGTTTTGTTCTTTGTTTTCTACACACAATTCACATACAGACACCCGACTTCCCCCCCTTCCCCTCCCCTCCCCTTCCAAAAAAAAATACCTACAATTCTGGGGGACTAACACCCCCCTCTCCTCCTCCTCCTCCTCCTCCTCCTCCTCCTCCTCCTCCTCCTCCTCCTCCTCCTCCTCCTCCTCCTCCTCCTCCTCCTCCTCCTCCTCCTCCTCCTCCTCCTCCTCCTCCTCCTCTTCAACCCGCTTTAGCGGAGCAGCTTCGCTGCGAGTTGGGAGATCTATGATAGAGTTTACCTAATCTTTGTTTTGACGTGGCACGCATGCTTTCTTTTAGGCAGAATATTTTTTAGTTTTCCTCAGGCTTTGACCTGGTTGGCCGGGGTCCGTTTTTGTGTTTTCAGCCTCTACCCTCACCATACCACCACCATCTTCATCAGATTTTTTGTTGGAATTTGTTTTGGGTTGTTTCGGCCTCCACATTCGCCCCCCTCATCTTTTTTGCCCCTACTCACGATTAACCGCCTCGCCTCTTTCTTCACTACTCCGACCAAGCCAAGACGTCTCGGTAGTATACAGCCTGCGCCGCGGACACCGCCTTCGACTCCGCCTTCTCCACCCGTTCAACCAGCTGCAACTGCACAACCCTCTACACCCGAACTCATCATTCCACGGTTGGGTCTCGGTATGTCCGCAGGTCGCAGCACCGACATCCCCGGCCTGTTGGAGGCTCTCCGTGATAGCCCAGCAAGCGAGCACCAGTACGACCCCCCTGTAGCGGCGTTCCAACAGGTGGGGATTGACCCCAGTCTGCACTGCCTCCGCAAGCGCAAGGTGCTCTACAGCGCTCTGGGTGGGTGTCTGGAATGTTTGGTGACGGAGGTGAAGGAGCAGCAGGTGGCGAAGAACCTGCAGGTGACGGAGCCGGGGCCGGAGCTGCTCTCCTCGGCCCTCGTCGCCCTGTGTGGGTTCGACGCGGCTGACGAGAACCGCCGCGCTGTGTGGTCGGGGCTGTCGCTGGTCAAGCAATTGGCCACGGTTGTCTCCTTCGGGGATGGCCTCGGGGTCCAGGAGAGCATCACCAGACTCCGCAGTCAAGCGCCTGCACGAGAGGAAGTACCTGAGGAACTGCCGCGACAGGACTCGCCGGAACCGGCCCAGCCACAACAACCACATCCCCACCACCATTCGCAACCACCGCATCACCCGCAGCATCACCAACAGCAGCCCCCCCAGATGGAGGAGGTGCTGCTGCGCATGCAGCAGATGCAGCAGGAGTCCTCCCGGGACTTCATGCTGCAACTCCAGCAGCAGCAACTGGCGTTCCAGAGGGAGCAGCTGCTGCTCAGCCGAGGGGGTCCGGGGACGCACCAGGAGGACGACACCCCCATGGAGGAGCCCAGGCGGCTCACTGCGGAGTCCGTGGCCCGGTCTCCGGCGCAGTGGGGCGCTTTTTGCGACCAGCAGGCGCATCACACCGATGCTCTGCTGGGCGTCCTCAAGGAGCGTACGGCGACGCTCCAGGCGAACACGGACGCCGCCGACGCAGCCGCCCACTGCCACGCAGCAATCGCTTGTGCGCTGCGAGGTGGGTCCCTGGACGAGATGCTGGGGGTGCTGGGGGACGCTTTGGCGTTCTGGGAGCTGCGGGCGACCAGCGGCCGGGCGGGGGCCCTGGCCTTCAAGTCGAAGGTCTGGGCACAGCAGGTGGTGCCGGCGGACCGGAGGGCGGCGTACGCCGCGGGCATGGCGGCGGGCAAGGCGGCCACGAAGGCGTCGGGTGGTGGCGGGGGGTGGTCCCGGGGTCCCGCGCAGGACTCGGGAAACGGGGGCGGCGGCGGCAAGCAGGGCGGCCGAGGTCGAGGGGGCAGTGGTGGCTTCGGGCCGGGGCAGAACTTCCGCCCGCGAAAGGAGTGACGGGGCCGGGCGGAGCGCGACTGGGTTCCCCCAACCCGTTTGCGGCGCTCTTCCCCCCCACCACTTTCCCTCCCAAGACAAACATCTCAATTTCCTTTCCCCCTTCCCCCTCCCGTCCGGGAGGGGGCTACGGGGGCGCTGCCCGCCGCGCGCCCCCCACAACTATTCCACGACGTGCCGGGACTCCGCGCAGCCCTTCGTCCGGCCGACAAGAAGCCGACGACCTCAGCGGCCGCTCGCACCGCCGTGGACGACGTGCTGTTCCGGATTCGCGATCCAAAGCAGCTGGGACAAGCAGTACGCAAGCTGGTCCCGTGGGAGGCGGCCCACACTTACTGCGTGGGTCCGCGGGCCGCGGGCGCACGCTCATGGATGCTGCGGGCATTCCGAAAATTCGCTGCGGAGTCCCCGACGTTGCCGGTCGACCAGGCGGTGGTGAAGTTCCTGTGGTCGAGGCTGGAGGGAGCGTCGCCCCTGACCGTGGCGGGATATTGCGGCAGCCTTCTCCGCGCGCTGGCGGCGGAAGGGGTCGTGGGGGCACGCACAAAACGGGTGCTGGCGACGCGACGGGCGCTCACGAGATTCGGCACACTTCTTCGTCCCCGCCAGGCTCCTCCGGTGGACACCGCAGTGGTGCAGAGCACGGTAGAGGCGTTGCTGGAGCAGGGTTGCGACCGCGAGAGCGCGTTCGTGGCGTTGGTGTGGGTCGCGCGAGCCCGGATGTCCGACGTGCGGTACCTGCTGGTGCGCGACCTGACGTTGGTGTGCGACGAGGGGGTAGAGCCGGGGCTGGAGGTGGCGCTGAAGGAGAAGCAGCAGCGCCAGTGGTCGCCGGTGGTGTACCTGCCGCCAGGGGAGTTGACATGTCGGGTGGTGGCGTGGTGGCAGCGGTGCAGCGCGACGGGTCCGGACACACCTCTCTTCGCGGCCACAGAGGCGGAGTACCAGGCCCTCCTCAAGCGGGTCGTGGCGCGGCTGCCCGCGGGGTCCTGGGCGCACTCTCTGCGCAGGGGGTCAGCGCAGGTGTTGCAGAAGTGGGGGATGGAGCTGGACGGGCTGCAGAGCGCTCTCCGCCACGCGAGCGGAACGCAGACGCGGCGGTACATGATGAGTACCGCCGAGGCAGACCGCAGGAAGGCACGGGAGCAGCTGGACGCGCTGCAGGGGGGTTGGGTGTAGGGTGGTTGTTCCGTGGGCTGGACGGCTGCCCGCTGGGGGAGTATGTGCGTGAGGTGGGTGGTGACGATGTGGACCTGGAGATCGAGGCGTCTGCGTCGCCCCCGCACATGATAGTAGACGACGTCGCTGGGGTTTGGGCTATGCCGTCGGGTGTGAAGCGTCAGGTGCTGGATTCTTTCCCTGTCGGCTTGATTGATTTGGGGGCGTTGCGCCGTCTTGTGCCGGCGAAGGCTGGGCTGTTCGCGATGCTTGACGACATTGCGACGTTCCGTGCGCAGCTGACGGGGTCAGGGGTGACGATGCCGGGCCCCCCCTCCAAACTCCAGGACGACATGCTGAAGGCGTGCGTGAGTGGCGGTGTTCTGCGCACGGAGAGGCGGGCTTTTCCTTCGGTGTGCGGGCTGTCTGTGTTTCCGCTGGCGAAGACGAACGGCAAGATGCGTCTCATCGTTGACGCACGGCCGTTGAACACGGCGATGCACTCCCCGCCTAAGTTCAGCCTCCCTTCACCATACGAGCTTTCGGAACTCATCCTCCGTGGGGGCGCTACGCATGCTGTCGTGGCGGATTTTAAAGGGTTTTTCTGGCAATTCCCTTTATCCGCGGAGGTGGGGCAGTTTTTTGGTGTGCGGCAGGGTGCGCGTCGCATGCAGCTTACCCGCATGGCGATGGGGTGGTCGTGGGCGGCGGTGATTGCGCAGGAGACGTCGCTGGGGCTGCTCGGGGATATGGCGGGTGTGTGTGCTGCTGCGTGGATCGACGACAACCTCATTCTGGGGAAGTCGGCGGAGCAGGCGTCGGCGAGGCTGCGGGGGTTTTTGCGCCGAGCGGACGAGGTGGGCGCTGAGGTGAACCGCGCGAAGTCGACGCTCACGCCGGTGCAGGTGGTTGTGTACGCCGGGATTGAGTGGGACCTGCGGGCACGATGCATGCGGCTGCCGGGGGAGTGGCGTCGGAAGGCCCGAGTCGTGCTGGACGCCTTGCTGGCGGCGTCGGGTCCCTCGCTGCGCGACGTGTGGAAGGGCATCGGGGCCGTCATCTGGGCCACGTATGCGATGGGTGACCGTTTCTGCAGTGTGCCGGATATGTTGGCGTGGATTCGGGCGCGGGGTGCCGAGGTGTCTGCGGGCGCCATTGACTGGGATGACCAGGTGCAGATTTCTGCGGGCATGCGGTCGGACTTGCAGGTGTTTGTGGAGCGGCGTCTGGTGCCGGATGTGTGGCGCGTCCCCAGGTGGAAGCTGTCGCCGGAGGCGGGGTGTGATGCTGTGGTGTGGTCGGATGCTTGCCCCGAGGGGTGGGGGTTCATTGTCCGGACGTGGGCTGGCGAGCGCGCTTTCCGGAAGTGGGGCACGTGGTCCACGGTCGAGGACATTTTCCTTTTGGAGTTACGGGCAATGGCCTGGGGCGTGCTGCATGCTGTGCGAGGTGGCGCCCGAAGGATTCTGGTGGTGGGTGACAACGCCGCGGTGGTTGCTGTGCTGGAGAAGGGCCACTGTGCGGTCAGGTTGGGGAACACGGTCCTGGAGGGCCTGTTTCGGGTCACGGACGGTGCGGGTGCGGGTATGTTGTCGCGCTGGATTGCGACGGACCGTATGCCGGCGGACGAGCTGTCACGCTGGGGCACCGCTGGGCAGGACTGGGCCGACCCCCCGTCGGTCGGCGTGGTGGTCGACGGCGGCGGTTTTGTGTGGACGGACGATTGAAGTCCTTAGATTATTCTTATTTTAGATTACCTTCTGTTTTTTCATCTAGCTTTTCATTAAAGCTGCTTCCCTGCCCTGTTTTTGTGTCCGCTGTTTTGCACAGTGGCCTTTGCTTTCTCTTTTTTCTGGATGCCTGCGCCCGTTGAGGCTTGGTGTCGTATCATTGGCTTTTTGTTTACTCCGGTTTTGCATTTGGGCCCCCGCGGGGCCCAGTGTGTGTGTTTGTGGTTGTGGTGGATGCTCTCGTGGCCTACTGGGTTAAAATATTCTACGTGACGGATGTCATGAGGTTGTTTCGGCCTCCACATTCGCCCCCCTCATCGTAGCGCCTCTTTTCGAGATAAAAAGTATCCCCCTTCCCTCCTCTCCATTTTATCATTTTTCATTGCTGTTCGCCCCTCGCGGGTCTTTTTAGGTAATCTCTATCTATCTCAGATCTCCTTCAACCCGCTTTAGCGGAGCAGCTTCGCTGCGAGTTGGGAGATCTATGATAGAGTTTACCTAATCTTTGTTTTGACGTGGCACGCATGCTTTCTTTTAGGCAGAATATTTTTTAGTTTTCCTCAGGCTTTGACCTGGTTGGCCGGGGTCCGTTTTTGTGTTTTCAGCCTCTACCCTCACCATACCACCACCATCTTCATCAGATTTTTTGTTGGAATTTGTTTTGGGTTGTTTCGGCCTCCACATTCGCCCCCCTCATCGTAGCGCCTCTTTTCGAGATAAAAAGTATCCCCCTTCCCTCCTCTCCATTTTATCATTTTTCATTGCTGTTCGCCCCTCGCGGGTCTTTTTAGGTAATCTCTATCTATCTCAGATCTCCCTCCTCCTCCTCCTCCTCCTCCTCCTCCTCCTCCTCCTCCTCCTCCTCCTCCTCCTCCTCCTCCTCCTCCTCCTCCTCCTCCTCCTCCTCCTCCTCCTCCTCCTCCTCCTCCTCCTCCTCCTCCTCCTCCTCCTCCTCCTCCTCCTCCTCCTCCTCCTCCTCCTCCTCCTCCTCCTCCTCCTCCTCCTCCTCCTCCTCCTCCTCCTCCTCTACAGTAAACTTGTTTAAGAAGCTTTGCTTCGACTCAGGAGTCTTTCAAGATATAGAATGACTAATGCAGCATGCCCCTCATGGGCTTACCACTTACGGTTAGTAAGGTTGGAACGAGGATCGATGGGGAACCCAAAACACACAAAACACACAAACACACATTCACGAATCAGAATTTTGTCTTTTGCTTCCCCAGTATCGCCCTCTGTACGTACTCCTCTCCTCATCTACGGAAAAAAGAATCTCCCCCCGCCCCCCTTTTTTAGTTTACTTGTATACTCGTCTTTATCTTGTAAAGACTCCTCCTCCTCCTCCTCCTCCTCCTCCTCCTCCTCCTCCTCCTCCTCCTCCTCCTCCTCCTCCTCCTCCTCCTCCTCCTCCTCCTCCTCCTCCTCCTCCTCCTCCTCCTCCTTCTCTCCTCCCTTTTCTCCACCCTTCAAATCTCCCCCCAAAAAACGTTTAATGGAGAACCTACGCGAAGAAGGTGTGGCTCTCTGGAAGGTGGTCTGGCCTTTGTGCGCAGTGGACGTGCTTGACGCTGCGTCTTTTGCAGTGCAGGTGGGGTTCATTGGGCACTATGGGGGGAAGGAGGGGTTAGCCGCAGCTGCGTTGGCAACAGCGTTGATGAGGTTGACACATCTGTTTCCTTCGCGTTGCGGTGACGCTGTGGCGCATCAGAGTAGGAAGGCAGTGTCGGCAGGGGAGGCACATCTGGCAGGGAGGTCCTTATATTCCAGCATTCTCGCGTTCACTGTTATATCGATCCCTTTGTATATCCTCTGGTGGTGTGCATCACAGAATGTACTACAAAAAGTGGTATTCCACGACAAAGTGCACCACCATACAGAGCATAGTGGCGCATCCGAAGGCCGTCGTTTTGTACAGTATAGCATTCCATTGTACTATGTGTCTGGTGTGCGTCGTGCTGTGGAGGCGTTCTGCGAAGGGAGCGATTCGATGCATAGGGTAAGCCCTGTGGTGTGTACCGTGGTTGGCGTGCTGTTGACAGCGGTGTTTACAAATGGGGTTGGAGGGTGGAGTGGGTTGGGCTATCCAGGGGCGCCGCTCGGGTATGCGGTCGCGATGTTGCTGCACATTGTTATAGTCGCCACCCACTCCCTCCTGACTGGGACGCACACAGAACACTTTTCCGGCGCGTTTCCAGGCCTCCACGATGTCCGCCACCACGTTGCCCAGGCACTGCCATACGGCGGGTTCGCCCTTCTAGGGGAGGGGCATTTACATGTGGTCTCGCTCTTTGTTACTCATTTGGGTTCGTCCTATATGGCAGCCTGGTGTATTCTGAGTGCAGTGTGGAGGGTGTTGTCGGTGATAGGTTTTGCGTTAGGGAAGGGTGTAACGCTGCGGGTGGTACAGCATGTACAGAGTGATAACATATCGCGTGCAAGGGGGAGTGTTGTGATAGGAGCCTTTGCGGCGACGGTGGTGTCGGTTGTGGTGGGGTTTGTGTTGGTGGTGTTGAGGCATGTTGTGGGGAAGGCGTTCGACGCGAGCAGGCCTGTTGTGCACAATGTGTACGAGACCATCCCGGTGTTGGGGGTGACGGTGTTGCCTGCTACCATGGGGGTGCTGGCACTGCATGTTTTGGTTGCACAGAGGCGTGCGAAGGCGGCGGTATGTACAGTGTTCCTCTGCATGTGGTGTGTCACCGTGCCGGTGTGTGCAGCGTTGACCTACCTCCTGGACCGCAACCTGCCGTACCTCATGGCAGGGCACCTGCTAGGCTGCATCGCGCTGCTCATCCTCGCATGGTTCTTAGTAGTCTCAGGTGAATGGGACGACTGTGTCGAGTCGCTCTCCCTCCACCTCACCCCACCCCGCGCCAGCACCCTATCCCGCAGGGTCTACGGACTGCAGGTACGTGGAAAAGGAGTCCGAGGTGGTGGTGGTGGTGTGCAGAGTCCAGAGATGCACCAAGGTAATGGGGAGGACCTAGAGGGCAATGTGAAGGTGGATACAGCGTTTATTCAGTAGGGAGGGCTGTTTGGGTTTGTGTGTGTGTGTGGGGTGGTGGGTGGGTGATTGTTTTTCATTTGGGTTGTGTTACTAATAACTTACTCTTTTTTTGCTCTTCTCCCTCCTGATGGTTTGTTCTGTTTTCAATCGTTATCGTTTGTTATTTTTTTTGTTGAGGTTTTTGTTCAACAAAATACAGGGTGCATCTGTAGTAGATGACGTCTATTCATTGCTGCACGACGCAAGCCAACCCGCGCAGCCTCGTACACAGCGATACAGTTGTTCGCACTTTCATGCGGGCCTGACGAACGTATTCTGTTCAAAATGTGTTCTTTTTGGAGTGTGTTGGTGCACTCTCAACGCTTTTTTGCTCTTCTGCTCTTGTGAATGTTTTACCCCCGGTTTGAATCGCGCAGCCATTTGCCCAGTCTTTTTGTACAGCAACTTCTTTTCTACCCTATAATTAGAAGTGCTGAAGACTTAGCGAGTGTACCTTTGTTCCCTTTTGACCAGGCTTTTTTGCGAATGTGGAGCTTTGCACAACAGTGGCAGCTGCACGATTCGCCTTTAATTTTTGCCTTTTTTTCCAGTGCTGCACAAGGACCCACCTCTATTGTTGACACACAGCCATTAATACCGTTGTCCCCCTTCCCCTTCCCTTCTCCTCTTTCCTTTCAAATGTGTGTTTAATCAGTCTTTTTTGAGTCATTCCTAAGGTGTATATCATGGATTTGTAGTCAGTCTGAGTCAGACTGATTTTTGGGCCAGGACGAGGACTTCTCGCACTCGAGTGCGAGAGGTGCGAGATGAGTCAGTCTGACTCAGACTGACTACAAACCATGGTATATGCCCGGGAAGTATGTCCTAATATGTGCCAATATCCGTTTTTTTTTTTGGAGAAGTCTCCAACCCCTTATGTGTCTGCTAGCAAAGTGTGCATCGTTTGTTTTTGAACGTTCTTTGTGTAATTTCTCTTCTTTTTTGAACTGGAAAACATCATCATGAAGTTAGTATTAGCAAGTATGATAATTCCCCCCCCCCCCCCCCCCCCCTAGGCATAGTGTGCAGACGAACAAAATGTTCGTCGATGTTCGTCGTGGGGGGAAAAAAATTTTTTGTTCGTCGATGTTCGTCGTTGTTCGTCGTGGGTTGCCCTTGTGGCAGGGACCTGTTCGTCGATGTTCGTCGATGTTCGTCGACGAACATCGACGAACAAAACCGACGAACATTTTGTTCGTCGACGAACCAAAAATGTTCGTCTGCACACTATGCCTAGGGGGTCCGACTCCTAATAGACTTGTGTATAAAATTTCGTACAAAAAACTCATTATTAAACTTCTGGTCATTTCCAAGGCAACTGCGGGTGAAAAACACCCTCAGAGTGGGTCACAGGGGGCCTGTGGGCCAAAAATCGACCCAGAAGCCACCCCAGAATACAAAAAAATGGAAAAAAATAGTGAAAAAACGGCTTTTTGACGGTTTTGGCCATGTTGGGCAAAATAGCGTTTTTTCAAGAAAAAACCAAAAAAACGGTTATTTTTTGACATCACAAAACCTCCTTTGGCACAAATATACCCCAAAAGTGGCCTGTGAGTCCATTCCAACCTGTTTTGGACATATTTGACACTTTTGGAAGTGTTTTTTTGGTGTTTTTACGTCAAAAAACATACCCTGGCAATACCCTGACCGCGCTCCGGCAGCATTCCGGCATGCTGTTTGACCCATATAGGGGTCAAGAAATGGCCAAAAACCCCCGAAAAAGGACCCTGGGAGCCCAGATAGTTCCAAATTTCCACCACATCCCCACCCAAACACCGCAAAAACATGACAGAAAATCGTCTTAAAAAACACACTTTTTTCAAAAAGGTCATTATGGAGCCTGTCTGACGACCTTTTTGAAAAAAGTGTGTTTTTTAAGACGATTTTCTGTCATGTTTTTGCGGTGTTTGGGTGGGGATGTGGTGGAAATTTGGAACTATCTGGGCTCCCAGGGTCCTTTTTCGGGGGTTTTTGGCCATTTCTTGACCCCTATATGGGTCAAACAGCATGCCGGAATGCTGCCGGAGCGCGGTCAGGGTATTGCCAGGGTATGTTTTTTGACGTAAAAACACCAAAAAAACACTTCCAAAAGTGTCAAATATGTCCAAAACAGGTTGGAATGGACTCACAGGCCACTTTTGGGGTATATTTGTGCCAAAGGAGGTTTTGTGATGTCAAAAAATAACCGTTTTTTTGGTTTTTTCTTGAAAAAACGCTATTTTGCCCAACATGGCCAAAACCGTCAAAAAGCCGTTTTTTCACTATTTTTTTCCATTTTTTTGTATTCTGGGGTGGCTTCTGGGTCGTTTTTTGGCCCACAGGCCCCCTGTGACCCACTCTGAGGGTGTTTTTCACCCGCAGTTGCCTTGGAGATGACCAGAAGTTTAATAATGAGTTTTTTGTACGGTAATTTTACTCACAGTCGGACCCCCTACCCCCCCCCCAGTGATGCAAGGTGGGTTTTTTTGCTGGGTTTTTATGCGGGTTTTTTTGGGTTTTTATGGGTTTTTTTGGGTTTTTTCAAAACCAGTTTTTTCGGGTTTTTATGGGTTTTTTGACTTTCTGGTTTTTGGCAGGGTATTCGTGAATTTTTAACACTGGCGGCATGCTTCCCAGCACACACAAGTGCATAGAAAAAATGCCTTGGAAAACATGCAATCTGTGGTGGTCAAAAGTGTAAAATTCCTTCGTCAATTGGTTTTTTGGGTATTTGTTATACCTGGAGAATATGGTCAGATCACTCATCATACCACCTGTGGTATGGTCACACACAGGTACCAGACCCCAAAAACACCACTTTTTCAGGCCATTTTTGACCTGAAAACCAGTTCATACAGGCACCAGCCAGTTTTACTGTATTAATGTGGGCAGTGAAGCTGCCCAGCACGCACCCTCCATTTTCAGCCAAAAGAGTGTGTCTTTGGACACCCACGGTAAAGGACAACAATGTGTTAGCCACTATTCTGCCTCATTGCGGTACTAACCTGCATTTTTGGTGTTTTAGACGGTCGCCCAAATTTACAAAGAAAAAAACGAAAAAACCCACGAAATCGACACAAAAATCTACAATACCACAACCCAAAACGCAACAAAATGTACGAAAATCAGGAAAACGCACAAAATCTTTAAAAATTCACAACATTGCACCGCTTTTTGGTTTGCGTTACGAAAGGAGCACGCGCGGGTCACACTCATTGCTCACCGAGAAGATGGTGTCACCGGGGGTTTTTGGGGTTTAAACGTGGGTTACGTGGTACTGCAGTGGAACCACCCATGGTTCTGACACCGGAATCACGTTTCCCACCCCACATACCTGGGTATGGACTCAAAAAACCCGCCAAAAGAGGTGAAACTCCAGGTGAAAACCTGTCGTAGCTGTAGGTGCACACATAACAGAAGGTTTATACACGTAAACTCATGACACTAAAATTCTTCAGAAACTGTATAGAAACGTCTGACTTAGAAGTCAATTTTAGGTGGTTAAACTCCACCAAAAAAAATGTCCGACCCCGCAATTTTTTCAGATCGCTCCGAAAATTCATATTTGCGATGTTTTGAGCAAAAAAAATCACACTCCACGCCCCAAAAGCAAAATATAGTGCGGTGGGTTTTTATGGGTTTTTATGGGTTTTTTTGGGTTTTTATGGGTTTTTTTGGGTTTTTTGGGTTTTTTTGTTTGGGGCCCTGGATTCCTGCATCACTGCCCCCCCCCCCCCATGAAAACCCTATCATAATGACATTGTGATCAGAGGTGAACTAAGCACACCAGAGGCTTAGAGTCATCTTACTGTGAACAAACCAGCGTGCCCAATGCAGGCGCAAGCCTTGAATGGTAAATCATGGAATAACAAGGGGTTCGATTCTCTTAGATCACTTTATAAACTTCTTTTACAGTGACGAAGCACGAGGCTAGATTTGATCTTATCGTTTTTTTTTTTTTTATTTCTTTCTCTTTTCATTAAATTAGATGCGCATGTGCACAAGAGGTACATTCAATCTGGTGTGTTTCTTTTGTTCTCTTCACCCCCCACAAAACAAGCCAATAAAGATGGAAAGACGAAGCAACGTTGGGGCAAATATCCGTTCAGTAGTTTAAAAGCATTTATCTTATTCTTCTTATCTTGCTTGTGTGGTGGATCTCCTTCCTCATGGGTTTCGTCTATCATGTTATTCATCAAGATGCAAACCACGACATGGATGTAGGACTGCATGGTTGGGTGGTCCACCCCTCGGTACGCCCGGTCATTCTACCAAAGGTATATTGTTCACGAGAGGGGTTTGTATTTCAAGTCAATTTTCTGTTGAAGATTAAGATCTCTGCACCGCGTAGACAAAAAGCGCATACTGGCATACCATATGCACGTATGCAACCACTGTCCCCACAGCAACATTTCCCCCATAGTTTCCCTTCCTTTTTGTTACCTTAGGATGGCAACGAGCCATGTCTGCAAAAAAAACGTTTCAATAGCGAATCTACCTGCTTAAGGCTGATCTTTTCCATTTTTTTTTTCTTTTCAAACTTTCTGTAGTCGCCACTAGAGGCTTAGGCTCATACTTATAAGTTTTTTTTTTCTTTAAAGAAAGTACCGTAATCGTAAGAATTCTGGGGCGTAAAAATGTCCCAAGTTTCAGATTTTCCCCCAATTGTCCCAGTTTTGTTACGTCCCAGAATTGTTCGGGCGGTTTTCCGGGTACTTGTCAATTTTTTGGGGTGTGGGTGGTGGGGTGCGGCTGGTTGGCGGAGGGATCATAGCCGGCCCAAGTATGTATATTTTTTTTGTTTGTTGGACATGTTTGGGTTTGCACCGAAGTGCATGGGTGAGGGAGGGGGGAAGGTCACACCAGACAATTCTGGGACGTAAATATTCTGGGACGTAAAAATGTCCCAAGTTTAAAAAATTCCAAAATGTCCCAGTTTTGTTACATCCCAGAATATTTACGTCCCAAAAAATTTACGCCCCAGAATTCTTACGATTACGGTATATGAAATTATTTTTTTTCTTTTCCTTGCGTCTCGATGTGGACCAGAGCACACACGTTTTTCATATCTCCAGTTTTAGTTTATACTTACAAGCGTAGCTGAAAAGAGAAATACTTCCTCCGATACGGTCGCCTATCAGACCTCCAACAACAGAGGACAATGTGAGAAATCAACAAGAAAACCTTTATCTTTTACTTATCAGAGTTACTATTTCTCTTCGTTGTTCTTGGAAATGTATGTGTGTGTATATCTTGGGGTTCTTGTTTTGTTCTGTTTTGTCTCTGTTTTGTCTCTCTCGTATGTCATCGTGTGTCCGAGGATATTCTCTCGGGTGGCGTGTGCATGATGTACTGCAGTACACGCTGAATTAAACAAAAGAGCGCCCCCTGAGTTTTCGCCCAATAAAGCATTCTTTCTTCAGCCTTCATCGCCCAATTCCGTTGAGAGGCGTTTTTTTGTCTGTCGTTGTGGTGACGAGGTGTGGGTTTGCGTTTCGCGCGGCTTTTCTCACGGTGAAGCAGTGTGCGCACACGCAGAGAGGTTTTTTTTTCCACCCACGTCCCACTCTTTGCATGAGTACGACTGAAATGCCTTTTAACATGTTTCAACTACTCTTTTGGGTCTGAATTAGGGGTCTGCGGCCACTGAAGTAGACCGCAGAGGTGTTTTGCCTTTCCTCTGTCGCTTTGTGCACCTTCTTCTCCCACCACCCCCACACCCTTCCTATGCACCCACCACACGGCACAACAGGTCTTTCTACACACAATAATGAATACTATGTTGCGTGCAAGCCTCGCAGTGCTGCTGTGTGCGACTTCTGCGGCCTCGGCAGATGTGCCTGCCACACTGCCGCCAGGTGTGTTGTACAGCTGTGCGGACCACCATCGCCTGACGGATGCTTCTGGGAGCGTGAGTTTCGCAAACACAGAGCAGGAGCACACGGTGTGCTGGCAGATTGCGTGCGACAAGGACGTTGTGGTGACGTTCTCTGCCGACATAGAGTTGTCCTACTGGTCCTTCATGGTCATGTACAGCTCGGGGAACACAACAGACTCCTTCCGTTTGGAAACGTCTTTTAATGCTCCAAACTACGACACAAGCCCCATTATGCTGAGCGGTTCGGCCGTTGTGCAGTTCAGGGGCGGACGCAATGCAGGGAGGTCAGCGTTTGAGTTCAGCTACATGTGTGTGGATGCGACGAGTCCAGCACCAGCCACAGATGTGCCGGACACACTTGTGCCTGGCGTGGTCCGGGCGTGCGTTGGGGGGCACACTGACCTGACGGACAGTGCTGGGCACGTTAGCTTCGTGAACACGGAGGAGTTCGCCCGCAACACGTGCTGGCACATTGCGTGCGACACGAAGGCTGTGCTTTCGTTCACCGCCATGGATCTTCAGCTCCAATCCACGTTGTATCTGTACGGCTCAGGGAACGCAGGAGACTACACCTTGGAGAGAAGCCTGGAGGTGAGCACACAGTTCACAGGGGATGTTGTGCTGAACGGGTCGGCCTTAGTGCAGTACGCGCCCGGTTTCTACACAGGGTCAGTGCTCGAGTTTAGCTACGTCTGTATGGATGTGGGTGATCCGACTCCAGCACCGCCGACAGCTCTGCCAGCCACACGTGCACCAGGTGTGGGTTCCGTCTGCAAGGGGCACACTGACCTGAACGACACTGCTGGGAACGTGAGCTTTGCGAACAGTGAGAAGGACCACACGGAGTGCTGGCACATTGCGTGTGACAAGGACGTCGTGCTCTCGTTCTCCGACGTGTGGTTGAGCTTCTATTCCGACGTGTACCTGTACAGCTCGCACGATGCAGCAGACTTCCACCTGGAGAGAACGCTGTCCTCCTCGTTCTCCGGAGGTGATGTTGATGTTGTGCTGAGCGGTTCGGCCTTTGTGCAGTTCAGGAGCGGCTTTGCCTCATATGGAGGACTCAACTTCAGCTACGTGTGTGTGGATGCGCCGCCCACTCCGATGCCACCCACAGATGTGCCTGCTACACCGACCCCTCCTGTGACTGTCCCGGGCCTGTGGTACGCCTGCGACGAGTACACTGAACTGGACGGCAGCAGTGCTGGGAACACCAGCGCCGTTGCCCTCAAAAAACAATGGCACTCACAGTGCTTCCACATCGACTGCGACAAAGAGGTAGTGCTTACGTTCTCCGAGGTGCAGTTGGACATGGGTGCCTATGTGTACCTGTACAACACAGGGGAGGATGCGGTTGGGAATGCGACAGAGTACTCCGTGTTCTCGTGGACGCGGCCCACGGTGGGCAGCGACATTGTGCTGAGCGGTTCCACCATCGTGCAGTTGAGAACCGGGAACCCACACCACTGGCTGACCTCGGCGATAGCGTTCGACTACGTCTGTGTGGATGCGGCGACCCCACAACCCCCCTCTGCTGCACCAGCAACGAGTGCGCCAGGTGTGGGCCAAGTGTGTGATTCGATTGTAGAGCTGGGCGACAACAACAGTGCTGGGAATGTGAGCTTCGTGGACGGCGGTGTCTTCACGGCGTGCTGGCATCTTACGTGCGACAAGGAGGTCACGATCACAGTTCTCCGCCCCGACCCCACTTTGGTGCTGTTCCCCACCGGCACACTGAAGCTGTACAGTGCGGCCAGCGGCATGGACTACAACCTCGAGAGAACCTTCTCCAGGGGAGATGATGTGCGGTACGCCACTGTGTTGGCGGGTTCGGCCTTTGTGGTGCTCAGCAACACTAACTTTAGATTTCAGATGGGTGTGGACTTCGACTACGTGTGCGGGGCTACGACACCAGCACCACCCACAGCTGAGCCGAACACACTTGCACCTGGTGTGCACTACGTCTGTGAGGAGCAGCACGACCTGGGAGACAACGAGACTGGGAACGTGAGCTTTCAGAACTACGACAAAGACCACACAGAATGCTGGCACATTGAGTGTGACAAGGAAGTTGTGATCTCGTTCTCCAACCTGCAGCTGTCCGAGTACTCCTATCTGCACCTGTACACATCAGGGAATGAGTCTGGGAACGGCACAGACTTCGACTGGCATCGCTCGTACAACAGCAATTCCGGCACCCCAGATTCCAACATTGTGCTGAACGGTTCTGCATTTGTGCAGTTCAGAAGCACTTACTCCGACGGGTGGTCAAGAGTTGAGTTCAACTACGTGTGTGTGAATGATGCTACACCAGCGCCACCCACAGATGCACCTGGCACACGTGCACCTGCCACTTCTGTTCCGATCACGCCGACTACGCCGAGGACAACCGCACCTGACACCGTTGCACCGCTGACACCTGCCCCTCGTACTGTGGCACCCACACCTGAGACATCTACGCCGGGTGTGCCCACCACGAATGCCCCGCTGACTGTGGAGGATGTTGACTGGTGTGATGTTGACGCAGACTGCAGGACTTACGACGATTCCGCAGCAACGTGTGTTGAGAGCAAATGTGTGTGTACGGAGTCGGCGGGGTTTGTGAACCCTGTGACGAAAAAGACGAAGGAAACCCTCTTCATCTGTGTGCAGCCGACTAAGAGGGGGAAGGTGAAGTTGCGTCTGGAGTGGAACGTGGACTGTGAGCAGTCGAACGGTGCAATTGAGGGTGCAGTGCGGACAGCCATTGAGGAGACGACAAAGGGCAGAACGGACACCTTGGCTGTGTCGTGTGGGTCGACGATCTTCGTTGTTGATGTGGAGGATGCAGACATCACGACTGTGGCCACGGAGGACATGTCTGAGCTGATTGTGGCATCTCTGAAGAAGAACGAGGCTGCAGTGGCTGCTGGGTTTGCAACACCAATGACTGTCGGAAGCTCTGTGGTGCCGACTCTGAAGTGCAGTGCTGCAGGGGCTACCGAGATGGTGCTTGTCAACGGAGGCTGTGTTGCGCTTGCATGCGAGTCTGGTTACCTGCTCTCGTCTGGGTCGTGTGTGGAGGATGACGACTCTGATGACACTCTCAGCACTGGTGCGATTGTTGGCATTGTTCTCGGGTGCAGTGCTTTTGTGGTGATCATCATTGCTGTGGCTGCGTTCTTTTTGTGCAAGGGCTCGAAGGCTAAGGACACAGTATGTCACCCCACACCACACTTCCACTCACTGTCGACCACAACTTTTCTCTCAGAAAGCCACCGAACCTGCCTTTGAGAACAAGGGCTCTCTGAACGAAGCTGTGTAGTCTCTCTCTCTCTCTCGCTTGACGAGATAATCAAGGTTTATTTCCCGAGGCTGTGCGATACCGATGATGGTCAAAGGTGACTAAGCGGTGCCGAAAAAACATACCGGATAGCTTCGCCCCCACTTATTTTTGCCCAAGCTGTGAGCAGGAATGTCCTGTAATGGTGTGTTCCGGGGTATCGGAAAATACAAATTTTCACCAATCTTCACCAATCTTCACAAGTTTTCACAAGTTTTCACAACATAATTTTTGGCCATTTTTTTGTGAAGAATTGTGAATAGTTGTGAATAGTTGTGAATAGTTGTGAAGAGTTGTGAATTGAAATGAAAATTTGGATGAAAAAAACACAGATGTTGTGAAGATTTGTGAAGAGTTGTGAATTGGAGGGAAAAAAAGGGGGGTGTTTTTTTCCAGGGTTTTTGCAGGACTGGTCAGGTAAAGTGTGCTGTGCAGAGGGCTAGCTAGCGTGGGTCTGTGAGTCAAGCTGGCCGTACCACCCCACCCCCTGTGCGGAGGAGGACGACGGAAGTCCGCGGCGTGTTCGTTTGTTGCCTTTTTTTTTTTCAACATGTTCACAACTCTCAAGAAAGTAGCGTACCGTGCGCCTGCGACGCAGCTAAAAATTACTAGCGGTAGCCCACAGCTCTACCCGAAATGTTGCGTACCGTGGCTTCGCTAGAAAAGTTTTGTACCAGTGGCACTACCACTTGTTTCCCTGTTTTTTGTACCGTTTTACTCAAAACACAGCTGGGCGCAACTAGCACCATACTCACCTGAACTGTGCCTATATTAGGCACAATTTCAGCACACTTTCAGCACAAGTACACACACGTACACGTCGGGGCCATATTCTGAGCAAGAATTACCCCCACTAGTTATCAAACACACGTACACACAATTAACCACAATTACACCTAAGTTGCTCTGGGGGAAAAAATGGTACACCACCCGACAGGACTACTGCACTGTACTGTACTGTACTGTACTGTACTGTACTGTACTGTACTGTACTGTACTGTACTGTACTGTACTGTACTGTACTGTACTGTACTGTACTGTACTGTACTGTACTGTACTGTACTGTACTGTACTGTACTGTACTGTACTGTACTGTACTGTACTGTACTGTACTGTACTGTACTGTACTGTACTGTACTGTACTGTACTGTACTGTACTGTACTGTACTGTACTGTACTGTACTGTACTGTACTGTACTGTACTGTACTGTACTGTACTGTACTGTACTGTACTGTACTGTACTGTACTGTACTGTACTGTACTGTACTGTACTGTACTGTACTGTACTGTACTGTACTGTACTGTACTGTACTGTACTGTACTGTGTACTGTGTACTGTGTACTGTGTACTGTGTACTGTGTACTGTGTACTGTGTACTGTGTACTGTGTACTGTGTACTGTGTACTGTGTACTGTGTACTGTGTACTGTGTACTGTGTACTGTGTACTGTGTACTGTGTACTGTGTACTGTGTACTGTGTACTGTGTACTGTGTACTGTGTACTGTGTACTGTGTACTGTGTACTGTGTACTGTGTACTGTGTACTGTGTACTGTGTACTGTGTACTGTGTAAAAACCATAGGGGGGACCCTATGGATTTCCGATGTCCGAGTTTGAGGCCCAAAAATTCCATTAAAGCAAGAATTTTTAACTTTGGAGTATCTGTGGTACTCTCATATTTTTTCCTAACTCGCACAAAATTTCTAAAAACGGTGTTAATAATCCCCACCAAAAAGGCGGATAAGACGAAAGGAGACGAAGTAACCGCCAAGGACTCACCAGTGCGTCGATCCATAATGTGTGAGAGATGCAAAACAACCACCGCCATAATGGAATTAACCTGTAGGTTAACCTCACACAGGACAGTCTCGTCGCCCACAAAGGTCAATAATACACTCCGGATTTTGGGGACAATTTTTGACCGAAATGGGCCGCCTATTAGTGACCGGGCTCATATTTTCCGAAATTTAAGAGGTCATAAAATTGTCCAATTTTCAACGTCGGCCCCACCACTCATACTTGGACCGCCCGAAATATATTTCGGGCATTTCGGGCGGATTAGGGGCGGATTTCGGGCGATTTTGTGCGCCCGAATTTGCCCGAAAACGCCCGAAATGCAGATTTCGGGCGGATTCGGGCGCTTTTTCCTTAGTGAAAACCGACTAGGTAGGTTTCTATTCATTTTTGCAAAAAACTTTTTATATTTGGAAATATTTGATGTCAAATCTGTCAAAATAAGCAAGAATCGAAAACTTTTGTACACCTGAGTGCACTTTGGGAATCACCACCAAACACGGGTTTTCTGACTATCATGTGCTTATTCCCACCCAAAACACACTATGAACCGGGGTTTCACCATTTTTTCGTATTTCAAGGTGAATTTTTGTGAATTGTCGGGTCACAGGGTGGTTCTGACCCATTCTCGGGGTGTTTCGGACTTTTTGCTCAATTTTTTTTTCTTTGAACAAATTTTGTGCCAATCTTTCAAATAAAGCGTAAAATTTTTACACTGGTGGCATGCTTCCCAGCACACATAAGATACTCCAGTGCACCGATTGTGCGCCCGAATTCGCCCGAATTACGTATAAATTCCCTTTAAAACGCCCGAAATATATTTCGGGCACATTTCGGGCGCTCGGGACCCGCGCCCGAAAAATCCGCCCGAATTCGCCCGAAATTTTTTTCGGGCGGTCCAAGTATGACCACTGCACGGGGATCCCAAAAATGCAATCCAAGTCAAAAAGTTGAAAAAAAAACACACCTAAAAACACGTGGCCCAAGAATGGCCCAAAAGGGTCCAAATCGTCCCGTCAGCCGCACCATTTTAGGCACTTTTTGCACATAGAACCTCCTGTGTTGCCAACCAACGTCCTCCAAAAGGTGTCCTGTACCTACCTGGGTACCTGGGTGCCCAGGCACCACCCAGACTTCGCCAACTTCACAACTCTTCACAACTCTTCACAACTCTTCACAACTCTTCACAACTCTTCACAACTCTTCACAACTCTTCACAACTTTTCACAACTCTTCACAACTCTTCACATACACGTTTTTGTGAAAATTTGTGAAGAGTTGTGAATAGTTGTGAATAGTTGTGAAGAGTTGTGAAGAGTTGTGAATTGAAATGAAAATTTGTATTTTTCGATACCCCGGAACACACCATGTAACTTTTTTAATGTCAAAAGAACTGCCAGCAATAAAAGCCCACGAGGATGATCGTACCCCGTTTGGGAAATACCGCACACTGGTTATTGTTGTAATACTACGTGTGTGTCAGCCAGTTTCAAAAAAAGCTTCATTTATTATACATAGCGCTCTAATTAGAGTATTAGGGTATAATTAGAGTCTGGGATTTTGGGCCAAGTCAGTTAGAGTCCAGTTAGAGTATAATTAGAGTCGCTTTTCTTCAATTAGACTATAATTAGAGTGCAGTTAGAGCATAATTAGACTCTAACTACACTCTAATTATAGTCTAATTAGAGTAAAACAACAGGCTTCTTGTAGGTGCAAATGCCGTAAGGAACCGGTTCCCCTAAGGTTCCTCTGTAGGACCCAGGTGCCCAGGTACCCACATAGCTGAAAATAAGACTTGGGGAACCGAGTTCTCAGCCGGACTGGGACACAATATGTGAAGGCGCTGTGGGTCCGCCTGAAAGCGGGTCGGGGACCCGGTCGCGGGAGGGTGGGGGCCTAGTCCTAGTCCTACTGTACCTAGTACCCAGTACCGGGACTCGGGACCCGGCTTATTCTCAGCTATGGGTACCCAGGTACTCAAACCCGCGCAGTGGCACATGCCCTCAAGTGTGAGTGACCCACACATTAGGGAATGCGATGCAAAAACTCTATGTGCACCTTCGGTGCAACGCCGCAGACAGGCCAAGCAGCGTTGGACTCAGAGGAATGCCTGCTGTGCAGGTATCAAACATGAGAACCAACTCCCAGCAACAAGGGGCGCCTTTTGGCGGGCGTTATTGAAGGTGTTTCGGGTGCAAAGTTTTCTACAAATGTTGATGCGCGGGTACAGAAGTGGTGTCTTGTTCTTTCATCTGTAGGAATGTAAATGTCAATCGAATTTAACTACCACTAAGGGGTCGAAGGGGTAATCCCAGTATCAACGGCTGTGTTGACGGGAAATCTATAGCGAGCATACGTTCATTTCATCCGAAGAAATACTACTTATGAACCCAGGAGAGATCCAAGCCTGAACGCGCTGAAGAGAATTCATAACAAAACAACACCCTGCCCCATACACTAAATAGTCATGCTTCAAGTGCATGCCCCTGGGCCAAAATTCCTGTGCTAAAAAGGCAACAAGACCATCCACAAGGAGTGTGAATTGTGCACTGGTTTTCTGGGGGAACAAACAATATTTTCTTGTGTCTGGTTCTCTGCAAGCAGAGAACAGACTTTCTGGATTACAAAGTCGAATTTCTTGCACTAGCTATGCCCCCTGAGTTGATGGCTATAGCATTGGTTGATGTGCCCCTCTTTATTGACCCTCTTATAAGACTCTAATTATACTCTAATTAGAGTCCAGTTAGAGTATTAGAGTTCAGTTAGAGTTTTAAAGACTCTAATTATACTCGAACTGCCGACTCTAATTATCTAATTAGAGTCTAATTAGAGCGCTATGTATAATTTATGTATTTTTTCTGACCTCCTTTTTTGTTTTGTTTTGTTTTGTTTTGTTTTCAACAAAAGGTGACAATGACAATGCTAAGCGCGCGAAGCTTAGAATCACCAAACAAAGCTTCCCCCCCCCCCCCATCCCCCTATTCTATTCCTTCACATTGTGCTCGTTCCTTTTCGAGCCCACTCTGACCACCTCTCGTAGTTAGTTGTTGTCTCTCCTCCAGAGACCACCAGTAACGTAGCACCTCCCATCAGCATATTTCGAAGTAGGGTCAAACACGAGCCCTCTGCGGCGATTGGTTGTGGTATATTCCCGTCCGTCACGGGATCTATCGACACCACTTCAAATACCGTAATCGTAAAAATTGTGGACCGTAAAAATGTTCCAGTTTGCCAAAAAACCCCAAAAAGTTCCAGAATTTTTACGGTCCAACATTTTTTGGGGGGGTTTTTTTGTGTTAGCAGTTTTTGGTTTTTTGGTTTTTTTTTTCCCCCTTTTCCACCCACCCATCGCGGGTGGAAAAGGGGAAAGCGGGTGGATTTTTTTTTTCCCCCGATGAAACCAGTGTTTTTTCTAGGATTTGGAGTTTTTGGCTGACGGGGGTGCACAGGGCAAAAAAGTGCGTATATTTTTTTCCCCGCGGTTGACCATGCAACAGGGGATTAAAAAGGTTTTGGGGTTTTTCGCTGAAACTCGGTCAAAACTCGGTCGAACCCGGGTCCCCAGCTCAAGTTGGGGGCCTCCGGCGGAATATGGGAATTCCTCAGTTATCCAACTGCGGAGTTCGGCACTTCATTGATATTTGCACTAGACACACGTGGCACGAAGTACCAGCCGGCGGTCATGGCACCCAAAGGTTCCTGGCGAAGCCACGGTACGCAACATTTCTAAGAAATGATGACATAAAATGGCACTTTCGTTGGTAATTATCTAAAATGAAAGTTTCTGGCGAAGCCACGGTACGCAACGTTTCAAAAAAATGCGCTTAAAATTGCACATTTTTACAGCCAAACAGAGAAGAGCTACACTTACAGCACCTGGGACGCAAAACAGTTATGTTTGCAGCTACGGAAACGCCGACTCCTTACTTCCTGGTGAGGCTCGCGAGAGCATGATGGGGAAGGTGAAGGGGGGGGGGGCCGCTAGGGGGTGCGTGCACTCCCTTGAAATCTCAAAAAAGTCTGACGGGGGTGCGCGCGCACCCCCGCACCCCCTCCAGAAAAAACACTGTAATGAAACCAAAAACCGCTAAGTACTCGGCAGGCCAAAACCACATCTGGACCGTAATATATCTGGACCGTAAAAAAACCCAAAAAGTTCCAGAATTTTTACGGTCCACAATTTTTACGATTACGGTATGTGGGAAGTGCTCTCTCTCTCTCTCGCTCTCTACCTCTTGTCTTGCGTTTTAACTTTTGAATGGCAGCCACACCCAACCAGCAGAATCCTCAACACCAGTTTGTGCATCACAGACTTCGTTGAAGAAGTGAGGCTGACTTCGGTATCACAGACGTGATAGACCGCAGCGTCTCCTCCCCTGCTTTCGTCTCTGTTTTTCTTTATCCAAACGGCAAGTGGATGCGTAATTTTTTTTTTTCCACTATCAGGGTTTCCGCGTAGGCTTTTGGTCCCCCCGCCCGGGGGGACCAAATTTTGAAAATCGCAAAAAAAAAAAAAAAAAAAAAGAAGGAGAAAATGCAGCATGAGGCACACTGGGTAGTACGGTGCGACGCACGGTTTCATATGCACCTGTGACCCCATCGTGAGCAGCAATCGGTTCGATTAGTCCAAAGAAGACAGAAAAAGGAGGAGAAAAAAAAGGACGTAGCGTACCGTGCGCCTGCGGCGCTGAATTGTTTCTCACCAGTGCACACAATCAAATGGAGTCCCAAGGTTTTGCGCGACTCCTCAAATTGTCTGCACCTACCCAACAAACACCATCACCGTCTCAGCTTCCTTCACGAGCCGTTCAGCCTTCACCACCTTCACAAGCCAAAGAAAATAGGGCAAAAGTAGCGTACCGTGCGCCTGCGGCGCTCTTGCTGTCTTCGTTAAAACAAAAGCACGTTGGCAAAACTGCGAATCGTGACAATTTTTTTTCGCCTGCGGCGCCCACCTCCCTCCCCTCTCCTTCCTGTGGTTGCAGGGAGTCGCGCGCGCGAAGCGCGCGCGACGGCTCGGAGAAAGCGGGGGGACCAAATTTTGAGACCAAAAACCAAGCGGAAGCCCTGACTATCGTTGAGCTCCAGACCTTCGTCTGTGAAGTAAATTTTGATTGTGATTAAGGTGACTATGCACGAGAGGCTTAGGTTCATCAAAATAAATAAGGAAATAAAGTTTCTTCGGTGCCTGCGTCCCAGAGGCGTTTGCACTATCAACTTTCACTTTCTCCGTTTCAATCGCATCGTATGGACGTAGCGTGGTTTCAACGTGTTTCTTTTTTAGATGATTCGATTCGATGTGCGAGCAGCTGAGCCAGACGCTTTCATGTTGTCTCTTTGTCTTTCTTTTCTTTTCTTTTTCTTTTTGCATGCTTGGAAACCTTCCCTTCCCTTTCCTTCGCAAAATGCGTCGTCTGCAACCCACAGAGGCATCACCACCCATCAAAGTCCCCACCCCTTTTTTTTTTTTTTGTGCTTTCATCCGGATGGCTGACGTACGTGGGTCAGTCGGAGGAGTCTGCATCAACGACCATTCCTTTTTCTCCAATCCCCATATCAAGTTCAGTGTTCATAACAGCGCTCAGCACCTTTCACCGGGTGTCTGAGACTGGACCATATCACAAAAAAACGTGGCAATCGTATTTTGTTTTCCCCCACACTGTTCTCTATTCTACTTATCTCAATATAGGCCCTCATACACACAACACCCAGAAGCCACCTGTTGAGGAAGGTTAAAGAAACCTTCCCAGTTGCTACACGAGAGTCACAACCAGGCCTCCACGATGACATCACTTCCATTGCCGTCGGAACACCGACGATGTTGCCACTGTTCCTTCGTTCCCCCGCAAACATTCGACAATATCCTTCTGTGCCACCTCTCCCAACCTTCTGGGACATCTGCGGACATCGGTAAGATGTCTCTTGCGGAACTATATCACGGAATTATGTGGCTTTATTTCGCCAACGAAACCTTTCTGATCTCCTTGCCGCTTCTGTCCTACCAAAAACCGGCTTCGCTTTATCACAATTCCTCTCCACCCCACAGTTTTGTTTGTTTCTTCTCTCACACTGTTATGACTCAACGCAGAAATACACTATCTCTCACGATGAGCATGCTGAACGTGATGGACGCGATGGAGAGTGAGAGCGAGGAAGGGGACAGTGGCGTGGCGTGTACACGGAAGGCGCTGTGGGCCTTGGTGTGGGGCATCAGCGTCATTACCATTGCGGTTGTGTGCGTAGACGACCATCTGCTTGAACCTGACACTGGAGACCACGTCATCTTTGGAGCGCTTTTCTTTCTCCCCCTGCTTGCGATCACAGCGTCGTACTCCTACCGCTACTACGTAGGTGCCAACTGGAAGGTCCACCGCAAACGCGGCCGCAGCGACTCCTGGTCCCTCGCCCTCTTCGTCGCGGGCTTCCTCCTCCCCCCTGCATGGCTCCTCAACGTCCTCCTCTTCTCCTCGACACCATACCAACGCACAAAGTTCTGGGTCGCAGCCTCCTTCGTCATGCTCATCGGGATGCTCTGTCTCACAGCTGTATGGTTGATTCCGTAGAGCTAAAAAAGGGGTGGGGGAGAGGGAGGTAGGGGAAGTAAAGGGGGGTTGTGGGGGTATAGCCCCAAAAGGGGTCCCTGCGAGGGTGGCATGTTTGCCTGTGGTGTGGAAAATGGGTTGTGGGGTGTGTAGACTAGACTAGAGGGTTATGTGTGGGGGGCGTTTTTTTTTGAAGTTTTCGGGTGGTTTTTTGGTGGTTTTTTTTTTCACCTGACTTTAGTAGTATTTGTATGCATTTTGTGTTCAAAGCATTTTTTTCTTCAAAAGTGCACAGTTTCCGTACGCGAGTATGCCCTTTTTTCCGCAAACCCGTATATTTTTTTTTACGTGAGTAGCTTTTATTTTTAGGCGCGGAAAAACTGTGAAAGTGAGTCATCTTTTTAAAATACACTCTTTCCCCATATTCTTGTCTTCTCATCCATGAACTTGAATGTTCTGTTTTTGCTGTTTTTTTTTATTATTATCTGTGTTGGCCTTAGGGCATTTAGTGAGGCGAGTATTTCTGTCTGTATCACATGCCTGCATCACCATGACGATGATGACATGAGTCTGCATGTTTATCAAATTAACTTTTTTTTTTGGGGGGCGTCAATCAATATTGAGGTGTGTGCTCTAGTTGTCGGTTCAATTAGAGTCAATTAGAGTCTAATAATTCTATTATTAGAGTATTATTAGAGCATTCAAAACTCTAACTGCCAGTCTGGACTCTAATGAGAGTCTTCGGTGTGGCGTGAAAGGGGGTGCTATTTTTTTTGTGCTACTTTCTGCTATTTTTTGCTATTTTGGGGTCGGCAGCCACACCAGTCTTATTATTGAGGTGTGTGCATATTCGGGAGAGGGGGTCTGTTAACCCTCCCAAAAGGGATGAGTGTGTTGCCAAGCATACAGTACAGCCCAAGGTTGAAAAAAATAAACGACACAATACAATACGGAATAGGAGCGCAGGCCGTAATGGGCCTTGACTGTTTTGTATTCTTTCTTTCAGATTTTTTTCTCATTTTTGATAGTTGGCAAAAACGGTGACAAAAGCAAAGAGAGGCTTAGGTTCATCTTTTCAAACGTTTCTTTTGCAATGAAGGAAAAGAACCAATACATATGGGGTATATAGTGTACCGTTGTTGTGTTGTTCAGGGACTCAGAGGAGGGCCCATCTGTGAAATGCGTGCGAAAAGGCTTCTCAAAAGGAACAGCGCCAGAGAGAGTGTGTGTGTCTGTATGCCCCTGCCCCCCCGCGCGTAGGTTCCTTCATTGGTGCCGAAAGCGTCTACGCGAAAACCATGCACCATAGATGGTCGACCATCGAGGTTACTGTGAACAAACCAGCGTGTCTAATGCATTGTGGCTAGCATATCGGTGGTCATATTGGGCCCGTGTGCACATGGTATAGCTTTCGGCACCAATGAAGGAACCTAACCATAGAGTCTCATTACCATTGTCGATTAGCGTCTCTAGACTCCCTGGTGTCATAGGGTTGTCCGATTGGACAGTGCCGTGATAACTGCGAATGCATTTGTTAGCAGTTGGTGCCGTACAGTTGCAAATAATGAGAAATACTGTAGCGCTGCGCTGCTATCATTGGATGGATTATGGTTGAACGCAACCCCGAGTATAAAAAAAAGAAAAAAGAAAAAAGAAAAAGCGCGTTTCCCTCTCCTTGCACCGTTATGTTGCTGCTCTCAGTGAAAATGAAAAATTTACGAGCATTTTTTGTCTCAAATCTTCTGAGTGGAATATCAGAGCAATTTTTTTGAACTTACCCACACACCGGCGGCTTGGGGCCATATTCTGCGCAAGAATTGCCCCTAATATAATAGGCTATTAGTCAACACCCACACCCACACCCACACCCACACCCACACCCACACCCACACCCACACCCACACCCACACCCACACCAGGCTATCAAACACATCTAAGCAATGCCAGGCAAGAAGAAGGTTGAGGTGGTCGAGAAGACCGTGCTTCTGGGTCGCCCGGGAACATCCCTGAAGATCGGTATCGTGGGTCTGCCCAACGTCGGCAAGAGCACCTTCTTCAACGTCATCACCAAGAGCGCCATCCCTGCCGAGAACTTCCCCTTCTGCACCATCGACCCTAACCTGGCAAAGGTCGAGGTCCCCGACGCACGTTTCGATGAGTTGGTTAAATTCTTCAAGCCGCCGTCCGCGGTGCGCGCGGACCTGATGGTGTGCGACATTGCGGGGCTTGTGAAGGGGGCGAGCGAGGGCGAGGGGCTGGGTAACGCGTTTTTGTCGCACATCTCTGCGTGCGACGCACTGTTCCACATGGTGCGGTGCTTCGACGAGGAGGATATCATCCACGTTGAGGGCAACGTCGACCCCGTGCGTGATATTGAGCTCATCAACCACGAGCTTGTCCTCAAGGACCTCGAGAAGGTGTCGCAGCTGTATGATAAGACCAAGAGCGTTGTGGACAGAGGAATTGACAAATCCAAGAAGAACGACGTGGAGTACCTCGCAAAGCTGAAGGAGTGCCTTGAGTCCGGCAAGATGGTCCGTCAGGAGCAGTGGACCAACAAGGAGGTGGAGTTCCTCAACACGCTGCTCCTTTTGACCGCGAAGCGTCAGATCTTTTTGTGCAACATGTCGAAGCGCGACTACCTGCGCCAGAAGAACAAGCACCTCCCCAAGGTGAAGGCCTGGATCGACGAGCACACCGGCGAGACGATGATCCCCTTCTCTGCGGAGATGGAGCTTGACCTCTTCGGCATGGAGGACGCGGCCATGGAGGAGTTCATTGCAGAGAACAAGACCAAGCGCATGATCCCCAAGATCATCCAGACCGGGTTCAGCGCGCTTAACCTTCTTTACTTCTTCACCGTCGGGTCCGACGAGGTGAAGTGCTGGACCATCGCCAAGAACTCCAAGGCACCCCAGGCAGGAGGAAGAATCCACACAGACTTCGAAAAGGGTTTCATCTGCGCAGAAGTCATGAACTTCGCTGACTGGAAGGAGCACGGAGGGGAGGCAGCGTGCAAGTATGTGATATTGTATTTTTATATTTTGCAAAAACCCAGCTTTTTTGCAATGTTCTTTTTCACCCTGAGGTCGAGAACGCTTGTGTGCCATATTCATCTGTTCATATTCAGCTTCCATGGTTTCAGGGTTTTTTTCTTAATACTTCGGTATTGTACATTTTCTGTGTATTGTACAACTGAAGCATATATTCAATTATACACCACAAAAAAAACAGGGCTGTCGGCAAGTGCCGCCAGCAGGGTCGCGAATACGAGGTGCTTGACGGAGACATTATCCACTTCAAGGTCAACGCCGGTGCAGGTCTCAAGAAGAAATAGTGTGCGAACCTGCGGTGCACCTTTTTCAACCTTATTTTAAAAAAAAATATGCTTGGTTTTGTCTGTTGTGACATTTTTTTTTTTTGATTTTTGATTTTTGTGTTTTTTTTTTTTTTTGCATTGGGGGGGATGGGAAGTGGGCGGGGGGGAATGGGTGTTCCTGAGTTCCTTATGGACGTTCTTGATAAGTAAGTGTATGGTTCATAGTCCATCGTTCAAAAAAAAAAAAAAAGTTTTTTTTACCACGCACATCGCACTGTGTTGTTTGCCGCCTCTCTTTTGTTACCATCTAGCACTATTCATATGGGGAACAGAAGAGGAGAACCATATTCTTCCAGGAGTTTTTAATAATAATCAAAACCCCCTCACGGAAATATGGCGCAAATTAAGAGATTGCGTTTTTGTGGTGAATGTCCACGGTAAGGGAAAAAAGCAAAAAAGAGACGGAAAAAGACAAATTATGAAGTATCGTTATCATAAAAAGAAGAAGGGGAAAAAAAAGAAAAAAAAACACGAGGCTATTTTGTGTGGTGAGAAGTTTGTTACAGAGACAACGCAAATCAAGACTTTTTTTTTTTGAGGGGATTTGAAAAAAAACAGTACAAAAAAACACAAAGAGGGGAGAGAAATGGCCATAACTGAAACACAACACCCTTTATTCATTATTGAATGTGTATAGTGACACATTTTTTTCAGTAACTTGAATTGAAGTGTGTTCTACTCAAATTTTCCACCCCCTTTTTTTTTTGGACGAGCACAAACGAATAAAAAACGCCTCTCTATCTCTCCAATTCCATACACTCCCTTACTTCTTAAAGAGCGCAAAGCAAAAGCAACAACTTTCATTCAAACTCCCTTACTTCTTCACCCTCCGGGGGGGTTCGATAACCCGCGGGGGTGGTCATGATGCCTCTGCTGTCCTGGCGTTTTGCACTGTCAACTTCAGTTCTATTACACGGCCCCTCTCTCTCTCTCCACTCCTTTCTCAGTACACAACATGGGAAGAGGGAAAGCCAGTCGCAAATATGCGTATGGGAAGGATGGTGTGAAGTACGACGCCATAGGCTCAGCTGCTGCGGGGGAGACGCTTGGCGAGCTGAGGCGTACGCTGCGGAAAGGTGGCGTCAAAGCAACCGCAGAAGAGACACGAGAGATGCACCGCAACGCGCAGGCATCCTCCACCACACACCCCACAGCCATCACGACCCCCTGCGTCAGCACCACATGCCCCTTTTCTCGTCTCCTCCAGCTCCGTCTGCCTCATCGACCATACGGCCTCCTCAAAATCCCATCCCACGGCAGCCCACACAACGTCAACTGGACGTTAGATCTTCCCAGAGAATTCATGGAAGAACGCCCTGCAAACAGCATGCTCAAGACAAAGCTTCGCGGAGGGTTTGCGTTGCGGAGTATTGCGAAGGTGTCTGTCGAAGGGGAAGTGAATGGGGGTGCGAATGTGACGGTGGTGCACACTGATGGTGCGGTCCGGCGGGTGTGTGTTCCTCAGGAGGAGAACCTGGCAGGTCTCTGCCAGGCCCTTACCACACATCTCACGGCACCTTGCATCTTAGTCCCTGAAGGTGACGAACCTGCGTTCAATCTCTCTTACGAAAGCTCTCTCGACCATCTATCGCTCCCCTCTGCAACACGCTGGGTAGGTCTGCGGTCAGTACACCGTCTTCGCCCTGATGCACATCCTTCGAGCTACGTCGACGTGGTGCTGACTGCAGCGGCATTGCGTTGGGTGACGTTGGCTGGGTTGGAGAGGGAGGGGTGGGGTGGTGGTGGTGATGGTGATAATGGTGATGGTGTTGCGTCCACCCTCCGCCTGGCTGCAGTGTGTATGGCATGCATAGAGAGTGGCAGGACGTCACAGCAAAGAACGTTGGAGGTCTCCATGAATAAAGTCGAGGTGCCTGCGGATGGGGAGAACAGTGGGTGTGATGGTGATGATGATGATGACTCGGATGGTGGTGTAGGGGGTGGAGGGGGTGGTGTGCCCCGTGTGGCAGTTATCACAGCGCGTGTGGCGGGCTCGGCGAGGGAGCACTTTGTCTTCCTCAGGCAGATTGAGGGTGGTGTGTGTCCTCAAGAAGACTAGATCGATCGACCTTGAGAGGTTTTTAAAGAAAAACCGTTGTGATATTTTTAGTGGAATGCACCTTTTGGGTGGGGTAAAAAAGGTCGTGAGCAATGGCGAAGGAGAGTCAATTTCTTTGTTGTTGCAAGGAAGGGGGTTTTGAGGGGGTCGATAATTAGCAACACGCAGCCTTTTGCACCTATCCCATTATTAACAATTCCTTGTTATTGTTGTTATTTTTTCTCTTGCATTTCGCATTTTTTTTGTACTTCGCAAAAAGCATGTCCCTTTTTTCTACCTTTCTTCCTTACCCTCTTCGCTACCCCTAGCTTCTTCATCAACAGGACAGCACAACACACAAATGTTGTCCAACACACGAGCCGCGCTGAAAGGCATGCGCTACAAGAACACGCGTAAGTCGACCCGATTCATGAAGCCCGGTGACGAGATGGAGCGCGCTCAGAGGTCGCAGACCAAGCACATGAAGCTGCGTGATCAGCAGCGCCAGACGGCGGAGGGGTATGACCAAACACCACATATCACATCACATCACATCATGTACTACTATGTGGACAGTAATGAATTTTTTTGAGGAAAAAAAGCACCTAAAACAACTGCACAAAAACTTTCAACCCAATTCCTTCAACTGTCTCATCAAATTCTAACCACACAGAAAAGGAATTCGGGTCCAGAGAGAAGCCAGAAGCCGTCTGATACGTGACGAGTTGCTTGCAGGTCTTGAGAAGACTACCGCACCGTACACCGTACCCGAGCTCATGGACATGGTCAACAACCCAAACGCACCGTCGGAGATGCGCCTCCCGCCTCACATTGTGGAGATGCTTGTGAAGGTCGAGAAGCAGTCACACGTGGGGAAGCCGATCAATGCCACTTCGTTAGCTTCGTCCTTCGCAGCGCGTGTGCGGACCACGAAGGTGACACCCTCCGCACGTCGCCTCGTCGACTCAGAAGCGCATTCAGACGAAGCCTCGCAGCACACAGTCGACAAACACCAGAACCAGTCGTTCATCGCACCCTTCGAGGTGGCCCCCGTCAACTACTCCTCCACCAAGGCGAAGCACCTCTTCGCACGCAACGCGAAGGTCGAAGTCACGCACATATGTGCAGAGGCAGCAGAGTTCCCGGTGCCCGACACAGACCTGCCGGAGGTCGCTTTTATTGGCATTGAAAACCGCGGGAAGAGTGCGTTGATCAACTGCCTCGCGAACAGACATCTGGTTGAGGTGGGTGACGACTCAGGGACCACCCGCGAGGTGCACTTCATTAATGCGGCCAACAGTCTGCGCATCGTTGACGTCCCCGGGTGGGTGCAACGCCGCACACGTGGCACACACAACCAAGACATGCAACGACTGAACCGAGAGTACATCAGACAACGCAGCGCGGCGGGCATCCTCAAGCGCGCTGTTGTTGTTGTGGACGGGGCGATGGGGCTTGACTACATGACGCGGATACTGCTGCGGATGCTCTCAGAGCACGAGGTTCCATTTGTCACATGCGTGACAAGAACAGACCAGTACGGGCGGGGGCACATGGTTCGCATGGTGTCGCTGTTGGAAAGCGAGTTGGAAGACTACCCAACAAGCATGGGGGTGCACCTCACGACCACAGTGCAGAAGCTTGGCATCAGCCGTCTGCAGAACGACATTGCGGAAGTAGCGCGCATAGCAGAGCTGGGGCACGTGTTGAAAAAAGACTTTTCCATCCGGGACATCCTCCCTGCAGTGGGCTACGAAAAGACCCTCCTCAGCACAATACAAAAGGGCAATCAAACACCCAGAGAGCGGCGTCGAGGGAAGCTTGCGGAAAGTGTCTCGCAAGCGTAGTTTCTTCAGTTTTTATCGTTTGACATATTATCGTGAAGTTTGTCAAAAAGAAAATCCAGGGTTTTTGTACTCTATCTCCTTGCTCTAAACACATGGCAAAAACCCCACTGGAAAAAAGACTACCATAAGTAGCAGGGTTCTGTGGAGAACCCATATTAGTAGTGATCTGATGATCGGAACAGAACGAAAAAAAAGACAATAAAATAGAATGAAAAAGAACAGCAGATTTTTTTTTTAATAATAATAAATTAAAAATCCCTTTCCACACATCTCCTTCCATGCCACACTCATTTCCACCCCATGTGAACCACTGCTTTGGGTCCACTCCAACAGAAGACCTTGCACATATCATTTCACCCTCCACAGAACACCCTTTTCTATACCCAACACGATGCTGCGTTTTGCAGTGCTTGCTTGCAGCATTGCTTTGAACGGTGCTTACGAGAGCGATCCGACAGATATCACAAAATACCTTGCAGAGAGAGAGGCCCTTTTGAAAGGGCAGGAAGGACTCCGTTTTGATGCCACCACAAGGGGAGCGTTGAACGCACAGGAGCAAGCTGCGAACGCTACCTTGGTGGCACTACGTGACGCCCTGCGCGTCAACATATCGCGCTTCACCGCAACCCCCCTCCGTGCTGTGAAGGACCTTGTCGAGCCGACACAGCTGTTCTCGCTCTTGCACACCATGCCGAAGGGGGTGACCCTGCACATCCACCTCCCTGCCATGAACTCCATCCCGTGGCTGATCTCGAATGTGACCTCCCGGCCGCACTGCTACTTCTACTGGAACACTTCGTATGGGGATTCGCCGTCCGCTGCAGACACGCCAAAGGGGACAGTCACCTTCCTGCCAGAGAACAGCACCATCCCAGCAGGGTACCTCAGCCTCGCTGCGCTTCTCAAGGCCAACCCTGGGAAGTCCGCCGAGCAGATCCTTCTGCCGTACTGGGACGTGCTGCACAACGAAACCTTCATTGACGAGACGCACGACCCCTGGGGCCCGTTTCAACGCTACTTCACCATTGTAGGAGGTGCCCTTTCGTACCGTCCTGTGTTGGAGGACTACGTTCGTGAGGCCTTTTTGACGGCAGCACTCAAATGGAAGGTCAACTTCGTGGAGCTCCGTGCCCTGGGGTTGGGTTCCAACGCTTACTACCTCTCTGGGAGTGACATTGTGCAGATGTCCATGCAGGACACCCTAGCCCTCTACACCACAGTTGCTGCTGAAGTGACGTCGCTCACCGGTGGGTCCTTTGTGGGGTTCAACATGATCTATTCACAGTACCGCCAAATTTCGAACACAGTCCTGAGACAGGCTTTGGAGGAGGCGGTGGCGCTTCAGACTGAGTTTCCTGAAATAGTGGTAGGGTTTGATCTGGTGGGGCAGGAGGATAAGGGGGAGCCGTTGCGGGCGTTTTTGCCGGAGTTGTTGGAGTTTCAGGACAAGCTGGATTATTACTTTCATGCGGGTGAGACCGATTGGAGTGGGAGGTTGACTACCGGGCAGAACATCGTGGATGCAGTGTTGCTGAAGACGAAGCGGATTGGGCACGGCTTGGCGATGGCGAAGCTGCCTTTGGCGATTGAGGCTGCCCTTCGCGATGGCGTGGCAGTCGAAGTCTGCCCCACCTCCAACCAAGGCCTCCAATACGTTCTCGACGCAAGAGACCACCCGATCTCCTCGCTTCTCGCCGAAGGTGTGCCCTTCGTCCTTTCCAACGACGGCCCTGCCCTGCTCACCACCACCCAAACCATGGCGTACGACTTCATCCTTGCGTTCCTCTCCTGGGACATCGACCTCGCTTCGTTGAAGCAGCTTGCGCTCAACTCCATCACACACTCCTCCTCAAGCCTGGAGACAAAGCAGAAAATCCACACCCTGTGGGAGCCTGCATGGAACGAATGGGTTTCCTCAGTACTGAGGATGTGAAGGTGAGAGACGGTGTTTTGTATTCTGCTTAAAGTACATTGTTAAGAATGTGAGAGGGGAAATTGAGCACTCCTACTTTTTGCTTCTGTACAAACATGCTAAAAAATAACACAGACCGAAATGATGGAGCTTTTTCGAATTGAATAATTGAAATAATGCGCAGTTCGGAAGTAAATACTTTCTCTTTCTGTCGTCTTGTTAAATGTTCATTGTGTTCCTTTCATCGAGAAGGAACGCTTCTTCGCAGAACTGAAGGGGCGTGTGTCAAGCTGGCCGACCAATCAACCTACTGTCAACACGGCGAATTCTTCATCTACGACAGACTGCGAAGTTTGCGGACAGTGACTGACTTTAAGATGCAAAGCAGAAGATAAAGAAGATGGGACAAGAAGGGGGGAACCTTACACGTATTGTTATTTGAAACCCGAATCATAAAGCCAACGTTTAATCGCCTGATACCGACTATTTTCTCCCTGCCTTTAAAAATTACTTGCGCCAAATTCAGATCTCACACACTGTTTTTTGGCTGCGTTCAACGACATTTTCAACATAGAATGTAAGCAAGGCAAGATCTTGGCTTTTACCCCGAAAGCAAGAATTTCCGTATTTTCTTGCCTTTTCTTATTGTTTTCTTGCTTCTTTACGTTGTATGATTACATGCAATGCTAAAAGGAAATCACCGTACCCCTACTCCCTTCCTTTTTTTATTTTCAATTCTGGGGCGGGTTGTAGAACACAAACCCGCACACCCGCAAACCCGGTTTGCGGAAAAAGGTTAAGATGCAGGTTGTCCTCAACCCTTTTCTTGAACGAATAATCACAGTGCGACAGACATATATCCTCTATGTTTTTGTTTCAACAGGTTGACTACGTTCCTGTGAATGCCCTGAAACCTGACAAGCAGTACGGAGTGAGCCTGCTGCATCCTGACGGAAGGACCTGGTTTGTGCAGATGATGGCGTGCATCCGTGTTGAGATCCTGAAGCGTCAACTGCCCGAGGCACCAAAGTGGGAGTCGAACGCAGATGGGTCTCCTCCCAATCCCGAGGAACTCTAGCCTCACACACCACACACGTAATGCGGTTTCGCACTCAAATCCGCCAGGTGAGACAGTTGGTGCAGTCGTTGACCATTCTTGGTAGGGTGACGAAGGGCGATGCAGTGTGGAAGCTGTGCGAGCGGAGGATGCTTGTTGGCGGGGGCGGGTCGGGGCAGGTGCAGGTAGTGTGCACGAGCGCGTCCGTTTGTTTGTTTTTCTCAAACGACACCTTTTTTCAAAAAAATTGGCCCCGGTATCACATATGTGATACTGTTTTCCATGGATACACATGAAAAGGAGTTCCGTGCTATTCACAGAACTCGATAGGCGATTGAGCTTATCTAACAACAACCCAAGCAAAAGAACGTACAAAGAAGAGAATAAAAAATGCAGGAAAAATAGACAAAGAGAAAAACAAAGAGATTTTGACAAAGTGAACACCATGGATGTAGAAAGTGGCTACTCAAACACACCACCAGCCCTCCCTCTACTATGGTATATAAATCTCTGGTTGAACTCCACCCCCACACCCATCCCCTACGCCAGCATCCTCTACCAACTAATCTACTCTCCGTCACACAGACTCACTACAGGTTTACACGTAACAACAGCACAAGATGTCTAAGAGGAAGTCGAGCGCAAACAAGTCAAACGTCGGTTCTAGTCAATCGCAAAAGGCGAAGACAGCTTCTCAACCTACCATTGACCTGGACCCCTTTACGAGGGATTTTGGAGACGGACTGCACTCCACTAGCCTGTGGCACCTCGATTGGGTGGAACCCTTTTGCGATCTGCAATTTAAGAGTGGTATCGGGTTCGCCAAGCAGGACCTCGAGAACGTCAAACTGTTTCCGGAAGAGACGCTGTTTGCCAAGTGCTCTGCCACAAGGGACGACATCGTCAACGGAACGTGGGAGTTGGGCCTGAGCGATGTGGATGAACTCAAGGAGGAAGACCCCCAAATCCGCTTTGTCTTTCGGGAACACAGACGCTTGCTGAAGGAGAAAGTCGACGCCTCCTTCGAGAATCTGCGGGGAATCCTCCGCCAGCACGCGATTCCCAAGGAAGGCTTGGAGCTGGTAAGCAAGTCCGAGATGGGCGTCGATGCGTTGGCACATCAACTGGGAGTCTTATGTGGGTTCAACGACGGGGAGTTCCTGATCACCTACCAATCAGTCGCCTTCAAGTTTGCCGGGAAGGAGATCAACAGTAATGTTGATGTTTACGCGGCAAAGCGCACTAGCGAAGGAGTAGCAGATCAACTTGTCTTGATATGGGCGGACAAACTGTCGGCGGGCAACTCGGGAAAAGTCAACACGACTGCATCCATGCTGGAATCCTCTGCTGCTCAAATCATCGGGGAGATGATTTCGGTACATTACCAGAACACAAAGAAGTTTCATTTTGGTACATGCGAGGTGTACGCCATCCGCCTCATCGACGACAAAGTTGCTTTCTTCAGGATGGAGATGACAGCAGAGCAGATTGAGGATGTGTGCGAAAAGGGTGTCATCCCAAACCGCAAGCTTCAGGTATAACTATTGTTGCATATTTATTTTTGTATAAACATTCACTCTATCCCACGAGTGGAGATCTGTCACTGTGTCGACCGAAGCCTTTGTGCTTCAAAAAGGTTAAGATGCAGGTTGTCCTCAACCCTTTTCTTGAACGAATAATCACAGTGCGACAGACATATATCCTCTATGTTTTTGTTTCAACAGGTTGACTACGTTCCTGTGAATGCCCTGAAACCTGACAAGCAGTACGGAGTGAGCCTGCTGCATCCTGACGGAAGGACCTGGTTTGTGCAGATGATGGCGTGCATCCGTGTTGAGATCCTGAAGCGTCAACTGCCCGAGGCACCAAAGTGGGAGTCGAACGCAGATGGGTCTCCTCCCAATCCCGAGGGACTCTAGCCTCATTCGGGGATAGTGGTGCCCATGGCATGTCTCGCAAATTTTTTAAAAGTGTACCTCTGAGAGCGTAGCGAGCGGGAAAATTTTTAAGGTGTACCTCCGCGACAGGGGAAAAGCTTTGGTCAAATGTACCGTTTTGGGCCGCTGTAATTGTGCTGTAATTGTGGCGTAATTGTGCTCAGTTCTGGCCAGTTGTGCCCAGTTGTGCGTAAGTGGGTGTAAATGTGCGTAAGTGTACGTAAGTGTGCGTAAGTGTTGGTACTTGTGGAGTATTTGTGGGTACGTGTGTGTAAGAGTGTGCAAAAACGGATATTTTTTTTAAGTAAGAGAAAACCGAATGGAGTGGGAACGCTAGTGAGAGCGCAGCGGAAACGATAGTGGGAACGCAACGAGCTTTTTTCATAATGTTTTATTCTTCCCCACAAAATATCACGCGCAGAGAAACACTCGTTTTTCACACAGCGCGTCCGTTTGTTTGTTTTTCTCAAACGACACCTTTTTTCAAAATTTTTTACCTCCAATTTTTCCCCGGTATCACATATGATACTGATTTCCATGGATACACATGAAAAGGAGTTCCGTGCTATTCACAGAACTCGATAGGCGATTGAGCTTATCTAACAACAACCCAAGCAAAAGAAAGTACAAAGAAGAGAATAAAAAATGCAGGAAAAATAGACAAAGAGAAAAACAAAGAGATTTTGACAAAGTGAACAATAAAAGTTTTCTGCATGTTTCTCCTGCTCTTTCACGCCAACAAGACTTCGATAACATTTCGCTTAAAATTGCACATTTTTTGGCGTGGCTGCATAACCGATTCCCCGCGTTTCTACACAGTTGTCATGGGGGTATTCACGTGTTGGAAATTTGTTTTCGTTGGTCAAGCTTTTAAACGCCGCACTTACATGTGGTGGCATGCTTCCCTGTAGGGTGGTGTACCATTTTTTCCCCCAGCTTAATTTAGGTGTAATTGTGTGTAATTGTGGTTAGTTGTGGTTAGTTGTGTGTAGTTGTGCTGAAATTGTACTGAAATTGTGCCTAATATAGGCACAGCTCAGGTGAGTATGGTGCCAGTTGTGCCCAGTTATGTCATGGGTAAAACGGTACATCAAAGTTCAAAAATCCCAGCTAAAAATGGTCGGGAATGTTCGGGACTAGGGGGTTCCACCAAGGCCGTTTTGCTGTCCAACACCCATTTTTTTCAATAAAAACCCCAAAATACCCAAAACAACCACCCAGAACCGCCCAGAACCAGAAACCCCACCCTATTTTGTGGTGTCCCGCGACCAGCCCACAATCGCCCCCCTAGAGCCCCCCTGAGCCCACCTGTGCCCACCTGAACCCAATTTCACCCAATTTCGCCCGATTTCACCCGATTTCACCCGGATTTCAAAAATTCCTTTTTTTGGGTTGGGGTTGGGGGCTTGGGCGGGGTTTAACCAAAACCAAGAACTTGGCCATTTCGGCAAAGTGACCCCACCACAGCGCGGACGGATTCCGGAAATGCCAATCGCGGCATGTTTTGGAGCCCACTTTTTTTCAGGGAAAATATTTTGGGTGATCTATGATCGTCTCCGTGGGACACGTAACAGGCTGTGAGAGCTTGTGAGAGCCTGTGAGAGCTAGTGGGGATCTCTTTAGGATAAAATATGGGGAGAAAGGTCTTTTTTGGTTAATAGCGCCGAAAAAACGGCAGCGAGGTATGTGGTCATGAGGGCGAGACTGGGGAAACACAACACAAAAATACTGATGAAGGTGGTGGTGAGATTTCCCCGTACCGTCCTCAACCAACCTTGCCGAAGCAAGTGGTAAGCAATAACAACAAAAGGGCACGTAGCAATAGATAAATGGTACGCGCAAAAAAAATATATCCATAGCGAAAAAGGGGGAGGGGAAAAGACTTTCTTATTCGCGACACTTGTTTAATGTTCATTGTGTTCCTTTCATCGAGAAGGAACGCTTCTTCGCAGAACTGAAGGGGCGTGTGTCAAGCTGTCCGACCAATCAACCTACTGTCAACACGGCGAATTCTTCATCTACGACAGACTGCGAAGTTTGCGGACAGTGACTGACTTTAAGATGCAAAGCAGAAGATAAAGAAGATGGGACAAGAAGGGGGGAACCTTACACGTATTGTTATTTGAAACCCGAATCATAAAGCCAACGTTTAATCGCCTGATACCGACTATTTTCTCCCTGCCTTTAAAAATCACATGCGCCAAATTCAGATCTCACACACTGTTTTTTGGCTGCGTTCAACGACATTTTCAACATAGAATGTAAGCAAGGCAAGATCTTGGCTTTTACCCCGAAAACAAGTATTTCCGTATTTTTCTTGCCTTTTCTTATTGTTTTCTTGCTTCTTTACGTTGTATGATTACATGCAATGCTAAAAGGAAATCACCGTACCCCTACTCCCTTTCTTTTTCTATTTTCAATTCTGCGGGTTGTAGAACACACAACGCTGCTTTGGGTTCCACTCCAACAGAAGACCTTGCACATATCATTTCACCCTCCACAGAACACCCTTTTCTATACCCAACACGATGCTGCGTTTTGCAGTGCTTGCTTGCAGCATTGCTTTGAACGGTGCTTACGAGAGCGATCCGACAGATATCACAAAATACCTTGCAGAGAGAGAGGCCCTTTTGAAAGGGCAGGAAGGACTCCGTTTTGATGCCACCACAAGGGGAGCGTTGAACGCACAGGAGCAAGCTGCGAACGCTACCTTGGTGGCACTACGTGACGCCCTGCGCGTCAACATATCGCGCTTCACCGCAACCCCCCTCCGTGCTGTGAAGGACCTTGTCGAGCCGACACAGCTGTTCTCGCTCTTGCACACCATGCCGAAGGGGGTGACCCTGCACATCCACCTCCCTGCCATGAACTCCATCCCGTGGCTGATCTCGAATGTGACCTCCCGGCCGCACTGCTACTTCTACTGGAACACTTCGTATGGGGATTCGCCGTCCGCTGCAGACACGCCAAAGGGGACAGTCACCTTCCTGCCAGAGAACAGCACCATCCCAGCAGGGTACCTCAGCCTCGCTGCGCTTCTCAAGGCCAACCCTGGGAAGTCCGCCGAGCAGATCCTTCTGCCGTACTGGGACGTGCTGCACAACGAAACCTTCATTGACGAGACGCACGACCCCTGGGGCCCGTTTCAACGCTACTTCACCATTGTAGGAGGTGCCCTTTCGTACCGTCCTGTGTTGGAGGACTACGTTCGTGAGGCCTTTTTGACGGCAGCACTCAAATGGAAGGTCAACTTCGTGGAGCTCCGTGCCCTGGGGTTGGGTTCCAACGCTTACTACCTCTCTGGGAGTGACATTGTGCAGATGTCCATGCAGGACACCCTAGCCCTCTACACCACAGTTGCTGCTGAAGTGACGTCGCTCACCGGTGGGTCCTTTGTGGGGTTCAACATGATCTATTCACAGTACCGCCAAATTTCGAACACAGTCCTGAGACAGGCTTTGGAGGAGGCGGTGGCGCTTCAGACTGAGTTTCCTGAAATAGTGGTAGGGTTTGATCTGGTGGGGCAGGAGGATAAGGGGGAGCCGTTGCGGGCGTTTTTGCCGGAGTTGTTGGAGTTTCAGGACAAGCTGGATTATTACTTTCATGCGGGTGAGACCGATTGGAGTGGGAGGTTGACTACCGGGCAGAACATCGTGGATGCAGTGCTGTTGAAGACGAAGCGGATTGGGCACGGCTTGGCGATGGCGAAGCTGCCTTTGGCGATTGAGGCTGCCCTTCGCGATGGCGTGGCAGTCGAAGTCTGCCCCACCTCCAACCAAGGCCTCCAGTACGTTCTCGACGCAAGAGACCACCCGATCTCGTCGCTTCTCGCCGAAGGTGTGCCCTTCGTCCTTTCCAACGACGACCCTGCCCTGCTTACCACCACCCAAACCATGGCGTACGACTTCATCCTTGCGTTCCTCTCCTGGGACATCGACCTCGCTTCGTTGAAGCAGCTTGCGCTCAACTCCATCACACACTCCTCCTCAAGCCTGGAGACAAAGCAGAAAATCCACGCCCTGTGGGAGCCTGCATGGAACGAATGGGTTGCCTCAGTACTGAGGATGTGAAGGTGAGAAACGGTGTTACGTGTACTGCATAGGATTGTGTATAGAATGTGAGAGGGACTATTGAAACCGCACTCCTACTTTTCCTTTTTTGTGTTCCCCCGCAAACAATCAAACAATACAAACAAAAAAGAGAGAGTGGTTGTGGTGAAATTCACACACCTCGAGCTGTCGGTGAAAGTACGCTTCTTCTCCAACCCGCCTCAGAATAGAAAAAAAAGGAAGGGAGTTGGTGTACGGTGTTCAATTTCCTTTTCGCATTGCATTGTAATCATAGAAAAACGGAGTTTTTTTAAACAGTGTGGCAATGGTGTAGAGTTCAAAAAAAATTACAAAATGGTAATGGACTTGTGTTCATAATAAAAGTTTAAGTGTGTGTGTAAAAGCAGTTGTGGAGTAATTCCTAATAGCGAGACAGCCCCAAAAAGATAAGTCGTGGGTATGTGTTTGAGTCAATGACGGGTTTTTAGGGGTGCGTCTGTTTAATTCAATTCTAGCCAATGTCAAAAACTTTGAACATAAAGAGTGCGTGTGTGCGTATGTGCCCGAGAGGTGCAATGCGTTCGCTCTTTTTTTTGATTTTTGATTTTTAGTTTTTTGTAAATCAGTTTACCATTTTCACTCATTCGGGCACACTTTGGCGCTACCAGGAGAACCATTCATTGAGGTGTGTGCGGGTATGTTTCACGTACAACAAAGCCTTGTGGTCCTTTTTCTCCTGGCATTTCTGAATAGCGGCCTTGTGTTGTTGAATGAGCTGCATCTATGCTGGTTTTGATGCTGCACCCCGCAAAAGGTGTTTTGCGGGGTTTGCGAGTTTGCGAGTTTGCGAGTTTGTGGTACAGTGATGTAGCCAACGGTAAATTTGTCCTCACGCTTTTTCCTTTTGATTCCTCCCTCACTTCTTATTTTCTTATCACGTGCGCCACTCAGGGCAGAGCCGAAATGGCTTCCTAATGGCTGCGGTCAAACGAAAAAAAAAAAAAATGACACAGTGATAGATTAGTGAGGACAAAAGCCTGCGGCAGTGTTACGTTAACGTTCATTCTGACAATACTTTTTATCCCCCCCCCCCCACACAGCGTTCTTCGTTTTTTGTGCTACTCAACTTCACTTTTATTTGGCCCACAACACGAACTTACAAAACAAAAAAACTGATTTCGAACCCGCACCCTGCAAAAACAGATGCACCGACGGTCAAATGAAGGGACAGACAAAAAGGGGGTGTGATAACATCCCTGTCTGGTCCCCTACACGCGCCCCTCTTTTTCCTACTGTGTCTCCAGTGGTGTCCACCGTTCGTCTTCTGACACATGTTTTTTTGTAACACCCGTGCACCGGTCATTCCAAGGTATACTCACTTTTTTTCTTGTGTTTTCATCCAGATGGCATCGTATGTGGGTCAGCGGGAGGTGCCTGCAGGAGGTCCCGGCTTTACTCTTAGGTTTGTCCAGTTTCCTCTTCGGGAGTATCTCAATGCCCAACTCCCTCCCAATACCCATACTGCATCGTACGTAGTATGTGAATAAAGGTATCAGATTCAGCAACAGACGGATTTCTTGAAGAAGAAGAATGTGGCGAAGAGTTCACGCAACGGTTCAGGTCTATTACCACCCCATTTCCCCACTCTGCATGAAAAAAGGAATGGGGAAAAAGCAAACACCGCACGAAATAAACAAAAAAACTCTCAACGTAGACCGCGAAATGGAAGTAAGCTGGGCGGAGGGTGGGGCGTGGCGTGGATATATTCTGTTGCGACACGTGATTTTTCCAAGTTTTCAAAAAAAACAAAAAAACAAAATAAGAGCACAACGCTTGCATATCAAAAAACTTCATAAAAACCCATTCAAACAGCCCCCTCTACCCCTTATTCAAAAATAGCAGTGGCAGGTCCCTCTAGCTATGACTCAAGCGAAAACTATTTACCCCCCACCCCCCTCTAGGTTGTTATATACGGTCCCGGACCCGACCGAATACCGTATAATTCGTATTATACGATTACCGTATTATACGGTATTAAACGGTAGTATACCGTATTATACGGTGTATTATACGGACCGAATACCTTATAATTCGTATAATTAATTATACGAATTATTCGAATTTTCCAACCTAGCACCCCCCTCATCCCCATTTGCTTGCGGCAGCATCCACAGCCCCCTCCCATCCACCCCCCCCTTCCCCTCTACCCACGTGCACGAAGATCGTTTCTTTACGGGGAAGCTGGTACGTGCCCTCCTCAAACACTGATTTGAGTCCCCTTCTCTTTTTTTGAGCGTTGGGTGCAGCGAACTGCAGTACTTCACTTTTTTTTTGTGCTTTCATCCGGTACAGCCGGTCATTTGTACCAAAAGTACACTGTTCACGAGAGGGCTTTGTATTTCAAGTAAACCTTTTTATATTTGTGGGTCAGTCGGAGGGTGCCTGCATCAACTAACAGTTTATTTTATATTTTACTGATGTTCCGGCATTTCCCCATATGGAGAGAAGATATTATTTGTATTTCTCTCTTCCTGCCATATACTTTCAATTCATTGAATGTATATGTTGTAATACTCTTTTACGATGTGACGGATCCCTCTGGCACATTTCATTTCTTTACAAAAAATGTTGACAATGGTGTTTTGCACAGGCGACTGCACTATTCCAACAATTTTTTTCAAAAAAAAATACCTCTTTTTTTCTCTCGTAGTGCCTGCATCTCTTGAGTTGAGTGCAGTCTGCTCATTTATCAAGAGATTGCTTTTCTACTAACAACGTCACAAACCCCCTTTTTTTTCCCATGTGCCCTTAGCCTAAGCAAATAGGTGATTCGGGCTGACACAAATGAAGAGTCGTGCATGCCTCCAACACAAGGCAATTCACAGCCTACAGTGAGAGCTGCTGCAAACGTCTCTCTAATTAGCTTTTTCTTCCCTTCTTTTGTTGTCCCCCTCTTTTTGATAAGGAACTGTCTTACGTCTTTGTGTGTCCCCTGATGAAAGCCAAATGGTTTGTTTCTAGAAAGGTGTGCGTGTGTGTGTGGAGCGAGGCACATCTTTCAAGTTTTCTTTCGTTCGCAACACGTACCATCAGTTCCTCAGATATGTGACGCGCCAAAAAAAGTGACTGGCGGGCAAGAATAATTAAAAAATCAAAAAAAAAAAAATGGAAAAGTGAGTTTTGCTTTTGTCTGCCCCCTACCCGCCCAACGCAGCACCATTGCAGACACCTCGTCCACCTTACACTTTACACTTTCTCACAATGCCGCTTTTGCAGAAGGGCCTCGTGCTGGCGTCGCTTGTGGCCCTCTCCCAAGCCGACGAAGCTAAGGTGACCGTGACACAGGCAAAGGCAGATCTTAATGCGAACGCAGTCTCTGCGTCCCTCCCAATCCACCTCGAGTTCCTGTCCTCAGCAGGCAACCCTGCCTGGCCAGACATCAGCGCACCGACAGTGGTGCCCGGTGCACGTCTGCAGGACCCACCAGCACACCTGCGCCTGCTCCCAACAACGCTGTCGAACTGGGACCTTGCTGCAGGGACGGAGGTGACGTACTCATGCCCGAACGAACCTTCCCTGATTGATGTGTGCGACGCATGGGTGTTCTTCTACGCGTGCCCGCAGAGCTGTGTGCGCACGTACCAGGGTGGCCTCCCAGGACTGCTCGCAGTGACCCCAGGATGGGAGAGGACGCAGTGCGCACCACGCTTCACAACTGGCGCACCCGGCACCTCCTTCGTGCACCCGATGGGGAGCTTCAGGAAGCAGCTTGCACCAGGAACATCGACGACGTTCACGCTGCCTGCCAACGCAGAGTTTGTTGCCTTTGGCATTGACAAGGACGGTGTGGACTGCACGCAGCACCTCACTGTCGGCGCATGCCCTGTTGCGGGAGGACGCTGCACCTGGGACGGGTCCTCGTGCAAGAACAACAACTGCCAGGGCAGGTACGGCCCACCACCACCGTGCACTGAGTGCCCGTGGGAGGGCCTTGTGTCGCGCCCTCCGTCTGACGGTCCCTTCACCGGTGTCCCCTAAGTCCTCTTGACAAAGAACAGCACCACAAGCAGGCCAACACAAAGACATTCCTTCCTCACCACACGGCATCCCTGTCCCCGATCTCTGCCTACGGACACGTAGAGTAGAGCCTTCCGGGACACTTTGCCACCCAGAGACCCGCACGCTCTCTGTCTCTGGGGTTCTTTATTTCACCTTACAACATTAAACACCGCGGGGTGGTTTGGCCCTTTCGGCGTGAAAAAAAAACAAAACAAAAACAAAAAACAGAACCACAATCTCCACCTCATATCTCCCGATATCTCCCGAGCCGGTGTTCCAGCGGCTTTACATCGCACTTTCTTAGTATGCAACGGAACTACGTCAGCACACCACATGGCACTAAGGTGCTGAGCTGTCTGCACCTGTTGTGTTTCTCCCCTGCGTCCCCCAACTACCTACACCGTCACAACCACAGTAGCACACATAAATCCTGAAGCGAACCTACACCCGGGCCTAGTACCCTGGGTTTCTTATTGATTTCCGTTCGTTTTCTTGACGATTGTGGTTTTATTCTCTATTTCACTTTCTCTTTCTCCATTATACCATGGCGACAAACCAGCCGCAGCGGGTGCGCATGGAGGAAGTGGTGAGCCAGGTGCAGGACATGGCGTATGACTTCTTTAAGTCTTTCTCTGCAGAGCACATTGCGGAGGACATGAAGGAGGTGGCTGCGGGGTATGTGGAGCAGATGCAGAAGGTGCGCGACGGTGTGTGGAGCACGGTCATGGTCGACTGGCGCGACCTGGACCGCTACGACGCGCAGCTTGCGGAGGTCATCACGATGGAGTACCCACGCTTCGAACCTGCCTTCCGCAAAGGCTTCGCACGCCTCATGCTTGAGTTCACGGAGGCACTCATGGAGGTCGAAGGTGCCGACACAGAGAAGGACTACTACGTTGCGTTCACAAACGTCTCTGCCGCCTTCACCATCCGACAGCTCCGTTGCGGCCTCATTGGCCATCTCGTAACCCTCAAGGGAACCATCACACGAACCTCCCAGGTCCGTCCCGAGCTGGCCTCCGGTGTCTTCACCTGCCTCGACTGCGGGCAAGACAGCCACCCCGTCGAGCAGAACTACAAATACACGGAGCCTGCGAAGTGCAGCAACATGGGGTGCACCAACACAACAAATTGGTCGCTCAAGGCAGAGCACGGTGCTGCGAGGTTTGTGGATTGGCAGAAAATCAAGATCCAGGAGAACTCCAACGAAATCCCTCCAGGGTCCATGCCACGTACGATGGACCTGATCCTCAGAGGCGACTGCGTCGAGACCGTCAAGCCTGGGGACAAATGCCTCTTTGTTGGTCATCTTACGGTACTGCCGGAGGTCGGCAAGCTGATGGGCACACAAGAACGGAACGAGGTACAACGGCAGCTCAAACGCTCTGAGGACGGCAACGGGCGTGACGACGCGGCGCCTGCTGTGGGCATGAAGTCCCTCGGGACGCGAGAGATGATCTACAAGCTTGCCTTCATGGTCTGCGCTGTGCTGGACAACCGAGGCGGGCGTGCGCCCATGACGAAACAGACAGTGACAGAGGACCAAAGCGACTTCACGCCTGCAGAGATCCAACAGATCGACCTCATGGCAGAGGACAGCCCCATGGCGAAGCTGTCTGCATGCATCGCACCGAACGTCTTTGGCCACGACGCCATCAAGCTAGGCATCCTGCTCCAGCTGCTAGGAGGTGTCCGCAAGCACACTGCCGACGGCATCACGCTCCGTGGTGACGTCAATGTCTGTGTCGTAGGTGATCCTTCCACCGCAAAGTCGCAGTTTCTCAAGTTTGTTGCGCGGACCGTACCCCGTGCAATCTACACCAGCGGGAAGAGCTCCAGCGCGAGTGGTCTCACCGCGACAGTTGTGAAGGACGCTGACACCCGAGAGTTCACAATCGAAGCGGGCGCTCTCATGCTTGCCGACGAAGGGCTCTGCTGCATTGATGAGTTTGACAAGATGGACGTACAGGACCAGGTCGCCATCCACGAGTCTATGGAGCAGCAGACCATCTCCTTGGCGAAGGCTGGGCTCAAGGCCACGCTCAACGCGCGTGCCTCGATTCTTGCCGCAGCGAACCCGATTGAAGGGCGTTACGACAAGACAAAGCCGCTTCGCGCGAATGTGTCGATGACGTCACCTATCATGTCGCGCTTCGATCTGTTCTTCATTGTGACGGACGACCTCGACGATGAGAAGGACGAAAAGCTGGCACAGAAGATTGTCTCTTTGCATAGGGAGGGTGAGTCTTCGGCACAGTCGCCTTACCAAGTCAAAGACTTTTTGCTGTACTTGAGGTACGCGCAGCAGCTCAAACCGAGACTCACTGCAGCCGCAGGCGCGCTTCTTGTTGACCAATACCGCAAAATGCGTGACAACTTCTACATCAACGGCAAAACCTCTGTCCGCGTCACCACCCGCCAGCTTGAGTCTATGGTGCGCCTCTCCGAGGCTGTGGCTCGCCTCTACTGCTCACAACGGGTCGAAAAGAAGCACGTCAAACAAGCAATCCAGCTCATGGACGCCTCGCTTAGCCAGCTCCAAATCGACCCCGGGAGGATTGCGCTGATTGACGACGAATCCGACCAGGAGGAGAACACCGACAACAACAACAACAACGACACCACCGATGCCACACAAGACCTGCCCGCACTCGAAACGCAGGACACCATGCTGCAGGAGACGCAGGGCGCTGTCTTCGAGGAGGACACTCAGATGGGGGGCGAGAGTGTGCTGGGCATGGGCGCGGAGGATACGCAGCGGACCCTGATGGAGGAGGGGCCTTCTGTGCAGCCGGCGAAGAAGCGGAAGGTGAAGAAGGTGCATTTGACGCATTCCGTCTTCGAGAGGATCAAGAAGAGCATTCTCGGTGTGCTGCATTCGCGTGGTGAGGCGATGCGGCAGTCGGAGATGGAGAAGATGGTGTTCAGCGACCTAGGTGGCATGGAGTTTGCAGACGGCGTGCTCTCAACAGGGACGAAAACTATCCGTCTCGTCCTCATGCACATGCTGAAAAGCGATACACGTGCCTACCAAGTCATCGACACAACAGACCCAAAAGACGAAGACCCAAAAGACCGACGTATCCTACTGGCCAACTTCGATTTGGATCAAAACGATGCATAGTAAAGGGTGAGAGGGGGGTAAATGGAAGGGGGGGAAAAAAAAATGTGCAGAATCGTGAACACTACGTACATGGTCTGCAGTATTGCTATTTTGGTTGAAAGGGTGTCATCTCATGAGCTTTTAGAGGTGGGTCATCCAAAAAAAAAAAAAGCGTTTTCTTTCAGTGCCCTGGGGCGGGGTCCCAAAGAGGTTTGCACTATCAACGTCACTTATTATTATTTCTCTAGATACAAAAAAAAAAATAACCAACACACCCCAGGGGGGGTTCGACCCCCATGGAGTGAGTTAGGGTGCTTCTGCTTGCGTCCCCCTTTTTGGACGTTCTGTTTGCACTATCAACAACCTTTAGATTTTTATTTTTGACTTTATTTTTTGGGAACGGGGAGGGCTCCCCCCATCGGGAGAAAATAAAAAGACAACAACAAAAGAAAGATCTCCTACCCTTTTTCCCTCATCTCCAAATCTTCCCCTTTCTGGAATTCATCTTCCTTTCTCACTATCTTCACCCTCTCCAGGTTGGAAGCAACCACAAAGAATAGCCTTAATAGGGTGCAAAGGCAACATGCACCCCAACCTACACCGTATGCTAGAGGGCTTCCGCGTACAGGACGTCTCTGGGCAAGGTGTCGTGAGCGACGGTGTGTTCCTTGCGTTGGTGCGGCACTACAGCGGCGAGGTGCCTGCCGTGGAGACGCTGCTGCAGCAGTTTCGCGCACCGCAGCATCTCGCGCTGCAACACAACGGCGCGACCCTGCAGGGGGTTGATTATGTAGGGTTTGTGCACCATTTGGACCGCCTGCTGTCGAAGGGCGACACAGCGAGCTCAGCACAGCAACCGACCCACTTCACCTCCGCCAGCGATGCTGGGGTGCGTTCCGTGCAGGGCGACGTGCAGCACACACCGCTCGCGAAGCCGCAGGAGGCCTTCTCTGACATCACCGCGAACACAATCATGCTGCACAGACAGCGTGCCTCGCCAGGCAAGGGTGCGCACACCTCTGCCGTCTCGTTGGTCGCGAGCAGCGCTGCGCCGCATGAGGCGTTCTCTTCTCTGGAGGAGCTGCAGGCGCGTTCCTTGTATCGTGAGGGCGGTGGTGGTGGTGGTGTCGGCACCCTCCCGGATGCGACAGACCGCTATTCGCACAGCAGCAATGGCAGCAGTGGTGATGTGCGTCCGCCGGCACGGCTCAGCTATGGTGAACGCAGTGGTGGTGGTGGTGCCGCCTTCTCCGCTGCATTGAGCGAGCAGCAGCAGCGCCCGCAGCGGCGGCAGAGGGAGCAGAGGGAGGACATCGCCACTCAGCAGCAGCAACAACAACGACAGCAGCAGCAGCAGCAGCAGCGGAGGAGCAGCCCCTCCCCGCGGACATACCTGATACAGCGCCCAGAGGTGCAGGAGCTGCTGGAGCCCGAGGACGACCACCCCGCAGCAAGCATGCATGGACGTGGTGGCGACCTCTCGCAGCAGCAGAGCAACGTGAGTCGCAGCAGTGCCGGTGCCGGCTACGCACAGATGCAAGGCGAGCAGGGCGCAGACGCAGGCGTGGTGGTCTCACCACAGCAGCGCCGCCCGCTTCAAGAGCGTGCCTCAGGCCTGATGGACACCGTCACCGAAAAGGTGCACACAAGCGAGCGACGCAGCCGTGCGCACGCACAGCACGCTGGCGGGCTGGGCGGTGGGGGTGGGGTGGCTGATGTGCGGCAGCACCACAGTGGCGGTGCGGGAGGGTTTGTGTCACGCTTCTCACAGGAGGACATTGCCTCGTTGAGGGACACCTTTGCGGCGGTGGATAGGTGTGTACCCTCCCCCTCCCCTCCCTCCTCTCCCCCTCTGCCACTGATACTCATTTTTCTCTCAACAGAAACGGCGACGGATTTGTCTCGTACGAAAGCCTGCTGGAGTACCTGCAGACAAGCCGCATCCACATCACAGAGGCGACGTACGAGCAGATCCTTTCTGTGGTAGACCCGCAGGGCCGTGGCTGCCTAGGCTTCGAGCAGTTCTGTGTCTTTGTGGAGATGGTGATGCAGAGTGGTGTGGCGCTGGACCGCACAGAGACAGACGCCACACTCGCACACACGGCGCATCCAGAAGACGCGCCCCCTGCACGCAACGACTCCACTGACAACACACAGCTCATTGAGGTGTCGTTGATCCGCTCCACCGACGGCCACACCACCGCACCTGAGGAGGAGCTGCAACACGCGCAACAGGCACAACAGACACAACAACCCACACAACCCACACAGCCCACCCAACACAACACGTCGTCTCCGTTCCGCATCAGGTTTGCAGAGCATCCCCCCGCAGACCCGGTCCTCTTTGGGCAGCTAACTGCGCAGGCAGGCCTGCTCCTGCAGCTGTGCAATCAGCAGGACGCGACGCGGAACGGGTATGTGCCGTTCAGCGTGCTGGCGTCGCTGTGCAGTGCGCGGTGCAGGCCACGCATCAGCATCACGAAGCACGGCGTCGCTGCGATCATCACAGACGCACGCAACAGACGGCACCTCCTCGAGGCAGCGGACCCTGTCGTAGACTACATCGACCTCGTCTCCGTTCTCATGCGTGCAGAGAACCGCGAGCGTGAAGAGGCGCAGCAGCGCGAAGGCAGCACCCCAGGGGTGCACGACACCCACGAGGTCGAGACCACGCTGCCTGCACTCCCTGCTGAGACGCTGCCGTTGGCGACACCGCCAAGCACACCTCAGAGGTCACCTGGGGGTGTTGCGTCTGGGGCGTCTGCACCACAGTCGGTGCGGCGCAAGGAGGAGGAGGGTGACAGCAACCAGGTGCGCCAGGAGGTCGCAGAACGACGCCGGCGGAACCGATTAGTGCACACCGCCATGGTCAAGCTGCTGGGGCAGTGGGATGCAGCGCGGGTTGTGACGCAGGCGGTGGTCGGGGCTGCGACTGTGGTGGTCGCAGGGAGAACGATACCACAGGGGTACATGAAGGCGCATGACCTGAGCCGTGTGCTTGCGGGGTTGTACAAAGGGAATGGACAGGACCCGGTCAGGAGTGTGGTGGCGGCAGCGCTAGCGGTAGGGAAGATGCCGTTCGCAGGGACGGTGCGTGGTGCGACGCCCTTCGAGGCTGCCGCACAGAGGGCTGCCGCAGCGCTGCTTGGGTCAGGGGTGGCGCAGAACGCACAGAGCACGCTGCTCGTGGACTACCGGTTCTTCCTCTCGGAGACGAAGCTGCTGTCCCCGCAGGCGATGGCGGCGGTGCAGGAGAAGGCGCGGCTGGGTGCTGCGGGGGGAGGGGGAGGGGGCACCCCAAGGCAGCGTGCGGCAAGCCGGTCGCGCTCGCTCACGAGGCCGAAGCCGCAGACACAACGCAGTGGGAGTCTTCCGCGGAGAGCAGTGTCTGGTTCGCGTCAAGGGACAGGGGTAGCAGGTTCGCCACGGAGCAGGGCGGGCAGTGTGGTGGGGAGGGTGCGTGCCGCGTCGGGTGAGCGTGGGCGTGCTGGGAAGGGTGGTGGCGGTGTCCCCAAAACCGTGTCCGCGACCCTCACGCCACCGCAGAAGCAGCGGAGGCAAGACAGCGCTCAGAGGACGCCTCAGGCGAAGGAGAGTGGTGTGCAGGGTGGTGTGCAGAGGGCAGAGGGTGGCAGTGCGGAGGATGCAGAGTACCACCAGTACCTCCTCGCACAGCTGCAGGTGAAGCAGCAGCTGCAGCAGCAGAGACGTGGTGGCGGCGGTGGTGGGGGGCGCGCCGCGTCTGGCGACCGTGGGCGCGTGCACATGCCCTAATGGGTGGCAACTCTTCTTTTTGCCATGATTTTTGAAACGACTTATGAGAACAACCTTGTTAAGACCCCTAGTACAGCTCTTAGGCACAACGCGTTGTTGTTGTTTTTTCTTCTTTGCGAACACGCCCTATGGATGGGCCCCATTTCTCTTCTCCTGAAAGGCATGTGTCACATAGAAGCACACACATTCATCTTTCGCTTTCCCCTTACAGTCACAGTAGAGACGTCTTTGGCGCCTCCAACCTTACTCTCTTTTGGCATTTTCCTTCAAAGCGTTCTCAGTGCTTACAAGGTTTCCTTTTGAAATGATGTCTAACTGCACGAGAGGGTATTTTTTTCGAATGCATTCGTTTAGTGTACAAAGAAAGTCTCCTCCTTCTGGTATTTCAGTGGGTCCCCACTGTCCTACCCCCCTCCCTAGAGCCCTATATTGGGCATGGGATTTGATGGTCAATATACCCAGGACGGCTGGCAAAAAAAAATATGTCCTCTGAAAGGTGTGTGTGCAGTGTATGTACTTTTGCCCCCCCTTTTATATATGTGTTCTTCTACGCAAGACAGAGGGCAGGTATTGCATACCTTTTGAGAGCTCTGGGGGTTCGATAACCCAAAAAAAGCAGTGCCTTGCGTCCAGGTGTACGAGGCGTTTGGCACCTCTCTCTTTTTTAATTAGGATCATCTTCTAAACTTTTCTTTTCATTTGGTGTGGCTGAAAAGGGAGGTGCTATTTTGTGCTATTTTGGGGTCGTCAGCCATCTTTTAGCCACACCATCTTTTCTTTCTTTTGTTTTTAGACCTTTTTTTTCCCCTACCACCTCTAATGCTAGTTAGACAATAGAGTTCCTTCCCACTAGACTCCCCCCCCTTTCCCCCCCTCCCCCTGAAAGGTGCAGTTGTAACACAAGAGTGTTACAATTTGTGCTGCCCAGGGGGGCTTTTTTGCGTGGTCTGTGAGGAAGAAGTCACCCAAGGTGTGCTTCGGAGGGTGCATGCAACAGTAACGGATATGGGGGGGGGGTTGTAGTGTTTTTGGCTCTTTGCTATTATGCACCACTCTTATGCTGCCTACCTTACACCTAAAGGGAGAACGTATACAGGGGGGAAACAATGGTCCTGAGAATAGGAGGGTTGTGGCGGGTGCAGGCACGCCACGCGACGTCGGGTGCAACACCGAAGAGTGTGCTGAGGGCACAGCAGCGTGCAGCAGCTGCTGTGAAGTGTGCTGAAGAGTCGAAGGCTGTGGCGCAGAAGGAGAAGAAGAAGGCGCGTGAGCTGGCAAAGGAGTACGCTGAGTGTGCACGAAAGGCAAAGTGGTTGAAGGCGAACGCGGCCAGGGAGGATGCGATAAGAAAACGTGCGCACCTCAGACGCAAAGCAAAGATCGAATCGGAATACCTTGCACGCACGAAGATCGAAAGAGCAGAGGCTGCGCGTGCGATCAAGAAGCTGCAACTCGAACAGCTCAAGAAAAACTTACAGCGTGCACGAGTCAAAGCAGACCGCGGAGCAAGGCGCTCTGTAGCAGATAGGAAGCGTGCAGCAAAGCTCAAGGCAGAGGCTGTGAAGGCGGCGAGGAAGGCAAAGGAGAAATGCAAGTTGGAGGCAAAGCGGAAATTGGTATGTGGCAGGGTGTTGGAGGATTTGGCCAATGGTACACAAACGAAACAACACACCCCAAGATACAGATACGCGATAAGAAGCGCAAGCTCCGCGAGTCCGGCCCTGTCGCGAAGTTCCAGCTCTTCGTCTCCCAATCCACGAAGGACGGGAAGAAGTCGCTTTCCACTGCCGCAGACGAATGGAAGGTATAGAACAACCACAACTGTTTACACACCCCCACACACACATTTTAACCTTTTCAAACTTTACACTTTGGTAATTACTGAAACAGCCTAGCCAGGGTCAATTGAGGGGGTTTTTTGGGGTTTTACTGATTTTGTATGCCATGATAACATCATTTAAGTACTCCGAGCGAGGTTTAGGTTCATGAAAAGCAACCCTTTCCTTCTCTTATACTTTCAATTCGTGTGAACTGAAAAGTATATGAATCTAATTCTCTCGTTTCATTTCTTTCACCATCCCCAGGGCATGAGCGAAGAGGAGAGGCGACCCTACGCAGACGAGGCCAACAAGAACCTGCAGAAGCGGAATGAGATCCGGCAGAGCCTGAAGCGGCCCACGGGGAAGTACGCGTCGTACATGAAGCAGCACTTCCCGACAGTGTATATGGAGGTGCTCAAGTCCTCGAGCAACCGCAGGGAGGCCTTCCGTCTCACCGTTGCTGCAGTCGCTGCCAAATACAAAGCAGAACATGAACCCCGGCCACAGGGCGATGGTGACAAATAAGCAGGGGGAAAAAAAGAAGAAAAAAAGCAAAAAAAAAAAAAAAAGTTTAAAAGTTGCAAATGTAAACAGGGAGAAGTGTGAGCGCACACCTCCCTTTTGCCACAGCTGAAAAGCTACGTTGCGTGAGGTTTTCGACCTCCCTTTTTGGGTTGGAACTCTGCCTTAACATTTTTATATTTATGGTAAAGCAAAATGTGAAAAGGGAAGACTGCGAGCAATGCCTTGTCTGATGATGAGCTAGTAGTTGGGAGGGTTTGACGTGCAGCGGAGAGGGACAATCTTCGGACGGAGTGGCCTTGGGGGAAGTTACGGGTGTTCTCAAAAGAGATGTGCGCCACCCACACTCACCATACATAGAAGAAATTTGACCGACCAAATAAATGTAAAAAAAAAAAAAATACGATAAAAAAAAAACGGGGTTTGGAGGGTACCAAGGTTTGGAGGTTTTCAGGGCTTTTCAGGCTTTTTTTAGGCGATTTTTAGAATTTTACAAAAATAATTGCTCTACTTCCTATTGCCTGGACCCAATCAAGACGTCCCTGATATTTTTTTTTTTTTTACTAGAGTTCACTACCAGTAGGGTTTACTAATCTTTCGGCACACTCCTTTCTTAGGCCCCGTTTTTGCCCCCACCCCAACATCTTGTCTTTTTGTGACAAAAAAACAAACAAACAAACAAACAAACAAAACGAACAAACAAACAAACAAACAAACAAACAAACAAACAAACAAACAAACAAACAAACAAACAAACAAACAAAACGAACGGACACACAAACCCTAGCTTTACCAAACGTACACAAACAACAAAAAAAAAAAAAAAAGGAACCCGCCACTTTGCTGGGGGTATTACAACAACAAAAAAAGCATCATTCTCCATTTCCCCCCATTTTTTCACACATTTTTGACGCTTTGTGAAAAGCTTTCGCAAGCAGCATTTTTTTTTATTACCGTGCAATTATTGACTCGTCACAAGATCCTGTTGCAGGAGTGCTATTTGAAAACCACAATTTAACGGCCAGGGGTACAATTAAGTATTGTTGGTGTGGCCGACGACCCCAAAATGGCAGAAAATAGCACAAAATAGCACCTCCCGTCAGCTGCACCAAATTGTGCTAATTATACGCCGACCCGCACACCCGTGGAACATGCAGTTCAAGATGCATTTGTGACGGAGAGACAGCCTCTCTTCAAACCCAGTGTTGTTCCAGCGCGATAACGATAATGGTAAAGATGTGTTGTGCACGAGAGGCACATTGCATCTTTCAATTTTTTCAATTATTTTCGGTTGCAATCGCGAGAGGAACTTCTTTTGCAGGGACGAACAGGGGGTTTTTTTTTAGTATTTTACTATTATCATTTCTCACAATACCCCACCCCGGCTACCCGCCACACACACACACACCCTTCAGCTGCTGAGGGCGTCTTCTTCTGCCCCTCTCTCAAGCAACACAATGGACAGCATCGCGACTGGGTCGAGCGACACCTTCAAAGCCAAGCTTGTTGAGTACTACATCAAATACGATCTGAAGTGGTGGCTTGACACCGACGCGAAGTATGCTGATATTGCTGCGGCTGCGTCGCGCTGCGACAACAAGAAGAAGCAGAAGGACTTTGTGAAGACAAAGTTCAAGGAGTGGGGGCTGAAGGACAACGGCGAGCCGAAGGACAAGAAGAAGGAGGAGGGGCGGATCAAGGCGCGGGCGGCTGCGTTTGTTTCCGCTGCGAAGGAGCCTGCCAGCGTCACAGAAGGCATCCTCAAATCGGTCAAAAGCGACGGCGAAGACGCAACCTTTGCAACGCTCTTCGAACGCTATCAAGTAGCCGACGGCCGCATCCCTGACCCAGACCTCCAGGCTGGTGGCCAGCAGGGGGACGGAGTCCCTCTAGAAATAGAAGGAATGGAGTTCTTCTTCGAAGCCTTCTACCAAACATACAACCCTGACGGCAGAGGGAAAATAGAAGGCATCCTGAAAAAAATCAATGACGGAGACAAAACCTTCGAAAACTATGTCGAGTCTCTGCTGGGCGCCTACGGCGAAAAGGGCGCGGTGCCCGAGGAGTGGGACAACGACGTCTTCTCTTATGGGGTCTTGGTGTATTTGTTCCGCAACTTCTTTGCGAAGTACGATAAGTCGAGGATGGGGGAGGCAGAGGAGCTGGCGAGGGGGCTGATGGAGAGCGAGGCGATTGAACAGGATGTGAGTGACAGGTGGACGCAGCTGTGTGGTGAGTACGATGCTGACCCTGGCGAGTGGGATGTGGAATTCCCGCCAGCGCTGCGGGACGGCCCGCTCTTCAACGACGACGACGACGCAGGCAGCGAGCACAACACCAACACCGACCACGACGCGCCTGCGGAGACCTCCTCCGCACAGCAAGGGGAGAGCCCCGACAGCGACGACCCTGCGCGCCTCGCCTCCCTCGAGGACTTCTTCCGCACCTTCTGTGAGGCAGACGTCCATCGTGCCGCAGAGCTCGCTCCCGGCACCGAACCCCTCCTTGATGTGCTGGCAACGCTCTATTCAGAGTACAACGTCTCGGAGGACGACTCCTGGGCCTTCGAGCTTCCCATCCGCTTCGGGCAAGACGCCTTAAAAGAGGACTACCGCCAGCGCCTCAGTGAGTTCTTCGCGCAGAACGCCTCGACCATGAAGCGTCGCCCCTCGAATGTCCCGCAGGTGGTCGACAGCAACGTGGCACGCATCCTCGACAACGCGCTTCCCGACAAAGAGTTCTGGCCCACCTTCTACGCAGAGTGTGGCGTCGACTTTGGTGTACCGTGGCCGCCGTCTCGTTTGATAGGTGCACCCCCAGCACGGTGTCCAGGGGATGTTGCAGAGCAGCCACAGCCGTTTTCTTCGAAGACCAGTGGTGTGGGTGGTGGTGGTGGTGGCGGTGGTGGTGGGATCTCGCGACACAACAGCATGGTCTCGCAGCGTTCTACAGGGTCAGCAGCCGCGATGCGGTCGCGGAAGAACAGTCTTCGTTCGAATGTGAGTGATGTGCTGCGTCTCGGGGGTGGTGGTGGTGGTGGTGGGCCTGGCCTGTCCAGACAAAACTCACTGCGTTCTGTGCGGAGTACTGCGAGCGCAGCGCCTGCCGCACCGCGGAAGTCGTCGATGTCAGCGTCGGGAGGTGGCATGGCGGTGCCGGGGGTCATCTCCTTCGTCGCGCTTGACATCAGCAGAGTGTGCGACTCGGAGAGCATCCGCAAGGTCTGCAGCGCACTCCGCTGGGACCTCGCAAAGAACTTTGGGCACCCTTTAGAGGATACTGTCATTGATGCGTCGCGTGGCGGGCTTTTGACAGCGGAGTTCCACTTCAAGGCGCAGGGTGAAAACGCACACCACGTGCACGCGTCTGCGAACATGACCCTGCAGAAGCGGAACCTGCAGTTCCCCTCGTTGTCGCAGGAGTACAAGAACGTAGCTGGGGTGACGCCGAACACGGAGGTGTCGTACGATAGGACAGACATCCGCGCACCGTTGAGTCTGCGCGACCACCAGGAGAGCATGAAGCAGGCAGGACAGCATGCGCGCGCAGAGCTGCGTGAAAAGCTGGAATTCTTCCACGTACGTCACGCACCGACGGCAGACCTCGCGAACGTCGACCTTCTTGTCGCGAAGAGCAAGCTTGACGAGGTGGACCTCTTCAAGGCGCTGTACTCACGCTACGGTCTGGGGCAGTACGACGGGGCGTACTCTGGCGATGAGTGGCGGAGTCGGTTGCAGAAGAACTCACGGTCGCAGATGGCAGGTGGGAGTGGTGGGGCAGACCTGCATGCACGGCTGTATGCGTACTTCACGGGGCTGCCTGCGGACTCACCTACATCGTGGGGGGCACACTTCCGGAAGCACCCCGAGCAGATAGACGAGAAGGTGGAGGAGGCGATCCTGACCCTGCAGACGACAGGCATGCACGACGCAGCGCTGTTCCGCAAGCTCGACGAGACGTACCGCAACACACAGCACCCCTCCGGCGTTGCGCTCCTAGACGAAGAGCGTGTCCGCCGCCGCCTCACAGAGTTCTACATGGCGTACAACCCTGCAGAGCTGTACAAAGTCGAGCTCGCCATGCAAGCAGGCCTCTCAGAAGACATCCTCTTCGTGCGTCTCCACGAGAAGTACGGCCTCCCGCCGCCCCTCCCGGCAAACCGCCTGCAGGAGCAGGCAAACCAGCAGCAGCTCTTCAGCACACAGCAGCTCCATGCACCGCACAGCGCTGTGCGCAGCCTGACTGTCGACGCGGTTGCCACACCGCACAGTGCTGTGGCTGTGGGTGCTGTCGACACACGCGAGAGAATGCTTGCCGAGCGCGAGCTGGCCCTCGACCGCAACACCGAAGCGCAGGCCCGCTCTCTGCAGCTCCGCGAAGACTCCCTCGTCGAGTGGGAGCGGCAAAACCTCAAGCGCGAGGAAGCCCTGCGCCAACGCGAACACGCCCTCGCACGCCTTGAGGAGCGCGAGCTCATTGTCACCGGGCGGGAGCAGGCTGTGTCCGACCGAGAGGCAGGCCACCACCACAGCCACCACAGGGGACGTGGTGCGCAGAGCCGCTCTATCTCACCTGCACCGGAGAGCGGCGTCGCGTCCAAACTGAAGGAGCAGGAGGAGAAGCTGCGGGTGCTTTCGGAACGGCTGGACCGCCAGGTGCGGCAGGTGACGGAGCGTGAGGAGGCTGTTGCGGTTCGTGAGGCGGGCATGCTGGAGACGCACAACCCTGCTGCTGGCATCATCGCAGAGCAGATGAAGGCGCTTGAGGAGCGTGAGCGTGTGCTCGCTGCGAAGGAGGCGGCGCTGATGCAGAGCACCCTCGCAGCGAACCCTGCACTGCAGCGCGAGAACGCGCTCGACACAGCGAGCACGCACCTGACACTCCGCCAGCAGGACTTCTACCACCAGGAGGGCCTCCTCGCAGAGCGTGCCCTGCAGGTGCAGGACAAGGAAAGCGTCCTCCTCCGTCGAGAGGCCGAGATCGAGGAGAAGAATGCACGGCTTATGTTCCTCTCGGGTGAGCAGCCCCACCTCACGGTGCAGCAGCGGCAGGTGCAGGAGCACGGAAGGGAAGTCGAAATGCGGGACCAAGTCGTCTCAGGGCGGGAGCGTGCAGTCACGCAGCGGGAGCAGCAGGTATGGATACGGTCCCCTTTTCCCCTTATTTCCTCGATGGCTAAAAAAAACTGTTCGGATTGTGATCAAATAGATTTGTGTAATATTCAGCAAATTGCAAACTACCACAATGCAGATCACGGAGCGTGAGCTTGCCCACCAGACCGCACAGAACACCGAGGAGACGTCGTACCTCGAGCGTGAACGTCTCCTCTCCCTGCGTGAGGACGACCTCCGCGAGCGTCTCGACTCTTTCGAAGACACTGAACGCGAGGCAGAGCTCAAGCTGCGCACCGCCATCGACAAAGAGGAGCAGGCGGACCTGCGTCTGCGTTCTGCCACCAAGCTTGAGGAGGAGCTGCAGGTATGTCGAAAAATAAAAACACACATTTCTCCATAATATTATGTTCATCAATTTGGAAGTTTTCCCCTTTCCTCCACTCCACCTCTATCATCACTCATCCACAGCTGCAAGCCTCCGTACGTGAAGCTGACCTCCACGCAGCCACAACACGTGCACAGGAACGCGAGGCAGAGGCGATGGGCCTCATGTCTGTCGCAGAAAACAAGGCGGGAGAGCTCGAGCGCTGCCGTGCGGATATCGAGCGCGAGCTGGCTGCCCGCGAGGACCGTGTCGCGATGCAGGAGACAGTGCTGCACGAACGTACGAAGATGCTCAACCGGCGGGAGGAGGACATGGACCGCAAGGGGCGCTACATGGAGGGACGTGAGGGTGCGCTCAAGCATCGCGAGAGCATCATGGGCACCACCATGAAGGAGGTTGAGCGGAGGACAGCCACGGCACGATCGACAGGGATTGTCACTGTCTCACCGTCGCGTGTGCCGCACACCAGTAGTGCAATCGCAAGTGGGGCAGGTGCAGCTGCTGCCCCTGCCTCCATGTACGCACCTGCAGCCCTGCCACGTTCCACCATACAAGACGACCTCGACTCGATCCGCACCACACTCGCATCGCTCACCCTCCCCGTCCGCGAGCCTGCAGCAGGGCTCTCATCGCCACCCCTCCCACAATATTGAAGTTGAAGCGAGCGCATCCAGAATTTGTGTATGGGGCGGTGCACGACAGTAGCGTAAAAAAAAACATAGGTTACCCGATCGTAGGTAACCCGTGAAAAAAAAAGAAAGAAGGCGAATTTTCCAGAGTTTTCCCTATCTTATGGGTTGACTTATAGCTCATGTATCATTTTTTTTTGGTGGTTTTTGGCGCAGGGATCATCTTACCAGACTTTAGGCAGAAAAACCCCCGCCACTGCACTGAACCTAGATTATTTTTTGTTTGTTTGTTGTGCCGGTGCACGTCCGTTGCGACGTTTGCAATATTTCAAGTGAATGTGGCCGTGTGATGAAGCTACGCAGGGTTTTGAGTACTTTTTTGCTTCTGCTGCTTCTCCATGTGCTTCCCATTTCCCCCCCGTACTTGTGTCCTGCTACGAGCATTATTTCGGGATCTGCAGCAAAGTAACCCCCCATCTGTTCGCTGGTGTGCTATCTCCAACCACTCCCATTCAAAAGATGGGTGCTGTGTGTCTGTGCATCAAAACCTGTTTTTTTGATTCTCTTTCACATATGTTGTTTTTGTTCGATATGTTTTGGCAGTTCCGTCGTTAGAGCTTCCCCCATTTCAGGCCCCCTCTCTCTCTTGTTTTTTTTTTTTTTTTTTTTTTGTATGGGAACCCATTTTCACCCGAGATTCCACCCCAAATGTTTTTTGTATCCCCCAAACATTTCGCCGAAAGAAGGTCTTTTTCTAGAGTTTTTTCCCCCATAAAAAAACAAATACAAAAACAAAAGTGACCCCGCCACCACCTCCATTAACACTTCCTCAACCCTTCCGGGTTCAACCCATTGCACCCTGCACATTCCCCACTACCACAGCATACACAAAACAACAAAATGCGCTGCAAAAGAGTTGTGCGTCGTTCCGCTGGGAGTGGTGCTGTTGCGAATGCGAAGAGGCTGCAGAAGAAGCCGCAGTCGCAGCTGTGGGCGCATGCACCTATGTCACGGTTGATTCGTGAGCTGATGGATGATGGTGGCAACGATCGCTCGCGTGCAGGGCTGCTGACACATCTGCACGAAGCGGCTGAGGCGTACGCTGCGACTCTTGTGCGCGACGCTGCGGTGATAGCAACTGCATGCAACGCGAAAACCCTCAGGGCGGAACACTTCGAGGCAGTCGATGCAGTGCGTGGCATCGCCCCACGCAGTCGTACTCCTCGCAGTGGAGAAGGCGGCAAGAAAAAAAAGTGCGCCGTACGCAGGACAGTGAAGAAGGCTGCCCAAGCCAAGCCTGCAGCAAAACCCGCAAAGCGCGCGACAAAAAAATGCGTGAAACGGAAACCAAAAAAATAGGGAAGACTTCAAGTATTTTTTAGCGTTTTTGCGTTTTCACCTTCTTGGACAATCTTTTTAGAGCGAAAAGAAACGCCTTATCCGGGTATTGTTGACCCCGCTTACGTAGAAAAGTATCTCTTGAAAACCGTCATGAAAGGCACTCTGCCTTTTTTTGGCTCTGAACGTTTCCCTCTCCCCCACTCTAGAACGCAACTATAACCAAAAAGAACCCACCCCTTTCCACACTGCATCAGTTTTCTTCGAATTACTTACAAACACATTGGACAATCCGGCGTGGTGGCCAGAGCTGCAGTAGTCTGCTGCGCTCTGCGCCCATCCCCCCTTCGGCAAGAGTGTAAATGACGCCCCAGACATGCATCTTCGAAATCAGCGTTTATCACATTTATGCTCCCGGTGTCCGTCACCTCAGTAAGAGTCCATATTTCGGTGTGTGCTGTTCGGTGTTACTCGCCGTGCACAACACAATGGGCAATATTCGGAATTACTCATAACTGTTCCTATCCAGGGATGTTTCAAAACTGATTTTAACAACACAACACACACCACACCCGCAGGCACAACACACCTTCTCCCCTCGGCCATGCCGAGCACCTTCAGAAGCAAAAGCGCCAAAGCGATGCCCACTGCGAAGGTGAAGGAGAAGGACAAGAGGGAGGACGCACACCACCGCACCACCGCCTCCGCTGCCGCCTCTCCACCTCCTCCTGCACCCGCAGGCACATCGAGCCTACAAAGGGAGATCGCTGCGGCAGTGCAGGAGTGCAGCACGGGACAGGCAGGGCAGGCGCGCACGCAGCACATCTCGCGCAGTGTGCAGGATGTGTTGGGGGCACTGCGCAAGATGGCAGAGGAGGTGCAGCAGTCGGCGCGCACGCACCAAGAGGAGCAGCAGCGGCTGGGCGAGCTTCTTGCGAAGTCGAACGCAGAGACGGAACGCATGCGTGCCAAGGCTGCTATGGTGGAGCGCTTCTTTGAGTCCAAGATCGATGAGTACAACCACCTGCTGCAGGAGGAGCGCCGTGCTGTGCAGGAGATCAAAGACAAGAACAGTGCCCTGCAGCAGCGCATCGCCCGTTGCACCTCCTGTGCGAAGCAGGACGACGACGTGCCCAGCTATGCAGGTGGTGGTGGCATCCAGAACTTCGCAGGGATGGACAAAGACGCGCAGGTGAAGGCGTTGCTAGCAGAGCTGAAGCACGAGAAGGCGCAGAGGCTTGCCTCAGAGGAGCAGGGGAACCGCATCCAGGCGGAGCAGGGGCGCACCATTGGGAGTCTCGAGCAGCGCAACAAAGCGTTGCAGCAAAGTGTGCATGGGTTGCGGCATCAGCAGCGCGAACGGTCCATGTCGCCTGCGGCACAGCTGCGGGAGCAGCAGCGTCCGCCGCCATTAGGGGGTGCAGGTGGTGGTGGTGGTGGTGGTGGTGCCTCCTCCTTCTCCCGCCGCGCCAGCCACAGCAGCAACACTAACGTAAACGTATCCCCCGATGTCGGTGGTGCAGCTGCCGCCTTTGCTGCGGCACGTAGCCGGAGTGCGTCAGTAGACAGCACCAATGCCGTGCAGCAACAGCAACAACAACAACAACAACAGCAACAACAACAACAACAGCAACCACAACCACGCAAATTCAGCACCGCTGCAACCCAGGACCGCAGCACCAAAGACCCACAGCCTCAGCCTCAGCCTCAGCCCCGCGATGTGTCTCTTGAGGTCGTGCTCCCGCCGCCTGCGTTAGGTTCGCCTGCAGCCTCACGTCGCGTGCTGTCCCCCGTGGCGGCACAGGGGATGGGTGCGGCGGTGGTAGTGGAACGGTCGCCGAACCAAGGTGCTGCTGGTGGTGGTGGTGCTGGTGGTACGCTGCGGCCCCAGAGCACAGCAGAACGCGACCTGCCAGCTACCCCGGCACTGCCGTCGCCGCTGCCTGCAGTGTTGGAGCGGGTGAACTATCACTTCAGGGACAGCGAGCCAAGGGGTGGTGCTGGTGCTGGTGCTGGTGGGCGCAGTGCACTGTCAGTAGTGTCGCCAAGCCTTGATAAGCGCTTTTCCGAAGGCGCCACGATAGACTCAGTGGAGGAGCTCGACTCTGTGCTGAAAGCCCTGCAGGAGACAGTACTGAAGTAAAAAAATTATAGTGGAGTTCATCCTCGGGTGTCTACACTAATACAACCAAGTTTTCAAAAAAAAAAAAAAAAATACAAGGGTTTTTCAATAAGCGCTAAGAACGAAAGAAAAGAGAGGGAAAAAAAAAGGAAACGAAAATAAAACGAGGCTTTTTTCATCAACAAAAGAAGCGAGTTTTTAGCTTTTGCGCATTTTATTTATTTCTTTGCTGCGCTCAAATTCACACAGTGTATATTTTTTTATGAGATTTTTTTTTTGGTGACTTAGAAGCACTAGAGGCTTAGTTAGGTTCATCTTATAAACTGTTTTACCCTCCTTTTTAAAAGGCGGTTTAATTACGTGAGGCCTGGTACCAGCTTTTCTTACGTCTTTCCCTTCTCTTTTTTTTTTTTTTTGCAACTGACGCGCTGGAGAGGCCCTGGCCAAACATGGCGTGTTAGGGGAAATATATTCGTCGCACAGATTAGATCAGAGACCCCACCCGATATGTTTCTCATTTTACCTCTTTTGTGCTCCGCCACCGACACTCCCATTTTCTGTACTTCAGGCAATAATCATAAACCATCACACACTGACACAGTCCGCGTGTGCTGGAAACAATCAATTTTTTCAAAAAAAAAAAAAAAAAAAAAAAAAAAAAAAAAAAAAAAACAGCACACGCGGACAAAAATATTTGCAGAAACAATACAGAAACAGAAAAAGCAGGGGAGATACAGAAGAAAAAGCAAAAGCAGGGACTACGAGCCAGACTCTAAAAAGGATACAGTAGTAAAAAGCAAAAGCAGGGACTACGAGCCCAGACTCTAAAAAGGATACAGTAGTAAAAAGCAAAGCAGGGACTACGAGCCCAGACTCTAAAAAGGATACAGTAGTAAAAAGCAAAAGCAGGGACTACGAGCCCAGACTCTAAAAAGGATACAGTAGTAAAAAGCAAAAGCAGGGACTACGAGCCCAGACTCTAAAAAGGATACAGTAGTAAAAAGCAAAAGCAGGGACTACGAGCCCAGAAAGGAGCCTAGGGACCACGAGCCCTTTTTCAAACCGTCAACATGGCCCTTACCCGGGACGACTTCCCCGCCAACGCGCACGACGTTGAGTGGGCGCAGGTGGAGGTGGGCAGAGCAGAGGGGCAGCCGGCAGAGGCGGCGGCGGGATGCGTGTTCCCGAGCTGCGCCACGGTGCACGGAGGAGGCGCAAACTGCTGGCGCTGCGGCCACCGCACTACGGTGACATGCATCCGCAACGTACTCCCGCAGGGCCAAACACGCACGGAGTTCACGGATGGCATTCTGGAGTTGGGGTGGTCGTGTCCAGTGTGTGAGTGGATACGCGCTTTCGCGATCCCACTGGACGACGCCGTGAGCAACGCTTCTGACCCGGCACCGGATATCCCAGCACAGCAGCAACAACCACAGAACGCACCACAGGACATGATGGTGATCCTGATGCAGATGAGGGACCAGATGGTTGCGTTGAACGGCAGGATGACGGCGTTGGAGGAACAGCGAAACCTCGCACTACCCCAGGGTTTCCATGCAGAGGTGGTCGGGACATGGAAAAACGTACACGTACCCCAGGTGAAGACACTGATCAGGACGGAAGTTAGCAAAGTATTCAAAGAATACGCACTTCCTGCAAACCTTGATGTGGCCCGCGAGCACGAGGTAGAGATGAGACGCAATTTCGATTTCCTCGACACCACTCTAAACGCTTTAAAACCAAACCCAGCGGACAACGGGGGGACGATGGCGGTGTTGCACAGGGTAGTGGTGACCATGTCCGCCTCCACCCATCTGGGCATATACGGCAGGAACATCCGTCTGACGTACGAGAAGAGGGCAAACGGCTATCTCCCCGAAGCTTTCACCGTGCAGCTGCAGACGCGTATGTTGGAGCAGCTGGTAGAGGCGGGGAAGAATAAAAAGAAGGAGTACAACCGAAACAACGACCGAGGCACCACGGGGGGTTACCGAGGGGACACAAACCAAAACGACAGGAAGAGGGACTACGACCGTACCAGCGACCGACGCACCGAGAACCAGGGAAAGGGGGGACGCGGGGGGAAGAACTGACTGCCCTACGCGCAGATGCTCTTTCCTCCCCCCAGCGAAAGAGGCAGAAAACGACAACACGAGACCCCCCTCACAAACAAACAGGAAAATACAATAATTCAATCGACTCAGACAACCCTCGCCCGATGCTTAGCGGAGTCCTCCTGGAAGAGCCTCCAAAGCACGTGTCGGCGATACTTCGAATTCAAAAACGCTTGGGAGGAGAAACACACATGCACAATCTCACACGAAGTGGCGCTCATATATTGGGTGGAAAAGAAAAGGTCTTTAGACGGAGTCACGGAGAGTTCGGCGCTGCAATATACGATGGACGTGGCGGCGGCGTTACGGCGGACAGGGGACGCACGCCTGGCGGAGTCCCAAATGGTGCAGGATTACCGTCGGAGTCTGCGAAGGATGGGAGCACTGATGCCGGGCAAGCAGGCCAAGCCGGCACGTCCCTCCGAAGTCGCATCGGCGATCGAGCTGGAGAAGAAGCCGTTGATACGTTTAGCACTGGCTATGTGTTGGGTGACGGCGGGGAGGGCGTCGGACGTGCTGCGACTCAAGAAGCAGGAGATCACCATCAGACCAGACGGAGTGGTGGCAGTGCATTGGAGGGAGACCAAAGGAGATCCTTTCCAGCTGGGACGCTTCACGGGCCACCATCTCACAAAAGCAGCGCAGGAAACTTTAGTACAACGACTGCAAGCTGTCCGCGATCAGCAAGGTTTGGTTTTCCCACCAGGGATAACATCGCACCAACTCGGAGCCGCCCTACAGAGAGTCAACAGGGAGCTGTCGTCGCACTCACTGAGAAGAGGGGCTGCGCAGTTCCTCCTGAAACAGAAGGTGTCCCTCGACGAAATATGCCTCCTCACCCGCCACCAAACAACGGAGTCTCTGATCCGATACGTCGCAGAAGCGGGACTACAGAGGGTGGACGTGACGGCAACCATGTCGCAGCAGCTGCAGGCAGCCATGTGAAGTACTTGCTCCAGGGGAAGATACCTGGCGTACCATGGATCCCAGGGGAAAAGACACGCTACAATCCAGAGGACGAAAAAGACATGGGGCCGGGTTTGGAGGCGCTATACAACGATGTCCTCGCAGTGTCGGTGAATGGAAAGCTGTGCAGACCACCCCGTGTGCGCGGTATTCCAGAAGACGACTACATCGCACCAATATGCGCCGGTTTCATGGACATGCGAAAGCTGCAGGAGTTGGACGTGACAGGTGAACTGCAGGGAGTGATTGATCTGATCACAGACCCAAAAAGCTTTTACACGCAGTTCCTGGTAGGGGCTCTAGAGAACGTAAGATACGACACACATTTCCGGAAAAAGATCTCACGAAATCTCATGCACCACCTAAAAGCGCTGAAGGACTATAACGTGTTGGAGGAAGTGGATCAGGAACCCACCGTCGTGCTACACGGATTCACAGTGGAGAAGAAGTCGGGAGGGAGAAGGTTTGTTCTGGATGGCAGAAAGCTAAACGACTGCATGCGGCACCCTCCGGACATGTGGCTCCCGCGAATGCCCCAGGTGATACATCAGATTCTACAAGCCAACTGGGTGGTGAATACAGACGGGAAGAGCTGGTTTTACCAGTTTCCGGTGCACCCAGACATCAGGGACTTCTTCGGGGTAAAAGTAGCACCACAGCGAGGAAAGTTCGTGACCACAAGACTAAAAGCTTTGTGCATGGGGTGGAAGTTCGCCCCGTGCATTGCGAACCGAGCGGCGAGAGTACTGTTGCCACCGTCAGAGGGCGTCACGTGGATTGACAACTTCATTGTCACCGCAGACACGGAGGATGAGGCGACCAAGCAGTTTCAAAAATTCCTCTCCCGATGCAACGCTGTGGACGCGAAGATGACTTTGGACGAGAAAGGCTACGGGGTCCCCACACAACTTTTTGAAACTTTCGGCGTCTCTTTCGACCTCAGACACCATATTTATCGTTCAGACCCGGAGTGGATTAAGAAATTTTTAGCAAATAGTGCACACGCGAAGGTAACCGGAGGGATGGCAACCCCTAGGGAAATCTACAAGGTGGTCGGGGGCATGGTGTGGCACTCATATATTACAAACTCTTTTCTATGTTTCCTACCCGCGACACTGAGCTTCATGAGAGACATCGCTCGAGACTTATACAACACGGCTGCATGGGACACGCCTACAGCAGTGCGCCCTTCGGTGGTGAAGGAAGTAAAGGAGAGGACGATACGTATTAAGGAAAATCCATGGATTGAACGGGGACCAACATCATCTATCACAGCATGGTCCGATGCTTCCTCGAAGGCGTGGGCGGCGATCCTTGAGTCAGAACCGCAGCAGGTGTCACAGGCGGATTTCTCTAACGAGCAGGAACACTGGCACATATACCGGAAGGAACTTTACGCGGCAAAGCAGGCCGTAGCACTTGCGGCAAGATCGGTACATACTACGCGACTCAGGCTGATGGTCGACAACCTCCCGGCTGTACACAGCCTCCAGAGGGGCCACTCTTCAGACTACCGCTCAAATTTTGTGATCGCCGAACTTTTCACCCTAGCGGCCGGCGCCCGCATCCAAGTCGCATGTGAATGGGTACCGACGTTGGAGCAAAAAGCAGACAAGTACACGAGAGGCGTGGTGGCAGACTACCCGATCACACTACCGGTTTAGCAGCGGAGCGTAATCCCATTCATCGTTCGCGCGGCGTCCCTTCGATCCGAGGGTCCTTAGGGTCCTGAGTGGAAGCGTGCAATGCAACAAACGGTCGAGAACTGATCAAGCGAAACGGATATATTTTGATTTTTAGATGTGCGCACGAGAGGCACATCCATCTTACTCTTACGTTGCCACCTTTTTTCAAGAAGTTTCCTTTGCCTTTCTGTCATGAGTTCAGGGTTTGCAACAAAGGTCTTCTCCACGTCTCCACGTCTCGACTTTGACCTGCTCTTTTCGCAGGCCATACCACTTTCACATGCTCGATTACAGCAAATCGTGGACGATGACGAGTTCTCCTGTGAGACACTTCCACCCCCTTCTGTCTACAGCCTTGCTTTGTTCATTCCATGCCATGCTACGTTAAGAAGCAGAATCCACCCTGACACAACGACATCTCCCCCTTTTTTAGAATTCCCGTAATTTTTTGTTTCTCTGTAGATTTTTTTGTGGGGGTAATACACTCCGCTAGCCAACGCGTTTTTCCTCCTTTTTTGTGTCCATTTAAAGTTATTCCTTTCTTAGATACCCCTTTTCCTCCATAATAGTTCCCCCGCCACCCCAACAAAGACAACAAAAAAAAGAACGCACCTCAACCCAATTTTTTTTCTGTCGCCGATTGTGAACCCTGAGGAACAAGCAGTTGTCGTGTGTGGGCGCTTCATCCCAGGTCACTCCTTCCGGACACAAGGTGTCAAAATTGCATTTCTAAACACCCTGAATCATATCCCGTCCTGCTCCACATTCTCCCCAATCACCCAACCTCCCTGGGACGCGCCAAACTTATCCCCCAGACCCAAACGTTCAGCCTCCTCCTCAGGGAGAGTCCTACACGCGCCCAAATACCTTTCTCCATACACTCACGACAAAGAAAAAAATTGTCGAACTCCAAAAGTTTGCAACCTCCGGTAACATCTAGTGGGCCAACCGGATGTTCGTTGAAATTTCCCATTTCAAACAGGAGGAGGTCTCGCTCGCGATGTGTCGCAGAAGTTTTCCGAAAACGCGCTTTTCTCTCACCATTCTCACGCACGTACGTGCCGCCCCTGTGCCAGGAACTCCCCGGCAGAGTCCACGTCATGAAGGAAGGCGTCCGCAGTACAGGCATTTCGCCTGGGAAATGCCTGTATATATGACAACACAGTCAGCATTTGGGGCCAATCGTCTCCGCATTCGGGTGCCCTTCTTGGTCTGTACACGCAGCTTTCGACCTGTGCAAGGTAACTGGCCGAAGAAACGTGTCTTCAGAGCTCCGGAGGACTTCCGGATTTTTGACCGACGTTTACATGTTTTCTCATCTGAACAACGCTTTCTGTCTTCATAACTTATTTCACTGAACGCGCACGACGTCATTCAACTCCACCAACGTCCTGATCGGCGGTACACGGTACATCGCGAGGCCTGCACAGTGATCGCTACCCACACCACCCCAAACAGAAACCCCCTCCCAACTCACAACCACACAAAAATGAGCAACGAAGAAGTGAGAAGCACGACCGCCAGCGGTGTCGGTGGCGCCGCCGTGTACGAGTCTGGCCGTGCCGTGGAGGAGTACCTGCAGTTCCACTACGGCGGGGACGACTGCATGCCGTACGCATTTGGCCCGAAGGAGGCCCTGCACTTCGCACGCCGCTGCGGCGAGATCTGCAACACACATGCGGCGAAGGACAGACGCGGTGTTGCGTACGACATCGGCTGTGCCGTGGGCGGAACAAGCTTCGAGCTTTCGAAGGGCTTCGACAGCGTGGTCGGGGTGGACTTCAGCCATGCCTTTATTGCTGCAGCAGACAAGATGAAGGTGGAGAAGGAATCGCCGTACAAATCGACTGTCATTGCGGATGTGCGCAAGGAGCGTGTTGCGGTGCTGCCGGAGGGGGCACACCCGGAGCGTGTCACCTTCAAGCAGGGCGATGCGTGCAACCTGGGCGACATCGGCAAGGTCGACTGTTTCGTCGCAGCGAACCTGCTCTGCAGACTCCCCGAGCCCATCAAATTCCTCCAGAAGGCAATCGAGTGCACCACGCAGGGAGGTATCCTTGTCCTCATCTCGCCGTTCTCGTGGCTCCGTGAGTACACCGCTGTCGACAAATGGATCGGCGGCACACCCGAGTGTGAAGACTCAGCTGCAGAGGTGGCAACGATCCTCTCCCCACACTTCGAGCTGATCCACCGCCAAGACGAGCCCTTCCTCATCAGAGAGCACATCAGGAAGTTCCAGTACGGCGTCTCGGACTGCACTGTCTGGCGCAAGAAGTGATGTGTCAATACAAGGTGAAAACAGTCGCTGTTCTGCTACGAGAGGTCGAACAGCGTGGCATTGCTTTTTTGAAGTGCCGACTTTTTCTGACAGGTGTGTGCGCACGAGAGGCGTATGCATCTTTCACGTTATGTCATTTTTTTTTTTTTTTTTTGAGTTGTACCCCAACAACGTTCCCCCCCTTTTTTTGTCTCGAACACTGTGCACGTTCCCACGTAATGCGTCCACAAATTTTTGTTCTCTCTCTTCGCGCCTAACTTCTATTTTCTACCTCTCGGGGAGGGTCCAGGTGTCAAAAAAATTTTTTTTTTGGCAAATGAGTGCAGGGTATTAGGGTGAAAATCCAAAATTCCGGAAAAAACTGGTTTTTCTGGTTTTCTCTCCTGGGTGGCGAAAACTAGTGTTTCCGGCGAAAACCTCCACCGTTGACGGACACAGTCACCTTTTTCGGGTTTTTCGGGGGTGGGGTCAGTGTCTTATCCAAGAATCCAGATTTCAAAATATTTTTCGGCGCTGCTGACCCAGGGTAGACTGGGTACATATGGGAACAGAGGGACTATGTTTTTTTTTTTTGCGGAGCAAAAAAAAAAACTTATAGCGGAGTTCATCCTCAGGTGTCTACACTAATACAACCAAGTTTTCAAAAAAACATAAAATGGCGCCGCAGGCGAAAATTTTTGAGGGTACGGTGTAAAAATCTAGCTTTTTACACCACAGAGCCACTCAACGAACCCTTTTTTGCGGAGCAAAAAATGAAAAATGGCGCCGCAGGCAAAAAAAAATCAAGGAACAGCCATTTCCCAAAGGCACTCCCGTGGTTCAACCACGGTTCTACCAGGCGGGGAAAAAATGAGGGGGAAAAAATCGAGTCCGCCCTAATCTGGGGACGACATTTACAGAAAGGCCTGGTGAAAAGTGTCGGTTTTTTTTCCCCCTCCAGATTTCTCTGTTTTTTTTTTTTTTTTTGAAAACCAGTTTTTGGAAAAACTGGTTTTCAAAACCAGTTTTTTTAACCACCCTAATACCCTGAATGAGTGACTCCGAGAGATGGGGTTTCTTGTTAGGGCAGCACAGCTTGTTTTGCTGGTTCTGTGCTTGCCCTTATGGGGTTCTCGTGTCACATATGTGATGGGAACATTGTTCAGTGGTGACGCTCCTTATCCACTTTTTGAAGGTGACCAAGCATGCAAAAGGGAGGCTTAGGTCCATCTTACCAATTTTATTTGTGTGTGTGTGTGTACCAAAAACAGAACCAGCTGTACTACCGTTTACCTAACCAAACCCAATTCTGAGGGACGTCAAAAGTAACTGGCACAATTTACCCAAAAATTTGGGGCCAAATTTGTATCATTTTACTTTTTACGGTTCCCAGAATAACAGGGTTTTTTTTTGGAGCGGTTGCACTCAAAAAACAGCGTGCATTTTATTACAAACGTGAAGCCCTTATTAAACGATACTAAAAACCTCCCGTCCCCAACTTTTTTTTGAACCACGAAAAGGACGTAGCCACTCGAGAGTTTTGTTTTTCAAGCAAAACACAAACACCAAACAGGATACACGATGATTGTGTTGGGGCACACAAATGTGTTCAGGCAGATTGGAGACTTTCTCCACCTGGCCTCGGTGTGCATTGTGTTGTACAAAATGCTGCGTCTGCGGAACAGCACGGGGCTGTCGCTGAAGACGCAGTTCGCATATGCCGTGGTGTTCAGCGCACGGTACATTCCGACGTTGTGGCCGTTTGGGCACCAGAGTTTGTATCTGGTGACGATGAAGCTGTTTTTTCTTTTGAGCAGCTGGCTGATTGTGTACCTGATGCGCTTCAAGAACCCGTGGAGAGCATCGTACGACGCGAAGGCGGACTCCTTCAAGGTGCGTTACGTGTTCTCCGTCGCAGCGCTGATGGCGATGTTCTTCCACTACGACAACCCGCACCTCATTGTGGAAGTGCTCTGGACGTTCTCGCAGTACCTCGAGGCTGTCGCCATCCTGCCGCAGCTCCTCCTCCTCAACACCATCATCGAGCAAGGACGCAAATGGGAGCTGCTAACAGGGCACTACGTCTTCTGCCTTGGCATGTACAGGCTGTTCTACGTGTTTAACTGGATCTACCGCTACTGGTACGAAGGTATGTACCATGGGGGGGCAAAATAGATGTGAATTGTGAATGTTTCTCAAAAAAAAAAAAAAAAAATCAACAGATCGCTGGAACTGGATCGACACAACGTCCGGCGTGATCCAAACGTTCCTGTACACAGACTTCTTTTACACCTACCTGAAAGGACTCTCTCGAATGAAGGCAAAGCTCCCGGTGTAAATAGCACCATTTAAGACGACAAAGCAAATCTAAAAAAAACAACAACAAAAAGCAACAAAAAATAAAAGCAAAAAAGCAAGCACGAGAGGATTACGTATGTGTAGAATTTGTAATACCCGATTTTTGCCCTGTCTAAAGAAGACATAGCAAGAGTTTAAAAGCCCCTTTTGAGATATTCTGGGATTTGGTGAAAGTCGGTTTACAGACAGGGGAAGATAGGGTGGGTTTATGCTTTGCATGCAAGAGGGAGGGCATGGGAACACAAGACATAACACTAATGAGTAACAAACGAACGAATGTGTATTCTTTTTTGATCTTGAGTCTCAGACGGTGTCTCACCTGCAGAGGAGGCATAATGGTTGGGGAAGATGTGTCTCCTGGCAAGAGAAGAGAAGCCCAGATCAACCAGCTTCGTGCATGTCTTTTTCCTCAGCACAGGAGTCAATGGACTGGGCCAGACATATCTCATCACATCCTATCTTTCCTCACCTTATCTCACATGATGTTTATAGCACAAAAGACTAGAGTCTCCGATGCTTGGGTGAAACCCACCTTTGCAGTTGATCGATACGGTGCCTTCGATGCACAACACTCTGACGCACAAAGACTGCGATCCTTAACAGCCTCTTTCTTTTGTAAATTTTAACCACACCACCCCACAGTTAATCACAAAGCAAACACCTTTGTACAAATGTTGCTCGTTCTCGTGTCTGCCGCACTCGCGGTAGCACCGCATGCGACTGTGGGTCTCGCGCTCCCTCCCCTTCCTCCGGTTTCGTACCCACCAAGTGGAAAGGTGAGGATTAAGGTGGTGGACACAGGCAGGTACCTGTACGAGAACACGATTACACTTGCACCTGTGTCTAAGACACGTGAGAGGGCCGCAGATGCGACGCAGATTCTGGTCAGCGACAGACTGTTGTCCACCCGTGGGGCGCCCAGTGTCACGAACACGAAAAGCCACTTCACGTTCACCCTCCAGACCGACGGCTCTTACAAGATCACCACTGTCGGGACCAACTACGAATGGCACACCGACGGAGGTGTCCTCGGCGACGACCTTGTGTCCACACGCACACAGCCGAACGACGACTTCACAAGGTACTACATCGAGGAGTACTGCGACGGGAGCGTGCGCTTCAAGGTGAAGGGGAACAACAAGTACCTCCACTCTCACGAAAACGGTGACAAACTGCTCTCGACTCGCTACACCGCACCTGCTTCGGACAAGAAGACGCGCTTCATTCTTGAGTATGTGTCCCTGGCTGAGTACATTCCTTCCAACTGGGCGTCGCAGGAGATCGAAGCAAAGTGGAGCATCTCCATGGGCACATACAACGCACTGCTGAGCGCATTTACTGGTTCGTACTCCTCACCGACCAACACGTATGCCCTCAACGTACGGTGGAATGGCATCTCACGCAAGTACGTGGACCAGTACTACGACAACGCTGTGGTCAACGGAGATCTGGCCGCCTCAGGACATTCCTTCAGAGTGCGCACCAGAGCCACCTCTGACCCACTTGCAGGGGACAACTCGCACAGCACACTTCAGGCCGCCAACTGGGACTTCGATTGGCAGAAGGTGCAGTACAAGAGCACAGCGGTCAGAATCGACGCACTGTGGCTCCGCGAGGAGGTAGGGAACTGCAGGGTCCTTGGGGGCTCCCCTGCGGAGACCTGCGCAGTCACCGACCTGAACGCCATTTTGGGTGGGGACATTGGACACCCTGCGAACGTGCTGCTGCAGAGTGACCATCCTTCCTTCAGCTACGTGAACTTCCAGGAGGTGACACAGGTTGTGGACTACAGGTACCGTGTCGAGTTCCTTCTTGGGGGTGTGGAAGTCTTTGAGCTCAGCTTGGACCGTGTCGAGACCAAGCACGCGTCGGACGGGTTTACGTCCACCTCGTACACCTACGAAGCGGAGCTGGAGATCATCAAACCTGGGTACACACTGGCGGACATTGAAGAGCTGATGGCGATTGTGAGGCAGATGGAGGACAACTTCAACTTGCCACACTCGAAGGTGAGCAAGGGAGGCATCTACGTCGACAACGTGCTCATCCCGGGCAACTCTGGATCCTGCCTTGCTGTTCCACCATCCATCCTCGTCGAAATTAAGTTCCCCGCATTCCCATGAACACAACAAACAGAAAAAAGTGTTATTTTTTGAGCTAAAGTTGTGCATGTTTTTTGCGTGTGTCTTACATGAAATTTTGAAGGGAAAAAGAGAGATGTCTAATCTCTTTCAAAGGTTCTTTTTTATAAGGCCGAATGTTTGTGAATAATATCCTCAATATTGCAGTATTGAACTATTATTCATCTTTTTTTTTTTTTGGAATAACCAGCAAGTTGTTTTATTTTTTGTGATATTCTTGTTTTCCGTATTCGTTCGGGTTCGGTTCCTAAAGAATGTGAGAATGTCTGTGGCAACACACTCCCCGCTTCATTGAGAATACAGTTGTTGGAGTTCTCAACAAAACGTTTATTTCCACAGTAGCTTTTGTGTCTGGCCAGTTTTTTTTTTCTCTCCACTCTATCGGGTACACTGTCACGAGAGTTCTTTGTATTTCAAGTCACATATTTTGTCTCGTCTCTGGGACTCGATGACCATACAGTACTAAACCAGGTACAAACCTCACACACGATAATGTTGTGTTGTACTATCGTTCCTCAGAGGCGGGACTCGCTACGGTGCTCCTATTTTGATTGCGTTCTGTTCCACAAATGTGCTGCTCAGTGAGACAATCCTGCTTTTCTGTGCTAGTCTTTTTTTAGCCTTTGTGGATTCGTCGCTCGACTGAAGTCGTACTGCGCATTTTGTTATATTGTTGGAATGGAGCCTGATCGGTTCCCCTTTTTAACTACCCCTGTAGAAGTGTATCTTTTTGTACACTTGTTTTGATTGAAAACGTAAGCAGAAAACGCTTCCTGTAGGATCTGTTGCAGAACGCGTTTTCTATTGCCACCACACAGCGTTGCGGTTCGGCAATACGTTTTCATATTTTTGCTCTATTGTCTTTTCTTTCACTCCCACGCTCCTGCGCACTCCCTTCATGTTCAATGCCTGCACCCCACGTTGCTTGCATAACACGGGAGGCTCCCCGTTTCACACGTTAACCCACAAAAACAAAGACGTCTCCAACCAATCTTTTTTCCAATCTTCTCCTAGCTTATTCTGCCTTCACACATTAGCAAGTTGAAGGGGTGTCAACGAGGACACTCTTAGTGTCGACAGAGGACAGCCCCAGCCTGAGAGAAAAGGTTTACTGAGGCAGGGGCCGAAGTTAGTGATTTTATTAGTGGTATCAGCACACACACACACACACGTCCTGGGCTGGACGGTAAATTGCATCCGGGGGTATATGGCGCCTCCAGAAGCCCTATGAAGAACCCTGAGGGTTAAACGTCACCCCCCTTTTTTCCCCTTTTGTTTTGTGACGGTCAGTCCAGTGGGCAACCTGCATTGCACCTCGCAGGCCCCATTGCCACACCCTGGGTGGTGAAGTGTGCCGACTGTACAACTGCCCAAAGTCAGGCCAAGCTCATTGCACTGAGGGAGCTTGCCACATCCTCGGGTGAGGTGTGCTGCCTGGAAAGACATTCAACTTTTATTTAGCCATAGTACCTTTTTTCCGCAGAGACTGTTCAAAATGGTCACAGGCGCCGCAGCTACACCACTAGTTGGTGTTTCATGGTAAGTGCGTCATACCGCCATGTATCACAGGGCAGGTGCCCGCGAAGATGAAAACCCCACAGGGTGAAGATCAAATCCTGATGTTGAATGACGGTTGGAGAAATTGATTTTGTATACCCCCCGCTCCAATCGTCCGCGAAGGACCCTCCCCCTTTTTATTTTATTTTATTCGTAAGGAGTCACCTAAACCGTATCAATAAGCCGTAGCCTCTCCCTCAATATGGCTGGTAGAAGTGACAAGTGGGCCATACTCCGTTCAGGCGTTACCCACTCTAAACCCGTTATCAAACACACACACACACACCTTTACATCACAGATTCAACAGTTTTTTTCTTGTACTTGGAAAGCGGCACACGATGTTGCGCACCCTTGTGGGTTTGGCGATGTTGTGGACAGTTCAGGCGGTCGGGGAGAGGTGCTCTGTAGATTCGCAATGCTCGGCGAAGCAGGAATGTACCGCCATTAATGGTGGAAGCACTAAAAAGTGTTGGTGTCCTGGCATGATGGAGACTCCTCAGGTATTATGGAAAGGAGACGAATGTAACTGCAATAGTGATGTTACATGCAGCTCGAGAGGACGCTGTTCGGACGCTGCGATTTCCGTGTGCGAATGTTATCCTCATTCTTTTGGTCCGCATTGTGACATCTACTGCAAGGATGAATACTGCCAGGGCCGTGGGACTTGCAATCAGGATGGAAGCTGCGCTTGCGTAGGTGATTGGACAGGCCCAAAGTGCGAATGCAGCCCTTCAGAGACATGCAACGGGAACGGGGCGTGCGATCCATCCACGCTTAAGTGCACGTGTGCGCCTGGTTGGACTGGGGTATACTGCAACATCGAGTGCACCCCTCGCGCCCCTGGCGTACCGTGCGATTCACAAGGTACCTGCGGGACAGACCAAGACTGTGGACAGAACCAGCATTGCGACGACACGTCCAACTGTCTCTGTAACCCGGGCTTTATTGGAGCGAACTGCGACGAGCCATGTACGCTCTGTGGTAACAACGGACATTGCGATCCCAAGACCCCATATGGTCTTCCCTGCATCTGCGATGCTAATCATTATGGTTCTTATTGTAAGACTTTTTGTGACGATGCGCAATGCGGCCACGGGAAATGCCATGCTACAGGTGCTTGCGAATGCGACGGTGATTGGGTGGATTGGAAAGGTGCAACCTGCGACTGCAGTCCTTCGGTTACCTGCAGTGGGAACGGCAAATGTGAAGGTGTTTCGTCCAAGTGCAAATGCGACAACGGTTGGCTTGGTACTGCATGTGACGTTCCCTGCGACCCTGCTACAACATGCAGTGGCCACGGCACCTGCGTTCCGCATGCAACTGAGCCATGCCAGTGTGAGCCAAATTGGCACAACAAGGATTGCAGTGTCTTCTGCACCCCGTCGACAACGTGCAGCGGGAATGGGGTCTGCCTGGGGGATGGGTCGTGCAAATGTTCTGCTAACTGGTTCGGGAAGGACTGTGCTGTTTACTGCAACCCGTCGACAACGTGCACCGGGCTTGGGGTCTGCCTAGGGGATGGGTCGTGCAAATGTTCTGCTTTCTGGTTCGGGAAGGACTGTGCTGTTCACTGCAACCCGTCTACAACGTGCAGCGGGAATGGGGTCTGCCTCGGGGGTGCGTCGTGCAAATGTTCGGGTAACTGGATGGGGGCGAACTGTGATCAATGTTCTGCTAACTGGATGGGGAAGGACTGTGCTGTGTTCTGCGACCCAGCGACAACTTGCAGTGGGAATGGGGCATGCCTGCCGGATGGGTCGTGCAAATGTTCTGCTAACTGGATGGGGAAGGACTGTGCTGTGTTCTGCGACCCAGCGACAACGTGCACCGGCCATGGGGTCTGCCTCGGGGATGGGTCGTGCAAATGTTCTACTTTCTGGAGTGGGAAGGACTGTGCTGTTCACTGCAACCCGTCGACAACTTGCAGTGGGAATGGGGCATGCCTGGCGGATGGGTCGTGCAAATGTTCTGCTAACTGGATGGGGACGAACTGTGATCAATGTTCTGCTAACTGGATGGGGAAGGACTGTGCTGTGTTCTGCGACCCAGCGACAACGTGCACCGGCCATGGGGTCTGCCTCGGGGATGCGTCGTGCAAATGTTCTGCTAACTGGTTCGGGAAGGACTGTAGTTCTTTCTGCAACCCGTCAATGTGCCACTCACGAGGGACATGCGATGCCACCACGGGGAGGTGCAAATGTGACCAGGGGTTCGATGCTGCCACACACTGTCAGATGTGCCTGCCACATTATTACGGACATCACTGTGAGGTTCATTGCACCGACGACGTCACATGCCATGGTAATGGTCAATGTGATGCAAGCGGGAAATGCCAGTGTGAGGCTAAGTACAGCGGAACCACGGATTGCGGGCGGCATGCATCGATTTACGGCGACCCACATTACACGAACGTTGACGGCGAAAATTACGATTTCCATGGTGTTGACCCTTCTGGATACTACGCGTACACAGACGACGAGGTGAGTGTGACTACGTGGAACTACCGCTGCGACGACGCGCGTCCTCACCTTGCTTGTGTGGGGCACGTGGCCATCCTACAGAAGAGCAACGGGGACATGCTCGAGTTCAAGAGGAAAGAAAACACAGGGATGCAGACTTCTGTCAAACTGATGACGTCGTGCGGAACGCCGTTTATGACGCTGGCCTCGTGGACGCCCTCGATAGCACTCCCCAGCAGCATGCGGTACTCGGCACCGATTGGGTATGCCGACGGTGTGTCGGTGTCTCTGCTGGACGCGGCTGGACGTGTCAAAATGGTGCTCTCTCTGCGGGATGCGGGTCTCGCCCCGAACAACGTGCCTCTCAGCTACTCTCTCCAGGTCAAAGCTGTTGTTTATGAGAAAGGACAACTTGACGGAGAACGGGGTTCGTTCTTTCTTGAGGGGAAGAATAAGAATGCGATGAAGAAGTCAGCTGTGACAAAGACGTGTCTGGCAGGACGTTCTGCAGCTGTGTTGAACACTGATGAGGCAACAATCACCATTCCCACGGTAGCAGAGGAGCTGAGAAACTGCCCTTCGAATGCTGCAAGGGAACATGCCCTTGAGTGCTGCGCTCCAGGGAAGGCATGTGGTACGTGGTATGCGCAGTGCCTGTTTGAGGCGTGTTTGCACCACGTGCCTGGGAGTGATGACTGCGCCGATGTGCTTGACTCGCTCATGTTCAAGGAGCAGGGGAGCAATAAGTCCTGCTTCTGCCCGAGCGAGACGATGACACCTGACCACGTGTCGCAGACGTGCAGCCTCTGCCAGCCACACTACTACCCACTTCCTGGGCCAGGCGTAGCGGCTGCAGATGCGTGCGCGACCCGATGCACGTCAGAGGACTGTCCTGAAGAGAGCCCCTACTGCAACAGCCGGGGTGAGTGCTCGACGGCAGAGCAGATGCGTCAGCGTGAGGGGAAACACACACCGGCCCTTGCAGAGTCCGCGTGGGCGTACCACCTCCCGTCAGACAAGCACCCCTGCGCACCTGGGAAGGCACTCGGCAGGCTTGTAGAGTTGCGTGAGGTACTGACACCTGAGAACGTTGGCCCGCTGACGTTTGGCGATGAAGCCATCATGATTGAGGCACGTGTGCGGATGCGGAATGCGACGAATTGGGCACGTATCGTCGACTTTGGGAACGGTGCAAAGGGGAGCGTCGTGTTCGGGCAGAGAAGGCTGTCGAAGAAGCTGGGCTTTGAGACACATTCCTTCGATGCGTGCAGCACAGCACAGGGGAGGCGGGTGAACTCATCTGTCGCATTGCCCGAGGACGAGGACGTATGGACGTGGGTGGCGTTCACACTGACTAAGGAAGGGGTGGCGACGATGTACCACAACAACGAACCGGTGATCCAGGTGAGTGGGGTGGCGCTGCCTGAGTTTGGTACACGTGTGAAGAACTACGTGAGGACACCGAAGAAGAGAAGCGGGGATGGCTGGGACGGAGACATCGAGTACCTTACCTTCAGCACCTGCTTCGTGCGCTCGCCTGTGCTCCCCTCTGAGTGGCACTTCAACCTCCCGAAAGCGAAGCACCCGTGTGTGCCTGGGGAGGTGCTGGGGCGGATCGTGCAGGTCGATGACGTGCCGCCAGGGGGCAGCGATGTTGGCCCGCTGACGTTTGGTGACGGAGCCATCATGATTGAGGCACGTGTGCAGATGCGGAATGCGACGAAGTGGGCCAGCATCATCGACTTTGGGAACGGTGCTGCGAAGGGGAGCGTCGTGTTCGGGCAGAGAAGCGTCTCGAAGAAGCTGAGCTTTGAGTCGCACCCGTTTAAGACGTGCAGCACACAGAACGACACGCGGGATGTGAACTCACGCGTCGCACTGCCTGAAGATGAGGACGCATGGACGTGGGTGGCGTTCACGTTGACAAAGGACGGAGTGGCGACGATCTACCACAACAACGAACCGGTGACGCAGGTGAGTGGGGTGGCGCTGCCTGAGTTTGGTACTCGCGTGAAGAACTACGTGCGGGGGAGCCACTCGTCAGGGGATGATGGTAAGTGGGACGGTGCGATCCGTCATCTGAGTGTGAGCACGTGTTCTGTGCCAGATGCATCTGTTATGCCCATTCCGCCTGTCGTTATTCCACACTGAGGGTGAGATGTGCCGAGAAGTCTGCTGGCAGAATTCGGAACGGAAGCAAAGCGTGCCACAAATATTTTTATCTTGCGTTTTATTATTTACTGCAGCCCACCATGGGGGGATTTAACCCCTTAACCCTTAACTCTTGCTTTTCAACCTTTCCATTTACAGGGTCTTCAAATGACCCTCCTTTTTTTTCTACCCAGCTTTCGCTTCCACCACCTTTTTTGCGTGCTCAGTCTGCCACACAATTTTCTATCGATTGGGTCACAAACCTATTGTGTTGTGTTTGCAATCTTGTTTGCAATCTCAGGATAAACATGGTCAGAATTCCCCTTGTGTTTTACAAAATTTTTGTGTGCTCCCCTTTCCCCCCCCCCCCTTGTTTTATTGCAAGATGTTGTATTCAATCTTCAATACCTCTGTCTCTTTTTTTTTCTTTTTTTTCTGCTGTGCCTCAGGCAACGCAACAAGCGAGTTTGTGCAACGGTTGCCCCTCAGGTACCTACCTTATTTTTTCCCCTCATATACATCTGTGATGCGCCTTAATTTCGTCGGGAATATAATAATTCTCTAGAATATTAGGGTTATTGATCGCACTGCACTATTTTTTTTTTTTTTTTTTTTTTTTTTTTTAAATTTCATTTTTTCTAGTCTAATTATAATGTACCGTTTTGTCAACCATTCGGACCCACATTGCGCCCACATACGCAAAAAACGGTACAATATCTAATTTCGACTAAATTTTGGAAGATAAAAAAAAAAAAAACACAACGTTTCCCCCCTCTCTCTACATGCGCCACTCACTGTGGTGCTTGGTTATCATATTTCTCAGTTAGAAAGAAGAGTGCAGAGGTACTTCGCGAGAACTGATGCTATCATTGTTGCTTCCACCCCCCCCTTGTTTTTTCTCGTTTCACTTTTTGTATATTTTATTACTTTGTAAAGTAGGGAAGTGTCTCGCGTCTGTGTCAATCACTCAATAGTGCCACATCTACAGCCGTAGTTTGCATTGCACACGAGCGCCCACGACCAGCCACTATCGCTCCCTTCTTATTTTATTTTTTTTGTTGTGGTGGACGGGCTTGCGGTGGTGGACGACACCCGCATCGTGGTGGTGGTGAAGCCGAGGAGAATGCAGGTGTGCTCTTTCTCTCTCTCTGCTCTGTCGGGGACTCCTACCACCACAGATGGCATGCGTGTCACCCCTCCATTGCAAGTGCCTCAACCTCGCATGTTATCTCAACCCTTGTTTCCCTATTATTACTCATGCAAGTGCGACACCCCTTACTTGTGTTCGTTTCCCCCCTCTCTCTACATGCGCCACTCACTGTGGTGCTTGGTTATCAGTTCCCGGAGTATTACTAATGCCTCATATTTCTCAGTTAGAAAGAAGAGTTGCAGAGGTACTTCGCGAGAACTGATGCTATCATTGTTGCTTTTTTTTCTTCTTTTCTTTTTATATTCTTCTTTTCACTTTTTGTATATGGATGAGTGCATAAAACCCCCCCGCCTAAAAGGTAACCTTTTGTACTTATGTGTGGGAAGTAAATGAAATAACTTCTACTCGGAATTTTTGCTCGATTTTTGCTCATTTGACCTCAGAATGACGTTTCTGAGGTCAGAGGAGGAAATATCGAGCAAAAAGTCCGAGTGGAAGTTATTTCATTTACACGTACAAAAGGTTACCTGAGGTGGGGGGGGGGGGGGGGGGGGGTTTTATGGATTTGATTTATCCATATTTTATTACTGTAAAGTAGGGAAGTGTCTCGTGTCTGTGTCTATCACTCAATAGTGTCATATCAACAGCCGTTAGTTTGCATTGCACACGACCAGCCACTATCGCTCCCTTCTTATTTTTTGTTGTTCACCCTCAGTCCCATTCCCCAGCACAATTTCCCCACCCACACAATCTTCCTTCACCCCTGTAGGTCACAGGGTGAAGGAAGGAAAAGTATTGAAATCGGGACATGGGTGTTCCACTCATGTCCCTTCGCGCATTTCGGTACCATCCTAGTGCTTTTTATTGTTAGTTTTGGAGCATGATGCAATCGCCCCCCAGACTGATGCAAGCAGGACGGGATGCCCCCTTCAGTTGAGCAAGGCACACCCTAAGTCTCACTTAGCGTGCTCTCTTGTGTTGTTTGAAGGGCGGCAGGCGTGTCTTGTTCGAAACTCACATTTTTCGTTCATTGCCCATTGATTCAAATTTCCCGTATATAGTGTTTGAATGTGTGCGAAACGACAAAAGAAGTGGATACTTTGTTAGCTACTTCCCTACGCCCCCCCACTCAACCACAAAGGGCCATATTCTGCGCAACAATTACCCTCACTAGGCATCAATCACCGCCCAACCACACATTCCAGAGAGACACAGAGCTCCTTCTTGTCTCACGACTTGGCACCACTCTAGCCTAAGGGGCACTTGACACGCGCAAGGTTGGAACACGATTCGGAGTTGGTATTGGAGGAGCGGCAGAAGTGGGACGACTGTGCTCCAACGTCAGAACATGCTACAGGTGGTGCGCGACTCTGGGTTCTTGGCTGTGGAGATTGAGTTCATTGCGATTCAGCGTCTTGGCGATTCCAAGTATGAAGCAAACTTCGCCCGGCGTGTTGCGAATCGAATCGTGTGCTACCTGCCGAAGTACTGTGCCCTGGGGTGGTCGCAATGTTTGGAAGCAATCGCACAGGACTTCGAAGGGAAGGACGAGTCTCCGCTGAACGATGTTACGAAAGCAGTGCTGAAGAAGGCGCTGAACTACGAGGGCCCGTGTTGCTTGCAGTGGACGAGCTGAACAGAGACCCCGACCCCGGAACGAAAAACCTGGCTCATCTGTGTGAGATCGTGGACTATTCGCTGAGCAGGGGCAACGCCAACGACAGGATCCTGCTGGCCGTGTCTGTGTACAACCTTGTGGACCTGGGAGAATTTGCCACTGGTTCGAAACGCGACCTGGTGCACCAGGAGTTGCCACCATCCTGCCTGTGTTGCTGGACTCGAGTGTGGAGAACTGCTTGCCGGACTGGTTGATGCTGTTCTTCAACAAGGAGAGATGTCCTGACGTCCTACTACCAAGTTTGGCAGCAGGTTTGAACGGGCCTCTAACTCTTATCACTCATCGGTTTCAGGGACTTTTAACTCTCTTTTCAAAGTTCTTTTCATCTTTCCATCACTGTAGATGTGCTGCCGTGGGCGCGAAGCAGCCGATACCCTACGCAACCGTGGCGAAGCTGCTGACCGAGAGCGGGGGTCACCCTCGACGGGTCGAAGCCCTGATCGCGAAAGTGGATGCGCTCAGCGAAGAGGTGCGGATGAATAAGAGGAACAGGAGCGCTGATGAGGTCCTGGCGTCGGTACGTGCTGTGACTTTGTGTTGGTGTTGCCAACCGCGGACAGAAATCGTGCGGGGCGTGTTGTGTTCGCTGTGCAGTGCAAGCACTCGGCGAAGGACGTGGCAGGCAAGAAAGGACTTCACGCTCTGGCATACTTCCGCTACGGGAGGACACTGCTTGGAAGCGGACGAGGTACCTCCAGAAGAACAAGAAAGCGGCCAAAAGGTATGCCCACTCGTGGAGGCTTTCCGTGTCTCGGACCACATGCATCTTTCACAGCGTCGAGAATTCGTTTCGGAAGCTTTTCTGCAATATCGTCGAGCAGACTCGGACACGAGAGGGGAGTACCACCTGGGGGGCACAAAGATGTCGCGTTTTGGCGAGTTCTACGTCGACCACGTGAGCTTTGCAGACCACGTGATGACGCCACAGGAGGCACGTGCGCCGTGCCTCTGGGAGGTGCTCCGGTGGCGGATGTGTGTGCACAACGCGGTGCTGTGTGCGGTGTGGTACGTGCGCAGGACGGGACAACTGTGCGGGAGCTGTGCATCGGGGATGGTGTGTTCGTTCAACCGCTGCGAGGCACGCTGTGCGCTGGCAGACATCGGACAGGAGGGGCCCTTTGACGCAAGCCTGTTCGCGTACGTGCCGCTCGAGTTTTGCTACGAAGACCTGTCTGCACACGCCCACGCAGTGCCGGCGGAGCTGTTCCCCACGGACAGGCGCGAGCAGGAGTTCCCGTACGAAAGTGTGACGGACATGAGGTCGCGTACGGTGAGTGTGGACTTTGGGCTGTCTGCGGTGTGACGCTGTCGTTTGCAGCCGCACACAGCGGGGCAGACGGGTGTGCTGCTGCAGTCTGCAGCGGCCGAGGATGCAGAAGCGTGCACAGGGGTGGACGAAGTTCCTTGCAGAGTCGACTGCGTCGTGGGGTGCGTTCTCACAGAAGCCGGCAGTGTTCGACACGATTCTCGGGATGTGCACCCTGCAGCCGCAGCTGGCGCTGTGGACGAAACAGGACTCGACGTTCGCAGACGGGATTGTGGACCTGGCACCAGTTCGGGGCGGCGATCTGGGAGTGGTTCGTGACACACCACGTGCTTGGAGACGACTTCTGGGTGGGGAAGGTGTTCAACCGTGCGAGCCTTGGGCTGCCTACAAAACACGCCCACAGACCATATCCTATACACATTACTCTTATTCGTGACCACACATCTTTGTCTACACTAACCAAACCAAAGCAAAGAGGAGAAGCCACAAGCGAACAGGTACGGTCGGAGCGAGGACAGAGGCAGCGACGATGCAGCTCTCCTCAGAGGGTAGAGTACGGGTTCATGATGCTTGTGGCAGGCGGCAGGTGGCGATGTTTGGGGAGGTCAGCGCATCATCATCTGGGACTACACGACAGAGCGGCACACTGCGACAGACAGGGACGCTTTGCTCCTCCGCAGGGGTGCGAGGGTTGGCACTAGGAGTTGAAGTTGAAGGGTTGATCGACTGCTGAGGTCGCACCTGTTTGATGGGATGACAGCTGGGTGCACGCTGCGTTGGATGTGAGCACACTGTCACAGGACAAGCACATGTGCATCAGTCTTCCTTGCACAGCATCCTTGCACAGCATCCTTGCACAGCATCCTTGCACAGCATCCTTGCACAGCATCCTTGCACAGCATCCTTGCACAGCATCCTTGCACAGCATCCTTGCACAGCATCCTTGCACAGCATCCTTGCACAGCATCCTTGCACAGCATCCTTGCACAGCATCCTTGCACAGCATCCTTGCACAGCATCCTTGCACAGCATCCTTGCACAGCATCCTTGCACAGCATCCTTGCACAGCATCCTTGCACAGCATCCTTGCACAGCATCCTTGCACAGCATCCTTGCACAGCATCCTTGCACAGCATCCTTGCACAGCATCCTTGCACAGCATCCTTGCACAGCATCCTTGCACAGCATCCTTGCACAGCATCCTTGCACAGCATCCTTGCACAGCATCCTTGCACAGCATCCTTGCACAGCATCCTTGCACAGCATCCTTGCACAGCATCCTTGCACAGCATCCTTGCACAGCATCCTTGCACAGCATCCTTGCACAGCATCCTTGCACAGCATCCTTGCACAGCATCCTTGCACAGCATCCTTGCACAGCATCCTTGCACAGCATCCTTGCACAGCATCCTTGCACAGCATCCTTGCACAGCATCCTTGCACAGCATCCTTGCACAGCATCCTTGCACAGCATCCTTGCACAGCATCCTTGCACAGCATCCTTGCACAGCATCCTTGCACAGCATCCTTGCACAGCATCCTTGCACAGCATCCTTGCACAGCATCCTTGCACAGCATCCTTGCACAGCATCCTTGCACAGCATCCTTGCACAGCATCCTTGCACAGCATCCTTGCACAGCATCCTTGCACAGCATCCTTGCACAGCATCCTTGCACAGCATCCTTGCACAGCATCCTTGCACAGCATCCTTGCACAGCATCCTTGCACAGCATCCTTGCACAGCATCCTTGCACAGCATCCTTGCACAGCATCCTTGCACAGCATCCTTGCACAGCATCCTTGCACAGCATCCTTGCACAGCATCCTTGCACAGCATCCTTGCACAGCATCCTTGCACAGCATCCTTGCACAGCATCCTTGCACAGCATCCTTGCACAGCATCCTTGCACAGCATCCTTGCACAGCATCCTTGCACAGCATCCTTGCACAGCATCCTTGCACAGCATCCTTGCACAGCATCCTTGCACAGCATCCTTGCACAGCATCCTTGCACAGCATCCTTGCACAGCATCCTGGCCACTCCGGTGCACAGGGGGCACGTCCGGTGCACAGGGGGCGCACCCCAAAACGGTGCACAGGGGGCGCCCAAAAATCCTAAAAAACCTTAGTTTTTTAGTCTTTACTATAGAGATGTGCGCCACCCACACCACACACACTACACACCCACACACAGCACACCCACACACACCCACACACACACCCCCTCACCACCAGGGGGATTTGACCAAAAAATCGATTTTTTTAAATAAATAGTTGCTCATCCAAAAGTGAATTTTTTGGGCTTAACGTGTTGTTTGGGGGTATTGAGGCCCAAAAAAAAATTTTTTTTCAGTCGTGTTCAGAAAATGGACTGCCAAATGACATGTGGCATTCGGCCAAAAATCAGCTTTTTTGGTCATTTTTACCTTGTAAAACATGACACTTGTGGCATGCTTCCCAGTACAGGAAAGTGCATTGAAAAACCTGAAAAAACACATGTAATATGTGATGGTCAAAAGTGCAAGATTCCTTCGTTAATGAACTTTTTGAGTACCAGTTATACCTGGGGAATATGGTCAGATCACTCTTTTGACCATCTGTCATGTACCACAAAAACACCACTTTTTAACAGGGCACTTTTCACCTGAAAAGCCAGTTCATGAAGGCATGAGTGAGGTTTTTTTGTGATGCGTTACCGTGAGCGGGCGCGCGAAGCGCGCACGCGAACGCCCCGCGGGAAGCGAATAGCTGACCGCCTGCCCAGTGCGTGAGGTGCTTACAAAAAAAACCACCTGTAAAAAAAGTGTGGTCCTCATCACGTTTCCATGGAAGTGTCACACAAGAACGACAGGTTTTTTAGCCCGTCACCAAATCCTAAAAAACCTTAGTTTTTTAGTCTTTACTATAGAGATGTGCGCCACCCACACCACACACCCGCAAACCCACACCCACACCACCCACCCACACACCCCCTCACCATCCAGAGGGGATTTGACCAAAAAATCGATTTTTTTAAATAAATAGTTGCTCATCCAAAAGTGAATTTTTTGGGCTTAACGTGTTGTTTGGGGGTATTGAGGCCCAAAAAAAAAATTTAAGACAGTCCTGTTCAAAAAATGGACTGCCAAATGACATGTGGCATTCGGCCAAAAATCAGCTTTTTCGGTCATTTTTACCTTGTAAAACATGACACTTGTGGCATGCTTCCCAGCACACAATAGTGCAAAAAAGTGACCATAGAGTTTTTTTGTACACGTTACCGCGAGCGGGCGCGCGAAGCGCGCACGCGAGCGCCCCGTGGGAAGCGAATAGCGGACCACCTGCCCAGTGCGTGAGGTGCATACAAAAAAAAACCACCTGTAAAAAAAGTGTGGTCCTCATCACGTTTCCATGGAAGTGTCACACAAGAACGACAGGTTTTTTAGCCCGTCACCAAATCCTAAAAAACCTTAGTTTTTTAGTCTTTACTATAGAGATGTGCGCCACCCACACCACACACCCGCAAACCCACACCCACACCACCCACCCACACACCCACCCACACACCCCCTCACCATCCAGAGGGGATTTGACCAAAAAATCGATTTTTTTAAATAAATAGTTGCTCATCCAAAAGTGAATTTTTTGGGCTTAACGTGTTGTTTGGGGGTATTGAGGCCCAAAAAAAAAATTTAAGACAGTCCTGTTCAAAAAATGGACTGCCAAATGACATGTGGCATTCGGCCAAAAATCAGCTTTTTCGGTCATTTTTACCTTGTAAAACATGACACTTGTGGCATGCTTCCCAGCACACAATAGTGCAAAAAAGTGACCATAGAGTTTTTTTGCACACGTTACCGCGAGCGGGCGCGCGAAGCGCGCACGCGAGCGCCCCGTGGGAAGCGAATAGCGGACCACCTGCCCAGTGCGTGAGGTGCATACAAAAAAAAACCACCTGTAAAAAAAGTGTGGTCCTCATCACGTTTCCATGGAAGTGTCACACAAGAACGACAGGTTTTTTAGCCCGTCACCAAATCCGGTGCACAGGGGGCGTTTTACCCGTGATTTAATAGCCGGGCGCCCCCTGTGCACCGTTTTGACACGCCCCCTGTGCACCGTTTTTGGGGCGCCCCCTGTGCACCGGATTATAGGCGCCCCCTGTGCACCGTTGGGGTTCATTTTTTTTTACACAAAAAACTATGTTAAGACGAAATCCTACCGATGTGCCTACATGGGGCGTCCCCCGTTAGTAGTGCGCCAGATGAGGGGCATGAAGCGAAAAGCGGTGAAAGGTGCAGGCCTGTTCGCAGCAGGTCTGGAGAGTTGTGGCAACTCGTCTGCTGAGCGTGTGAAGTATCAAGGCAGAGGTTCGCTGTCCAAGTAAAACCTACCCTGGTCATCCTCTGCCTGTCTTGGTTTCTGTCGTGATTGTTTGTGTTTGTGGGCGGGATCAGATGGGTGGAGGGTGTTTACTTTGTGTTTAGCTCGGAGAAGTGGCTTACCCGCCCACTCTCTGTTATTTATTCAGTGTCATATTTTCATTCATCCCCAAAGTTTGTAGACAGAGTCAAGGCCACCTTGGCCAAAAGGGTTTTTTCACCACACTTTTCTTTTGCTTCCATTCGTGGAAGTCTTGTTTTTCTTCTGTTCCTGGCCTGACGTGTGTTCAACAGGTGTGCTATTTTTACCAAGTGGAATCCATTTTTCTTTTTCCAGGGGAGGCACTAAAACAAACCATTCTGCAGACAACAAAGCAAAGGCAATGTGTTTTTTATTCTCCCTTCCCTTCTTTTAAGTAAGGAGGATTAGGTCTTCTTTTTTTTCCTTTTTTTGCCCCAGAAGTGTGACGCCTGTGTATTCAAATTGATTAAAAAGAATAAAAAACAAACACATAATGCAGTTTCTTGTTTTGTATAAAATTCTGTTGGCTCTTCCGTACTCTTCGCCCGCCTTTTATACAAAACTTGAAACACCGACCATTTTTGGTCATCATTTTTTCCTTTTCCTTTTTCCATTTCCTTTTTCCTTTTCCATTTCCTGTTCATTTTATTGTCTTTATTGTCTTCTCCATTTCTTCCTTTTTCCTTTCTAATCTCATAAAAAACTAGACCAAGTACAAAAGAGAAAAAAAAAAAAAAAAAAAAAAAAAAAAATGTGCACCGTTATGACACGCCCCCTGTGCACCGTTTTTGGGCGCCCCCTGTGCACCGGATTTTCCGAGGATACGCCCCCTGTGCACCGATTTTTCACTTAGGCGCCCCCTGTGCACCGGATTTTTGTCAAAAAGGCACCCTGTGCACCGGATCCAGTCTTCTCGTGGTTCAGTAACTTAGCTGGTTCGCGCAATGTATAGCTGGAATTGGTGAGTATGCCCCCCCCTTTCCTTTCCCCTTCCTTTTGTTAATATTTTTGGTTGGCTGCTGGCTAGGACGGGTCTACCCCAGCGACGGCCCTTAGCCCTTGGACGAGGGTAGAGGGCAGTCTCGGAGTAAGACCTGTCTAAGAGCCAGGCCAGTGGCATCAGGAGCCATTGGGCCACTTTTATAGATTGTGCAGTAGAGTAGAGTTTGTACAGAACTCTTGTCCTTTGAGTTCCTTTTTTCACTCCTTTAGTTTTTCATTTTTACCTTGTGAAGGTCAATTTCATTTTTCATTTTTCAAAACCACCACAGGTAAGCACGAGACCCACCATTGTTGTTGTTGATTTTGTTGTGCGTTATTGTTGTTTTCCCCTTTGGGTGTCAGTCAGTCGGGTCAGGTCACACTTACAGAAGTTCTCAAAAATTTTCACCAAAAAGAAAACTACTAAAAAGATTATGGAACTTCCTTTTTATTTGTTTGTGTGTTACAGAGGAAACGGCTCACTCAATCCCCTCCTTCTCCTCTCCTCCCCTCCCCAAGACAAAGCAAAATAAAACTACACCGGTAGACAGAGCAACCCTCCCGTCCCATCCCCTCCCCTTTTCCTTTTGGGAAAAATTGCACTCACATACGACCCTTTTGCTTATTTGCAGGGAAGTGTTGGTTGTAGTTGTCCCACATGCTTTCTATTTTAGTGCCACTAACTGTGTTTTCAGGCACTGTCTTGCCAGTACAATAGTAAAGTGCCCTTGTCTGGACATCTAGCTGTTTACATACTCGCTTGACTAGTAAGTACCCCCTCTGTCACTGGATGTAGATAAAAAAAGCGAAAAAAAAAAAAAAAAAAAAAAAAAAAATAAACAAGAGATACAAAGAAAACAACGAATTGGTGAGTATTTGCGGGTTCTAGGTTGCGTTAGCCGTCTGGTGTGGTTGTGCGGGTGCGCGGGGTTTGGGCACGTTATCTGGCTGGTGTGGTCGATAAGCCGGCTGGTGGGTGCGGGTGCGCGGGAACCTGCTGGTTCTAAGTTGCGCTATCTGGTTCTAAGTTACGTTATCTGGCTGGTGGTTGTGCGGGTTTGCGGGTTTGCGGGTGCGCGGGTTTGCGGGTTCTAGGTTGCGTTATCCGGCTGGTGTGGTTGTGCGGGTGCGCGGGGTTCGGGCAACGTTATCTGGCTGGTGTGGTCGATAGCCGGCTGGTGGGTGCGGGTGCGCGGGAACCTGCTGATTCTAGATTGCGTTTTCTGGTTCTAGGTTACGTTATCTGGCTGGTGGTTGTGCGGGTTTGCGGGTTTGCGGGTGCGCGGGTTTGCGGGTTCTAGGTTGCGTTATCCGGCTGGTGTGGTGGTGCGGGTGCGCGGGGTTCGGGCAACGTTATCTGGCTGGTGTGGTCGATAGCCGGCTGGTGGGTGCGGGTGCGCGGGAACCTGCTGGTTCTAGGTTGCGTTTTCTGGTTCTAGGTTACGTTATCTGGCTGGTGGTTGTGCGGGTTTGCGGGTTTGCGGGTGCGCGGGTTTGCGGGTTCTAGGTTGCGCTATCCGGCTGGTGTGGTTGTGCGGGTGCGCGGGGTTCGGGCAGCGTTATCCGGCTGGTGTGGTCGATAAGCCGGCTGGTGGGTGCGGGTGCGCGGGAACCTGCTGGTTCTAGGTTGCGTTATCTGGTTCTATGTTACGTTATCTGGCTGGTGGTTGTGCGGGTTTGCGGGTTTGCGGGTGCGCGGGTTTGCGGGTTCTAGGTTGCGTTATCCGGCTGGTGTGGTTGTGCGGGTGCACGGGGTTCGGGCAACGTTATCTGGTTCTAGGTTGCGTTATCCGGCTGGTGGTTGTGAGGGTTGGAAGGGTCATGTTATCTGGTTGACGGTGGCTTGTGGTTGGTGCAGGTTTCAGGTGAAAAAGAAAACTTTATTTTGCTTTATTTTGATTGTTTTATTGTGTTTTCATTTTATCCCTCTTTAGTGGAATGACCTCTTATGAGTTTTCATAATCTCTCACCGTCCAAAGTGAGCGCCTTAAATAAGGTGTGGTCTTTTTGTGTTGTGGATCCCCAACCATTTACACTTTTTTTTTCAAAAATAAACGAAATATAAAAATAAAAAAGCTAACTAATAACAAAAACGGTCTTTCTGTGTATTTTCCCCCTCATGTCCCTGAGAGGAATGCGGGAAAAGTTCCCAAGACAAAATTAGTTTTTTTTTCCCCCTAAAATATAAATAATACCGATACAATTCTTCATCACAGCCGATTCCTCGCCCGCTGGGAAGACACCAAACCCTTTTTTGTTTTTTTTTTGGTTTTCAAAAAAATAAAAAAACTTGACAAACTCCTCACAAAATTCCTTCATCACAGCCGATTCCTCGCCCGCTGGGAAGGCACCAAACCCTCTTTTTTTACATCACCGCACTACTTCAATTCAAAAAAAATAGCAAAAAAAAATCAAAAAATCAAAAAATCAAAAAATCAAAAAATCAAAAAATCAAAAAATCAAAAAATCAAAAAAGCAAAAAGCAAAAAAGCAAAAAAAAAAGTGATTTCGTCTTTGCTGAGATTCTTTCATTCCTTTTTGATATAATTGTGTAGCAGTTAGTTGTGTTCTAGTGCAATCCAAAGAAGATATCCAGACACATTGTAAAAAAAAGGGGTTTTGGATTGCGCACCCATCTTCCCCAAGGATGGGGGGTTGACACAACCAAAAGCTTCACAAATAATACCAAAAAGAGAATAAAATAGTTCAGATCCAACCGCATCACAAAAACCCTTTTTTCTATTTTTTACCTTACCCCCATCATAATCCCTCTTTTTTTATTTACCCCCACTCTCCTTAGTAATTTGGACCATTGTATCTGTGTTTCTTCCGTTCAGACTGCCCCTCAGGTTCGGTGTCAATGCCTCTCTTCCTCGCCGGCACGATTGGCTGAGAAATCTGAGATGCTGGATTGATGGTTGGAATAGAGGGGAGTGGTGAAAGTGTCAGTTGACTGTTGAAGCTCGCTTGGCTGCTGCTTTGTGTAGGGGCCAGCCTCACGATAGGAGTTACTATTTGTTTTTCCTCATGTGAGGCCTTCTTCTCAGCAAGCTCCAGCTTGTTCAGTCGCTCCTGCAGCCTTCTATTTTCTTCCTCTAAGATGGCGTTCTTTCTTTCATTCTGCTCATTTTTGTCCCTCATGTTGTTTGCGATCGTCTGCAGGGCCTCCTTCTCACGTTTGTCCTTCTCTTCCTTCTTCCTTCTTTCTTCATCAGCTTTTTCTTTAATAGCCATGAGCTCCTCTTCATCCTTCTTGGACTCTTCTTCTTCTTCTATCAAGCGAGCGCGGGCAAAGGTTCTTAGCATCACCTCAAAGGGCTTCATTGGGAAGTCTTTAATAAGGTGTTTCCACTGCTGCCATTGTACCTCTCTGACCCTCTTCAGCATCCTCACCTTTTTAGTAGGAATTGAGCGCTTCAAAATCCCCCACAGGCCATCTGCCTTTTGTGTCCCAGCTTGCCACTCTTTCCATCCATACTGCTGCCATGCCAGCTCTGTGTTGTCATCTTCCTCATCATCATCCTCCGCATCATCAGCTGTTGATGTCACATTCGTATTCGCAATTGTGAGTGTATCTTGGAGCTGGCTCACCATCTCTGAGTCAAGCTTCTCATCTTTTGATTTTGCTTTTGGCTCCTCAGGCGTCTTCCCAACAACACGGGTAAATTCTTCTTTACCATGGTTCACCCATGCATATTCGACACATTTTTCTGCATCCTCGATTTTGTCCTTCCAGTAGAAGTTGGGCTTTGTAGGATCCAGCATCGAACGGTACGCCCCGGCCCCATCTGTTGTGAGTTTTACTGGGTCTTCAGGTGTCCCAAGCAAAAGGAACCCTTCATCCAAGAACTCCCTCAGCTCTGGAATACTCAGTGGTGGTGGAGGTGGTGGGACCTTCTTGGCGCGTTTGTTTGTGAAATTCCCAGCCCCACTGGGAAGGGTAACAGTTTCGTTGGGCTGCAGCCAGTTCTGGTGCACAATAGGCAGCGTTTTCAGGAAGCACTTCCTGCTTCCCCTCTCTGTGGCTCCAATTAGCCTCTGGTAAGCACATTTGTCAATCGTAGAGCCTGCATCATCGGTTTGCACAAAGTGAATTATCCCGACACTGAACTCGTCCATCTCCACCTCTTTTCCCGGCCCCCCAAGGGTCATTCCTGCCTGCATCTCCTCCACAAGAACAATAACATTGTCCACACAAGCCTGTTTGTAGGCAGTGATTGTTGAGGGGTCGATGGCGAGGAACTCACTCAGGTTTTTCACCGGCATGTCTGTGTGACACCCCCAAAGAAGTAGAAGCAGCTCATCCATTTCCAGTTTGGTGTGGGTGTTCGTTGTCTTCTTCTTCTTCATATTCTTCTTCTTCTTCTTCTTCTTCTTCTTCTCGTCATCCTTGTTGTCATCCTCATCATCCTCCTCATCATCCATGTCGTCCTTGTCATCCTTACCCTCATCCTTTTGTCTTTCATAAGGTGAAGGAAATTTCACCTGCACGCGGTGCGGTTTGTTGTTTTTGGTTCTGCATGATTGTGTGTTGCATTGGAAACAGGGCCAGTTCCGTTCTACTGAATTTGAACCCTGCCAGAATAGTGTGGGTGGCATCTCTTTTGAGCATTGTTGCACTTCATTCTTGTCGGCAGAAGACCAACCTTTTGCAGGTATGCAGCTATGACCTCTTTGCCACCCCTGGCAAGTTTCCATACACCCCTGACATCCCCTGCTGCCCCTTTGGCCTTCCCTCCCGTGCTGTAGTCTGGACGTTCATCCTTCCCCACCCTTTGTTTTCTTTGGATGCTCCTGCGCAGCAGCATTGCTTTGTGGCCCACCTCCAAAAGCGATTCCTCAGCTTCTTCTAGTGTTCCAATTGGTATCCCTCTCCCAGTCCTGTTTGTCTTCGGCCTTCTCCTTGGCTGACCAGCTCTTTTTTCAGCTTTTGGTTTTGTGTCCTCCTCCCTTTCATTATCATCATCAAAAGCAAAATCATCCATAATTGCATGGTCAAAATCTTCACGCCCACACATGCAGTCTGTCACATTAAATAAGCAGCCACCACAGAGTGTTGCAAATCGGTCTTTTCCCTCATCCATTTGTAGTTTTTTTAGTCAGTGATTTGTTTGCTTAAAATAGAAGATGTAAATAAAATGGTAGAGAGGGGGGGAGGAGAGAGAAGGTCCAAGAAATAAATACCCCCCCTTTTTTTGTCAGTAATTGTGGAACGACCCTCACCACTCTTCTCATGAGAGAAGGTCAGCCTTGGGAACTGACAATGGGGTTTATCGTTTGAATTATTGGACAAATAATACTGTGTGTACTGTGTATACTGTGTATACTGTGTATACTGTGTATACTGTGTATACTGTGTATATTCCGCAAACCCGCAAACCCGTAAACCCGCAAACCCGCAAACCCGCAAACCCGCAAACCCGCAAACCCGTAAACCCGCAAACCCGCAAACCCGCAAACCCGCAAACCCGTAAACCCGCAAACCCGCAAACCCGCAAACCCGCAAACCCGCAAACCCGTAAACCCGCAAACCCGCAAACCCGCAAACCCGCAAACCCGCAAACCCGCAAACCCGCAAACCCGCAAACCCGCAAACCCGCAAACCCGCAAACCCGCAAACCCGCAAACCCGCAAACCCGCAAACCCGCAAACCCGCAAACCCGCAAACCCGCAAACCCGCAAACCCGCAAACCCGCAAACCCGCAAACCCGCAAACCCGCAAACCCGCAAACCCGCAAACCCGCAAACCCGCAAACCCGCAAACCCGCAAACCCGCAAACCCGCAAACCCGCAAACCCGCAAACCCGCAAACCCGCAAACCCGCAAACCCGCAAACCCGCAAACCCGCAAACCCGCAAACCCGCAAACCCGCAAACCCGCAAACCCGCAAACCCGCAAACCCGCAAACCCGCAAACCCGCAAACCCGCAAACCCGCAAACCCGCAAACCCGCAAACCCGCAAACCCGCAAACCCGCAAACCCGCAAACCCGCAAACCCGCAAACCCGCAAACCCGCAAACCCGCAAACCCGCAAACCCGCAAACCCGCAAACCCGCAAACCCGCAAACCCGCAAACCCGCAAACCCGCAAACCCGCAAACCCGCAAACCCGCAAACCCGCAAACCCGCAAACCCGCAAACCCGCAAACCCGCAAACCCGCAAACCCGCAAACCCGCAAACCCGCAAACCCGCAAACCCGCAAACCCGCAAACCCGCAAACCCGCAAACCCGCAAACCCGCAAACCCGCAAACCCGCAAACCCGCAAACCCGCAAACCCGCAAACCCGCAAACCCGCAAACCCGCAAACCCGCAAACCCGCAAACCCGCAAACCCGCAAACCCGCAAACCCGCAAACCCGCAAACCCGCAAACCCGCAAACCCGCAAACCCGCAAACCCGCAAACCCGCAAACCCGCAAACCCGCAAACCCGCAAACCCGCAAACCCGCAAACCCGCAAACCCGCAAACCCGCAAACCCGCAAACCCGCAAACCCGCAAACCCGCAAACCCGCAAACCCGCAAACCCGCAAACCCGCAAACCCGCAAACCCGCAAACCCGCAAACCCGCAAACCCGCAAACCCGCAAACCCGCAAACCCGCAAACCCGCAAACCCGCAAACCCGCAAACCCGCAAACCCGCAAACCCGCAAACCCGCAAACCCGCAAACCCGCAAACCCGCAAACCCGCAAACCCGCAAACCCGCAAACCCGCAAACCCGCAAACCCGCAAACCCGCAAACCCGCAAACCCGCAAACCCGCAAACCCGCAAACCCGCAAACCCGCAAACCCGCAAACCCGCAAACCCGCAAACCCGCAAACCCGCAAACCCGCAAACCCGCAAACCCGCAAACCCGCAAACCCGCAAACCCGCAAACCCGCAAACCCGCAAACCCGCAAACCCGCAAACCCGCAAACCCGCAAACCCGCAAACCCGCAAACCCGCAAACCCGCAAACCCGCAAACCCGCAAACCCGCAAACCCGCAAACCCGCAAACCCGCAAACCCGCAAACCCGCAAACCCGCAAACCCGCAAACCCGCAAACCCGCAAACCCGCAAACCCGCAAACCCGCAAACCCGCAAACCCGCAAACCCGCAAACCCGCAAACCCGCAAACCCGCAAACCCGCAAACCCGCAAACCCGCAAACCCGCAAACCCGCAAACCCGCAAACCCGCAAACCCGCAAACCCGCAAACCCGCAAACCCGCAAACCCGCAAACCCGCAAACCCGCAAACCCGCAAACCCGCAAACCCGCAAACCCGCAAACCCGCAAACCCGCAAACCCGCAAACCCGCAAACCCGCAAACCCGCAAACCCGCAAACCCGCAAACCCGCAAACCCGCAAACCCGCAAACCCGCAAACCCGCAAACCCGCAAACCCGCAAACCCGCAAACCCGCAAACCCGCAAACCCGCAAACCCGCAAACCCGCAAACCCGCAAACCCGCAAACCCGCAAACCCGCAAACCCGCAAACCCGCAAACCCGCAAACCCGCAAACCCGCAAACCCGCAAACCCGCAAACCCGCAAACCCGCAAACCCGCAAACCCGCAAACCCGCAAACCCGCAAACCCGCAAACCCGCAAACCCGCAAACCCGCAAACCCGCAAACCCGCAAACCCGCAAACCCGCAAACCCGCAAACCCGCAAACCCGCAAACCCGCAAACCCGCAAACCCGCAAACCCGCAAACCCGCAAACCCGCAAACCCGCAAACCCGCAAACCCGCAAACCCGCAAACCCGCAAACCCGCAAACCCGCAAACCCGCAAACCCGCAAACCCGCAAACCCGCAAACCCGCAAACCCGCAAACCCGCAAACCCGCAAACCCGCAAACCCGCAAACCCGCAAACCCGCAAACCCGCAAACCCGCAAACCCGCAAACCCGCAAACCCGCAAACCCGCAAACCCGCAAACCCGCAAACCCGCAAACCCGCAAACCCGCAAACCCGCAAACCCGCAAACCCGCAAACCCGCAAACCCGCAAACCCGCAAACCCGCAAACCCGCAAACCCGCAAACCCGCAAACCCGCAAACCCGCAAACCCGCAAACCCGCAAACCCGCAAACCCGCAAACCCGCAAACCCGCAAACCCGCAAACCCGCAAACCCGCAAACCCGCAAACCCGCAAACCCGCAAACCCGCAAACCCGCAAACCCGCAAACCCGCAAACCCGCAAACCCGCAAACCCGCAAACCCGCAAACCCGCAAACCCGCAAACCCGCAAACCCGCAAACCCGCAAACCCGCAAACCCGCAAACCCGCAAACCCGCAAACCCGCAAACCCGCAAACCCGCAAACCCGCAAACCCGCAAACCCGCAAACCCGCAAACCCGCAAACCCGCAAACCCGCAAACCCGCAAACCCGCAAACCCGCAAACCCGCAAACCCGCAAACCCGCAAACCCGCAAACCCGCAAACCCGCAAACCCGCAAACCCGCAAACCCGCAAACCCGCAAACCCGCAAACCCGCAAACCCGCAAACCCGCAAACCCGCAAACCCGCAAACCCGCAAACCCGCAAACCCGCAAACCCGCAAACCCGCAAACCCGCAAACCCGCAAACCCGCAAACCCGCAAACCCGCAAACCCGCAAACCCGCAAACCCGCAAACCCGCAAACCCGCAAACCCGCAAACCCGCAAACCCGCAAACCCGCAAACCCGCAAACCCGCAAACCCGCAAACCCGCAAACCCGCAAACCCGCAAACCCGCAAACCCGCAAACCCGCAAACCCGCAAACCCGCAAACCCGCAAACCCGCAAACCCGCAAACCCGCAAACCCGCAAACCCGCAAACCCGCAAACCCGCAAACCCGCAAACCCGCAAACCCGCAAACCCGCAAACCCGCAAACCCGCAAACCCGCAAACCCGCAAACCCGCAAACCCGCAAACCCGCAAACCCGCAAACCCGCAAACCCGCAAACCCGCAAACCCGCAAACCCGCAAACCCGCAAACCCGCAAACCCGCAAACCCGCAAACCCGCAAACCCGCAAACCCGCAAACCCGCAAACCCGCAAACCCGCAAACCCGCAAACCCGCAAACCCGCAAACCCGCAAACCCGCAAACCCGCAAACCCGCAAACCCGCAAACCCGCAAACCCGCAAACCCGCAAACCCGCAAACCCGCAAACCCGCAAACCCGCAAACCGCAAACCCGCAAACCCGCAAACCCGCAAACCCGCAAACCCGCAAACCCGCAAACCCGCAAACCCGCAAACCCGCAAACCCGCAAACCCGCAAACCCGCAAACCCGCAAACCCGCAAACCCGCAAACCCGCAAACCCGCAAACCCGCAAACCCGCAAACCCGCAAACCCGCAAACCCGCAAACCCGCAAACCCGCAAACCCGCAAACCCGCAAACCCGCAAACCCGCAAACCCGCAAACCCGCAAACCCGCAAACCCGCAAACCCGCAAACCCGCAAACCCGCAAACCCGCAAACCCGCAAACCCGCAAACCCGCAAACCCGCAAACCCGCAAACCCGCAAACCCGCAAACCCGCAAACCCGCAAACCCGCAAACCCGCAAACCCGCAAACCCGCAAAGCCCGCAAACCCGCAAACCCGCAAACCGCAAACCCGCAAACCCGCAAACCCGCAAACCCGCAAACCCGCAAACCCGCAAACCCGCAAACCCGCAAACCCGCAAACCCGCAAACCCGCAAACCCGCAAACCCGCAAACCCGCAAACCCGCAAACCCGCAAACCCGCAAACCCGCAAACCCGCAAACCCGCAAACCCGCAAACCCGCAAACCCGCAAACCCGCAAACCCGCAAACCCGCAAACCCGCAAACCCGCAAACCCGCAAACCCGCAAACCCGCAAACCCGCAAACCCGCAAACCCGCAAACCCGCAAACCCGCAAACCCGCAAACCCGCAAACCCGCAAACCCGCAAACCGCAAACCCGCAAACCCGCAAACCCGCAAACCCGCAAACCCGCAAACCCGCAAACCCGCAAACCCGCAAACCCGCAAACCCGCAAACCCGCAAACCCGCAAACCCGCAAACCCGCAAACCCGCAAACCCGCAAACCCGCAAACCCGCAAACCCGCAAACCCGCAAACCCGCAAACCCGCAAACCCGCAAACCCGCAAACCCGCAAACCCGCAAACCCGCAAACCCGCAAACCCGCAAACCCGCAAACCCGCAAACCCGCAAACCCGCAAACCCGCAAACCCGCAAACCCGCAAACCCGCAACCCGCAAACCCGCAAACCCGCAAACCCGCAAACCCGCAAACCCGCAAACCCGCAAACCCGCAAACCCGCAAACCCGCAAACCCGCAAACCCGCAAACCCGCAAACCCGCAAACCCGCAAACCCGCAAACCCGCAAACCCGCAAACCCGCAAACCGCAAACCGCAAACCCGCAAACCCGCAAACCCGCAAACCCGCAAACCCGCAAACCCGCAAACCCGCAAACCCGCAAACCCGCAAACCCGCAAACCCGCAAACCCGCAAACCCGCAAACCCGCAAACCCGCAAACCCGCAAACCCGCAAACCCGCAAACCCGCAAACCCGCAAACCCGCAAACCCGCAAACCCGCAAACCCGCAAACCCGCAAACCCGCAAACCCGCAAACCCGCAAACCCGCAAACCCGCAAACCCGCAAACCCGCAAACCCGCAAACCCGCAAACCCGCAAACCCGCAAACCCGCAAACCCGCAAACCCGCAAACCCGCAAACCCGCAAACCCGCAAACCCGCAAACCCGCAAACCCGCAAACCCGCAAACCCGCAAACCCGCAAACCCGCAAACCCGCAAACCCGCAAACCCGCAAACCCGCAAACCCGCAAACCCGCAACCCGCAAACCCGCAAACCCGCAAACCCGCAAACCCGCAAACCCGCAAACCCGCAAACCCGCAAACCCGCAAACCCGCAAACCCGCAAACCCGCAAACCCGCAAACCCGCAAACCCGCAAACCCGCAAACCCGCAAACCCGCAAACCCGCAAACCCGCAAACCCGCAAACCCGCAAACCCGCAAACCCGCAAACCCGCAAACCCGCAAACCCGCAAACCCGCAAACCCGCAAACCCGCAAACCCGCAAACCCGCAAACCCGCAAACCCGCAAACCCGCAAACCCGCAAACCCGCAAACCCGCAAACCCGCAAACCCGCAAACCCGCAAACCCGCAAACCCGCAACCCGCAAACCCGCAAACCCGCAAACCCGCAAACCCGCAAACCCGCAAACCCGCAAACCCGCAAACCCGCAAACCCGCAAACCCGCAAACCCGCAAACCCGCAAACCCGCAAACCCGCAAACCCGCAAACCCGCAAACCCGCAAACCCGCAAACCCGCAAACCCGCAAACCCGCAAACCCGCAAACCCGCAAACCCGCAAACCCGCAAACCCGCAAACCCGCAAACCCGCAAACCCGCAAACCCGCAAACCCGCAAACCCGCAAACCCGCAAACCCGCAAACCCGCAAACCCGCAAACCCGCAAACCCGCAAACCCGCAAACCCGCAAACCCGCAAACCCGCAAACCCGCAAACCCGCAAACCCGCAAACCCGCAAACCCGCAAACCCGCAAACCCGCAAACCCGCAAACCCGCAAACCCGCAAACCCGCAAACCCGCAAACCCGCAAACCCGCAAACCCGCAAACCCGCAAACCCGCAAACCCGCAAACCCGCAAACCCGCAAACCCGCAAACCCGCAAACCCGCAAACCCGCAAACCCGCAAACCCGCAAACCCGCAAACCCGCAAACCCGCAAACCCGCAAACCCGCAAACCCGCAAACCCGCAAACCCGCAAACCCGCAAACCCGCAAACCCGCAAACCCGCAAACCCGCAAACCCGCAAACCCGCAAACCCGCAAACCCGCAAACCCGCAAACCCGCAAACCCGCAAACCCGCAAACCCGCAAACCCGCAAACCCGCAAACCCGCAAACCCGCAAACCCGCAAACCCGCAAACCCGCAAACCCGCAAACCCGCAAACCCGCAAACCCGCAAACCCGCAAACCCGCAAACCCGCAAACCCGCAAACCCGCAAACCCGCAAACCCGCAAACCCGCAAACCCGCAAACCCGCAAACCCGCAAACCCGCAAACCCGCAAACCCGCAAACCCGCAAACCCGCAAACCCGCAAACCCGCAAACCCGCAAACCCGCAAACCCGCAAACCCGCAAACCCGCAAACCCGCAAACCCGCAAACCCGCAAACCCGCAAACCCGCAAACCCGCAAACCCGCAAACCCGCAAACCGCAAACCCGCAAACCCGCAAACCCGCAAACCCGCAAACCCGCAAACCCGCAAACCCGCAAACCCGCAAACCCGCAAACCCGCAAACCCGCAAACCCGCAAACCCGCAAACCGCAAACCCGCAAACCCGCAAACCCGCAAACCCGCAAACCCGCAAACCCGCAAACCCGCAAACCCGCAAACCCGCAAACCCGCAAACCCGCAAACCCGCAAACCCGCAAACCCGCAAACCCGCAAACCCGCAAACCGCAAACCCGCAAACCCGCAAACCCGCAAACCCGCAAACCCGCAAACCCGCAAACCCGCAAACCCGCAAACCCGCAAACCCGCAAACCCGCAAACCCGCAAACCCGCAAACCCGCAAACCCGCAAACCCGCAAACCCGCAAACCCGCAAACCCGCAAACCCGCAAACCCGCAAACCCGCAAACCCGCAAACCCGCAAACCCGCAAACCCGCAAACCCGCAAACCCGCAAACCCGCAAACCCGCAACCCGCAAACCCGCAAACCCGCAAACCCGCAAACCCGCAAACCCGCAAACCCGCAAACCCGCAAACCCGCAAACCCGCAAACCCGCAAACCCGCAAACCCGCAAACCCGCAAACCCGCAAACCCGCAAACCCGCAAACCCGCAAACCCGCAAACCCGCAAACCCGCAAACCCGCAAACCCGCAAACCCGCAAACCCGCAACGACCCGCAAACCCGCAAACCCGCAAACCCGCAAACCCGCAAACCCGCAAACCCGCAAACCCGCAAACCCGCAAACCCGCAAACCCGCAAACCCGCAAACCCGCAAACCCGCAAACCCGCAAACCCGCAAACCCGCAAACCCGCAAACCCGCAAACCCGCAAACCCGCAAACCCGCAAACCCGCAAACCCGCAAACCCGCAAACCCGCAAACCCGCAAACCCGCAAACCCGCAAACCCGCAAACCCGCAAACCCGCAAACCCGCAAACCCGCAAACCCGCAAACCCGCAAACCCGCAAACCCGCAAACCCGCAAACCCGCAAACCCGCAAACCCGCAAACCCGCAAACCCGCAAACCCGCAAACCCGCAAACCCGCAAACCCGCAAACCCGCAAACCCGCAAACCCGCAAACCCGCAACCCGCAAACCCGCAAACCCGCAAACCGCAAACCCGCAAACCCGCAAACCCGCAAACCGCAACCGCAAACCCGCAAACCCGCAAACCCGCAACCCCGCAAACCCGCAAACCCGCAAACCCGCAAACCCGCAAACCCGCAAACCCGCAAACCCGCAAACCCGCAAACCCGCAAACCCGCAAACCCGCAAACCCGCAAACCCGCAAACCCGCAAACCCGCAAACCCGCAAACCCGCAAACCCGCAAACCCGCAAACCCGCAAACCCGCAACCCGCAAACCCGCAAACCCGCAAACCCGCAAACCCGCAAACCCGCAAACCCGCAAACCCGCAAACCCGCAAACCCGCAAACCCGCAAACCCGCAAACCCGCAAACCGCAAACCCGCAAACCGCACCGCAAACCCGCAAACCCGCAAACCCGCAAACCCGCAAACCCGCAACCCGCAAACCCGCAAACCCGCAAACCCGCAAACCCGCAAACCCGCAAACCCGCAAACCCGCAAACCCGCAAACCCGCAAACCCGCAAACCGCAAACCCGCAAACCCGCAAACCCGCAAACCCGCAAACCGCAAACCCGCAAACCCGCAAACCCGCAAACCCGCAAACCCGCAAACCCGCAAACACCGCAAACCCGCAAACCCGCAAACCCGCAAACCCGCAAACCCGCAAACCCGCAAACCCGCAAACCCGCAAACCCGCAAACCCGCAAACCCGCAAACCCGCAAACCCGCAAACCCGCAAACCCGCAAACCCGCAAACCCGCAAACCCGCAAACCCGCAAACCCGCAAACCCGCAAACCCGCAAACCCGCAAACCCGCAAACCCGCAAACCCGCAAACCCGCAAACCCGCAAACCCGCAAACCCGCAAACCCGCAAACCCGCAAACCCGCAAACCCGCAAACCCGCAAACCCGCAAACCCGCAAACCCGCAAACCCGCAAACCCGCAAACCCGCAAACCGCAAACCCGCAAACCCGCAAACCCGCAAACCGCAAACCCGCAAACCCGCAAACCCGCAAACCCGCAACCCGCAAACCCGCAAACCCGCAAACCCGCAAACCCGCAAACCCGCAAACCCGCAAACCCGCAACCCGCAACCCGCAAACCCGCAAACCCGCAAACCCGCAAACCCGCAAACCCGCAAACCCGCAAACCCGCAAACCCGCAAACCCGCAAACCCGCAAACCCGCAAACCCGCAAACCCGCAAACCCGCAAACCCGCAAACCCGCAACCCGCAAACCCGCAACCCGCAAACCCGCAAACCCGCAAACCCGCAAACCCGCAACCCGCAAACCCGCAAACCCGCAAACCCGCAAACCCGCAAACCCGCAAACCCGCAAACCCGCAAACCCGCAAACCCGCAAACCCGCAAACCCGCAAACCCGCAAACCCGCAAACCCGCAAACCCGCAAACCCGCAAACCCGCAAACCCGCAAACCCGCAAACCCGCAAACCCGCAAACCCGCAAACCCGCAAACCCGCAAACCCGCAAACCCGCAAACCCGCAAACCCGCAAACCCGCAAACCCGCAAACCCGCAAACCCGCAACCCGCAAACCCGCAAACCCGCAAACCCGCAAACCCGCAAACCCGCAAACCCGCAAACCCGCAAACCCGCAAACCCGCAAACCCGCAAACCCGCAAACCCGCAAACCCGCAAACCCGCAAACCCGCAACCCGCAAACCCGCAAACCCGCAAACCCGCAAACCCGCAAACCCGCAAACCCGCAAACCCGCAAACCCGCAAACCCGCAAACCCGCAAACCCGCAAACCCGCAAACCCGCAAACCCGCAAACCCGCAAACCCGCAAACCCGCAAACCCGCAAACCCGCAAACCCGCAAACCCGCAAACCCGCAAACCCGCAAACCCGCAAACCCGCAAACCGCAAACCCGCAAACCCGCAAACCCGCAAACCCGCAAACCCGCAAACCCGCAAACCCGCAAACCCGCAAACCCGCAACCCGCAAACCCGCAAACCCGCAAACCCGCAAACCCGCAAACCCGCAAACCCGCAAACCCGCAAACCGCAAACCCGCAAACCCGCAAACCCGCAAACCCGCAAACCCCGCAAACCCGCAAACCCGCAAACCCGCAAACCCGCAAACCCGCAACCCGCAAACCCGCAAACCCGCAAACCCGCAAACCCGCAAACCCGCAAACCCGCAAACCCGCAAACCCGCAAACCCGCAAACCCGCAAACCCGCAACCCGCAAACCCGCAAACCCGCAAACCCGCAAACCCGCAAACCCGCAAACCCGCAAACCCGCAAACCCGCAAACCCGCAAACCCGCAACCCGCAAACCGCAAACCCGCAAACCCGCAAACCCGCAAACCCGCAAACCCGCAAACCCGCAACCCGCAAACCCGCAAACCCGCAAACCCGCAAACCCGCAAACCCGCAAACCCGCAAACCCGCAAACCCGCAAACCCGCAAACCCGCAAACCCGCAAACCCGCAAACCCGCAAACCCGCAAACCCGCAAACCCGCAAACCCGCAAACCCGCAAACCCGCAAACCCGCAAACCCGCAAACCCGCAAACCCGCAAACCCGCAAACCCGCAAACCCGCAAACCCGCAAACCCGCAAACCCGCAAACCCGCAAACCCGCAAACCCGCAAACCCGCAAACCCGCAAACCCGCAAACCCGCAAACCCGCAAACCCGCAAACCCGCAACCCGCAAACCCGCAAACCCGCAAACCCGCAAACCCGCAAACCCGCAAACCCGCAAACCCGCAAACCCGCAAACCCGCAAACCCGCAAACCCGCAAACCGCAAACCCGCAAACCCGCAAACCCGCAAACCCGCAAACCCGCAAACCCGCAACCCGCAAACCCGCAAACCCGCAAACCCGCAAACCCGCAAACCCGCAAACCCGCAAACCCGCAAACCCGCAAACCCGCAAACCCGCAAACCCGCAAACCGCAACCCGCAAACCCGCAAACCCGCAAACCCGCAAACCCGCAAACCCGCAAACCCGCAAACCCGCAAACCCGCAAACCCGCAAACCGCAAACCCGCAAACCCGCAAACCCGCAAACCCGCAAACCCGCAAACCCGCAAACCCGCAAACCCGCAAACCCGCAAACCGCAAACCGCAACCCGCAAACCCGCAAACCCGCAAACCCGCAAACCCGCAAACCCGCAAACCCGCAAACCCGCAAACCGCAAACCCGCAAACCCGCAAACCCGCAAACCCGCAAACCCGCAAACCCGCAAACCCGCAAACCCGCAAACCCGCAAACCCGCAAACCCGCAAACCCGCAAACCCGCAAACCCGCAAACCCGCAAACCCGCAAACCCGCAAACCGCAAACCCGCAAACCCGCAAACCCGCAAACCCGCAAACCCGCAAACCCGCAAACCCGCAAACCCGCAAACCCGCAAACCCGCAAACCGCAAACCCGCAAACCCGCAAACCGCAAACCCGCAAACCCGCAAACCCGCAAACCCGCAAACCCGCAAACCCGCAAACCCGCAAACCCGCAAACCCGCAAACCCGCAAACCCGCAAACCCGCAAACCCCGCAAACCCGCAAACCCGCAAACCCGCAAACCCGCAAACCCGCAAACCCGCAAACCCGCAACCCGCAAACCCGCAAACCCGCAAACCCGCAAACCCGCAAACCCGCAAACCCGCAAACCCGCAAACCCGCAAACCCGCAAACCCGCAAACCCGCAAACCCGCAAACCCGCAAACCCGCAAACCCGCAAACCCGCAAACCCGCAAACCCGCAAACCCGCAAACCCGCAAACCGCAAACCCGCAAACCCGCAAACCCGCAAACCCCGCAAACCCGCAAACCCGCAAACCCGCAAACCCGCAAACCCGCAAACCCGCAAACCCGCAAACCCGCAAACCCGCAAACCCGCAAACCCGCAAACCCGCAAACCCGCAAACCCGCAAACCCGCAAACCCGCAAACCCGCAAACCCGCAAACCCGCAAACCCGCAAACCCGCAAACCCGCAAACCGCAAACCCCAACCCGCAAACCCGCAAACCCGCAAACCCGCAAACCCGCAAACCCGCAAACCGCAAACCCGCAAACCCGCAAACCCGCAAACCCGCAAACCCGCAAACCCGCAAACCCGCAAACCCGCAAACCCGCAAACCCGCAAACCCGCAAACCCGCAAACCCGCAAACCCGCAAACCCGCAAACCCGCAAACCCGCAAACCCGCAAACCCGCAAACCCGCAAACCCGCAAACCCGCAAACCCGCAAACCCGCAAACCCGCAAACCCGCAAACCCGCAAACCCGCAAACCCGCAAACCCGCAAACCCGCAAACCCGCAAACCCGCAAACCCGCAAACCCGCAAACCCGCAAACCCGCAAACCCGCAAACCCGCAAACCCGCAAACCCGCAAACCCGCAAACCCGCAAACCCGCAAACCCGCAAACCCGCAAACCCGCAAACCCGCAAACCCGCAAACCCGCAAACCCGCAAACCCGCAAACCCGCAAACCCGCAAACCCGCAAACCCGCAAACCCGCAAACCCGCAAACCCGCAAACCCGCAAACCCGCAAACCCGCAAACCCGCAAACCCGCAAACCCGCAAACCCGCAAACCCGCAAACCCGCAAACCCGCAAACCCGCAAACCCGCAAACCCGCAAACCCGCAAACCCGCAAACCCGCAAACCCGCAAACCCGCAAACCCGCAAACCCGCAAACCCGCAAACCCGCAAACCCGCAAACCCGCAAACCCGCAAACCCGCAAACCCGCAAACCCGCAAACCGCAAACCCGCAAACCCGCAAACCCGCAAACCGCAAACCCGCAAACCCGCAAACCCGCAAACCCGCAAACCCGCAAACCCGCAAACCCGCAAACCCGCAAACCCGCAAACCCGCAAACCCGCAAACCGCAAACCCGCAAACCCGCAAACCCGCAAACCCGCAAACCGCAAACCCGCAAACCCGCAAACCCGCAAACCCGCAAACCCGCAAACCCGCAAACCCGCAAACCCGCAAACCCGCAAACCCGCAAACCCGCAAACCCGCAAACCCGCAAACCCGCAAACCCGCAAACCCGCAAACCCGCAAACCCGCAAACCCGCAAACCCGCAAACCCGCAAACCCGCAAACCCGCAAACCCGCAAACCCGCAAACCCGCAAACCCGCAAACCCGCAAACCCGCAAACCCGCAAACCCGCAAACCCGCAAACCCGCAAACCCGCAAACCCGCAAACCCGCAAACCCGCAAACCCGCAAACCCGCAACCAAACCCGCAAACCCGCAAACCCGCAAACCCGCAAACCCGCAAACCCGCAAACCCGCAAACCCGCAAACCCGCAAACCCGCAACCCGCAAACCCGCAAACCCGCAAACCCGCAAACCCGCAAACCCGCAACCCGCAAACCCGCAAACCCGCAAACCCGCAAACCCGCAAACCCGCAAACCCGCAAACCCGCAACCCGCAAACCCGCAAACCCGCAAACCCGCAAACCCGCAAACCCGCAAACCCGCAAACCCGCAAACCCGCAAACCCGCAAACCCGCAAACCCGCAAACCCGCAAACCCGCAAACCCGCAAACCCGCAAACCCCGCAAACCCGCAAACCCGCAAACACCGCAAACCCGCAAACCCGCAAACCCGCAAACCGCAAACCCGCAAACCGCAACCCGCAAACGCCGCAAACCCGCAACCCGCAAACCCGCAAACCGCAAACCCGCAAACCCGCAAACCCGCAAACCCGCAAACCCGCAAACCCCGCAAACCCCGCAAACCCGCAAACCCGCAAACCCGCAAACCCGCAAACCCGCAAACCCGCAAACCCGCAAACCCGCAAACCCGCAAACCCGCAAACCCGCAAACCCGCAAACCCGCAAACCCGCAAACCCGCAAACCCGCAAACCCGCAAACCCGCAACCCGCAAACCCGCAAACCCGCAAACCCGCAAACCCGCAAACCCGCAAACCCGCAAACCCGCAAACCCGCAAACCCGCAAACCCGCAAACCCGCAAACCCGCAAACGCGCAAACCCGCAAACCCGCAAACCGCAAACCCGCAAACCCGCAAACCCGCAAACCCGCAAACCGCAAAACCCGCAAACCCGCAAACCCGCAAACCCGCAAACCGCAAACCCGAAACCGCAAACCCGCAAACCCGCAAACCCGCAAACCCGCAAACCCGCAAACCCGCAAACCCGCAAACCCGCAAACCCGCAAACCCGCAAACCCGCAAACCCGCAAACCCGCAAACCCGCAAACCCGCAAACCCGCAAACCCGCAAACCCGCAAACCCGCAAACCCGCAAACCCGCAACCCGCAAACCCGCAAACGCCGCAAACCCGCAAACCCGCAAACCCGCAAACCCGCAAACCCGCAAACCCGCAAACCCGCAAACCCGCAAACGCCGCAAACCCGCAAACCCGCAAACCCGCAAACCCGCAAACCCGCAAACCCCGCAAACCCGCAAACGCCGCAAACCCGCAAACCCGCAAACCCGCAAACCGCAAACCCGCAAACCCGCAACCCGCAAACCCGCAAACCCGCAAACCCGCAAACCCGCAAACCCGCAAACCCGCAAACCCGCAAACCCGCAAACCCGCAAACCCGCAAACCCGCAAACCCCCGCAAACCCGCAAACCGCAACCGCAAACCCGCAAACCCGCAAACCCGCAAACACCGCAAACCCGCAAACCGCCGCAAACCCGCAAACCCGCAAACCGCAACCCGCAAACGCACCGCAAACCCGCAAACCGCAAACGCCGCAAACACCGCAAACCCAACCGCAAACCCGCAAACCGGCAGAACCGC